>CM062216.1:7416500-8649500 GCA_031216445.1 Lateolabrax maculatus
TTCAATTTCGCTTACACTAAATTGAAGACAGAAAAGTGCATTTTCATTACATGTACAGCTTTTCATGATTACTAAGCTCATAGTCACATAGATCGACTACTCACCTGCTGATTAATGGCAGCGATAGTGCACAGTTCATCTTGTCAGTCTCAGAGCCGGACAGCATCACGTGTGCAAGAACCCCAGAGCCAAATCCAGACTCACACTGGACACGCAGATTATTAAGAAGAGCAAGACCTACAGAGACAGTCACAGTGTACAATTATAAACTGCTCTTGTATGAAATTGAAATGAAAAATAAAAAAATTGTATGAAAAACACGATATTGAGTTTAATTATATAAAAGCTGGTTCTTGAGCATTACTCATGTCAGAAGTAGTGATGCACCATCGGCCACCTGATACTGACAGAAGCATATCGAGCAACAGCCAGATGTGACTGATCCACATCAAATATTAAAGATGTATTTGTCAATGTCATTATAAAATTCATTTTTTTCCAGTGTTACATTCATTCAGTCATGACGGACCGCTGATACCACAGCCCTCCCTGGCCTAATGTAGACTTACATAAAATATATTCCAATGAATTCCCCAGTCGAGTGTACAAATTTTAAATTTGGAAAAAGAAAGCACTGGTATCAGATCGGTAGTTGTTAATGGCAGATACCCTGAGTTGAGGTATCAGGACCTAAAAAGTTGAATAGGTGCATCCCTTGTCAGAAGAATTAATTTTAATGATTTAACTAATAATATACATAATACTAATAATAATAATAATACAAGATAAATAGAATGTGAATTATCTATAATTTTTATAAGGCAATAAGCAACTGTAGGTTGTGCTATCACAGCTATTTTAGAACAGCTACAAGATTTATAGGTAATAAATGACTGTGTTGCAGATTGCTGATCACACTAACATCTTTATCTTACCAAGTTGTTTAACTTTGGTTTTCACTCGTTCAGTCTGCCTCTCCTCTCCATCAAATCCTGCCCCTCTCAGGCAGAGGTGGTGACGAATCAGCGCAACCGAGCCGGTCCGGAGCAGCGCCTGCAAACAGTTTGGGTTGCAGCTCAGCCGGCAGAGCATACGGAGGCACCTGCTGCTGGGGTCCTGGTGCTGGGTGAGGTAGTAGAACAAGCCGGACATGACGCCTGAGCTGACCAGAGCGGCACTGGGGTCGGTGCCGTGGGAGAAGCGCGACAGCAGCAGCAGGATGGGCGACTCGGGCGTCCAGGGTTCAGGGTGGTAGGGGTGGTGGAAGGCCATCGGGCGGGACACAGAGGGAGGCGTATCAAGTGTGACTTTAGCCAAACAAGCTGCTGAATGAGCACGCTGCCTCCTTCTGTGAGGGGATGAGAACTTTGACGGAGAGACTGGTGTTTGGGTTGTTTTAGTCGGGGAGGAGATAGTGGAGGAACTGGGCTGGGTTTGGGGTGTGAGTGCACTGGAAGGTTGAGGACTAGAGGGAAGTGGATCGGTGATTTTCGATGACGGTGACGGTTGGGGCCTGGCCGAAGAGGACACAGGAGAAGGCTGCGCTGCTTTTTTAGAGGTGGAAGAGGCGGAAGGGTTGGATGGAGAAGAGTTTTTAAGAGAGGAAAAGGAATCAGGGTTTGGGGAGGAGGTTTGAGGGGATGAAGACTGTGGGATCTGAAGACTCCCCCATTCTCCTTCAACACCCGAGGAATCCAGCAGGTCACCCTCTGAAGAGATCAATCCCTCAGACACCAACCAGGACCTGAAGAGAGAGCAATGTCTACATCAAGCATGCAGATAAACAATAGAAAATAGTAGGATAACAACATCAATCACAATAAAAATAGATTAACCTGTGCTTTTCCTTTTCCATACCTGAGACTTAAAAAGCTTGATGAACATAGACCTTGCTCCCTACCAGCTTCCTCCTTCTTGTAGCCTTCGGGAGGAGGAAAGTCAAAGGAGTCAAAACATGTTGAGGGCAGGTGCTCAGTGGGAGACATGCTGGAGGAGAGGTTCACATCCATCTTCTCTGCAGTTTGTTCCTCGCCTCTAGAGAGCTCAACTAGTCGTGCAACAAGCAGAGGGACCAGCCCTAACTCTTGCAACTGCTCCATGGCAGATTCATCAAAAACAAAGTCTACACAGGCCAGGATGGCTAGTCGGGAAAGGGGGTGACTCTGATGGGCGGCCAAAAAGCCGATTAGCACCTCCAATCCGCCACTCTCCTTCACCTTGGCCCGGTTGACGGCCTCCTTGCAGCACAAGCACATCGCCTTGAGGAAGACTCCAGACTTCACGGGGTCCTTCTTGACCTCCTCTGTGAACTTCTGAATGACCCCCAGTGACCCCACGAGAGGGCGCAGGCAGCCTTGGGAGCACATGTTGGCCAAGGTTTTCAGTGCCAGCTCCTCAAACAGTTTGCCAGACTCCCCCGACGCCATGACACCGAGCTGAGCGAGGACACCAGAACGGGACACCTCCCTGGCACATTCAACACCACAGCCCCGGGTCAGCTCGTGGAGGGTCCTGAGCGCCGCCCGCCTCAGCCCCTGGGGGTATTCTGGAGCGATGAGGTGGGCGAGAGCAGATAAGGTCCCTTGGGTGAGCAGTGACAGGCGGTTAGAGGGCGTATCTGAGAGGTAGAGAAGAGCCCGAGCAGCCGACTGAGCGCACTCCAGTTTAGGGCAGGGGTCTTTGGGTGCAGCAGCAGTGGGGGAGGATGGGCTGGAAGAAAGAGACACACAAAAGAGCAGAAGAGGAACACCACCTGCAAAAAAAGAGTATGGATTTAATCTGAGGACAAATTATATATCTCCACAAAAAAGAACAGACATTTGATATTTTAGGCACATGTGACCATTGGGCACTCAAGCAGTTTCCACATATAAATTACTCAATTTATGAATTTTATTAGTGACTATATCTAACGTTTACACCTCAACAAATTCTTTTCATATTTTGTTCACATAAGCCCCTAGGTGACCTGCTTTCGCTATTTTATTTTCCTCGTAAAACAGACCTGTATTCAATATGCAATATGGCTATTGTACTTTTTATTTGAGTCATTTGTAAGGGACAGTTGTAAGGGACCTAGTCAAATTAATCAGTCCGGCTGTTGACAATCTTCCGTTTTCTTTTTGACTCTTATCGTTAGCCTAATCTTATCAATACTCCTTAATGGTTCGGTTCTTTAACGACATTCTTATCTGTTCTTTTTCATTAATAAATAATTACTTTCGAGCTGCATGTCACTTTAAATGAAAACCTACCAGCTGAAAGTGAGACACAACAACTTTTCAGACTTACCAGCAGAGTGGATGAGTGCAGAGCTCTCTGGATCCATCGCCAAGTTCCCCAAAGCCCGGGCTGCTCGGTTCTGGACAGTCTCCAGGGCCACATTTCTCTTCAGGATCTCAACTAAGACAGTCAAGAATGTTTTTGTGATGACATTTTAGAAGATTTGTGAAAATACCAATGAATACACAAGTGATAAAACAAATAAATGCTAAAAAGCCATCATTTTAAGAAGTAAACGTAAATTACCACTTACCTACAATATTTATTCCATCACGCTTACGAACCTGTAGGGAAGACATTTTAAACATGAGCAGTTTTAATGGGCGGTTTAATAAATAAAGCGTTCAATACCTTCTCTGTTATTGTTTTTATCTCACCTCTATACGTGTCTGCAGCTCAGTGCAGCAGTTTGCCAGGATGCTCAGAGCCAGGTCCAGGGTTTTCCTGGAGCACTCTGGGCGTTTGAGCAAGTCCAGCAGGGGCCCGAGACCACCCTGAGTTCTGAATCTGGCAATGCCCGCCTTGTCTCCCTTGATGTGCTGCGTCCGGATTGCAACCAGGGCCCGCCACTGAGAGGCTCTGGACCTCTTGTCCATGTCTTTGCCACCGTCCGAGTCAGCCCTGCCATGCCCGTGATGTTCAGCCCCTGATCCGGGTTTGGAGAGGTGAGCCAAGCACCAGGTCAAAGAAAACTCTGGTGCTGATGGGTGCCCTTCTCTGGAGGGTGCTCGGGATTGTTTCCAGTCACCCTGGACAGGTGATGCAGCCATGGTCCCTCCGCCTGGTTCAACTATCTTAAGTTTCCTCCTCTCAGTTTAGACAGATATATCACACACACTGTGGAGCATCACTGGACGTTTCCAGTTAAATACTGAGAAATTAAACAGCATGTCCTTTCTCTTCAAACTCTTAGCTTGTTTGCTCAACGGGTGAATATGTGCTCTTAATGAGTTCGTTCGTATTTGTTCAAAGTTTCCGCAAAAATAACATTGTGGTGCAGTCAGAAAACTACAGATACCATGAAAGAAGAAAGTTGTACCACCTGACGCCGCACTCGCTGCCGGGAGATGAAGTCCCAACAGCTCCGGTCCGCTCCCTAAAAAACAGGCCTACATCGTGAGGAGGCCGAACAAGCGTTAATCTACGTGATGGACGTGTATTTGCTCAATACAACATATTTTTACACATCAAATGACGAATTAAAGCTCTAATTGGTCAATGTTTTGTTACCACTGGCCGAATAATTTTTGTGAAACAAAATGCAATCGCCTGTGTTAGCCGCTAACGCCATCTTTAGCCAAACAACAAAACAGGGGCGGTCGAGGGAGGGAGCACGGAGTGAAGAGGTTGGTCGCTGAGAGACGTGCTGGGATTTGTAGTTCAACTCTCGCTGCGTTTCACTTCCTCTAGTGGATTTCCTCCCTCAGAAAAACTACATTCCCCGTGGAGGTGAAAAAAAGAGTAGATAGCGTGGAACAAGCCGCAGGGTTTAGGGATTGTAGTTTAGTTGGTGCGCCTTTAAAGTCAAAAGTCCGTTTTATCAACGAAAATGGACTACATCTCCCGAGCTGCAAAGTGACGTTGTTATAGTCATCGTTCTACCCGATGCGAGAAAATGCATCGGTGCCTCTGAGAGGTTGTTAAACTCCACGATAGACACACCGCTAATAAAAAAACAACAATTTTGTAAGTGTAATGGTTCGCCAGCATGGAGGTTATCGAGACAATTGTGATACAAACCACCGACGTGGAAGGAAAGGAGACGGTGGTGTCCAGTGTGGACGGCGATAAAAACAAAGCAGGTCAGTTACCCGAAGTTGAGCAGCTTTTCATCCAGTCACCGCATGAAGCGAGGAGGCCCTGATGAGTGCGCAGTCTCTGCCTACTGCAGATTGTAGTCACAGTACAATGTCACTCAGGTTTATGAGAATTACATCTCGGCTGGTCATTTGTGACCTCAAGTAGGTGTTTCAATGAAGCAAGCTGTGTCAAATAAAACTAATAAACTTCAGTGCAAGACTACATTATTTATCAATGACATGATACACTTTTGTTTTCCTCTGCAGAATTTATATGGACAGTGCAGGCTACATGGCACCTGGTCAACACCCGACTTGAAATGGACCAGGCTTTTGACCAGCCAGTATGCAAGAAGAAGAGACTTTGGGAGATGGTGGCGGAGAAGGTGAACGCCCAGCTGAGGGAGTCAGAGGTCACAGATGTCACCGTGAAGGCGTACGAGTGTGACCTCAAGTGGAGAAACATGCTGGCCACGTACAGGAAGAACGCTGAGAGGGCCAAGAGGCTCGGGGCCGCCAGCGTCCACTGGGAGTTCTTCAAGGCAATGCACGAGGTCCTGGGCAAGAGCCGGGAGGAGATCGAGGCCCAGCGAAGGGCCAAGCTCAGCGGGACGAGGGTGGGCAAGGCCATCGCCAACAAGAGGTTCACCCCGATCCTCCCCACGCCCCCTGCCACGGCCGCCCCCTGCTCCGCCCGGCCCCCGCAGGACGTCCTACAGCTGTACATGGAGCTCCAGGAGAGGAAGATGAACATGTGGGCCCAGCAGAAGGCCCTGGAGGAGAGGAAGATAGACGCCATTAACAACCTGGCACAGGCCATCTCCAGCCTGGCTCAGAAGAACAGCACACAGATGGCAAAGGATGGACATTAGTAGGGCCGAGGAGGCGTGAAGTGGAGCTGAACCTCCACGTGTGTCGTTTGCTCTTGCCACAAACTTTGATAGTGCTGCGCGTTTGTTATGTACGTTTTTAGATTGGTCACATTTTTGCTGTTACAGTTTTCAGGAATAGTTTGGCCAGTCAGAATTCTGTACGTCTGAAATATTTCCGAATGAATGAAAATACAGCAGTTCAGAAAATAGACTCACATATCGTACCCTGGGCAGCAATTAGTCTATACTGCAAGCAGATTACATGCCTCCTCAGAGTTGTCCTTTTCTGTTGCCGTTCCACTGGATGCCACCCTCTCACACTTATTTTTATACCAAAACAGAAGAGTGAATTACGTTTGGCTGATGTTAAAGAGGAAGGAAAACAGTACTACTCACAAATAAGATTAATACAAGCCTCCTACCTTCACTGTACCATTTTTAATATCAAATGTCAACAACCTATGCAAAAGTAGAACATGTTATTTTTTTTATGCAGACCACACACATGAACTGAAACAATCATAAACCTACTAACGGAAATGATCATCATATGATCACAATCATTGTCAACCAATGCTTCATTTTTCAGTGAAAACCATACACATATTTATACTGATAATTATTCTTGAGGAGGATCAATAACAGTATTCATAGACACACCCGCACTGTTAATGTATTAATAACACACTTCTTTTGTTATCAGACAGTGTGAACAGCTTCACCGTGTAATGTGTTACAATAAACAGTCCTGCAATTAATACTACCATGTGTTCATGTTTTAAACACTAGAAATATTAGAAATATTAGAAATCTCTTGACTGTTTGATTGTGAAAAGTTTAACCAGGTGTATAGTTACGGTGTCAGCCTGGATGTTGGAGTCTAGCAGAGTATATTTAGAATTATGAAGTTCACTGCCCTCCAGTGGTCACCGTGAGGAACTGCAACACTAAACATTTTGCCTTTTAATAGCTTCAATATCGGTATAATCAATATTGCTATCTATGTTCAACTCATTATTAGAGTGATTCCTACAGATCATGATCACTAACATCAGTATTGTTGATAACTGCATTACCAGACAGTTTATAATGACTTTTCTTTGGCCTGGAGATTAGTTTAACCTAGTTTAATCTGTTTGTACCAGCGTCCAGGTAGACGTACACCAGTCATCACTTTCAAAAGAAATATGAGTGATCAAACTAAATACAGAAACATTTTATGTGGAAGGAATCTCACACTAGAAATATACTGGCATCTACCTTTCTGATTGACCTTTGTGTAGATCTATTTCACAATAAAGCCTATGTCCATGTCAGGAAAAAAAGTAACTTAAAACTCTGTTTTGTGTGATTCATTTTTTATTTTTTATTTTCTGCATGCAAAACAGGAGATGAAACTGTTCTGGAAAAATATAAACTCTTAGTCTAATATCATCCATTTGTCATCCACATTATGGTTAACCACAGTAATAACAAAAGAATTGCCCAGATTTACTGTGTAAACCGATTTATATCCAAGTTTTCGGGCAGGCCTCATCCCATCATGTGCTTCCAGCAAAGTTTTTAAACAACAAATCTGAGATAGCGTCACGTCTGCGTGCACCCTCGTCATCTAGCTCCCCCTCTCCCTCCCCCGTTACGACTTCCTCTTTCTCAACTTCTCCCTGAACCACTTGTCCCAGGTCCAGAAACACATTGTGCAACACACAGGCAGTCAGCACAACAGCTCTGGCTCGATCGTAGTTTCCAATATCCAGATACCTGAGCCTCTGAAATCTGGCTCTCAGGTCTGCAACAGCCTGATCCAGGATGTGAAAATGCTCCTCTAGCGTCCTGTTGAAGAGCTCCTCTCTCGGTCCGTGACTTCCCGAGTATGGAGTTAAAATCTGGGCAGTGAGCGGGTAGCCGGGTCGGGCCACGAGGCAGGAGCCAGAGGGCATCAGTTCGGGGTGCCGTTTGAGTTTGTCTCTCAGGGCGCTGCCTCTGTCCACGTCTGATCCTTTACTGATTCTGCAGTGTAGGAACCGGCCCTTGCGGTCGCATATGAGCTGAAGGTTAAGCCAGGAGTCGGGATGGGCCTCCTTCTTCATCCTCTTCACCTCAGGCACTGTGCTCTCAACATCGTGTTTCCCTATTGGCAGGCGGATAGGGATGCGGGTGTGTCCCAACACTCCCAGGACCCGAGGGACACCTTGCTGCTCCTCCTGCTCCTTCTCGGGACTGAACAGTGGGAAAAGGGCCTCTACAGCCTCTCTGCCTGGAGAAAAGAGAGGAAATATCCCTGTTATTATCATTCTAAGACCCCTAGTTTTTTTTGCACTCAAATCACTGACAACATCGTACTGATCGTCCACAAACAACATTGAAATCAACCCACCGACTGGCCATCTGATTAGCCTCTCTTCCAGCATGTTGATGCGCTCGCAGAAAGAGAAGAAGATCCGGTGGATGTTTCCTTTCTCCAGGTGGAAGCGGCGAGACACAGAGCGGTAGCTGACGCGCTCAGAGAGCAGAGTGAGGGACAGCAGGACAGTGTGGGACAGGGATAAGCGAGCCCGTCCGGCCATTCGAGCCCTGGATTTAGAGCTTTGAAGCAGGTCTGCGATGTGCTGATGAGAGGGGGGAGAGAAAAAGCACAGAACGTCGTGTTACAGCAGCCTCCAGTCAGGAGACTCAGCGGGTATTTCCGGTGAAATTGAATCCAATCGTATGGGCTGAACGCACTAGTGGAACCACACTCCTCATCACCCCAACAGAGGACTGTTCCAGCTGCATGCAGCAGAACTATATTTCTTTCCACAGGCCACAGGACTGTAAACACAGATCCCACCAGGTCCCACATACTGTCCATCTCATGCAATATAGTGTATACACATAGTTTAATATTCTTTTTTTCAGACCTTATATTTATATCTTGATTTGTAAAAAATGTTGCTTACTTTTAATATATTTGTTAATACTGTTGCATATTTTGATATCCTTTTTTGTTAACTTTATTTTATTGTTTTTTGCTCAACGCATCGCCACTTTCATTTCACTGCACATCCTGCATGTGTAAATAAAGTTCTTCAATCTTGAATCACAATGCCAGGATAACCATGGTGGAAATATTGACAAATGACGAGTCCCTGCTTAAGTTTGATCACGGACACCACAAAGAGTGTATCTCTCAGGTCTGACAGCAAAAACTAAATAATAATATCTTGGTCACTGGCGTTGCTTGCTGTCATAGTTGGGTTATTTATTCAGAACAAGGGGCAGCTAGAAAACACTGGACGAAGGCAGAAAAAACGTGACACATTTTCCAAAAGTTTCATTTTGTGATGCTGGTGAAATGTGTGGACATGTATGCATGTGCACGTTTATAGAGCGGCTCCCTCCACTGATGATACCTTCACTGCGGGGCCGTCCGCGGTGTCCGGCGGCTCCGCCGTCTCTTCCTCTGCGGGACTGGATGTCGCCGCGGGGGAAACTCGAGGCTGCGCGGCACCGGGAGCCGGCAGCAGCTGCACGTACACCGCGGGGGGAGGCTGAGTCCTGAGCCTGGCCATCAGCTCGGCCTCCAGGATGTCCTCCACCGCCTGGTCCAGCCGCTGCTCCAGCTCGCCCGGGGACAGGGGCTGCCACTCCCGCTCCACCATGTCCAGCACGGCCCTGCCCGCCGACAACACGGACTCCCCGACGTCCATGTGCGCCGGCGACGGTCTACTCTCGCTCGGTCTGCGTCACACCGGAGGTCGCCATGTCTTCGTCGCTCGGTTGTTTGTCGTCGAGATGTAGCGGCGCCAGCTCAATGCTAAGCTAACATGCTAGCTCACGCAGGCTGCCTTCAAGTGCCGTCGGAAAGTTGGAAGACGCTGTGTGAGACGTTTAGGAGCAACGGGCTCAATTTAACATTTACACTGGTATATTGTAAAATTTAATTTGACTTACTTAAAGCATCTGCTTTCTACTTTATAAATATCGAGTTCAGGGCTGAAACATTCTGTCGATTCATCAATCAGTCCACCGACAGAAAATGAAACATTTTGTAAAGCAAAAATGCCAAAAATACTTTTACTTTTTTCAGATTTCCAAATTCAAGGATTTTTAGCTTCACTGAGAAAACAATCAACAATTTCATCTTTGAATTAATATCTTCAGTTGTAGTACTAATAGTTACTTTTCACAGATCTTTGCACACAGTGCTGATGAAAACTAGCGGGAGTTCCTTTAAAGTGAAGTCTGAACACCCTGATAATACAAGACATCCCATATGATTAGTTGCAGGTATGTATTCATTTTTAAAAGATCTTACTCAAATGGCAGTCACTGTTGCTCACCTCATCCACCAGCCATTAACTTCTGCACTAGCTTATGTTATTGTTTAAGGCAATAAATTAGCACTTCAAAAAAACACTAAACAATATATGAAATATCAGTTGTTTAAAATACCAATGAGAAATCAATTTGATATAGTCGTGTTCCTCCAACTGTGTCTGAGTGTGCACAAAATAATACACTATTGTGTTAATGTTACTCATTGACTACAAAAACATACAAAAACAGCACAGTGCACAGGGATGAAAAACAGTTGTTTTAATGTTAAATCAGTTACAAGTGCAACTTTGATCTATCCCACTGTTTAACAGCCTCAAATTGCAAATGCGTTCATGTCAACAATTTCATTCAACACCCCCAGGTTGGAATATACTTACTGTTGTAACTAATGGAGGATTTCTGTTTTTAAATTGTAGTTTTCTAGACCATGAGACCCAGTGGTATGCTTTAATCTGACGTTCGGATGTGAAGAGGAGTTAATCTGTAATTGACCTTTTATTGTAGGAAAACAACGTGTATTTAAAAGGTACTAATGGTGAATAATACAACACAGGTTGCAGCATGAACTAAATCTAAATGGGCAATGATCCTGGGACAATGGAGAGTTAAATGTGCAGCCCACTACTCACAGGCACAGTTCATAACTCATCACATAACAAACTACCTGTTTAACTTAAAACGGTTAAGGTTTACTCGTCCTTTACAACTCGGAAATGTCATCGGCTACAATCAAACAATGGAAAGGAAAGGTGGTTAGTCCCCACCTTTGTTAGTAAGGTACAAAAAAAATCAATAATCAATATTAATTCATTTTTGATTGTTGCTATGCCTGTCGGTCATTTCATTTTCAACACCAGGTCCACGCCAGCGTCACATGTGTTGTAGATACCCACGACTGAGTGCTTTCAGTCTCAGTAACTTCTGTGAGCAGCTACAGTATGAAAACTACCACTATTGAAAGGTAAAGTACCAGGAAATGTTCATCTTAATGCCAGATCTTTCTGCCAACAAGTGAATCTATTTTATTTCAGATTCATATTACTCAAAAGTTTTTGAAATACAGATAGTAACTTAGAAATTCACAAACTCCTAGCTATTGTTGCAACACATATCCAGGCCAAAGACCAAAAACATGTTAAATCCTAGTAATAGTTTAATGAAGAAACACACAAACATAAGAGCCTAAAAATGTCACACCTTATCAACTCCCACGTGTAAGCCAGCAAAATAAAAAACACAGGTAAGGCAGCAATAACCTTACCCAAAATAAAGACAAGAATTAATTAAATACGAGGTACAATTCTTTATGTTCAGCCTTTACCAATCCCATGGATGACTGACAGTGTCGTGACAAGTCCGTCAGGTATCTCTGAAGGGTCTTGTGTGAAATTATCAATTTATCTAGCATGCGTTCACCGATTTCAGGACAAATGAACCACTTTGAAGCACCCGCCCTCGAATTAACGACAAAAGGGGGGATCCATGTTTGTAATTGTTTATGCCCAGCTGAAGATCTGTCGTCGGCGAGGTAAAACTCACCCGCTGAGGCACTGCTTCCCGAAATTCAACCCCTCCCTGCCCCCGTGCATCCTCCCTCCGACCCCCTGTGCGTCCCTCTCGTTTCCCCGCCCCTTCCCTCACTGTACAGCCTGCTCATTGGCTGTGCTGCCCGAGTCCTGGGGCTTCATGACGTCAGGGAGCTCTGGGGGAGTGGAGAAAGACTCGATCCTCAGCTGCTCAAATGAATCATCTGAGAGAACGAGAGAGATAGAAAGTTACAACGGTGGAAAGAGAGGGAGAAGAGACTCACGACACAGAGTAAATTAGATCAGAGCAGAACATCTGAGCTACTAAGAGCGGCTTGAAATAAAACAAGTTAATGAATGAATTGAAAATGGTTTAATATGGGGTGGAATAAAAGGTGAACTACTTACCACCCAGACGGAAAGCTAATCCCACCGTGGCTGGGGCTTGAGGTCGGGCTGTTTGATTTGTGAAGCCGCAATTTCCAAGAGTTTGACCATCATTAAGCATCACGTCATCCTGGTGAAGAAAATGTTTAAAAAGATAACAGTGAGCCTGCTGTTCATTCACTACACTATCCCTCCCATTCTTTTCAGATTGGTGTATTGGTTTGTTATATTCAGTGTTGGTGAATTTTTTGCCTAAAGAATCATATAACCAGAGATATAAACTGTATAGCCAATTCTTATAATGTGGACAGTTTATATTGTTTCACCATATATATTTTTTCATATTCCCCCCCAAACTCTCCTCAATCAGAAAGTGCTAAAGCAGGAATGTGAATTGCTCAGGTGGGTATGAGCAACAATAACAACAAACCAAGAAGTTGTTAGCTATATGTGCAAATGTGCTATTGCACATTTCCTAAACAACTCTCCCAACATAGAATATTCTCATCTGAAAAATTACCTTATAAAGCCTCTGATCTTCAGGTGGCCTCTTTAAAATACCTTCCACAATGCGCTTCAGTTCATAGACTGTGGTAGACTCTTTGGCATCTGTGAAGATGGTCGTCTTGTGACGTCGGATCATTAGAAACACATCCTGAAGTGAGATCAAGTGACAGAGGAAAGAGTGGAAATGAGACACCAATGACTCCCGAGGATATTCACATCAGACTAAACGTCATTGTTGACCTTGTTAATGTTGTTTTCTCAAACATACTGCTGTAATCTTCTGGAGGCATTTCACCCTGAAACAACTCATTCATGTTGTGTTGAACCAGATTCTTCCAAAGCTAGGGAAACAACCAAGACTTAAATAAGATATGCTGCATCTCATAAAAAGGTCTATTTCAAGCCCACAAGCCCCGCTAAAGAATAAAACTCATTTTGATGTGAAAAATAACTTCTCTACAGTAACACCGCCAGAGTAAATATTAATTAACTGAAGCAAAAGCAAGAGGGTAATGGGCAAGTTATGGTGGGTCACAACACTGCAACATACTCACCCCTGATCCACCACACAAAAGGAAGCCCACAGCAAAACCCTGACTCAGTTATTCATACATTAGTTTGATGCAGTTCCAATGCCCCATGATAATGCAGTATGGCGGCTGTAGAGCCAAACCAAAGGATCCATTACTGCTGCAGAAAAAAGTTTCAGATGAAACGTGCAGTGATAAACACTTAAGACAGGCTGTTAAAGCAAATCAGTGAGTAGACTGCCTCTTGTTTACGTACTTGGACTCCCTGCAGCTCGCCACACTACACCTCTGCAGGGCCGAGCTGGTGGAGCCAACACTGACAGCTGCTTGATGAGTTAGTGAGCTGATAGTTTGGGTGAGGTTTATGAAACAAACCCAGCTCTAACGTTACACCGACCCCTACACGAGGACACCCACAGATCCACAGACTAACAGAGTCACAGACTAACAGACCCACAGCGGCCGGAGTCACGACGTGCTCCCTGTGGCTGCGAAGCTAAGCGTCCATCCAACAGCTGCGGCAGCTCCCTCAGTAAACCGGGTGTAGACATTTAGGGCCCGCAGCCCACCACTAACCAAACACACTGCCCGATGTTAAAACAGCGACATGTAACAACTAAAAACGTCCACGTTTTACCACTAAACTCCGAGCGTGAGCCGAGCTACCGCGGCTACTGACAACTGTGGCTCGTTAGCGTCTCGGCGGCGCCCGATCACCGGCGAGGTGAGTTTGGTCGAGCCGCCGCTTGCCTCCACGACCCGGCTGCTTCATCCTTTCCCCACCTTCATCGCGGACCCCTCGTCGCCCGACCCTGCCGTCCACTCGTTTTAACCAAGCGTCAGAGCCGGCCGGGAGCTAACCCCCCCCGGTTAGCTAAACAAAAGGCTCCGTCTCCGTGTGTGACCGAGCCGCTTCAACCCGCCGCCCGCCAACACGTCCACGCTCCGGCGGGGACCCACGGGCCGTGTGTGTGTGTGCGTGTGTGTTTTTCCTTCACTCACCATTTCTCGCGGTTGGTCGCACAGTAAAGAAAAAAAAAACGCCTCCGCTGCACAGCGACGAAACTGTGAGGTCGGACCGAGCAGCAGCAGCAGCAGCAGCAACAACTCCCAGACCCGCCGGCAGGTGGGGGCCGCCGCTTCCTGTCCGCCCGCTCCGCTCCCACACGGCGTCGGGACGTACAGCGCCACCTGCTGTGCACCAGCGTGTCACATCACTTCAACCCTAGTTTTTATTTATTTATTATTTATTCTCACACCTACCGACAGAGTCGTTTTATAATGAAACACCGTATCTCCATTTCTTCTTCTTAACCACTGCTCTTCCTTCTCCCCTGCGCAGTTATGTCACTGACATAACCTGCACATCTGCACCACCTCTGTGTGGTCCGAGCAAACAGGTAAAGTTCAGCGAGTTGTTGACTGTGTGCTTTTGTCTGAGCCCAGATCCGGTCTGACCTCCTCGACCCAGTGCAGGACGGTCCTGGTGGCCACCGTTCTGCTGCACGCACCTCTACGGTATACACTGACAACTGGTCAGACAGCCTTTTGGAGATGGGTGTTTGGAGCTTGGTGATCTGAACACCAGTTCACACACTCTGTTTGTTTCTTAGAGCCGTCTGTGAAGAAAAAATAAACTGGCTCCGAGGTACAGACCTAGGCTACATATTGCCTAATTGTATCATATATAGCCCACTCTGTGAAGACACACATTTAGTTGCCAATGATCCAAGATATCCAGTGTTTATCCAGTGATGCTATTTAAAAAGTAGTTTTCTCTGACCTTCAATTAGAAAATGCAGTGAACGTGAAAACTCTCAAGTAAGTTTTGAATGAACTGTCACTGCATTTCTGACTAATGTGGCCTTTTGTTTGGGACTTGGAGCAAGTTATTTTTGTGCTTTTTAAACTGCATGCTTTTGTATGTTGCACTTGCATGGCTGATCTGAAATTTGGACATGCATGTCTGCAGAATGAGCAGTTTCAGAGGTGTTGGAAGCTGCAGGCGGTCCGGAGACACTCGTGGAGCTCCATGCCTCCTTTTGGACTCAGTTTTGTAGGATCAAAGCACTTTTAACCACACTGCACAGAGTTTCGTCATCAGCTTCTTCATGTCTCCCTCCCTGGTGAAACTAACAGGTTTTTCTTTTCACTGCCTGCTTCTTTTATGTGGGAGGACTTGTTACCTCCTCTAGGCCTGCCAGCAGCTGTCACTGCAGTAACTGGGACAGCTGAACTGACAGCAGCTGAGACAAACAAATCAAGTGAGGTGACGGAAGCTGTCTAAGATCAGGGTCTGTTTTTTTATGTTATATTTATGACATTGTGGCCTGGTTGGCCAACCAGTGGTCGCAACAAAAAATGCAATCTTGCAGATGCTCTACATACTGCACATGTTCACCGCTCATTTGTAAATAAAAACATGTTAACACGTGTATACAGTTGAGTTCAAATCAAATCCTGGAGCTGACGATATGTACTGCTGACAAATGAGTTTTTGGTAGTCTCATTTTGAATATTGAACGTGTAATCAAAGCAGTTCTTATTTTAAGCATGTTTATTGAGACGTTTTTACATTTTACAGACATACAACAACAACAAACAATCAGGCACAGAAGTCTTTAAATTTGCCAACTCAAATGCTTGGACAGCTGACTTACAGTTGCTCAGGAAATACCACTTAGGGGCATTGGAAACAGGTGGCCAACTTACAAAATACAAAGAAATCCTGATGTGAAACTTGAAACAATGTATCTATAAGACTCACGTGGCTCAAACTCAAACAAACATCCCCTTTCTAAACTTTTGGCCATGACTTGGACTGTAAAAGACCTGCATTCAGTTTGTCTTGACTTTCACTCTGGTACCAAATTGCACGCTCTGCCATTCAAGTGTATTTAGAATCTTTTCAGACAATTCATTGTAAGGGAGAGTGGACGACGCTGTCAAAATGTGCAGTTTCATCTGACGTACCTGTCTAGTCAACAAAGTCGTCATCCTGGTCAAACTATTAGGGTTACCACATTCCCACTGTGGCTATAAAGTACATTCCAGCACTTTTCCATGACATCCTTGACAAAGCACTTCCATGCGCCCCGGTTTGTTAATAAAACCAAGCCCAGTCTGATTTCCACTTCGATTGACCTGAAAAATAATAATACTGAGTGAGACAAGTTTGTTTGTAAAATTCCCTTATATTCTTCTGGAAAGAAGAAAATATAGAATATTATATTAAAGCATTGTATATACTCAAAAAACTTAGAACATATCCAACTCACCAAATAAATTTTAAATCTCTATCTAACCACGAAAGCACTCTCTCGGATCTTGGAATAAGCATACTGTGGAACAGAGAGTCAAGAACACGTGTCATTTAACATTATATAGGAAACAAAGGTTCATCAAACTCAAATGTTCAAAACCTACACTTACATTCAGTCCTCTGGGGGATTGGACAGGTTCCAGTCCCTTACAGCAAAGCACTGAAAAGGGTCTTTCCTTAGTCTTTGAATGCTCTTTGAAACACAGACTGAAAACCTTGGCAGGCAGGTAGACATCCCAGTCAGCTGCGTGCTCCTCTAGTAGATCACTTACCATCCTGTTGGGGAGCAGCAATCAGGAAAGTTAAAACATGAAGGCATGATGAGAGAATGTTCAGTTACAGGAGTGTCCTTAAAGCATTTATCATCATTCACAGGAGACACTGGTGCATTGCTGAAGAGCTACAGTGCCAGTTCTGAACATTTGACCTCTGTGGCTATTTCTTGATTTACTGTATTCTTCATATTCCTCTGCTCTGGCTAACTGGCCTAACTGGTCAATTTGCAGCTGGGAAGTGCATCAATGCAATACCAATACAGTAATATGAGAATAAATATTGTAATTTGTAATATATGTCTGGGATTTTGACATTTCTAACTGCAATAAAGCTTAAATATGACTTTTCCTGGCCTTGAAGACTGCATTACAGTTATATGATCCAATTTTCAGGCTGCTATAGTTACGGGATGCAAATGCCTCTGTGTGGGCCATAATGTCCACATTGCAAATTAGTTTTTGTCTAAAGTAAGTCTCTTTAATCTGAAAAGGAGGTCTCAATATTAAAAAACAAGGCTACTGGCATGAGATTGAGAAAATGGCACATTTTACCATAGTATAATGTGATAGTAAGATATGGTGTAAAAAGTTACAAATAGCAATAGATACCAAACCTGTCACGTGAGTACAGACCTGTCAATCAACTGCTGCGTGATCAAATCTGCAGTGCCAGTCTGATGATGATGGACGACGAGAGCTATGGTGACCTTCAGCTGATCTTTGAGTTCTCTGTTGATCTAGCACAGGGATACATCGACAAAGTACATATATATATATATATATGTGAGACACTAGCTGACTGGGACAAAATATTACACCATTATTATATTATAAAACAAAATGTTTCTCTTTTCAGTCTTTCTGAAAAGTTAAACTTGTCAGAAAGAGATATGACCACTCCTTCAGCTCTCTGTAACAATAGGAGAAGCAATGCACTCACTTTGTGGACTATGTCATGAGGAAGCCTGGAGAGGATTCTCAGAGGGAAACCGAAGTGGGCGATGATCTCCACGATGTGCTTCGCCACATGTGACGGGAGGCACGACTGCATGGGCACAGCTTCCACCCACTTGGAGTAGTAGTCTGTCACAGACAAAATGTATTTGTGTTCGTTCATGGTTTGGGGCAGCGGTCCTCTGACATCCAGACCAAGCCACTGCCACGGCTCTTTCACCTGCAACCAGTCGCAACATTACATCATGCAGAGGTACAACGTGATCGCAGTAATAATCCCAATCACTTTAGTTTGTATTTAAGTCTGTTGTAATACATTCAGGGAATAGTGTTGGAACTTACCTCTATCACGTTTTCAGGATCTTCACATTCTGTCTGTGAAAATGACAGAAGAGCACTTGATTAAAATACTTTATAATATATAAGTCATAAAAGAAAAGTATAAAAGAAAAGATATTGTGGTTTAAAATCATGTTGACTACTTACACTTAAATTATCATCGGGAGCCCACTGAATATCCTGGTGGTGCATTTGGAAAATGACAGAAAGACATATATATATATATATTTTATAATAAGATTTCAATTTGCCTAATTTCATACCATAATTTATGATGAAAATGTATAATGTATAATACTACTTACCTGTGATACACAGTAATCTCCATGGAAGAAATGTGGAAATGACTCGATCTTCATCAGCCCTTCATCTACTATAATCCTCCATTTGTCTGACTTTTTTGGGTCTTTGTCTCTGAAACCAGAAAGATCAACACATTTAACAACAACAATCCAAATATGCACGGACCTAATAGAAATAATCATATATAATCGTTCAATCGTTTCAGTCATTTTTCAAGAATAAATACCAAACACTCATTGCAGCTTCTAAAATGTGTGGATTTGCTGCTTTTCTTTGTCTTACGTGATATTAAACCAAATATATCTGAGTTTTGGACAGGAAATTATATAAAGTACTTTCTGACATACTAAAGACAAAACGATTAATCAAAAGAATAACTGGCAGATTGAAAATAATCACTACTTGCAACCCTTATGTATACATTTCCTCCTGGTCTCTCATGCAGACAATCCTACAAATGCAAGAAACGGTTCTGGTAAGAAGTGCAACAAATCTAGTAGCAGTCTCACTGTAGCAGCTATAAAGAAACTGGTTAGTCCGAAGATAAATGTCCACTCTCTCATTAATCTGCTGTTTTCTTTACAGAGTTCTGTGTACAAAGCCTCTTTATGTAGTAAACCTGTCAAAAATCTCAGCGCACTGGAAAAAAAAAAACCTTGAACAGAAACTGCGGAAGTTGGCACCACACATACTGCCACATTTCGAGCACGAAGTGGGAACGTGTCTCGACAGTTCCCGCTACAATATTTCTCTTTGTTCATTTGAACAGACACAACAAAAATCCTTAATGTTATGATTGATCTTTCATGGTCCATTACAGGTCTGTAACCTTATCTGAATGTAAATACAGCCTGTATTCTCTGTGTACTGAGCAAACAACTCGTTTCACTGTATATGATGTACTGAATAAAGGCAGAAAATCTCAGTTTCTTTCAGTGGCGCTGTTGGATTACATGTGTTGATTTATTATAACAATTAATTTGGCTTGTTTTAGCTGGCATAACTTTAATAAAAGATCACAACAATTCTTTATTAGATAATGGTAGTAAAGCAAGTATACAATAAAAACAGTGGTGGGTTAAGACTTCCCTGTCTATAGTAACATACCCAGCAGGCTCTTCTGTCTGGCGCGGCTCTTTGTTCTGCACGCTTCGCTTTGATGTGGCAGGCGTGGTCGTCGGAGTCTGAGCTGGACTCGTCTGTGAGGCTTTAACACCAGGTGCCTGGGTTCATAATACAGGGAAAACAACAACAAAGACATAACTTACAATAATATCCTTGATTTTTAACCACAATCCAAGAAAGCTCCACTTGAGCAAACAATATTTTAGAAGTTTATAGAAAATGGACCAACAAGCTTTCTAAAATGACCACAAATGACAACTGAATCAGACGATTTTAACAGTTAAAGGTCAATATAAGTATGCTCTCACCTTGTATCTCTGACTTCTTGGGTTGATGGAAGCCTACATCAGGGGGACAGAGACAGTAATTGCATATGAGATCTTTTTAATTTAGGGAATTATCAAAATCAGATGAGGAGGATTTGGTTAATTAAGCCACTGGCTAATTAAAGGGTTTAGAGCTGACTGTCTTGTTCTGAAACTATTTTTCCCACTCAGTGAGGAGGCTGATGTTTTATTTTTAGATGACCCACTGACGCAGAGTTATCTACATACAAACCTTTCTTTTCTGTGTGTCGTCAGGGGGTGAAAATATGGTGGGAACTGCATCTTCTCGAAGTTTCACACATTTGCCTGTTCTGTCAATGTATTGTTCCTCAAAATGATTGACGCACAGCACCGAGAAGCGAGATGGGGTCCAGTCCTTCCACTTCATGTTGTTAAGCCATTTCTTGAGCTTTCGGGGATTGTACAGGGGAAACCTGCAGTAGCACACAACTCATTAGGACAGTCCTAACACTGATGGGTGCAATTATTTCCTACACTGAACTCCATTTAAAAGTGACTTTTGCTTAATAGTTCTCATTGGCAACATTTCTTTATAATAAAACATTAAGGCTTTTAAAATGCTGTTATGTTTGGTAATGCACTCGGAAGCAAGTATTGTATTTCCTGTAGTGGAAGAAGTACACAAATCATTTACTTAAGTAAAAGTAGTAATACCACAGTGTAAAAATACTCTGTTACAAGCAAAAGTCCTGCATTAAAAATCTGATTTAAGTAAAAACGTAATAGCATATCAAAATATAGTTAAAGTACTAAACTTAAAAGTACTCCTTTTGCAGAAGGGCCCATTTCAGAATAACGTATATCGTTGAATTTAATTACTGGTGCATTCATGTGTTCATCACTTTAATGTTGCAGCTGCTAAAGATGCTAAAGTAGCTTGTGAATTTCACCAAGGGATCTATAAAGTCTTATCTTTATCCATAATAAAACATCATTTATTTGTTGATTATATTTAGTATTATTAATCTGAATCTGCAGGGTAACTAGTAACTGAAGTTATCAAATAAATGTAGTGAAGTAAAAAGTGCAATATTTCCTTACGAAATGTGGTGGAGTAGAAGTATAAAGTGGCTGAAAATGGAAATATTCAAGTGAAGTACAAATACCTCAAAATTGTACTTGAGTACAGTGCTTGACTAAATGCACTTAGTTGCTTTCCACCACTGTGTATTTCTATTAAGTTTGAATTTTTATTGAAATTAAGACGAGCTAGAAAAAGCTAGAAGAGGCTGATGTGATTGACCCTGATGTTTGTTAGCGAGCTGTTCCCTGCTGCCGAGTGACAAATGTTAGTTAATACTCACTTAAAACACTTCACATCTGAATCGCCGGAGTTTTCGCAGTTGTAGGCACATTTGTATCTTCCCATTTAGGACACAGTTTTGTTAGATTTGCCACCAAACAAACAGATTTTGTTGCTCGAGTTGTTTGATTGAAGCTGGCAATAATACACACTTCCGCATCCGGTCAGAATTTTCAAAATAATAATCTCGTTTGACTCGTTTGACAGGGTTTTGGAGCAACACACCAAAGAAAAACAATAATCAAATACTGTTCGGCAGTATAAAGAAGTATATTTTGGCTTGTCTAGTATCAAGCCCTGCTGGCGTAAATAATCAACGAGTTTTTTGTTAATTATAATAATTGGCCGGAGAGACTTGTTTCCGCTGTTGTCCTACAAAATCTAACTTGATGCAACAGTTTCACCAACGGATGTTGATTGTTCTTCTTCTCGGCAAATTTATTGCATATGTATTCTCTGCAACGCCCCCTGTGGATCAAACATAGATGGGCAGTCAGTCATATTTTATTTGTATGACACATTAGTACACAGTACAAGCAATATCTTTTACAGTTAAGAGCAAAAGCAAAAAGCAAAAAAAAAAGGAAGAATGTTCAATTAATAACATTTGCTCACTGACCATCCAGATTGTAAATGTAATATACCTGTAAAAATCAAAGTGTTCCCGTACAAATATAGATTTTTTTCTAAAATGAGGGATACTGACAAATATCTCTGTTTCAGTGACATAAAACAATGTGACATGAACAATGCCAAATGGCTGCTGAAGTCTCACAGCTCAGCTGCTTTTAGTTTTCCACTCAACCCTCCACTCGTCCCAGTCCAGCAGAGTTCGTTTTATGTCCCATCCTGCAGCTTCCACGCCTGGAAATTATATTAGCAAAATCATTTTTTATTGGTAAAGACAGGACACAGATAATGACAACACACTGTTTTGTGTGTGCTCACCTTTGAGAAATGGATTGAAAATTGTGTCCATCAAGTCGTGACTCTCATGCACCAATTCCCAGTGACCTTTAAAAAACAAATAAATAAAAGTCAGTATTGTTTAAAATAGAGAAGGCCCCAATATGAATGTAAAGAAATGAATGGAGGTAAAGGCTCACTTGGCTGTTGTTGTGCAGGAGCTTCTCTGGAAGTTGGACGGCTCAACATGCTGCCGAGCCATACAGCTTGGCACATCGCTCTTATTTCATCATGTACTGATGCTTTTGGTCCCAAACAAACACATACGCAGCCTGATGGAGGAAGACAGCTGAATTAAAACAAAACACTCAAAGTATGTTACAATGCTCTTAAACACACTGTTGTTCTGTGGAGGATGATGGAAGATGGCATACCATTTTGTACTCCCAACAAGTAAGGCATGTTGTTTTTCTTCAAAGCCAAATTCAGTTCCTCTGGACTACAAAATAAGCAAAATTATATCAAACAGTGCTGAACTTTTATTGTGTGTCATTTTTTTTACCATTTAAGCAAAAATAGTACCTTTAAAATTACCTTTGTACAACCTCCTTCAGCCTCACTCCAAGTTTTATAGGCACAGTTTTGCTAAACTCTGCAAAAAAACATAAGAATCCGTAGCACAGAATTAACATATTACAACTGTGTCCCAACGCTGCTACTATTGGAAACATAAAACAGTCAAGAAAATGTCAGCAAAAAGCATGAGTCTTACCCAAGAAAACTGGTTCTCTCCGATTGGCCTCTGGTGGACTCAGGATCCGTCTGTCTCTCAGGTGCTGCCGCAGTACGATGGAAAGCCGCGCCTCGTTGAAGGTTTCCATGACAACTGAACGCACAGCTTTGTAGTTGGCAAAGAGGTGGAGGGCAGTGAAGAGGAAGAAGAGGCTGAGAGTCAGTCTGAGGGGGAGTCGAGGTAGATCACATTAAAGAAAAATAAATCCCAGCGTAAGATCATGATGGTTATTTATAAAACGTTATAACAATGCCTACATTGGATTATCAGTGACAAGAGGAATGAGTATCAAACTGATCAGCAGTCCAGCCAGATTCACTAAAGTCTCCTGTGGGAAATGAAACACATCAAGATGAGACACACTTCTGTAAAGAGTTACTATCAAGTCCTGCACCTGCAATGCAAACAGCTCTTATTTTTTATTGAAGACATTCATACATGTCACAGTAAAAAAAGCACAGGTGTAAATAATAAAATCAATGATGGCTGAATTCCTTTTAGCTGCTTCAGTTTCAGGGTCCTGGTATTGTGCATGCTGGCTCACTGGGACACTTGAATAGAACAGAAATATTGTTAATGTTTTGAGTAACACCTGTTGCTTTTCCTACCATGAAAAGTCAAAATGTCTGCTGTGAAAAAGGCCTTTTGTACTTCTTTATGTATGAGGCCACAGCAAAAAACTACATATAGGGTTATACACTAAAATATAAGAGCACACGAATGAACACAGGAAATAGACCCCTGTACACACTGTTCGCATGGTTTGCACCACGATATGATGAAATTACAAGTCATACTATAGGAAAGAGAAAAATACCCAAAAGTACCTGACTGCCATCTTTGGCCGAGATGTCAGCCATGTTGTCTCTGCGAGCCTGGTGAACAGTCAAAGCAGCTCTGGTCGCGCCGCCTGCCACTCCTACAATGGACTAGAGAAGACAAACACACATAATAGCAGCTTATATTTATCAATAAATAGCTTGAAGCCCTAAAAAGTGTTTAGTTGGACAACAGCTGAATATTTTGATAATCAATAAAGTTTGACTCCTTGTCTCCTGGTTTCATACTTTGTAGCCTGGTTCAAAATCTGTCAATTGCCACCCACATCTATGATTTGTTCAACAATTCAAATAGTGATAATAATGAACAAATTAAGTGAAATGAAATGGCCATGCAGTCTGATCATTAGGCCACACAGTTAAGGTCAGTGCTTCCTGACCTTTTCAGGCACCAGAATGAAGCAACGTCTACTCGCAGCCCCTCGTCACAGGTTGCAAATGTCACTTCAACCAAAGAGTGATTTTTTAAATTAGAAATCTTATAGGGGCCAGTAATTTGTAAGTAAAGAGCAGTGACAGACATAATTTTATGTAGCAGGAATATTTTATTTTATGCTTTCCACCTGGTGTTTACTCACAACCTTTAAGATTTATCTTGCAACCCTACGGAGGAGTCCCGACCCCTGAGTTAGGAACAATTAGTTTAAGCCTTAGACCTTAGACTCTTAGACCTCTGGTTTATGGAACACAAGTTGAGCATGAAGGTTAATTTTTCACTCTGGGTACACATGCAGGATACTGTGATAAAAAAACAACTCAAGATCGCTTCCTTAGTTACTTATTTCATTTTAGAAATGGAAAATTGAGTGAACCTTGAGTTTGACATTTTTATCACAGCTGACTTAAATTATTCAAATGTTTTTTACCTTGAATATCCCTGCAGTACACACAATCAGGGTGAAGAAAGCAGGAAAGTATGGAGCCAATATTTCCATGAACATGGCAATGTCATTGAGAACATCAGCAACAAGTCTGGTAAGAAATTAAAAGAAAGAACTTAGTATATCAAATGGGTTCATGATAATGAATATTTAAATGTACTGCCTGTACTTCATGCATACCTCCATTTTTTGGCCTCAGAGTCCAGTTTACTCCTGAAACAAAGGCAAAAAAACTGATCATAAAGGGGAATATCCATCAGTGAAATAGGAGCACAAATAAAACTATCCACATACTTGATTAAAGCTTCGAAAACTGTAACTGGACTTGAAAAAAACAAAACAAATATGAGCCTACCCTTTCCGCCAAGCAAAGAGGATTCTTCCCAACATGCCAGTTCCATCTGCAGGAGAAAATATTAGTTACAAGTTGCCCTCGGCGTGCGCGGGTAATGCAAATGTGCGGCATATTTTAAAGGCCTCACCTCTTAGTAACCAGGTGACCGTGGCAGCAGCTACTGTTGCCTCTTGGTTTCCCACACCGACACCTTTGAGAGAGGCCTGGGTGGCTAGAGTCCCTGACAGAGAGCTGGAGAAAGCCTGAGAGGGAGACGAGTGTGGGGGAAGAGTTTCAATCTGACAGTGATGCCAGTGATCTCAATAGTTCTGGTGTATTGTTTACTGTACCTGCACAGTATCCCAAAACTGGTACTGCAGGTAATCGTCACTGACGCTCTCTGGGTAGCCTTGAGGCAGGAAGACACTCTGAAATATGAATATTAGAAATAGATGTTAAACTGTGAGTCTGAGGGGAAGTTTACGAACAGCCAATGTACATGGAAACGTTGTAAATCCTTACTTTAAAAACTCCAACAATAGAGTTTCCCCTTGATTCCCCTTCACTCCCAGCTCTTCTCCTCTCCATCACTCCATCCTTTCCAAAATACCTCCAGGCCTCTGCACTGCCATATCTCTCTGTGGCCAGGACCACACCTCCATCTTTCTCCATTTAGGCTGTTAGGGGCGAAAAGCAGACGGCTGCTGACTAAACTAACTAAACAGAACAATGCTGCAGTCCGAAATGTACCTAATTGAAGCCCATTTTGGCTCAGCATACCATGAAACAGCACACAGCCTACGTGTCGTCCTCTCCTGTCGTGTGTTTTTCCCTCCTTGTAGCACTTCCGTGTTTATTTCCGCCCTCAATGTTTGGAGATTCCTCATTGGTGGATCGGGAGATTAAGGCGGAGCTCCGATAAACAAGGAGATGGACGCAGAAGCGCTAATTATACTCCTAGAATAACGTTTAGTGAACAAGAAACTATCAAGTATAGTGGCTCCACCTACCAAAATACATATATTTATAGAAATATTATGGTAATACGTTAGAAAAAATATATATGTCTCCCTCAACACAATCGCAAAGAAAAATAATAATAATAATCTAAATAAAAAAATATGAATATGAAAAACCATGAAATTAAAAATACTAAAATAAAAGTAAATTAGGCAGGTATGTGTTTACCATCGTATCTTAGTGTATTAGCATGCTATCATTTGCTAATCAGCACACAAAGTACAGCTGAGGCTGATGGGGATGTCATTAATGTTGTATTTGGTCATAAAATTATTGGACAAACTGAACGTCAACCACTGAATAGTCAGAAGATCACCAAGGTCCATAGGATTGGGACACATGAATGTCTGTAGGAAAATTTCCGTGCAATCCATCCATGTGGTGTGTGCAAGTGTAGTCAAGGGTGCAAATGTACTAGCTCTAACAGGGTTGGATGTGAATGGGAGGGAATGGAGGGTTGCAGTATTTGGGCATTGCATCACCGAAGTGATGACCCCGGGGGAAGAAGAAGAGAGTACAGATGCTCTTGTGCTTCCTGCTGGAAGACCAGAGGGATGAATGCTGGCACGAGACAGGGACCTGCCCATGGATGTATAAGGAGAACTGCCTTGATGATGTTTGTGACCTTCTTTGAGCTTCCTGTTGTTACTCAGAGAATAACCAAGCTGTTTTATTACTTTGAAGCAGAGCCAGAAGTTTACTCAGGCAAGATAAGGCCAGTTTGTTACTACATTTAGAGACAACACAGAATGGATCATAAACCATGTGTCCACAGTTAAAAAGCAAATTTTCTGAATAGACTCTTGTACTTGTGGCTCCATGGGTGTCAATTCCTATGCTGCTGAGCCACAGCGATCGGATAAAAAGCCACAGCAGATACCTCTCGTGCTCGTTTTTCACCATGTGGGAAGATCAAACTGTCTATGAGGCTGGTCGAGTGTACAGTGGGTGGTGTCAGCTCTGAAAAAATGCAGTCAGGCAGCCATCAATCGCTGAATCAAGGGGGAGTAAATATTTCTTATCTGGGACTAAAAAGAACTTATGAACAGCATTAAGAGGCCTGTTCGACCCCGTACAGCCAAGAGAAGAGCGTATGAAAGATGCAGTGATTGAGCAAAAAGCTAATGAACTGTTGGATGGAAGACAAAAAAAATTAAAAGATTGGTTTGCTCCTCCGAGATAAATTTAGAAGACAATGAGGCAGCCTGGAATCTGTGGCTGTTTCACCCCTAGGCGGGACAAGTGCTGACACACCTTGTCCTGAGGAATGTGGTATGTGAGAGAAGTAAGGGAAATGCTTTACCACAGTAGAGCATGTGAAACTGTGACTAACGTGAAACTGTGACGGCAACAGAATACGAGAACTGGTGAGTGAACGAAGGGGTTTGGCAAGTGAATGTGGGCGAGTACAAGAAAGAGAAGAAGGAAAGAAACTAAATGGGCGTGGACATTTCACACAGTTTTACTTGCGGCTCTCAGTCCTGTCATTCAAGAACTTTTATGACACCGGGCTTTCACAGGGCTTCCCGGGGTCGGCATCGGGACTGTTGTCTTTTGGACTACAATGACAGCATTGTTGGGATGACCACGTGTGTAAATCTTCACAGAAGCTTTGGTATCTAAAGGAAGGAGTTTCACGTGGCGGCCGTCACCTTAAACTGGGTTTTTTTTTTGGTTTAGGGGACAAGAAGACAATACACCTGCCTACCATCTCATTAAGACAGTTAAATAACACACTGGACAAACTAAGAAGGAGCGTATTCAGACCGAGGAGCGGATTCAAAACAGTGGCTGTAAAATTTGATCAGGTTTGTACTTTAAAGTGAGAATTTGACTCTTAAATGAGGTTTAATTGCATTTCAACTGTAACATCTGGTCCGTTTCATATCGACTTTCTTTATTCAACCTGTATATACTCCCTTTTGTCTTTGAGACTCCAACGTTTGAGGCCACAGGCAGAATCATTAAGTTTCTCACTACAAATGATTCACAGGCCTGTGCAGCATTACACGATGAAAGTATTATGAAGTCTCTGCTGATACATTGTAACAAGTGACAAACACGCAGAGTATGCTGGCATGCCACTCTTTGATCAAATCAGAGATAAGATAAGTTAAACTGAAGTTATGTTTTCAATCACCATGACAGCCGGCCAGCCAAGTGGGTGTGATCGTACAAGTTTTTCAGGTGTTTTTGTGTGACAGGGAACACTTGAAAGCATTCCCCATGTTACGCCACTCAAGGGGTACTTTCTGTTTCATGCTGGAAATACCCAGTCCAGAGAAGTCTCACTAGAGAGAACATACTGTCTGAATATTATTGAAAACATGTTTAGACTTGTAGGGGACATTTATTTAAAATGTTCTAAACTGGGATTGTCTTTCCCGGCGCTGTAGGTGCTCAGTGGGTCAAACTGTTTGGAGTAAACTCATCAAACCTTAAAAACTATTAATACAAGGTAAACACAGCTCACAAGGGCAACCTGGGAACACATTCTTCTGTTTTTGGCATAAATCAAAGCAGCGGCATGCACCTCCTGCACTCTCAGTAAAAGGAAGTAACAGTATTTTTTCACAAGGATGAAAAAATGCTGTTACTGTAAGGAAGACTGGAGATCAGTTTCAAACCCATGAAAACCTCTGATATTCCCTTTTGGCCATGTTGGCAACTGAATGAATCATCATTGAATGTTATCATTACAAGTCCAAAAAGCAGGTGGGCCAGGTTTGAGAGGGAGTCAAACTGAAGGCTTGTTACTCAGGGACATTTTAAAAATGCATACACGTTAACCAAAAAATAGGGCATTTAGCAGTTTTTTGGCACTCTGACATTGTGACATTAAAGGGAGGCAATCAGTAATCAGCTTATTGTTTTCAATATGTAAGCAGGAACAGAAAATAGAACAGAAAAGAATACAGTCCATGCAGTCAGTGAGATATGAAATAACTCTGAGCTTGTCTGTCCCATTATGTCTAAAAAATATTCTGAGAAGACCATGCACAAGTGTTCCTCTTAGGCCTGAGGCATAAAGTATACAAATTTTACTTAAGATAAGAACATTTACCAAGACAGGGTTTGTCCTTACATAAAGGGTGAAACCAGTTCCTTAAATATCCCCTTATCTTGAAATACAAACAAGTTAAAACCATAGTGCAGCCACTAAGACAAATCATTAATTGTACTTAGCTTTTCAGCACTCTTTTGCCCATCAACATTAAGCAATTAAGACATTTCTCATGTAAACCTTTCTTAAACATGCTTTTATGTTTTGCAGAAATGTCTCTGACACATGTAACGGTGGATGAAGAGGTGCCACTGAAAACCGTTGCAGGGTCAGGTGACACACTAAATAATGATACCTGCGATCAAGTAATCACCAGCAGTGGACGGGGCGCTGCCTCCTGCTGCGATGACAAGAACCACAGGAAACTAGCCATCTGCAGCATCATCTGTGGGATCTCCTGCATTGGAATCAAGGCTCTGATAAATTCAGTCAAGGTATTTTACTGTCTGGCTCTTTTCTTTTCTTTGTACAACTGTCGGTAAAAATGTTCAAGCCTAAAGCTACACATTTCAAATTCCCTCAGGTCACTCTTGACAGTTTGACAAATTGACGGATTTACAAGGATTTACAAGCATGAGTTCATGAGTTGACCACCACAGGCTAAATTGGGCTTTGATGGTAAATCACAAACATCACCAGAGAAAAAACAGGTCATGTTTTCAAGCAGTTTCAATGGGGAAAAAATCCCCAGCAACTCCCAAATGAAAATCTTCCAGTTTCAGTCTTTTAGGTACAAAATTGCCTGTCTGCGATTCAACCGACTTTTCTATCAAAGAAAAAAAAAATATATATATAATAAATGACAGGTGTAATACACATAAATTGTGTAGCTGTAATTGGTGTTGTATTACGCGCAATCTCTGTGGTCAAATTGACCCTAAACATAAGGGGCATCACTCTGTAGGTCATTGAATTACTATTTTTTCACATAGAGCAGTGGGGTCTGTGGGACCCCGAAGAAAAAAATCACAGAACTAGATTAAGGCTTACTTTTTTCAGATTTTCCCCTCACTTCAAAATGTTGTCTTGTCCTTACTTCAACAGGCTCAGGAGACGAAAGATCCAAAAACAGCTGCAGAATTTTCACGACTGGCAAAAAAATTTGGCATCATCTCCATCGTCACATGGGCTGTCATACTGGTTTCAATTCCAATACTAACAGCACTGATCTCATACCTTCTCACTCTGATAGACTGATCAACTGTGATAAAACTCTACAGGAGATAACCAACAGAGTGGCTCTTCGGATTCTGGATGTTAATGGAGACAGACAGCGGACAGTAAAAATGCTGCTGATCAACAACTAAAAACCATGAACAGACTGGTGGTTACATGAAACAAAAAGACTGCTTTAGTCTTTCTTGTGCTGATAAAAGTTTTACAGTTTACACTTTTCTACTTCCTCTTAACCGTTTCTTCTTTTTTTTTTTTAACGCAAGGAATAACCGCTCTAGGAAATGGTATTAAAAATCGAACAACTTTTGCATGTTTTTTATACGCTGTAATATTTATTTAACAATATATGAACATATGGACAATCCAAAATCTAAACGACCATATAAAATCCAGCATTAACTAATGTTTGAGACATGACACTACTGCATGACACATGGATTTTCCAGTAATGACTCAATCCTTAATACACTATTACAACATACTCATTCTTAGATACTGTATATACTTGCAGATTCTTCTAAAGTTAATAAATTACTCTATCTGTAAATGTAAAAAGTTATCAAAGATTGGGTCTGTACTGGAAATAAAATGGCATGGCAGTGATTACGGCAGTGCTTCATCACTGCCAACATTATCTTGGCATTATTGCATTGTTACAATATAAGCTTTATAAATGTCAAATGTATTTATGTGTTGTACTTCTATACAAACATATAAACAGAAACGATTTCATAATAAAATGACAAAAGTCTTGTGTGCTCTGAGTTGCTTGAAGGATCTTGACATGCTCTTATAAAAACAGCAACGGTTACCAGTATGACTATGAAACCTCTATTTAAACAGAAAAGCTTACAGTTAAGGCAACCTCATAAAAATGTGGCCCAAAAAAGAAAAACAAATTCATACATAGGCAGTTTATCAAGAAGTTACATTTGTAATACAAATATAGACACCACAATACAATCCAGAGAGAACCACAGGTAATAAAAAGACAACTAGCGGTGGAATCTGGACACCTCCACTCTTGATTAGAAATGCTCTCTGGAGTGCCGTATTGTTATTTTATATACCAAATGTACAAACACAAATAATCAAACAGGGTCTGCCCTGAGATGAGTAAAATGAATCACATGCTGCTTGCAGACACATTTGACGGTACATAAAATTTGTGGACAGAAACTTGGTTGAGAAATTGGTTGCAGTGAATACAAATCTCTTGCTGGCATGTTTAAAAGTTCTATTCAGCATTTAGTAAAAAATAGCTGCCTTTACAAAATAACTTACAATGACGCTGCAATGCTTCCTTTCAAATGAGACATTGCAATAGAAATCAGATGTGCTCTGCATTATCATCGTAACAAAACGGCATCATCCCTCTCCCAGGGAGGTTGTGCAGATTTGTAACACTCTGGGTAAGTCTGAGATTTAAAACAACTGTGATACTGTACAAGTGTTTAAATCAAAGATGTCTGTTTCTGGACAGTTTCACTTATCACAGATGAGAAGTGCTCGGGGCTGAAATGGACGGCAGAGGTTTGAGTACAGTAATGACAAAAGCAGCCCCTTACTGTTTAATTTATGTAAGCACTATGTTTATAACCAACGTCTATGAGGCGATACATTTGTGGTGCTATGATGCATTGTTCTTCAACTTGCAGGCTACAAATGCAACAGAATGAAAATGTTATTCTTCAATAATAACTTGTCACCACAACAATTATACACTGATTGTGCTGACAAACAGCTGGAAGACTCACGTGTGAGTCTTCATGTTGAAAATACTTAGTCATATAAACGGCATTATCCCTTGCAGTGTTTTTTTTTAATGGCTGGCAAAAAAGCGGAAATTTAAGAGGCGTCCGTCAACTGTCTTTCTGATCATTTATCAACCATAAGTTGAGCTGATCAAGCTTGCCACAGAGAAGTGAGTCCACATCCTGCATGCTGAGGGACGGTTCGTCTTTAGGGAAGCCCCCTCGTCTTGTCCTGGAAGATGAAATACCTGCCTTTCCAACACCAACGAGTGGCTTCTTTGGTTTTCTGGCCTCACCGACCTCCAGGAACTCCAAAAATCGTTTGACACGCCTCTGGCCAAACCAGGACTCAGAACCATTCCGGCGATTGAGAGGCACCTCAAATATGGTCTCCAGTCGGCTGAAACACGAGGAACAAATTGAAATCAATGAGTAAGTTCAGGAAGTTATGGGAGTAAAACATGTTATTAATTACTAATGCACCAAAGCTACTTTTCCATTCCCATTCCAGAATATAGACCCCTAAATTGTAGCTCAGACAGCACATTTAAGTGACAACATGATTCTCTGGTGCCACCTCCTGGTCAAACTTTGCTTTTTGTCTTGTTTCACTAACAACCACAATCTAAGGTTGATAAAGCTGTAGAAGCCGTGTCCCAGGTTTTGAGCATGTAGTGTATACAAAATAAAAGTACCCTTAAAGCACTCCCTCAGTGCAATGCATAAATGACAGGAGGAGCTAGTCACAGCTAGAAGACTTAAAACTAATTGTGGATGATGGGGACACAGCACCAGGAACACTTCAGAAAACGTTTTGAGTTCTGTTCGTGAAGTTTGACTGCCAGTTTGATTTCCTGTTAGTATAAAACAGTTAAGTATGTTGACTTCCTGTATACAGTCAATGTTGTAATGTTGACCTTACCTTTCGGGGGGTTTGCTGAAGTTTTTATTGGTGTATATTTCTTCCAAACTAAACTCCTTCTTTTTCAGCCTGTGGTGTAACATAAAAGAAAAAAAACACACTGTTGCAATCAGTCTGAATATTGATCAGAGCGCGTTCAATAGACAATAGCTATGTATTGACACTGACACAAAGTCACTTTCAATGGTAGGTCAGAGTGTGACACAACAGAATTTGTCCTACTTTCAAACAATTACCTAATATGAGACAGAAAACTGACGTTTGCATGTTGCACGTGATTTTATTTTGCTTCAAATCACAAGACATGTCCCTGTATTATATATACATATATTACATATTACTTAAAGGCTGCAATCTACAAAGACCTTATAGACCTTTGCATTAGACCCAGTGTTTGGTGATCAGACAAACAGGTAACACTAGCTACAAAACAGTTGCCCAACATTTCCCTTTGAACTTGCTACATGTGTTACTATTCACCATCTAGGTGAACAATGTTAAATTACTATTTTTTATTTAGGTACTATGGTACAAAGGAGTTACCTGATGGGTTTGGGCAGACCCATGGGTGTCAGGTTGTTCTGAGGTTTGGGTAAAGTTTTCCGAATTCTAATAGACGACACCTTCCCTCGTTCTTCATGCTTTTGTACCACCTGTGACGATGAATGAGAAGATTATTAACCATTCTGAAAGGATTACGATATACAACTGTAATTAAAGTACAGTTATACAGTAGCTGCAACATGGCCAACTAGCTCTGCGGTTACCAACATGTCAGCTCCAACAGAGTGACTACAGAACAAGTGGCATATCTAGTAACAGTGACTGGTCAAGGCTTATGCATATTATAAAATAGAAATCTGCAGCAATCTGTAAATCAAAAAAAATTAAAGAGGTTTAAATATATAGCCTGATAAGAGAGTAACACAGGGAATATCTCAGGCTTACCAGGGATGCCGTGCAATTTTAATTTCTAAGAGCCATAATCAAACCCAGTAATAAATTATGAACAATAAGAATGAGTTTTTACACCTGTCGTACAAGATGCCATTATAATAATGTAAAATAATGCATACCTTGATTTCAGAATCAGACAAAGCCTTTTCTTCTCTCAACCCCACATCTTCAAACTCCTGACTGGATGAGCTTGTGTCCTCGCCATCATCATCCTCTTCGCTCTGTTGTCTTCTCTCAATCTCACACTCCAAGGGAATGCCACTGTAAAGAAGCCAAGAGTTATACCAGCACACTGCTAAAACATCTGAGCATCATTGGCATTGTCATTAAACATCTTATTACAGATTTACAAAGCATGTTACCTGCTACTAGAGTCCAAGGTAGCACCAGAAGAGTCAGTTCTTTGGAGGAACCCTTGAAGGCGCCACGTGGAGGGGCTCAATGGGTATGGTGGAGAAGAGGAGGTGGGAGAGGAACCATGACTTGTAATGCTGGTGCTGGAAGCAGCTCCTCTGCTGTCAACTTTCTTAGAAAGGAAAGCCAGGGGGCTCGAAAGGAAACACGAAGCAAGAGCTGTGAGGGAAGTGCTGGGAGAAAGTGCAAGACTAGGAGACAGGTTTTGGGTGACGCTGTCATAGGGGACGGATCTTCTGGATGGGTACACCTCCTTACGAAGGCAGAGAGGGGCGATCTCCCTCTCCACTTCTACACTGCAGACTGTGTGTCGACGAGCCCGCCGCAGGGATTTGTGGGTATGATGGACAAAAGGAGTGTGGGAAGATTGATGCTGGTGTGGTGTGTGAATCCTGCTGTGGTGTGGCAAATGCAGAGACAAAGTCCAGGGCGTGTCATGGGTGGGGAGGGAGGGGATCTCTGGACAAGAGTAGCTACGTAACAGGTGCCTTGAAAGGCCCTTTTCCAATGAGCGTGTACCTGCTGTAGCCAGGTCGGTGTCGTCCATAGTGATGGAGTTTGTCACTTCTTCACCTTTGCGTGTCCTACTATGCAAAACCCTGCATTTTCTCCTTTGGTTATCTGCTCTTCTTGGCTTGATGTTAACCTTTCTTGCACTAGACCTTAGCCTAGAGACACTGATGTGGTTACTGGCTTCGGCATCAGTGGCGTCAGTGGGAAATACCTCATCTGCCTCAGAGGCTGTGCTCTCTTCTTTGCCAACCTTGACATCCTGAACTTGAGTAAACTGTACATAACACTGAGGTAGGGAAGGTGAAGGACCAGGTTGGTGATTACTTTCAAAAGGTGTCATTTCAAAATATACAGGGTCCATTGAGATTTTATCTTTACCATCTTTAGACTGGGTTTCTTTGGTTATTACATGAAGGTTATGGAGGCATTGCTTTGTCTCTTGAGTCCCACCTGACGCAGATGATTTAACAGAACCTCTAAAACCCTTTTTGGGTCTCTTGGACGGCTGGTTCAGGCCCATTTTCCTGCTCTCCTCTTTTTGAACAATCTGAGAGGCATTCAAATCTGTGGGCGTGAGTTCTAATGGCTCCACTGATAGTGTTGATGAGGTAGAAACCAAAGCGCTGTCTGATTCTGGACTTGAACTCGCCTGGTTTGGCGACTTCCGTTTTAGTGGTTTCTTTTTAATATTCCTGCATTTGCCTGTGCTCTGGAGCGGCTTTACATTAGGACGGACAAGGACTTCTGATAACGGTTCCTGTTCGGCTTGTTTTGTAGAGGTGATTGCTACGGTGGTTTCCAGATTGATACTGTTATCAATGTTTACAACAGATTTACCAAGACCTGTTCTTGTCTTTAGTTGTTTGCATGAACCACTGGGCTTCATCTTGCTGCTGCTTCCCTTTTGGTTGTTTTCTGACGCACCACTGCTTTTATCCACTGAGCAAACCAGCGTCGCATCAGAGGAACTTTCAGTGTATGTGTTTAATACTACTTCATTAATTGTAGCAAGCATTTCTTGTACACTTCTTCCTTTCTTATTTGCTCTTGTTGAACTAGCTTGTCTTTTTCTAGTAGGCTTCAGTGTTTCTTCCACATCTACAATGGTATTTATCAACACAACTTCCTTTCTTGGTGGTCTTAGCCCTTTCAAAACACTACTATCTGAAGCCACATTTAATAACTCTTGTTTTCTTGTATCCTTTGTAGATATATCTGCTGTTAATCTTTTCCTTTTCACAAAGTCTTGGGAATGGCAGTCCAGTTTTAGCTCCCTCTTTGCTCTCCCAAGACCTGCAAGTGAATAAGTTTCAGGGTTTAGCTGCTGAGTATCCAAAATAGGTTTCAGTGTCCTTCCTTTAGCACTGTCATTTAAGTTATTCCGGAGGCTTTGGTGGACCAAGTGGGAACTTTCTATCTTCATGCCATCTTCATCACCATCAGGCTGAGGACAGTTGGAGGAAGATGACAGGGTTTTGTCAATATCACTTGAGCCTTTAGTTTTGCTTGATTTGACTGAATTTGTGTGAGAAACCTGCTCATCAGTAACCTCTGGGTCAGATGCGGCCTTTTTGTCTTCGGAAGTCTTAGAGGGAACTTTCTTTCTATTTCCTGTACATTTCCTAGGCAGTGGTTTCGGCCGGGCAGCTAATTTGCCTTTCTGCTCGTCCACACCACCGGATATCTTTAACTTGGATTCATGAGAGTCACTTAGATTGACAGAGGACTGTAACAGTACAGAGGACTTCATAACTGACCCAACTGATTCTGAAACTTCCTCAGTAACAGTGCATGGTAAGGGACTTTGTTGTAAAGGAACAGAATCAGGTACCCTTTTTTCCTTCTGAGTTATTGCACATTCATCTCTCTGTTCAGAGTTGTGTGTTGACTCCACATTAAACATTTTCTTAGAATATTTAAGAGCAACAGTTTTTGCGTTTTCTGCACTTTCTACTTCACAGAGCCACTGCTGATTAGCATTATCGTCCTGATTCCCATTCTCACTTTGTGCTTCTGGATGAAAAGTATCACTTGGCGGTGAGTATCCAACATCAGATGTTGCATCGACTTGTAGCTCACACTCACTGAGTTCGTCTGGATGGTCCATGGATGGTGGAGGACTATTGGCTCTGAAGAGTTTAACAGGACTCATGACTATCTCTGTGAAACTAGCCATCTTTGACTTGAGTGACTGAAACAAGGGGCCGATCACCCACCCCTTTGGGGGTGATGCATTATCAACATTGTGTCCAACAGCCAATCTCCCATATGTATCCAAGTCAGATTTAGTGGTGTCAGGGTTCTGTGTGGTGTTGTCAGGAAACTGCTCAACAACATTTTCTGCAGCACAGACATTTGGTTTCTCCCAAGGGCTCTTCTGGTCCTTTTTACTATAATAAAAATGGAAAAGGGGAAATTAAGACTTTCAAACGCAAATCACAAGGCAGTAACAGTGTCATTATGTCAAATAAAAAAACCTACATATAATTTTCTCATAAAAGCATCACTATATCTTATCAATACAAGATCTTATATCTGGCTTCCTATGTCTCACCAGTTCCCTGTTATTAAAAAAATTAAAAATAATAATGGTATAAAATGCACATATCTATGCCCATTTTCCACTGGCTTGGTACTGTACAGTAGGTTGTATGAAAAACTACTTGAACCATGCCTACATCACAGACACAACTGTTCTTTAAATAGTTTCTTATTCACTGTTATTCACTGTTATTCCAAAATTGCAACAAAAAAATAAAAAATAAAATAAGCAGTTTTTCCAGATAAATGAAAGTGTAAAGTTTTAACACATCAAGTAACTGATTATCAAGCATACACCAAAAAAAAATAGCTATAACACTTACTCATTTTGGCAGTCTGCTGCAAAACTGAAATCAAATCCCCCCTGCAAAATAAATACATAAACATTTTACAGTTATCTTAAGAAGATTAAGCAGTATTTGGCTGAGAATCGACACCATCTGAGCAGCTGATCCAACCAACTAAAGAGCCAACAAGAAAAAGCTTAAATGCTGTAGTTTGTGATAAAGTATTTTCCATTTATAAAAGAGAATAAAAAGCCAAGAAATGTTTTCCAAACCTCTTTTACTTTTGGTCGAATTGAACAAAGTGCTGTGCATTCATGATTATTGTAACTGTTTGTCAATTGAACTAATTCCTCTCTTGAAATTTTTTTTAATGCACTAACTTAAGATCTGAACAAAGATTTATTTTCTAAAATTTGGTCAAAGACTGAGGAAGTTGTAAAACAGTGGTACTGGTTCTCTACAATTTTGCACAACAGGGGAAAGAGAAGACAATGAATATGCATTGAATTCTGTAATATGTGCTGTGTTAGTGGGTCACATTAAGACACCCCACTGCCTGTCTGTGCCACATGCAGCAGACCGTGAAGGAGGATTAAATCACTCAATTAACCCTCACACCCAGTTCACTGTACAGGTCTCCAATGTTGGCATACAAAGCCCTACAGTACAGCTGCACAAACAGATTAGACACCAAAAGCTTTATGACATGGAAAATGCCATCAATGGCATGTAAACAGACTATAACATAAAGACTGAGAGACCGTCTGGGACGCAGAGAGGGTTGAGTGTGAGAACATCTAGAGCAAGGAAAGATAAAACTGACCTCGTTTTGTTGCTCATGTGAGCTTTCAACTCTTGGCTGCTTAGACTGTGAAACTTGTACCTGCAAATCAGAGAGATGCACAGGCGCTGCATGAGCAATGACTCATTTCATTACTGAAGAGTATCTGAATAAGTGTTTTTTTAAAGTTAAACTCCTACCATGCTCCCACTTTCTGTTTGTCTCTTTGTGGGGGACGGATTCTGTCTGGAGGGTTTCTGAGCTGATTCGCTGTCTGTTTCGCTCTGCTTTTTAGGAGTTTTTGCTCTGATCCCTTGAATGCGACCACTCCTTCTGTGTTGAGACAGTCCATCATTCGCACAGCTGTGAAAATTAGTAAAGAGAAAAAACAGGACTCTTAGTCTTACAACATGATGCACAATGCATCGATATCTGTATTAGGAATGTCACGATCAAGGATTTTTTTTGGCCCGATCCCAATCCAGGTCCTTTACAAATGCGTATCTGCCAATACAAAGACTGATTCGATACTTGTATTTATCCAAATGTTGATTAAATATATGACACATTCAAATACCATCTTCTAAATTTTGCACACCTTATTTTTCTTTTTTTTCCCTGAAGGTCCTGATTCAAAACTATAGAGCAGATAAGCTTAAATTATTGATATGATATGGATGACAGAGGAGTGCGACTCCTGAAACTGACGTGAAATGGTCAGCTACGGAGAAGAGGTGTCACTCTGCTGGAGTTCTTGGGACGACAAAAACATTCACAATCACAAAGTCATGCTTCTTTGACCTCATAAACAATCTTTGGCTGAGAGCAGACACCAGCTGCAGAGAGCACACAAACCTGACAGCCAAGTTTTATTTTAGTCTGCCATCAAGTTACAAACGGAATTAACATTAATTAGTGACAGCTGATATAACCTGTTATCAAGCTTATCATTTTAAAAAGGCTAAAGCAACAGTCTGCACTGGGTAAATCCTTACTGGAACCAATATCTACCTTATGACCAACATATAACGGTGCAATATATTGAACATATGATAATGCATAATTTTGATAACTTAATCTTCTTAAATATGAAAATAACTAACCAACTGTGAACCGATGATTGATGGCAGTGTACCAGAAAAATCCAAATTGAGAAAATGCAAAACTTTCCATAGTATTTACTACGTAGTGTAAGGGGTGAATCTTTCAGTCCATAAAGAAAAAGAAAAGTTTCAAAAAGCAAGGAGAGGAAAATACACTTACAGCAAAATAAAACCAAAAAGTGCCAGGAGAACTATACCTGGGAGTGATGGAGGAAGGGGGGAGGAGAGGTGGAGGTTCACTGTGGGGAGGTGCACTACAGAAACGGTTTGGGGGAATAGCATCTTCATCCATTGGACAAACTATCTGAGGGAGCGGGTCAGAGGGATAAGTCAACATCCCCTTGCTCTCTCTTTCTCTCCTTGTCTGTCCTTGTCTGTAAATAACAACAACGGGTAAAAAGCCCAAACATGCGGGGTATCACATCAGTATGAAAACACTTTAAAATAAGTCTCAAAAACGAGGCTTCACTTACTTGTAAGATCTCTGGGATGGGGCTTTATTCTGAAATGAAGAATAATAATAGGGTTTTTTTCCTTACCAACAAACACAGAGTGATGTCATGTAATGTGACACAGAATGGGAAGATAGAGAAAACATTGAAATAAACATTTAGCTAGTGTATAATAGTTGAGAGGTATTTGTGATACAAATCAAGAAACGCCAGGAAAGATCAATATCACAACAATAATCAGGCTGGAGAAAAAATGTTAACAGTCAACGCATCAATATTACCGGTACTTCATTTGCACCAACCTTACAGTCCGTTAGCCATATCTAATAACCCACTATGGTGATGAAGAAAGCGATATCGAAAAGTGGAAATAAACCAAGTTTTATAACTAATAAAATACGGATGAATTTCAGTTAATGTTTTCAATCAAATGAAAGCGGCGGTTTGATCGAAACTGAGCGCGGTCTAATTGCTGGATGGACATGTCTCATATTCAAACTTTTATATAGGAGCTAAATTGTGTTAACATTTTCCACCGCTATGTTATCTCGGGCAATAGCGATCATGAAAATAATGTGAGTTAAACATTTTAGCCACATATTAGCTGAGCTTTGATGTAACTTCGTCAACACTGCATGGTTTGGCTAACGCCGATATTCATACAGTGTGTAACATACAGTTTGTGCACCAGGGGATAGACGTAGCCGGGAGCTGTCATCTCCACTAACGTTCAAGTGCTTTTTGTGGTGTAACTGGACGTTTCCTTAATTCGTAGTTTAGTTTAATGTGGTTATTATGGCTAAATAACATAAAACAAACTTACCAGAAACCTTTGGGTGGACAGCAGGGTAGTATTCCGACCTCACCGTAAACAAAACATGCCGGACGGCGCCCTACCGCGACTCGTTGATGTATCCGTTTTTACAAATCCAACAGACAGACGGACGGACGGATCATCCAATCACAGCACGAGTTCAGTTTCCGCCCGTATTGAAATCTGTCCAATCAGGGAAGACTTTGCAGCGTCATAGGTGAAGGGCAGCCAATGGCGAGGCGCGAAGACAAATGGCTCAAAGAAATGATCAATCTTCTTTTATGTCCTCGGGTGACCCAGTATCTATAAAGACTTTCATTTTAGAAGCGGAGGCGTTTAAAAAGCACCGACAACTGCGCTTTTATTTTAACTACAGTTACACTGTTATATCTTTTAACCAAAATTGTATTGGAACTTATCAAATAAACGTAAATAAAACACATTCAATCATTTTAATATTCCACGTGTCTAATTTGATAAAAATCGCTACTTTGGAGCAAATTATACAATGGCTGCAATTAAGGATTATTTGAAAATCATAAAATTCTCACATCTGACAACCTGAAACCATCAAATGTTGGGCATTTTTGCAACAAAAATAACTTAAATCATTATCAAAATAGCTTCAGATTAATTTTCTTTTGATTGACTAATTGTTATACACCTAAGTATACTGCACAATTTCGGCATTTTTGTCTTGTCATTTTGGACACCAAAAACATTGTTTTGTTAAGTTATATTTAGCTTACTCTGATTATAATTTGAATAGGCTCAATATTTTATAACAATGTATTTTAAGTCCTGGGTTGTAACACTGAACTATTAGTGACTATATGAAAAGTAGATATAATAGAATAACCACAAAGGCAACTGTGTATACATGAATATGTGTGCAGTTAAACATCTCCATATTCTCCGACTAAAAACAGCAAAAATGCCATTCAAGATTGGGGTTGGAAGAAAAACCTGGCTGAATTGACAAACTAGTTAATTAGTGTTTTTAACTTTCAACAGTATAAGCACACAAGTGTAAAATACTCTAGAGTAACAATAATTCTCATAACTTTATCAAATGTCACTGTGCAAATGAATGGTGGAATGGCCATGTAAATGTCATTAAATTATCAGAATTAAATGAGTCCTCTATGAGCCTTAAAGTGAACCCACAATGTGATTTGGTTCTCAGTTAAAAAAAAAAAAAAAAAAGGCTGATAGCAACACCGCATACATGAATTATTTATTTAAAAACAATGTACAGAAAACAAAGCCCCTGTTAAAATGATAGATATGACACCAAAACCTTGGAAGAAAAGATCCAAGAAAGATAGAGGGCAAAACATGATGCTGATGGTGACAGGGATCGTGATGATGGTTTTGATCGATTTCATGCTGGACATAAATCATGTGTAGAGCTCAAAGTCTAGTCTCTTGGAGTTGTAGAACTGAGATCCCTCCTGGTCCATCCTTCTGCAGTAAACACCACTGCTGAAATAGCCTTCATCTACCCAATCCTGGAAAACAGACAATAAGAAGATTAAAACCCATGGCCAGATTGAGGTTAAAGCTACAACAAGCCTGCAGCCCAATAACCTAGTAAACATAATGGGATTAACTGATAGGTTTGCAGGTACATTAGTTTTCAGGAGAAAAACAAAATAAATGGGTAAATGCCTAATTTAAGTTGCTTTTTAATGTGGTAGTATAGGTGCGGGTTATACAATTTGTGCATGTACTTTATTATACTTTAAAAAAAGAGAAATTCAGAAATTAATTTCTGATAAGCATAAAAACTTGAACTGTGTCCCAATTCCACACTTGAAAACATCACAAATAGAATAGAATTGTCTTTATAAGAATTTAACCCTTTATGGATTTGTGAGCCTACTACAAACTACAACTATTTTCTTTCCTTGCTTATTATCTCCATTAAACATGACTGAGTCCCAATTCCATACTAGATGTTGTTTCCAATAATATTATTTAGTTTTAAGCAATAAATTCACACTTGAAAACTGCCACCATCAAGAACACTCAAAAGGTATCAGTACACATACTAAATTTGCTTTATTTTTGAGTGTGCTGTTGGACAATATTGTCACCTGCATCTGCTGACTGGTGAAGGGGCCATAAACCTCTGAATTATCCTCATTCTCCCATTTGTACTCCCACATCACTGCGTCAGTCACTGAGGGGACAAAACTGGATTAAAAAAACAAGATATTTTGTGATGCTGAAGGGAAATGTATACAAGAAACACTAAGAAACCTTTTTTGTCTTCTTCCTCTTTATCCTCTGATTTGCCACTAAGCGTCTCATCAAATTTATCTGCAAACATGTCAAGTTCATCGCCTTCTTCCTCATCACCACTGGTTATTTTCCCTACAGCTGGTCGCTTGCTGCTCATGCTCTTCATCAAATAGCCCAGCTTTTCATAAGTTTGCTGATAGATCTCAAACATCCCAGATCCAACCAATCTGTCAGCTAGTGCTGTGAGCCTGTCGAGCTTTCCTGCATCCCTTTTGTTCTCCTCTGTGGGTTCACTCTCTTCCCTCAGCTTTCCCTTCTTCCGTCCTCCAAGGCCTCCTAGCCGACGGAGTGCCGTGGCAACGGTCTCCCCAGGTTTCAACAGTTCAACCACGGCCTCTGTGAGCTGGTGCTGTGTGTAGGACGCCAGCGGGTCCTCTGCAGGCTCCATCATCTCCTCCTCCTCTCCTTCCTTTTCTTGGTCTGCCTGCTGCTCCTCTCTCTTTTTCTCTTCCTCGGCCTCATCCTCATCACCGACTCTGCGCGTCCGTTTGGCTGCAAGACCTTTCTTCTTTTGTTTGAAAGGTTGTTCTTTTATTTTCACCTGGAAGACAAGTTACGTATATTATTGTACATTGCTTGAGAGGTTTTCAAACATGAAGCAAATGTCCCTAAAATGCAATTACCCAGTCAATGTTGTCAAGCCAGTTGTCTCTAATTTGTTCTTCCTTTTTGACGAAATAGTTTCCCTCTGAGTCAAAATATCCTTCCTGCATCTCCTCTTCCAGGTTAAAAGGTGTAATAGAAACTCCCTCGTCAAAGTCGATGGTTGCTCCCTCTTGGCCTGAAAACATAGTTAGAATGGGGTCAGGTGACACAATTACTGGTACTTCATGTTTGAGCAGAACACTATCTTGTTAAACTCATGGCAGTTGTATGTAGCAGAAATGGATGGACATTTTCCAGTGTAAAAGAATTCAGCCTCTTCTTGTTAAAAGCTTGCTTCCTTCAGACCTAATTCAAACTCTCATTATGGGGAAAAGCTAGATTTAGACTTGTAAAGAAAATGTAAATATGTACTCCAAATTGTGTGTGCAAAGAAAAATTTGAAGTAAGTCATATCAAAGTAAGCAACACCACCTCTCTGCCATATATGACTTCATAGTTACAGCTCATATCATAAACAAGACATACCCTCCACGTCATCACTGGCCAGAATATCATATTTGCTGCTCTTTTTGTCGTCCCCTTCATCCTCTTCATCACTATCCAGGGAATGTTTGCCCTTAAACCTGGAGCCTGGCCCACTCACAACCTCGCAAGTCTAGTTCAACAGTAAAATAAAAGGAAGAAAAATATTATGCATAAGATAATTTAACATTTAAGTAATATAATGGAAATGCCAATTTTATTTATTTAGCAAATTTTATTACAAGTAAACTCACTGAAAGACAAAATATAAAAATATAGGCACAAGCAAGAGAACTTCGGTAACATAAGCAACATGAATATAGGCATGAGTAAAATGCAGAAACAGAATCAATGAAGCTTACACCCAACATACATTAAACATACCACACATCAATAAAACCCCCAAAACATCAACACAATCAAACAGACAGCCACACACTCTCTCTCTCACACACACACACACACACACACACATTAACCTTAAGCTGTACTGTAGGTATTACAGGCGTTACATTTTATTGCACGATTTAGTGATCTATTTCCATCCACTGTCATTGATTTATATGGCAGCCCACCTGCCCCTGTGTTCATTTAAAAAGCCTCAAAGTCCGACAGGTAAAAAGTGTACTTGTGCACTTGTAAGTCTTAAATGAGAGGTGCATCTAAAAGCCCCCATGATTATGATTATAGATAATTCAACGTACATAGTTATCAAGTATGGTCATTCGCACAATAGGTTAAGTTGTCCCTGGATCAAAGGCAATCTAGTGATGACTTGGGTGTTATTGTTTTGAAGAAGGTATTTCTTTAACTGCAAACTTTTAGACGGATCATGGTATCGGGACTGTATAAAGTTGCTTGTGGATGAGATTACCTGCGGCCGTTTGATTGTCGAATAAAATGCTCGTTAGTTACATTTCGGAAGCCCAAACTGACTAACCAGAGATCTAGTTGGATCTATAATTTTCTAATCAATGGTGTGAGCGGGACGGCGCTACCTTTTTGTTTGGGGGGTCCTCCTCCACGTCCAGTTCCCCGTCCCCGTCCTCAAATGTTACTTTCCTCTTCGGCATGGTGCTACAGAAGGCAAGACAGTGACTCTTTTATTGCTCACACGCTGCTGTTACATTAGTGAGTAGCTTCACAACACTTTCACAGACACGGCTGTCGTAACGTCGTGAATGTGCGCGGTTACCACAGAGCTCATGTTAGCTTTGATGCTAAAAATGTTAGCCAACAGCGGCAGACACGCAGCGCATGCAGAACAAGTAAAGCCTGAATCACGGTCCAAACTCCTGCTACATGTGAGATTACACTTGGTCAACTACTGAAATACAACGTGTATCTTCTGCTGGTGTGCATATGTACAGACAAGGCTACTAGATTTGAGATTTAGCTGGAAAAGTGCGGCAAAACCTGTTGGAAATAATTCAAGCGACGTTCGTTTTCGTTTCTTCTTCGCTGGTTTTTCTTCTTCGTCTCTTTCTCGCTGTCTGTGGCGGTTGGTAAACAGCGACACGGCGCTTTGCCGCCGCCACCTGGTGAGGAGTGCAGATCGGATTTTACACGTAGCTTGAAGTTGTGAATTGTGAATTTTATTTTTCATTAATATATAACTCACACACCTGGTACACAGATGCATAGGAAAATAAAATCATGTAAAAAGTAATGTTTTCTTAATCTCAAGTGTTTGTGAATTGACTTCCTTTGTGATTAGTTATAGTATATAGAATAATATAGTAGAAAGATGTTTCATATCATGGATTTGATGCCTGACAAAATTTATAATATATAAATAATATAAGTAAATAAACTTATGGCCTAACATTTTTTTGGCACTTGATTCAAACTGTGGACACGTGCCGTATTACAAGGGCCCACAATATATAAGGCCGTGTAAATCTTTTCACCTAGGACTATTTTAGATTTGGAATTACTTAAGGTCCTTAAGGATAAAAGGGGTAAGTGTGTGCCAAAAACAGACACAACAAGCAAAGAAATGTAGAGGCACATTTTCAAGGAGCCATGAAATGTCTGTCTGTCTTTACTTTCTATTGATACAAAATATATTATTATTTGGAGATTAATAAAGAGAGACACGTCCGGGCATGAAATTGCTTCAAAAGCAGAGGAGAGAATTTGACACACCTGGTGTTTTCAGAAACAAAGATTTATGATATCTGAAAATAAGATGTACATCTCTCTGGAGAATTAACCATCTACCAAGGGACATTTGCTCTACACACCATCAGAGATTTAAAACGGTTCTTGCCTGAAATCAAAAAAGGTAACAAAAAATGCAGAAGTGAGAGAGCTGAGGCAAATCCGTCAGCCCTCAAACTCCACTTCAGCCTCTAGCATCTCCCTTCCAGGTAGCAGGTAGGAGTTTGGTTTCGACTGCCTGGTTTCGGTGTTCTGCCTGCTCAGGGTACATTCAAGCGTAGAGGAGACAGAGAATATAATGTGTCAGGATTTTGTTACCAGGAAGTGGGTCGAGTTATTTATATTTCAACACCCGTCCTCTCGTACCCGGAGGGAGAACCAGTGATAGTAACCTGAAACTATACATTCAAACATTGTCTGGTTCTGGATGCACCGAACTGACAGAGAACAATTGGCTCCATGTTTAGGAACGCAGAGGACCTGGAGAAAATATCTGTAAATGTAAATAATGTAAAGACTGTGTGGGAGTGTAAAGTGACCCTGTGAGGGATTCACCATTGGCAGAGGTAAGTCTGAGTCACTATTTTCTTTATCTATCTGTCTATCTCTCTATTTGTGGTGACGCTGACAGATGCTTTTAATCATATGTTCTCGTCTACATCTCACGTAGTTTTCAGCATAAACACCCAATGGTGGGAGAAGTATTCATATCTTTCACTAAAGTAAAAGTACCCATGCTGGAATGAAAAATGAAACTGAAAAACACTCAAAGTAGTACAGTGGTATTAATAAGCAGAACTCTATAAAAAGCAAAAGTACTCGTTCTACTGTAAAGTGGCTGTATATTAATTACTATTGATTAATCAACTGATGTTATAGTAAGACATTATTTACTGTTGTAGTCAATTGAAGTGGGGATAGTTTAAACCTCTTTATGTACAGTTAGGTAGTTTAATCCGGGTGTTCTCAATCTAGGGGTCAGGCCCATCCAAAGGGTCACAAAATAAATCTGTGGTGTTTGAGAGATGATTAATGGTAGAGGAAAGAAGAAAAAAACAAAGTTCTGGTTATTTTACTTGGGCCTTAAAAATGTTTCTTGGGTGGAAGAACTAACATCTGACACATGACCAAGGGCCTGAAACTGCTTTTCCTGTAAAGGGTCAGAAGTTAAAAAGGTTGGAAACCACTAATTTGATCTTTAATAAAGCATTTTATTTAAAAAGCTTCAGTCATAAGGTTTTTAAATGTATAATCTTCATCTGAAAAGTAACTGAAAAGTAACTGTCAGAAAAAATGTAGTAGAGTAAAAAGAACAATATTTCCTTCTGAATTGTAGTGAATTGTGTATAAAGTAGCAAAAAAAGGGAAATATTCAAAATGAATACCTCATTAGTACCTCAAATTGTACAAAAATATAGTAGTTGAGTAATTATATTGTAGGTATTTTATAGATTCTAATTACCTACATGGACTGACTTCTGCTTTCAAACCTTAAGTGTGAGGATAATGGTGGCGATTAGACATTGCTGGAGTATGTTCTACGTTTTTAGTGTTTTACATTCTAAATGTAAAAGCACTTTCTCTTCCTTAGGTGTTGGGATGAAGCTCCATAAAAAGATTTTGACCCATTACCTATCCTGCACCTCTCCAGTAGATAAAGAGGGATATCTCTACAAAAAGGTTTGGATGAACATAAAACGCAGACAACATGAAATAACTGAATCTTAAGCACTGATTTCCATTTCACAGTAAATGCGGTAATCCTGCTTTACTTCGACATCTTTCTTCATAGAAAGAGCGAAATGCCACCTACCAGCGGCGTTGGTTTGTCCTGAAGGCAAACCTGCTTTTCTACCAGGAGCGCCCAGGTGACCGACACCTGCTGGGTGTCATCGTGCTGGAGGGGTGTGCAGTCCGTCGCTTGGACTCTGATGGACAGTTTACCTTTTCCCTGGTGTTTGAAGGCCCCGGCCTCAAAACCTACAGATTTGCAGCAGGGGATGGTCAGACTCTAGAGGGCTGGGTGAAAGCTTTGCTCTCAGCCAGCCACTGTTACCTCTCCCTGCTGGTGAGAGACTTGGGGAAGCAGTATGAAGGTGTGTTCACCCATACCATTCCATATACGGAAGTTTATGGATTTTATGTTTTTTTTAAATTCTTTTATTGACTATTTTCATTATTCATAGAAAATTCAAAATCTGTGCCATTATTTTTTTAATATATATATATATATTTTATTGCATTGCCGCCATTATAATGTGAAAATTCTGTCTTTTAATAGTTCATACACATTGTTTAAAAGAATAGTTGACGTTTCGGGAAATAGTCACTCTTTGGTGGAGAGTTAGACGAGAAGATCAGAACTCTTGTATCTAATATAAATATAAGGCTGCTCAAATATAAAGCTACAGCCAGCAGTTGGTTAGCTTAGCTTAGCATAAAGACTGGAAACAGAGCAGAGACTCCAGGAACTGACTGCTCCCAGCCAAGAAATAGTCCACCACATAACTCTCCATAAAACCACAAATTGTTGCTTTTGCACTTTAAAAACAATCGAGGTATGACGTGTTAATCAATGATCTATTGGTAGGCGGATTCAGTTCCCTTTCCCCGTTTCCAGTGTTTGTGCTAAGCTAAGCTAACCGGCTGATCACTGTAACCAGATACAGTATATGCGTGGTATCGATCTTCTCGTCCAACTCTCAAAAAAAGCGCATTTCCCAAAATGCTGAACTATTCCTTTGCGAAAGGTGGTGTAAAGATAAGATTTGGCCTATGTGTTTTGTTAATTTCCTGTTTTCCATCTGCAGAAGCTAAACAGCAACAAGGCTCTGGCGAATCCCGTCACAGCTCCTCTGTCAGTGCCCTCAGACTGTCCACGACCAAATTCTTCTTCCCTGTGCACGAGCCACCAGCGGTGGTCAGGGAGGGGAGAAGCTTCAGTGCCAGCACTGTTTTACAAGCGCCTTCGATACCCACTAAAGTTGTAGCTAAAAAGTCCCCTAAACTGTGGCACAGGAGAAATGCTCACGTCACACCACTTAATGGACCGGCACCTTTGTACGGCGAGTGGCCTTTGGTGGGTTTCGATCCACTTGAGGAGTTTAGCAAACTTCACGATTATTATGGCCAGGAAGTGAAGAAAGCGAGAGAGGAATGGCTGAGGGGTCGACAAGCAGCAGAGAAGCACAGTGATGGAGATCTCATCGACCTGGGGTGACAAAATAGCAGTTCAGAGACCATTTAAGAAGAAGTGAGAAAGAGTGGTTCATGTGTGTTAAAAAAGGAACTGAACCTGAAGTGTTTTGAGTCATACCATATTTAAGAACATAGAGCTTGAGGCCCAGACACCTGTAGATGCGCTAAATGTTCTTTCATGTCATATGATGAGTTTAGATCACTGTTATGTTAGATTAGTTCTTCAGAAAGTTGCACTTTTCTGAGCCAAGACGGCCTTAAAGTGTCCATGGGATGGATGCAAACAAGAACAAGTAAGGAATCTGTACACAAAGGGACAAATGCACCTTTTGGACATGAAGAAGTGTTCCTATGGGCCATTTTTCACAGCATTTTGACTAATGTTACTAATACATCCTAATGAAGCTGTGAGCCAGCATGCACAATTACAGGACCCTGAAACTGATGCAGCTAAATGGAATTGAGCCATCATTCATTTTATTACTTTTACCTGTGGTTTTCCTACTGTGACCTGTCAAAATGCCCTCCATGAAAAATGCCTTTTCCTTGTTTATTCTCATGTAGTGCTTGCTAATTGGAATCTATACACTTGCTGTTCCCTGAGCAGTTTAGTATTCACATTTAGTGCAATGAACAACTTCATCCATGGCATGAAAAGGCTTTATGAAGCAGTATTGAGAAAAGAGTATTAAATATTTTTCATTGCATGAAAAAAACAAACCAAAAAAAGAAAGAATTACAAGGAAACATATGGACATAAGACAGCTTGAATTTTCCATTGTATGTAAGGACGCAGCCATAAAGAAATGTGTTCTTGGGTTCGAATACTTTAAGCATACTAATTTAAGCATCATTTTGCTTGAAAAAGAAAAATTTTTTTGGTGAAACTGTTGAATAAAGTTGGGAATAGTTGTATCAAAACAATTCAAGAGGACATGTGCATGAAAAATAAAATCGTTCTGTTGACTTAAATATCTCATAATCAATTAGTTGACAAACACGACTACACGGTCTCTGGACCTGTTCATAAAGTTTTAGAACATAAAAAATATTTCAATTACAAAGAATCATAGAAATGAGCATGAGACAGATAGAATTTGTCTATTTTACAGTAATAAAGAAATGGGATCTTGAGTGTTTGAATATTTCTGTCAATTAAAGCGTGATTTTGTTCTGTAGGATCCTTGAAGCAAGCCGATAATAACTGTGTGATGTGTGTGAGACTGCCACAGAGTGGGGAAATGTATGTGAAGGATATATGTGGAAAAAACAGAGAGGCTACAGAATTAATTTGAAGTTAGTTTGCTCTTCCCCAGAAACATCAGAGACATATTGTACACTACATGACAGTGAGTGGCAGATGGTAAGCAGCAGAGGGCGCTGCACGCACAGTGTGCTGACTCCGGGCTGGAGTGAACCCCCTGATTTAGAGAGTGGGATTTAGTCAGAAATAGCACACTGATTTATGGAAGTATGCTGGAGACAGAAAGAGAAATAATGCGGCTAGTGTTAAAACTGACAGGTTAAATATTTTGGGAAATTAAGTACCTTTAATTGAGTTATCAGCTCATTCACTTGGATCATTACAGCATGTCTGACTGTAATTTCCATTGAATCCACTGGGTTAATTAGACAAAGCAACTGCTTCAGAGGCAAAAAAACAGTGGTAGTGTGTAAGTGTAATTAGCTTTATAATTAAACTGTTTATTCAGCTGCCATGCCTCCTTCAAATTCATTGCCACCAGACTGAAAAAAAACAAAAGCTGACATCTGACCTGACTCGTAAACTAAAAATTGAGTCAATGGTGAACTAAATTGAACGGGATCAAATAACAAAACAGGACAACCTAAGGCTGGTAGGTAATCAAACACACAAGAGTGTAACATTACAAACTCTGACATTTCCCATGTCACACCGTTTCCTTAAGGTCTCCTTCCTCTATAAGTCAAGCTGGGAGCTTCTCCACATTCCAGGCCTAACAGACAGACATACCAATCATCTAAAAAGTGATAGATGGCTTCAGAGGAGCGTGGCGAAACATATCACATTACAGCAAAGGCCCCATGAAATGTGCATACATCTGGAAATCATGGAAACACTTCTTCACGATAGCAATGTGTAAACACATTGTGAAGTGAGACCATATTGTATTTTTACAACTGTGTTGTAAAGTCAGCAGCTGACACATCTGTGATGAGTTTGAGATGCCACATAATAATCTAATGGGACCAAGTCTTTCACAAGTGTGGATTTTTATTGCAATAAATGCAATATTTTATAGAAACAGAGCTATTATTTCTGCATTTTTCCTTTTTTTCAGTTACATTCCTTGACCCCAAGACTCACCATTTGTAACTATAAAAATTAAACTGTAAGCGGAAAATGAAATTGCAGATAAGGTATAGACAGTTCACCATTTCTCCATGTTTCATAGAGCATATTTGGTTTGTGCTTAAATAAACCTTAAAGTAAGATTTTAAAGCACTGAATCACTAATGTATGAGCTGACAAAGGCATGTAGAGCTTGAATATGGTCTGTTAAAGGTCATGTTCAGTTGCCCATTAAAATGACTGCTTCCACACACATACCACCTTAATTTTAATATGAAACGTTTAAGGGGCATTTAAAATAATTTGGGGTTTTGTTTCATAGTAAATGTAAAGCCATGTGCAAAATTACATGACGGAGGTAACGTCATAAACATCACCTACACCTCTTTATTTAAAAGTCAGAGCATGTGCTGTGACATATTTCATTCGTGCAACAAGGTGGTGATATTTAAGTGAACCAGGGGTCAAAGGTCAATAGGAGCATAAAGGGAGGACTGACAGCTAGACTCTGGCTCTGGATGTCCTGAACGCCTGAGAAAAACAAATGTCTGTCTAATCCAAATTACCGCAGGAGTGGAAACTAGCAACGAGCAGAGACATGACTCATTACTGACCATCAGAGTGTCAGAGCGAGGAGATCAGTGGAAACACAAACAGTCACGACCAGAGAGCTGAGAGAGGGGGCAAAAATAAAGTCCCACAATAGATTGAGATTAACAAAGTTGTTAATGAAATGAAAACAGATTATCCCTGAGGTAAATTAGGATATAAAACCTGACAAAACAAAGAAGGAAAGCATTTTGCACTCAGGGCCCGGCGCGTTGGCAGACCGTCAAGTTTATTTAGCTATTTTGGTCGCCTTCAGCTGTCCCTTTTATGCTGTCCTGGGAATGTCTGCTGCCATCACACTGCCAAGTAATCCCCTCATATTTTAAGGGGGAGGAATGGAGGGTAGACGGCATTTGTGGGGGGGGGGGGGGGGCAAACAGGTGGGAAAGTGTTCTTGACGGAGGCCAATCACCAAACACAACACACACCTTTGTAGTGATGACAGACGATGACTGTAGCCACAGGTAAACAGCTTTCACTTAGCATTGACAAAAAAAAAAAAACATTTTTTTTTTTAAATTGAGGCCCAAAGAGGTAAAATTGTCCAATATTTTGCAAAAAGCAACAATTACAGAAAATAATGATAATAATAATAATAGCTTTATTTTTATAGCACTTTTCATTACAGATCAAGTGCTTCACAACAATTAATATAAAACACACAGAAAAACAAAATTATAAATAAATAAATACATGTAAAACATTTTATTAAAATTAAAAAAATAATTAATAGAAAATTAATTGTTAAATATTATGAATCACCTCACTACCCCTTAGATATATCTTTTGACCCTTTGGAGGGCCCCGATCCCTAGGTTGGGAACCATAGGACTGATCTAAGTAACAGTATATGAAGTATTTAAAACTAGCTCCACCTCCAGTAGCTACAACAGTAAAATGCTTTTTACACATTGATCAGTATTAATCAATGTCATATATAATATCAGTCACAGGGACCATTTTTATGCAGAACAAGTACTTTTACTTTTGATACTTTAAGTACATATTGCTGATAATATTTCTGTACTTTACTCACTTAGGAGTGCAGGACTTTTTATATTGTTGTACTGTTACTTTTGCTTAAGATCTGAGTACTTTTTCCAACCCTGCTACACTATATACTATACATTCTATATGTTCTAGCACACAATTAATTGATATTCTATATTTAATTTGTTTTTATTTATTTATTTATCAATCAAATCAAATCAATCAAAGATAACAACGTTATTGACAACAACAAAGATAATAAGCCTGATGATGCCAAAAATAATCATACTGATGATGGTGATGATGAGTAGTAGTAGTATTTTTAGTTGAGTAACAGGAAGTCATTTTTAATTCATCACAGTTAATTATAACCATAAGTTGTTACTAATAATAATATAATCTTGAAAGGTGAGAGTGTTAGATAGAAAATGTATTTCTTTCCAACTTTTTCAAGCAGTCAGAACTAAAATTAGAATTATTTTCTATTCTTATACTTTATTGTCATTAATTAAATTCATAAACAATTCATCATGATAGAGTAGAACAAGACAAGCATAATAAAGAAGCAAAATGTACATAAGTGCATGAGTAGTTATTTGACATATTGCAATGAGCAGAAATGATATTTGTTCTTTCATTTTCATTGTTGTTGTGTGAAGAGATATTTTGATTCGCTTTAGGAATTAGTCAGACGCTGTCATGCAGTAGTAGTACATATTTGGTGTGATTACAGAGGCCCCCCCACCCATCATAACTTCTATGGGAAAATCCCAAATTTGAATTAGCACCATTACTTTGTGACACCTTAAAATAAGAAAGCCGAGCTGTGCACATACAGGGTAAAAGCTGCATCAGTTGCTGAGGGTATAGAATGCTTGTATCCCAGTCCGTAATACAGCGATGGACATCACACACCAAAAATAAAGTCAGCGAGTGGCTGCTGTGCCTCTCTGCAGGCATATGGAGGTGGACAGAAGGAGGGTTGAGGGACAGTGTCCAGTGGTCCAACAAGCATCTATGTCCCGAATGTCCTTATTAGTCCACGTGGGACTGCAAACCTACTGCATGGTCCCTCAGCTATCAGGTTTACTTAATTCCAAGACTCCTGGGTCTATTTCTGATCTCCTGTAAGGTGATACGCTGTCCCACCATTCTGTCTCCTTCACTTTTGCCATCAGTTCATCCTTGACCATCCTCTCTCTCTCCCCCCGCCCCTCTCTCTTTTTATCCCCATCCAAACTTGAGGCTGTGGCTAAAGTTAGATTGGCCAGCCGAAGGGTATATAAGCCCCCGGGGATGTACGTATAATGCGGCTTCACACTCTCTTCTCCCTCTTGATCACCCAAACCTCCACTCATACCGTCTGAAGATGGTGAGTACCAGGGTTCCCACATCTCCGCAGTCCGCTGGTGGAAATATCTACAGGGGACTCAAACCAACCCTATGGATTAACTCTGCTTTTTGATGCATTTTTTTTGTTGAAGCTTGAAATTATATTAACAAAAAGATGGGAGCATTTGTCGTCACTTCCAGTAGATCAGATGATTTTGGACATATTTCGTGGAATTTTTTCAAAATTGTAGTTCTTGGTGATGCAGTTTTAAGGATGCTAATGTGCTAATGTGTTGTTAAATTCTAGTTTTACATGATGCATGTATACATGCAAGTCCTACTAGTAGTCAGATCAAAAACATCTTTACTAACCTGAATACTGCATATGTGCTTGTGGTATCTGGTAGAGCGTTGGTTCCCAACCTGGGGGTCAGGACGTTTTTAAGGGGTGTAACAAGATAAATCTGAGAGGTCCTGACATGATTGACAGGTTACACAAAAGTTATACAAATGTTTTCATTTTTGTATTTGTAGTTTTACACATTTAGGCTTCTAACAATTATTCAAATTAAAAAATCAAAATCAAAGAAGTGCATATCAAAATCACTCTTTTTGGTGCCTATGTGCAGGTACGCATTGCTTAACCTAAGTGGGGTCACAAGCCAAAAAGGTTGGGAACCACTGCCTTAACAGTACTCTGAATCTGAGCCAAAAGCTAACTGACTTACCTGAAATGTGTTCGTCCTCCAGGCACCAAAGAAGGCCAAGAGGAGGCAGGCAGCAGGAGATGGCGGCTCCTCCAACGTGTTCTCCATGTTTGAGCAGAGCCAGATTCAGGAGTACAAAGAGGTGAGGTTTGTCCGACCACACGGTGACACTCCATCCCCCCACGAGAGCCCCTGTTTACTCTACTGTTTGAGTATCATTCATGGCAGCCTCAGGAGGCCTTAGACACCTGTGTTACCTCTGGTTAGTTGATAGATAGATTCAGATTCCAGCTGGTGTATTTTCAAATCAATTTCTTGGAGACAGTAACCAGAATTAGAGTTTGGTTAAGCAGCCCCTCGGATCCATTTTCACAGCAGTTGCTATTTGGCGTGCCCCCCTCTCCTCCCCTGACAATTTAATAAACACGAGAATGTCATTAGAGGAAGCTCTGAAATTTTTGACACCATCTGAAAATTTCCACATTTTGTTTACCTTCGACCTCCCAGCTGCCACTCAGACATCTCCGTAAGGCTCTTGCTGAAGGCTTGGAAGCCAAGCAGAACAGCTGGACCTCGATAGGCGCATTTTAATGCAGAACAGAGAATGTGAGGAGAGATAGGAAAGAGTTTTGTGCACATTAGATGTTTTCAGAAGTTAACTTTTAGTTCTATGTGTGCTCAATTTCAGCAAGAGAAAGTGTAAAAGTGAGGTGTTGGAGTTCAGTTAAGGTCAGGGAGACGGGATTTTATAAGGGTAGGCTGTCAAGAGATTGGATAATGATGGTGTTTTAAATGCGTTGTCAAGGGATATGTGCTGCGAATAGAGGCAACATTCCTCCGGCGATAAATGATACAGGCTTCTTGAGTGCCACTCAGGGAATGTATGACATGATTATTAGGATGATCTTAGCACGTTGCAGATATGGAAAGATAGCGGCCGGGGGTGTGTCCGTGTGTGTATTGCATCTGTCAGCGCAAGGGAAGTGTGTGTATATGTATGTGTGTGTGTGTGAGAGAGAGAGAGAGAGAGAAAGAGAGAGAGAGAGTACGAAATAGGAAGGCGGGGGGAGAGAAGGGTAATGAGGTCAAGTTCAAGTCCAAGGGGTTATCTTAAGTTTCATTGACGTGAGTTGCACAGGGTGAGTAGATCAGACAGCTGCCCCTAATGATACTTTCCCAGATTAACATCGGGGCCACCTTAAGAGCCCCACCAGCCCCTCCCTCTCTCAAGGCCACTACAGTCAGGTCTGGTTTTTTGGGGCTGCGTTTTTCTTAGCACAACATCCTCTAACATTTGTATAGCAGTGTCAAAGGTACTCTCCAGCTCCTACACCAATGGACAAACTGTTGACTGAAGACTCACCACGTCTATCCACACAGCTGGCATGTCCTCTCCCCATCTGTCCCACACGTAATAAACCTAGTCTGCTTTCTCTTCCTTTTAGGCTTTCACAATCATCGACCAGAACAGAGACGGTATCATCAGCAAAGATGACCTGAGGGACGTGCTGGCCTCAATGGGTGAGTGGTGTTGGGACAAATCTGCAGTGGAAAGGCACGTGAGACTGTGTGCTTCATGGTCTCCTGTACTGATCCAAATTTTCTGGGCTTCTCAGGTCAGCTGAACACGAAGAATGAGGAGCTGGAGGCCATGATCAAGGAGGCCAGCGGCCCCATCAACTTCACCGTCTTCCTCACCATGTTCGGAGAGAAGCTGAAGGGTGGGCGTCAAATCCTCACTACACCATACAATTTTGAAAGCAGCTTGTACTCACAATGGAGTATTTTTATTGTGTATTGCTGCTTTTACTTTGAATGCTTCCTCCGCCACTGTCAGTCGGTGTAAAAGTTAACTCACCTCTTCCTCTTGTCCTCACCAGGTGCTGACCCCGAGGACGTTATTCTTAGCGCCTTCAAGGTCCTGGACCCCGAGGCTACTGGGAGCATTAAGAAGGAATTGTGAGCGCTTCTCAAAAGTGATTGTAATGTTCACCACGCATGTCCAAATAGGATGAATTCAAATGTGATGACTCCAAAAATCTGTTTGCCCATTCCAGCCTTCAGGAGCTCCTGACTACCCAGTGCGACAGGTTCACACCGGAGGAGGTAAAATCACCCACCTGTTAGAGGAATACTGCATGTTTTTGGCAGACTGGCTCGCATAACATTATCCCGAAGTGCTGGAGCCAACAATCCACCTGCAACACGTAGATAAACAGAAATATAGAATTCTTAGTCAGTGCAGCTCAGACTTTTTTTTTCTGACACTATTCAATTGTTAAAATTAAGTGTATTTTACAAAAGACATAAACATGCACTGGGTATCCCCCTTATTCCATAAGGGAAATATTTTTTTTCATCACATGGTGATGGTACTATATCCATTGTTTAAGAGGTTGAGAAGTTCCTATTTGGACTACTAAGTGTATTTATTTGAGCAAAAGATTATTTATTTTCAAAACTTTAACCAGAAGTGTTAGCTTTCATAACTTCCATTTTTTTAATTTGACCAATAGACCAACATCTCAAAAACCTCTATTGCTTTAAAAAATATCAGTAAGAGAGTACATCGCCTACCATGCTGAATTTCTAACCCTCATTTTCTCCCTCAGATTAAGAACATGTGGGCCGCCTTCCCCCCAGATGTTGCCGGCAACGTAGACTACAAGAACATCTGCTACGTCATCACACACGGAGAGGAGAAGGAGGAGTAAAGAGAGAGCTAGAAGACAAGAAAGACAGCAATCCCTTTGCTATTCTGCCTTCCCTGCCCTTTTCTTTCCTCCTCTTCCTCCCTGCTCGCCTCTTGTGTTAACCCATGTGCTCAGCTGCTCATGTTCATACCAAAGACTTGTCACACTGACACATGAGAAGGCCAATGCCCATGGGATGTCTATGTTTGCTTATGGGGAATAGGGGTGATTTTCAATAAAATTATCCTGTAACAGCATTTCCATCCACAACCTTTTCTCAAAAACCTTTTATTTCCTTGCAACCATCTTCTGTCTTCTCACCTCTTTGTGTCTGCCTGCCCCGTCACTTCAGCCTCTGAGGTGTGTGAATGAAATGTGTTTACTACTGGGGGGGAGGGGGGTGGGGGGGGGGGCACACAAAATATGAGGACCTCATTCCAAATTTTGAAGATGTCCACTTGGGTGAGAGGAGGGAGAGCATTTGCAAGTTAAAGGGGAAAAAGTTGCCTCCTTAAAGTGACGACAACTTTTTGTCCTTGAAAAGTGAAAAGAAAGACTGAAGGAGAGGAGAGAAAGGGACGAAAGAAAACATTCAAATCTTCGATTTCTTTCCCTCCACTCCCTCCTGCAACCAATAAATCCTCTTTTTTTCCATAAGCTGTCTCGACTTCAGTCACTGGACTCTTCCTTGCCTTTCCTCTGTAATGAATAAAAGGGACAAACTGTGAATAAAATCGCTTTCCTTTTGTACAATAGTGTCTCTGTTCAGTGGCTCTGTGGGACAGGGTTTGAGGGAGGAAACTAGTCTGGTGAAATAATGAGAGAAATACCTCCTGAATACACATCCGGTGACATCTAGTGGAGCTTCTTCAAACCTGCATGTACAAACAGGTGCCTGAAAGGTAAATCTAATCCTACTGTATACTGCTGCACAACACTTGCATAAGCAGTCGCACAACATGGATACATGGTCATACGCAAACAGAACTCCCTCCAAATTTCAAAAGACAAACACCAAGAAAGACAAAAACACCATCACGATTTAATATATTATGGTTTATTACTCATCACAAATGTCGTTATCATCATCAATTAAATACATCAGTTGTAGATCTGAAGGAATGAATTCAATTAGCTATGATTTTATTTCACTTTCGCCACAGAGAGTGACATGTAAACTTAAAAACACAAAAGACATAACGGCATGGGGAGAAAAACAGCTGAGACGCTTCTTTAAATATTTGCATCGGTGGGGTAATTCCCAATCAAATGTAATCAAGAACGACGAGTTCATGATCAATGCAGAAATGCACAAAGGACCTGACAGAGATGGATTTCTTGACTCTTTCTCAATATTGCAGAGCTAAGTGCTGATTCCTCAGGGGGAAATCACAAGCTAGCGAGAGATTAATTTGATCTTCTCGACATCTCCAGCCCTCTGAACAAAGAGAAATTACATTATCGTCAAGACATGAGCTGCGAGGACGTATTGCTCATAAAATATTGTAGTCCACAGGCCTGAAAGTGTGCTCAGAAAAAAGCACATTCATTTTTCCATGGCACCAACCTGATCATCGCAATCAGTGCTGCTGTAACCACACGCAATCAACAGTCATGATGGAGGATGGTTTGCATAGATGTGTTCAGTTCATCCTCACTAACACTACGCTAATCTGTGCCTTTAAATGCACTCGTGTCAAAATAGAGGAGGGAGGGAGTGTGTGATATTTATATATTTCAATGACAGCCATGGAGAGACCTGAAATAAATGAAAAACAATGACTATGGAGGACATGTTGGCTACAATTACACAGAAGTCCCTCTAATCCTTAACTACAAAAACAGTACAGTTGAAGAGCATCTATGTTTTTGCCATCAAATGGTTTTACACTAACTATCTGGCACTATTCATCGTATACTGATGGGTTTCAGTGCAGTTTAATGAATGCATAAATATCTTACAGTACAGAACACCGAGTGTACATAGGTTAGGGAGTTAGTCCGTAAGTTATCATGAATGTTACAACACAACTTGGTGAGACAGACATACTTAAGATCTTGAATTAAAGAACTATTCAAAGCTCATAAATCACCTCTTAGTATATTATACAGTACGATTAAGACCGTCAACTCCCAAAACTTCTGTCTGAATCACTGATCTCACTGTTTGTTCTGTTGGGGGCCCATTTTTCCACTCAAGTCTGCTTAATACTGCACTTCAGTAAACCGGAGACTTGTGAAATTATAGTTGACCAAACCAACAATGACAGTAACCTTAAATAATAGCAAAGACATGCATCAAGTTTGTTGTGTAAAAGCAGAGGAAGAAAAAAAAAAAAGTAACACTTAAATGATCCCCCTGCAGCTACACTGTGTGTAGTCGGCCATCGTTCCAGTCAACCAGGTGTCTCTTACTCACATAGAAAAATAGTCAGATCCAAAATAATAATAATAATAATAATAATTCATAATATACTATATTTGATTAAATTAACCACTTTGTACATAAATACATCAGCGCCCGAAGGTCAAAGATCAGAGGTTAATGCTACATTGGCACACCTGGCACCTCCAGTCAAGTGGCTTCCTATTGGTCCTCAAGGCACAGATTTCAAACTATGAAACCGGCCTGTGGAGACTCTTCGTTTTCTACGTCACTACACTAACAGAGTGGTCGACCTCAGTGGTGCTTTGTGACATGACAAAATCACAAGTGCAAAAATCATCCTTCATTCTCTTAAGATACTTGAAATCACATTCTAACGGGTTCATGAACTTATGTTCTTACCCAGACTGAAATTTGGCTAAATAAAACACATACGTAGGGTTTTGTTCGTCAAAAGAAAAATAATACTTATGTTACAGATGGGACATTTGGTCTGCAGCACTTGTGCACAGTCACTGCTGGGTACTGCATGCTTTCACATGACCAGTTTATCAATAATGTTGCACCCACTTTTTGCAAAAAATCAATTTCAGACACAAGAAATTTGAATTGTGGCCTGAAATAAAAACAATAAAATGCTCCCTGTGTACACACACAAACGAACCATTATAAAACAGCCACCACTACATGATGTCTGGTTGTATTTTTAATTTTCTCCCTCTTTTCGCCTGTGGACATCCCTCCCTTTGCCTCATCAGATTTATTCCAATGAATGAATGAATAATTTGGTGAGAACCGCACAGGATTCAATGATGGTTTGACTTGAGAGGAAAAAAAGCAGACAGAGGGAGACTGAAAACAGGGAGGCCGCACATAGAACAGCAACACATTTCACTATACTACTAAGGCACACACTCACTCACAACATTAAACATGACAATAAATACACCCTCAACAACATTACTAGCATTTCTGCCTTCAGTGCCTGTGTTTGAGACGACTTCGAAGGGTTTTCTTTTCTTTTTGTTCCAGGTAACATGTCCACAGATGAGAACTGGTGGGGCATATGGAGTGCTAACGGGATCCAATGTACTGTAGGTAGATTTTATATTTACAAACTCTATGGCACCATAACTATTTCTGCGAACCTTCAGTTCAACAATCCGTTAAGTCGATGCTTTTCTAACCACTTCCATCAATCTGATAAAAATAATAAAAATGGAACAAAAAAAAAAGAATTTAAAAAAACTAAAAGAGTTAAATGACTGTAATCTTCTGAAACATTTAGATTCACAGTCCGTGCTCCAGTTGAAAAGGAAATTTGTCCCATCTTACTTAAACTCAGTGAAAAAGAAAGCATTGAACGAGGGGCGAAAACCCCCCCGAGGTGCTATTAAAACCATGATCCAGTTTTCTCCACCATAGTCTTGGGACTACATTAAGTCTTCAAAATGATGCGTTATACAGGAAGCCATCCCAATTTTTTTTATTTTTTATTAATCACTCTCTGTTTCTGGGGGTCTTTTGTTCCCCTGACCTCTTCTTTTGTCCAGCATCCCTTTTCATTATCCAGGAATGACAGGGTGGAAAACTAGGCCGAATCTCTCGCTGCTGTAGCTCCATTTTTGTCCTCGGATTCTCCTCCCCCCTTGTCCTTTTTCTTCCCCCCTTTCTTCTTCTCTTTTTCTAGCCTCTCTTTCTCCTTCCTGAGCCTCTCTTTTTCAGCCTTTTCCTTTTCTTTCTTTTCCTTCAATTTTTTCTTCTCATCTTCCTTTTCCTTCTTCTTGTCTTCTTTGCTCCTCTTCTTCTTCTTTCCCTCTTCCTCTCCAGTTGTGGCATCAGCTGCTGGCGACGCTTCTTTTTTTGTGTCTGGACATGGTGGCAGAGGGGCGTTGTTCGCAGTAGGGGAGGGGATAGTAGGAGTAATTTGCTCAGAGACGATCTTAGGGGACGGGGCTAGAGTGCTGGGTGGTGGTCCTGTGCTTTGTGCTGGGACCGAAGCAGTAGGCTGGCCCTGTGCGGAGGTACCTTCTGAGGCCTGAGGCCCGCGTGATGAGCCAGCTGCACCCGAGACTAAGGGGCTCTGAATTTGGGGTGCCGGTGCCCTCTGAACTGCCCCTGGAGGAATGGGTGGTTTATGGCTGGGGCCTCGTCCCGGGCTTGATGTTACTGTAGGTGGGAACTGATGCGGCAGGCCCTCCATTCCTGATGGCCCTGAGAAGGAGCCCTTCTTGGTTTGGGAGTGGAAAGGAGCCTTGGACCTGCGGAAGCCAGGGAGTGAGAGAAGACTGGAAGAGGCCCTGAGCGGTCCTGGTGGAGGGATGGAGCTTCCCAGGAAAGAGAAGCTGCCACCGGAGCTAATGGAGGCGGCGCGGCGTTTGTACTCGAAGATGGCCCTCGTACCGTGGAGGCGGCGGCCTGGCTGGTGTGTCAGCTCCCCTCTGGACTCCCTCCACTTCCTCACCTGGATGCTGCACTCCCTCTCTATGAGTGCCTCCGTCACTGGGAGCGTGATAATCTGGACACATCAGACGAGACAGACAGAGGAAGTGAAGATTAGTAGACTGGGCACTACAGGACAAAGTGACTCATAACTCGTGTCACTGAGTAAAAACAGAAGCAGGCTTTGTTTTTGTACGTGGTCTATGACGCCAAGAGAACGAGACCCACCTCCTGTACCAATATGTCCTCTCTGACAGTTTCAGGTGAGATGTTCCTTAGACGCTCCATGGTTTCATACATGCCCTGTAGTTCCCGAAGTTTATCCACGGAGCCAAGCATCTGTTTCAGTAGCACCAGGCCCACACGGAACACTATCTTCACCCCTATAACCAGATTTAAGTCAAGTTTCAGTTCAAATACAGAGCAAAAAAAAAAAAAACTGAATTTGACACATGCTTTTAACTGCTGAAAACGTTTCTACTCAAATTTATGAAAAAAATGTATCCAATTTCTACATAATTATAATCAATCAATCATTGAGGCAAATGTAGGGAAACTATTCAGTTATAAACAGACAAAAGCACTGAGAGCTGAGTCGTATGGATATGAACAATACCTTCACAGAAGAACATGTCCCATACACGCAGCACACACGACCATGGTAAGGTGCGTGAGAAGATGCACATGAACCACTCAGTCATGTAGAGAATCGGGTCAATCTTGAACTTCTTAAGATGACGGTACGCCATTGGACACGTACGCCGTAACAGGGAGAAGAAGATCTCGCCATCCAGCTGGATCGCTTCCTAAAACACAGAAATGACGAGTCGATGAAGCTGAAAAACTGATGTTACGGTCTGACGAAGACAGACAGGAGTACGTTAATTCACTCACCAGTCCAGCACTGTAGTAGCCAGGAAGGTACTTCTCGCATATCTGGACGAGGCACCAAAAAGCTTGCTGTGAAACAGAACCGAATTGTAACAGTTAATAAGGTTGCAAATAAGGTTTAAAAGTTATCAGAAAGTAGTGAGTTGAAACACAACTGCCACTTTTGTTGACTAAATCTTCCCACTCTCCCTTTTTCCTGTATTTGTTGTGCGTAAATGATGACAAAGCTGTGTTGTGATGTAGTAATATATGAAAAATAATTATATACAGTTTCCCTGTCGTGCTGAACAGGAAACGGCTGCAACTGAAACCGCGACACTTTCATTAGATAAAAGGCACATAGATTGCTGCCACCAGGCATCAACTACAGTAACTGTCCCAGCGTCCTTAGAAAATGACACACACATACAGACTTTGACTTGAGTATCACTACATTAAAACAAACACCCTCTCACAGACACCTATCGCCATACATCTATATATATATGGGACTGAATTAACTATGGTTTCAAACTGTCAGACTACAGAAGATGCAGGTTTGTGTGGTCACCCAGCTGTAGGAAGGTCGGCCCCCGCTGCTACCGAGCGATGCCTTTGTAACTTGAGTCCTGTCTGTATCACAAACACTGGATATTTGCAGGACACCTTGTCGATTGTTTCAGTCTGCTCAGTGAAGTTTCAGCAGTGTCATCAGCCTGCTGTCTGCTACTATTTTTAATTTAGAAAGCGACCCCAACGAAATGAGAACCAAATAAAGTTATGTTTAGTTTTGCTTTCTTGCAAACCCAATCTCTTCTTCTTATGAGGTCTCTCTTGATTAATGTGTCACGTGAGGGCGAATAAACAGAGGGAGAAACATAGTGATGTTCTTTTGTCACATGTAAAATCATACGGTGGGCATTCAATATAGTTTTTCTGACACGTTGTAATGTAATCAGACTGTTCAGTTATCGTTCCAGAGATGAGCCCTTTTCATTTCCCACCTATGAGAACCTGCACCCCAATGGCTCAGCCCCTCACCTCAGCAGGCATATGCATGAGCAGCACTGCAGCCACTGGAGCCTGGGCCTGGCAGTAGCCCTCGTCAGGCCGGTAGATGGTGTAGGCCTTCAGGATCCGGTACAGATCCTGTTGCCTGCAGGAACAAACAAAAAAATTATCCAGTGGCCAAATCCACTAGCATACTTGACCAGTTCATGCACATCCCTTTGACTCATGAAGGGAACAATGCAAATCAGAATAACAGGAATCTGGGTGAAAAACAGTCCACAGTCTACTGCAAACAAATGCCACTGAAAACACTTTAGAATAAAAATATTCTTGATTGTGATTGTCAATCATCTTCTAAAAGAAAAATATTATATTCTTTGATGTATTGTGATTTTATATTTTTCATTAATTTTCAATATCCCTTATTGGTATCATTTTCTATTATGATTATATTACAAATCTAATATAGTATAACAGTGACCCGATTAAGATCTGTCCAGGATCAAAACATTGTCTGCTAGTGGTTACATAAAATTTGAGGATTTCAGTCAGTGTGCAGATTTCACTCTTGTCAATCATTTTCACACTGATGCAAAACAGACTGGTAATGAGTGTTTTTTTTTGTTTTGTTTTTTACCCATGGCCTCCACGAGCAGCAAACATTTCATGAAAGGGGAACTGTCTGTGGAGATCCTTCTCTATAATGTCCAGCCATTTAGCTTCCCCTTGTTCTCTCTCCAGCTCCTGAAACAAAAAACAATTAGATACAAGTTTTGCTATGTTATGGAGCTACTTTTCAAATTAGCCATCAAAGTAGATTAGAATGCAAAATCCTATATGAAACCACATTTGAGAGTCTTCCTCAGACAGACACAGACAATACTAAGCAGACTGCTGGGACCCAGCCCCACTGAAGCCAGACTCCCATCCAGCATGGACACGGAGGCATGGCCCTGACAGGCAGGATTACCGGTCCTGATAAGAGGCTTACAGCTCACTACGTCTATGCCTGCGCTACTTTGGCACCCCTGGAGCTGAAATTGCCCTACTCAGCCACAACTTCCTATTACAATGTCTACCACCTTGGACCAGTTAGTTTTAGACCAGTACAATGACTTCAAGATTCCAGATTACAAAGCAGAAACGTGTCTAATGTGAACAGCACAGTGATCTGATGACTTTGAAAGTCATGTAGTGTGACAGCTGCTTAAAAGTTTATGTAAAGTGAGATTCTACACCCGGAAGATCATCACGGCTGCAGGTAAAAAGAATGTTACCAAATGCTGGATTCAGAGAAACCCCCCTACAATGGCCCTTCTCACAGACACTGTCAACCATTTACACTTATTCATTAGTGCGTTATTTTTTTAGTTTAACATTCTTCCCCTTTTTTCCTTTTCATCGTAAATACTAAGGGGGAGCTACGCATGAATACGGATGTGTAATAAACTGTACCTCATGTTTTTTTGTAAAACCCTTCAGCCTCTCTGTCAAATTTAAAATTTTTATTTAAAGAAACAAAGTAAAAACAGAAAAAAAAAAAAAAAATTACATTATGGGCACAGTGATACCTCAAATTTTCCAGGGTTGGCATCTAGGAGCTCTTGGCTGTTGGACAGCAGCTGCCAGGCTTTGGCTCTGAGAGAAGATGGAATCCCCTTCCTGCAGCGCAACTTCACCTATAGCGCACAAACAGATACGCAGGGTATTAGCTATGGCGTAATGTCAAGTGTAACCAATCCATGTATATCTGAAACACATCTGATAGGCTGACATGCATACCTTTTGGAAGCGATGTTTGACCCACTTATCCCAGTTGTAGAACATGTCAAGCCATTTTACCTCCCTCTGTCTGGCGACTTCAACTCGAACTTCCTTTTCACTGTAATAGTGAGTAATATAAAATTACTTCATCATTGACAGAACTGGGAAGTACTCTGATGTTTAAAGATTTGTAACTCTAATCTAATGGCACAAATGAATTACCTCACTTTATCTCTTACAGTCATTTATGCTGAATTTCTCAAATACAGGACTTCCTGATGCCACTACGGATGGTAAATCAATGCAATTTTAATTATTCAATAGTGGAAGAGCAATTAGCTTGTCAGAAAAGTAGAAGCAAATCTGACAAAAAAAAGAGAGGAAGAGAGTAGATGGGTGTGATGGGTGATACCACAGAGACACACAGTCAGTACATACTGAGTCACAAAAATGCTCTCAGCATTATCTGAGTCAGACCAAAGGAAGATAAAAGATGTGCAGATATGTTTAGAGCAGTGGAGAAGGAGAGAAGGACAGGAAAGAGAGGGTGAGACTGAAAAGAGAGGAATATCTTGGGGCAGATGGATGTCGGAATTAAAAAGATGTTCGTGAAGGCAAAGTGGCCGATTAAAGGGAGGATAGTCAGACAGGATTTACATTTATCTGTGTAACCCAAGTCTCTGGCCATAATTTATTGATGTCTCATATTGTTCATAGTAAACTGTCTGCATGGAACCTTAGAGTAAAATAAGAGAAGTGTGTGTGTATGTGTGTGTGTGTGTGTGTGTATATATATATATATATGTTTTTGCTCTTACAAACAGCCACACTAAGTATACGTTTCTAATTTCAGAAAAGCTTAGACCTATCGGTTAGACCTAATGAAAATCAGACAGTGGACATGATCAATATTTTGCACAGTGGCTGGGAGCATGAGTTATTTGTCAATGTCCTAATACTTACCCGCTTTCACTGTACTGATTCCCACCTAGAAAGCCATATTTATCAGTGCGTCTGACAGCCAGGCCATTGATCTCTGAATCTGAGCCCACAGAGCTGCAATCTTCTCCCAGCCCAGATAGAGACTCCAACGTCCCCGACATCAGGCTGGCCGATTCTAGGTAGCTGAGGGTGTCAGGGGCTGGCCGGGGTTTGGGGTATGGTAGCGGGAAGGCTGGCTCGTAGATCAGTGGGACCGTAGGGCTGTGCTGTTCTGCTCTGGTGGGGCTGCTGGGCGGTTCTGCTTTCATTGCTTCAGTGGGAGTGTCAGGCTTTGGGGAGAGAGGAGGAGGCTGACTTTGGGGGTTTTGTGCTTGTTGAGGTGGCTGAGGTTTCTCCTCTTCAGTCGTTGTTAATGCGGCTGTATTGGTGGATACTGCAGGAGCAGGCGTGGGATTGAAAGCTGCGACGGCTTGGGGTTGGCCCGCTGTAAACCGACCATCGTCCATTACAGGATTTGGATTGTGGGTGACATGCACATTGGGGTAGAGATTAGGACCAGGATTGAGATCAGGAGAGGGGGACGCCTGTTGCACTTCGCTCAGCGCTGGGGTCTCAGTTTCGGTATCCAAGAGCTCTGCAACTGCTGGGTCACTGGTAATCGTTTCCTGATTAATAACATGAGCTGTAGTCTCTGTATCTTTCCCTGCTGATTCCTCTCTCTGTGGAGCAGCCTCATGTACCAATAGTGTGAGGGAGGTCTCAGCAGTGGGTTTAAGAGCACTCAAGGGTGGGTGGGGAGTCAAGGGTGAACCCCCTGACTGTGCTGCAGGAGTGTTTGCAGTCAAAGCTTTGTCATTGAAGAGGGAAGACTTGGGTATGGGCACTATCCTGGCAGACTCTGTAGTAGGGCTGTTGGGAGCAGGGAGCACTGACGAAGACGGAGGGATGGATGGAGCTGCGTGAGGATCACCCAATGCAGGTGGTGATGGGGATAGGGTGGAGAGTTCGGCCATGGTTCCACTCTGATCTCTCCTTTAAAAAAATAGGAAAAAAGGGAAAGAGATGAGTTTTCTTTTGCTAAAGAGCAACTATCAGTTCAGTCATAACCACCGTAATAAATACGAGCTGCAGGTGTTTGAATCATATTTATAGTGGGTGGAGATGCTACTCTTCTCAGCAGCAAGTCTTGACCCTGGCAACTTAGATTCACTCTTAACACAAAAGATGAGTGAAGTAAAAAACAGACTTCTAGCCATTTTCTATGAGTTCCTCTCCCTCTCAAATTGCATGACAGAACTGGATTGGAGAAGTTGAACTTTATTTTGAAATCATGGAAATTCTTTGGAGACAGTGTGCAAACATACACGTGCCATATGCAATTTTTACAACCCCAAACCACTTAATTGATTTTACTCGTAACTGAAAATGTGATATTTTGGTATATTGCTTCTGCAAATAATGTTTACAGCAATCAATGTGTCAAGCCTTATTTCCTCCTTAGCTACAGAGAAGTACAGTAAAATGACTTTACCATAATACGTATGCATAATTTAGCGACTTAATTTCAGAAAAGCACATGAGAGCATACCACTCTGCTCTCTCTAGCAGGCATCACACCAGAACAATCAAAACCGCTTAGCTACACCAACTGTAATATTCCGGTTTTACGCAACGGGACTCTGTCAGAGTGACAGAAAGACATCACTCTTGGCAGAGCTGCATTAACCGTGTCTTCCACATATGCACCGGCATCAACCGTGATCAACAAAGCACACACCAGACAGCCACGGTGATCCAGCGCCTCGCTGACGAAGCAGGTTGGTGTCTGTAGTGGTGGTTTACATGCTAGAGGCTAATCACACCAGCCACTTTGTTGTCATATCCCCTCTAGAGGCCTCTCTCGAAGCGACTCAACTTCCCGATTCAGTACACAGAAGCAAAGGTTTACTAATAGCTAATAGTCAACACCCTCCCTGCCTCCCTGCCTGCCTCCCTCCCTCTCTCCCTCCCTCCCTGCCAGGCCCCGGCCGAACAGCGTCCACGGCCTTGTCCACCCCGCTGCCCCGGTCAACTGCAACTTCAACCCCGCTGCTCAACTCACCCGCGACCGGCGTGTCACTGTGATCCGTCCGCCTGGGCAGCCAGGGCGTTGCTCCCGGCACGTCCCCCCGCCACAGCTCCGGTTCCAGCGACCTCCTTCCGTAAAAATGACAACACGAGAGAGGAGCGACGCCGGGGCGGGCAGCGCCGAGCTGGGTGAGGAGCTGGAGATCGGGGAGCTAGCTCCGTTAGCTTCTGGTTAGCCTAACGTGACTGTTGGCCTCGCCAGCCGCCTCGGGGTCCCCGGTCACATCGGTTAGACTCGCTGCGGCCGTGCCCAGCGGGTTCAAGCAACCTTTTGAGTGTTGGTATTAATTCGGAAACGAAAAGGACTCCCCTTTGTTTAATTTATCCGAGCACAGCGGCGGGGACACATACTACACCCGCAGCCCGCATTTCCTACTGACAGCTACGTGCGCGTTCACGCCAATGTCGTCGGGCACCCGCACGCACCCGCACAGGACCCTCCCTTCCACAGAAGCTATGTGCGTTACAGGCTGAGGCTTCATGGCAGAGTTTATTTGTTCCCTAAACGTACTTTTCTGAAGAAGTTACCAAAGAGTAAAAAAAAAGTAAAAAAAAAAATAAAATAAAAAATTTAAAAAAGTTACTTAAAAAATGGAAAATAAAAAAATTCCCAAGTCACAACAATGATAGGAGGGTAAATAAATACAATCTTATAATAAAAACGCCGAAATGTCAGTCACCTCAATGTTTTGCACTGGTATGTTTTAGTTGCACCAGTAGATGGCGCAATCCCCTTTAATTACAAGCGTTTTACACGCCCTGAATCGAGGGTTAATCTATTAAACACGTGCGCACACACTTTCAGACCAAACATATGTATCAAAAGTATTCGCCAGTATTATGCTGTAAGCTTAGCAAATAAATCAATAATAGTTTCAGTACTACGACAGAGCCACCCCTTCAGATGGTTTTGTTTCGTGTGGGGACTGAGGTCATTTATCTGCTCTCTCTTTCATACTAGCAGCAACGTAAATATTGTGAAGATTGCCATGGAAAACCACAGGAATGAAGGGACACCCTGGGCAAGCTGTGACAAATTAATCTGCAAGGGAACTCCCATATGCGAACTCTTAGTCATATAAATAAAGGAGAGCCAGCTGGTTGTTATAGAGTCTGAAGAGAAGTTTCCACAAGAGTACAGAGAGATCTCAGTAGTTTGCCCTGCGGGTAAACAAAGTTGTTGGTCTCCATGGAGATCCAGGGATGGAAAACTGTCAATAAACATATGGAAGTGGTAAGCACACAGATGCACACAGAAACAGAATCAGGGATTGTGAGATTATGAGTCAGGTCTCCAGGCGGGACAAACTTTCTAAAATACGTAAATGAGATCTGTGATGGAAAGAGAAGCAAGAAAATGAAGCCTCTGCAAAAAACAAGCAAAGCCATGTAGAATATATTAACGGACATTTTATTAAAATATTACAAAAATTAAACAAACTAAACATGAATTCTCACAATTTCATTATACACATTCTTTAAATTATGCAACATAAAATTGATATTACATACATTAATAAAATACAAATATAGTCCATATACGTGTAGTAAATGCTTGTAAATTGTATTTACAGTCGTCAAAATTAGCGAGGTTACAAATGTTTGGTATCTTAATACTATAGCAAATTGTTAACAAAAGGCACAATCAGTTGGTGGTTGTACTAACCACAACACAAATTAACTGAATCGAACTGGATCAAAAAAAAAAATCATAACTTCTTTAATAAGACTGTTTACGCATGTGCATCTTCTGAACAACTGCTTTCATTAGGATTTTTTTTATAACCAAGCTAAAAACACTAGACTCATTTCTTAGAAGCCACATTAAGAGTCTTTGGGGTTATCCAGAGGAAATGTGTCAACCCATTTCTGTGTGCGGGCCCGGCATTGATCCCAGTCGTACAGAGGGCGGTACTGAAAGTGACGCAGGGCTTTGTCTGTTCTGACAGTGAAGGAAGTACTGGCCACGGCCAAGGTGTAACGGTTCAGCAATGGGGTGTAGTTGTACAAGGGGCTGAGTATCCAGCGGAGCATGTCATTAAACAGGGCCAGGAACCATAGTACCACTGGAGGCATGCGGAGCTTTCGGAAGTTAAACGTGGAGAAGAACTGCATGTTGAAATCTTCGTAATTCTTGTAGGGCGAGTCATCGTAGCAGTAGAAAGCCTCGCCTGCGAGTGTCTGAGGGCGCTCTCTCAGGGCGCGGGCTGCAAGTACATGCATCCAGGCCACGTTGCCTAGCAACAGAAACAAGTAGGTGAATACCAGATTGTATCAAAACATTTACCCTAGACAGAAACTTGTAAGAGTTAAATGTCCTCGGGTGCCAAAAGAAAAATACTCATACTGTATAAATCAATGCTGGATTCATGGTATTCCCATGAAATTGTTGCCACAACCGAGATATGTGGATTGGAGTATCACTGCTGTTCATGTTTATCATGTTGTACCATATGTCCATTCAAATACAAAGATAGTTCCTCTGAAACGCAGAGGAAGTGCATTTGCATGAGCTTCTGCTTTTAGTCCTGTCAAATGACTTACAAAAAAAGTAATTGTACCTGCATAGACCCGTCCATGTTCAGAGTGTTCTGGGACACCCCCGATGATCCAGCCTCCCCTTTGTACACCCTGCTTGTAGAAAGTCTTCATCAGCTCAAACCCCTCGCCATAGATCCCTGTTGGCCTCAGGGAGCATGTGTATAAACAGTTTCCACCCTTCAACTGGACAGGAGACAAAACCAGGATTCGGTGTTAGGAATAAAACAGGAGGCATACAGAAATAAAAACATTTACACAGAGGGGGCATTTTTGTGAATTCTTGTTTGCAGGAGGTAGCACTACAGCAGAACACAAGGGGAGGATCTAGGATTGTGTGGCCAAGTTGCACAAGAAATTCCCTCACAGTTTCTTTTCCAGGCTGGAATCCAACCCAGTTTTAGGCTTAAGATAAGGTTTAGATAATACAGTATAGTGTGTGTGTGTATATGTGTATATATATATATATATATATATATATATATATATATATATATATTTTAATACTAATACTGTAATATATTCCATAATAAACATTAATACACATATCTGGATGCCAATAAATATTTCCTCTATTCTGCAGCTACAGCTTTTATCAGTTCCATTGCATCATTGTAGTTTGTTGTTGTGAGCTTACAAAATGTGCTCACCAATGAAAACACCAGAAACATTTATTATATTATTATTGAAAGAAATATTGTCAAACATAAGGTACCTTGGTGCCATTAGCTTCAAGCACAATTTGTTCTGCCTTTGCCTTGGTCTTAGAATAGGGCATAACGTGTGTCACTTTGTAAGGCGTGTCTTCATTGCCCCTGTAAAGAAAGAGTCAAACAGTCAGAGGAGGACTCAAGAGAAAAACAAGCAAATAGTGTTTTCTTGACTTCAACACTTGTCACAGAGGAATGTGTTTAAATGAGGCCAAATGGACAACTGCAGCTCAGAGGGGAAACTTGCACAGAGCGAGGGAGATAGACAGAGAAAGTTAGAAAGAAAAGAAGACTGAATGAAAGAGACTGAGATAAGAGCTGCAAAGGGTATGCAAAAAGAAACGACTACTTAGGCACAGCCAGTCCTTCCAACACGAGCAAACTATTTTTTCCTACATTCTTACAGTGTAACCTAATCTCGTGATGTGCCTAATATTGTTGTGTGCTACAGATGTAGCTATGTACGTGCAACCCCCCCCCCCCCCCACACACACACACACACACACACACACAAAAATCTGGAACAATGTCATGCTTCCCGCTCATGGCGGATGGATCCTGGTAGTTTCCCACTACAACCCTTTCCATTTGGCATTTGAGATCCACATTTTTTACCCTGTTTTTATCATCTTATCATCTATGTTTTCATTTACGATACTGTGAACCATCTTTAGAGAGTGTTTTAACCTCTTTCTACACAGCCATTGGCTTACATTTTTGATTTTTAACTGGCTTAAGACTGGTAATGTATCACAGTAAAGATCATGAATTGTTATATTGTTAAACTCAACATAACTTAAACACAATAAATGCACACACATGTTTTTTCAATGTGATGGATGTGTTAATTTTCATACTATGGGAAAATATCTGGAAAACAATGGCAATGTCAAGGGCTTAAGTGAAGTAGGAAAAACATTCAAGTAGAAAGCACTCACAGTAGGTAGGTTTAAAGAACTACAAGGATTATCTTAATAATAAAATATATAAATGTTTTAATCATGCATCTGCATCTTGATCCAGATCTGCTACGAAATACATACAGTAACACACAATAATGTGATACATCTGCTATTTATTTTCCATCTAAGCAAGTCCAGTAAGTTTTTAGTTTTTAAGATGCATTAGCAACTAGCAAACAGACGAACCAAAAAAGAGACAAATAGAAGCAAAAACGTGGCCTTTTTAAATGCAGGTGAACATCCAATGTTGTATATTAAATTTGTTATTAATATAAATGGTAAGTATTTGTAGTAAATGGGCTACCACATGTAAAAACACTGTTTGAGAGAGACCATCAACCAGAATACAAAATTAAGGTTTTCCTATAAATAGTCTTACAGTGTTGTATGTCACACCACTCTCTATGCCTATACCAAACACAGTGCTTGGAGACCTGATGGTGTGAGTCAGAGCTGATGTAGCTCTGACTCACACCATGAGCTGAGCTCTCTACTTGTCTTATCTATTTTTGTTCTTGTTATGGTTTCCGTGCATCCTTGGACCAAAACATACTACTATTATTCAGAAAGAACAATGCACTCGTTTGAATGGTGCACACATCCGCAAAAATTGTAATAATAAAAAAAGTGACAATTAGACAAACATAAAGAGATAATGCCAGGGGATCCGAACACTGGCAGGAATCATTAACTGGCTCACAAAAATTTTATACAGGGTACATAACTTTATGGTTTTAATAGCGTTTCTATGGATTGATGTAAGATGTACTAATAAAGTTCTTAAATGCCATGCCCATAAGTTTTGTCAACAGTGCATCTGTAGCATTTCAGGTTTCATGTTTAACAAAAAAATAGACACTTGCACATGAGTGTTCTGTAACAAATCTTCTTCATGCTTTAGTTCATAACTGACACTGAGCTCAGGCTTGCTTTTACATAACGTCATGACAACTGGTAAACCCTGTTTGGAGTTAAAGTTCCAGACATGTTGCTAGCTGCAGATATGATGCAAAACATTACGGAGGGAAAATATCACGTCAGGGTAGAAGTAGATAAAGAGTGTATGTTGACAATGGGCCCTGTTCAACATCTTTTTCAATCAAGAGCCTTTCTACTTGCCTGATATCAGACAGAACATTCAACTCTCCGTGAAGTGGATGACTTCTAAGGTCTGGACCTAAGCAAGCTTTTGTACCTGAAGGAATTTAAAACCCACTCGATCACTAGTGTACTGGATACTGTGTGTTGTGTCCCCACCCAGTCATATCTTTTCTGTACAGGCCTCGTGTTTTCAATGATTGTGGATTCAAGAGAAGAAAAGAGAAATGATATGAGAAAGTGACCATAGAAATTTAACTTAAAGAGAGAGAGTGAGGAAAAGAGTTGGACTTGAACACTGGGTCACTTGGTTTAGCAGACTAAACTTGAGTTTAGAAACAAGTAAACACAAGATTATATATATTTTTTGAGCTTCACCTGACGAAGTGGTCTCCGTTGATGTTGGGACCGATCACTTCCATGCTGCTGGTGTAGACCAGGGACTGGATGCCACACTCCACACAGGCACTGATCACATTCTCCGTTCCTGAGAACAGAGAAAACATTGTTGTTTAAGAGATGGAGGATGCCGGGTTGGATAGATCAGAGAGAATTTTACTTGGTGATACAAGTTTCTCATTCCTTCCAAGCCACCTGACTGCTTTTGACACTGTTGGATTACTTCAGTATCTTCAGAGTTGAGACAGCCAAATCTGATCTTTTAAATGCTCTTTTGTAACTCCATAAAAGATTAATTGAAGAGTCAAAGTGAAAGAAACACAATGACATACCTTACAGGATGAAGGTCTTGAAATTACAAGTGGACGCACAAGGAGAGGATCAACAGGAAATAATATATAAAAAGGAGGCATCAGTGCCATATGTGTTCTGTTTAGCTGAGAGGAAGTAAACAAGTTTTTTTAAAACCTGGTCTCTATTAATGTAGCAGTGGACATGTGGTAGAAAGAAATATGGTCATTGCAAAGTGGAGGAAAGAAGACCTCTTATTATTGTATTTAACACATTTTAAGGTCTTTCCAGTTTTCCACATTCTTTAGACTTTAGGTCTGAAAAATAATTTCTTTTTACTTCTTTTCTTTGTTTCTTTTCTGGTGTTTAGTTATTCTCCTGTAGGGACTTCCACTTGCATTTCGCCGTGCAACCCTGTGTTGTAAATTACTCTTGCAGCCTTGAGGCTAACTGGGATGATAGAGGGAGTAGAGGAGGAGACGACCAAGGGTGTAAAATAACATCTGGTCCAGTTTGGCAGAAAATTAAAAGAATTCCCGATCAGACTGTACCAGAACCTTTCCCAAGAATGAGAAGTCATGCTTTACACTTCGACTTGCTATCTTATCCAGATAGCAGCAGGGAGAAAACAGATGAAGCCACCGATTGTGAGAGCATCAGACAGACAGAAACAAACATCCACACCTGTACAGAAAATCTGAAGATACCTAATAATACAAAACACAAAACCATATGAATGTGGTATTAATGGTTTGACTTGCTACTAAAAAGTACACCGATGTGTGGCTTTGTCTGACGTCTATCTGGTTTATGTATTTTTTACCGTTTAAAGATGAAGTCTCCCAGATGACAGAGAAATAAGATTTTGTTTGGCAATCAAACACATTAAGAGTTTACAGGCATGCTAGCAGCTCCTTGCTGCTTTCAGGTAAATACAATTAATTGATAAAATCAACATGACTGAATAGAAGCTATAAAAGGGCCTGAGGGCTCTGGCACTCTGTCCTCAGGAGTGTCGTCCCTGGCGCAGGCCCACCAGAGGTTTAAAATCTCTGGTATGTACACAGGCTGAAAGCCAGAAAGTAAAATAAATACTATCTGCAAACCAGTTTCTAGACACAGTTTAATGTTATAAACTCTTATAGTGAGTTAGCTGTTAACTAAGTCATCTAACCTGCAAAATCCTTACTCATTCTAGAGAGATTTGTTGTGAGGTGTCTGTGAGACAGAGGGAGTAATCTGAAACATGAAGTTATAAAGGCATGACAATCCTTTGAGACCAACAATGGGGAATTTCAAATTCTTCTAATATTTCTGAGCCAGAGGAATCTAGACTGAGCGTCTCAGATCTCTCCCTCAGTTCCTCGGCTTTACACAGTTGGACAGCAACCTTTGACTCTGTGGAGCTTTGATGACAGTAAGGTGCATGACAATAATACATCCTCACATTTTATTTAGCCGGGGAAGTCCTTGGCACTTCAAAACATGAATAATTTCCAGGATTGAAGTAACTTACTCATTACATTCAAGCAACTGCTTGAAAAGATGTGAACACCCTCCAGAAGAATCTCAAACAGATGTGTCACTGTAGACTATTTTGGCTATTTTGGCTATTTTGACTTCGGCCCCAGCCTCACCACATTGCAAACCCAGACAACTGAATATGTAGACTGTACATCACTTCCTCTAGGTCAACAGTATTCTCAGTCTGGATTTAGATTTCATAAAAATACCTATTTTTAGTCTCAACAAAAGAATATGACATGCTATTATTTAAACAAAACCTTACAGTGTTTCCTTACTCACATACAGAGGATATTTATAGAAGATATTTTCTATTTTTTGCACCATCAGCAACTACAATAAAAAGACCAAAACCTCAACAGTTGAGCCACTACACCACTGTGCACACAATAACACCAACACAGCCCTGCACAAACACTACCTTTGTGAACCTTATGATATTCTTTTTTCCAGTATTGCATTATACAGTGAGCTGTTGTTCTGGTTAAGGCTCTGGGTACTGTTGTAACAGTTTTAAATAACTGATTGTTAGTGAGACAGTCAAACATCAACACAAGCATATTTTATTTGACATCATTCACTGAACACACAAGCTTGTTCCAAAAGAAACTAAAAATATGCTTGTGACACACACACACACACACACACACACACACACACACACACACACACACTGTCTCTCATGGCCATACAGTTCAACACAAAGGACGCCATCTAACAGGCTTCAACAAGAGAGAGAGACAGTGTAGAAATCAGGGAGAGAGAGCGAGCTACCAGGGTGCCCCTCTTCACTTGACAGTGTTTTGTCATGGCTGGCAGCACTATTAGGAGGGAGGGATATTTCATGGGTCCCTTAGGGAACTCCCGGTTCACATCCAAGGTAAGGACAATGCTGATATTTTGTGCTTAAAAAGCCTTCTTTTCAGGCATTTACACAATCATGTGGCTCTTAAAGCTCGGCAGTGAAACCCAAACTAATAGGGTTAAGCAGTTAAGAGCAGGATGACCAACCATGCTATACCAATGGAAGGGGAAACAGTCTGCAACACACGTGATCTTTGAATGAATTAAGGGTGAACAGATGTCCTTGAAAGTCGTGACGCAGGAGCAGGCGCGGTTTCCTCTGTTTCGTAGTTTCCCCACAGTAAAACATTCATAAAACTGAATCACCCAAACATGTTTCCTGTCCATCCCTTTCCATCTGGATCACCTGCTCACCTGTGACGTTGACAGCGTGGACGACGGCCTCTGGGATTTTGTACCAAACGTCCACCAAGCTGGCTGAGTGGATAACGACGTCGGCGCCGCGGGCGGCCTCCAACACGCTGCTGTAGTCTGTGATGTCCCCCTTGATGACCACCACTTTTGTCCGGTCTGAAGGAGAGGCAGGAAGGCACAGTCAAACATTGTAACACTGTATGTGGTTCTGCCCGGTTTTCCTAAGAGCTCTACAAAGGCATGTAAATACATTACACAGATTACACTACTCACTCTGTTTACCAAAGGTTTACAAAACTCCCTTTTGGTTTTCATTTGACAGAAGACAACAATGTCTCTCTTCAACCACAACAACACATACTGCGGTGTATCATCATCACGCCCCCCCCTCCCTCCCTCACGCTAGAAGAATTCTTTGAGGGAAATTAATGAGGTTTTTCATTTCAGCAACAGTGTTTAGTGTTATCATTATTTATGAAGGTCTTGCACCGCTGGTTTATCTTAACTCCCGCGCACTCTCCTTGAAATGCTGATAACGAGGTGAAGGCTGAGTCCGGTCGCTGGCTGGACTTTTGAACACTGAGCTGGGGATTCAGTCGCAATTCAGACACTCCATGTTTGCGTTCCCATCTGCCACTTCACTAATGACAGAGAGGTTTTATTACGGAGGTTTTCAATAATTAAAATCAGCTCAAACTTCAACCAGATAAAACCACACACACACACGACAACCTCTCATTTTCCCTGGGCTGTGAGGCCTTTAATGAGTTTTACTGGGACTGAGCTCTCTTATTACTGGTAGCTGATCTCTCTCTCTCTCTCTCTTTCTCTCTCAGGGGCCAAAACTGAACGGAGTCAACAGCAGGCCTAGGCCCTGTCTGACAATAAATGATGAAAGCTGAACAAAGCCGTTTCCACTGTGGGATAGAGGCACTTGTGGTTGGGCGCCTTCCTGACACTGATGAGGGAAAAAAAAAAAAACTCACTATTGTTCAATCTAACTTACTCTATATTCTATGTAACGTTTAACACACTTCCTCACTGGGAAAAATAAATAAATAAATAAGCTTCTTTCCCATGAAGCAAGGACTGAACAGATAGCATGCGAACCAGCTCAACGTCACACCTCAGGGTTCCATGGAAAGCACAACACACCTTTATCCCTTTCTCACACAGTCCCCAGGTGGTGACAGTGAAACAGTTACAGGCTGACAGATCAGAGCCAAGCCACACAATGGCAGGCTACGACAGCTTTATCCTGGCACAGGAAAAGTAAGGGAGTTGTTCTCCCGGATTCACAGGCCAGTTGTCATCCCTGCAGGCTGACCGTATGGCATGCGGGGGAAATGAACGTCAGGCTGTGTTAAGTGTTTTTTCCACCCCTCAAATAAAAAGCCAGCCGCACCTAAACGCACCATCACCACCTCATCCTCCCAGACCACTGAAACTCAAGCATCAACATCTCCTGTTATTTATATTGTACATTTATAGCCCCGGTGTTCCGTACAAACTGCTGACAAGTGTTTGTTAGGTGACCAACATAATCCGCTGTTACTTGGGAGAAACGACGCGCACGAACAGAGAAGAAAAACACTGACATTACGCCACACACACGCACGGAGAGGAGTTTCATCAAGTCCCTTCAGCAGAAAAAACCACCGCAAAAATATTCTGAAGCAACTTTAAAGGCCGAAATCAAATTTAAAGCAAGAGCTCCCTAGATCACATTCATGCCGAATTCAAAAAAAAGCAGAAACAGCTTGGCTCTCGTCTTAAAAAAAAAACAAGTGTAAATGTTAGCCGATGTGGAATTTTTTTTTAAAGAATTCGCAGAAAGAGAACTGGCACGACAGTCTCAGCAGGCTGGTCTTACCCGTGCTGAGCCCGGCCAGGCTGGAGTCCATGTGCTTGTCAAACACCCGCATCTCCCGCAGCTCGTCCTCCTGCTCCAGCAGAACCCGCAGCAGGTGCCGGCCGAAGAAGCCGGAGCCGCCGGTGATCAGGTAAACGAGGCCGCGCCGGGTGTCGGACATGCTGCTGTCTGCAGGGAGCACTGAGCGCTGCGCCGCCGCCGGAGCCTATAAGAGGAGCGCGCCGGGGTGAAAAAAACACAACAAAAAAAACTTTATTGGCAACCCGAGCCGGAAGTGGACTTCGGCACGCGCGCAGCTCGATGTATAAACCTTATACATCCATGGTATAAACCAGGGGAATTATAAGAAAGTAATTAAATGATCAAAAAAAACTGATAAAGAGCAGATAATCATTGGATGGATTATGATGAAATTAGTGCCGCTTTTTAATAAGATATACTTTATAAAGGGTTTTTAAGGGTTTATGTGTGCATTATTATTGGTAAATAACATTATTTTGTAATAATAATGCAGTTATTACGTTTTTTTCACTTTCTAATAAGTCATTAGGTCTGCAGCTATAAATCAGTAATAAGTCAGTAATAAAGGATTTTAATCATCAAGTCAGCAGTTAACTGACGATTTTGTTGCTCAAGAAGATACGTTGATAACTGGATTTTCACAACCTGGCAACCCAAAAGTGTGTTAACCATAAAGCCTTTAGTGACAACTTACTACTTTATGAAGAGGGTCTTATTGATAAGTGGCACCACTAAACACATTCACGGGCCCCAGGGGAGTAAACCTAAATACTTTGGTGATCCCAGGCATTTTCTCTATCGCACTCCTTTTTACAGCATGCCAAGACACTGGTGGAGAAAAAACAATAGTACTAAATCTGCATCCGATGAGGTAAAACAGAAGACTCTATCTGCCATGTGACGTTGAGCAAGAAATTAGAAAACTGAGAGTTTTGACAAGCACAATGACAGTTCTACATTTAGTGTGTATGTTATATAGTACCAGCAACAGCTCATTATTAGCCCGGTCTCCCCTAAAACATACAACAGCCCCGCGTTGAATAGAAAACGTGAAAGCACACGTAGCCTACGGTTGACATAATCCAATTTGAGCTACTGCAGCACAAACTGCAGAAAAAGTTTATGCTGGCTATGATAGAAAGAAGTCTTGTTTTGGCGGCACGAGGGGGACCTACACAATATTAAGCAGTTGGTTTTAATGTTGTGGTTCATCGGTGTTCATCTATGGCGGCAAGCACCAAGGCCACTTCCTTTGGCGGGGAAGAATTGTGTTTTCACATAGCGTGAGAAACTACTGTGAGTCGAGATTGTGATTAAAATCCTTTACCCTGAGTTTAAAAGTACTGTATAAAATGAAAGATACAACACAAAATAATACAACCAAAGCTTTGATAGAGCCCAACTGACATTGTCTATAATTATATATGTGCATAAATGAAGGGACGTTCACCTATTTGTCTAACTGAAGAGTCCAAGATGTTCAAATATGTAAAACCAACATGTTTTAAAAAAAATACAGCATCTGCAAGCAGCAGTGTTTTTTGTTTTTGTCAGTCCATCAAGGTATCAAGGTCAGTTATTTGTCATTTTAAAACACAGGGTTGCACAGCGAAATTGAAGATGTAGCCCTTTCATACACACACATAGAACATGTGATGGAAATCTTAGAGCTGGTTCACTCTAACAAGAAGTTACAGGAGACCGGGATGTCTTACACAGGAATATTTATTGACGCTCGATCGAGGAGAAAAGGGAAACACCACGTGTGAATCACAGCGTACTGCTACCCAAACCTGAAGATGGTGTCCTGAAGCTCAGTATTTAACCTTCCCCAGAACTGATAAGATCCGCTATATCCAAATAAGGTTATTCCTAACTCAGTCTGTCATGTGTGATGACTCTATTGGATATCAGATCCAAACAAGGAAAGACGTCAACCATTGCTGTCCTAGCAACAGCATCGCCTCTCTACAGTCTCTCTTATCCAGTGTCAACAACCAGGCGCCAGCCTGTTGTATCTAAACCTGAATACAGAAGATATATAGCAGACCTTAGTTTACCAGGGGCCAGAGCCAACTCGGCCTTGTCAGGCACACAGAGTGAGACAGGCGAACAGAGACAGGCAGTTGACCTGACCTGTGAAGCCCTGTCTTAAGTTACCTTTAACCTACAAGAGGGAAGTTTAACATACAAGAAGGAAAATTCCTTCACAGAACAAATACAAATATTTAAATTAAGAATAGAATAAAATAAAAAAGAAGGAAAATAATTTATCATTTATATATACCCAGGAAAATAATTATGTAGGGGATTTTTGAATTTGCTTCTTCGGGAATGCATACTTGTCAATGATTGGCTACTGATTTTCTTTAACTTAAGATACTTTTTTCATTTGACTGATCCTTGGGTTCCTTGGATTCTGGGGTTCTGGATAGATTAATGTATCTCCTGGCTGGACTAAATTAACCGACACGTACGACCAGATAGTTTATGGTTTACTTTCTGTCAAGGTTGTTAAACACCATCAATTGTTTTTTTTTTTAATTCTACACGAATATGTGTGCAATGATAATGCCAGCATGTTGATGTTCAGCAGGTATGTTTACCATCTTAATTTAATGTGAGCTGCATGCTAACATGTAGATTGGTTTAAGGATTCTTGACGAAAGTATTTGGGAACAATTGCCGTCACCCCTGCAACAATAAGTCAACAAATTGTTGAATCATATGGGACATTACACCACTGTGGATTTGTCATGTGACCACACCAGCACAGCCTGTTATTGCCAGTTTCAGCCAGCCTTTTTGTGACTCAGGGGAATTACATTTCCCCCACAAACAAGTGAAGTACTATTCCCGGGTGATGTGTTCAGTTCAGGTAAAAAAGCGCACCTTCACAACAGTCTGGCTGAGTTTAACAGAATGATACACAGATCAAAGCCTTGGCAGATGTCTGTCAGCCAGATGTAGAAGCATTTTTCTAGGTTGGTCAACGTCTGCCCAGGGAGCTTTACCACCGTGTCCATTTCCTGTCCCCCTCCTGGTGACTTATGAAATCTAGTCTTTGTTCGTCAGATTTCAGCACGTCCTCCGTCATGTTTCTCTAAAACAGGAAACAAAATTGCAGGTGCACTGTTGGAGCAGATTTCAACACGGAGGAAGAAGGAAATAGGACTTTGCAGTTTCCCCTACGCAAGCCACTTCCTGTTGAAACACCGCATTTTATAAACTAGTTATTCATATGTACCATTTATAGCACATAAAGAACTTCACCTGGCTGTCAGCATCCTTTAGACAGACAATAACTTCTTCATGACACTCCAACACCGGCTGACACACCACGAAGTTATTGAAAAACAACATGAGGTTTTCTTTTATTTAAAAAATATTTTAATGCACCATTAATAAAGGGTCCAACGCATTAATACAAGAGAAATATTGCAAATAATATTAAAATAATCATCAAATTAAAAGAAAAAACAATAAAAAATAAATGAATGGAAGGTATGTACATGTTTCCTCCTCATGGAGAGAGGAAAAGGAACAACATATTTACAGCTTGAAATCTTGTGTGTTTCTACGAGAAACAAACACCTCTACAATATTTACATGTACTTCTTTGATTTTTTTTTTCCCTTTCATATTTTTATCCTGTAGTAAAGAGGGTTGTTTGTACTGAAAGGCTTTCATTGCAACAAAAAATATCTTACACATTTTGCTGTTTGGGAGGGAACAAAATAAAGTCTTCCGCTAGTTAAAAGTTCGAAAGGAAAGTTAACTTTGGACGGCCATAGCCATATGAAAAAACAGAGACACAACACAAGGGCCATTACATCCCGCTGTCTGCAGCGCACCACAAACCTGCTGAGGCCTATCTACATATACCTTCCACCCACCTACACTGCAAACAGATCTTTAGCAGGACACTTGTTTGCCTTAAGCTGACATTTTTCAGGGAGGGATGTTTTGGGCAAACGACTCCACACTCAAATAAAATACATACTAATGCATTCTGGAAAGGCCCACAAAACAAGGGAAAAAAAGAGACCTAAACATTAAACTAAACCTTTGAAGAGTGCTGATCAAATCAAATGAATGTGCCTTTTAAAAACATTTGTAGCACACAGACTGACTAAGTTTAACACTGACACACATATTCACTAGGACCTGCAGGAGTTTGGTGGTAAACTTTGCTTTAACGGTTGAAGTAACAAGAACTTGAAGTTTGCCAACTGTTGACCATGGGAACACCATTGAAGAAACAACTGAAGACAAACAGATCCTCTTTAACAAACACTCAATGAGTCCTTGCAAGACCTTTTCATGACAAATCTTTAAACTTTCTGGGAAAAAGAAAAAACACAGGCCAATTCTGTTGTTCTAATCCTGCAGAACTAGTTCAGCAGCTATGACAAATTAAAACACACTTTTAGCTACAAATTAACAGACATTTTCACTGTGGGTTAAAAACAGTAGTTCAAAGGGCTTTACTCTGATCCAAACAGAAGGTTGTGGCAAATCAGTGGATAAGGGAAGTGTTTTATAGGGCAGGTGAATCAAGCCACTAAGGACAGTGGGTGGTTACAATGAAGCTCATTTCACTGTAAAATGCTTACAGCTAATGCAACTAAATACCATTAATAACAGCAATAGTAATATTAATATATAATACTATGAAATGAAAAAAATAAAAAAAGAAGCTCCAAAACAATCTTCACACTTGGAAATCTTGCATAACTGAAGACCAAATTGATTGAAGTTTGTCACCTTAAAAGTGCGCCCTTAACAAGCGCTTTTAAAAACCCTGAATTTGTCTGATATTCCTGTGCGTCTGTGTGCAGATCTGTGTGAGTGGGTGGGTGGGTGGGTGCAGGGAGGGATTTGACACTGGAAGAGTGATCCGGGGTGTAGATTATGTGAGCTGACGTAGACATAAAATACCAGTGTTTTTAGTTTTCATTGTCTTCCTTCAAACGCCCTTTCATGCTCGGCTCCATGGAGCAACTTGGCTGGAACCCAATGTCCAACAATACTGCCACAGAAGAGCTACCGCTGAACGCCTCCCCCTATAGTTTTCACATGCCAGGCAACACAAACCCCTCACACACTGGCTTGCGAAACTCCCAAGTGAATGAAAAAATGTGCCTGAAAAGTGCAAGTGTGTCACTGTTTCCTGTTTATTGTGAGGACAGCTTCGAGGCCGTCCAAAGGAGTGGCGGGGGGGTTGGAGGGTGGCTTTGTTTCGGGGTACACTCTGAGGAGAGTGAACCAGAGGGGCGTCCGGGTCTGCCTGGGCCCTGGCAAGTGCGTCCCCTAGTTCAGTGTCCCGCGGCAATTCTCTGTTCCACACAGGCAAGGAATCTTGTTCTCCTCCAGAGGGAATTTGTAGTCGTAGGTGATCTCTTCGTTGAATGCGATGGCCTGCTTCGAGTAGATCACAATCTTTTTCTGGGACTCTATGGTGATAACCTTCGCGTAGCAGTTTGGCTAAAGGAACAAAGCAATGAAAGACTGATGAGGAACAGCTCCAGAAATAAATTACCAATGAAATCAGTCCTGTGTAATGGCCTGTGGATGTTCACACTCACAGTGCAGCAGTGGTTGATGAATCGAGCCAGGTTTCCACACTTGGTGGCATCTATAATCGTGTCGTGGTCCACTCTGAACAAGTAGCTGCTCCCGATGCCCTGCTGTGCGTACCGCTTCTCTCGATTGTCAGCCACCATCTGGACACAAGACACACAAACATTTGCTCACTGATCCTATGTTAACACCAACCATGACATACAGGTATCTGAAAAAGGTACATGAGTAACATTTTGTTTACCCGTATAGTCATATTTACAGTGTTTTATATTATAATGCACCAGTAATGTAGTAATGGAACCTTCTTAATGGAATGCTTGCAGATGTATTGTGCATATTTTACTCATTTGGCAGGTGGAACTGTATAATCACCCCATAAAACAGTTAATAGTAGGACAACATACAGACTGCATGTGATGTCTGGAAAGTTTTGTTGGATTGACACAGATTGGAAGCAGTACCTGTCTGATGTTTTGACCCACATACTCAATGACCATCTCATCAGCAGCAATGGGCTCCATGGCGAACAGCCCCCACTCGTGGATCCTGCTGCGTCCAAAACGAAGCTTCTTCTTGCGGTACTGCATAAGGACAGAAAATACTTTTTGTAAAAATGGATTTGGTAAAAGTTTTATAAAGCATGCAGGCTGACTCTGCATTTATCACAGTTACAGTCCAAAATAGCCACCTCCACCCAAACACTTGACCACAACCCTTCTTAAAGGGGAGCATCAAGACTGATTTCCTGTTAGCTAATATCTGATACAGCCAACACTCAAAGTTAAGTTGCTGACTCTGCACACTTTTGAGTGCAGGACTTCTGAAATGCTGCATGCACCCACCAGGTCCAAAAATAGCTCTGATGTGTAAGCAAACAGGTAATTTCTACACATGTAAAACACACATTCAATTTGTACTTCAGATATCTTTAAAGTTGGCAGAAGGCACCGTAGCCAAAGTTAAAAAGGCAGTTTACTGCACAGAGGCAATATTATAAAGGTGATTTATTTCCTGCGTGATATTTCTGTGGATAGACACTTATTTTATCATGGCAGCTAGAAGAGACAGTAATGTTTGGTCTGGAAAGACTTGCGGTTAAATCTGTATCTGAAAAAAGTAGTACTGAAAGAAATGAAACTGGCAGCCAAAGGCAGCAACATAACATTCTTAATTACACATCAGTATGTTTAGTAAAGTACGTTTCAATGCTGAAATATGATTCAAGCTTATTTCAGGAATTATTGAGATAATACTCTATATCAGCACAATTGTATTGTTAAAGTTTAATACTGGCAAATGCACCTCAAAACTCTGTCTGGAAGGAGTGTATATAAAAAAATGGCAAACTATTAACTACAATAATGTGTTGAAAACTGTGTGCATGTAATTGAGTGGGTACATGACATAAAACGGCTGTACCTTAAGCTGGTTGAGTTTGAGCAGGTCAGAGTCCATGACAGCTGTGGTGCCAATGACAGTGAGGAGGCGGCGCTGCTCTGAACGTCTCTCTGATAGCACCCGGTTAGCTCCCTGGCAGGAAACAAACAGCAAAGGGCATTGAAGAGTGGATGATCAAATCTCTCATTATCATTTGGCCTTGAACTGGAGTATACTGTGAACCAGGGAAGCACTTTGACCTCAATGTGCAACAGCTATGTCAGTAAGTGTCAGTAAGGTTCATTTGGAAACCAGTCACTGAGAAAGCAGATACATTTGTGAGGGAGGCAAGTTTCTATTATATTTCTGCAATGAATGCTTAACTAAATTGAGGCACAACCACGTCATCACTGCATAAGGTCTATAATGTGGCATTACACAACCAACTCGTGAAGGACATGAATCCTGGTGATTTTGAATGGTGTTTTTTATACATGATATCAGCAATCATTACAAGTTGTCCTAAATTGAACAAAGCTTTAATAAAAGTCTACAAAGTACCAAAAACAAAAAGGGAACAAAAGCTGAAACACTGTTCAACAGCACAAATGTAGGATGAATGTCAAGCCTACGACAAATCATGAAGAAAGCCCAAAGGTATAAAATAAAGTTTCAGAAGTGATTTAAAAGATGACAATGATTCTTTTAGACTCAGTCTCTGAAGTGCATTATTTGAAAATAAAGGATCTTTTCTTTGGTCTTCAACCAAGTTTTCTTTTGCTTTATTTCACATCAAGTTTTCAAGATGACACAGGTACCTGTAGTTAATCTATATTTCTATTTTTCTTTACCAGTTATTCCCCTGAAGAGACAAAAACCAACAGAGAAATGTGTTTTACTAACAAGTATTACTGTGTAGTCATTGGCTTTTATATCTCATTCCTTGTTAATAATTAATAGCCCTTATAAAGACACAATTTATTAAGGTTTATGAGATTTTTTTTCAATAACAATAAATATATGGATTAAAATCCACATCAACAGTCAGTGTCTGTAGATGGCTAAAACCATCAATTTGCTCAAAACATCTATGTTTCGATAGTTTGCAGCCAGCATGGAAAGATTAGCTTAGTTGTAGCTAGAAGGGCTGTCTCAGAGTCATAGAAAACAACAATAACGGTGCTAATGACAAAAAAAAGATGACTCACATTAATTGTGCAGCGAAAACACAGTAAACACTGGCACTTTTTTTGCTTTTGTGTAGGTTTAGCTTTTTTAATTGCTGAGGCAGCTTTATGGATGTGAAGTGTGAGAAGACAGGGTGGCGTTCACAGTTCAAAATGTTCATGGTCCTGGACAGCTGTATAATTAAAAAGACTGAGTGCTTATTATCAACATATCATCTGTGCCCTTTCCGAAGAACACCATCAATCTGTGCTTTGAAAACATTTCCAATGTTTACTCCTCCACAGCCACCAGGTAGACTAAACCACATCACTATGTACCCGGGACAGGTGCAGACGGTTCTCAGAACAAATCTTTTACCTCAAAGATGCTGACTGAGGTGGTGTCCAGTTACACCTCATTTTGTGCTGGGTCAAGTGATACTGTACATCAAAAAACATAAGCCATGGGTAATAAAAAAAAAATCTGAACTGTGTGTGCCCTGAATGAAAAGAAACATGGTTTTCTCCATGGTGATAGCAGTTTCTGTTTGCTTGTAAAATTTTACATTTTATCTTCTAATAAAAATAACTATATTTGTATGGCACCTTTCTAGCAAAGATGCAGCACAAAGATAGTATATACTTAAATACGTAACCGAGATAATGTGCAGTACTATTGGTTTAAAAAATGTAAATATATCCATAACCTACTGTATCTGTAAACCATCTCAAAACCAGAATTTAAGAGTGGCACAGTGGTCATTTTCTTTTCACCACTGCAGAGACAGTCTGAATTAAGTTCAACTTCAAAAAGTTGCAAATATGTAATTCTGGGAAACTTAAACTAATCTGTAATGTATTGTTGTGTGTCTAGTAAAGTAAGTAAGATATTGTATCATCTAAATGTGCAAGACCTCTAGACTTGACAACACAAATGGTTAAGTTATTATGTTTTGTACTGATGAACTATTTGGAAAAGCCACATCACTTTTCCACACATTCGTCTCTACCCTCCGGAAAGCCTCTCTTATAATGCCAACCCCCAAAATGGTAAATAATAAAAAAATAAAGTAAGAAATCTGATCCAAATGCTGTGGGCCAGTTGTAATTCCTTACATCCCTGCCAATTAAATTCCTATGAGTCATATTAACCATCCATAATAACAATATTCAGCACTGGAACACTGGAACCCCTGAACTTGTTTTCAGAGCCAAAATGGAGCTGAGTATATCATTCTTTCCACAACATGGCCGTCTGGAACTACGTTTGGACTTTTTGTGAACTTTGTTTCAATTTTCCAAATAAACTCTCCTTACTTCCACAGCAACTGTCAAACACATTAAATATCAATGCAAACCTGATTCAGTTTGTTTTAATTTGTTGACAATCATATGCTTGTCGCAGGTGCACACTACTTTTACAAGTTCACTTCACGGCTGCATTTTATCCTTTCCTCTCAACTTTTGTCCAATGACCAACATCAGCAACAACAGCTGCAGGAGGAAGCCTAGCAGACCCCTCAAATGTTCACCATTATCAAGATTAAATGGACCATTAACGCATACCTCAGCCTGACGGTGAATGCAAACTCTCTTGTAAGAAATGGACCGACCAAGCTTAAAAAGAGTAGGATTTGTTAAGCTCTCGCAATGATTTAAATTTTCCACTATATATTCAGTATATTAACTTAGTTTCTCAATTGATAGTTTGACAATGTCGGAACAACAGACCTTATCAGGCATAAATTAATAATTGAATGAGTGAGTGAGTGAGTGAATGAATGAGTGAGTGGCAAATCATGGGAGAACCTCAGATTCGAGTCCATTGCTGTTATTCCCCCAACATCAGAACAGTGGTGGTAAAGGAAAAATAATGTGGGTGTTAATATCACAGAGTCAGAGAATGAAATTGGGAGTATGCATACCGAGCTGTCAATATTCTCCACCTCCCGTATGACTTGCTCGGGCAGGTCCAGGTCCAGATAGACGTCCTTCTCCTTGCGGCTGATGGCGTAGTAGCCCTCACTCCTGGCACAACCGGTCACATGCTCACGAAGCTGTCCACCGGCATTCTTCTTCTTACGCCGAGGGTTCGGCAGATTGGTTAGTGCAGCTCAAAGGTCAAGGGCAATAAGCAGGAGACCACACAGTGATATAGAGAGACACCAACCATTTTATCCATAAAAACAAACAAAAAAAACATATTACGCAGGCTACTTATTGATTCAAGACAACCATAGATTGTTTGGACTTGATAACTGGGGTTAGTTTCCATGACAATCACACAGACATAGTTAATGCAGAAGGCAGTCATTGATAAGGATATCAGTGTGGCTGACCCAGTGAGTATCATTGAGCCAGTCAGAGCTGTGGTTGGCCTGTAGCAGCTTCTCATAAGTCTTCTTCAGCAACATCAGGTCTTCGCCGTCCAGACCGGAGTTCCAGATGTCATAGAGGATGGTCATCTGCTCAAACTCACTGCGGTTGTCAAACTTTATGGCTGATGGCTCGGGTGCTGGGACAGGTTTTGGCCAGCGCTGGGACGACATTACGCCTGCCTCCTGCAGAAAGAGGCGCTCGCTCTTCCTCACTTCTTCAACCATCTCGTCCTCTGTGTCTGAGCTGGACAGCTCCCCAGACTCAAGCTCCTCCACGTCCACATCTTCCTCAGAGTCCTGCACAGAGGAAGAGGAATATCACTACCAATGAACTGCGAATGTATGGACAAGCGCTAAGGCTGTGTTCATACATCCATTGTTATTTACAGTTTGACTGATTTTGCAAAATGTATGTATATATGCAGGATCATACATTTTTTCTGAAACATTAATTGTCATAGGAAACAAGTGCTGTTCTACAAAGTTAAGACCAAACATGTGATGAGGTAAGGTGTTGTTTGGACCATCATCTGGTAACTACATTGACCACAAGAGTGCAGTCATCTGCTGGACCATGTCAGACATGACTGATTGATTCATGACTGATTGACTATGCGCTACATGTTTGTTTGGCAATAATTAATTGAAAAAACCCACTGAAAAACATAAACCCTTCTATCAGTCACAAACATCCTGGCATGTGTGAGGGAAAAAAACAAACCACTGCGCAAGCATGTACAGATGGTTTATGCTGGTAACCGAGCACCTGACTGACATTACCTTGAAGTTTGATACCAACACCAACTAAAACCATTTACATAAAACACAGAGGCAACATCAGTAGTTCTGTGTTGATTGTGTCAGGAACTCTGATTAGTGTTAATGTAGAGAAGAACACAGAGCCACATCTCTGCCTCTCTGCCTGCTCCTCCAAAAACAACCTGCGGCCAGAATCCACCATGCATCACACAGGCACAACACAATGCTGGCAATATAAATTTTGTCATGCCAATTAAAATAAATAAATAAATAAATATATATAAACATATATAATATTTAAGAAAGTTGGGAGATTGTGCATGCACGAAACATGAAATAAAGCCAGTTATTGTTTTTCCTGAGAAAAAAAGAAACCTGATGACATTACCAAAAGACACCACGATTCTGGAAACCCAAATTTTGACCTACAGATGAGTTTCTATTGTGTCAGATTGTTACCTATGACACACTGTCTATGACAAGGAAATCCACAGCGTTTACAGGAACAATGAATACATCCCACGCACCTCTAGTTTCTGTCTCTTCTGTTTCTTGCCCAGTTGCTCCTTCTGTTTTTGCGTGTGATGTACCTCAAGGTTTTCTTTGTCTTTTCTTCTCCTCTTTTTGCTCTTGTCCTTTTCAAGTTCATGTTCGACACCCTTGCCAACCATGATCTTCTTCGACGATAGAGGTAGAGCTGGAGCCTGGCCGACATCCTCAGACTCACAAAGAACTCCAATTGCAGATAAGTATTCTCCTGTGTCTCCCCTGGATGGGAGTGCCTCTCCAATGACCTCCTCTGGTGCTTCAAGTACCCCAGAAATAGTGTTGAGGTCTGCTGGGAGCAAGACAGAGGAGTCTTGTTTGGAGGAAGTCCTTTTGGTACTTGGTGGTACTGGGAGAACAGGAGGTTTGCAATAGTTGTGCTCCGTCAGTATGATTACACCTTCTGGGCTCATAACCAGGGCCAGTGACTCTGGGGAGAACAGATCCTCTTCCATTTTCTGCTCTTCTGCCTCATCAGATGTCTCCGTCTCCTCCGAGTCCCCAGCATCAGGGTCCATTTTCAAGGCTACGTCAGCCAACACAGAAAGGTCAGTGGTTGAAGCTGAGGCCAGCTGTAGGAGGCTCGATGCCCCCAACTGCTCTCTGAGTTTCAACCTCTGCTCACTTTCTTCCTCATCATCTTCCTCTCTGAGGGAGTGACAGGAAGAAGCAGATAAGCTGGTTGTCCTGGGCCTGCCTCTGGACCGTTTGTTGATGGGAGGTGGAGGAGGGGCCTCCTCGAAGGCCATCCTGCACATAGAAGCGTGGTCCAATGGCAGGTTCTGCACAGTGCGGCACACCATAACAGGGGGGGCAGGGGATTTGGGGGAGTCTTTGCCTGCTCCCCGTTTCCCAGGGGACTTGACAGGGGTAGTCTGAGGAGAAACATGTGGTCCCTTTTTGGACTCATCAGAATCTTGGGTTCGTCCAGATGGGGGTACAATGAGGGCATTGCCTTCACCTGGTTTGGAGGCAAAGGGGAGTAGCTGGATGCCCTGGGTGGGGCGAGCTGAGGGGGTCTGGGTAGCAGTGACCGGGGAGTCTGGGAGCCTGCCAGGGGAGAGGAGGGGAGATTCACCCGCCAACTGTGAGGGAGATGGAGATAGCGGTGCAGTCTGCAGCTGTGTTTTGCTGTCGTTTTCGCCTGTGGAGAAGGAGACCGTCTTCCTGCGTTTCTTGAGAGGGGGCACAAGAACAATAGGGGACGAAGGACGCGGGTATGGGGGCGATGGGGGACGCTTGGTAGGTGCTGCTGTTGTTGTATCTGCCTTGCTGTCCTTAGTTTCACCTAAGAGAAAATTAGAGTTTGAATGCGTGGACCAAAATGAATGCAAAGAATTGCTTTTCCGATTGTTGCACTATTTTTAAAACTGAAGCAGCTGTAACAACAGTCCAAAGTCTGTTTCTTAACAACTCAAAACTCATAAATTAAGTCAAGATCTTACATACGGTTAATCTTCTTGGTTGATCGTAATGATCTTTATTTTTGCATTTGTTGAAGTGATATACGATTGTTAATGATGCTGATGAGGACTTCTGACTAACCTGTTTTGACCTCTGCCTTTGTAACAGCGGCTGCGTTATTTTCCCTGAGAAAAATCAGAAGAAAAACATTGGATCTGGCAGTAATGATACAATGTAAAAAGTACATTTAATTATGTAATACTGACAAAATGTATTTCTGAGGACAGATCTCCTTTAGCAATGCTAAAAGATAACATTGACTAAACACAGAATTTCAAAGTTCATACCGGTCATTCTCTTTCACTGTTGTGCTATCCATGGTTGACTCATCCATGGTGTCTGGCCCATCACTCTCAGCCCTCTCTCCTTCCTCTTCATCCTCATCTTCAGAGGAAGAGGAAGATGAGGATGCTGAAGAGGAAGAGCCCTCAGAGGACGAGGAGAGGCTTTCATCATCACTATCAGCACTAAGGGCATCATCTAAAAAAAAGAAAAAAAGAAGATACTTGGCATCATTACTGCCTTTAATGAAAGTAAACAGAAATAAAGACGTAGTAATTAGATTACAAGTTGTGATTTACCATCAGACTCCTTTTCACTTTCCTCTTCTTCCTCATCGTCCTACACATAAAAAAAGGTTGTAGTTACAACACTGAAAGATAACAGTGAAATGCTGCCATCTAGCCATCAGACAGAGTGGGAACATGATACTTATCAAACAAATGTCCAACTACTTACATGCTATAAGCACCATACATTAATATTTATTGCATATAATACTCAGCCTGCTATATGGTGAATACATTTGATAAAGAATATGTTGTAATTTATTCATGTGTAATTGAGTTAGTGCAGTATTTTTGTTTGCTTTAAAAACAATAAGCAACCGCTTCAAGGTTGTATGCCTCTGCCAACCAATCAATTTGCAGTTTATATACATGTCTGTCCATATTCATACAACATATGAATATTTTTTGCCGAGACATTGTGTTCAAAGAATGGGAAGGACGGATGATCAACCCAAAAACATAATGCCTCCGGCCACGGCCGTCACCGGCACAGGGTCATAAAAACACAGAATTTCAAAAAACACACCTTTTCAGTCGAGGAGCCATCAGACGTTTCCTCTCCCTCACTACCAAGCTCCCATGGTTTACGACTTCTTGGCTTCTTTTTCCTCCTCTTATTGTCCCTTTCAGCTCCACGTCTGTCTGCTTCTGGCATTCTCCCTTCAGCAGCTGGAAAAAAACAGGAAAACAACAGTTTAAGAGTTATATGCAGCAGGCCTCTTAATCTAACCCTCCTTTAAACATTTTCAACATCAGCTCAGCAAACCTTCGTCATCCTCATCTGGTGGGGTTGAGGGTCGCGGCCTTTTCATGTCTCCCTCTTCAAGCTCTTGAGGTTCTTTCCTCTTCACCTGCACAATTATACACCAACAATATTTTTTAGAAATCTATGAAAAAAGAGCCAGGAATGGACTTTAATAGTTCTGGCCATTTTTGACAACTATCATAAGCTTATACCACAAAATCTGACACAATACCAAACACCACAACATTTTTTCAATATTTCTTTTTTTACATGACAAAAAGCCAAATTTCTATGTTTATATATGATTTATTATACTGGAGTCCTGGCTGTGTAATTAGGACTAAAAGTGTATAGTTAGGGAATGCCTTCTTTTAAAACGCAAAAAAATAACAATGGTTCAAACATGCATGCAATGATGGTGGTAACTGTAAAATTGACACTGTGTGTCCACTTGTGTGTATGTAATCAGAAGTGTAGATGTAGGTGTTCTTTATTTGTCAAACCACAGCAGTTGAACATGGAGATACAGTCCAGGATCTGCCGCAGTGTGGGACTTTTACCTTGAAGGAAGGCAGTCGTAGTGCTCCTCGGAGAGAAAATCCCTCCACACCACCACTCTTTGCCCAATCCACAAGAGACGTGATAGGCTCTCGAGGACGGTTGACCTTTTCCTCTTTTTTCTCATCATCCCGTAAAGCAGACACCCCCCTAACCATTGTCTGGAAAGGCTAGAGGAGGAAGACATTTGTAATTACAATTTGTATACAATTTCCTTTACCATTTTACAGTATAACAAGGATGCCTGATCAATGGGGGTCAGCAGCATCATCAAGATTATTGTTTTAAACTGAAAATGGAGAAAGCTAAATTTGTAGCAACAATGCACATAAGAAAAAGTAAAGATGTTGATGGTAGTTTTTAATCTAAACATAGATTCAGCTTGAAGCAAAGGACATTTTTTAAAAGACTTGGTCAAGAGTTTAATGAAACATCCCCCCAAAAAGTACAAAGAAGTATTTAAAGCATTACTTCTTACCTTCACACAAAACCAAAACAGCAAGCTTAAAAACTAAAACAGCACCAGCATTGTTGTGATTAGTCTTCCTTACCTTGGCCTTGGTCTCTTTCCTCTCCCACCACTCATCAAAAGTTGCAAAGGCAACGTTCTCAACCATTTTGCGGTTCAGGTCCCTCTGCATGATGTTTTTCATTTCCTGGATCAGAGTGGCCAAAACCATCTGCACTGTGGCTTCATGCGGATTCTCAGCCAGCAGGGGCATCTCCTCCCCTGGAGACCGGTACTGGTCTCCATCCCCGGGCAACATGGTGCCATAGCCAGGTGGGGGCATGTAAGAAGGGTACTCTGGTTGTAAGACATGTGGCGGCCAGCCAGTATGGGGAGGCGGGATGCCATGGTGTGGAAGGGGTGGTATCTGAGTGCTGTGGGGATCGGGGTAGGGGTAGGGCATGTGGGGAGGCATGTAGCGGTGGTCCTGGTCATAGTGAGAGCCCGCCCCGCTCCCCTCTTGGTCCATGTAGGGGTGGTGTGTGTGGGGTGGCGGCATAGAGTGAAGATGGTAGGAGGTGTAGTCTGCAGTGGCTGCCTCACCAGGGCCTGGGGTGCCGTTGGACGACGACATGCGCAGCTGGTGTAGGCGACTTAGCATGTGGGTCTGCATTTGGAAGGACATAGGAGCTCCACCGCTGTACTGGTTCATCAGCTCCATGGAGGTGGCATAGTCATACATGTGGTGGGGCATGGGAGGAGGATACTCGGGGTGTAGCTCCATATGGGGCAGGGGAGGGATGCCCGGGGGAGGTGGGGGCTGGAGGGAGTAACCAGGGGGAGGTGGAGGAGGCAAATGAGGAGGGTAGGAAGGTATGGGCGGGTGCATGGAGGTGCCAAAGTGCTGTGCAGAGTCAGAGATGGGTTGGGGTGAAGATGAGGGGTCCGTTGTTTGTGATGGCATGGCAGCCTGGGATGAGGAGGGTGAGGAACCTGAGGTGACCGAGGGCTGGTGGGTGTTCACTGTTGTTATGGTAGTTTCCTCTTCTTCCTCCTCGTCTGATATCTCCATGTCTTCCCCTGAGGAACGAGGGGAGGACTGAAAGAAAGCAGAGTTTACTTTTAAGATTGTTTTAAGTTGGGAAACCGCTTTAGTGTTTAAGCATCATCCACAGTGATAACAGCGCTTTCAAAAGGCAGATGCAAAGATGACTCACAACCGCAGATTCAGGAAGTGTACTGACGGAAAAAACATTAATGTGATAACCACAAAAACAAAGAAAACGGTATAATTCTAATAAAGAAAAACCAGGACAAACACATAATGCTCAGTTTGCAAGTTAGAATGATAACAATCCTTTTGTTTTTCTATGATGAAGATTTTGCACCAAAGATTCATTTTGTTTGCAGGCTTTGCCATTTATATTCTTTTTATGCGAGTACAATTGTAATAATAATGGAAAAAAACAAAAACCTTTTGGTTGCTTTTGCCAAAGAAATAAGCTGCCCACCCCATCCAATACAACCCCACTGAAAACAATTACAATCTGCATATATGTTACTTCAACATGTATGTGAAAACCTACTTGGCAATAAACCCAATTCTGATTCTGATTCTGATTGTTTAGCAATGCAATGTGAGAACCATACAACTTTTATTTGTCAGAACAAAATGCAGTTGAGACCCAGCAGTCTGAGCCCTGAGGTTTTATTACATGCTACTGATCTTACCTGACTCTGTCCATTGTAAGGTGGCGTGTGTGCTCCTGTCCTGCTCCTTGTATCAGCAGATCCAGCCTGTGAAGATTCCTCCTGCAAAGCTCCAGTCCCAGTGAGGCAAACCTGGGGCTGGGTTTCCTCTGGGGGCAGGATGTGAGAAGAGTAGTTGGAAGAGGATGGTGTGGTTGCTGTGAGTACAGTGGGACTCTTTCTACCTTCTACCCCTTTTCCCCGTTTCCTGCCTCTGTGGCCATCTCGGTCTCTTTCCGCTTTCCTCCTGTGGTCCTTCTCCCCATTGTCTCCTACCTGGTTACCACTTGTGTGCTCCCCTTTTCCATCACCTGACCCACCTCTTCGCTCTCCTCCATCACCACGTATGCCTCTCTGCTTATCCTCCTTCCTATCTTCCTCATCTTCCTCATCAGAGGCAAGGAAAGAAAATTTAGCCTTTTGTTCCTTTAGGAGCATCTCAATACGAGAGTCGAGGCTGCTGCTGTGGTAGACGAACGGTAAACTCTCATTGGTCGAATCTGGCTCTGGGGAGGAAGAGTCACGTTGAGGGGGCGGTGGGGAGCTGGAAGAGGAGGGAAGATGGTGGGGAAGGGAGGTAGAGGAAGGGGAAGTAGAGGAGGAAGCGATGGACGGGTGGGGTGGGGAAGAAGGGGGGGGCGTCTTTGGGGGTGCTGGTGGGGTGCTAGGACGGCGTTTGGGCTTTGTCCACTGCTCTTCACGGGCCGGACTATCCTGGTTAAAGTCCAGTGTTCCAAGTGTCTCAGCTACCGCCGCTGCGATGACTGAGGCGGGCGGGAGGGGAGGTGGGGGTGGGGGTGGTGGAGGCAGAGCACTGTGGTGACCAGCATGGTAGTCTTTTTCAGAACCTACTGAAGGCAGAGGACCCCTCTCTGCGAGGTTTGTGACACCTTGACGGGTGGAAACGTCCAATCCCTGAGGAGGGACTGGGGCAGGCTCTTTAGAGGAGTATGCGGCGTAAGATGAGGGGGGAGGAGACATGCTGTTAGAGGAAGAGCGGTAAGAGTTGGAATTGTATCTGGGGTCAGAGCTGTTGGAGTAGTCACTGTCTCTGTCCCGATCTCGGTCTCGATCTCTGTCCCGGTCATGGCTGCTCCTTCTGCGGCTGCTGCTGCCATGGTGGTTGTGAGAATGGTGGTGGTTGCGGTGTCTCTGGTGGCTGTGGTCACCTGATCGGGAGCCCAGGCTGTCTCGCCGGTACCCCCTCTCCTCCCTGCGGTCTGAGTGGTGATGGGAGTGATGGGAATGGTACTTTGAGGAAGAGTTTGTGTCTTGCTGGTGGTGGTAAGATGACCTTCTGGAGCCAATCCCCGCTGCCCCGTAGCGCCCCCCTGAGTCTCTGTCACGGTCCCGGTCCCTGTCTGACATTGGAGGCTGATCATATTGGGTGGCAAGAGGTGGCGGAGGCATTGAGGAGTGGTGCGCGACATGTGGCCCTGGCCCTGGCCCTGGCCCTGGCCCTGGCCCTCCGACATTGGGGTATGGGGGGTAGCATGGTGGCTCGTTGGGACGGTATGATGTGGTTGGGGGGTACATAGGGCGACCCCGATGATACACTGAAGGTTCCTGTGCATCCTCAGAGTAGCGAGACACTTTGAATCCCCCGACAGTAGATGAGACTGCAGAAGACGAGGAAGAGGAAGGTAGCATGTCCTGGGGAGGGTATCCACTGCCCAAAGTGCCAGTGTTGTAGCCAGTATGCCTGCAAGACACAAATGAAGAAGACTGACTGACCACCTATGCCATCACTGCACAGTTGAGCCAATTTATCAAAAGCAAAAACCTTAAAATTGCCTTATTTGTGTTATTTATGCAATTTATGTTCATCTAACAGAGATACTGTGAGTTGTACTAACAGAATGTTCTATGCAGAAAAATGTTGAAATATGTATGGTGTAATGTAATGGTGACAAACATTGGTACACTGTCCCAAAATGCAGTCCATGCAACATTACTGCTTCAAAGAACAAGGGAACAATTCTTCTTGCTGAGTGAGCTGAGACAATTTTTATTTGACTACAACAGAAGGATTATGAGAATTGTGTACAAATTCACAGATAAGGTACGATAAGTTAAAGCTATATTTTCACAGTACTATAATTGTTATTGGCAGTTCTTAATACAAAACTGAAAAACAAATAACATCAATGATTGTGTGAATTATTTCTTGAGGTCTCATAACTATGATTTGATAATGTACATATAAAGATGTCGATTGTCTCAAGCTTTGGCTGAGGGACCTGAACTTGCCTCATGATAAAAACAGAACCACGGCAATGGTTTTGATGTGAAACTCTCTACATGCTTAAGATCCAAAAACTAACCTGCCGCTGGTGTATCCCGGGTCTTGTGAAAAAGGAGTCCCAGTTCTGGAGCTGTAAGGTGTTCCTCCACCACCCTGAGATGAGGCAGATGAGCCTGGGGTGTAGGGACCTGCCATGGAGGAAGGGGGGGTGTCTAGACGCTGGTCACTGTAACCAGTATCCGTAGAGCAAGGGGTGACGTTTCCTGATGTGATGGCCTGGACCCCTGCTGCCAAAACCGCAAGCTCACTGGAGAGCCGTCGCCTGATTTCTGATGACTGTAGAGAAAAAAGATGTACTTGATTCATAATGTGTGCAGGTAACAACTAAATTAATGCAGCTGAAACACCACTTCTTAACATTCATTCACATATCAACTCTTGATGATCCTTAAATAACTGAGGTGACAATTATGTGACATTACCGTGTCAGGCTGTGGCTGTGGCTGTGGCTGTGTTGGGGGCTGTGTTGGGGGCTGTGTTGGGGGCTGTGTTGGGGGCTGAGACTGGACCCTTTCTGTCAAAGCCTTGCCTCCCAGGGGCACTGTCTGAGGAGTGTAGGACCCATTTACTATCAGGTCATAATACTTCTGCCTCTGCTGGCCTGGATAAAAAAAATAAAAAAGTCACAGAAATATAAATACAGGCTGTGAAAAGAGTGCATCACAGACATAGACAGTATATACTTATAATGACATTTTCAAGACAAACTCCACTAGGTTTCACTACCTTCAACAAGAACCAGCTAATGTATGTTTGCTTGTCATTTGCTTGTTGGTCTGTTTGTTAGTGAGCAGGACATTTCAGTTAAAGTTTGTGGGAAGGTGGGGCCAGGAACAAGTGACTCTCTTTTGGTGCAAATTTGGATTAAAGGTGCAGATAGAGGGATTGCAAGATCAGATTTTTTAAAGCATTTCAAGCATTTTCACATAAACTATAGCTCTTTTATTGAATGTAATAAAAAGCGGGAACATAAATCCCAAGATTGTACTTCACTGTGTGTGTTACTATGTGTATAGAGATCCTGGTGCAGAGTAAACAATTCTTACATTTTTTTATTATTTAAAATGACAAATATAGATCGTTGTGCAGCTTTGGGGCGATAGGCACTGTCCGGGTGCTTTGTGGTTCAATTTGCACAACAAAAATTTGTTATTTAAAAAAAAAAAAAAAAAAAAAAAAAAACTGGCTTATGTTATATTTCAATTTGTGTTAACGTGACAAAATGTTTCAATGTGTTTTGATGGTCATAAACACAGTTTTAAACTAAAATCTGAAATGTGTTACCTGTTTATACAGGCTTATTATTTTGTCACTGTGCAAACATTGCTTTAAAGTTCACCCAAATTTGTCTGAAGCATCAGTTTAATAACTTGTATCTTACATCCAGCTCATTCTTTAAAGACGCATAATTTGGGTGTTTTAGCTTACCTTTTATATCCAGCTGAGCATGAATGATGTTACCCATGACAGAAGTGTTGTGCAGATGTTTGACTGTGTCCTTGGCTCCTCTGGTGCTGGTAAACAACACCCTGGCCAGGCCCAGGTGCTTCCTGGTCTTGGGGTGAAACAGGATCTCCATCTCCTCCACCTCACCAAACTTGGCACACATTTCTGCCAAGAAGGGCTCCTTGATGTTGTCATTGAGCCTAGCAAAGGTTACCTCCTTGAGGGGTATGGGACCCACATAAAACTCATCAAGCTGTGAAGAAAAATGACAAAATCAGAAAAGAGAACTTGTCGCCCCAATAGATAACGCTGCTGGGATGTGTGAAATTAATGTTGACCAGCTATTCTCACCTTAAACTTCGGCACTGGCATGGAGAGTTCTGTATACCTGGACCATAGTCTCCGGGGTCTAGGGTCCCGCAGTTCACCCACGGGAGGAAATCCAGAGTCCTGGAAAAATGATACAGGTTGCAGTTCAAAGATACAATTACAGGCACGCACACAGACATTAAAGAAGGGAAGGAAAGGGAAATCCACTCACCGGCACACTGAAATGCACTCCATCATATCTGTAGATTTTCTGTGTGACCCGCCTTATGGTTGGGTCCTGGACGAGTTTGTAGCTCTTCCACTGCAAACTGACAGCTTTTTGTGTATCTGCCCCACCGTCTGGATCCATCCTACAACTGAGTGTCAAAGGGAAACCATGACTTCAGACAGTACAGCAGCTACTGTTTGGGGACAAAACCACATCAGACCCATCATAAGGAGGAGCGAAGCTTTAACTAACTAGCTGCGGAATGAAGCAACAGTGATCGGAGATGCTGCAGTAATTACAGCCAAAGTATATTTGGCTGCTGGCTGCAGGTACACTGTATGGCAACGTAACACACCGATGAGCTGCGTCACATCAGCTAGCCAGACTTCAACTTTTCTGGCCACCGTCTGTTGATAGCTCACAGTTTCATGGCGGAGGTATAAAACAAATGAATGAAACGGGACAATAGTCGCGGTGTTTTCAGCCCGACTGAGATGCTGCGTGCTGTCACAACAATGACCAGCGTTACGTCACTGACCAGTTAGTTCAGTTAGCAACGTGCTAGCTGCACCGACGAAACGCACAGAAACTGTGTTTTCTGACGTCGAGGCAGAGTTCACGTCAAACGCGGTTCGCCTCGGGTCCCCAGCTGCGCCGCGGGGACCACATCTCCCGCGGCCCCTGCGCCGGATACCGCGGACCGACGCTAAATCACTTATGCATCCTCGCTCTGGCGAGTGCAAGTTGCCGCTGCCGTTGGCTAATGCTAACTAGCAGGAGCCCCAAGTTAGGAGACAAACTCTGATCTCGGTGACCCTCCGCCCGCATCCAGTGCGTTTCGCCGGCAACATTCGCGTTGTGCACGTCTCTCGGAGGCTCCGCTGGCTCGTTTCGCCTCCAACTCGCCTCGGTTCGGACCCCACCTCCGCCAAGCCCCGGAGCCCGCTCATCCGAGAGTAGCAGCCCGCCGCTACAGTGTAGGCAGCTACAGCCAGGCCCGCGAGACGGACAAGAAAAACACAGAGAGCCCGACAGAAGAGGGACCTCTCTGGCCCCGCGCAGAGGCGGAACCGACCAGCTAAAACGATGCCGCTATCATTCCGGTAGTTAGTCGAGACAACAACACGCCTCTCCGAGCGGCCAAGCCATTGTTTTCGCTTTAAAATCCCTACATTGTTGAGAGAGCCGCCATCGCGTAACCAACCTGAAAGCCTCGCCTGTTCGCCATCAGTGTACGTGAACGCAGCCTACGATTCCTGACCGGCACTTTCTTCAAACACCGTTACCAAAAAAAAAAATATATCTATGTATTTGGATGTCAATACATCAACTTATAACAAAGTAATTATAGTTAAAATGAAATATTTTAAGTGTATTTTATTAATGGTCATATTTTTACAGTTGAAAAAATATGTTTGAATCTGCTCATACGAACCGAAGCGCCGGAAAGTGATCAGCGCCCCCTAAAGGCTGATCAGTGACAACACCAGTGACTATCATATTTCTGAATTAATTCACTTGGTGTGGTGTCTACAGAAAATCTTTAAAAGGATGATAGAAAGTCCACAGCTACATTCAAAGAGCATTCAACATGTATATAATTACAGCTGTCAAATACATGTGAGCAGGTAGAAATACAACTACCTCAAAATTGTATTGAAGTGCAGTAATTGAGTAAATGTACACAGTGTATGTTACATTTCACAACTGTTGACTGCTATCTGTTGGATTCAGAAACTGGCCCAAAATAAACATCTCTAGAGGCCATTTCAGTGTTTGCCATCACTAAGGTGGCGTACTATATACTGTGTGCCATGAAATAATAAACAGCTGGAGAAGATTCATATCATCTTGTGACTGAATTTGCAAATTTGAGTGGTACAGTATAGAAGACATTTCAGAAAATGCATCAATTAGAATAAGAAAAAAACTAAAATATCACAATTTAAACACCCATCAGTCAAAATGTGGAACAACTAGTTTCCACAAGGGAGTGCCTTTAAATGGTCTAATTATAGAATTTCAGTATTTTCCTCTCAAGAATTCCTTTGCCCATGTGATATTATTTTACTAAAAACATAAAGTGGTAAGATAAAACCTGAGTGAGCCCCATGAGGGAACCGAGAGAACGTAGACAGAAATTAAATATATACACTAGATTTGAATAATTAGGGTAAGATAATGCAATAAACTGAGGATATTGAATAAAAACATATCCATTGACATAAAAATCAAATTATGTCTGCAAAATCCAGATTTATGGAACTAAATCACACTGCGTCATCTGCACCATTGGATCTGCAGATTACAAAGGGTGCACACTATCATCATGCTGTGCAATTTCAACACAATCCTTTGCATTTAATAATGTTGAGAAACTGCAATGCAAATTTTGCTGAGTTTCATCTAGTCATTCCTGACACCACATTCATGGTTGTCATGATTGGGAATCATAGGTTTGATCATACCCAGACCCTATGACCCGGACTCAGATTTACATCTGGATAGACATGCTCATTGTATCCATTTTAGCTCATCAACCACACTGATGTAACCAAATCTAGTTTAGAGACTGCTGACACTATCTGAAAGTTAAATTTAGCATTAAGCCTTGCCCATACTGGTCCCCGTTATAGACCCACACTCTTTTAACTGCCGCTACCAAGAGTTCTGTGTTTCAGTTTCTGACGCACACAACTGTCACACATTTGTAACATACAACCCATGGTCAGTCATCATCATTTGCCTTGTAAATCAAATCAGTTACTTGAAATGTAATTTTTACCATTAAAGACATCGGAAACAGTTTTCTAACAGACTCCAGTGCATTTTATTATGTTAGCTCAGATATTCATTAGAAACAGCCTGCAAGAAACCAATCTCATGGCAGATATAAATTAAAATTTCATTGATAGTATCATTTAAGATTATATTAATGCTAATACATTTCCAATGAAACCACAGCTATGCTTTCATTCCTTTTAAAATGCGGCTCACTACCACCAAATAGTGTGTTGCCTCCCAGCAGATTACGTTTAAAAAGCTCACCGAGCTGCACAGCTTTCAAACAGAGTTTTGATTAATTCTGAGAAGATGGCAGAGGAAAAAAAAAAATCCTGGCGTGAATTGTGGTGACAGTATTGACGATGAAAAAGTCTCTCACTTGACATGGACAGTTTCACTCTCAGATGTTAAGGTTTAGTCAGCCCAAACAGAGCAGGTGGAGACAGAGACAGCTAAGCTTGACATGCCCAGAGGCACAGGATGTCTGTTTAGAGCTGGAGCGACTGTGAGCCAGAGCTGCGGACTGTGGTGAGAGAAGCTGGAGAAAACTGTCTGAGCTGAGCACTGCTTTTGTGTGTGCTTGTATCGCTGTCACTGTGATGGTCTTTCACATGGCTTTCACTTTGATCTGCTTCATCTTCATCTGCTTCTTCTCAATCTTCTTCTGCTCACGCCGCTGGGCTGCTTCCTGAAAAAAAGAAACAAAAGAAAAACAAAAATATTTAAGCCAGAAAAAAAATAATAGAAAAGAAAACTCCATACTTATTGGTCTGTTTTTCTTGAAAACCCCATTGTGCCACATTTTGGGCAATATGATGTTTCACTTTCATGCTGAGGGTTAGATAAGAAGACTGATAAGACTCTCTTGCTTGTATGGTAAATATGACGCTAGAGCCAGCAGCTGGTAATCTTAGTTTAGAATAAAGACTGGAAACATAAAACAGCTACCCTGTCTTAATCCAAGAGTAACAAAATACACCTGCCAACACCTCTGAAGCTCAGTTAAAGTTATATATTGTTTGTTTAATCCATACCAAAAAAAGACACTTTATGCTTTAACTCTTGGCAAAATGTCAAACTATTCCTTTAAATGTCTTTATGTATGGTTGGTTTGCATGTGGCATTTCTTCATTCAGACCTCCAGACGACGTTGTCGCTCAGGGTCCTCCTCATTCATGATCCTCTCCTTCTCGGCTCTCTTCTTCTCCTCCCGGCGTGTCTGGGCTGCCTCCTGACGCTGAGCGTGAGTCTGCTTCAGGAAGTTCTCCTCCACACGGGCCCGGTTTCTGTCAGCTTTCTGTTTGCCCTGAATATACAGGGAGGACAAAAAGGGACTTGTAGTTGCACTTAAAACTTTAATTTATCAGCACAAAAATAAGTGAGCGGTCATCTGGATGTGGCACCAAAGCACTAGAATCCTGCTCACCTCTCTGTTGAGACGGAGCTTCTTGACTTTATCGATGCTGTAGATCACCATGTTCATGAGAGGGAGTAGACTGTCCATGTCTTTGGGAGAGGTGTTGCCCATACCAGGCACTACAAGCACACACAAACATTCAGTGAACATTAAACACATTGCTAAAATCCAATTATGGAGTCATGAGGTAAAGTGAAGATATTTTTTTAGATAGTAGGATAGACAAAATGCTCACCATTAAATGTAAACAGCAGCGTCTTCTTGGTGTCAGGCAGCTTTAAGGGCTGCCCCTCCCTGAAAAACAACATGGGAACTTTTAGTACCACATAGAAAATAAGATAACTCTCATTTAAGAGATGGAAAAGCCAAAAAGATTAAATAATACTTACTCTTGCATAACTTTTGGACCAGAAAATTGGTCCGAGAAATGGATGGACTCAATCTTGTCAGCATGGTTGGTAATGTAATGCACCATCTAAAAAAAAACAAAAAACAGACCCAGACACATAAGAGAGCTGTTATTAAATGCTGTTGGCCAAATCAAGACCCTGTTCAGTATTCTAAAACTTTGCAGTGCATTTTTGTAGTAATACTGTTTGTGAGATGAAAGGGACTTTACCTTGTTGTCCATCACCCCATCTGTGACCTCGCCCATCTCACTTAGAATAGCCAGGGACTCTGGGAGCCCATATTTGGCCCCAGACTTAGGCTTGTCACCGCAGAACTCACTCTATGGAAAAAAAATCGATGCCATTGTTTAAGTATTAATGACTAGTAGGTAAAAGAACGAGACAGAAATGTCTATAGTATATAGTAACACTGCAACAGTGTGACCAAGAACTACAAAGAACCCAATCCATTTGTGTAGTAACAGTGGTATTATATAATAAACACAGATTAAGATTTGATCAATTTCGTGTACACAAGTTGTGGAAGATATTTACCAAGTCCTGCATCTCCTTCTGAAGCTTGGCCATGGCCTTCTTGGTGCCAACAGCAAATACAAAAGTGTCCATGTCCTCGTCATTAAGAGTCACTTTGATTTGCTACAAACAGACAGATGCTGTTGGTAAGACAATGTTTGTGACTGCAGGACTACTTTTAGAGGCAGTGCAGTGTTCCACTTCACAGTCTCCACGCAAACTCATGTGACAGATACATACCACTTGATCACAGACGGGTCTCATCATCCTGGCCAGAACGTTGAGCAGGTCTTGTCTCTTCAGAAACTGGAATAAACCCCAAGGAACATTATACAACTGTATATTTAACACAATGTGACACCAACACACGCCTATACATAAAACACATTGCCCATACCTTGAGCTGGATCAGCATGCCTTCACAGCACACACGCCCGGAGCACCACAGGTTGTAGATGTGTTCATTTTCCTGATTCAGCTTCCCAGTGCTCACTGGTTCTTTACTGGTGCCGTCATCCCCTTCACATACAAATAATTGACAGTTAAAACCAGGTCCACTTCATACTGACTGTTTGGCCATAACCCAGGGACAAAACAAATGCTCTGGTATTTCAGACATTTTTGCTGTTGTATACTGGAGACAAGTCAAAAGGTGGAAGAACTCACCCACTAGTGCAAAGTTGCTCTCTAGAAGTTCTCTGTGCGAGTTGAACCAGGCCTGAGCGAGGCGACTGTTCTTGTTCTTGCCAATGATGTAGTTCATGATGTAGGCCAACAGGCCGGTCACCATCAGGATCTCCATGTAATAACTCTCCCAGCTGTTCTGCAGATGTGCAGGAACCTGCAAAGAAACAGTAAGCGTTCATCAGTATTACAGCTCAACCGAATTTTTAAAAGGGGCAATACTGATATTGATATTCTGGAGATAAAGGAAATAGATTATCAGATAATGATATATCTATGCAATGGAAACAATGGTAATTTGGGCTATAAGCAATCAGTTGCTTTCATGAGAACAGTATAGGCAATTAGTTGAATCCTCGTTAACCAACAAAATTCAACAACAGCTACAAAAACAGTGGAGTAATCTGCATCTCTACTGATTTCATTTTTCTTCGCAGCAGCCTCCCACAAAGGCAAAATTACATTTTCATTCCAATGACAACACACACCTCATTAATTAAGCCTTATGACAAAGCATTCCCCAAACAGGGATACATTTACAGTACAATATCTTTTACAGGCAGAAGAAATTGTGTGGCACATTCAGAGACAAAGCAGATCCCAATCCGCAGATTTTAACAGTAATCCGGGTTTACCGTGTGGATTATGAGGGGGTCCTTCATGGAGTGGCCTGTCTTCTCCATGTCTCCAATTCCCTCAAACTCCTCCTGGTCATATTTGCTGTACATGTCTTGATCCTAGGGGAAATGTGAAGTTGTATTATCTTTGCTACAGATTCTGTATAAAATTAATATAATTCCATAAATATAAAAAGATTATTTATTATGGAAACCGTGCTCTAAAAATGAATGAACAGTATTGAACTGTATTACAAGGCAATGTACCTGTGTCTCTGAGTCCTCAAAACCATCCTGGCCATCCTCCAGTTCCACAGTGGCTTCATCTTCATCTTCATCCTCTTCAGGCTGCGAGGACGGTGAGACACGAGGCGGAGGGGCCGTTTCTGCCTCAGCTGCCAGGTCATCGTTCATGTCCTCAAACTCGGCGAAGTCATTGTCATCAAAGTCTGCTAGGTCCTCGCCATCGTCAAAGTCGTCATTGTAGCGTCCCCTGGAGATGGGAAGGGCCAGGAGGAGTAGCAGTGCGGGTATCAGGAGGAGATATGCACTTCGCATGGTGGGACCTGCACCAGAGTGGAAAAGCAGAGGGAAAGAGTGTTGATGAAACAAGACTGGAAAAAAAAAATGTAAATAAGGGCGGTTTAAAAAGTTACAGAAAAGTCAAATACAGAAGTTTAACACGCTTAATACAAATACTTAACAATAGGATGGACGCACACACACAGAGGAAGAAGTCAAATCAGTTCAATTTATGAACTACTACACGTTTCAACTTGCAAGTGTATTACCGAGGGCTCCTGTATCATATAGTGTCTCTAGAGTACTTGGAAGCATTACATGGTGTAAGTCCATAAAGTGTGGTGACAGTGTCAACCTGCTACAAGTCCAAACTGGCCAAAAATAGATAATTAAAAAATCTAAACAAAACACATTTGGCTTGTCTGTTGTGGCCTCGGGCGACACCAGTTCAACTGTGACAGAGCCCAGGTTAAACTGGTTCACACTGAAGTAAACAAGTCAGTCCCTGCTGCTCAGGTGACGAACCCCCCACGGACTGAGACGAACTACAAATCAGTGACTGACAGCGGAAGAAAAGGGAAGTCCCGGGTGCCAGCACTGGGAAGCGTTGTTTTAAGTCTCCGAGTGCGCAATCACTCTAACATTACGAACAAGAAGGCCAAAGCTCCAGTGTGTGGAGATAAACCATTTTGAATGACACAGCGTGGTAGCAGCGGGGCAGCGTGAAGGCTGAGCTCAGACACACTCACCGAGCTGGTCACCAACGCGACCAACTTCAGCCGACCGCCCGCTAACAGCCTCCAATAACGGGCAAACTATGTGCGTGGCATTAGAGTCGGACTAACTTTCACCGCATGACATGTGCGGGATTTAACCACGAGCCGTAATCACATAAAAGTAGCAGACCCATCCCCCCCCCTCCAACTCACTCACTTTATGATTAGCTCTTAGCAAATCTGCCATTAGCGTGCTAACGGTGGCTAACTGGCATGGCACCCGTTTCTCCCCCTCTCCCCCTCTGTCTCTCCCCCCTCTGTCTCTCTGACCCAACTTGGTGAACGAGAGTTATTACAACAAACCGAGTGAAGGAGGCCAGCGCGGAGCCTACCTGGAGATTTACTGTGACAATAAACGTAGCGCCGGTTGAGCTCGAGTAGCCTTCACCGTCCTCGTAGTGACGTCACGCCTGAAGCAGCAGCAGCGGCGACCTTTCAAAGTAAAAGTATCGCGACAGGACGGAAACCACGTGACACCACACACCGCGCCTGCGCACGTTTCCGGTCTCATTAGAAAGTTTTATTTTGAATTGTTTTGGTTTTACCGGAAATATTAGTGTGCTGTTATTTTATCTACCTTTACGTTAGTGTAGTATAGTAGAATTGCCTGCTAAGATTATTAAGGGCCATCTAGTGGACATAGTACATAACTACAACTCAGTCTACTTTAAAATGTTGTTTGTGTACAGTTTGTATTATTATCATGTTATTATAGTATATTGTATACATTTATGAAGCATAAAATGTGGTTTTGCAATAGAACTGAGAACACAACTAACATTATCGTGTTTTATATTCTAATCAGAATTTGTTTTTCTTATACATGGATATTTTTTCTAGAAATATATGTAAGAGAACTGTTGGAGGGAGGCTGAAATTCAAGAATTTCATTGCCAACCACTTTTTCCTGTAATTGTGTGTGCAATAAAACTTGAACTTGACTGTTACAAATACAGAAAAAACTATTCCACTATTAACATACCCAAATTAAGAAGTAACATAAATAAATAATAACTAAATAAAATAGTAAAAATAACAACAATAATTTTAAAAGTCAAATAAAAGGTATGTACAGCATGTGGTAAGGCGTGTGTGAGAAAGGGGAGCGTTCATATGATTTTACTAATAATATGTTTAAAGGATTATAGAAACAACACCCAATATATTTTTAAATGCTTAAATTACGGATTAAAATGATTTTGACAAGGTTTACATTATGAACCTTGTGCAACATGCTATGGGAGTACCGAGTGATCATGTCTGGTACACTGTGGCATCCTTCTTGGGGATCAATAAAGGATCATCTCATTTTATCCAATTCTAAAGGACATTTGAATCTATAATCAGGAGTAAACACTGCCGTCTGGTGGTCACAGTACGTAACTACGTCCAGTCGATTGTAAAACTTTTATTTTGAATCTCCAACCGGAAGTTCAACTACACTTTTATCAAAGCGATCTAACATTAGAATCGTCAAGTTAGACACAATGTGGCAAAGTCGTTTTTCAGGTTCAAATGTTCAAAATAAAACTCACAGTGATCACTAAGGGAATGGACACCTAACACATAATTACGTACTAATGACAACCATTAACTCTACTTATCGTCAAGCCAGCTATAATAGCATACCGCTGATTACGATATTTTAAATAAAACTATACATTAGTTACTATTTGTACGGGTAATTTACGCAGAAATTTGGTGTGGTGTTGTCATTGTATTCAGATGCTCACTGAAAATGCAGTTGTTGTGTCCTTTAACTCATCTTTTTAAAACAAGCACAAGGACTAGAATACACAATATAGTGGTTTACAGTGTGATTGAGTTTTTCCTATCCATCACAGTCACAGACTTTATTTGTATATTGTATTATATATAACACAATACACAAACAAAGTCATAGAAATAATAAATAAATAATAATTTTTTTTAACAAAAAAACATTATAAACACATAAAATAAATACAAATAATCTGACAATCTTGGCCACATTGATTCTTAAAAGATGTTTTCTCATTTTTAGAGTTTTCACAGACAAAATTACAGAAAGTTTGAACACACCTAAAACTCAGTGAGATGTGGTTGAAACTGAGGAAATCTGGCTTCATGAGTGCAGGTGAATGCAGTGGACTCCTGGCACCAGCCAGGAGCCGTGAGAGGACACAGGGTTGGCAACCGACCGACTTCCCACAGCTAGACATCCCTGCAGCCAGGGGCAGCTCTGTGTTTGATGGTGTGAAGGACAGATTAAACCTGACTAAACCCAAATATTCACCAGTGTTTACGAGTGTCTCCAGATGGCCTCCAGCTTCCAGACTGCTCATTCTGCAGACAAACATGTCCAAATGTCAGATCAGCCAAAAAACACTAAACAAAGGGCCACATTGGTCAGGAATTCATTAAAAGCTTAATGGATAAACACTGGATAGCTTGGATCATTTGATCTAGAGTAGGCTATACGTGGAAAAATTGGTCAGTATCGTTTTTATATGTAGCCTTACTGTAGGTCTCTACCTACAGACCCTTTAAGGAAAGCTTTCAGAAATCTGTTGGGAAACACTGAGCAGCTGCAGGAGGTGGAAACAGACAGCATCCTTAGTGAAAAACAACACACATTCGCTCAAACTTTCCACAACATTCAGTATTAAGTTGTACACAATTATTAACGTTTATATGTGTTTATTCAATGCTTATCTCATGTGCCACAATAATGTAACGTGTTAGGGCAGAAATAGCTTCATTTGGGCTCCTTTGCAAGCACATTATTGATATAAGGGATTGTTTGCAACTAAAGCAGCATATATACAGTATATTTCTGCCACCCTCTTGCAGCCCCACACATATTTCTCTAGATCCGCCCCGTTAGTAAAACTAAACTTTCTATTAAATAACACGAGTTTAATGTATGCTTTTATTGTGAAAATGGTAAACGGAAGTCGGTTGTATTGAATCGGCCTTGACGGTTCTTCAGGTCGCAGCGAGCGATGCTACTCTTTTGTTAAGTGAAGCGGTGAGAAATCTCGCCCCTCGAGCAGGCTCCGCTCCGCCAAACAGCGAGCTGTCCTCCCATCTGATGAAACCCGCCGCCGGCAGCGTGGGGAACCGCTGACTCTTCGCCCGCAGGACGACTTACCATCGCGGCCGGCCGACGCCCGGCGCGTTAGCCGCTCGGACAGCAGCTGCAGGATCGGCGGGATGTCGCTCCACGGCAAGAGAAAAGAGATCTACAAGTACGAGGCGCCATGGACGGTGTACGCCATGAACTGGAGCGTCCGGCCCGACAAGCGCTTTCGGCTGGCCCTGGGCAGCTTCGTGGAGGAGTACAACAACAAGGTGCCGTTCACCGCACACCCTCACGCTACACGCTAATGCTAATGCTAGTTGTCCTGCGCAGCGCCGAGGCTCTCAGGTCACAAGGTGCGTGCGGTCGTTCCTCCCAAGTTACAAAAACCTAAAACAAACCAAAAAAAAAAAAAAGGTGCTCCTGTGTGCAGTGAGGTCCCTCAGTGGCAGCTCCCCCCGGTGCTGTTCGTGACCCCGGTTGAACGGTTTGTTTGGCTCGTGTGTTTTCTTTTTGTTTGTTTTTTTGACGGGCGACGTGTTGTGCTCGTGTCCAGGTGCAGCTGGTGGGTCTGGAGGAGGAGAGCTCCGAGTTCGTCTGCCGGAACACGTTCGACCACCCGTACCCCACCACCAAGATCATGTGGATCCCGGACACGAAGGGGGTGTACCCGGACCTGCTGGCCACCAGCGGGGACTACCTGCGCATCTGGAGGGTAGGAGCGGTGCGGTCGGCCGCGCCTGATGCGTCGTCTTCCCCTGCTAACTAGCGACATGTTCCTGTTCCTGTAGTGTATAATATGTGTCAAATATCCATAGCTGGAAATAGTTCCCAATGAAAAACTGTTTTTTTTTTTCTCTTAATAAACATTCACAACTTGAGTTGGTGCCACATGCAGGGTAGGGAGGTCAGAAAGCATTGAGAGATGGACTAACACATTGTTGGTTTTGCTTTCTCATGTGGTTTGTTGATCATAACAATCAAACACAATAATGCCGGCCTTTAACTTCCTGCCTGTCATTGTGAAGTTAAAATGAAAGTGAAAAAGAAGACCTCTGTGTCTGTCAGTTATCAATCGCACTCGACTGTGGTATAAACACAGACTACTCGGTGCTGAGGGGGTAAAATCAGTTTGTTTACTGCTTTAGCTTGGCCAGCTGGCAGCTGTGTAATTGTCACATTGAGTCCGCTCACTGCCAAATTCCTTTGCATTTATCGCGCAGGTCAGCGACACGGAAACACGCCTCGAATGTTTGCTGAATAACAACAAGAACTCCGACTTCTGTGCTCCTCTCACCTCCTTCGACTGGAATGAGGTTGATCCCAACCTCCTGGGTAAATAGTAAATAGTAAAGAGCCTATAAATTGGACTTTGTTGCCTTTTCTAGTTTAACATGTTGCTGCATTCTCTCTGCAGGAACTTCCAGCATTGACACCACCTGCACTATCTGGGGGCTGGAGACCGGTCAGGTCTTAGGACGGGTTAACCTGGTGTCTGGACACGTGAAGACCCAGCTGATTGCTCACGACAAAGAGGTCTGCGTGTGTCCGCGCTGTAAAACGATGTGGGCGTGCGCACGTCCTAAAAGAATATGTACATCAACGCCTTTCTGTGTGTCTGCAGGTGTATGACATCGCGTTCAGCCGTGCGGGAGGTGGAAGAGATATGTTTGCCTCGGTGGGAGCCGATGGATCCGTCCGCATGTTTGACCTCCGGCACCTGGAGCACAGCACCATCATCTACGAAGACCCCCAGCACCACCCGCTGCTCCGCCTCTGCTGGAACAAGCAGGACCCTAACTACTTGGCCACAATGGCCATGGACGGCATGGAGGTCAGTTTGGTGTGGATTCGCTCGACACATCAGTAACAGTGTTTCTGCAAACTGGAATTGAAACATTTATTAAGCCAAGAAGCCTGAAATTTTATTGATTCTTAAAGGACTTTGTGTTGTCGTTTTTGACTGAGAACTCTTTCTGGTTCCATGGGCACCTTCCACCTCTCTTACTCTCTAGCATTAATACTTCTGTGTGATAGGTGGTCATCCTGGATGTACGTGTGCCTTGCACTCCGGTGGCTCGGCTGAACAACCATCGCGCTTGTGTCAACGGCATCGCCTGGGCCCCTCACTCCTCTTGTCACATTTGCACGGCAGGTAAAAGGCACCTGTTGATTGTGGGACACCAGCAATCTTAAAGTTAACTCTTAATCTTAAAGTTAATTGCATGTCACATTAAAAGGGTCTGATAAAGTACAAGATGAACTTTGAGGCATGTCAGATTGTGCAACACTACAAGGTGAATTTTGGCCCCAGTTAGTGCCTGTCATATTTTACCATCGGAATAAAGTCACAGCGCTAAACATCCAAGCTTCTGAAAATAAGTTTCCAGACGATTCAAAACCCAGAAAGTTGTTTTTCCTAATCTAAACAAAGATGGTAGATCTCATTAATCAATTTGTACAAAATTAACATAATTTTAAAATGTTATTATTGGCAAATAGGGGCTTGGTGTATTGTGGGGCTACGGTTTAAGTAGCAGACTCGTCATAAACTTCCATTACTCAACTCAATGTCTGCTTTCCTCAGCCGACGACCACCAGGCTCTGATCTGGGACATCCAGCAGATGCCCCGGGCCATTGAGGATCCCATCCTGGCCTACACTGCTGAAGGGGAGATCAACAACGTGCAGTGGGCCTCCACGCAGCCCGACTGGATCGCCATCTGCTACAACAACTGCCTGGAGATCCTGCGTGTCTAAAGCCACGGACACTTAGATGAAGAAGAGGAGGAGCGTCGTTTCAGATTTGGACTTAACATTTGGTCCTCAGCCCATTGCTCTCCAAGACGAGGATATGGTCACAAGTGGACTTTCTGAACGTGGCTGGAGTATCACACACCTACTCCACAATACCCTGGTTTACATTTTCTCCCATCTGTTTCCTCCGCCGTTCTTCTATTAATCGTGTTTAAGCTCTTATTTATTTTGCTCACAAGGTAGTGTTCAGGTTCTGCACAGCAGCTGTAAGAAGCTTTGAACCCTGAGCAGTTGTCTATGAAAATCAGATTTTTATACTTGTTGGTGTGATTTCAGCCAGCTGTGAGATTATCATGAAGGGTTTCGATGTTGTGTGTTTCATCCATTTTGATTTGTAAAGGTTGATACAAACTACTGTAGATGGCAGAAGATGACCTCTCTAATATGTAGGAATATGTCGTAGCCTTCTTGTGGACTCATACCATATTATGGTGATTCAAAGATCAGTACATTAGTCTTCTTTATCCCTGTGGCGATTTTAAGATATTCAATTTTTCAAATGGGTGTGTGTCCAGTATCCTCTCTCCAATTGATAGTGTAGAGGCTAAAGCTTGTGACCCGTGAATTTTTTAAAAATTGTAAAATAACCTGAGAGAGATTTGTATTGTCACTGCAGTGATGTCTCACATCATATGGTGTGCTTTAGTTTGGCTGGTGGCGCTGTGAGGCAGTCATGTACAGCAACACTCAGAACCTACCAGAGCAATGTCGTTCAGCCTTTTTAACTCCCTGCTTATTCTCTTCTTCTTCTTCCTTTGTAGAAGATTGTGCTTGGAAAGCTGCATTTTCTTTGTTATAGAGTGAGTTCTGAAATGGGAATAGAATGAAACAACTTTCTGACTGTGTCTGCCCCTCTTTTTTTTTTTTTTGTTGTTTTTCAATAATTAAAGGGTCATGTCCTTGTAGCATGCCATTACAAGGCAAAATGTACATACATATAAATATATCAACTGAAGATGTTGGTAAGCCAAGTGTTCATGTTGTAGCTTTTTCATAAAGTTTATTATTGAATTTGCTCAAATAAATTGTATTCCTCCGTGTCCTAGGAGAAAACTGGTCTGTTTACTGGTTTATTTTGTGACATTGATACCGGGTCAGACATGTTACTTGGGATTACCAGCAAATGTATTATACCTAGGGGGCACCCGGATTTGAACCGGGGACCTCTTGATCTGCAGTCAAATGCTCTACCACTGAGCTATACCCCCGATGTAAGACACTGGCCATTGCTTATTTTTCACATCAGATTGAATAGGTTGCTCCTCCTGTTGTGTTTGCATAGCAAGTGCTTGTTTTGGTGTGAATGTGTTTGAGTGCACGTGTGTCCTTTTATAGACAGGGTGGCAGCTTGAATTCTTATTTCTCATTTCTTAGAACCAAAATTTGAGCAAATGCTAAATGTCTTATCTCCTGGGTTTGAGCTCACGCATGTGTCCATCTGTCCTTTTCATTTTCATCACCAAGTGGCTGCTATAATATGAGGGTGATAGTGGTCAACCAGAGTGCTTAACCATCGCTTTCAAATCACTAATTTCCTGTGGTGGAAGAAGTACTCAGACTCTTTACCCAAGTAAAAAAATACCAGCACAACAATGTAGAAGTACTCCATTACAAGTAAAGGTTCTGCCTATAGTTAAGCAGTTAAGCAGAGAGAGCAAAGAAGACAAATCAAAGTTCTGCTACTTGTGTTTATTTTTTGCATATTCTCTAGTCACTGCTTTTTGTGAAATATAGGATAGTATATGGGCCTCTGACAGTTTTTTGAATGAAAGTATCTGAGATTTTTAGAGGGGAAATCGCTCTTGCAAATGACTCATACGCATCTGAAATGTAAAAAAAGGGGCCTACGACTTTTTCTGTGAGGGGCCACAAGCCAAAATGGTTGGAAAACACTGGTTTAATCTAAGTAAAAAGTACAATATTTCTATCTTAATTGTAGTCTAAATCGTTATCAGCAAGGTACCAGCAACTGTATAAATGTATTGTGGTAAGAAGTACAATAATTCCATCTGAAATGCAGTGAAGTAGAAGCATAAAGAAGCGTAACATTTACATAGCTTAAATAACATTAACTGAGTATTTTGAGGTTTCAGTTTTTAGGTTACTTGGCACACCAGCCTTAGCACTACAGTCTGGTGTTTGATTGGATAGTGCATCATGTGAAGCTTCCTCTAAGGGATGAGAATTAATGCTCATCCTTCTACCTGCAGCTGCTTCACCTGTCACACCCCATCCTGGATTAGCTCTGCAAATCCGTTATTAAATACACTATAGTATAGTATTGTAGTTGCAGTGTACAGAGAGAGCTTATGTCTACTGTCACACAGTGCTTAGTGTTTCTTCTGCACTGTATGTGACACTCAGCATTGTTGAGTAATCCAGAAAATAAAAGCATTTTGGACTGCCAGTGTAACTCTGCTGTGTGTCTTTAATCTAAAAAAAACAACAACATAAATAACAGGAATTTGTGCTTCAAGAAACATTATACAGAATTATAAATGCTTAAAAAGTCATTACATTCACCTGGTGGTTGGAACTGTGAAATCATCTTAACAAAGGACGCCTTGAGGCGACGTCTCTGTGTCTGTGTGTGATTGACAGTTACCATCCACTTCACTTGTCACTCAGCTGACACACAACAATCTTGCTCAGTGTTTCCCTTCACATGTGGAAGTATCACGATCTATCCTCTGTGAATCAAGATGATCGGGAGAACAAGTCCCCTAATGTTGGCACTTTCAGATAAACACATCCGGTACATCGTGAAACCATGTGACCATGCCACCTCGAGAAATTAGCCGACACGCGTTTGAGTTGAACAGCGCAAGTACACAGACACAGAAACAGGGGAAACCAAGCAAAGCAGTCATGATCCAAACAGCTACGTGTAAATGTACAAGAAACTAGGACATTTTCCTGCTCTGCTTGATTGTGCACCTTTTAACACCTTCCCATGATCAAATGACACATTTAATAAGTACTGCTGATTCATGTCAAAATGCCAGAACGTGACATATGAGAGGAAAATTACACTTGTCATTTCCTGAACCCATTGCACCATCAAAGCAGTCATGATCCAAACAGCTACGTGTAAATGTACAAGAAACTAGGACATTTTCCTGCTCTGCTTGATTGTGCACCTTTTAACACCTTCCCATGATCAAATGACACATTTAATAAGTACTGCTGATTCATGTCAAAATGCCAGAACGTGACATATGAGAGGAAAATTACACTTGTCATTTCCTGAACCCATTGCACCATCATCCTTCACAGTGTGCCAGACAGCTATGGTATGCCTTTTGATATATTTCAACATACACCAAAACAACAAATAGTGAGTCTCTAACTTATAATACTCATAGTTATTATATTTACTAGATGTATCGTTATTAATGTAACCGATATATCTCTAATATTAGGAAAATAAATTCAGTTCCAAATAAATGATTAAATATTTCTAAGTTCAAGTCTATATGTGCATTTCTTATACAAAGTGAATGCAGATAATTCTTCACATGTGAAACATATTAGTAGTCCTTGACATTTCACCTCTCTTCAGGGAAACCTTGGTCTGGGATGCAGTTTGTGTTGCTTTCAGATCCAGCGGCCGCATGACGCATGTATATGTTTGTGTGCTTACTGTCAGCTCAAGTTTCAAAATGTTTTCCGCCCCTGCTGGGCAGGAATAATCTCTTCATTGCACAGGACCTCGGGGGTGAAGGGACGCTGGAGCACAGAACCAGTGAGGGCGCCGTAGAGTCTGTATGTAACAAACAGGAGGCATTCTGAACCCTCAGTGACGTGGAAGGCAAGGCGTCCCATGCTCTACAGCAGCATCTGAACAGGACAGAGGAGGTTTTAAGGGAGGTAAAGGGAAGCAACTGTGTGGGGAACATATGGCTGTCCCGTCCAAAGGACCAGGCTTTTGGGTGGTTTTGGTGGCTGGTGTTCTAGCTGCCGGGCAAGACAGGGTCAGAGACATGCCTCTGGATCTCCTGCATCTCTGTGGAGGTCTCAAGGTGCTCAGGGAGGGAGGGGAAGCGCTGGCTGCCACATAGCAGTCCAGGAGGCTCTTGGGACCCTGACAGGTGAGGAGGGGTGAGGTCCACTGAGGGCAGATGTGGTGGGTCGGCCTCCGGCGACATGGACACGGTTTCATCAGAGGCCACAGTAAGATGGATCCCACTGGACAGGGAGTCCTTGGATTTGTGCTTGAAGTCAGAGTCTGGACTCTGGAAAAAGAGACAAGGATTAAGCCTTACTCAGGCAGGATGTGGGGACCCCTCAGTGTCCAAATGAATACTTCACCATTTCAAGAAATACACTTATTCATGTTCTTGCAGAGAGTTAGATGAGAAGTTTGATGCCACTTTAACATCTGTACTGAAGAGCTAGCCTGGTTCTGTCCAAAGGTAACAAAACCAGCACTACTAAAGCTCCCCAATCAACATGTTACATTTTGTTTGTTCAATCTTATCTTGTTTGTCTAATCTTATTTTTATCTTGTTCCCTATAAAAATTTCAGTGTACCTTCAAGTGTGAAAATGAGGATGTGTTGAATGAAACAAATTTGCGCAGGCAAATGAAATCAACCTGAATACAGCCATGTTTTCACAACGGTGCAAGTAAGTAAATATTTAAGTTTCAACTGATAAGTTGAACAAAACTTACTAATTTCCATTCGGATTGCAACTAACGGTTATTTTCATTATCAGTTAATCTGCTTGTTATTTTCTGTATTAACTTATTAATTGTTTGATCTATACATTTTGACAAAATAGTTTTTTTTAAAGCTGCAATTTTAAGTGTCACACTTAAATGAATAGTTTGACATTTAAAAAAAAACACACTTATTTGCTTTCTTGCTGAGAGTTAGATGAGAAGATTGATACCACTCTCATGTCTGTCGTTAGGGCTGGTAGCTGGTTAGCTAAGCTTAGCACAAAGAGTGGAAACAGGGGCAAACAGACAGCCTCGCTTTGTCCAAAGGTAACAAAATCCACCGACAGTGCCAGCACCTCACATGCTCATTAATTGTGATTAATTGCTGACGATCCAGGACAGGAATTATTGAGCTTTTAGAGGTACTGGTAGGTGGATTTTGTTACCTGTGGACAGAGCCAGAATAAGTGTAATTCCCTAAAATGTCACACTATTCCTCTTATTAACAATTTAAAGGATTGACAGCTTCGCAAGTTAAAATTACCTGGTGTCACTGGAATTAGTCCCAATAAGGATAAAAAAATGGATGACCACAGAGCAGCAAACTTGTGACAACTAAGGAAATATGTAAACTGAACACAACACCTGTAGGAGTGAGGCAGTGCTGTCGATCTGTACCGGCTGGAGTGGTGGGACAGTGTGGATTGTGGGTGCGCCTGTGCTGTACAGGGTTGTCGGGTGAGACGGGTGAGGGCTGGGGGACACGGCGCTGTAGGCAGGAGGCACCGGGGCCATCTGCCTCTGTAGGAGCTGCAGGATCACATTGATGTCTGCTGTCATACGGGTCTCCAGCCTTGGAAGGATAAAGAGCGACATCAGCAAATGTGACCAGGAATTTATCTTCATGATCAGAAAAACGCACAACTTAAAGTTTTTATATCGATGCTGTTTTGATGCTGGATAGAACGCTTCCTAATCTAAGTCCTCTCATATGCTTTTTCAAAAATGTCCACTAGGCTTCTCTCTTGCTCTCTCTGCAGTATCTCTCGGTCTCATACATGTATATACATAAGGAGGGAGGCAGTTAAATGGATGCACCTACATGGCTAATACATTGTTTTGTCTCACACATGACCCTTTTTTATCTTTATTTGTCCTCCTTCTTCCTCTCTCTTACCTTTATGTCACATACACATGCAACTCACATTAACACTATGCACACAGTCAGCTGGGAATTGAAATGCAAACACAGCAGGAGAAGGAGGAGCTTTTACTGGCATCAATGTGACGTAAAGATAAACATTGACTACTGAGTAATGATAACCAAAGCCGCCACCTAATGTTTAAACATCTAACAGGGGGTATAGCTCAGTGGTAGAGCATTTGACTGCAGATCAAGAGGTCCCCGGTTCAAATCCGGGTGCCCCCTCTTTAGTTTTGCCCCTCTATTGTTCCCACACAAACCAACTCACCTGTTTAACTGGGACTGCAGCAGCTCCAGCCTGGACTCCAGCTCACTGGGACGGTCCTCGGCGCAGGGCGGAGGGTGGAAACTGGCCCTGACCGAAGACGGCCGCCTCTGGCTCTCTGAGAACTGGCTGGCTCTGCGCTCTGGCCAGTAGCCATACAGGCCTGACATGCTGATAGGGGCTGCAGCTGTGCAGAAGAAGAAGTAACCTCTTTTAATCTCTGAAACACTTTATTGTCTGTTATTGAAGAAAATCATGCAAACCAGTCAGGGTGTACTCAACAGGGTTATTCTAGTTTGGAATTTGTATTTATTTACTTATTACTTATTTTCATATAATTTCCATTTCTATTTCAGTTTTGGTTTAGTTTTACTAGTTTTAGTGCAGGCATCAGTTTTGTTTGTTGTAATTTTATTCTTACTTTATTTTTAAGAATTGTTTGCAGATGTTAGTTTCACTTTTCTTTCTTTTTAGTCTCAGTTCTATTTTTAGTAGTATTGGTAGGATTTTAAAGTTATATTACCAATTTTTTAAAAAAAAATTTCTGGATGAGAGAATTGAGACTCGGTCCACCTCGACGCATAGTCAACTATAGGCTATTGGAGACTATCCAGACATGACTGAGAGAGAGAGTCCTACAAGAGATTGTAGGTAGTCTTTACCTGAGTATGGTGGTCCTCCGAGGTCTACAGGTGGTCCCATCCCAGCTGAGGGTCCACTGTGAGGCAGGAGGTTGACAACTGCTGGGGGGTAGTCTCTGGTATCACCTCCGGGGGGGTACAGCTCCCCTTTGCTGTGCCCCATGGGCTTCATCTCCTCATCACTAGACTGCGAACAAATACTAGCACTGCTGCAGAGGTCTTCCCAATGGGATTCTGCCGTCGTTCCCTGGTGGTGGTTTGCCATCGGACAGGACTGATCAGGGTAGGAGTCTTCACGGTCCATGCCGTCTGTACAGACAGGGTCACAGGACAGCCAGGATAAGACAACATGGAGATTACACAGAACAGAAACATATATGGAAATGTGTTAAGCCGACTCACCTGGTCGGTTTCGACGACGCAGGGAACTTCTCCGATGCCTTGTCCGGCGGTAGCCACATTCAGAGTCCCTGCCCGGGGTTGGCTGATTTATTCTATCTGCCTGATACATATCAGCTTCAGTAATACAATAATACACACCAGATCTCATACATATACTTTCATGGACTGCCTTACATCATCATGTATAACAAATCTATGATGTTTATTGCAACTTTGGGGCCTGTGCCTTTTCATTTATAGGGATACACACAATAAATCTTAGTTTGAAGTGTTAAATGTATACAAACCATGTTTGTTTATAATGAAATCTCCACAGTGTACCTAGACCTTGGGCCTTAAGACAAGAAGAAGCACAGATCATGCAAAAAGACTTGCGATCACTATTAGGAAGGTGTTTCTATGTGTAACATCACCCTCCGGCTGCACTCACATCTCTCAGGTTGAATGTGATCTCCAAGTTGTTCCAGAACATGTGGGAGAAGTCTGGATACATGTCCAGCACTTCCAGCAGGTCGTATCTCAGGATCTTGTGAAGGTCGCAGTAGGTCAAAGCCCTGACGTCAGCACTGGATTTACCTGGCCTCCCATACAGACTGATGGGTTCACCAAAGATGTCGTTCTTTCCTACAGAAACCACGGCAAAAGGAAAGACAAGCATGGGAAAAGAGAAAGAGTTAATCAATAGATGTTTGACCAGTGAGCAAGCCACTGCTAGTAATAGTGAAAATAGTTTCAGTGACAATATTGTGATGGATGAATCTGATCCCCAAAAAAAAAAAAGCACTCGAGTGACACTGATCCTCAACAGCATTGCTGCTCAACACAAATTGGTCCCCTCAAACACAGCTGAAAAAGAAATGACCTATGCAGCCTGGATCTGGGTGCTGGCCCTATTGATGATCAATGCCACTGTGAAATGGAAGTGGAGCTGTGCCCAAGCACCTCTGGCAACACAATACTCAGAGAAGTGTGGTCTATGTGCGTTGTAAAGGGCAGTGCGTGGCTGGAAGAAGAAACAGATACAAAACAGTGACAAAAGAAAGTAAAAATCCATTGTTGTGGTTTTAGTTGTAGTCATTTAACAATAATTTAGCAACATGTTGTGTCCATTTCTGCCGTGTAGGTTTCATCTTAGAGTTTGGTTATTTGTAATGGCCATTGATCATTCTTATTGACATTGTATAAGTGAAATGTTGATTATTTGAATGGGTGAGTGATAATGAAAATAATAGCTGATTTGCAACCTTGCTGGAAAAATGGACAAAGTAAGCAGAACTTGCACTGTGGCTTGCAGCTCACCTAGAATGGCCACCACCACATCGTCCCTGAGGATCTCTATAGAGCCTCTGGAAATGAAGTAGAGGGCAGTGAGAATGTCCCCACTGTGGACCAGAGTGTCACCCGGCGGGGCGTGGGTGGTCTTGAATCGCATGGCCAGAGCCCGCAGGCAGCCTTTGTTGGCCCCTCGAAAGGCTTTGCAGTTCTGCAGCAAGCTGCGGTTCAAATGGAGGCAGATGTCAGCCTGCAGACACTCAGGGAAACCCTTTAAAACCTGCAGGGCAACAGAGGGCATTGGGTGAAATCTACTGCAAATTTTATTTTTCACTTCTCCTGCACCTATTTCAAACCATGCAATGGAAAAAATGGAAAATGCACATTGAATCTGAAAGGTAAATAAAAATGAAACTGAGGGGTGAGAGAAGGAGAGCAATGAGTCACATTGATTCAGGCGTGGCACAAAGGACAGTGGCTCCAAGTGATTATCTATTCTCACATTGAATTGGCAGGCGCTAATGCTGCTCACTGGCTGCATCATGCATCTGCTGTTGGCAGCAAAAGCTCAAGCTGAGATATGACGCACATCATCACTAAAAACACAGCCTTCCAATGTATCAGCCTCAGAGGAAACACAGTGGGTTTGAATGACAAGGGGGCACCCAGAGTTGAACTGGGGACCTCTTGATCTGCAGTCAAATGCTCTACCACTGAGCTATACCCCCTACTGTGCACTTCACCAGCAACGCTTTATTTTATCTGCACAGTAGTACGTATGACTCCCAAAATCCGCTTCAAGTAGAGAAAAAAAGTTGACAGTGATATGTTTTGTTGAGCTTAAAGACTTAAAAATCAGATTCTTATTCTGCAAATTCACTTGCAATGCGAAATAGAAAAAACATGGATTTGTGTTCATTTGAGTATACACTCACAGGAAAGGTCAATGTGGGAAAACTGGGTCATCGCGGCAGCAAAGAACAAGCCAAACAACCCATGTAGGTCAAACACAGAATATCAAAGGTAATTCTGCTAAATTATCACAACAATGGGATATATAAAAAGACCTGAAGAAAGGAAGTTTGCTAATACATCCTTATACATGATATAATGTTTACATTATGCACTTTTAATGACTAGAGCATTGACTGAATGTTGTGCATAAATTAAACAGGCAACTTTTCTTAATATTTTTTCCAGTATAGCAGTTGTGGTGTGGATTTAAGTAGATGCAAAAGGGATCATTGGTAGGTATGACAGGGGGCACCCAGATTTGAACTGGGGACCTCTTGATCTGCAGTCAAATGCTCTACCACTGAGCTATACCCCCTCATCTGTAACACCTTTGAGAACCGTTATATTCTAAAAGTATATTACAGTTAAAAAAATTTTAGCATTACCTACAACTCAAATTGCCTCTTGTGAACTACTGCCCGACCACGTGTGTGCATGAATGTCTACATGACTTACAGCATTCATGTCGATGCCGTTGGTGTAGGACCAGGCATGTTGGAAGTACTCCTCCAGCCTCTGTCTCAGGCCTCCTGGGATCTGGTGGAAACGGATGAACTCTTTAACCCGCAGCATCTGGGTGTGGTAACGGGCCGTGCCGGAGTACAGTCTCTGAATGATGGCTGACACGTTACCAAAGATACTGGCGTACATCAAAGCTGCAAGGGACAGACAACAAAAATACTGTATGTTGACACCAATGAATGTACAATTTGGAAAACAGTTAATTTTCTCTTACAAACAAGGTTACAGAATGCAATTAGAGTTTTTTGGCAACATGCTGACATTTCTGTTGTAAAATAGGTTCATTTTACAAAATACATCATTTAAATACAATATTGATGTAAGAAATTCATGTAGTTTTTTGGTTATTAAAAAACACAATCTGTAACACTTAAATAAGTGAATTTGATAAAACTTAAGAGCAGTATGGGTGTGTCATTAATTAAATTAAATACTATACTGACTGGTTATATTTTCATCATTGAACAAAGCTGTAAAAAAATTTTCTAAACCTGCCTTATTTCCAAAAATAATTCTTTTAATTTATTTAATTGTCTGATAACATATAAGTCAAACACAGACTGTTTGTATTTCATAGCATGAAAATGTTAAAATATGAAGAATGAAGCTTTGAATATTGCCACAAAATACTAGAATACTTTCAGTCAGGATTCAAAACATTGGCGACCGAGGTTGTCGCACTGATTCGGTCTCTCCTTCTCTACCTGAGCTATTTTATTTGTTTTAGAGTATGCTTGCCCTAAAAGGCTCTGATTTCAGACTCACTCCCACTCTACTTACAGCCAATGAGCATGACACAGATGGAGAAGATCTTCTCCGGGTTGGTGTTAGGTGAGACGTTCCCAAAGCCCACACTGGTCAGGCTGCTGAAGGTGAAGTACAAGGCTGTAACATACTTGTCCTTGATGGAGGGGCCCGAGGCTGCGTCACTGTCATTGTACTGTTTACCAATCTGGTCAGCCAGGTTGTCCAGCCATCCGATCTTCATGCCTCCGATGCGGGCAGAGCCTGTGCGCTCCACGTTGCCGATGGCATACCAGATACAGGCCAGCCAATGAGCGATGAGGGCAAAGGTGCACATCAGAAGGAAAAGGACTGCAGCTCCGTATTCTGAGTAACGGTCCAACTTCCTGGCCACACGTACCAACCTCAGTAGTCTGGCTGTTTTCAGTAATCCAATCAGAGTGGTTGTCTGAGGCTGGTGAAAAGAGTAGACTTCATGTCAGTGATGTTAACAAGCTTTTGGGCTAAAAAAAAGCTCAAACCAGTGACACTCACTGGTCACTGATATTTAAACTGAGGTTTTGGCTGCAGATATGAAGCATATTGAGACTTAAATGGAAAGTTATGGCATACAAGACCTTGACATACAAAATATGAAAGCACAGATCAAATTATTGGTCAATATAAAGCAAAAATCCAACTTGAATACAGTATGATGACCTGACTGATCTCCTAAAGCTCACCACAAACATCTTCCAGTCTCAAAAATAATCAACAAACTCTTGCCCCCTCAGTCTGGGAAACATTCACAATCAACCAAACCTGCAAGATCTGAAAGTTGGACCAATCAGTGAACTATGCAACAAATGGATTCAGTGTATCTCAAAACTCCAACTCCAATTACTTCAATAACTGATTATGGTTGATGGTATGGAGGAAATTTGACATTTCAGCTTGGTCTGATGGCACCACTAGCCTGCTAAATACCAACCACCCTTTTTCATAGCAGACATTTTGACATGGTGTGGCAGGAAAACAGAGGTATAACTAATAACATGACTAATGGCTGCATTCCATTTAGCCGGCTGACTGTCATGACCTACTGAGATTGATGTTATTTGTTATATGTAGAAACCCATTTAGTTTTTTGACCTGCTGTTTGTTGTGAAAAAGGTGTATTTAGCTTTGTCAGACAACATTGGGTGAAGTGAAACGTATGTGTCCACTTCTTCCTCACCTCCTCAGTCCCAGAGCGGAATATGAGCAGATCGAAGGGGATGGCAGCCACGATGTCGATGAGGAACCAGCCCTTGAAGTAGTGCTGAGCGATGCGTCCCGGGTGGCTGACCACCTCGTCGTTGTGGTTGACGTAGGTGGTCCTGAAGTTGATGATGATGTCCACGATGAACATGACGTCCACCACCAGGTCCACCACGTTGAGCGGGTTGCAGGTGTAGCCGCAGGTTCTCCTCAGCTCTTCCTCCACTTCGTTGAGTAGGAAGGCGGCCGAGTACGGTGTGAAAATGGCGGTGTAGATGACCAGCAGCAGGATTACCCAGTCCCATACCGCTTTGAAGGGGCTATAGTGAAGGATGGTCCATTTGTGGATGCGTGGGGCCTGGAGCTTGTACTCTGGCAGCACGTCAGCACCAAGGGACAACACCTGAGGAGAGAGGGACATGATGGTGTGGATGATATTAGTAATGGAGGTAGGATTGTAGGATAACTAGTGGGACAGTTATCCTACAAGCTGAAAACAGGTCACTTCATAAAGCATACATTTCAAACAGGAATAGAAGGTTTTTGGGAGGTTTGTCCATTAGTTGATTTATCTGCCAGAAGAGTGACGCCTTTTTAGGTTAGATGAGAAATTGGTCGAGATATCAGCTTAAAAAGTAAATGTGAAAACCTAGACACAGTCTTCCCTTCTCGTGGAAAGATATACAAAATCAAAAAGACACGAGCTAAGCCAAAGCAAGCAGTACAAAGTAAGGGGTTGTTCTCTACAAAACAACTCTCACTTCAAGTGAAGCAACACAAATGTCCTGAATAACAGCTGTTAATTCAGGCAGAGAGAATGTGTAAAATGTACAAAAATGTGTATGCATAAATTAGTGGCTGCTGCACACACTATTAATGTTTGTCTGTGGACACTCTGTGTCAAAGCCAATCAGGCTTTAATGTATAATATTCTGTGCCTGAAGGTAAGTGATAACTACTTTCACCAAGTTTGGCAGGAGATAATGTCACAGCCCTTGAATGGCAACATATCGACACTCAGTCAGTTTCTCAACATGCAAAATGTTTTATGCAGCAATAAGAACAGAAAGAACTCCAACCTTTAGCGAGGCAAAAACACCCAACAATATATAAATCTCCCTCTAGTGTTGCCACCTCTCCCTGAATTTTCTGTCTAATTGCATTAACAGGCAGACCAAGACAAAAGACTAAGTTAACAGTGAATGAGTCAGTAAAGTGCTCAGTTTGGAGATCCCACTGACCGGTACGACAATTAGAGCCTCCTTGTCCAGGTTCTCATCCTGGTGTCCACCACAGCAACAGAGGAGGAGCCCCTTCCAAACCCTCTGCAGCCCTACCTGCCTGCTGTGTAGTGGCCATCTCCTCCCCTGCATCACTTTTTTTTTTTTTGTAGAAAAAATCACAGACTTACACAAAAAAACACAAACCTAGCTCTAACAGAGTCTCTGTGTAGCTCTATCCACTCTCCAAAGTACTCGTGAAGCCTCACCTGCCTCTGCTGCACCATGTGAACCCCATTATATCGAGACCATGTGACCCCTCCTACCAGCATTCTGGTCAATTGTGGACCAAAATAAGTGCAGGCATCGATTGTGCGCCATGCAGATGAGTGATTTCAGTTCATTCTTGTTAAATGCAAGGTCAGGACTCTGTGTAAAAAATACTCTCTTCTAACAAACTGTGTGTATCTGATACCCCATTGCAGACATCTATATCAACACAAAAAAAAACTAGCCCATGTAAAAAATGCTCTAAGTGCATTGTTGTCCTCCCATCTCCTCACAGTGGTTAGACCCTCATTTGCATTTCAGTTTGCATCATTATGGTCATAGCCACTGTGGCAAAAGAGGCTGGACTTGTATGATGAGTAGCTGCAGTGCCTCTACAACCAAACACTCACACAGGAACCACAAATAAAGGCTTGTATGGTATGTGAAAAAAAACACCCCCTTTCTACTTTCCCAGATGAAAACAGTGATCAGAAATAGTAAAGTCAAAGTACATTGCTTCCCAAGGACCAAGTATTTCATCAAAAAACTTACTAAATGTGTACTGTGCCATATTTGGTAAACAAGAAAGCAGGGGGGAAGAAATGAAGTTAGAGCTTCACTGGGAGTGGCTTGTATAGTTTTCCATTTCCATGCAATGGCCTTCAATGACAGAGGAGTGTTGGCTTCTGGTCTTGCTCCACAAATCAGTTTTTTTATAACCAATAGACAATGTACAGTATTTGGAAACCACACAGGATTCATTGAATTCTTCCAACATAACAACCTGTCGCACTCCTTTGTGTGTCAGCAACTGACCACAGTAGCTGAACAGATGTGAAAAGACAACACAGTAATGAGAATGTAAACACATGAGCAAAAGTTCACTCATCCAAGAAATGTTAAGTTATTGATGTTGTCCGCTCTGTTTCATAATGACAACCAGAGAGCGGTCACCACCAGTTTGCACGCAACAGCGCTCTGTCTCCACTTTGACTTTATAATTAAAACAGCAAGAGTTCACTGTTTACACATTTTCATATATATTAGATTGACAGTAGAGGTATGCAGTAAAAGTGATGCTTGAATACTGAACAGGATATAAAAAATTAAATCCAATGTGATATATATGTAAAAGCTGCTTATAGGGCATTAAAGATAGAAAGTACAGTTTGAATACTAAATAGTCACCCATCATAAAGACACAGACGTGATTCTAGATAGTAGTTTATCTGATATGAAAACAAACAAATCCTACATTTATCCTTACTTTTGAACAAAGACACAATGCAAAATGCTAAATCTTTCACACATAATTCATTTCAGTACATTTTTTTCTGCAACTTCAGTAAGAATAAAAGTCAACTTTTCAGCCACTGCATCCTCCTTATCCTGCCTTATTCCACTCTAGACATGAACTCATCACTTATTTCTGTTTTTAAAACCCCTTCAGTAAACTTAAAACAGGAGCAACTCAAATGCAAAATGGTCTAAAAGCAAAAACTGTCCAAATATACAAGGTGACATGGCATCAGCTTGACCTAAATAAAGCTGATGTTGCTTCCAGGTGGAGCTACTGTGGGTAAGCAGGAAGGGAGAGTTGGAGGATGAAAACAGAGAGAGGGAGGAAGTGGAGGAAAGGGTACAACTGCAGCTAATAAAAAAAAAAAAAAAAAGAGAGCAAGAGTTTGAGGACGACACCAGGGAGCATGAGAGACCCAGTAAGGCTGAGGTACTCACAGGCTGCAGTTTGTGCTTGAAGCTCATGCTGAAGCGTGCTACAAGGTAAACAGCGGGAGAAGACTAAGAGACAACAAAAGAGAGAGAGAGAGAGGGAGGGAGAAGGCAACCCCTGTCCATCCGTCTGTATCTCTCTCCCTCCTGCTCCCTCGCTCATCCTCCCTGCCTGTAGCCCAGCCCTCACTGTGGGATCCTATTTCAAACATAAGAAATAATCCAGTGGCTCTATGCATGACGGCATCTGCCTCACCCACTGGTGCTCAATAAGCAATAACTGCGAAAAGTCAAACTAAGTCCTGCTTGACGTGACAAAAGACAGTTTGACTTTTAATAGGAAAAAACACTCAGGCTTTAATTGAAGTTATGACTTATTATTATTTACTGCTGACTGCAACTTTAGGCAGACTGATTTTCTTAAAAAAATAATTATGTAACTATTTATATCTGTATTTAAATGCAATGGTTGTTTTTTTTGTGCATAATTTTCTTCAAGACATTGCCCTAAAGTTGACATAGACGGATGTATTTATGTTGTGCTGTTTCTGAGGTCATGTGAAGTTGTATAAGTTACTCAAAATCATTACGGAAAAAGAGACAAATTAAATCTAATTAAATTTTTAAGTAAACAGTTGTCTTTTTGAAACAATGGCTATAAAATTGGAATATTGTCATGCTTGTTTTGGATTATTAAAAAATAATGGATAGTTTTTTCATTTGTCCCATGGCTAATTCATTAACTGATTTCTTTCCTGTTACTCTTGAATAATGAGTTTGATCAATGATCATGTTTATATCATAATACTTTGTGAATACAAACCTGTTACACTAAAACATCAACTTCAATTCTGGTCAATTCAAACTGCATCCAGATTCCTCTACAGTCTCCTGTTGTAAGCTCATTCAAAGCCAGGGGGCACCACATAAACACACTTCAGCTTTCCCATAACACACACACACACACACACACACACACACACACACACACACACACACACACACTACTCGTTACAGTGTGCTGCGGCTTTTCTACAGTTACCAGTCTTTTACAAGCTACAGTCTAATCAATCAAACTGTGTGCTTCATGTTATGCAGACAAATCAATATGAGCAAAGATCAATAAAAACCTTAATTTCCCTTTCTGTAAGGTGCCAATCGAAATCCAATTATAAAGGCAGGATTATGAAAAATGTTATTGTATAACAGAACATAACCAAAACTAAAGGCAACATATGCTTAATAGATTAAGTTAGAGGTACAGCAACATGGTAATTCTTTAGAAAACTTGCACTTGGTATGGTTATTGACCACTGCTACAGTTTGTTCCCACATGGCAGCAGCAACGATTACTGTGACGTAAAACCTGACCTGCAGGGCTTGGCATTCGCCTGTGACCCCACGACTGTGATACCACTACGAGTCAATTCAAGCTGTTTTAACAGGACAAAAACTCAAACTGGCACCAGCATGAAGACGGCTAGAGGGGACTGCAGTGTGATGTAAAGGGCAGTTGGGGGTTTGACAGATGCACAGAGAGCATGCCCGCTGCCCTCCACTTCCATTAGCTCCAGAGGCCAAGGTCACTGGCAACGTCAAGCCACCGAGTGCCGCTCAATAGCCGTCGCCCTTTTTACTCGCTTTCATAACTACATCTCACCAGAACCACTCTTCCCTCTCACAGATAGCTCTGTGATCCCCACACAAACCCAATCAATCTCCATATACATCCTCACACATTCAGCAGTGAGTCCCCCCTTTTCTACACTACCTAGTGACCATCTTTACTGACATTACATACAGCAGATACGCCAATACCTCAGGCTGTGAATAAAACGGATCTCTTGCAACTAAAGGCAGCAGTGCTGTGGTACCTTCTTACTAAAGAACTAAAAAATGTTGATTTAGTTTTTACACAGTCAATGAATGTTTAAAACAAATGTTTTATGTGTTTCCAAGGAAAATAATTTATATTCCTGGTTTGTTTGGATTGAGAAGTAGATTGGTGCAAATGAACAAGAAGAGACAACCACCATAGCTGACGTGACAAATAAAGCTATGGAAACTTAAAGTCCCCCTCCACTCAAAAATGTGCTTTATTATTGTTCATTCACTTGGATGATTGAGCTTCACTGTGCAGAGTTATGTGTGTGGAGTTTGACACTAGTGTTTGACACATTAGTTTCAAAGTCTCAGATATTAGTTTCAGTTAAAGACGTGTACGTACAAGCAGGATTTTGAGAAATAACTAGTTTGGAAGCCAATCATGGTTCAATATGTACACTTGAAACCACCAGCGCACATCCTGTTTCCAGTAGTTTAACTTTTGCATATTTATAGATACTGGATTTTGTAATGAGGGATAAGGACCAGATGCAGTTTTAAGATTTTTTAGGAAGGTATTATATTTGTTTTTCTGTAGAAAAACTATATCAGACACAAATTATTATTCAAAGCAGTATTTTTCATAAATGTCTGGAGGAGATCTTTAAAATTCATCCAGTGAAAATCTAAAGAGATTTATTAGAAATCACACTACTAAATACAAAGTGTTAGACAGCTAAAACACCAAAGCATAACCCAATGCAATACCATTTCACAGAATCTATCCAGAACACGTCACACGAAAGATAATACTCGTATTTTCCGCCAAAGAAAATAAAATATCTGCAGTGGCCAGATATTTCATCATTTCTAATGTAGTTTAATCTGTTTAAATATGTAGTCCAAAGAAATGATATCACAAAATGAGGGATATTCATACATTTCCACTAGATAATGTATTTATATCATATGTGGCACTGGAAACAAGTGGAAATGTCTCCGCCCCTTGTTTTTACTAAAAACAAGATTTAACGACACAGTTCTGGATTAAATTGTTGTTAAGATGAAAAAGACGTGAGGAAGATTGTGTTTGGCTTGTCAACAGGATACATACTACAGAAAGATAGCTGTAATAACTGCATTCAACCTTCCAACAGAAATCTTCGGAAAGAGTAAGACAAACCACACTGAGCAGCAGACAAACACTCCACTGCCGCGCTTACGCAGAGGAACGCTCACTTTTTATCCAAACTTGTTCATGACGTCAGCGGAGTCGAGACAACAAGTTAAGTGTTCTGCCAAGCCTTTGAGGGGGCCTTCTGTTCGTCCAGTCCGTTTTTCTAGGGCCATAAAAGCCAAACGTTGCGACAACACTGTGCACCAAGTTACAGCCGGCTGTCAATACCACTCTCCCTCCTGGTGTGAGGAAGTGAGATCTCACCACCACCAAGGCAGCAACATTCAGTCACAAAGCAGCCACACTGGGTAACAGTACTGCATAAAAAGCATGCAAATTTAGGACCCATTGATAATATATAGACACGTTTTCAGCAGCAATGCAAGACTAATGCCTATGTTATGTATTGTTGTGGTGGTTAATCAGTGTTTTGTTAGTGTTCTTCTGTAAATCCTCTATAAATACAAAACCAATAACTAATCAGAAAGCACTTAGAGAACCATACCTTCTGTACAGGTGTGATCATTTTAATTTCTGGGCTCGACAGAGACGTGTACAACGATGAATTCAAACGCCCTTAGACAGACCCTATTCTGGATCTAAAGGTGAAGTGCCATCAAATCTTTCAGGAACACAGGGAGTTACTACAGGCACTGTGTTGAAATGTTGCCGCTGCCAATGTCAAATCAGCCAAACCTTCATGATATAGGCAACCAATTATAGGAAATCTTTACCTGGATTACTTTGCTGAGTAAAACCTGAACCACTTCTCTTGAATTCAGTCCATGCTCCAGATTTGAAGGGTTTCAACCAACACAGTCCCCCAGACATTTAGATGACGTGTTTCTTATAAAATACTCTAGGAGTTATTAACCAAAAGTGCTTTACAAAAAAAAGTGCCTCACAGTGACACTACTGTATCCAGATTTTCACAGAAAACCTTGTTTTTTTTCCTACCAAATTTGAATGACATCTGCAAGTTTTTGAGCCATCTTGCTAAATGACAAACCAACAGCCAAACAAACAGATAAACTGGGCCAAAACCACAACCTCTTTGGTTCAGAGTAATTGGATGGAGAGTCGAGTGACCTTTGTGGAAGCCCCTCAGATAAACTGGGTTAATGTGATGCACTGAGGGAGCCCCACAGTGTCCGACTGCCAACTCTGTCCTGGACCAAACCAGGACCATGATAAACGTTTGAGTACAACACTATTACAAGTCTTACAATTTTGAGGTGCTACTACTTGAATATTACCAGTTCATATCATTACTTATTGTTTCAGAGACTATTTTTCCTGAGGTAAATATTGTGGTTAGTATTCCAAAACATTTATTGAACAGCTTCATGTGAGACTTATTTGCAGATTCAGATTTAATATTCAACATAAGATCACAAAATACATAAAAAGTTAGAAAGAGAAAATATCTGAAATATTATTAGTGGGACCATTCTTCACAATTAGCACTCTTACTTTTAATGTCTGAGTACATTTTACTGGGAATGTTTACTTTTACTTAAGACACACTTTAAAAGCAGAATTAATTGCAGTGTTTATTCATTGTGGTTCTTCTTCCACTCCTGTATGTGAGGTAAGAGTGTGCCAAAATGTGCACAAAGACACCGTGGAGTGATAACAGGTGGCTGATGAGTGTGTTCTGCTGCTGGTGCCATAGATGTCACACCTCAGGTGAGATTATTCTTTCACACTTTCACCCTGCGACTGCAGATGTCTTTTAGCATCTTCAGGGAGCCAGAAGCAATAAACATTTATAGACGTCTGAACTATATATGTGCAGAGACAATGACTGGATGTGACAGTGCGGGGAGATCAACTACAATATAGGACAACAACCTGAACTTATCAAACAGGACGACAGGAGAAGTAACATGATATGACTGATATTACATCTTCTCCCAATGAGTAGTGTGACAAAAATCTTTACTTTCAGGAATAGCCAAAACCAGCTAGAAGATTGTGAAACTTTGTTAACACAGTGTCTAAATATGAGCCTGAACTTGACTTGAATTTATCAATAAAACATTAATCCTACCTTGCAAAAAGTCCATCCATCCATTATTAAGTCCTTAAATTGTTTAACCTTGAAACAAGCAAAAAGTACATAAAAATCTGCAAACCGTTTGAGATGTTTTAGCCCAATAATTTCCATGACAAATCACTGTAAACACCAGAGCAATGATATGTTTTATTCTGTCTCATCGTGACTTGGATACCCTTCTAGAAAGCTCTTGACATAAGGTGAACTGCACTGAGAGCAAGTGGAATTATCTTGTAGGCAGTCCTGTTATGTTTAGCCTGGTTTCATCTGACTGTATTCGCTCTATGGGTGCAGGCACATCCATTACTAACTTTTCATCCAGCAAAATGATGACAAGAACATTGAAGAATGGTCCTTTTTTGATTACGGCCATCCAGTCATTCAGCTAACAAGCAGGCTCACAGAGGTCATTTCAAATTTTGAAAATAGGTTTAGGAACCCAGTAGCTATGACCACAGAATGACTGAATAAGGACACAGTGCAAAGAGAGAAAGAAAGATGGATTTATCATCTCTCTTTTTCCCAGTGAGATGGTAAAGGACTCATCTTACCTGTGTGACCTGAGTGACCTTCTCGGTGACGTTCTGGGTTCGGTCTTTAATCTTGCTGGGCGCAATGATTTCAATCTCGGTGGGCGAAGGAGGTCTCATCCTGTCCGAGCCGAAGGTCAGAGTAACCTGCGGGATGCGGCCGATGGTCCTGTGCCTCATCAGGTCGGAGTCCGATGTGGAGTTCAGAGCGCTGGGCTTCAGATCTACAGCAGAGAGAAGCAACATCGGCAATTAAGACTTAAAAGCAGATCAATGAAAATTATGAATGGTAGTGCAATGTTTTTTTGTTCATTCGCCATTTCTTCCACTCAAAGGGGGGAGTCAGGACAGACTTCATTTCCCCTGAGCATCAACGACACAGATGGATGTACAAATATGGTGCAAATGAAAGATAATGTGACAGACAGAGAGTGAGAGTCCAGAGTATGATGGAACCTGTGCCCTTCACAAACAATATAGTTTCCTCACAAAATATTTCCCCTGAAAGAAGAAGGGGACATATGTGCAGTGACGTGCAATTTTAACACAAATTGACCACACACACACACATATACACAAACACACACACACACACAATCAGACACACACATCCTGACTGAGGGTTTGATTAGTGTGCCTCTGCTGGGAAAACCATCAGGCAGCCGCACATGCTCAGAGCGAGCTCTTTGTGATAAGGATGTTGGACATTATAGTTCACTAGTATGAACGTGTCTTGTAAATATATTTTAGTTTCTCTCAGAGACAAATACAGTAGTGATAATCTACTGTATTTGTCCATCAGAAATTCTGTATTTTAACCACAAGTTCCCCCTGAGATGCCCACAGTGTCCCTGTCAGACACTCACTGCTGTTGGTTCGGGGGTCTCCAGGTCGGCTGTTCCATTCTGCCCTCATGCCATCAATGTCGTCCAGTGACGAGGCGCGTCGGAGGCTGCGGACGCTGTCTCGAGAACAGCTCCGAGGTAACGCTCCCCGGGGGAAGGCGATGCCGGGGTCCAGTCGGTCTGTCAGCAGGGAGCGCTGCCTGGTGGAGGACTGGGCTGCAGGGGAGGGAGGATCCAGGTCCTGTTCTATCAGAGCTTCCGTCTCAGACTGCATGCAGCTCTCCTTGGACGGGATACGAAACTCTTTGAGAGGGACTTCCTCGCTGTTTGGCTGTCAAGGATAAAACAGGCCATCTTTGTTAGCTGAAATATTGTTGCGTTTTGCAAATAAGGGCAACCAGACGTACATACTGTATGTATAGCCTACAACATAAAGTAGACCTGCAACAGAAAGGAATGTTTCATCCTTGCCAAAAAGTCCCAACATGTACATTTGCCTGACATGGCCCAATACAATTCTGGTGTCAGGTATGGATACTGTCAGGAATTTTTTTCTCACAAGACGTGATTCATCAAAACACAAGAGAAGTCTAAACACAAGTAAAGTTGAGACTCTGAAATGAGAAAGATTAACTCAACGCTTCCCTTTCAAACAATTCTCACTGCTGTTTGATGCATGCAACATATGAAACTGTACAGTGCATATGTAATGGTTGGGATTTCATATGTGAAAATCCTACACCAAATTATTAATTTGAGTGCAAAACGTTTTTGGTTTGTGCTCTTCATGGATGTGAAGAATAGTTCAATTCAGTCATTGCAAAGGGCATGCATAGTCGATGTGTAGTATGATTTTTTGTATCGATTTTAGCTACGGTCACATGTCAGTGCGTACTAGAGCAGAATGCGAGGCATGCCTACATGCAAGCATAACGCATGTACTGTGTGGACACCACCTCACCTGCAGGTAGTCCACTACCACTCCTTCAAACTGATCTTTGGAAAGTGAAGATCGTCGCATGGACCGCAGCACCGGCAGCCTCATCTTCAACCTGCGATTCTGACCTGAGGGGGAAACTCTGTTGTCAGCTCAGCCGTTAATTAACTCAAAATCTATCTACTACAAATGATGTTCGCATGCAATTATTGTGTATTACCCAAAATACATTTTGGGAGACATTTTTTGGCTGGATTAGTGTTGTATATACAGTTACATATGAGCACACAAGAATCAACGTTGAACGCATATTAAACAGGCAAGATATAAAATAAACGTTTAAGGATTTACAGTAAATCAATCCTTGGGCAACTCTCTGCCTGAGGCCTGACTTCTTGACGGAACGATCAATCATTTCCTGGAAGTCGAGGATGAACATGATGACCAGCCCTTCCTCGTTTTTCACAGGGACAATGTCCACCAGGCAGGGTCTGCATGTCCCTTCAGGGACAGAAAGAGAGAGGCAGTCAGACATCAATCTACCCACAGGAAAAGAGGGGGCACCCAGATTTGAACTGGGGACCTCTTGATCTGCAGTCAAATGCTCTACCACTGAGCTATACCCCCCTGCCTGTCAACCATTACCACCATCTGATTTTTTTTTATGAGGCCACGCTTTTGAGAGAGGTCATGAGGGAGAAAAACCACAGGAGGGAGAGCTAGAAAGAGTAAGAGAATTTGAGGGGGGAGAAGGAGGGAAAGAGTTCGCTGAGAGCTAAAAAAGGCTAAATGAGCAACACTTCCGTCAGGTCTAACTTCACTCTGCAATCAGTGTGGTCTAAAAATAGAAACGGGGGAGAGAGCAGATCACACAAACACACACACACACACACACACACACACACACACACATACAGAGGACCATACGTCCACACACACTGAGTGCCTGCATTCAGCCCCATTCACACATATACTCTGAGAGAAGTGACAGATATTTAGTCCAGAGGTAAAGAAAAGAAATCTGCCTGTGAGAGCAGTGGGCTTGTTCTGAATCACATTGTATCAACTTGTTCGCAGATTTTTCAGCCTGTTCAGTATGGGAACACAGTAGGAAGCAGGAGACAAAACAAATAGATGCTTAGTGGATTTGAGCTGGCATGCTGATCGCATTTCCATGACAACAGCACTCTAGACTGCATGCCCTAGCCCAAATGGCCAAAGTAACAAGAGACACGTGTACGTGTAAGCGTATGTGTATGTCTGCGTATGTAAGTTGACAGTATATGTATTTGTGTTTATAGTGGAAGACTGTGATCGCCCTGAGCCTGTTTGCTTGCCTCCATCATGTGTTTCTGCCAATGTGCCTCTGTGCAAGTGACAGTTAAACATGTAAGGAATTAACTAAACGGCAAAATGCAGACCTGTGCACAGGTGAGTCTTAAAACCAGTGGTAGCATTAAGAATAAGCCAGAGAGTCAAAGGGAAATGAAGCTTTGACAGGATAGAATGTTCAGTAAAATGCCATGTTATGAATCACAGATCAAAAGTTTAAATGTCGGCCTCGCTGTGTTATTTCTTGGTGTTCTTTCACTCAGTTCTCGCATTACAGTTTTAATATCACTATCTCTAAGTCTCTGCACTTTTGATTCCTTTTTGCTCCCCCAGCTGTGATAATTACATTTTTGTTTGCACGTACATTTTCTAAAATCCAAGTTTTGCACTAAAGATAAATACAGGTTGAATGTGTGAAAGCATGGGAAAGACTGTTGAGTGGGAAGGGGCGTAGAGATTAGGATTATACGGTACCAACAAACCAATATGGCAGAACAGGAGAGGCAAAGCAAATGAGCATCAATAGGAACAGGTTTTAAGAAGAAATTAAGAATATGATTCTGGGTCTGCCTGCCTGGTCTTAAAAGCCTGATTATGAAACCCTTAGCCATTATGAGTGATTTTCAAGATCACGGAGAGCCTGTAGTAGTCTGCAAAAAACACATGGCAGGTCACAGTGGCATGTTTCTGCATACATTTAAGGGGAAACTACATCTTACAAGGTCAGATGTATGATGATGATGATTTAACATTTAGCCTTGGCTGTTGCACGTTTTTGTTTCCTCCCTTTGTGTATGTGAAACCCTAAAATGTTAGCATTGAAGCAGGGGCACACAACTTATTATCACTTTCCCCATTCCAATTCTAGCAATTAAGAGCAGTCACTGGTAAGATGTTTTTAAATGGCTGAAATAGGAGCAAATGACTGAATGGTGGTTAGAGTAAAATTCTGGATTATGATCCGTCCAGTCAGGTTTCTTGTCAGAAGATGGATGTCAAAACAGTGGAACATATGGATGATTATGGTGACTTTCATTACAGTCAAGTTGTCCAATAGGCCAGATTTTGTGATGGCCATAAGGCTTCTACCCAGGGATCTGAGGTTGTAAACAGGCTCACAGGGTTTTTTAATTTTCTACCTTCCTCCTCCTTGTGTTTCACCTTCCCTCTCCTCTCGTCCTGTGTCTTACCTTCCTTAGCATAGTAGAGGATCTCCACCTTGCGCTCTTCAGAGCCGAGCAGAGCCTGTGCCAGCTGGGCCAGGGCGCTCTTCATGGTGCCAGGCCCCACCAAGAACTGGCAGGTACAGGGCTGCTGCATGATCTCCGCCCTGGCGAAACCGAACATCTGGCAGAAGCCTTCGTTGCAGTAGATGATGCCACAGTTCTTCATCTGGGCGTTGGCGATCAAAAACTTGCGATCTGAAGGGAAGAAGACGCATAGTGTCATAATCCTTCTTAAATATTTACAGGGCTGTGTGTTTCAGTTACAAAGTAAATAATGTTGGAAACTTAGTTGTTAAAGCTTGTTTTTTGCTTGTATATTTAACTATAAACAATATACTATGCATTTGCACTGCTGCAACATCCAAATTTCCATGCAGGGGATCAATAAAGGTTTATTATACCTTATCTTATACACATAACTCCCTATAGTTTAGTATTTCTATATATTTTTTCTAATTACAGAAACACTATAAAACACTCAAAGTATCATTGAGCAGTGTTTACACGCTGTAAACACTTTGTACCTTCCATTGGACAATCAGCTGAAGTGGCACTAATGAAGTCCAGCTTTCCATGGTGCTAATGTTATTATCGTCACAATTTTTCCCAGGGGATTTAAGAGGAGCAGGTGGGCGCTTAAACACAAGAGCCCTGGTGTTGTCACACCTGTATTCATGTAACTTGTGGAAATTTACAGGTTGTTGATGTCAGGAAAAGATTTCACCTGAGATTTTTTAATTAAACTGGAATTATCCACTTTTGCAATATTAGATTATATGATTGTCTATTTATCCTGTTTAATTGGTTCTATTTTCTCGTCTCTATTTATTACGCATACTGTGTATGGTCACCTTTTTGTTTATATATGGTTTTGGGTGTGTTTTAATGTGTTTAAATTTTGAGCAGCAAATTATTTATCTATAATCTTTGAATGTTATGTAATGCTATAGCAAAGTTTCCACATACATGGACTTTAATTGGGCAGCTTTTTTTTACATGTGCATATTCGTTATATTACGTTCAATAGTCTGCTTGGAATCTGCATGCAAGCTGTGTGGAAACTACAAATTGGGGAAAAATATTTAATTTAATTGGATACACACAATCTTCCTTAGGGGGTCGAACACCACCAATAATCTCTCATCATGTGAGAAACACTTTGACTGTACAGTGTCAGGTGGAAACTAGACCACAATAATGTTTTTTCCTGCATTGTCAAACCCTTTGATGCTATATCTCCGAGTTACTCTGCACTCAGAAAAATCCTTAACAGTAATTCAAAGCTCATATACCATCCAGTCATTGTTATTGATGATTGTAATGTACGAGGCACCGGCAACAGCCACTATGCCAAAAGCCATTGTCCACCATGAAAGGGAATTAGGGCAGTTTTGTTCGAAGGCTACTAATGGAGGAGTTCAATGAGCTGAATGAAAAGTACATACATATTCTCTGCAACATCTGAGGTGGAACTGGGTTAAACAGCTCTCCCTGTTTGCTGCCCATACAGATGAGAGGAGGGGACTACATCTCTCAGTCCCGCTCTTTAAAGTAAACGGGTGAGCTCCTGTGGTGGAAAGCACATCCTGTCCAAAGTCATTATCTGGGGCTCAAAGCGGAAACACTGATCGTCACTCCGTTGCTAAGCAGCACCGCTGTGGCACGTGCACTCACCTGGTCGTGCACGTTCATGTGGCTGCGCGTGCTCACATGAGACACTCACTTAAGAGACATACAGTAGAGGCATTATATAACAGAGCTTTTTTAAGGGGGCTCCACAGAGCCAAGCATTATTGGCCCCAGATCTAATCAGACTAAATCTGATTGAGAGTTGTCAGCAATGAACAATTTCTCCATGTTTGGTCAGTATCTTATCAGGACGTCAGGGGTTATTTTCAGTCTTACACATCTAACACACTGTGAGTGGTCCACAGTGAGGTACAAGGAGAAAAGGGAAAAACTGACTTCAAAGGCAGACTTAAAAGCAGACTGACTACACTCCAGTGGATGTGGGGAAGTACGTTTTGAAGCGTTTTTAAACAAGAAATTACATTGAAGAAGATATAAATGATTGATGTGCAATTTATGATGTACAATTTATGAGTTTAAGGTAAAATGGAAATAAAAAAGAACCCTATAGGTCAAATGAACACATCAAAGTGGTTGCAGGAAAAGGGTTTTTTCTTTCCTAATGTGAGAGAATTGGTCTTCCTTTGCAGCCAGCGGAAAATGTGCGCTAATGGAACATAATGTAAGACATCAGGTGAGCACTTACAAACAAACAGACATGCAGGTGCAATAACCCTAAAACATATAAAGGGCAGCGGGGTGCTGTCAACATCACTGATTAGATAAGATATTTCAATGTAACATAAAATCCCTGTCAGCCTGCCACCTGTTCAGGCAATGAAAATAGCCTAAATGAATTTTGAAATACAGAAAAAATAAAGGATGCAGGAGCCTGAGGTAACTGTAACTAATAACTGACAACATGGTGTGACTAACTTTAATAGGGGAAATAATTGACAAAAAATGATGCTTTGACACCAAAGTTTTACCCACATTATTCATCACTTCAATTTAAAAGCACATCTAACCTTGTTCCTTAGGCAACAATGCTCTATTTTAACTATTCTGACATAAACAAATGTACTGTTGACCCAATACTCCAACCGATGCAAACCATAAGCTGCCAGAAATCCTTTTCAGGAAACATTATTACCCCCCTTTTAATATAGGATGTAGCTAATGAAGGGCAAAGTAAACTTCATTCTTTTTACACACTTTCTCTGCACACCTACCACCTTTATCAGATTAATTAAAAAAAAGGATTTGCGCAGATTACATAAATCATTATTAAAATGATCTGGCTGGGGTGTTTAAAAGTGATAAAATATGCATTGTGAACGTGTTTTTGCTGTCGTTGGTCGGGGTTTTATCGTCGCTGCCCGCACTTGGACAGCATCACATGGTCACAACTCAACTCACGAAATGTGCACTTACTTTGCTCGTCGAATTTCCTGATGATAGTGTCCAGGTAGGTGTTTTGGAGCGCAACATGACCGCGTCTCACAGGCATTTTGGTGCTGAGAGAAAAGACTTCTCCGACACATGAACCCTACTAGTTTAACAAATAAATACGAGTAAATGTAATAAAAAAAATTTAAAAAAAGAGAGAGATCTGATGTGCCGGGCCGTGAAGAAAACAATCTGCTTCCACGGGGAGGACGAGCGCCGACCGCGGGCTTTGGCTTCCCTCGGACGGAGGCTGCAGCTGGTGGTGAGGGATGAAGCGCCGGAGGATGATGGAGAGAGGAGGTCTGGTTGCCAGGGCGATGGCAGATGCAGGATGTTGCACGCTGATAATGTGGAGAAAAAAAAAAAAAAAAAGAAAAAAAGTAGACTAGGATGCTGCAGAAGCCATATGCAACATCCCCTCACCGCTGAAAAGAAAAAACAAACTCGCAGCACGCGAACCGGCTTCCCACGATCCGGTGTGTCCTGCTCGGGGAGGGGGACCTGTTATGGGAGAAGAAGTTGGGAAGAAAAGCAGGAGCTCTCCGTTTGTTTTCCAATCGCAGGTTTCTCCCTGAAGTTGTCGCTTTTGCTCACTGCGCGATAAGGACCGCGGGGGAGAAGCTCCTGTCTGTCAGATCCACTGGCCTTCCCACCCACCCCCCCCCCCCGCCCGGCTCGGCCTGAGCGGCTGTCTGCAGCGTCAAGTCAGACTAAAGAGAACCAGGACAAGACCGGAACAAGAGTTGGAAAGACTTTCAGAATATAGCCAAAGTATTCCCCCCCCCCCCCCCCCCCCACCCCACCCAGGAATAATACATTTAAACCAGGATTAAAATATTCAAAGACTGAAAAGAGGTATATGAAATCAGACAAGTAAAGGAATACAAAAAATAAATAACCAACAATAACTTATGATAAGATAAAAAAAATAAAAGTAAAACAATAATGAAAAACAGATGAGACATGTTGGATTCAAATGGTGTTCAAGCATTAATAAAAGGCTTTTTCAAAAGGAAAAAAAAAAAAAGTGTTGAGAAGTGATTTAAAAGATGTCCCTGATTCTGCAAGTCTTGGATCTTCAGGCAGGGAGTTTGAAAGCTGAAGGGCCCTGACTGCAAAAGCCTAGTCAGCTTTAGTTTCGAAGCACATATTAAGTGGAAGTTTGTTTCAAGATCTCCCCAAGAGTCGTTCCTAACGTGGGTAACCTGATTTAGTATAGTGCCCTCACATCTTTGCTCCCTGGAGTTTGTTTTTCTTCCAAAGTTGCTAAATGTGTCATAGCTACAACCTCACATTCCAAAATATAATGAAATTTGAAAGCCATTTTTTTGTAATAGTATTTTAAGTAATAAATGTTTAAAGATAGACTGTCTGACTGTTGTTATAGTGCCCTTGAGTGTCCCCAAAATCTCAAATGTTCTCCAAACTTATGACATCTTAGAATGTGTAGTGGTAGGTTATAATACATTTAAGGATTATAAAGCAAATCAGGGGCAATGATTTTAGGGACACTATACTAAATTTTGGGATGTCTTGGGATTTGGGGACTTTACATGACATACAAATACTTAAACAGAAAGTATTTCTTAATAAAGGGCAGGGATGTTTTATTTTGAAATTCATGTCCTGAAGTTACCTTTATTCTATTGTGTTTGACTTGACAGTGGTCTGACACTGACAGAGTGCAGACCCTCATCAGTCTGCTCTGCTTCACTCCACATCACAAGTCTCTGAGCTCAAAATAGCAGCATCCTCCCTTTCTGTGGCTGCAATCACACTTCTGGAGTATTTTATTAATCTATAGCCATGATAAGTTTTAAATGGCACTCTTGTATGATGTGGTTTTGTTTGTGTGTTTGTTGTCCTGTCCCCTTTAAATCTTTCAGAAATTAAGGGTCAAAATATTAAAAATGAAATCAAAACATGGGTTGTAAAGCCTGCTGAGTAGATGAGCTGCTCTGGTTTTAACAGGTGTGGGAAACTTCCAGTCTGGATTTTACTGTAGGACAGATAGACATGCAAACTGCTGGGGTACAAATGTGATTAATTCAGACTTGAACAATACAAAATTACTTTCAATTCAACTTCAGTGACGTGCATTTTCACCTGGACTTGAGTCTTATGACTTAAAGGACTCAAAGAGGAGGCACTCGGCTGGCATATAGAGAGAGAGTAGACGTTCGGGCCAGAGTTTCAGTTTTATACCTACTTAAAGGTCACATGGGGAGCCTCCACGTGGTTTCTTGACACCGACACACTGCACATTGTTAGTTTTGTTTGGGAATAGCTGCCATAGAAGAGTTTCATTGACCAACTAGGCTGAGTGATGTTTACTGCTGAGCGGCATTTAAAGGTCAGTCTCTAGGCGGATCTCACCATACTTCCTTTTTCTCAGTGTGTCTCCAACACCCCTGGCAACTGACACGACACCTGCACTGATTTTCTTTATTTTAATCTAAAATCCTTAATGATATTTATTCCAGTGGATAACTTTACAGATTCTATATAAGAGCTGTTGTTTAAATCATTAAAATAAAGACGATTAGGATACCATTTATAACCCTCTAAGCTGGCAGGTTGGTGACCTATACATCGAAGAAGTCACTGCTCCACTTTGTCTAAAGAAAAGAAGTTGGCGTGAGCACGTGGTCACTGATACAGTGGTTTAGTCTGTAAAGGGTGTTTGGAGATCAGAGGGTACGTGGCTTCACAGCCCGGCAGACGGGGTGAGGTGGTTGCTCTGTGTTTTGTCTCAATGGCCTTGATGAAATGAGGGCTAAAATTAACCAAGAAGCACACATGCCTTTCCATGACCTCTTGGTGTGAGAGCCAAGTAAGACAGGAATGTGCACTAAAGAGGGCAGCGAAAGACAAAGAGCCCTAAAGACAAAGAGCATTGGTTGCCACACCGGATGATACGTGTGAGTTTGTAGGACCTGCTGCAGTATCCCGATGATTATTTCCTCATAAAATAACTGAAAAGTCAAACGTTTAAGTTTTAATTTTATTACCTTCACCAAGGACATTATGTTTTCAGTCCCATTTGTCTTTTGGTTGGATGTTAATTAGTCAGCAGGATATCTTAAACTTGAAATTCGCATCACAATTTCCTTAAGCCTATGGTGACATTTTCAAATTGCTTGTTTTATCCAACCAGCAGTCCAAAACCCAAATATATTCAGTTGACTGTCCCATTACAATAAAAAAGTAACAATTGAAAAGCTTGAAAAAGCCAATGTGTGGCAATTTAAATGCAGACATTTACAATTATTAAAAAAAACAAATTCTGTGCAGCCTTGGCAGTGGTATGTGCTTTCCAGTATGTTGAAGTTATTTTCTGTATCGATGGAAAGCATCACCAGAATTCATTCGGGAAGTAAAGAAAGACGAGAGAAAATTGTTTTGAAAATATTATCACATTTAAGGGTATTTGCGTCATGCCTGCACTTCTTGGAATGCTTGTGTATTTCAACAAAAACTGTTGGCATTTTCTATAATAAAACTGGGTGACTGTGTGTATTCATGTTTTCTATAGCTTACATGACAGCTGTTGTCACCTCGTACTAGCTGTGGAAAGATAATGAGCTTAAAAATGCCCATCTCCTTTGCCCCATCCTGGCCCTGTGGAACAGCACTGGACGGGAAAACGGTTCAGAGCCAGACGTCAGGGCCCGAGTTTTTATCTGCCTGGAATTCCTTCAGCTCAGGGTCGCCTCCAGTGCAGACCTGAGACCCTCCATTCCTCTGATAAGAGCTGGGCAAAACAGATACACACTGTACTGTACACACACTCAGTTACTGGATCACTCTTAAATACAAACATCACACACATCATTCAAAAAGAAAAATATAACATAAAGACAATACTGGAAGGGCATCTACAGAGACACAGGCTCTATGTGTGAAGTTTTCAAGCATTTCTCTCACATATACTAAAGCTCAGGATGAAAACACATTTTTCATGATGACTTGTATAAAAACAAACTAGATTAACAAGACTAATGCCACATTTATGTGCTGGTAGAAAGCCTTGAAATTGTAGACTTCCATGTTGGGTCTTTAAAAACATTGAAGCCACTTGTTGATTGTAGCTGCTCTAAATTGCCCATATTTAAACATTCTTCACAGTGTATTATATAGCACAAACACAGTTTGAATCCTCACAAACACCAACTCACCACACTGGACTCTGAATGCGACGACAACACCCACTGGAGTGGTTTCAGTTGGTTTAAGATTTCCTGATTAGGAGATTCTATTTGTTGTAGTGAAGGGAGCCAATCAGACCCAAGAGTGCAATAGCTCTTAAAAAGAATGTGTTTATCAAATAGAATAACATAAAACAATGTGAAAAAAAGAGAGGGCATAATAATTGAGAGCAACAGGAAAAATTGTTTGTATGTCAACACATACATGGCCAATAGAGCTGATTCTGATAAAACAATACTCACTTGCCCACATTTACACTGAAACAGCTTTGGCTGGCTGCAATCATTCTGGCTGTATAGAAACTCCTTCCTAACATTCTTCCAATGAAGTCTCTTTTCGAGGGAAGTGACATTATGGAAAACAGACGTTTTGTAAAATTGAGGTCAGGTGTTTGACAGTTCAATTAATCGGCATCTCAGGCCACACTATTTACTACCACAGGTATCTCTCTGCATGTACTGTATATACAGTTACGTGCATAATGAGCCGTGATATTACAGGAAGTGAACCCATCTGCTCAGCAGTACGCCCGGCTGACGGGCAGAAACAGTCAGTTGTGATGAAATATCGTCTGTCATTCCTCTAATACCCTAAAGTTAACTGTCAGCATATATAACACTCATTTCAGTGCAATGAAAGCTGATATACTGTATGTGTGTCAGTGTTGAATCAGAAGCAAAGGAACACGACTACGAAACCTTGTTAGGAAAGTGAACAAAATGAGAGGCATCAACTCTAACAAACAATATGTTTTATTGGTGTTAAGTTGACATGACATAATAGCATGTAGCTTTTGTCAAAACTAATTCACATCTGCAGAGGTTTCTTCCAAAGAAAAAGCAGGATATAGCTGTAAGACTCACAAATTCTATCTAGCATCAACATAGAAAAAAAAAAACAACAGTGAATACAAGAGATGGCCGCATGCTATTAGGAGAAACAGGAGTGACAGGGGTGGAAGTTGTGGAGAGGAGAAGGTGGGAGGCTCATGGGAACACAAATACACAGCGTGTCCTTAGGGACGACCACACCGACAGCCAGCTTCAGCGTAGCACCACTCTTGTTAGCGGCAGGGCCTGTCAGCATGGCTTCAGTCAGCGGGGCTTCCAACCAAGCTCGAGGCTTGGATTACAGTGTTTGAGCTGTGATGTCCATCCGTCCATTCTTCCTCCCAGCCTCCTTTGCTTATTACCCCAGCAGCTTCCCTTCTAAAATATAAAAAATAAAGACACAGGGGTTTCTGGGTGCAGGGTTGGGTTGTGGGGTTTGTTGGGGGTTATCTCCACAGCACTCTCTGCTGTCTGTCTGCTATCATTCAAACACTACAGAAATTGGCCGGTGAATTTGAATTGGTGGATTAACCAGAGGCCCGAGGGCAAAGGCCACGTCAGCTTCCTAACACTTCCTCCACACCAACCTGGCTCTCACCCTATCTCCTCTGCTAAATAAGTGGGCATGCCACCAACACGTCCTGGTGTCAAAAAATGATGATGTCCTATCAGATTCAAGAGACAGAGGACACCACCAGCTGGGTGTGCGATGGACAAAGGATGCAGAAGAGCAGAAGGGAAGTGGTGTCGGTAAAGGTACATATACTGCATATGTCTGGAAACTCAATTCCAGATCACAATGTCTACAGATCACTGACTGGCCAGTATGTTGGACATGTCATTTGTTTATTTCTCTCCTGGTTCTGCATTTTTACCCATGAAAAGCAGCAGGTTGTTTGGCCACTCCGTGAGGTTGAGGGTTGTAACAAACGTAACATCAAGATTTAGTTTGATGATCTCAGCAAACTCCCAGCATAGCTCCAGCAATCTCCAATCTGAGCACACGTCTAATCAGCCAGAAGTGAGACAGGAATGCACTAATTGCAAACATCTGTGCTGGGATTTTAATATAAGAAGCAACACATTAACAGAGGTGCCTGCTACAACAAAAGGAGTGAAATGCAAAAATAGCACCAGACAAGGGTAAAAAACCAAATTCACCTGTGGTTCTGCCAAACACTGCTCTAATATACTGTACACATATCTCTCATTCCCTGCTTCAACCCAATTCTGATGTCTTCAGACCCAAACTCCCTCTTGTACTTCCCTTGCCACATTTCACATACACATAACCACACATCAACCTTCACCAGGCTACATGTTAACTGCTGAACACAAGCGCTACATTTCAAGGCCTCTTCTATGGTAGATAATATGACAATACAATGCTAAAAATCAGTTAAAATAGCAGATTACCAGTCATTTCCTGTAGTTTTTACTGGAACAGGCTACAGACCGTTTAAGATGACGGACCTAAATCCAACTCAAGTGATTGGTGGATCAAGCTGAACATAAGATGTTTTTGGCAGAAATTCTAATGAGTGAGTCTTGGAGTATTTAATGGTGATATCACGGTTATAGGGCAGTTAAACTAATTAGCATACGATGATGAAAGGAGAGAAATAATGTGATGGTTCTGATGGGGGTTTGGAAACAAAAAAATGTCTTAATAATCATTCAAAATCCTCAGATCATGACTGAAGATAACTGAAAACTTTAAGGAAGATCTTTGTGTTCAGTTGTTGATTCCTTGATGATCTGAAAAGGAAAAGAGATCAGAGTTAAAAATAGAAAAAAAGGACAAATCTCTGGTGAGTTTTTTGCTGCATATGGCATCAGGTGTGCTGAGAGGCGGTGAATGTGTGTGAAAACCTGCAGAAAGGCTCAACGTTGCCCTCCAGAGGGAATGGGTGCAATGTGCAGATTGGCCTTCTTCAGTGTGAGTCAGTTCAACTGTGATGTTCTGTAAAAGCACATACCTCCCCATCTCTGGTCTCCACAGTTCGAACCAGGATGCTCCTCTTCACATGGGCCTCTGGGGTTTTAGTGTCCAGATTAGTTTCTAAAGGATGAACAGTAGAAAGAGGAATAGGGAGAAAGAGGGGAACATTCAGTGCAGTCTAAGAAATGCACATATATTATCCTCTGTTCATTTTACTCTGCCAGCAAGTACTGTTACATACAGTAAATGTGGGGTATTTAAAGGGTGAGGACAGAAAAGTGACCTTCCAAAAATCATTCAGCAGGGAAAGTTAGAATACCCAGAATCCAAATATTCCATAGTCAAAAAAAAAAAAAAAAAAAAAAAAAAGCCTTTACTAGATAGCCAGCAGTTGAGAGATGACAGGAAATGTTGGAGAAGAGAGACGTGGAACGACATGTAACAAAGGTTTCACGGCCAGATGTGAACCAGTGATGCTGTGCTTCATAGCGCCCTAACTCCTTGGCCACCAACACACCACAAGCCCCAAAACATCCAATGAATATTCATGGTGCCCAAAGTATGATTACTAATGATTTTGGTGACCCCTTGATCTTTCTGCTAGTGCCACCACCAGGCCAAAAGTTCAAATATATTGAACGTTTTATTGAAATTTAGCAGAAAGAGCTAAATCAATAAAGGGAAGGTGATAAGGGGGGGGGATCATATTTGATACAGACCTCTAAACTGCAGGTTGGAAAAGCTCTGGACTGGAATGGTGATCCTGGAGGAACAGAGAAGGGACAACTACCGTCACTGACAAACAAGAACCTTTACTATCCTGTTTACATTTGTTGGTTGTGTCCCAACCCGACCAGTCTGCCAAGCTCTGGCTCACCTGCTCTCCTCTCCCTCCAGCAGCTTCCTGTAGGTGGCAATCTCGATATCCAGGGCCAGCTTGACGTTGAGAAGGTCCTGGTACTCCTGCAGGTGTCTCGCCATCTCCTCCTTCAGCGCATGGATCTCCTCCTCCAGATGGCTCACTGTATCCTGGTAACCATTAGTCTCCATGGAGAAGCGGTCCTCCATCTCCCGGAGCTGGCGTTCCAGAGACTCGTTCTCAAAGAAGAGAAAGAATGACAGGCCGAGTAATGAATTATGCAGTAACAGGCGCAGTACTGAACGCCAACAACTAATGTAGCAGACTGAGCCTTCATTCTAATGTTCTTCTTCTTATTATTATTCTTACTTTAAAGGCCAGTTCTGCTGCCAACACTAACAGCATTAGTTTTGCTACTTTTGTTACTGCTATCACTGCTGCCTCTACTATTATTATTACAGTTATATACCAGTAGTAGTAGGACTACGCAGTCCCCCTTTGTTTTAACAGTGCTTAATGAGAGAGACAGAGATAATGTTCCTAATATACAATCGAGACACGCACTTTTTAAAGTTTCATCATCCAATTGTCTGCAGGTTTAATGTGGTAACTGGTTAACTAAATTAACTAATGTAATGATTTCAAAGTTACCACTAATTAATGTAGTAGTGTTTAACATTTTTATTTATGCTGAACAAACAGATATGTTTGCTAGGTTCGCAGCAAATGTACTACTGTACCGTTTTTTTGTATAACAGTATCAACTTTGCTGGTTGTGCTTAAACTAGTAAATGGTGTAATTTTTTTGTACTTATATGCTTACCTAAGATATACAAATGCATGGTATCCAAAGAACATAAAGGATTTATCGGGGTATGTTGAAGTCCAACCCAAAGTTTCATAGGTCTGAAAAGTTGAAATTTTTTGACTGGGCAAGTCAGTCACGAGACCTCAGTCCAACTTATGTGTTTCACAAGACCAGACTGAGGGCAAAAGGTCCCTGGTACAAGCAAGAAGTTAAGCTGGCCACAGTACAAGCCTGGCAGGCATCACCAAGTAAGATCTGATGGTTGTCGGTTGTAGACTTCAGACAGTTACTAAAAGACAGGCAGTCCCCTAAAATTGGAAAAATGTTTCTAAAAAGGTGACCTTTTCTACCCTGTTTATATAGTGCGGATGTGAACATCAAATTAAAGCTGAGAGTCATCACTTAAACCTGATTATTTCATTTTCATTCCATTGTGCTATAATATGAGGCCAACACAACAATCCTGTGTGACTTCACAGTAATTTTGTGGAGACAAAAATGTATCATTACAATCATTTCAAGCACAAGGCTTCCTGTAGAAAAGAATTGCCCAATTATCAGAGATGAATTCCACTGGCAAATATGTTTGCAATTTTCAGACAGCTGTCTGTGGTTTGGTGGACTTACTGTCCCGCGGAGAGCCTCAAGATCACAGGTCACCACTTGGATCTGACGCCTATATTCATTGGCCTCCTGTTTGGCCTGACGCAGGGCTTCAGTGTTTCGATTGGCTGCATCTGTCAGGTCAGCAAACTGTGTAGAAAGGAAAACAGTCCAACAGCCTGTAAATATGCATGTATATCCCAGTGTCCTCAGAAGGACACTTCAAGTTACATCCAATGAAATTTGGACGTGTATTACTTTCCAGTACTAAACACTTCCTGAAAGGCATATTTCTGACCTTGGATCGGTACCACTCCTCTGTCTCCTGCATGTTTGAAGAGGCCATGGTTTCATACTGGACCCTGATGTCTCTCAGAGCAGCAGTCAGGTCTGGTTTGGATACATCCAGGTCAACATGCACCTGGTGGGCCATGATCTGGTCATGTAACTCACGCTGCTCCTAAGAGGAGGAGAGGTGGTGGAAGTGAAGAAAATATACAAAAAATAGACATCCAGTGAGGTGGTCAAATGTGTTGAAAGATGCAGGGTAGTGATAGTTAAAGTTGCTTTTTTCTTTCACCTCTTTCTTTCTGTTGCTTTCTTACCTCATCATGAGTCTTCTTCAGGAAGTTTATCTCATCTTGCAGGGCATCGATCTTCCTCTCTAACTGGACGCGATTTAGAGACGCCTCATCCACATCCTATGCAAAGAATGGGGCATATAAAGGAATGAAGGTGGACTGTCATCCATACTGAATATAAATGTTGTTTGGATCATGAATTCAGAGAAAGATCAGCAGAATTACCTGTCTGAAGGCATTCAAATTGTTCTCTGCATCCTGTCGGAGGCCCATCTCATCTTGCAACCTGAGAAAGTCACAAAAAAGCTTGAAATTAAAGTGCTGAATCAATTCTAAATGACACAAACAGCTCATTCCCCTCCTATCATTTAAGAAAAAAATCTTTCAACAAGGAAAACATGCATATACATCATAACATAAATTGGAATAAGATTTACATTTTGTTTGGATGTTTTGCTTTCATGCCTGATAGTACTATTTATTTCTGCCTGTTCTTTTATGGCACAACATCTGTAAGAGAGGAACAAGCATACAGTTTTCTGTAATTCAAATGAGACGTTCCTGTATAATAAGAGAAGCTACTCTATGGGGACTGAAAATATATCTCAAGCATTTCAATCAGATGTTTACTGCGAGCTGCGGTGCTGCTCCCCGCGCTTCAGGGGACGACTGGGGCTCAGCTGAAAGGGCAGCTTATGCATCATTACACATTCACTCCAATCTAACAGCCAGAGGCCTTTCCCACGGGATGGGACCAACACACACACACACACAAAGGGGTCCATGCGTGCACGCACAGCCTCACACGCAGACACACACCACCCTGCAATCCATCTGCCATACACACAGAGGCATGGAAACATAAATGCCCAGACTTGGGGCAACATCTGTACAGCTTCACACAGAGTTTGCTGAATGGAGTGGGTCCAGAAAAGCAGCAGGACTCACAAAAGTGACCTTTGACCCTCTCAGCCATGGACATCACTATTCATTCTGAGTTCTTTCAGGGGACCGGCTGCTGCTTGGTAATCAGAGGGTAGAGTGGAGTGTGAAGCAGACTTTTCCACCATCAGGGACATTCAAACACTTATTCTCCTAAATAAATCAAATTATAGATTCATGCCAAGTGTGCACCTTAAGTGAAAAATGCTGGATATGTGATTGCAGTGATTCAGTGTTTTGGAGTAGCAGGGGACAAGAGAACATCTGCCTGGCTGTCTGCTTCCTTTGTGGAGGGCTACCATTGTGTTTGCCTCATTCCTCCTCACTCACTCAATGGCAGCGAGGGGTTCAGTCAGGATCAAGTTTGTAAAGAGGGATCCAGGAGTAAAGCTCGGGCAGAGCACAGCGGTCTGCATTCCAACCAATCGGAGACAAACCAAATCTGCATATAAATGCATTCCTAATTAAAAAAAGAGAAAACTCTCAACTATGCAACGAACTTGTCTTATTTTGTTTGGAACGACCTAAAATTTTGGCAAACTTAAATTTCTTGTCCTGGTAGCTAACAAAATCCCAAAGCAACATAAAAACAAAGCTTTGGTCTGCACATTTGTGAGCTACTCTTGTAAGTGACAAATACATTTGACAAGATGTAATCCTAGAGCTACTTTGAACCAAAAAGATGCATACAAGAAATAACGAAACAAAAAAGCATGTAAAACCCCAGATTTACAAGAGACAAAGCATGAGGGAGTTTGGTACTCCTCTCCTGCATTTGTTATCTTTTTATTAATTCAGTTATATTTTAAATGTATGCACCGTCATGAAGGTGCTTTCTGTCAACATGTTGTATACTTTAAATGTCTATTTTTATTGTCCACAAAACTGTGCAGGATTTGTTTAGCCATTGAGCTGATTTGTTTTCCAAAGAAACTTCCTATAAGTGCCAAATTCTTCATAACTACATTTTCATCATCAGAAAGTACAAGCAAGTGTGCAAAAGTCAGGGTTTGGGCACACCTTACCTTACCTGCCGGTGACGAGAGCAATATTTAAGGAGAATAAGAGCAAATGAGAGACATAACTCGGTGCTGCTACTGTGTGATTGTGCATCACCCCAACATGATCCCCCACCCACAGGGGTCCTGCTGCCTCCTACCTCTGCTTGAGCATGGTCAGATCTGCAGCCAGGTTGTCCTTCTCTATCTCCAGCCGAGCTTTGCCAGCGGTGAGACCGTCCACCTGCCTGCGCAGCTCTCTCAGCTCCTCCTGGTAGATGTCTCCCAGGCGGCTGGGCTCCTTTCCCTTCAGCTGGTTCAGCTCTGCCACCAGCACCTTGTTCTGCTGCTCCAACAGGCGCACCTTCTCTATGTAGCTGGCAAAACGGTCGTTCAGGCCCATCATCTCCATCTTCTCGTTGGTGCGCGTCTCCTTGTACTGGGCCTTCATCAGGGAGTCAGCTGAGAAGTCCAGCCGGTCCCCGGGGCTCCCCAGAAGCAGGGCCGTGTTGGTTGAGCCCAGAGACATGCGGGATATCGGGCTGGAGTGGGAGAGGTTGCGAGTGGTGCCATGCCAGGAGAGGCGGCTGGAAGAATGGCTCCCAATTCTGACTCCTGTGCTGCTCGTGCCCTGGGGCCCGAAACGCTTCCTGTAGGAGGACTGGAATCTCTGACTCTCCATGATGGGGAATGAAGCTCACTCAGGGCACAAACAGGGTTTTTATAGAGGCAGGCGAACCCCCAAAGTCCAAAGCAGAGAGGCCACAGGGTGCGGCCGAGAGAGGGGAGGGTGGCAGGCAGTGAATGGGACAAAAAGGGAGAGCGAAGGGGTGGTTTATATGATACTCAAAGAGCTGTGTGCCAGGGATTGTCTGTGCTCGTCCACTCAACTACAAATGTCTCCCGGCTTTCTCCCTCTCACCCCCTCTCCTTCCCTTCTCCCCGGCCTCTGACTCACTCTCTCCCTCTCACCCACTCACTCTTACTTTCACCCCTTTTTGTCCTTCTCTCTTTCTTTCTGTTCCAGTTGAATGAAAAGGAATGTGTGTGACAGGGTCTAGCCACCAATTCAACCTGACCACACATGCGCTCTCACAAAAACAGAAACAGAAAGTTTGATCGAACAAAGGGATGGAGCCTTGGGGCAGAGTCCACTCTCTAATCAGAGAAAGCAACAGCGCATTGAAGCAGACAAAAAAGATAAATTAGACACAGAGAACAAGTAAAATATTAAATGTGTTGGTTTGTTGCACATGTAAGCTATAGGACAATGTCCAACATATAAGCCTGCAGGATTTTTAGTGTAATAGGCTTTGGGTCCTACTGTGTGAGGAGACAAACAACATGGAGGACAGAACCTCAGAGCTGCTGTCTCTTCTCTTTGGATCACAGTTTATGGCACAATTACATGAGAAAGACAGAACTGCAGACAGTTATTCAGTAAACACCTACTACTACTCTAACTGGAATAATTTATCATGGAATTAGGTTAGTTGCAGTTTTCAGTATTACTGACAGTATTAGCATTTAAATCAACTTTTAATCATACCTGTGGTATTATTTGGTCAGGCATTATCACAAACGTTAGAAGATATGTGTAGCTGCTCAATTCACTGGTTTAAAATAACACTTTATTCACAAATAAGTCTGTATATAATAAAGACTATACAACTTTCTATTAGCCAAAAGTCAGCCTTCCTATGGATAATGTCCCTCGCCTATGTTCCCTAAACACAGTATTAAATTAAATTATTACATGCTGCATTTTGTGAACCAAACATTTATTGTGCTGTGAAACAGACTGTATTATTGTTTACAGAAGTGTATAATTTGAACATAATACACTTTGTGGCAGCATGAGTCAATTAATATGCATACTGTGTCACAAAAACTTGACGAAACAAAGACTTGACCAAACTAAACTGCTTTTGCACAAACTTTAATTTCATGTGCCACTTACCCCGTAACATAGTTTGTGCAAACAAGCACCAGAGCCAGTGACCAGGAACACAACATTTTTTTAAAAGATCTTGGCAACATGACAAAACAACATTACACATAACTGTACATCTACATTTGGTTAACCATCATGCTGCAGGAGCACATGCACACTTTTATCACACACTTTTGGCACTTTTATTATAGCAGTGGTGGATTGTAGCCAAGGCTCCAGGGAGACTGAAGGACTCTGGGGTGTTCACTATGTTCAGGTTATTAGACGTCCTGTTGGCTCCAAAGACAGATGGATGGTGGAGACAAGGACGAGTGGGATGTAGGGAGGGAGGGAATGGGGAGTGCAGACCTAATCTGAACTCCAGGAGGAATAACAGAGGCTGTGTTACAAAACCATTTTCATCCATTACCTTGACAACCGCAGGGCCGGCTACGTCAGAACACTTCAGCTGATCTTTTTCTGACTTCTTTTTAAGACGACGTGATTTGTGGAGATGAGATTGCTACTGATTGCATGCTCGCCTTTCCAAGTGTACATTACAAGACTCATTTGACACAAAACACTAACAATTATGTTCTTAAAAACAATATGTTTTTATCTCATCTACAACAGTGATTTACTAGCTTCTTTACTACAAATACTGCATCGTATGACAATCTTTTAAAGTAATTTCAAATCATCAGACAAGTGGAAAACATAGCTGAAAACATTAATAAATTAAGTTAAATAATAAAAATTGAGTGTGAAATAAAAAAATATAAAGCTTTCTACTTTTCCTTTGCCACCAACCACTTGATAAAATAAATCAAAACTTAATTAATTTTGCTCTTTTAATTATCTGTCACTGGTTCACTTTACTTTTCATCTCCCTTTATTTTCGTATTAACTGTTGTCAGAAATGATTGGAAAGCAATACAATGGCTGCCTGGTAGTGGAAAACAGCAGGAAAAATACAACCAAAAATCTAAAATTGTATGACATGTCTGCATTACTTGTAGTTAAGAAGATCAAACTGTCAGAAACAGTGGTATAGTCATTTAACTGTGGTATTGCTACAGGTTGTAAAACCACAACGGCAGTGGGACATAAAGGACTTCTTTGTTACTGGGTCATAAAATCACAGGGAGTGGAAACCAGTGGTACTGGGCGACAGTGAATAAAGCCCCGTGTGACTCTACTATCTGGCGTCTGAGTGTTGTTGCTATTGAGGAAGAAAAACAACAACACAGTGTCTTGAATTCCAATTGGTCTTTGTTAATAGAGGTTAAACGAGATGGCACACTGTAAGTCTGGCAGAGATTTGTTGATTTAAAAGGCTCCATCGCTAAGGATTAATATGCATCATTAAGGTGACACTAATTGTTTTGACTCCCTGGATTTTTTAGACAATTGCGACTGTTGCCTCAGATTTGGTCACTAAGGTAATATGTCCCGAAGATTAAACATCCACAGGAAAAGAATAAAGGGGTGGTGCAGACCTCTCCGTCTACCCCCCCCCCCCCCCCCGCCGCTGCTGGACTCACTAAAGGGCCAAGTCAAACAGCTGATTCATGTGTTCAGTATGAGGAGACCATCTCATTTGCAGGACTTACAAGGAAAAAGAGTGCGGGGCAGAATCTTAATGCTGCTGGACTCAGACTGATCTCAGGCCAACGAAACAAGGCTGCCAGCTAAGTTTGACCCCGTGATGCTCAACATTTGGTTTGTGCTCTGGCATTTTACACCCAGAATCCCCAGTGTGAACCTCTACCCCACCATCCCTCAGTCTCACTGATACCCACACACATACCAAACTGATTCCTGGCTAAAGCTGGAAATACGACTGTCCGACAGGGTGTAAATTAAACGAGGAGTAGCCCTTAATCTAGAATAGTAACTCTTGGTTCAAGCATTGACTTACTGAAACACATCTCATTTGTTACTTCCCTACCACAAGTTCTTGTACTAAATGAAACAAGATTAATTTCAACAACCTGTGTTAGTGCGCATCAGTGAGAGAATGTGCTCAATGCACTGGCCCGAGGCTGCTAAACGAACTGGAACGGATCACAAAAACCATGTAATTGTTAATATTGGAGTAAAAACATACAAAACAACGGAAGCAGAAAAAAGAACACCTTCACTTATACACTTTAATCAAACTTTAACTTTATCTGATCAGCATTTGGAGAGAAAGCAGTGCAGACTTTTGAGAAACAGATGCAAGTCTAGGATCCAGGAGTGAAATGAGTGAGGTAACTTCAGCAAAATCATCAAGCAGGTTACCCGTGTCAGTTAGAGACTATGTTTAAATCTTCATGTAGTCCTGGATTAAGATCTAGAACTACTCCAAATCTTGTCTAAGAAAGCCATTTTGAGTTAATCTGGTTTCACTTAAATCTAAATCTAAGGTTATTCCCTGTCTGGGAAACTGAACTTGAGTGTGTGTAGTACTCACATGAAGAACTCTTTTTAAAGAAAGTATTCTTTTTAGTCTGGCACATCCTTGTGCCCAGAGATGGAAGAAATGTTCAGATCCATACGTAAAAATAATCCATCACAAGTAAACTTCCTGAATTCCAAATATTACTTAAATAGAAATACAGTAGTATAATCAGCTAAATATAGTATAAGTATCAAAAGTTGTCAATGTTTTTGATGATCATTTCTAATGCATTAACATGTAGGCAACTTTTTAATGTTGTAGTTGGTCAAGGTGGATATAATTTTAACTGCTTTGTTCGGTTGGGCAGTCTAATCCATAACAATGACTATTTTGAATGTAAAATCTTAATTTGCAAAGTTTTGTAGTTTGTAGTTTTGTGCAAATTTGTATCTTATTTGTGCTGCTGACCCTCTGGATTTCTCAGGTGCAATTTCTGAACCCTGAGACAGTGTGTGATAGTGAACCAGCGAGGCCTCATGGGAATGAGCTGCGATGAAAATCAGGGGGGCTTAACTGGGACAGACAAGCCCGCCATATGACTCAGCACCACTGGGTCCAAACAGAGTGCAGCCACAAAGAGGGCCGGTAGAGAGCCGGTTCAGGCCCGAAGCGCCAGTCTGCCTGTCAGCAGGAATGCTGGGGGCCCAAATACACCACACAAACACACCACACAAACACATCGCAGAACAGGCACAGCACACAGATATAAACTCAGACTGTAAGCTTTTGCTCAAATGTTGATACACATAATGATGGGCATCAAATCTTTAAATCTGACCGATCATATGCTGGAAATGAAAGGACATCATAATATAACACTATGACCCATGCTGGCTGCTGTGTGAGGCTGGACTTAGCCACAGTGAAGTTTTGAGCTAAATTCAAACATTGGCCTGCAAATATTAAGGTAACAGACAGAGGTTTAGCAGGTATAATGTTTAACATGTTCACACGCTTAGTTCAGTGTGTCAGCGTGCATTTGCTAATAGGAATTTAACACAAAGTGCAGCTGAGGCTGATGGGAATGTCATTAGTTTTGCAGGTAGTTGGTCAAAAACCAAAGTATTCGGTTAAATGAAAGGATCACCAAAGTACTTACAACTCATGCTAAAGGGGGTTTAAATGTGTGCATACAATTTCATGGAAATCCATCCAATATTTCACTCTGAGCCATAAATGTCATAAATGTTGTTTAAGACCTATGTAAACCATTATGTAAAAATAATGCTGGTGGCACTAGAGGAAATTAATGTCTGTACCAAATTTCATAGCAATCCATATTATAGGTTTTGAGATATTTCAGTCTGGACCCAGGTCGTGACCAACCGACAGACTCACGGAGCCATGCCACTATCATGGTTAAAAATCATGTTGCACACTGAGGAAGCTGACATTTCATTTTTATTTTATGTTTTTTTGCAGAAAAATATTAAATTCAGGATAAAACCTTCAAACTGATTCTGCTCTTTCTGACATATAACATTTAAGGGTTAAAGAGCAAGAGGGAAGCAGAGGAAGACAAAGCAGTCACAATGGCCTTGAATGTTAAACAGCTACCAGCTTCCTCTGTACTGGCTCAATATAAGAGACATTTTAAAACTAGACCATTGTGGTTGTCATCCTCTGGCACGTGAGGTATATTTTCTTTGACAGTCTAACTCTGCTTTCCAAAAAGCCTTATGAATATGATTCATTTGTAAAGAAAATATAGCTTTCTATCTATACATGGGAAAACAAACAGGGTGCATGTACAGTGCAGCTCTCTCTGTATCATAAAATGCAACCACTGTAACGTGTTATCAGTGCTGAACCTTTCGTTGTGTATTGTGAAAAAGAAAGCAAACTGGAATCAATTCATAAAGGCAATAAAAACCAAACCTGTCAAAAGCAATGCATCTGTGTCATGATAAAGGCCCTTTGTTCGATACACGGTTGTAGAAATCTCTCCTTCCTGTGTCTGCCTCCTGTTTTTTCCTCATGAGAAGAGAAAAAGAGCGAAAGTAGAGGAAGAAACAAAATGAGGAAGAGAGAGAGGGAGACGGGGAGGGAAAACGAGTGCATCAATCAAGTAGCTTCTTGCTGCCAACAATGAGCTCAGTCTCCTGTGTCCTTTCATTTACTGGACTCACTGAGTCTGGACAAGCCACAATCAGACACAATTTTTAAAAACAATTTATTTGCTTTGGAGAGAGGGCATGACTTATACTGTATATATATATAAAATATATATAAACACTCATTAAACATACTATTCTTTTCTTGCTGTAAAATAAATTTGATACATTTGAGACTTTGCACTGCAAGTCCTGTCATGAAACATAATCATACATTTACATATATAGATCTCTAAACTAGTTTGTATTCATTTGCTTACCACAGGGTTCTTTATCTCACTGTCTTTTCATTAAAAATGCATTATTTTCAATACTGAACATAATTTAGCTGCCTGTAGCCTGTAGCAGCCCCATACAAAGTTCTCATATCAGCATTAAGGCAGCAATAAGCCCTTTGCCCAGAAAATCATTCAATACTGGACTTGTTGTCTGAACCCTGGGATAAACAAAGTCGTCGTCTGGGTTGAAAAGCGAACTCTGAAATCCAGCGCTGGCACAATCCTGCTCGTCTTTGGCTCACACACACCCTTTAATTACAATTCAGTAACACTGAGATCACACAAAAGAAGATTCCCAGCAGTTTCTTTTGTAAGTTAACCTTTACGGGTTTCATTCATTCAAGCAGTATGGCCAAACGATGCATGTTTCTGTAACCTGTCAGGTAATACTGTCATCTAATTGTATAGCTTTAAGGATGTGTGGAAAGTTTTCTTGGAGCTGGAACAAGAACCAGGCAGCCAGAGTTCGTTTTCCACCCATTTTTCATTTATAAACCCCAATTCTGTAATGTCTGCAAAACCAGCTGCTTTCAATGATTTACTTTTAGTGACACAGAGTCCTGAAAGAATCATTTGATTTGACACAGTCTAAATATAAAAAATATATTTCTACATATATATTTGCTTATAAAATCTAATTGGAATGGACATGGGGATATAAATAAAAATGAAACAATTTTCACATTTGAAGTTAAAAAACAAAACAAAATCAAATTTGGTAAAGAGAACAAAAACTCCACAACATTCATTTTACATAAAAGTGCAACTGATTTAAAATTGATCTTTAAGCTAAGGCTTCTCAGTCAGGGATGTTTGGACCAGACACACATGAACAGTAAGGTCATTTCCAAATTATGACCTTTAGTTTGTATTTTCAGACCATAAAAAAAGCATAATTTGCTTTGCTTTTACATATATCTGATACCAAGTCCATAACAGTATCTTATCTGCACTTTTTGGCACTTTGTCGGCTGAGAACACTAAGAAAAGCTACAAGAAGACGCTGGCTGGCAGAAGGATTAGTCACATTGAGGCAAAAGTTGGAGAAGTCCATTTAAAAAGACAAATCTTGAAGAAAAAAATCCACATACTTTATATGAGTGGATTATTTGAGTCAAATTACCACACTGTACTGTAATGCACTGGTTCTCTTAATTGCCCCGGATGCAATTAGATGGCCCCAGACTCAACTGTTTTACAGGTAGAAGGACAGCAAAAGTGATAATTATAGTAGAGAGAGAGTTTTTTCCTGTGGAGAAGAATCTGATGTGGTAGCTGCGTAGCCCAAGTGTACGCCTCTCATGTACAATTACATTTAAATCCCAGAGCTATAGTAAGCATTTGTTTCTCTGAAAATTAAATACACGGCAATCTTTTAAAAAAAACAGAAAGAAACGATCTGGATGAAGAAATATTCGTATTGCTGCACTATAAAAAGAGATTTTAACCTGTTGTGGCTGTCGATTTCTATCCAGGTAGCTATAGATGACATATGTCCTTGCTCTTTTTGTACAACACAAGACAAATATTTATACAATATTTTGTATAAAAATCTATCTAAAAAGACCATAAAACATCAATATAGACTAAATGTTTTTTGGCCAGTTGACAATGACTTATCGATAGTTGCACCTTGAGAAATGTTAAAAATCTTGAGCAGCAGACTTAATATTTTTTCATCCAGGTGGTTAAAAGAGTCTTTCAGGTTTTTGTAAAAACCAAACAATAATACTGTTAAAAGACCTCCTGGGTTTTTTTAAAGATCAGATCAGATGTTTCCCACTGTGACTACAATGTATTGGTAATACAAAAGAGGCACAAACTTGGGCTAGTAGCTGCTGTGCATCATGCCAATCAATCTACACAAATACATAGTCAGAAAGGCAAAGTGCATCACAAATAGCTTAAATAGCCTTTTAAAGGTAACTAGTAGTATAGTGTGGAGTTTTCTTTGTTTAAAACAAGACAGAGATATGGCGGAAAAACATGTCCGATTAACACTGTTGTGCACCAGTGGTGTTCAACATCTGCTGGCCAAACTTGAGCTTTAGGCCTGCTGTAGCTTTGAAATGGCGCTCAGCTAAATGTTTGAATGTCAAACACTTAAGGGCACCCTGGCATTTATCAGAACTGCCCAACAAGTGATTGTAAACACAGGAGAGGAAACTTTGTGAAGACACAACTGGTGCATGAATGATGCTGCCTTTGGAGTGTGTGCATGTGTATGTTTGTATCTGAGAAGGATCAGCAGCCTTTTGTTTCCCCCTGGTGGTGACTGTTGTAAGTCCATGTACTAGCATTGGTTTTCAAGGCACTGTTGACTCCTATTGTCAAACTGTCTGTCATTTGGATTTGTGTGAGAGGACACAGGACGGTGGCAGAGGTCCGGCGGGTTTAACACTGACTTCTAGACGAGTTCCATGTCCGGATCTCTGCCATGGACGGGTATCGAGGAAGCTACAGATACTGCTGAGGCTACAGTGCTACTCTGTGGTTCAAGTTCAGAAACCAGGCAGGTTTCAGCACAGAATCTGGGAGAAGGGATGTCTGAGCAGCTCCTCAGCACTGGGCCTGTGTTTGGCCTCCACAAAAATGCAGCTAATGAAGTCCCGTGCCTGGTCGGAGGTGCGCGGGGGCAGCAGAGGGTTGGTGGGCTGGGTGGCGATCTTGAATATGGCCGCCATGGCCTCGTATTCAGCCCACGGAGGCTTTTCTGTCAGCATCTCCACCACCGTACAACCAAGGCTCCTGTGAAAGAAAGGCATGATTGTTTTTAGTTTAATGCGCAGTGGGGTCACGTAACAAGCTGAAACAAAAATCACATATTGTGTCTCAGCTGCTCGACACTAAAGCTGTCACACTAGCCGGCTGCAGAGGGCCTCCTCCACCTGTCTGGGAGGTACAAGCCCTCCTGGGAGCATTACTCCCCCTCCAGCCTGGGCCGAAAACCAGGAACATACCAACCTCTGCCACGACCTGTCTGACTGGCCTTCCGCCAATCACATCACTCGCATTGTAGGTCACCTCCCAATCACATTGCATAAGGGAATGTTGTCTGCTGTGTGTGTGTGGGAGTGTGGCAGGAACTGGCTTACATACAGCAGGCGCCACATTTTATTAAAATGTTTTCCTTTTGAGAACACAAATATTCTGCCACACTAAGACATCGGTATTTTCCCTTTTTACACATTGACATGTCTCATCCTGTCAACTCTTGGTGAGGTGGTGATCCCACTCCCTTGCTAAATGAAAGTATTTCTACCCAGTCAGTACATGTCTGTAACCTTTGTTGTCTTACCAGACATCAGCCTTCCTGCCGTAGCCCTCTCCACTGATCACCTCCGGGCTCATCCAGTAGGGGGTGCCGGTCACAGAGCGGATGCCGGTGCCAGACATGCAGATGGTCTGCAGCCTCTTGCTGGCACCAAAATCTCCGAGCTTCACGTTGCCCGCGGAATCCCGCAGGATGTTGGCCCCTGGGAGCCAGAGTTGACATGGAACACATAAATATTCCACATGCAGTAAAAACACAAACATCTATGTATTAAAACATTTATCTAGTGTGTAAACAGTATAATACTCAGGCCTGTGTGGTTTAACAGGACTACCTTTGATGTCCCTGTGTACGATCATGTTGCTGTGCAGATAGGACATGCCCTCCAGGATCTGTCTTGTGTACTTCCGGGTCACATTTTCTGTCAGCGCCCCGTAGGCCTTTAGCTGGTCTTTGACTGAACCCTGTTAGGAAGAAAGCACATGCTTTACTCTCTGTTGCCTAAAGACACCAGTGTAACAACACACAGACTGTGAACACATCCAGGGTTTAAAACCACCAATCTACCCCATCATCGAAGGTCTGAGCACAGAACATAGCGAGCAAGGGAAATCCAAGCTAAAATATTTCACCTGAAAGATCTCTGTGATGCCCATGAAATGGGCCTTTTGACAAATAGTCCCAGAAACTAAGAAGTTCCAGGAACTTACCTCAAAAACTAAATCAGGGAGTAAATTTCCCATTTATCGCGTTGGCGTGATCACTGGCTCTGAAGAATTACAGAAGTACACAGTACTTCATCTTCCCCTGTTTAAGTTTAATCAGCATTGGGGTCACATAACAAGCTGAAATAAAAGGATCCAAAACTGAAACAAGATTACTGAGATCAAAATGGAGCTCTTGAGCTCCTAAAAAGGTTCCTGGAAAAATTCCTGCGGTTGAAAAGAGCCATAAGTCTTTCACTTCATAAACCTTGGGCATAACTTCAGGTGGGGATAGAGGAAACATGCCCCAACCACTTTTTTGAATGCCTAAAAGTTATTTATATCACCAACTTATATTACCAAATTAGACTGAAAACAGAGACTGGGGTCATGGAACTGATTTCTATGTTTCCAACTTAAGGAAAACAACTATTGCTCTGAGCCTTGGATAAAGCTGTGACATTAAAGTTGCTGGGACTCACCCCCGGCATGTACTCCATGAAAATAGTGAGGGTCTTCTCATTGTGGTCCCTCAGACAACCATAGTACTGAACAATGCGCTCGTGATGCAGATTTTTCAGCAACTGGATTTCGCACTCCAAAGCGCTGACCTCCTGTACAGAAAAAAGCTGTCACTTCTGAACAATGCATCATTGTTGATTTACTGTTTTCATTTGCAAACAAAATGCATATTTTGGAACTGGCGGAGCGCCGCCGGCTTTGTCATATCTGTTACAACTGATGACAAACAATTGAACCATAAACACAGGGATGACAAACAGTGATTTATGACAACATGTGGAGTCTGCCAAAAGGGAAACCTAAGGCAGAGAGTAAATGAAAGCCAATAGCACAGTTCCTCAAAAGAAGTTCCTGTGTTTACTTCAGAGAATGAGGCCACAGCAGAGAGAGACACAGAGAGAGAGAGAGTGGGAGGTCAGAGTAATCCCCAAGTCCCAACGCAGAAGCCAGTTTAATAGAAACAACAACTGATAACATCTGCTACAAGTGGGGGGGAGGGGGTGGATGATGGGTCAGCATCGCCTTGGCCTTCCCCTCACCATCACCACCCCACCCCCCCACACACACCATTCGGCTCCTTCAGACACAGGAAGTGACAGTGCATGTTTTCTCTGTGTAAGAACATTGAAACGGGGAGGAAAGGAAAACCTCTTCAGTACGTTCCACTTCTTGAGTTACTGAATTTCTTTCCTGCAGATTGATTATTTTATTTCTGGGTCAGGGGATAAAATACAGTTTTTGTGGCTTAACTCTTGACCAAAGACCACAAGACCTAAGCAGATGTGTTTTTAAGATAGTTAATTCATGCATTAAATGCTCAGTTATGCCATCTACCTGCATTCCAGCATAGTGGCCTGAACAGATTAACAGGTGCTTTTAGTGCAGACTCGTCATTTGTTATTAATAAACAAACTAGGGTTTGATATTTCACAAAAGACTGTAATGTTAACATTCAAGAGTTATATTGTAAAAGTAAGGGGGAAATTATGCCATTCCCTGACAGAAATAGCTGAATGTTAAATGTGAAACCAGGAAGTAGCAAAAATGTCAAGCATAACCAAACAATATTTTATTTTATAGAGGTAGCATACCATAAGCAATAGTGGAAATGTTCTCAACAGCAGCAGAAAGAGAAAAGAGGAAGGCACGAGACAACCAAGCATTCTGTCTCTGTGACAGCATGAAAGGCTGAACTATCCGTGTGAGCGTCTCACCTTGCTGGTCTCAGGACTCTCCGGGTCAAACTGGACCTGTTTGGCAGCCAGCTCCCTCCCAGTATCCACATCGTAACACAGGTAAACCCGACCAAACGCCCCCTGGCCCAGAAGCTTCCCCCGCCGCCACGTCATTGGAGCACTGGGTGCTGAAAGAAAAAAAAAGAAAAAGAAACACACACTCAGCTGTCCATTTATGTTTTACATAAAATATACAACATGGCATCTTATATATATCACAGAAAAGAAACAAAAATAATGAATAAAATGTTTTACAGAATCATAAATCGATTATTTTCATTATTATTGATTATTACCCTTCAACACATTTTGCTCACCAGCAAACAGTTTCCACCAGCTTTCAGGCTTTGTTGTGAGCTAGGCTAAACAGACCTATCTCTGTACTGGATGCACAAAGCTGAAATTGTTATCTTCTTATCTGACTTTTGGGTAAGAAAGCAAACAACTGTATTGATGTTCACTTTTAATAAGGCGCAGCAATTAATTTCGTACAGTTTACATAAGAATCAATGTTTGCTGTTATTTTACTACTCTGGGTTTCAGTAGCAAATTTTAAGTAAATTCTGGTCTATTAGATGAACCCTGCAATGTATAATCTATTTATCTCTTAAGAATTGATGTGACCCTAACAAGTGAAGTGCATGTTCTAAAGGACATTTTTTTTCTCCCAGCTTCACACTCACACTTACGCGCGACTGAACGATCTTGGGGACGGAGCCTGCCCTGAGCGTCGACCAGCTGCCAGCTGCCCAGACTCTCCTCGCTGCCGTTGAGCGACCGGCGCGAGGGCACAAGAGTGAACAGGTTCCCCTGGGGGCGGCGAATCCGCGGAAACGTTCGGCGGCCTGAGGGGGAGCAGGAAAGAGGTTGGCTAGGGTTAATATCACATGATGAACAGGGGAGATTAAGGGAGGAAACCGTACAAAGAGAAAGCACAACGAGGAAGCACAGGAGACCAGGCAGAGTCGATGAATGGAGACGGGATCCTAATCGCCTTACCTTCACTGTGGTCCTTATGATGCAGGGAGACATGGTACCTACGAGGATAGGTGCCTCCTTTCCCTGCCACCCTGTCATACACATGATTCTCCCTGTCTGAAAGCAAAGACCCAAAAAGGTCAAAGGTCAGCAGGATTACTCTGTAATTTAACCACAGTTTAGCTCAGACAGCACGCTGAGTCACACAACATTCACGTGAGCTACTTTATTACTCCCCCTTGTAGCTCATACTGTTAGCTTTCAGCTGGTTCACATGCCTGGTGTGTGAATTATGAGGTCAAACAAGCAAACACTGACTATCAAGAGCAGATTTCAATGTCCTGACATTTTATAAAGAACTTTGAAAGTGGCCGTCACAATGCTTTATCCCATAAGATGCGAGTGTGCTGCTTTAACACGATACTTCCCCCATGGTTACTCGGAAAATGAAAAGGACGGTGCTATTGGAAAGAGCTTTTCTAGTAGCTGCTCTCACCTGGGCACTCCTGACGATTATCAGGGTAACTCTTGGCTCTGTGCATGCGAGACTTCCTCAGTGAGGGGCTGCGAGAGAGGAGAAGGAAGGAAGAAGAGTGAGAAATGTTGAGAGGCTTCCTGTGGTGTTCAGAGACTATATGTGGGTGTTTATATGAAACAGGTTACAGTTTTTCAAACACCAATTATGAAAATGCAGTGGAAAGGTAATAAAACATACAGTGAGTAATGAGTTCCCGGCAGGCAGTATTAATTATAAATGTTACTTTTTAAAAGAGCATGCAGAGTTTGCTGCTCACCTGTCTGAGTTGCTGTCCAGAGACTGACAGCTTCCAGAGACAGAGTTTTCTGCACTGCTCCAGGGATCCAGCACCTGTACAGGGCACAATGGACAATTAAGGATGTGTATGCACATGTGCTTTGTGTACAGATGTTTCAGAAAAAAAAAAGATCCATCCTAAAACTGAATTTCTTTTTTGAAAACTTTGGTAGCATGAATCCAATGTTTAATTGGCAACTCACTGGATACTGTGTTTGATCCTTTCCTCCCAAAAGAATTGAATTTTTTAGCAACTCTTACCATTCCTACCCAAAAATGTACCCAAAAATCCCTGCCAATATATTTTCACAGCATCAATAAAACTCCATTAAGGAGCAAAACAACTTCAGAACTGAGACAGGGTCTGGATTCAAGCTCTGAGGAAGAGTTGTTTATGTGATCAAATCCCACTAGTCTAACATCATAAACACACCACATGATTTTTATTTTAAGGTGGATTTTCCCCATTAACAGTGAAGTGATGACTCACACACTGATCGCTGGTCTCGGGGATGAACTCCCCCTCACTGTTAATGCTAGTGTAAGAACCTTGGCGGGCGATCCTCTGCTGGCGTTCAGGCACGTAGCCAGGAGGTGGCGAGCTACGCCCCGTGTTTTGAGAACCTGCGATCAGACGGCAGTTACGAGCATAAAGAAAACATTAATTGTATGAAAAATAAGAATTTAAAACACGACTGAAAAGCACACATTGATACAACTCAAACACACATCCGTGCAGCCGATGACATGACTCAAAACACATAAAGATATTCAGCGAGACCCTCTCTCGCTCCTGTGCCACAAAGACAAATAAAACAACAAATTCAAGTGGTGACTGCTCCCTTTTTGACTGAAAGAAAGAGTTGGCCTGGTGCTGTCAAAGCCCAGCTCTCAAGCCCTCCTCCAGCCGCTTCACCCCCCTGCTCCAGGGGGAAAAAATACTAAATCAGGCCACTAGTCCACAACGCTAATAGCATTCTGTAATCTGATTGGCTGCTGTCCAGCAGGCATCGTCTAGTGATGGTGAACAGGAAAAGGAAGAGGACCCATTGCTAAAAGGGGAAGCCAAAGAAAGAACAGCCAGAGAGAGAGCGAGACAGAGAAGGCAACAGACAGGGAAACCGAAGGTCGTAAAAAAGAAGTGGCAATGGTGCGACATGACAGCTACCCTTAACTGAATATTAACTAAACGCTGAGGCTTCTGCGAAGAAAATAATGTGTCTACATTTCCTCCTCTGAATCAGTGTGTGAACCATCTTGTTGCAGATAAAATTAAAGCGAACTTTGAATGACAGTCGGAGATATGTACCAGTTGATAGGTGGCGCCCCCTGGGCTCGGAGGATTGGTACACCGTGCTGACATCTCCAGTGGACTGGGAGGACTTGATCCTCACCTGCTTACACGGCACGTGGTGGGAGGGGGAGGAGGCCTGTAGTTGGAAAGAGGATGGGAGAGCAGGAGGTTTAAACAAGGCTCCAGCACTTGATTAAACAATCACTTCATGTCAGCAAGCGAGAGTGTGATGTAAATGTAATGACGAAATTGGATTTTTCACAACATGGCGCTATAGTGAAGAAATGGCAGTGGTACAATTCTGTCGATGCACGCCCAGCGTGTGTGTATGTGTGTGTGTGTGTGTGTGTCTCACATTGCTGTGCTCCTGAGTGAGCAGCAGGATCCTGATGCTCTTCATGTTGGAGCTTCGGTCCAGGAGGTCGATTGCCTTGTCCAGGTCGTCTTGGTCTCGCAGAGGGATGGACAACTGCCAGGAAACAAGACAAACACACACAAACACACACAATCAACAATACATATGAACACATACCAAGATGCACAAGCATACAAAGGCTTTTGGAAACATTATTTATTTATTTAATCAATAAATGAAACACAGAAACACACAGATACATGCAGATATGAATCGGCAACATTTAGTTCATTTTTCAAACAAAAACTCTAAAAAACATTTCCTGGTTCCAGATTCTCAAATGAGGACTTCCTGCTGAGGACATAATGAGTGGGGAAAGACGGGTGGTGACACAGCACAAGAGTCACTTTACCTCATTGTTCATATAATGCAGGTCTAGCTGCTGGCCAAAGACAGTCTTGACCTTCTGCTGGATTTCCTCAAACTGCACAGGCCGTCCAAACATCAGGATCCTACACATACAAAAGCAATAAATTCCACAGACAGACAGATTATCTGAGATTTGTACCGGCCGCTAAGGAAACTGATTTTTGAGTTTCATGCACATGTGCAATCAAAATCCACAGAGGCTGCTGTTTTTAGTGTGTGCTGATTCCTCTAAGTGCACCTTGCATATTTGTGGTTTGTGTTGGCAGCCATAGACTAACCACAGTCCTTTCCCCTTCCATTCTCCAGCTCACATAGCAGTCTGAACTAAGTGTGTGTTTGACTCTGAGATGTGCTCTCTCTCATGAACTGGAACACGTGACAAGAACACAGACACAAAAAGCCCAAACCAAACTCACCTCCTCTCTCCTGAGAACTCAAACTTAATCCTGACATCGTCCTGAGAGAAAACAGAAACAGGAGGGCCAAAGAGAGGACAAGAGATCATCAACGTGTAATAAGGCTGATATTTCAATTATTGCACCATTTATGGCAATGTTCATAAAACCAACAACATTAAATGACCATCATAACTGTCACAGATGGGAATTTCCCAAAAGATAAGACTCAAAGACTTGCACACGCATGTCTTCACACAAAGGTTGTTTGCTGGTACATGTCACTCTGTACCTCCTCCAATGCTACATCATCTGTGAAAACCCACTTCCACTCATAACAAGTCCAAACTAAGTTACTGAGGTGGGAAAACGATGGAGACTGTCTTTCCCAGGGGGACAATCTCTGGTTTTAAGCAAACACTAAACTGCACATGAGCTGTCTACTCTGACTATTCTCTGTGGCTGCAGCTGTGGTAGAAATCGTGGGTGGGTGGGCTGCTTGCTACTTTGCACACAAGCACAATATATTTATAGAGAAGACGTTGAAAATAACTGGATTTATTACATCTCAGATGCAGCAATAGTAGAGTTGTGGGTGGCTTTCTTGAGAACTAATCTGTCATTAAGCTAAATTATCTACCTGTGTGGGCTGGGGGAAATACTACAAGAAACAAAAATATACCAGCATGGGTGCAGTGGAGATTCCAAGCGGTGGCAGATGCCACCCTAAAAAAATACATTGCCACCTCAGTTTTTGGACAAGTGTGGCGCCAGCAGCATAGGGCTGGTAACAGATCGATTTCACCTTCAGCAGGCAACAGCTCAGCCTTCTCCCGGGCCCCCGGCAGCTTTCTATGCAGCCTCTCACGGCCCAGTGTGTGTAGGGGCGATGGGCAAGTAATGTATGTATGTATGTATGCCTGACCAGCGTGTAACGGCAATAACACCGACTACCACGGCAAGCCTAGTGTAGTGTTGCCAACTTCCCCGAGTAAAATCTTTATCCCGGCCTCTCGCGCGCGGTTACTCATTCTCTCTCCTGGGCTGAACGATTATTTGCTTTTGTCTGGTTTGGTGCCTCATGGAAAACACAGGACGGCCGCAGATGGATGGTGGCGGTGTTGTTTTAGTAACTGGTGTTTGATTGTGTCCAATTGTGACTAAACCCAAATATTCACCGGGTTTTCCAAGCAAATAGTAACTATTTGATTTTAAGAAAACTTTCACAAAATTGTTACATGTGGGACCAAGATGTTTGAGCTACAGCTCACAGCACATGTTACTTGATTTTAACGGAGTATTGTGACTGATGTGAAGCCTGGATAATAGCAAAGGCATTACCCTGTCACTCAGCATCATTTCCATTATTCATGTGTTTAAAATCCTGGTTTATGAGGACAACGTTACACAAGCTCGAGCTTCTGAACCATCATTAGGCTAACAGCCTTCGGAAAATGTAATGATGGAGCAATAACACACCTGTCTGTTGGCCCGGGCCGGTGTCTTGGGTTTGCCGCTGTCATATGACAACACAGGCTGGCACCGCGTCATCTGGAGGGCAACCAGGTCCTTCATTATAGAGTGGAGAGCCTGCCTCTCATCTGAAGAGGATAATGGGTCGGGAAAAACACAATCAGAGTGTGGATTTGAAAACGGATGGCCTGTGTGTGCGTGTACGACAATAAGAGAGGGATATGACACCCTTGCACTTAGTTCTGCAGCAAAAGGTGTGTGCACAAAATTAGTCAGTCATCTTTAACTACAGCCATATGGAGACTATCCTGTGACAGGGTATTAGAGGCAGGGAAGCACTGCTCTGTTTTTGATATGTCTATTCCCATGTTTGATCTCAGGGCAAGCTCTGCCTTGGCTGCACAAGCTCACGAAGAGAAAATATTCTCCTTGTGTAGCTTGGACAGACATCATACAGCCCCGGGGCAGAGGAGAGAACCAGACACCCATCTCCACAACGCCGAAAACCAATCCTTCCTTTGGCTTGGGTTTGGGTGTTTGTTGTGAGTATGTGTGTCTGTTTTTATCTCATGCTGTGAGGAAAACAGGCTCTAATTGTCTGTATATCATCAGAAAGACTTACTCATTGTGGCGATGTTTGCGTAAGTGGTCTACAAACCAGTCTTCAGAAACTTATCTCTGCCGGGCCAACTCACCCGCAGCCTGCTGTGATAAAAACAGGAATCAATTAGTTATAAAGAAAAGTGTGTAATATTTGCTTAGAGACAGAGCAGAAGGATGTGAGTCATTGAGTCAGACAGGAGATGACATATGACAAAGGTTATCAGCCGGTCTCACAAAACATGTCAGTATGCAACTACCTCAGCCCATAAAACATCACCTCGGTGGTAAACATTACTAATATGAGGAGGCCATCAGAAAAAGGGAACCACAGTATGAAACATGAAGGCTGGCATGACAAAGTGGCTGTACTGTACCCTTAATATACGGTATATAGGTAATTGAATTACATGATAGAGTGTTTTAATGTGACACCAAAGAGAAAACCTAGTTTTCATTTACAGCCATTCTTCACGCATAGTCCCTTGCAGGCATGTAAAAAATGTAACCTAAGCCTGCAGAACACCGACCTAAAGATTTCTGTGACTGAAGGCCTGAGTGAATGAGAAACTGTGCAGTGCATGTGAGAATGTGTGTTGTGTGCCTTGCCCATGAGAAAGAATGACAATTGGAAACGGCTGAAATTCAAGCCTCACTGGCAGGATTGAGTCTGGCGCAGTTCGTATGGGAAGAATGTCTTTTATGAGGAGTTTTTCTGCCATTTTAAATATCTACCAGCTTTCAACTTCTGTGATTGCACGAGCTGCAAAACCATAACTCAACTGTGTTATAACTCCACTGTTGATGTTAACAGGGCAATATCATCTGCATGGTTCAAGGCGTCAACAGCATTATAAACTGAGGCATTTCCTTGAATGGAGAGGGTTTCCCCTAAAATAATAGCAATAAACCACGGAATTTAAACTAATTCAGCAAAGGAGAACACAAAAGGACTCTTGTGTTCTTGTGACTTTGAGGTCCTTAAACACAAACTTAGTTCTCACAATTACAGCAGACTTACCACTTTTAACAAAAGTGTACAACAGGTAACAAAACCAAAAGATAATTCAATCAAACCAGCGACTTGATTAAAATAAACTATCCGTGCCAGGGATGCACTGTTCTTTCAAATCTGTATACTTCACTGCATAAAACTCCTTGGGATCATTTCTATACACAGAGCAACTTGAAGCCAGGGTTTGCTGTGGCGCTAAAAGCTGATTTTGCAGAACTGGATTGGTGCATCCCTAATCTTTACCACAGCTACTGTATCATTGTTAGGGCACAGCATATGTTTTAAATGTGCCAGAATGATTACTACATGTTTGGTCTGTCCATGAGCCAATTTATATATCAATATATGTATATGTATATCTGTGTCAGGTGAGCCATATTGTGTCACTACAAATAAGATTAGCCTCTCAGACAAATCATACATCAATGATTTCCCATGACTGGTACAGGCCCAGAAATATACTGTAGCAAATCAACCCATATACATTAGTTATGTGGTTAGGTCCCTGGTAAGCCTAGAGAACTAATGACTAGTTAAATTTCCAATATAACTGTGACACAAAAACAGGTCAGAAAAATACCAGAGACCAGGATGAACAGTATCTGAGGATGGAGTCTGCAGGCGCGGCTGCAACTGTCTCACTGAGGGCAGATCTGCACAGTCAGAAGGCTGTCTGAGAAGAAAACTCGGAGGCGGGAAACTATTTCTGTATATGAAATGGGCAGCATCGGCACCTGAGGCAACTGTTTGACCCTGTGCATTTCTGGGTAATAATCACCCACAGGAATGCCGGGCATGTCCGCCTGTGGTCGGCGGAGCGTTGCCATGTTGCTTTCAAGCTTCTGCCACTTTCACATTCCCCTGCCAACAAAGTAGGTGCCAAGGACTTTTGTCCTTCAACCCTTCAAACTTCATGCTTATGGCACAGTATCCCTCTACTACATAACAGAGTTTATGAGATGTACAGTCACTTAAGGACATTCAGAGCCATTATCTCCTCTCTACCCACAAAATGTTCTCCAAAGCGAACAGTAAAGGTGCTGGATATGAAGGGAAAAGCTCAAATTGTGCACCTCAGGGGGTTCTTCAACAACACAAAAAGTAACCTCTCTGTCCATTACCCCAGCTACCCTCTTCTCTCTGCTGCTTCTCCTGATTTTAATTACCTCCCAAGTGGAATGTAGAGAATTCAATGGAAAAGGAGTCTGTGCTCCACTAGTCCGGTCAGCTGTGCCCGCTTTATTTTCCTTGTATCACATTTCCAGGACTAGCAGGATTTACATGGATTTTCCTCCCCTCCTCTCTTCTCTGTCTGCTTTGAGAGGTGTTTAGTCTGAGGCTGTTTTTCCCAGCCACAGTTCGTACTCTGTCTCTGGCCAGGGATGCATCTGGACGCAAAATCCCCTAGATGTCTCTCCTGTTTCAGGTGCACATGTGTTTTGGGTTCAGGGTAAACCCACCACATTTAAATATTGCAATCTCGACAAGTCGCTAGTACTCGCCTTGGCTAAAGTTTCAAATACCCTTTGTAGCATTTTTATACATACATACATACATACATACATACATACAGATTCATTCAAACAGAAACAATATTTAAAAATCTAAAAGGTGTATACACAATCTGAGTTTCACAGCTTATTCTGCATGTTCAGATAACAATATATAAAAGGCATAATAAAAGTAAATAAAAAAGAGAAGAGAGAAGGAGGGCCTTCTGTGGTCAACACCTGCATAAGCTTAGACAGGTGTTGTCATTAGGAGAGAGATGGAACAACCCATGACAATATCACATCAGGAGGAACCTATTTCAAATGAGCCCGTCAGGAATGACCTGCTTACACCCCGGAGCACCTACTGAGGTAAGCACTGAGCCACTGATACTGACACCACCTCACCAGATATGGATAAACATTATATTATGCTGTGATATGATGGTAACAATCAAATGTATTTGCGTTCTTTGCTTCCCCCTTCTTATATTAACACAAAAGACATGAACACATTCAGCAGTTCACCATCTAGCCTTACTGAAGCCCCTTTTAATTAATTCCCTTTTATTTACTAATTGGGTAACAGGTTTTGTAGTAATAGTAACGGTCTCAGTTGTTCCCACACGACGTGAATGCATCACAACTCACTCATCACACAGGTTACCTGTCACCCCTGTCACGTGCGCAACCCTCACCTGTCGCCTTGACGACCTCGGGCCGGGACAGGACCGGGCTGCCCCCCCCACCACCACCACCACCTCCTCTTCCTCCTCCTCCTCCTCCACCGCGTGCAGCAGACTCCGGTCACCGGGGTCTCGCGGCGGAGACGAGGCCGTCCATCGGTGCCCTCAGTCAGACCGTCAGACCCCCGGGGAGTGCGTGCGAGTGCGGGGGCGCCATGGCGGGGCTGACCCCCCCAGGAGACGGGGGTCCGGTCTTCTTCAGCGGACGATCAGAGCGCACAGGGCGAGCGGACACTTCCCGGGCAGAGACGGCAGACACGGGTCACGGGTTTTACCGAGAGATTAAAAATAAATAAATAAAAAAAAAAAAAACCACACACACACTCAGATGTCCCGGTGGGAGAGGAAGCCTCACATCGGACGGCTCCAGCCGCGGCTCGGCTGCAGCCTCGGATCTCTGGAGAACTTAAACTTCCAAAACATTTTCACGGGTCGCACTCGAGATCATAGGCGCGTCGCAGGGGAGCGAGAGCTACCGGACAAGGTGCAACAACAACCGTGTGGCCTGTATGAAATCCATCTGTGAGCGTCAGCGCGCCAGAGGAAAAGACCGCACGGTTTCCGTGATTTTGACGGCCTCTCTTCCTGCTAAGTCTGCAGATTTCCCCTCTCCGCGTTGCCAGGTTGGAGCCCAAGATCCTCCCGGCTGCAGCGATCTCCGCCTTTTACAGTCGCGACGCATGTGAGCGCATCGCACTGCGGATCCAGACGTGATATAATCAAAGATAAAGGCCCGTCCGTGGCCTCTGACGACAAGTACACAGAATCTGATTCAGTGCGGCTCAAGTTCAGACTTGTCGCACAGACGGACTGAAATTACACTGGCGGATAAAAAAACAACAACAACAACAACAACAACAAAAAAAAAACACTACATGCAGATGTTTATCACACACATAAAGTTGTTATGTGAGGCCAGGCCAAGTTGCGTTAACTCCACCGATGTTTACACTTCGGTTCCTGGAGAATTCACGACGGGGACGAACCGACTTTATTGTGAAGAGGAGAAAAAAAAAAAAAAAAAAAATCTTTTTCATCGACACAGTCACAGAGCAGTCGCGCGGTCTCTGTTGCCAGCTGTAGTCCGCAACTTTCCAACAACCAAAACAAAGTAAGAAACAATCTTCAGCCGAATACGTCAAACTTCCTGACAGAAAAAAAAAATATATATATCGCCACCGGAACCCGCTTTAATGCCTCCAGCAAGTCCAGAAAGCTGCTCTCCGAGCTCGGCTCCGTGCTCTCCAGAGTCTCGGCTGTGCGTCGTCCACAGATGTGATAATAAAGCGGGTTTATTCCCGGGGGGCTGCTCTGATTACTGAACTATCCGAAGCAGCGCCGCGCAGCTGCGGGGGCGCGCTGTTACTCGAGTCTTTCCGCGGGAGCGCGCACGGTGTCATTAACGGGGCGGTCCGGCTGTGACGTAAGACCAGCCTCGTGCTGCCTTCAGGGCTGTAGGAAAGTTGCACTCTTCATTGCCGTTCGGAGGCTGCAGCGACGCGCAGCTTTCTGCCACTTAATTCAAGTCACAAGCAGTCGTGGAGGAAGTATTCAGACCGTTTACTTCAGTAAAAGAACTGTAAATGTCAAATTACTGCGTTACGAGTGAAAGCCCTGCATTTAAAATGTTACTTAAAGATGTATTTAGTGCCTCTTTGACTGTTCTATTATATATTATATCATTAGTTTATTATTACTCATGCAGTAATATAAAAGCAAGATTATAATGTTGTAGTTGGTTGAGGTGGTGCTCATTGTGAACTATTTTGTACAGGATTGGAAATGGTTGTTTTCATTATGGATTAATCTGCTGATTATTTTAAACAGTTTTGCAGTACATTACCACTTCATAAACTGAAAGTCATTTAACCATACAAGAATTTATCATTTTGAAATCCTTCAGCCAAGGCATTCAGTCATTAACCTCCATGGAATTCAAGAAATTAGCATCAATAAAACACATTCAAATCACTGCATTAAATCAACACCAGCATTTTATTTTTCTCAAAAAGCATGTAAAAAAGAAAAACAAAAAAAGAAAATGCACAAAATGATTGTGTATATTGGCGTAGAAAGGGGGCGCTTACGTTTTCAAATGTTACACTTCCATAACACAACTAAGCAATAGAGAGAAGGGAGAATAGAGGAGAAAGACTGCATACACAGTCCAAGCGTCCTTTTGCTGTAAGGCCACCTCAATCCACAGGTCAAGTCTGTAATACAGAATACATTTTCAAAGATGCATACATTTAACATGTCTCGATGACAACAGCATTGAAAAGTAAGTCCACATCAAGTTTAGCACAAAAATGAAATGACTCACAGGTTTAACATTTAAAATGTTGGACTGCAATCATTCACCTGAGCCACTTGGCACCAGTGTAAGTGTACCTTTGTCTGCTCTGTTACACTTAGGAGATGCAATTCACAGATTCTGCAGTTGTACCTTGGCGAACTGCTAACGGAGAATGACGGAGACAGCATTACTAGATACAATAGTCTTGATTTTAAAGCATTCTCAGAAATCCCGAGGACCATTTTAAAATGAAAAAAGGGAAATTATAAAATATACACTGTCACAGTAGAATTAGAATTATTGTACATTATATGTGGCTAAAAAGTGGTTAGATAGGAACAATGGCTGCTGGTTGAGTGAAGTAATCCTGTGTTAAAGAGTGGGGCTCTAGAGTAAGCAGGTCTGTTTTTTGAAAAGGCATGATCAGAACATTTCTTTGTAAAGATTTGTGCACTCAAAAGGTCTGGTTTGGAAAGCAATATATGGTCAGCTATTTCTTTCTAAGGCTTTTCTTTTGAAAAAGTAACAAATATCCATCTGTTTGAGTTTAGCTTTCTGTTCGGCACAGCACGCTCAAATTCACAGTAAACTTTCAGTCACAAAAAGTACTTTGTGTCATTCAAGTGTCAGTCAAGTCTCAGCGGTATTCAGTCATATTCTAAAATGAGATATTTGAATGGCTTTAGACTCATTCATTATATAGAATGAAATATAGATGTGGAAATCTTGTTTAACTGTGTTTATTTCTCTTAGGTGTTGGAATCAAATAAGACAAAAAAAGAGTCTGGAGTGCAGTAGCTGCACTGCAGACTGAGGCAACGTATTCCAAAACTTTGAATAAAAGGCTATGTTGAGTTCATGGGCAAGTTCTTTTTCTTCCTCTCACACTAGACGCTACTGTCATACTTTCCCCAGCAGGGGGTGCTCTGCACTGGGTTTAGCATGCAGCATGCAGGAGCAGGTGAGGGGATCAACACTGTGACAAACCCTCCCACAGACACCTTCTGTAAATTCAATATTAAGAAATAGGTCCAGGTGCTAAGATGTATTTAGCTAATAAGACAGGAGATGAGAACAGGAAGGCATTTATTTAAAAGGGAAACCTGTCCACGCTTACTAGTTGGGACTTGTGGGGGGGAGGGGGGGTATGATCCAGTTATATGAACACACCAAAATACAGCAGGGGAAATAATCATCACAAGACGCCAACAACTGACAAGCGTGAAATGACGAGGGGAATAAACTGGTGTGATTTCTAGCAAGGCTTAAACTCTGTCCATCAACATCCTCATTTGTGATACAGAAACGTAATAGTAATCGATTTAACGTTTCCAGCTCCTCTTAAATTATTTGATAAGAGGGAGTGAGGGATGTTTACGAACGAGGCCTTAGTTTCCCGGGATTAACAACATCTTGTCTGGTGATCACGTGTGCTCATGTGTGCAAGACGAGAGTACAGTAGGTTGGGGGAATGTTCACTAATCACAAACTACAGCTCTATGTACAGACAGTATACAAAACACAATCTGAGAATTCCATTAAAATTTCAACCATAAAAGCTCAGAGAGGATCAACTTATGCCATGACATCAATCAAATCCAAACTCAAGTGCTTCTAAAAACATTAAAAAGTGATTTGCTATGCATTAATGAAACAAATAAATCATTCACAACACAAAAGATCAATACAGTCATAAGATAAGGCTATTAAGACCCAGTCATCCCAACATGCAAGGATAAGACTCAGAGTGGTCAATAAAATAAGAACAAACCATGGGATGAAGCGAACGACAATAAAACTAAACACAAAAATTAAAACACGAGAGGTGAGCTGTTGCTGATGTGTGCGGTTATTTTTACAGTACTCTGTACCCTGTTTGTTCCTCAAATATATGAAACCTGACAAACTGACAGCAAAGTCACAATACTGAGGACTATTATTTTGATTGGTGTTCTGTTAAAATGAGTGAAACCCTTGCAATATTTTTAAAAATCCGTGGGTGAAAATTGACCTGAGTGTATGCTCACCTGCAAAACATGGATGCTCTGTAACCCCTCCGATATGTTTGCCTGAGCATACAGTTTACTTGTTCAAAAAATAAAAGGGTGCAAATTATCAAAAAGAATAATAAGGAAAATAAAAGTGATTATTATTACACTCCCCGTACCAGAGAAGGCTTTTGGTCACAATCAATTACCAATTCCAAACAGGAAAATAAAATTAAGAAAATACAGATATCAATAAATTTGAACCAAATATATATCCCCACAATCAACTTTTAAGGAGTATAATTATGACTGGCCAGTAATTTCTTAGATGTTTATGCATGTATCTGCTCTGATGGCATTTAAAAAGCAAGTGAGCGCATGGGTGATTTAACAGTGCCCCAGCATATTGAGGCATGTGTTCCTTGTGATGTATTGGAGGTGTTAGGAGGAGGAAAATGAAGAGGCAGGCCTGGGATGGGACACAGGCATACACGATTATGCCGTCTTTGTTATATTTTCTGTCTCCTTGGAGGCCCAGAGCTCTTTGTGCTGTTTGCGTCCGAAGCCCTCGTCGTAGTTGCCTTTCGCTTTGAACAGCTGCTGAAAGTGGGGTTTACAGTAAAATTCGCCTTGAAGAGCCGCGAATGTGCCAAGGCTGCCAGGAGGAGAAATAAAACAGTTACATATAAACCAAAAAGAGAGTCAGGAGAAGAAGAAAGTGAAGTGAACACACAGGAAAACAGTAAACTTTATATACTCACCTGAGTTTGGCATTGCAGTGCTTGCAGCAGAAGCATGTTGAATGGAAGACCAGGTTGTTGGCCACCAATCTCTCCATTGGATAGACCGTCTTCTCACATGATGAACACACTTCCTTCTGGGCCTTAAAGCTGAAGGACTGAGCAAATAAATATACCGATTTACTACCAGACACACAAACAGGCAGTGATCTAGGCTTCGGTCCTTAGTGAGATGAAAGCTAGCATTTACAAAAGACAAATAATGCAGGAAAGACTTCCTTTGACTGTCCTGTGAGATCAAAGGCTGATGAAAGAGAAGCGAGGCCAGAGTAACGCACACAGAACAGAGAACCATGAATGAGAGATGACAGAAGATGGATATTTACCTTAGATCGCTGGACAGGTTTCTCTTCAGTGGTGTTCCTGGTGTCCTGTGGAAGGAAAGAACAAACAAACAAACTTAACGTTTAAACAAATGTATTCAAGTGTGTGTAAAGACTCTTGTTATGCTTTGAAGTGCAAAAACAAATATTAGGCGAAATCAAAAGTAGATATGTGTCCTATTAGATTACAAGCAACAGACGAACTTCACAAGGATGAAAAAAAAAAAAAAAAAGGAACACCAATGTCCTTTTTGCCGTCCTCTTATTACCTTTACCAGTGTGTTAGTATTGTCAATCTGATCTCTCTTTCTCTACCCCTCTTTCTATTTGCTCCATCTGTCTCTTTGCACCCCTGGGAGAGGATCAGGTGCCTTCTGTCTGGTCATGTGAGCGGAGCTGTGGGCCGCTCTGCATGGGGCTGCCCTCAACATAGCACAACAGCTCAGAACCAGCCTTCCAGTTAATAAACTTCCCAGGGCAAAACCTTTTACCAATGGTAGGAGACTCCCCACTAAAATATCACGACTGACACCTAGTCTGCCAGTCTTTACATCTTTTACTTGATGTTTTTGCCACTTTGTAATCCACACATGTAATGAAGCATTTCCTTCACTCGACCCTACAATCATGCAGTTGTAGGTTTACTCTTTAATTCTCTGGCTGCCATTTACCATCGGTCACCACATTCCCCTGTGTGGGTGTCAATGTTTCTGTCAGGTAATTACAGTTTGTTTTATGGTGACACGAGGAATTGAAAGACTTCCCTCAAGGCGCTCGAAAGGTTGAGAAGAGCGAGCTTGCACAATCTCACGCTGGAGGAAGTTACACAGTAATGACTGTATCTGCCCTCTCGAGTATTGCAGCCGGTCTCCAGCAGCAACAAGCACGGCCACATCTTTAAGCAGGGCCAGCAGGTAGTTCAAGCGGATAATAAACAGGCAGAGAGACATTCATGTACACAGTAACTGCCGTGGAAAAGCCAGTGTGCAGAGAAGAAGGGCGGCCTCTGTTTAGGCAGGGGAAAAGTCCACTGCAGACTTTGCTAAAACCCTGTTATGTAAGGCAGTTTGGCTGGAGCTGGACGAAGTGGTGGAGGTGGGGTGGTGTGAGTTCAGGGGCTGCTCCCAGAGTTGCAAAGAGAAGGATCACAGGCAACTGCTGATCTTCATTTATACAGGTCTTGGACCTGCCAAAGTTCTTGCTTTGTAAGCAAATTAACAAATCAAGATACCTCCCTCAGAGATGGAAGTGACAGCATGAAGTATGTGCATCCATCTTCAATCAAAAGCTGTTTAACTGACTACTGATTAAAATATAAATAAAACTGCAAGTGGGCTTGAATAAAAGTGGCTGAAATACTGGCCATCTGCGCACAGGGGCAGACAATCTGGATAGCGTCTTCTATCACAGTACATGTCATTTTATATCATGATATCTATGTGTGACATGAAGATAGAGTATGTTGATTGCCACCAGGTGGTGTATGTGTGTATGTATATGTAAGACTGTATCTGACACTTTCGTTTGCCTTGCCATGAAAAAGACCAATTACATTAAAGCATGGGTGGTAAAATGATTGGAGCTTAGTGTTCACCCTCTCTCACCCTCTTTATAAAAGACGTCACTGCCGTGATCAGCACAAACCTTTCGGTGTGTATTAAGCACTTAATTCATGCTGACAGTCTAAACAACATGAATGTTGCCTCTATTGTAATTTGCATACTATTTATGACCCTTTCAACTTAATGCACCACCAAACAACCGAGTAGGATGAACAGCAAGGGTGTTGTCTGCACTTATGAGAGCTGGATGACATGCTTTGGAAATGATTGGCTCATTAACAGTGGGGCCATGCAGCTTCCTGTCGATGCAATCACATCCCAACTGTCTGCCGTCTCCTCTTCATCCCTGATTCCTCTTGGGCTCAGTTAATGTTGCTGCTAGCTAGCAGACAGCTCACGCTTTGCTGGTTATCTAGCAGGCTGCACGCTAGACCACTTCCTGTTGCTGCAGACAACTGCTAAGCCAACGTGACTCAAAATGGTTTAACACTGTGGAAGCCCAAGTTTAAATGTGTAAAGTTCTCACAGTGTATTTGTAGAGGAGATTTACTTCAGTGGGAGGCGGTAACAGCAGGAAAAATGAGGTCAATAGGGGCTTCACTTCTGCATATGAAATCATGAAATTGATGTAGCCAAAAAAGGAAAACTGATCTGAAGGCAAAGAGAGGCCTTTTTTCTTTTCTGGTAAAAACAACCGCGCAAGATTAGTTACCATGTTAGGGGGTAGGCATGCATTCCAAAACACACAGACATGCACATACCCAGACATCCTGGACGACATCAGATGAGCTTGTGCCATCCTGTCTTCTTTTGCCTTATATGTACATGAGTCTAAATTGCCACCAAACAGCTCGATTGTGGCAGGAAGTTGTTATGACACATGACATCTGGCTTCCTCTGTCTCGCAGAGTCCCAACAAGGACAGCAGCTAGAGTCCTAACTGACTCGCATCCCAATACATGACTGCCAACGAACACTTGTTCTGTAGGAAGGCTTCAGCTGCAGAGTGAATAAACTACAAGAGAACTAGAATGAGGACTCGCTTTGTGAGCTGTATGAGAACAGAGTCCTCCTGCCTAATGAAAGAAACAAGGGATAACCAAATAAATGGAAGGGTGGGAAATGAAGGGCCTTTATAAGCGCAGAACAAGGTGTTCAATGTAAACATAAATAAAAGGAGGTTTGTAGTGTAATAATTAGCTCTGCTATTCCCACACTATTTTAATTGTGAAGCAATTTGACATACCCGTGCGTGAGAAGCTAGAGCCAGCTGGAGAGCTGTGTCTTACCAAACAAAGACCACTTTCACACAAGCTGCGAAATCTTCTTGCAACAGAGATTGAGCGCTTACCTCACAGCATCAATCCCTCGTACACCGAGTCCTCGCTTTAGATTTAATCACACCTGCACACGTCTGCCTGTGTGTGCGTCTGTGTTCATGTCGCAACCAGCCAGCCAGGAGCTCTGGGTGGGATAGAACCAGGTTCCACTTTTCTCTTTGAATTGGTTTAAAGGGAATAGCTCAATGGTACATTTTGGGAAATATTTTTATTCGCTTTCTTACCGAGGGTTAGATGAAAAGGTCGATACCACTCTCATGTCTGTATGGTAAATATGAGGCTACAGCCAGCCAGTTTAGCTTAGCAAAAAGAGACAGAGGGAAAAACATTTCTTGAAAAAAAAAAAAAAGTCTGGCACATAACCCCTGTAAAATCACAACTTGCTATTTTTACATTTTGTTTGTTGTACGAATTAAACAAACGAGATATAACTAATGTATAATTAGTGAGCTTCGGAAGTGCTAGTGGGTGGATTTTGTCACCCTTGTTACCCCTACTTACCATAAAGACATGAGTGGTATCAATCTTCTCAGCAAAAGGTAAATTATTTATTAGGTAACCTATTTCCAAACTATTGCTTTAATTGGTCATTAGTAATGGGTTACTGTGCATCTTCATCTGGTTTTAACCTTTTGTGTTGACGATCCTCATTACCATTACTGTCACAAATCCCACTGCCTTTTTCATTTTAGAAAGCATACAACCTCCAAATAATGTGTGCAGGTCCTTCACTTTGACACAGAAGTCAAACAGGCTACAAAGCTACAAACCAGACCCCCGTCTCAGTGTTTACAAGTGCTATCTGCTGACGTAAATCACAGCCTTTTAGAACAGTTACAACAACTCTAAAGAATCTTACGAGGGTGAAAGGTCAATGTGTTCATAAAGAGTTCAAATGGGAAGAAGTATCTCCTCTTTTTCTGACGGACACAACAAAATTAGACAACCCCCCCCCCACACTTGATCATCATTGAATACACACTGTGGTGCACGATTCACTGCAACAGGCCCCTAGAAGGGAAGGCAGGGGCTATGTTAACAAACGTCTTATGTCATTAATCCAAAACAAGGCTACCGCTCTCTCTCTCCATCATCCCTTATTTTTAGAAAAGTGATCATTGTTTAATCGTTTGTGACAGCAGAGTGGAAAACAGAACATATGGGAAGAACCTCATACTTCAAAAGCAACAAAACAGTGTTAATAAGCCCATCTATTAGTTGTCAAGCAGTTTGATTCATCATAACGAACAAAATTTTCCAGTCCAGTACTAGCAACATAAATAATGCGTCTTACTGTATATTGCACTTTATAGACCTGCAAGCCATGGCACTGATCCAACCGCTAAAACAGCTGCTGCAGGGAATATATGTTGGCTTCCCTTGACAGCAATCTTCCATCAACTACTCTGAACATGAAGCAAGTAAGTAAGTGGACAAGAGGCATGGGAAGAAAAAATACTCGGGGGGGGGGGGGGGGGGGGGGGGGGGAGAGAGAGACTGATGAAAGTAGCAGCATGACACTCAGAGTGCAGACGCAGGTTCAACAGGGTCTGCAGAGTAATCAGATCTAGGGGCGTTTGGTCAGCCACTACTTCTCTTCCCTTTTTGAGCTTCCTGTATGCAACGAGAAATGTGATGGGGCACTTTTCTGTCTGGATGCAGAGGGTGTCTCTCTTTAGACAGACACTTGTCTTTTCACTTCCTTTCTGGGGAAGCTGTTATTTTCCAGATAAAGCCTTTGAAGGATTTATCTAAATGTGCGGCTATGTTGTTGTAGTATCAAAAGCACTTAAAAACTGCTTAACTTAAAGTGCAACTACCGATTATTTCCATTATCAATTAACATACACTCGACTAATCCTTTCGTCTGTCCAAGTCCAAGGTGCAGTCTTTAAATGTCTGATCAACAGTACAAAACCAAAGGATATTTAAATTACAATAATACAGAGAAAAGCAGCAAAACCTCACATTGGAGAGGCTAGAACTAGGGAATGTTTGACATTTTTTGCTTGAAAAATTACTTTAAGGATTAATTATCAAAATAGCAGCTGGTTATTTTTATGTTCATCCACTAATTGGTTAACAATTAATAATTTCAGGTTAAGAGGACTTTGAGAACAAATTTCTTGTTTTTTTTGGTCTTTGTTGTTTTGACGATTCAAAGGGAGAACTACAGCCTCAAATGTGAAAGAAATAAAACCTTCACACTTAACCACTGAAAGCGTTTCTGAGAGGCAGGCTGCCCTTTCAGATAGAGAAAGCGATACTGACTTTTCACTTGTCACTTGTAGTCAGCAACTTTTGCTTACAGAACCTTGAGTTCTGAACTGCAATGTCTGTCTTACTACACTGAAAAAACCCTCTGTGTTTTCTTTCATTGAAGAAGCATCCCATGGGCACAATTAAAACTACTTCAGTCCTGTGATCATTCATGTCGGTGACCTGTCTAATGCCAAGAGAAAACATGGCAATTCAGGGAGTCAGATACTAATGTCAGAAAGGCAAATACAATGTCTGTTCTTAAAGATTAACATTACATTTCTTAATTTTGTCACATGACCCTAAACCAAATGGTGTTCAAGTCTGTGATGTTCTTGAAAACTACTGGTTGGTGCTGGTATGCTGCAGCAGCTGGTATGTCTGGTTTCTTCTTAAAATTGCAAAGAACAAAACCGGTGGAGGCCTGTGAAAGAATGTGTCGAAGACCTGGAGCCTGTGTTGACTTGACATAACGAGAAACCGCTGCCTTCTGCAACTCACAGAGGGTTGAGAAGAAACGGCCTCAAGTGCTGCGACTGATCAGATGTTATCACAGACTGGACAAGAGGGAAACATTTCACAACCAAATTCTCCTCCAGGACTGGAGTTTAGGTTAACATGCCCCATCGTGTCTCAGAAAAAATTTCATACGCAAATATTTGCTCTGAGATCACAGAACATTTCCATCACATACTGAAGGATCCTTAACTGCAGACTGAGACATTGTGGACTGGGACAGTGAAGGCTGAAGGGAATCAATGTTTTGAACTCCCCCCCCCCCCCCCCCCCCCCCCGCAGTAAAGCGTCTTAAATTGTTATTTCTCAAGATTTAATGTGGATTATTTAAGTGGCAGTGAGTAGACTCCCACTGAGCTCTGCAGTTTTCAAATGTCTACTGTTGACTGAAAATACTGTGGGAAACTCTGGCCTAAAGTCTTTTCAAATCAGATAACCTACATTCAATCAGTGCTGGCAGCCACAGAGATGCAGAGCAATGTGAGTGCATTGTTGTTGTCAAAAGCATGAATACTGAGAAATATTCACACAAAGATTTAAATGGCAGAGAGCTGCTGACAGGGTGAAGACTTTGGGCTGCACCAAATGATTGAAAAAAATAAAATAAAAATCATACAACCACAATGTCAATAAATGAAAAGCAAGAATTAATTATTATTAATTAACAATTGTTAGCCCTTGACATCTTAATGACAGTGATTTGTTGCTGTATTGGTAGTGCAGCTGAACCTTTATTACAAACCATCTGAGATCTGATTTTCACTAGACTGCAGTGAACCATGTCAGGAAAATGAAATAAATTAAACAAAGTAAAAGGAATGTGGGAAGTCTTTGCCTTCAATGTCTGAGCCAGAAAACATCAATGCAGGTTTACAGAGCCTAAAGATTTGTCAGATTTGTATTCCAACAGACGAGAAGAAATAAAAAGCTTCTTTTTTTGGGTGATGATTGGAAAAGAAAGGGAAAGGTATGCAGTTAGTTAAGACTATTACTCTGACCACATTTGCCTGCAGCTGTATCGCCTGAACCTGCTAGCGACCCATTTAATTTCTGGAAAACACCCCCCCAACCCCCCCCCAAACATATGGCACTCCTGACATGCCCAATCAGGTTTTGGTGCCGTTAATGGTAATTGTTTGACAGAAGAGCACATGGCCAGACAACATAAATGTTATTAGTCCTCCCTGCAGCTTTGTACAACAAGCTTGGTCTAAATCCCCATTATTTGTTTGTTTCTTTTGACAAACAAGACTGCAACAACAGCAGCCTCTCAAAATCCACCAGAATAGTGACGTAAATCAGCCAGTAGAGCAATGTGTCAATCTGCTCTGTCAACTGACTGAAATTACAGTCAGGCAGCCCACTGACGAAGGCAGGAAATGAAAACGACTGTATACTTACTTAAGCCTTGTCGCCATATGCCATGGCTATAATGACAGGCTGTTGTAAATGTGGTGCGCTGGATGGACGAAAAGTGGTTTTACCAGACCACAGAACAATTTGTAAACTGCTCGAAAACACAAACACAGGCAATCCAAAAAAATAAATAAAAATCAGTGTGGAGAGTGAAACACATGTTTTCTTCCATTTGCATAGTTTTAATCCAGTCACTCATTCATTTGGCTTTAGTCAGCACGCAGTGTCAGCAGCTGTACTGTAGGTGAGATCACGGGCCAGTGGACATGTCCGTTCCCAAAATGGGGTCCGGGGACCATTTAGCTTTGCATGTAAAGCCCTGATTAAGGTTTCTGATCACTCTGTTGGTACAGAAAGGAGCGACTGAGAGAGATGACCAGAAGCACGAATACCATCATGATCATGTGTCTGGCGATGAGCAGGTTTCTTGTTGTCCCTGCAAATGTCACATCCCAAATAAGATTAAAAGTAGGATAGGAGTCAAAAACAAGGACACTAATGGGAAAATATACATAACCAATGAGATCAATGTGGTAATACCTTGTGATCAGAGTGCTGTAAACTCCCCACCTCCATCCTAAACATGGTACCGACTAAATTACATCCAGGAAGCTTAAAATGGATTTCCTGCTTTTATTTACGTGCTCCTTTGTTTAATTTTGTTTGTTTGTGGTCTACGGGATTAAATCACTTGGAAATCCCTCTCACAGACTCCTGCGCTGTCTGTACATGCTTATTTTACTACAGACCTTTATGTAACACTCAGCAGGTCGGAGCCTGAGCCAGTTAACAATAAAAACACACACACACACACACATTGATCTGCTGAGGCTGGCCACCGCTGCTCAGACAAAACAAAACACAGAAAAATCACGCCACGCCACATCACATCGTCCAGCCACGGATCAATTCACAAATCGTCTGATAGAGACGACCAGTGAACAAAGCATCGTCCCTCACACGGAGGGCTCCTCGTGTTATTTGTGTTTGTGTTTTTTCCCAGAGGCTTTAAACCTCCTCGATGGTCGGTCTTAATTAGCCGGCGGGCTAGCTAACTAAGAGGCGTTAAAAGCACGATGGCGGGCGTTCAAATCCTCCTCAAACTCAAACACAGAGCCGCCGTCCGCCCTCACGGCCACAGCTCGGACAGACAGACAGACAGACAGACAGACGGCTCCCCGGTCTGACCGACCTCTGGCGGGTGGACGGACACCATCACCGGCTCACCTCACCTCTCTGTCTCTCTCTCTCATAAAGGAGAGGAGGGAGAGGAGGGAGAGGAGGGAGGCTGCAGACACACACGGTGCGGACAGGCGAGGAATGGCACTCACCATCTGCGCTGCTGGTCTGCGACACGCCGGCTGGGTAACGCGGAGTCTGCTCGCTCGCTCACTGGCTGGAGGAGGCCGGGACCTGCGCTCTCATCCGCTGCGCACGGGAGGTCTGGAGGTCTGGTGGAGGAGGAGGAGGAGGAGGAGGAGGAGGAGGAGGAGGTCGCTGGTCCCGGTGCCGGTGAGCTTTCTACCCTCCGCGTCGCCTCACGTCTCGGTTTTCAACAGCTCTTTTCTTTTTTTTTGTTGCCTCTCTCTCCCTCTCTCTCTCTGTGTCTATGTCTCTCTCTCTCTCTCTCTCTCTCTCTCTATGTCTCTCTCTCTCTCTCTCTGTGTCTCTCTCTGTCTCTCTCTCTCTGTGTCTCTCTGTCTCTCTCTCTCTGTCTCTCTCTCTCTCTCCTTCTCTCTCTCTGTGTCTCTCTCTCTCTCTCTCTCTCTCCGGCAGGATGTCGCTCGCTATTGGCTGCCTCTCTGCTCCCGATGCGTTCACGGGCTGTCGGAGAAATGTCGACTGCGAGCGGAACGAGGATGTCGAGCTTTTACATGAACATTACCCCACCCCGTTAGTTGTACCAATTTGTGTTTGTCACTTATTTTTTATCTGCTCTCGTGTACATTATTTTTGATCAGATACTGGTGCTTTTATTGTTGATGGATGGAGAAGACAAGATAAACCTTTATTGATCCCTAGTGGGGAAATTCGCTTTTAGCAGCAGCACAACATCAGAAATAAGAGTATAGAAAGAAAAATAAATAATGTCTTCCCATGTCTATTCCATGTCGATGCCATTAATACCATTTTCATCAATATCATTTTGACTAAAGAATGCATGTATAACTTCATTTGATACTTTGCTCACTTTATGTTTTATGTTTGTTTGTTGACTAAATAAACGCCTGGGGGGAGAAGATTGCAACAACAGATGAATCGCCTCATTGATATACTAAGGAGATTACATTTTTGAATTGTATGTGCACAGGCATATAAGAAGTAATCCAATCCTTTACCTAAGTAAAAGTTGCCTTACGACAACGTAAAAAGACTTAATTACAAGCAAAAGTCCTGCAAAATCTTTCTTAAGTCAAAGTATAAAAGTATTACCAGCCAAATGTACTTAGTAGTATCAAAAGTAAACTTCAACTTGCACTTTACAGTCCCAAACACACACAGACTTGACCATAAAGCATAATAACATACATAAAACATATGAAGAAACATAAATCATGTGATCTGCTTACAAAATATGATGGATGCTTCATGAAAGTTACAAACATGATCAAGTCAGACAAGATGGCATTATAACTCTTTCCGGACAATACTTTCAAAATAAACCTAACTGAAACTCATGAGCAGCTCTTTGTCCTCAAACAAAACAAAAGGTGTTAAAGGGTTGATTGAGGATCATGAGTGTTTACTGCCTCCCGGTGGTCACAGTGGGGAACTGCAACACTACAGTTTGTCATGGATAACCGTGTTGCTACTCATATTTACATACTCAACTTTATTATAAGCGTTATCATACTAGATGACAATAAAAGAATTATTGATAAAAACTGTAATAATATTTGTTTAAATATTGATTTGGAGATCTAGCGAGCTTCCGGTGTCAAGTACGCGTCACTGCACCTCAGCACCTGCGTCAATCAACAGACTTGATGGCATAATGGATGTATTGTACTTCCGGTAAATTCTGCACTAAAGCTTGAGTACATATTAAGTATTTTATGACCGTATTATAATCGTGATTTATCATCAAGATTTATTTAAAACAACTTTATTCAATAATAGTCCTCGGTGCAACAATGACTCTTGAACTCTGTTTTCATTGTGATCTGTGCTTCACATCTCAGCTCGTTTTAAAGTCAGCGTGGCTGTTGCTCTGCCTCATGAATTGCACAGAATAGGACAAAATTAAACAAGATCATTTTGATGTAACTGCAAAAAATAGCCAATTTAAGAAAAAGTATTACAGATGTATTTAGTGATCAGAGAGAATATTATATAATTATAATTATGCATTTAAAGAGTGAGCTGTGCAGATGTTTTCAGTGGGAAAAACAGAAGAGTGGCACAGTTTGACTGTCACAGAAAGCAGACACAAAAGTAGATGCCAAATGAGTATTTTTAATCAAAACTTCACATTTTCCATGTGTGAATGAACACTTGAAATTCCTCTCATACAAACAACTGAAAAACATTTCAAAAGCATAGAGACTAAATGCCAAGGAAAGGCACTTCACTAAAACTTGAATACAAGACACAAAAAGAGCTATACGACGTTTCTGACATATACGCGTGTGATTGTGAAACATCACAGTGCGCTTTCCAAAATGAAACGGTTCCAAGAGTTAGCTTTGTAGATTAACAAAATGCAAACACACAAACACACTTGGCAAAAGATCCGAAATAAAGCGTCGGGTCTGCAAGCACAAAAGCATGATTGGAGCTCAGTGAGAGGAAACAAGACAACAACCAACACAACCTTACTTTGAACTGTTTACTGACAGCAGGATTCTTTACAGCTCTATTGCTTGAACCTATTTACTTACAATAACAACAGTCTTGATGGTATATGTACAGTGGCTGTCTCTGAGCTGCAGGAATTGATCTGTCTGACACACTCTGTTGAGCTCTGACCAAACATGAGGTCCTAACCAACCTGACAGGATCATCAGTACACTTTCATACCACAAAATCCCCCCTACAGTCCTGTGCTTGTGTCAGCTTCTGATATGCTCTGCTCATCACGGAGCAGTTGGTTGCACATATTATTCTATTGATGCTTTTTTTTTTCTCTCTTTAGTTGTCCCACCTGCTCTTTCTACGTTTTGGTGGTTCAGGGACAGCAAAGCTATCATCTCCTCTGTCCCTCCCCTCCCCACTCCCCCTGTCTCCCCCGTCCCTCTCACTCCTCCGATCCTCTCTGTCCCTCCTGCTTCCGTCTCCGTTGCGACTGTCGCTGTGGCGCCCGCCGCTGTAGCGGTCCCGGTCCCCGTGGCGGTCCCGATCTCTGTCTGCATGGCGATCCCGGTCTCCGTGGCGATCCTCTCCGCTGTGTCGGTCGCTCCTGTCGCTGTGGCGGTGGTAACTGTCTCCGTGGCGGCCCCGGTCCTCCCCGTGTCTGTCCCGTGAGCTCTCTCTCTGTGGTGGAGGAGCAGGCGGAGGGTAGCTGTGCTGTGGACTGGTTTGACTGGTGGGCACGGAGCTCAGGGAGCCAGCGCTGGTGAAGCCGGCCATGGACATGGTGATGCCCTGGGGCCGCTCTGAACCGTTGGCGGCCTCCGTCGGGACAGAGCTGAGACTGCCGGCACTGGTCCAGCATGACGAGCTGCTAGACTTGGTGCTGAGCTTTGGAGGGCCGCTGGACGCAGCGACAAAGTGGCTCTTATACTGAGCCTACAAGAAAGGGAGACGATGAGAAGAAGAGATTAGCTGACTGGGAGGCAAAACTAAAAATCCTTACTTTGAAACTTCAAATTAAGGATTAGAATAATAAGAACGACCAAAATATATCTGCAGGGTGGTGATAGGATCCTGATCAAATATACTACATCATTTCATCACCAGGTGCTCAGATTTTACCCTTTTTTACTCTCCTACAAATACTACAGTATTTCAAACTGGTTAAAGAAGACAACTAATTGTAGGCTAACATAACGGAAGGATCAATACAATAATGATCAATAGCTGTGAAATAAAGTTAAGGATATAACAAAGACATAATAACTAAGACAGAAGAACAGAGCGGAGAGAGTTCTACCTGGAAGGCTTGTTTCATCGCAGACATGCGATCTCCCATCGCCCCAGAGGCTGGTTTGCCGTAGCCTTCGAAGCTACTCGGGGAAGACAACAAGCTGCTGCTGCCGCTGCTGCTGCTGCTGCGTTCCTGCAAAGACAACAGAGAGTTACTCACATCTCTCAGAACTTTCTCCAACTATCACCATGAATCTCTTCAATCTAAAAGAAATATCTTAGCCATCATAGCTTTTAATGCTGTCAGAGGGTCAAAGTTTACAGGTGTAGTCCGGAATTTTTGATAGTATTTGTTCATTTTACAATGCATAGTAATAACAAAAATAAAAAGCTGATTTACAGTGTAGTAATTAGTTACTCACAGAACTGTCAGCCCCCAGGCCTGGTCTCTCTCTGTAACCGAGACCACCTCCACCAATATTTGGCTTCTTTCCTTTACCACCCTTGAATCGGGATTTCCTGAACCAAGGATTCTGGGAAGAAATGAAAACAGAACAGAACAGAACAAAGTTACAAACATTCACCCCTAAAAAAACAATATATTTACTTTACGGCTGTTTTGATTATTTTGACTGAATTGCTCACCTGCATGGCTAAATCCATGAGTTCTTTGGAAACGGCTTGGTTAGCTCCTTCTAGATTTCTCACAAGGTCACCAGCGAACGTGGTGTCTTTGCTGGCGAGGAGAGTGTAAGCCACACCCTTCTCTCCAGCACGACCAGTTCGACCAATCCTGTGTGTGTGCGTGTCGATGTCCCGTGCCACGTCGTAGTTCACCACTGTGCGAATGGATGGGATGTCCAGACCACGAGCTGGGGAGGAATAAAAACAGGAATGTTAAAAGAGGTTACATTTATAAGTTTATACTATAGTTTTGTTTCTCAGCTCTCGATATACAGAAGAAACGTTTGAAATTGGACAAATACGTCCACGTGAATGCTCAAAGAGCAACGAAGAGGGAAAGAAATTAGGAAAAAACTCCCCCATCTCCATCACCACCTCCTCTTGTACTCACCAGCTACATCAGTGGCCACCAGAATAGGCAAATTCTTTTTCTTGAAGTCGCTGATGACCTTGTTCCTCTCACTCTGGTCCATGTCTCCGTGCAGGAGGCCCAGGCTGTAGCCCTCCTGTGTCAGGTTGGTAGCCAGTTCTTCACAGTTTGCCTTCTTGGTGACAAAGATGAGCACTGAGCCAGAGGAGGTGAACTCGACCAGCCGCCGGGTCAGCCAGCCCCATTTATCGGTCCCGCTGGGCAGCAGCTCCACCACCTGGGTCACATCCTCATTGGCCTGATCAGAGAGGAAGATTATTAAAACATGGGATCTGCATAGTTTTTTGTTTTTTATTCTTTGTGTAGCTAAAGGTGTAAAAATTGTTATGTGTTTAAAGATAATGTGTGATACTGTGTACCTCTCCAATATCTCCCTGCACCACACGAATAGGATCTACCAAGATGTCTCTGGCCAGCCTCTCTATCTTCTTTCGGAAAGTAGCGCTAAACAGAAGAGCTGTGAAAGAAATCATATTAAGAAAGATTTAAAACACTATGAGCCTTGCTACTAATAACAATGGAAATTTGTCTTAATATTAAGGGAACCCACTTACTCTGTCTGTCTGGGCGAACATGGCTAGCAATAGATCTAACCTGATATTCTGAAAAGGAAAAGAGCAATAAGCTGCAGTGCACAAAATGGGTTCACAACATCTCTGTTACAGCACTGATAATGCCAACCCACCAAAGCCCATATCAAACATGCGATCTGCCTCATCAAACACCAGGTATGTCACCCTCTGCAGGGACGTGGCCTTCTTTTTAACGTGGTCAATCAGCCGACCCTGTGCAAACACACATAAACATTAAAAATCTCTCATGTTTTGCAGCAGTGGAGTGTGGATTTTCTTCTTCGAAGGCAGGTCAAAAGCAGAAGTTGGTCATCTCTTCTCTTACCGGAGTGCACACCACAATCTCGGCTCCCTCCTGCAGAGCTTTGGCCTGCTCCCACATGCTGCCTCCTCCATAAACCGCCACGGAACGCAATGAGTAGGCTTTCCCAAAACGCTTACATTCTGCATGGATCTGGCAAACATAAGTGACACACATTAGTGAATCAACTTGCTTAATTATTTCTTTGTTGTATTTTTAGGTAATACTACAGCAAATACCCTCTATACATTAGTAGAAGTGTGATTCAGTTCCTTTCCCATTTCTTACCTGCTGACAGAGCTCTCTGGTGGGACACACAATGACAGCGATGGGCCCTTCTCCTGCCTCCAGTTCCTTTTGGTCCATGATGTGAACCAGCATGGGCCAGATAAAAGCTGCAGTTTTGCCACTGCCAGTTTTTGCAATACCAATCATGTCACGTCCAGACAGCGCTATGGGCACACCCTAAAACCCAGATTGAGAACAAAAACAAAAAAGGTTATTCATGAAAACATTCGATATTCAATTATGTTGCAACCTGTAGATAAACTTGCACTATACCTGGCACTGAATCGGTGTGGGCTGAGTGTACTCAGACTTGCGGATTTGGTGCATTAGCTGCTCATCAAAACTGAAGTGGGCAAAGCTAGTAGAAGGTTTTGGAGGGGCAGCACCAGAGACCTGATAGAGACAAAGAAAAGAAGCAGAAATCCAACAACATTCAGAACAAGTGTGATGATGACAACAGCAGTTTACACATGATGAAGGCCCATGTCTCAAAACCACAGCTAGAAATACTGCAAAACATTGGACCTAATTGGCCAACAAAAATCACTGAATCAGAGTAATATCTACTACAAAATGTGTAAAATTTCAGTTATACTTAAATGTATATAACAGCGTGCATGAATCCTGGACTTACCCTCAAGTTCAGTTTGTGCCTTAACTCCAGCACTTGAGTTCCAGTCAGGTTGCTGAGCTCCTCGTGCTCATTGTAGAAGTTTTTCTCAAAGGGTGGGTAATCAATCTATAGAACAAAAGACAAAACAATCACAACACAATCAATAATATTATGTTACAGACATAAAATGTTGATCCATAGTTGAGACAACAATCTTAAACTGTCTGTGCTCAGTCAGTATTGTCAACTGTACCTCACTGTGGTCAATGGGAGGAAGCGGCAAGATAATTTTCTTGGCGGCAGGGGCGATTGGGTTGCCGTCACTGTCATAGTCAATGTTGTCATCCTCTTCCTCTTGTGTCAGCCCGGCTGTGGGATTCTCTGCCATGTAGCGGAAGTAGGCTTCCTGCAGAGAGCACAGCATTTGATGTGAAAAACTGAGCCGGTTTGCTTTTCACCACAGCATCCAGGCACCAGTAACAGACAAAATTCCTGAATACACATTCAGCTTTACAACAGATGGATTCATTGCTGTCCACAATCTTATATCAACTGTTCTGTCATATGCTGACATACATCAACAATTAAACATGCTTTTTTTTCACACTTTCTAAACAAAAAGATTAATCTACACAAGAAAAACAACTCCATCATAATGATCCTAAATGCAACCTGTATGGTCAGATAGAAGGGGAGGCAGGGGGCTTTATAAGATTAGAGAGGGTAGATTTAGGGAATGTTTGGTCTGGAGACCTCTCTGATCAACGATGTAGTGGATGAAGAACTTTGGAGGGCTCACTCACTTGTTCATCTTCTTCTTCAATGTCATCACGAATACCCCTGAAATGACAAGCGGAGAAAAAAAAAAACTTCCCTGCGGCTCGTTCATACACCCAAGACAGCCCACATCCCCCTTTGACTAAGTGCTTACCTGATATTATCTAATAAGCTAGCAAAAAACATTGCTGGATGAGCAATGCTTTCTGCCAGTAATTAGAGAAAGTTAAGATACAATTTCTGCTTAAAGCTAAACTTCTATTGGTAGTGAAGACTTTTGTAAAAGCAGTGAATTGTACAGAAGTTAAATACAAATTAACAGTATGATCCCACATTAGTGGGCTTAAATTTTCACTCACCAGATATGATTTAAATTATTTACTTTCCCTTCTGGTCAAATTTAAGCACCTTCATAAAGACTAAAGTGACTTAAAAATCAAACAAATTTAAAAATGTGAGCACATTTAAATCTTACTTGGCTGACTTTTTCTCCTTTTCCTTTTCCTCTAGTTTCCTCATGTCTTTAGCGGCTTGGTTCTGGAGGAGAAAATAAATTGTTAGAGAAAACGGCGAAAAGTATTTTGAAGCATATTTTAGTTTGTTTCTGCCAAACTGTAATTCTGTTCTCACCTCAACCTCTGCCATGAAGGCATCCAGTGGGTCATCTTCACTGTCTGAGCCACCACCAGACTGCATCTGCTGCCGTGTGGGTGAGTTCTCAGCTGGGATGTACGGCAGATCCACATTGCTGCCTGACTCCTCTTCGTCATCTTCAAAATACCTTGTAGAAAAGGACAAAAATCATCATTATATTTTTCAACAGCACCGTTCACGTTACATACTAATAGTTTTGTCAGTGGTTGAGCTGAACATATGTATTAGTGAATGTGTATGAGATAAACTTAATACTCACGCATTTTCTTCATCAAAATTAGCTCTTTTTGTCCCTATTTTGTAGAATGATGGGAGCTGCTGGTTCTTCCCATATCCCCCACTTGATCCTGGGGCTCCGAATGATGTGTGAGTTTTCGGAGGAAGTTCAGGTTCCTCTTTTTTCCCTGCAAGAGAAAACCCTCCGAACCCAAACCCTCGCTTCACACCCGGACCACCTTTGTTCCAGTTCATGGCTGTGCTGTGGAAACAACAGGGGAAACAAGCTTTTAAGGTCTTAAAATCCCTCTGTTGTTACACCTAAATCTTTTTTTGAACATGTGCTTATAAGGGTCAAGTAGTATATGATTCGCCTTGACTGCCATTCACTTTGATGTTCAAATTTTTTGGGGGGTTAGTTTCTTTTTAGATCGAGACCTGAGACCACCCAAAGCTTAACAACAATGCCTGCATAACTAACGTTATATATCTGCGTAGCAGTGCAGGTTAAACACAAGAGGAATGTCGGAAACATTTTTTATCGCACTTCACAAAACATTTACATTCATGTCCATGGAGGCACGCATGTTTGCCACGAAGCAACAGCACATCGATCAGGCTGAAGGTTTGGTCGGTTTTGCAGGAGTGAACGTGACTGAGAAACTGACGTAACCGCGTTAACATAAAAACAGTCAGCCGTCTGCGAAATACGACGGTACAGAGGAGCACGGCGTTACGATTCAACTGCTGGCTCTGGGGGCAGCTACTTTGCATTACAGTAATTTAATATAACACAACATCGATCACGAGCTGTCTCTACATGACGTTAGCGTTAGCTCAAGGCCGCAAAAATGAGGCCGAGGTGGGGGTGTGCGAGGCTGGGGTCGACACTTTGCCGTGTATGTGGTGTAGTTAGGGTGCCCTCCACGACCCCGTCAAGTACACGACAACGCCTTTTCGTTTACGGAATGTCTGAATAACTTTGTAACTGTGTCTCACGGGGCGTATTTACCTGTCGCCGACGCCAGTAAAAGCTCCAGTGTTTTCAGTACAGACAAGACCGAGCGTTGCCTACGTCATCTGTGCGCGCAGAGTCCCTCCGTGTCGTCGTCAGTCCGCGACGCGGCGCTCAGTCCGGGATCTGGGAGGCGTAGTGGAGAGCTGCCAGAAACATCCGCTGAGCAGGATGCCTAGCTGAAGAAGTTATCCTTAAATATAATATTTCTTCGACAACGCACCGCTGTTCTAAACGCTGTATAGGTAAGCTATTAAAACATTAAAATAATGCCATTTCTTTTAGCTACAATACGTCAAAGCAGCTGCTTCAGATAACGGTATTTTACTGTTGGTAGCCTGCGCCCTCCGTCATGGCAACATTAGCCAGCTATTAGCAAGAACTGAGCTCTGCTTGTGACGAATCTGCTATAAGTTGGTGGTTTATTTTGTCTTTGTCTGTTGAAAGCACTTCGTTTGCTATCGTTGGAAGTCAGTGCCCCCATGTTTGCATTATAACCAGTCATTCAAGCGTGGATGCGGGTTCAGTCTCAAAATCAGCATGATTAAAGATCCCATCACTCAAGCAAGCACTAAGCACTCAGAGATCATAGGTCTGGGAGGGTTTACTTTGCAATACAAGGTTTAATAATCACATTAATACATAGTAACTGCTATGAATAACATGCATTCGACAAGGCAAGTTAATATGTTTGGTTATGTGCCAAACCTAAGTCATTTCACACAGTATCACTCAAACTATCAAATATGATTTATGTTCTGCAGATGTGTGCAATTTATCAGGATGTTGTATGTATTATGTGATAGAATTTTAAAGTGTAGTAACGATAATAGCTCTTATTGATAAAGATGATTCAACTACAGGTTCATCCTCCTCTGATTCAGTGGTACCATTCATATTTTTTACAAACAGAGTACAGATATTTAAACTTAATGACATATTCAACTTCAAGTTTTTCTAACTCAGGGGCAACCCGGGATTGTGTGAGCTCACCTCTACTTTTCACACTTTATGCAAAAGATTGTAAAATTAATGTTCCAAATGCATTTATATGGATGTTTTCTGATGATGTTGACTGCACTGTTGTCTTGGTTAGGCACTAAATATGATTCTAGTGTTCATCAGTAATGTGTAAATAGATTAGTTGGGTGGTGTGAAAAGAATTCACTTATTATTAATCCACAAGAACACAAGAAGTAATGTTTGGTCTTCCTAGTGAACTCTTATCCTCCACCAGTTACTTTCCATAACACACAGACTGAACAATTGTCCTCCTATAAATATTTAGGCATCAATGTGGATGCTGCTTTATTTTGGAGTGCACACATAGATTACTTCTGTAAAGTACAACAATGTATTCATTTTCTTAGGAGACTGGGGTAATTTGGGAGTGTGTTATGCAGTATGGAGTCAGTGTATGGTACAGTTGTCTCTCTGTTCATCTCCAACGCAGACTGGCTAGATTGCCACATACACTCAAAGGTTGCGCCCAGCGCTTCAGTCAAGTTTTGAAATTGCATAAGCTGAAAGAATGTGGTCTCTGGCTGCTAATATTACGTCAGACTTCTCATAATTTATTGGAAGAATATCAGCTTTTGCCATTAAACAGAAGACTTAGAGTCTCACAGGCTAGAGTGTACAGCCTTTGGGACTGTTTTGTTCCTCAGTCTGTCAATCGTTAAATCAGAGTTCGGGTTCTAAGTAGGCATCAGTGTACCTGTGTTGATTAACCATTGAATGCGAAGGTGAGTGATTATATTGAGCCAAATTTCAGAAAAATATTCTGATAATAAAGTCAAATCAAATCAAATAAGGATCACAGACCAATCACAGCAAGAGGAGACCAAACAGGGCAACATCGCTGCTTTCACAATTTTTTCACTTGTCTTAACAGGTATTCCCTGGGCGTGTTTTCAGCATTTCATATGTAACACACTCAAGAGGATCCATGTCTTTTCTTGTAAGTGTTTGCCATGTACTTCCTATTTTAGATATTTGTTTACAAAGCCAATATTCTGGATTAAATGTAATTCTAGATTTAGTATTAAAATTGACAGTACTCGTGCTTTTAACCAACATTTCCCTTTAAGTTTGTCATCTGTCCAAGAGAAGGCGTAATCCCTGTTAGGGAATCGGCCTATAATCACTTAATGATAGATTTTCAGCAACCGCACACTATTTTTATCATGATAAGACAATAATGTGCAGTTATATTTATAAATTTCTTACAGAGACCACTTTGCTTATTCACCCAGCACTGCATAGACAAAAAAAGGCTGCATGAAATTGTGAGGCTTTTTTTTTTTTTTTTTTTAATTTTAATAAGTTTTCTATGACTTTATCTTCCACACAAGAGACAGAAAACTTTTACAGCTGCAAATTAGGAAGTCAGCACGAACTTTCTTTATTCAACTGCTTTAAATATGTTTGTGTTTGTGTGGAACATTTCCTTATTCTTGCTTGCATTTTTCTCTCCTTTCTCCATGTCTGTCGTTAACTCTCTGTGGCTGTCAGCGTTGGGTATCTGAGAAATTGAGTGTGGAGAGCCTGCGGGATTTGGAGTTATTTGGAGGTGAGGTCCAAGGCGAACCAAGATACAACAAAAGGGTTCAACATTCCTAAACCACTGCTTACACATTAGGACCTTCATGAGCACAAAGAGAAAACAACATGCTGTTCTAGTTGTGTTTTGCTCTCAGTGAGTGGTTGCTTTGCTCTGCTTCTCAGGTGTCATCCTTGAATTATAATTATATTTCCCATGCAGTCATCTGTTACTGTCTTTAGTGTTACTTGTACCTGTTTGCTACAATAATTCATCAGAGGATGGCACAAACAAAATCCCTCTTCTTTAATTAATCTTTCGTGGGCTTGTCACATAACAATTCTATGCCATTTTATCTAATGCTTTTTGTGATTGTGTTTGTCTTGCGTCTAAAAAAGATGCATTCCTAAATTTGACTTTATCCCTTTTTACAAACACAATGTATATAAAGTAAACATAATGGGCTAAGAACAAAGAATACAATTTGATTTGCTTTTTTAATTCCATTTGCATACTTTATCACTAACTTGTACAATTATTCATGACTGGAACTTAAAGTCAACAGAGATGGTTTTGTCACGTGCAAAGAGACTTTATGTATGTACCTTCTCATGCAGATATTGTAATAGTGGGGCTTTGCCAGGGGGTTAATTGTGATTTGCTATGAAAGCATTCCTGATTTGCAGTGTTCACAGCTTTTAAATTCCTAGTGAGTGCTACAGCGGCATTACAATTCACTTTCGTAATTCAGTTAAATTAACTGGTGATTTAAGAAACATCCATAGTGTTCAGCCCAGCTGGCCGCATGATCCACCGTTTCAATTAATCAGAATCCACAGAATTTGATATGTTGAAACCTGCAACACAAGAACTACAGCAGCAGCAGGGTGCCAGACCAGCCAGAATGTCAGACTTTCCCACTCACACTGAATTTATCTCACCCTTGCACTATTAAGTCGTTCACACACAGTTACTTCATTATGTGCCGAAATAGTGCGAAGCGAGCAGGTTATTAGAGGCGAAGACTGTCACTCATTTCAAGAATGCTGGCTTTTCAGTTTTGTTCCTACAGTATGTACGTAATATTTTTGTCACAATAGAAAATATAAGTGTATTATCTTTGCCTTATTATGTTTGGGGTTTTAAGCACCACGACTCCAGACAGCTCAAAACATTTTATTTATACATCTACACTGTATGAAATCCTTATAAAGACACTCCCACGATCCACAGAGTAGGTCGTAGCTCTTCTTCCTGACAAATTTTGTCAAATGTTCCACTGTGGTGTGGATCCAAAGATCACCATAGCTACACTAATGTGCACATAGTTGTATAAAAAACTGAAAACGGAAAATTGCCAATACCATCAAATCCTAAGAAAACACAATATCCCGAAATCGTAGTCCAGGGCCTCAAGGTCTGAATGGTTCAGTGCTTTTACCATCCATGTTATTTTTGACATCTGTCGTTTTCTTGCCAAATTGGCTTACTAGCCAGAATCTACATTTATCAACCCTGGCTGGTGGTAATTCCCCACAGTGACTGATGGAACTCCAGGTTTCTCCTGGTCTATGCCTTCTGTGATGTTTCCAGCCATCACATTAAGACCTTAGATCACATATGGTTTTAACAACAAATCTAAAAGGACTATACTGTATGTGGAAATAGAGTGATGTGTATCCAGTATGTGTATCAGGGGTTTATTTTTTTTAAGTGCCATGTGTATCCTTATTAATAATCAGTATAAGTTGGGGCACATTATTGAAGCTTTTGTGTATTATGGAAATATTCTGGGTTGCATTATGCCTTATTTCTTTGCAAGCTTTGCCTCGTTTTTCATTTTATTGCTGGCAGATCACTTGCTAAATGTTGCACTGAGCAAGTGTATCGTTTCTGTTTTGGCTTTGCTGTGTTCCCATTGCTTTTCATAATATCTGAATAACCTGCAGAGTTTAGCAAGATTGTTTTTCATTTGCTCTGGTAAGAACATATTTAAGTGTTTTATGCGGATGTAAGCGCTTCACTGGGATGAGAATTCATTTTTGCTGTTTCAGTTTAATCATATTCCCATAAGTTATCAATGAAACGGTCTGTATTGATAATGATGAGTCACTTTGTTGATGGTCACACAAAGCTGCTGGTTCAGGCAAATCCTGTCAGTGACCGGGAAACCAGCAAAGGTCATTCCACTACGACATGCTGCACTTCCCAGTTCAAGATCTGCTCTAAACACGGATCCTTCTCTTGTTTTGTGTGTGTACATGTCTTTATGTCATTGATGTGGTTTTTCTACCCCAGAGCAAGCTCAGGGACTCTCTCACAGGAAAGTAAGTGTGGTACTCCTGTCACTGCATCATCATCCCCCATTTGCCTTCTGTGTATGTGCGTGCATGCATGTGTATGTGCGCACACAGATTTATATGTAGAGGAAACCACAAACCCCCACAGGCTTTGCACATTTATGTATGCATGAGTGTGTAGTTGACAACACACACTGCACATGCTAGTAGCTCAGAAGGACCACTCACCTCACTCACCAGGGCTTTTGTTGGGGGAAGACGGGGAAACAGTAGAGCGAATATAGAGAATAAATAATCCTGTTATACAGCCTTTCCAGATAGTCCTGTCTGAGTGCTCAGTGTGCTGTTAACATGCTGTGCCCCAGGTAACTGCTTTGTTTTGTATTTAGGTGCCTTTTAGTCACCTCAATATAAGTTGTTCTCTTAGAACATTTTGTTTTGTGAGTGTTTTGCGTTTTGACACCGCCTATCTGTGCTGATGGCCTGTTGTTGAGTTGATGGTGAACTGATAGTGTCACATACTTATAGTCACACTTTGATGTCAGCCACTGTGTGTCCCTGCAGGCTGCGGATGGATGGAGCTCCATGCGTTCAGCTTTAGCAATGCATGGCAACCCCCCTTCTGAGTCTGATCACGACGGTAGTTTGCACAGTAATCCATCTGCTGAGAGCAACATTTACAGATGTTCCCTTAGCTGATGGCTGCCATAGCATGTTTCACTTGGCCTTCATGGCAGTTTTAATACACAGTCTGTAGAGTTTATGTATGGCAAAAGGCATTGTTTGGCTTCACACCCAGAGAACTGTCCACACACGGAACAACTCCTGGTTTTATCTCTATGAGGATATTTTCAGAGTCGTGTGTGCCTCTGATCTTGAAGTCACCTGCGGCCCGTAGGATACAATTATGTTCAAGGAAGTGCGCTATTCTAATTTTGAATATGCATCTTCTTTCTGGTCACCACGGAAACAATCCAAATATTCATACAGCTTGCCCTCATTTGCCTCCACAGCTTGCTACTGCAATCTGTCCATTTCCATCATTTAAATAGCGATAAATTGATGGAATTCAGGAGTCCTCACTGCCAACTTTTTTCTTCTTTGTGATGCACAAGTCTAAAATAATTTTTAACAAAACACAGGAAAGCATAGGCTATGTGTAGGCCACACTTTGTGATTCTATTTATTTGATATTCTGTTAATAATGATATTATTATAGAAGCAGCAGTTCATCTAAGAGTAATCACATGTTATTGTTGAATAAATTCACCTATATTCTAACTACATTATAAAAACAATACGTGTGGTTTTATGTTGAGCAGATCTATGGTATTATTATTATAAAATATGTTTTCATTACTAGACCTACAGTAGATACTTGTATTTACTAAATATATTGCTGGTGATGGTTTGGGTGCCAGTATGTGTTACTAATGTCTTCCAATTCCTGTTTTCTTCTTTGGCTAGTGCCAGGGGTCACGCCAACACACCTTGATAACACACCTCAGTCTGTCCTTTGGCGATCCTTTAACAGTTATCACACATATGACCAACCCTCTGGTAGTCACTCACAAGCTTTTTAACACAGTCCTGCACTGAAAAGAGTGAAATCAGTGCCACAGTCCATCTTCATTCGCTCTCTTTCCTCCCTTCTACCTCCAGGCCCATGAGGACAGCCAGGAGAGTCTGACGTCCCTCCCACGTTGGGACACCATGGGCAGCTTCCTCCCTGACAGCAGCTCCTATGAGCTCCTCACCATTATTGGTATGTAAACGAAAAAACACACCAGAACTTGGCTGTCTGTATTGACTTCCAGATGCACACGTTTCCTTCAGTTTTTATAAACAGTAGGTCATTATGAGCTGTATTGGCTACAGTACAGCCTGTTGTGACACGTTGTTTTTATAAAACCATTTTACTGCACCATTGCATAAAAGAATGAAGAATGCAAAGTCTCTGATACATCTTGGATTTTATGAGTGGTAGCAAAATCTTAAAAAAATGTTATTCTATCACTTTGCAATGTAGTTTTTGGACAGTAGCTAAACAGTAATATTGCTAAGTTGTTTGGTATTTTACAACATCTTTGCAACATAAATATTCGAAAACAAAGGGACTGGAGGACGCTCGTGTAACAAACAACATGCATAGTTACATGCATACTTTTAATGAAGCTGCATCTGTGTTTTAGGCCGGGGCTTGGACGGCTTGCTGACGGTGAACCTGGCTCGATACAGACCCACTGGGGAGCATGTAGCCATCCGACGGATTGACTTGGAGTCATGCACTAACGACATGGTTACTTACCTGCAGGTCTGCATAAGCACTCAATCTCATCAATCTGCCATGACTGAGCTCACCCGTAGTCTTTGCCTTGCTCCGGTTATCCTGGATACAATTCCCCTTCTTTCATATCACTGCTTCACTGGAAATGCTTATGTAACCTTTGTGTCTGTGTTCCGATTAACTTTCCCATCTTCACTGCTAATTAGATTCAGAATCATCTCTTCTTCTCTACCTTGTCGTCTTGACATAATAAGGTGTAATTTCCTTTTACCTGCCTTTCAGGGCGAACTTCATGTGTCAAAGTTGTTTCACCACCACAGTATTCTTCCCTACAAGAGCATCTTTATAGCAGAGAATGAGCTGTGGGTCATAACCCCCTTCATGGCTTACGGTAATAAAATTCACTTAAACCCACAATATTTTATTATATGGTATGTTAACAGTATTTTAAAGTAAGCTGCACTCATAGAGGACAGCTTTCTCATCGTGATCATCTATGTTCGATGGTTTTTCAGGTTCAGCCAGAGATCTGATCTGCACACATTTCACTGATGGAATGAATGAGTTGACCATTGCATACATTTTGCTGGGCATGCTCAAAGCTCTTGAATACATCCACCACATGGGATATGTGCACCGGTAAGTTACACTTATAAATCAGGTTTGAGTTTTTAGAGGCAGACATGTTTTCTTTACCACATATAATTTTCAAGCCAAATCAAAATGAATCAAAATATTTTGAAAACTGTTCAATAAAATTTTCAATGTTTCTCCTGGAGTCGTTTAATACTCTGGGTGGAAACACCATGTGGCACAGTACATATGCCATCATGTGACACTAAAACGCTCCACTGAAAGCCAAAACTAATCACATTTTATTAGGTTTAGGGGAGGGTGGAGGAAGTCTCATCATGAAACCTCCCTGGTGATACTGGAGGTGTTGCTCTGGTTAACTTTGACCCAAAACAATAATAACAACAAACATATTCAAACAGTGATGTGGAATCTAAATAAATGACTGCATTAGCAATTGTATTACTTGGTCACTGACCAGAACCAACATTGGTTGGGAAAGGAGTTGGGGGTCATTATGTCATAGTTGAAGAAGATGGACAAGCCATTACACAATATGCTGTTAATTATTTCTTCTTTTTTTGTGCCGATTTCTTGGCCAATACTTACATTGGGTTTTAATAAATTGACAGTATTGATAAACCAACATGCCAGTCTAACCATACTTGTAAATACAGGTCAATGTAATGTCTTAACTGTCTTTGTTGTGTGTAGGAGTGTGAAGGCCAGCCACGTGCTGATCTCAGCAGATGGACAGGTCTGCATGTCAGGGCTACGGAGCATCTTCAGTCTGATCCGTCATGGCCAGAGAGCCAAAGTTGTCCATGACTTCCCCCAGTACAGCGTCAAGGTGCTGCCCTGGCTCAGCCCGGAGGTGCTGCAGCAGGTACAGTACTGTATTCCTCCACAATCAAGCATAATGCAGTACTGTCTCCTATGCGGGCCAATGCTGTTCTGCAGCTAAAGTTCAAGGGTAACAGTTCTGCATGCTGCATTAAGTGAAATAGGGGTGAACCTGACAGTAAATTTCATTTGTGAATGTTTTTTTCTCAGAACCTGGAGGGCTACGACTCTCGGTCAGACATCTACAGCCTCGGCATCACAGCCTGCGAACTGGCAAATGGACATGTGCCCTTCAAAGACATGCCAGCTACACAGGTGAAAAGATACATATCAAGTCGTAACAAAAAAGAAAGTGGGGTAAACTACTTTATACCAGCTCTGATCGATTAATTGTAGAAAAAAACTGATTTTTGCGCAAACACTAAAGAGTACTGTGTTAAAATGAAGCTTGTTTAGTTTAAAAACCTGTACATTGATGTAAGGGCCATATCTCGTGAATTGAAAGGTAAAGGTCTGTAAGCTGTTTTCCTGAAATCAAAGGGCAGGTAAACTAACGCTCTCCATATCCACTTCACTTCCACAGATGCTGCTGGAGAAGCTAAATGGGACGGTGCCGTGTTTGCTGGACACCACCACTATCCCGCCAGAGGAGCTGTCGCTGAAACCGTCTCGCTCTGGGGCCGACTCCGGGATCTGTGAGGGTCCAGGAGCCGGAGGTGTTCGCCACTCCAACGGAGAGCCCTCCTCCTCCTCGTCAGCAGGACACCCCTACAACCGGACGTTCTCGCCACACTTCCACGGCTTTGTCGAGCTGTGTCTACAGCGAGATCCAGAAAAGAGGTTGGCCTTTCTCTTCCCGTATGTTTAAATATTGTTTAGGCCATGTAGAATTTTAACGTTTAAGATATTCATTATTTCCCCTTTTGTTTTCCTCCAGACCGTCTGCCACCACTCTCGTAGGCCATCCCTTCTTCAAACAGGTGTGTAAGATACCAGGCCAGTCCTGACATTATCGCATCCTATGGTTGAAACCAGACTTTGTGGTATAACACTACAGAGATGTGTTTTTCAAAGTCAGTTCTAAAAAACATGTACATCTATTGAATGACATAATCTTGAGTGTCACAAACTCCATATAAATGGTTAAATTCCAGCTACAGCACTATAACCAAGGTGACTGAACACGATGAAAACATGTTTTCTTGAAGAATACATTGAAAAAGTAATATTTAAAGACTGTCCTCCAAATGTTATCCCCCTCCCCGCCCCTTCTCAGATCAAACGCCGGCCCTCTGAGGCGCTGCCCGAGCTGTTCCGGCCTGTGTCACCAATCACCAGCTTTGAGGGCTCCCAGCGGCAGGACTCTGCCTCTGGACTGGCCAGTCTGGAGTCGGGTCTCAGCCACCTGGAGGTGGACGACTGGGACTTCTGACAGTGGAGGACTCGGTGGGGAGACACTTGTAGGATTCTGACGGGAAACTCTCCGGGCATACAGGACGATATTAGCTTTTGTAATGTTCCCATTGTAAATAATTCAAATCTCAAACTTAAAGGAGTTGCTGTTCTCAGACAGAGGTTAAAAGCCAGCAGCCATCTTGCCTCTTTTTGATGTTTCTCGCACGCTTTCGTTCTCTAGATACGCACAGAGTCTTGCACTGCACTGATGGTCTCTCTCTGTCTTTATTTCAGTCACACACACACACACACACACACACCTGTTTACAGATTGTACTCACACATTACGAGCCCCCTGGAGCCAAAACACAACAGGACTCCTCAATTTCCTCCCTGCTGTTGCTGAGGTTTCAGAGGAGGGTCTATGGATCTTGATATAGCTTAAACCTAAAGATTCTCATGAAATGGATCAGTGGGAAGCTGCTACTAAATATTCAGAGGGGACACTCTACCTCTTGTCTGAACATGGCCGCTTGATGTGGCCCATCTGCTCATTGAGACCAACATAAGGGTGCACACCGGTCCTCACAGCTCATTCAGTCAGCCCTCTCTACACCAGACCGGGTTTCGACTTTGTCCCAAAGGGTCAACTAAACTTACAGCATGTACACGCATTTCTTAGCTCTCTGGCTGTGTTACAGTGTAAACTACATCTCACGCTTTACGCATCACTTTTGTTGCACAGGGGTTAAGCATTACATCTGTTTAGTTGAACCTTCAGAGTATAGAAGTGTATTTCCTTGAACTTACTCTGGGTGTGATGTTACTTACGTCAAACGTGAATGTTACGTTGGTGCTTGTTTTGTCTGCTTGTACATTTGAAAGTGAGGGCAAAGTGTTGCTAATGTCAAACTTGACTTTTAACAATAAACATTGTTCACGTTAATGTTTTAACTTGATGGTACCACACAGTGAGGCAGTTAACTGTCTAAAAAAAGTTATTTTATTCAAAATGTACACAGACAAACACATAAGGGGAGGGCTGAAAACATTCAGATGTTGCTAATCTTCCTCATCTGATGGTGGCTGGTCTTTTGCGGCACGCTGTTTCTCCATCTTGGCCATCAACTCTGGAATAAAGGGAAAATAATAGAAAATGTGATTGAAGGGAGTCATTAAATTGCATTAATCACATGAATTTTTTAGCAGTAGTTTATTCCACCTGCTTAAAAAGGTATTTTGACAGAACCTGCTTACCTTTAGCGGGATTGAAGACACCGTTGGTTTGAGTGTTGCACACATAGCAGCGCTTGGACTTGCGGTAATGCTGAAGAGCACAGGCCTCACAAAAGTAGTGCCTACACCTGGGAGATATGTGACTGGTTAACACAGTGCAACTGGTTATAAACAAAGCTCTGCAGAGGAAAAGAGGCTTACTTTGTGATGATGGGATTCTTAAAGGACTCCCTGCAGATGAAGCATTTAAAGGGAAAATCCTCCTCGTCACTGCTCACCTCGTAGTTCTCATCATCTAGATGAAAGCAAAGCATTGTTCAGGAAACGCTAATGCAGCCACACAAAATTGACAGCTAATCCCCCTTGCTGAACTCACCATTGGCTCCATATCTGCCCTCTTCCAGTTCCCTCTCTATCTGCCAGCCATGTTTGTAGTCAGATCTGTCGTGAAGGAACTTGCAGCTGTCTAAAAGCGTCAGAGAAGAACAACGAAGGTTAAAGTGAAGGGTCAGTGTTAAAATGATAGTTGAATAACTAACTAAATGTTTAGTTATTCAACAGATACCCACCTCCAAAACCACAGAAACCAGTCTCCTTGTAATCTTTGCAGATGTCCGGCTGGTAGTCCCACCTGACTGTGGCTCTCAGGTGTTCAGGGGCTCGGATTGGTCCTTTCCTGTTAAAAAAGGTCAAAGAAAATAATATGCATCAACAACATTAGCATTCAGAGGAGTAGAATATCTTATGAAAGCTTGTGAGGAATACGGATCGCCTTGGCACTCACCTGACCATGCCAGAGGAGGCGTTGCCCATGGTGGTATCCTTTGGCTTGATGAATTTTTGGTAGTTGTTGATGCCGCGGTAGATTTTATCGTCCTCTTTACCTGTCAGCTCCTGTCGACGGAGAAAAGGTTTGTGCAGTAAGTAGGCAACTCCTTATTTGGCTGGAAAACTGCATGCATAATTTAACATTCATTAACAGTTTATTGGTGAGACAAAAATTCAGGTATGACCGGTGCAGTTATACAACATTTAGAACAATATTTGCAATTGTTGCAATAATGCAAAAATTTAGAATAACATGTAATCTCCTACTTCTTGGATTTTCTGACTCCTCTCAAAGATGGCCTGAGCGTCCTTGTCTCTCTCTGTGTCCAGCTCATATGTAGCAGTTGCACCCATGTCATCGGGTCCCTCTGGTTTCTTTTTTCATACAAGATTGAGAGAATAGCAAAGAGTGAGAAATATTTCTACAGTACTTCCATCAAGCCATGAGATCGTGGCTTCGGAACAACACACCCGACCGTCAATGCACAAAAACAAACAGCAAAATAAGCAGAACTCAGACAAACAACATTTTTTGGCCACTGAGCAGCTCCGGGCTGCAGCAGCTGGGAGGTTACTTAAAATGCAATTTGAAAGAAAAAGTCTCAACTCACTGCTGACCGTGAGGACTTGTAGGCAACGGTGATCTTCTTGTCTTCTTTGTCATCTTCACCTTCACCTTCACTGGAAGACACAGCGTCTTTCTCCACCTTCTTCGACTGAACAGGTACAAGACCATAGTCAGGCTTACCTCACTATTAAACTCAAAATTGATTTTTTACTTATTATTAATATTATTGTACCTTTTGAATCATGGGGTTGACTCGAGTGTCTCTCTTTCCTTTTCTGACCACAGAGCTCTGGTCCTCATCACTGTTGCCATCTGAAAAAAGAAGAAGTTGACCCTTTTTCTCTGTTATTGTTAAGCTGCCAAGCGACGTCTAAATAAACTGGAGAGACAGAAAGTGCAGGCTGCACAAACATGTCACGTCCCTCCAAATTCCGAGGGAGCGAGAACGCAGCACAACAGCAGGGAACTGTTTTTAACAGTGACGGAAAATGTCTCAACCCGCCCGCAGCTTCACAGACTTATTCTCATCTGTCCGTCGTCTCACCGGGTAAATGTCGCCGTCAGTGTCGAGGACGGGGACACCCGAGCAGCGACTGCGAGCTCCGTTTGTGTTTGACATGTCAGGACCGCTGACGGAGCCGCAGCACAGGCGAGTCTCGCCGTGAAGAAGAAAAACACTTCATCTGTTTTATCAGCCGAATGAGTAACTACTACCTTTGTCGCTGTCGCTTGCTTTTCTCTTGCGTCCGGAGAACTTCTTGGTGGATTTTTTGAAGAGAAAAGTGCAAGGGCCCGCTCTCGGCTCTTCAGACTCCGCCATCTTCCCGTCGGTATGTGAAGACGGTAAAGACCCGGCTGCCGGTCACCGCAGCGCCTCCGGTGTGTCGGAGGGTTTCACATGCGAGTTAACTTAGTTGCCTCCTGCTGGCCAAGAGCAGAATCACTACTGTCCGTCGTTCATTTATTCTAAATATGAATATAAATGCATTAAACAAACTCTCTGATGTACTTTGTCCAGCAGAAAACACACGGTTTATGATGCATTCGCTGCTCACGGAAATATGGCAATAAGGCTAGGTGTTCATTTTAGACAACGGTGTCCACAAAGGACTGTGGTGTCCATAAAGGTGTGTTGTTTTTTAACAGTATCGTTTCTACTGTGTCTGTCATGTCTGGACAATGTCCTTATTGTTTGTACTGTATGTTTTTTATCACGTAGCCTATGTTCAGTTTTGTGCCCGCCCTGTAAACCTGTGAACAACACGGGAATATCAGACAGAAGTCTACATAGCATTTATAGAATTGTATTATAAAGTAAAAATAAACAAATTAACATTAAATTAAATCAAATGTGCTTCACTTTTACCAGAAGAGTAAAATTGGTTCTTTGTTCTTCTCTCTGTCAGTACGATTGCCAGGGATGCATTAAAATTATGCAAATCAATCGAAAAAAAGTCTGAAACTTTGTTGGTCGTGATTTTTGAATATGATACTTCCCTAACAGACAAACAAATCTCATACAGTCATCAACAGTTCTGGTAATATGAGCGGATCAAAACAAAACCACGTACTCAGACAAATGTGTTAACTTGCCAAAGCAACTACAACTTAACAAAGATGCATTTGATGGTGATATCGTTTTGAAGTTGTAGGCCTATTTACATCTCGAGAGCTATTTAGTACGAGTACACAAAGATACGTGAAGGCATCATCTCCCCTGCTCTCAGCTGCACCGGGAGCATGACGTACGCTGATTAAAACCGGAAGTAAAGGTGGAAATAAAAGTATCATATGCTATTATCCAAGTGACGGTGATTTTATTTCGAAAGTTGTGGCCGGAACTCGTACATGTATTCATCTCTGGCTTGACGCTGGTCTCCGCTTTCCTGTCCTCCTCCTCCTCCTCCTCCTCCAGCGGCAGCAGCAGCTGAAGCATCCGTGGCTCCCCGCGGAGGACAGCGGGTGTTTGTAGGACACAGGGCCCGCGGAGGGAGGGGTCCTGGCCTGGGCACGGATCCCGAAGAGGCCCCGGGGCCGCCGCTGGATGGAGTCGGGCTGCGTTCAGACAGCAATGGCTATGGGTCTGACATCGAAAAAGGCGTCTGCTCGGAGCGTCGGCGTGGAGAGAAAAAACCTCATCACGGTCTGCAGGTACGGGCTGCATCACGACACCGTTTCAGTGAACCGACCGCAGCGGAGGACGCTTATCTAACAAGCTCGCCCCTGGGCTGAAACGATGGGCACGGAATAGATGGAAAATAATGCAGAATAATGGGCACATTTGTAGAAATGCGAGCGATGAAGAGGAGGCAGGTGCGTTTTCACCTTCACGTACCCCTGCCATCGCACCCGCTTGTGTGTTGCCTTTAATATTCCCTTAATATATCCAATCAAATTCCCAAATAGTGAGTTTATAGGGATCTTTGCATTCCTCTAAAGATCATATCTGTGGTGCGACATGAATTCAGAATCCCTCCTAAATCTCTCTTTTATTTTTAACAGGTTGAGACACCTGCTTGATTCCTGATCAGTGCAGCTTCAAAGGATGAAAAAAAACGAGACTAGTGGGCTAATGTCAGTCCTAGAGTAGAGAGGGAGAGGAAACACAACAGCCAGCAGCAGGTTTCCTCCTCCATCACAGTCAGGTTGAGTGCCTGAATGGGACAAGGGCGTTTAGAGCAGTGCAAGGACTCCCCCCTCCCCCCCCCCCCCCCCCCCCCCCCCCTGTCCCTCAGCCTACACAGTGCAGTGAGTGCTGATGGACTGTGATGTAAAGTCTTTATGTGGCTCTCATGAATCGCTGTGTTGTGCACTGTTAAGAGAGGTCGGGGCTGTAAACGCATATGCATCATTCTTCATTTGAATGATTTTCACGGGCCAGGAAGACGTGACTGAATCCCGTATTTCACAAGAAAAAAGCACAAATTTTAGAGAAAAGTCAGAAAAAATCAGCCTTAAATAGTCTTCAGATTTATTTTGTGACCCCTCAGGTTGGAAACCCCCTGATCTAAATAGCTGGTGTGAAGTCTAACATACAGTTAAATAAGCTAAAAGTGTGTATATTATTTCTCTAAATCTCCTCAAGGCTATAATTGTAGTATTTCTATAAATATTCCTTTGAGACTAAACTGTCTCAGAGGGACTCAATAATATAATATTAGTGATGACCTTTTTAGTCCAATAATGTTCCTCAAAGGCAATATATACATAAAATATACATACATTTATGATTTCCATTGATAATCCTATAATCAAACTCTTAAATTAGCAATAATAGCAATAATATTATGCTACTATGCTCCAGAACATACATACATATTTATTATTGCTGCATAGTCATTTCTTAAATTGGTATTGCTACAATACTCTTGCTTAAAATGTGTCTTTGATATTAGGACTGTAGCTAATTATTTTCATGATCAATTCATCTGCTGATTATTGTCTAGCTTGTTTTGTCCAACCAACAGTCCAAAACCCGAAAATTACTACCAGAGAAGACTCTGAAAAGCAGCAAATGTTTACATTTGAGAATCTGGAATAAGATCGACTAATCGTTTCTGCTCTGCCTGATACAGCTGTCTTACAGCGGCCTTATCCTACATTATAGTATTTTTATATACTATGATATCAGTTGTAGAGACTTGTAAGAGAATTACAGCTTTACTTTGATACTTTTATAGTGCTCTTGTAAAATGTATTATAGCATTACTATGGGTCTTCAATTGCAAATTGACTATAGTCATAAATGGTTTTGCAGACAGTGAAATGTGCATCCACATCTTGCTCTTACCTATTATCTGTTTTATTTCCTTCAAATTCACATTTTGTCTTTGGCCGTGTTCACAGAATGTATGTGGTGTTTAAAACTATATCCTCCCCCCAAAGAGACCATGTCCAGACTCTCAAATAGACACACAACCAAGCATTTTTATTCCAGTACCTTTCTGTCCAAGGTCCTGTGTGCAATTTAGTGACACGTACAGTGAAGCAAAACACACAACATCACACAGAGGATGGCTGCAAAGAAAGAAAAGTTCTCACAGTGGACTTACAACACAGAAGAAGATTAGCAAGGGCACAAAAAGACTGTTGTTTTCAGTTTGGCCTGACCGTGCTAAGACCGATTTAATCATTTAAGCATTTAATTGACAAACACACAGGACAAGACATAAATAAATCTCAAACAGCTTTCCATCAGTAATGCTTACTACACAGTTTTGTTCCATTTTCTAATGAACAACATGACATTGATTAGGTTCAGTTGGAGGGCAACTTCTTCCAGGCGTGTCTGTGTCGCTCTCAGATCTGCATCTCCTTGTTCATGATGTTTCTGACCTTTTTTTAAAAGTGTTTTTCTTCTTGATGCCATTCGGGTCAGAGTTGATTCAAGTAGTCAAAGGTTGTTGTGTGTTCGTACAGTCTCAATCGGAGAGAGATCCAGAATCAGCAGTGGGCCTCTGGCTGTGCATTAAAGCAGGCTGGGCGTCAGGTTGGTGCAGGATACAGGATCCAGGCTCTGTCGTGCTGCTGAGACACAGCTACTTCCACAGCTTGAACTGCTGCCTGGCTACAGTAGCTAAGCTGACGTTAGTGCTAGATTAGTACACCAGGCCATGCCTTTATTTTCCCCTAATAAATGTGTGTATATATAAAGTCTGACCTGCTTTCCCTCGCTGTCACATCATACACGTTTAAAATACAATCAGCACACACACAGATTAACATTTTCAATTCGTCTGATGAAGTTATGACTTTTTTTTGTGGGACTTCAGAGAGAGGGGGCTGTTTCTGTTCAGGTTTAGGGTCAAGAAATTCACTTGTTGTCACATGTCAGAGACAAAGTGGTGATTACGTGGTCTGGCATGATGTGGGTCACCAGTAGCAGGCAGAGAAACTTGCCTAACGTCTGCTCAGCGTTTCAGTGCCCTGTTTACAGTGTCATACTTAACAGAATGATCCCATTTAATTAGAAACACATATGTACAGCAATAGACATTTGTGTATAATGAAGGAGAACCTGATCAAACATTTGCACCACCACAGGGAACAGTTTCTGCTTGGGGCCTGTGTCAGGGACTTAAAGGCATTACAATAAAGTAAAGTCGTCTCATGATAAACTGAAACAAACACTTAAAATTAAGAATAATAATGGCAGAGAAAGTGATAAAAGTAACTGCTGCAGTCAGGTTAAAAAGTTGCAACTTCAAAATTATGTCAAAATGTCAAATAAGAACAATATTCTGCTTTTTAACTTTGTGATGGCATTTTTGAGTTTATGCAAAATGGTTTCATCTGCCCAAAACTTGTAAAATCTCTCTCCCCCCCACCTTCAGATTGAGGGTAATACATGTAAATAACCATGAGTTTAGCTGCAATGTTTTTTACCTGACAGCATCAGAAAGGAGCTTTGTCTTATTGGCTTTGAAGAGACTTGGTGATATTTATCATGTCCGCAGTGACAGCAGTTTCATCGTGATCTACTGTATCTCTGTGCTGTTGCCACTAGCAACAGGATTTATCTTAACGTGGCAGGGCCGAGGCTTTCTGCAGTCAGTGGGAATTTTCATGTTTCACTTTGTTTTTCTGGGCTGAATTGGCCAAAATGGTGAAGACCAGCGGTCACAAGGCATCTTGTTCACAGGCCGCATGCTGTGCTGTAATGTTTAAAATGTGCTGTTTTGTTGCTTTAGTCTGGCTAAGAGGGCTCGTGCCGTCGTCGGTGACTGGAGGAACAGTGTTGCTGTGGACACGGTGAACCTAAGAAAACATAGATAAGATGAGTGAGACTTGACAGGTCTGATGTGAGGTGTCATCCCTTCAGGTGCTTCCTGTAAACAGAAGGAACAGGGAGTGAAAGGAGAGGGGGGGGCGATGTGGTGCATCTTGGCTGAGGTTTCAGCTCTTCCGGGGCGTGGCTCGAGAGTAGGGAATAAAATGTTCTGTACTGTAGTAAACACCACTACATATTCATATCTCATGGACATGCTTCTGCGAGTGGGTGGTTTGTGCTTTTTCTGTTCAGAACAGTAGTAAGGGGCGCGTCTCTCCACCTCTTTCACTTCCATTTTTTTTAAAATAATGTCAACAAATCTTTGAACCTGCATGCCTGGAATAACAATGTTTTCTAGTTCAGTTTCTGTGCAGCCTTCATTTGCATTTTAACCTGATTTCCGAAGTTACCCTTATTTTTACCAACACCGTCAAGTATGTGAAATTACAGCAGAAGTTTCAGTGGGTTTGACTAAACATTTGGGCATCTCGCCTCTGCGGATCAGCCTACTCTCTCACCAGCAATTTCTCTGTGACACTGTTATTCTTCATTTTAAACCCCCCCTGTCAGTTTCAAACATCTGATTTACACTCTCAGTGCTTCTCTGCCCAACATCCTTACTGTCCATCTTGCACACCAATCCCTCTGCACCTCCTCTGACCATGGAACACTTTGCCTGGACGCTTATTCACAGAGGGGGCTGGTGAGAGAGAGAGACACACCCTGCCGTCGTCAGATTTTTACGTTGTTTAGTCTATTTGGATTTGGCCAAAATTATCATTCGTATCTTAATATTCATCAAAGCACACGGCATTCTTTCTCTTGGCTGTTTGTGCCGATCCAGTACAGGACAGGACGTCTCCCCCGACAGTCCACGATGATAAACACAGCACTGGCTGGTGTTACACAATGCTGCGGCCAGTGAGGAGTCCGCCTGTGTCCTCTGATCCTGCTGGTTATGCCAAGACTGAAGAGAGACACAGAAAGAGGAAGAGAGAGAGAAAGAGAAAGGAGTCAGGGAAATGTTGATGGTGGGGAAAAAAAAAAGAAAGCTGAGAGAGTTAATGTGAAGCTTTGTGTATTTAGGTTAGGTGTCACTGCTGATTAATGTAGTTTTGGTTATCCTAGGTGGTGCTGCGGATCAAACACACTTGTGTACGTACAGTAGAGGGGTGAGAAAGGAGAACAAGAGGCCATTTAAAGAAAGCTGAGAGTGGGCTTGGCGGCGATCCAGGCTGAGTGAGAGGGGGCACAAAAGAAGCCTGTCAGAAGGCCCTGCAGTTGTTTTTCAGTGTCAAATCGTACCAAGAGCATGTTGCTATTCCACTCCATCCATTTGCATTTGAGGCACGCCAGCAATTCCCCTTCAGATCAAAGGACTCCACTTAATTTACAATCATCTGCTGTAATGTTGCTTTTGAGATAGCGCTGCCACTTTATCTGGTCAGAGAGGCCTTTTGCAACACTTGACTTTCTTCTGTTGCGATTTCAAATGCCATCACATCAACAAACAGTAGCTTAGCCATTAATCAGTGGTTCCCATACTGGGCCCTGGGATCCACTGGGGGCACTTGGTGGTATTTCAAGGGCTCGGCACTTTGCATAATGAGGAATTGGTTAATTTCAAAAATACTTTTGTCATTGGAAGTCTGCACACAAAGGGAATGTATGACCAGTTTTGACCATATGTTTCACTACCCACAATAAAAAATAAAATAGTTCAATTCTCTACAGAGTCACATCTAACAAAACTTTTTTCTGATGGGACTCCGGGAGACAAAGTCATGGCAAAGCAGCACCTGTGTTCTAAAGCAGATCTCTTTGGGGAGCTCACATGTGACATTGTGGATCTCTGCCCCAACACACAATATGTGTTGGTGGGGTGGAGCACATACTCGAGCACGTACCTTGAAACCTGACTGACCACTTGGTTTTTGCAGATAACACTATGAGACAATTTAGATGCCACTGACCTGTTTCCTTGATAAATCCGGCATGACCAAAAACAAGTCAAAGGTCCAAAGGTAAATTTAATCCAGTTTTCGCTCTCAGTTGGAATAGACCCTGTGCCGATTCTGTGGTGGTGTCCATATGTTCTCTGTGTTGGTGCCGTTTTCTGGTGACATTTTGAGCCATTCCCCCCACCCCGCGATCAGGCCCCCTCTCATCTAGAGCGTCTTGCGTTTGGGGAAGATGGCTTTCCGAAAAGAGGTGGTAGTGGAGCCTCTGCTGAAAGAGGCGCTGCCCAGGGAGATCTTGGTCTTTCCACTGGTGATGGTGGAGGAGCCCAGAGATGTCGTGCTCCTGCCCCTGGAGATGGAGGTGTTCCCCAAGGCAAGCTTGGACTTTCCCCTCTTTATGGTGGTGTTGCCCAGGGTTAAGGCCGTCTTCCCCTCGGTGAAGCTGGTGTTGCCCATTGAGGAGAAGCGTGTCTTCCTGACCCAGATTCGACGGCGGGGTTCGGGGCTCACTCGACGCAAAGCATCGCACACTCATGCAGCACGCCCTGCTCTGCCCCTCGGCGATAATAGTAACATCTGCTGGAATCCAGTGCAGACCAGAATGCTAAGCGTGGATAGCACGACCCCCGTGTCGCATAATGCCTTCGTTGAGATGATCGACGTGGGCTCTGGAAGGCCACATACCACCCATGTGTCCCTGTGAATGGACAGAGGCAGCCGTAGGTGGCCACAGCCTATCTGAGGGGAATGGGACAGTAGAGCGATTGTCCCATCTCCACGACGACACCGGACGGTTGAAGGACACATTGTTGCAAAGGGGGCAATCTGCGGTGACATCACTTTCTTCTGAGCCATTGTTCCCTATAGCCTCTGATTGTAAGACATAGCCTCTGTGTACGACTGTATACACCATATGTGAAATGAGTCGCACAGTGTCAGATTTGATAAGAGAAAGGATGAATGTGTCCATGTTCTCCACATGTAGTTTAGGCTTTGATTGCACTTTTCCTGTATTTGTGTTGTCTTCCCATTTGAAATATGGGTGTGGTTCCTACAGTTAGTGTTTATAACCCATTCGTGCACTTGCTGAACTTCTTCATTAGGCGTTTGAGCCTTAAATTTTTACCATTTATGTAATTTAGATCATAAAATATCTCTCAAAAACTCTGATCTACTTACAAAACAATCAAGCCAAGCAGTGTTTGGACATGTTACTTTTATAAGCATTGTTACAGCTTTTACAGTTTTCTAATTCAAAACTGTTTCCCTGTGGACATACGGCAGTATAGTTATGAAATGCAGGCAGAGTTCAGAATATCAACATGCTCATCAGCATGCACAATAAATACCACATTTATACCAAAGATGTAGACATGTTGATGACTGTACAAGCACAATATACAGGAGAATAGTGCTGATGAAAAACACACACTCTCTTGTGTCTCCACATACATCCCACACGGGTGTTTCACACTTTCCCTCCCTCACGCACCATAAACCATCATCTCATCCGTGTCACATTTGCATAACACGCTCAGCATGGCTTAGGGGAATCTCACTGTTGATTGCAAACCCATTAGATCTGCAATACACTTAGCACTTTCTTACTCGGGGAAACACTTTTGTTTCTTGGTAACAAATGATGCCATGCCACGTGCACCTGTAATTCCTGACACGCATTGATCAAAAACATAGCAGCTCTTTTTTTATTATTGACTCTTAATACTACTGACCTGCTAAATCTGACCAGACAGAAATATCCTTGGGTTTTTAAGTGTGTGCAGAAATCATGTGTGAAAATCCCAGTAGATGTTGCTGTGCGTTTCTGTGCCCCTGATGAGGGTGGTTTTGACCACAGACACAGACTTGGTCCCATGGGTGAAGGTCAGAGTGGTGAGACAGCTGGTGGTCTCCCCTCGTGTAACACAGGTTTTGCCCACCGCTAAGCTGGTGTTGCCCAAAGTTATGGTGGTTCTGCTCCAATAGATCGAGGATTTACCCCAGGAGATGGCGTACTTAGTCCTCAGGATCGAAACCCTGCCTTTGGTGAAGGAGGTCTTGCTTGACGAGAATGTGGTTTTCCACTCATTGTTAGAGTCTTTTTTGGACTGCTTGGCTGCTTTAGGTGTCTTAGCCCCAGCTTCAGAGGTCTTTTCCATTTAGGTGTTCCTGCGCTTGGACATCAAGGCTTTGCGGAAGGAGGTGGTTGTGGTTCCCCGGCTGAAACTGGCCCGTCCCAGAGCCACAGTCGTCTTTTGCCTTTGGATGGTGGAATCTCCCATGGAGGTGGTGGTCACTCCCCTGAAGATGGAGGAGTTGCCCAAGGAGACGGTAGTCTTTCCCCTGGCTATGGAGGTGCTTCCCACTGCCAGGGCAGTCTTGCCCTCGGTGATGCTAGTGTTGCCCATCGATGCAGAGGCAGTCAGCCCGAGCCCGTGCCTGAATGCCGGCTCCTAACATGCAAGCTGCATAGCTGCCTGTACTGCTGCTGGCCGATCGTGATAGGGTCAAAAGCCAAACTAAAGCTGCAACAGCGGTTGCCCTAAATAGATCAGACCACCATGTAAAGATGAGGGGGAGGGAATTATTTGATCATTCTTTGATGCTGGTCGGTCCCTCAGAGAGACAAGACCCAAAGGGACCTGGAAGCACAGCATGCACAAAGGCTGAAAAGACAGGGGGTTAATTGTATTGTTTGCATGATAACACTGCCAAAGCACTGAAGGGGTACATTGTGCAGTACACAAGACAATTGGGGTGACCTCAGTATGATAAGATGGCGTGGTTCCCAAAAACGAAAAAAACCCTCCTCCCCGCTATTGTTGCACGGTTCAAATACAGTAGTACATTTGTCTGCTTGGGTACAGTACACGTCTGCATTTCACCAGCTTGTGCAGCACACCACCAACTGAAAGTTCAAATCCTTTACATATGTGAAGTACAACTTTTATTGCATTGACTTGTGTTTTTTCTCATTCCCCTTTCTTTGTGTGCCTCTGTTTCAGATTCTCTGTAAAGACTCTCCTAGAAAAGTACACAGCAGAGCCCATAGATGACTCATCCGAGGAGTTTATTAACTTTGCCGCCATTTTAGAGCACATCCTCAGCCACCGCTTCAAAGGTAACACTGCAGGTAACATATAGAACAGGAATAGATGGCCAAATCGGTTAGTATGACTTTGAATGTGAGACAGTAAAAATCAAAATCTACTGCATAGATTAAACTGTAGACATTAACCATTGCAACAAAATTATGTTATTATCAAGGGCAAAAATGCATTAATGTAGTACAGATAGCTGTACTGTTGCTGTGGTTGCATTCTTACAGTGTGGGCTGTTGTCAGAGCAGAAATGATTAACTGTGTTTTAATCTTGGACCAGGTTCAGGAAGCTGGTTCAGCTCAGATGGACAGCGCAGTTTCTGGGAATATATCCGGCTGGCTTGCAGCAAGGTGCAGAACAACTGCATTGCCAGCATCGAAAACATAGAGAACATCAGCACATCACGCGCCAAGGCAAGGATATTTGTATGGAGAAATGTGTGCTTGACTGACTGTGTATGTGTGTGGGATATTACAAGAGAGCGCAGCAAAGAAAGCCCTCTGTTCCTACTCACTTTTTACTCGGTCCTACAGGGGCGTGCATGGATTCGAGTGGCGCTGATGGAGAAACGTCTGTCTGAATATGTGTCCACTGCTCTGAGGGACACAAGAACAACCAGGTCAGACGAATGACTTAAAGGGACACATTTCTGTTTTGGTTAATTTTAGCCGCGTTTTTCATTCTAAGTGAGCCCTGCTGCAGGGATGATACACTTTCATGGTGGCCTCGTCTGCTCATACTATACTAATCACTCCGTTATTCAAGTAAAAGTAAAATGAAAAGACATCACCTTCCTTACACCGGATGAAAGCACGTGCCTGCAACAGATGCTCAAAAATAGTGAATCACCGTTATGTATCTAAAAGTTCAAAGATGATAATCACCTCTTCACCTGACAGGAGGTTCTATGATGATGGAGCCATTATGCTGAGAGAGGAGGCCACAGTCCTGACTGGCATGCTGATCGGACTGAGTGCCATTGACTTCAGGTGAAGACACACACCACAGACTCTGATGTCAGAATGTTTCAATATACTAGGTGTACACACACCAGCACACCCAGGCTTCTTTGAATCAACACAGTTATGTGGTATATATTTGTAAGCTATTTTAAGTATCCTGAGTTGGGGTCTCCTAACCTTTTCTGGCCTGTTGTTTTTCATTCATTGTTTTAAAGCCCAATATGCAGGATATTATATTTTTAAATTGAGTCTAGCATATTCTATTCTATTTTTATTATTTGTTTAATAAAAATATATAAAGGAATATCAATATATCTGTGTTAGGAATGTGTTTTGCGACCTCATGTGGGGTCTCCTCCTGCGTTTAGTAACTTAGTAGAGAATATGTAATCATGAATAATACATCATGATAAGATGTATATGTACTTTCTCATGTTTAATTTATTTCTGTATCAATTATTTAAGTGAAAGTATGTCTCATATATACTATATAAAAATGGCCATTTTTTCCTATCATACTACATTTCAATACAGTGCTTTTTACTGATAATGTACGCACCCTTCAGGTTTGTGAATTAAATTTTACACCAGAGTCACCGATCTTCCTTAAAATCATGTTGTTTTTTTCCCTCTGTTTCTGTGCAGTTTCTGCTTGAAGGGGGAGGCTCTGGATGGGAAATCCTCAGCTGTGATTGACTACACACCCTACCTGAAGTTCACTCAAAGGTGAGACCGACCCAGCTGCTCCTGTCACTCAACCTTTTAGCGTCACATTTGTGTGCATGTACGACTGTGCAACACTTCTGCCTCTCTGGTGTGTAGCTATGACTACCTGAGTGATGAGGAGGACCGTCGCAGCGTGGACAGCAGTAACAGCGAGGAAAGTGTCCCAGAGCATCCCTACATCCCTCTGGTGACAGACGAGGAGAGCTGGAGCAACAAGTGTCGCAAGATGGAGCAGAGGTTTAAGATCGTTTACGCCCAGAAGGTGACCCACAACGACCGCTCAAACCAAGCTGATGCTGTTTACGTTCGTGTCGCTCACTATGGGCTTCCGCACACAAATCCCTGTCTCCTCACTTCATGTTGCAGGGTTACCTGGAGGAGCTGGTGCGCCTGCGGGAGTCGCAGCTGAAGAATGTAGAGACGGACAACAAGTGTCTGAGAGCCAAGGTGGAGGAGCTGACGCTCCAGAGTCAACAGGAGAAGAAAGAGCTGGAGGCCATCGTTCTCGAGCTGCAGGCACAACTGTGAGAAAGCACAAGAACACGCACACAAACTCTGGATTAAATTTACCTGATTAAAAAGGCTATAAACAAACAAAAAAAAAACTATACCCATAACTGTAACAAGAAGGGTTGAAGGGGAGTTAAAGTTGGAGTTACAAAATAACTGTACAACCCGAACTTGGGTTATGTTGATGGAAATAGAAAATAAATTATTGTTCTATAAACCTATCTAATGTGAGAGGTAATTTCTCTCCACAGAAGATGAAAAGAAACTTTTTAACCTTTTATGCAGATGCAATTTTCGATTATGCCCGTTTATGATGCAAAACCCCTTCAGAGGCTACAAATGTTTTACTCTGACATGTCGGATTTCATATTAAGATACAATAAAAAATATACCCAAAGGTGCAATCCTTGATGTTGTTACAGCACACAATAGTGACCCCAAATCCCCAAATTAGTATATACATTTAAGTAAGAGTGATACTTATGACTTCTGACTGAAAATAACAAGGGATGCATACTTTTTACTGCCACCTTCAATGTTCATGTGCATATTTGCTTGCTAAGGTTTTTTTTAAATCACTTCTGAATTGAATTATTTGTACTCTGTGCTTTATCCAGCTCTGCCCTCATGCCCTGTGATTCCTCCCATCTGGCTAAAGATCTTTCCATCCCGCTGGTAAACCAGTGGTCCACCATCACAAACAACCAGGGTGATGTCAAACTTTTCCGCAGGTAAACTGACATAATCAGTGTGTTTCCATTTTATTTTTATTTGTTTATATTGCTTTTCTGTGTTGCTATAATACATGGAAGATGGACAGATGGATGCTCTTTTAGAAACCTATCCAAATGATCCCTAATCAGGGCTCGATATGAAGGCTTGTCCACTTGTGGGGCAAGTAGAGGAAACTTCCGAAATGTCACAATGTTATATGTTGACACTGCTTGGGTGCTTTCAACTGTTTGTTTGTCTGGGTTCTGCATGCACAAAACAAAATGAAAAAAGTAAATTATTGTCATTTTTACCTGGACAAGTAGCTTTTATGCCTGGACAAGTGAAAGGTAAATTTACTTGTCCCAAGGACAGGTGCCTCAACAAGTTAATGTCGAGCCCTGCTATTGGTAAATAACACATATAGCATAAATAATCCAGTGCCTTATAGATGCAGTTAATGTACAGAACATGGCTTCAGGGATGATGTTTTTGTCCATCCAGGAGGAGTTTCCACAGTTTGGAGCAACTTTCTGCTGAAGTCAGTCTGAACTCTGACTCCCGGAACACTGATGGGAGACAAAATGGAGATGCTGCCTGGACTTCAGCAGGTAAATATACTTTTCACTGCTGCTACGTTCATCACAACTCATTAACTGCAAAATATAAACATGCAGAGATTTGTAGTGTGCCGTAACTCTGTTATTTTGTGTTATTTTGTGCGTTTCTGTTATTTTGTGGGCAACTCCATTTTGAAGAGAAGTCAACCCTTTTATGCAATATTCTCCACTAACTTTTCCTGAGTACATTTTAAATTTGCCACACTTACTTTAAATATTGCAGAATAAAAAAACAGAGTAGTAAAGTAACAATGTTTTTGCTTGAGTAGGAATATATTTGTGCTCTTTCCAGTACTGCATAAAAGCCTTTCAGAGGCAGCCACCCATGCACACTTACATACAGTACATACTCATACAAAGGCAGGCTTGATGCCTGTTTATGGTGTTTCATGTGGGCAGCTTGAACTATGCATGATCAGAGGCTCACTTTTATTGTGTTTTTTTTCCCCTGTTTTGTCCCTGTAGGAAAAGACAACACTCCTTCCATGCTGGGTCTTTGTGGCTCTCTGGCCTCTTTACCAAGCTCCAAGTCCCTGGCCAGCCTCAAGTCCAGCGAGTGTTTGGTCAACATCAGCACCGAGCCCAGCCCTGCGCTCTCTCCCAGCTAGGAGCTCCAGACCAACAGCAACAAAAGAGATTTAACCCCCAGCCTGTCTGCCTGGTGATGCTGCGTTGTCCATGCCCAAAAACCCGACCAAAACCCTGCTCCCACAATCCACCAAGACCATCAACAGCTCCATGAGAAGTCATGACACCATGTCTGGATTTTTGTACACGTGAGAGTGAAGTCATCATGAAGCTGACTTTGGTTTATTTCCCTTCTCCTCGCCTTATCCGCTCTTCTCTCACATTCTCCCACAGCCACTTTGTACTGTGAATCCCTTCATCCACGATCATGCAACACCTAAGCAAACTCCTGTCAAACCTTTTCCAAAGCATCCATTTATTTCCTTAAATTGTATTCCCATCTTGCTCCTTATTTGAATATCAGTATTCTTCCCATGGCATCGTCTGTGTGTTTGTGCGGCCTGTTTTATTCCATTTTCTTGTCAAAATGTAACCAAAACAGCACTTGCAGCTCTTTGGATGCAGCCACCTGCAAAGACAGATGTGATGATCATCTTAACAGATACAGATTATCCATATAAAGTATTTACAGACTGTCCTTACAGTGCACTGAGAAGTATGTTTTATGAGTGTGACTGAATGGTATCTGAGGTTTGCCACCCCTGAAAGTGCATATCATTCCCGCTTGAGTAATCAAACACTGTTTCAGTGTGTTCAAATCTGTGCAGCTATTTATTGATTCTATCAAATCTTAAGATACCACGTATGTTAATTTATCTAATTTTACCCAATCCAGCAGTATTTTATTTTTACTCGTATACACTGGGTTATTTGAGTTTGTTTTGTGTTGCAATAAACTGTCTTTTTCCATTATGTGTGTCTGTTTGTGTAGATCACAAAGTTGTATGGAGAGTAATGTATGGCTTTTTGGAGTCACAGAAAGAAGATGCCTAAAGCAGTGATTTTAAAAGTAGTTTCAAAACAGGAGGTTAATGGAGATGTTGGACTGAGTAGCTAGTTGGAGGGGACACATGTGCTCTGGCTCCATCTTGTGGTTTAACTTTGAGGTGTAACATATTGCATTGCATATTGCCCAAAGAACAATCTGAGGGTTTTATAGGAAAAAACATGGGTTGCTTAATTATAAAAATAAATAAGTCTTATTTTAACCAACTATTGCAGGTTGGACTGTACACATGATTCCTCCAGATGGATCAAAATATTCTTTGAGTGAGTTCAGCCAAGATTTTAGTCTGATTGCAAGCACCCATCCTGCTGAAGTGTCCATTCTCAAGATGCTGAAGCCTTACCACCTGCATGGCTGCTGTTTTATAGCAGACCATGACCTCTAACCTTGTGAACAAGGATGGGAAAATCGTAATAACAGAATTGGGACGTATGTGGCTTTTTAATTAAAGACCACTTCAATTTCTTGTATTAATTTTCTTGCAGTCGTTGCTGCTGATTGATCATGATCTCTCCACTGATAGAGACTGATGTCTTCTCGCTGCAGCGTAGAAGAGCGTTGCCATGGTGTTCATCGGGGCTCCTGGCTTGCTTCTCCCTCACTATCTTAGCCACAGCGCCTTTCAGAGAGCACCACATCCCCCCCACAGTCAACAGAGCAACAGCAAGAGTGAGAAAGCTTTATTGTGACACCCAGATGGCTGTTAAACAGAGTTTAAGAAACATCTACACACCCACTGGATTAAGTTTGACTCTTGTCATTTTACATGATGCTATAACATGATGGTACACATGCTTTAAGGAGAACAACTGCAATACTCATCAGTACACACAAGAATGAACAGTTGGTTATGACACTGTAACCACTGAGCCCTACAGCACTATTTCTGCACTCTATGTGTTATAACCAGAACATATTATTGGCAATATAAATGTCACCTGCAGGCCCATTTTTGAGTTGTGCGTGAGAGTTCATCAAGTTTCTGTTAAGGAATGCATGTGACATTACAGTGTTCAGACATGGGGCATGAAAAACCGTTCAAGAACAATATCTACAGCTTCATCTGTGATCGTGTTTGCGGCTCATGGAGCTAATACATAACTTGGTGGGTAATGAGTAGGAAAATATACATCAAAGTACTACTGAATAATGTGGATAATGTTTTATTGCACTCATAATCGTCTATATAACACACTTCACTCTCTGCACTGTATGATAAAGGTAGGATTTTTAATGGCATCAGTAACTTTGACTACAGTTAAGGCCTTTTCATGATTTTTTGCAGCAATAAGCATAAATCAAAGTAAAACATTATTATTCAAAGTAATGCAAACAGCACAAACAAGACCCCTGTGAATGTGTGTGTTGCGAAACAAAACCGGTGTGTGTAAGCAGGTAGGTGATTTGCTGGGAGGCAGTGTGGAGAATGTCATGATATCACACACAGTATTATTTCCATTTATTTATGAGCCTCCGGGCCCCTGCGGTGACCTCTAGGGGTCCCTGAGCCCACACTCTGGAGACCACACATGCACACTGTGGACAGAGCCGGGGGTCTGGACGCGGGTCGGACGGGGGGCAAACACACACACACACACACACACACACACACACACACACAGAGCGGCTGGGAACTTTAAGTTTCGGGGGGGGGGGGGGGGGGGGTTCCCTTTCGGGAGACGGACGGATGCGACGACCAATGAGCGCTCGGTAGTATTTCGCAGGGGACCAACCAGCTCGGCCCTGCCGCGGAGCCGCACGCTGCACGGGCCGCTCGCGCAGGTTGAGCGGAGCTGCTGCTGTTGTTGTTGTTGTTTGTTGTTGTTGTTGTTGTTGTTGTTGTCGTCACTCCGCGGCAGGAATGAGCGAGAGCGGCCCCGCCTCGGACTGAGACAGGGCGACGCAGCGCGGCGGCTCGCCTCCCGCTCTCCCCCGACCCGACCCGACCCGTGAGCCATGGTCTTCGTCTCGAGAGAGAGAGAGAGAGCTCTCCCGGTGGGCGCCCGACGTCAGGCCCGGCCAGAGTCTCGGGACCGTCGCCGCGGGTGAGCTGAATGTGCGCGGGGACCCGAGCCGGCGCCGCGCGGAGTTGCAGCGGACTGAGAGGAGGAGGAGGAGGAGGAGGAGGAAGAGGAGAGAAAAGCCGTGCGCGTGTCTTCACAAGCGGAGCCCGGCCGTGGGAGAGAAGTAGGAGCTGTTGGGTGGAGGGAGGGGGGGGGAATGATGTCGGGCAGAAGTGGAGGAGCGCCCCGGGCGAGCAGCAACCCCAGCCTGCAGCCGCTCAGAGCCACGGTGCCCTACCAGCTCCAGAGGGGCTCGGCTCTCCTCTGCAGGGAGGTCAAGACGGGTAAATACGCCGAGAGGAGGAGGAGGAGGAGGAGGGGGTAAAATCTGCGTTCACCTCCATGTGGTCCAGAGCTGAGAGAAAAAGTTTACGTGGTGTCACGCTGTCATTGTTGTCTGCCTTAGAAATGATGTTTCCCCTGATGAAAGGTTGGATTTTGTGTGTGTGTGTGTGTGTGTGTTTGTGATCTAAATGTTGTGAAGTCCATTGCGACAAGATTGGTTTCTTCTTTGATTAGTCGATTAATCAGTTGGCATCAGTGACTTTTTTTTGAGAGTTGATCATTTTTTAAAGGAAAACAAAGCCAAACATTTGCTTGTTGCAGCTTCTCCAGTGGGAAGATTTGCTTTGTCTTATATGGGCTAATTGTTCATTCAGTATTTGGAGGTTTTGGACTGTTGATCAGACAAAAATGGGGGCTCTGAGAATCTGTGATGGTCCTTTTGTGATGCTCAGTTTATGGACAAAACAAACATTGAGAAAAAATTCAGCAGATTAATCGATAATGCAAATAATCCTTGGTTGCAGCCCTAAAAGGAAAGCATATAACATCAGTCCCAGGTACTCACAAGATTAAATTAAAGATTAAAAAGTGTTGATAAAGCCATTTTTGATTGAATAAATTCTTACATATTAACTTGCGCTCATGCAGAAATGATTGATTGACACTTAATTTGAGAAATGTAGAAAAACGATTGGATTAAAAACAGCAGGCTTGACTTGATGGCTACAATGGTCATTATTGAAAGGAAAAGGCCATGCTCCTCATGCTAATCCAGTGGGAGAGACCGCTTCAACTTCACTAACTCCAACTTTTCACTTGATGTGCGGCTCTAAAAGTCATTCCAACATGCTACGAGAAAGTTAAGTCAACAACGCAGGCTGCCAACCCTGAAACATAACACTGTTCCCATAATGTTATTTGGACTCTCAGTGGCTCCTCTGCACTCTGACCTGTGGGATCTCTGCTGCATGCCTCACACTAACACAGCAGCTGCTTTTAAGGCCCCTTCGTTTCTCTTTTGGGTGTGTTGTTCTTTAACTGTATCCACGAAAGTCCAATCTGCATGTAGTGGTGTTTATTTATACATCCTGTCTGCCCAGGGCTGACGACAACATACTGTTTGCATGTGTGTGTGTTTGGGGTTGGTGGTAGATGTACTCGCCGCCTGTGGTGACTGTTGCCAGTGTTGTGCAGTTGGATGGCTCTGCTCCAGGTCAAAGGCATGGTCCACACCTGCCAGAGATTACAAAGAGCTGCCAACATGCACACACACACACACACACAGCTCTGCACGCTGCATGCTCATTGGTGGGGAGGAAGCCTGGGAGCAATTTTGTGAACAACTACCACTGGTGTTAAAATACTGTTTAGTTCCCTTTTAAAGAGAATACTCGTACATGTCAAATGCGGTGTTACTACAGGCTGAACATGATCACACAGGCATGAGTTTCTGCAAGACAGACATTGTTTTGACAAGAACCGAGTTTAAGGCTCACGCAGCCCCGACGTGCTCACTGACTCGATGTGTTTTATTTCTGTTCCCAAAAGCTGACAGGACGGCGGCTCGCCCACCGAAACCCACCATCCGCCGAACTCTTTCTTTGGACGCCATCGTTGGACCCTATCTGCAGGGACAGTGGCCCAAAGAGGCAGAGAGCACGGCCGTTACCTGTGTCAATGACAAAGCCACACAGGTGAGTTTTAATATATCGTATCACTGTCTAATTAGTTGCGATCCCTTTGGTTTAATTACTATAATCAAACAGAAACGGGAGGGACAGTCTGTTATACCAGTACTACTGCTGGTGTTAGAACACCTTTCCCAGAAAACCTGTCGCTTCATGTTGCAGAAATAAAAACAGATGGGAGAGACCAAATGTTGTCTCTGCTCGGCTTTTCTTGTATGTTAAGGATTTCTAAAGAGGACAAGATATCTGATGTTGGTTCTGCAGGTGTCTGGGGGTTCTAGCTCCACGCTGCGGGTTGAAAGCAGCCAACTGGAAATAGTCGTTTTTGTTCTTCTTTAATCTCTGCTGTTGTTCCCCTCGCTCCCCCCTCCACTGTATCTGCTCCTAACTAGTGCACAAAGCCCCGACTAACATCACCAAGCTCCGCAGCTTCGTCTTTGCTCCTGACACAGTTTTTAACCCGAACGAACCCCCTTTGCCTCCATTGTGAGGAACAGACCCCTCCTGACCTCATTATACAGACACCCCATCCCCCAGCACTCTCCTCAACCACACATGCACACCACCACCCCACCCAGCACCTCCTTCTGCCATAGTTCCTCTGCATTACATCAGATGATATAACTGATTGTTTGCTGCTTTTTCAATCTTCATTATGCATAGAGTTGCACTTCCTCAATTTTCCTGCGAAAATGTATATGTCTTTCTATAAATCCCACGTGAGATTACAAGACACCACTATTTATCAAGAAAGTATAACATGCATCTTTCACATGCATTACAGAAGAAAAAACAATATACTTTCAAATAACATTAATATGCTGTATAGATATGTGCTACAGTGCATGTGCGTGGACAAAATAATATTTTAACAGCCTTATAATACAATGCAGTCCAAAAACAACACTAACTATGACCACAATAATTTAATCAAAACAGTCACAGCAAAAAATGCGTATGGGCCTGTTGTATTTGTCAGGATCAGTAGATTGCCCTGTTTAATGCTGAAATAAATAGTCCATCAATCAGTTAGTCAATCGAAAGAAAATAATCTCCAACAATTTAAACAACCAAGTGTATAAGGCATTTACCAAGCAAAAATGCCAAATATTCTCTGCTCCCAAAAACAAGCAATGGAAAATCATTTTGCAAACTGATTAATTAATAAATTTAGGCAAATAAGTTTTTTATAATAGCAATAGATACATTTATAATGAAAATAGTCATTAGTTGCAGACAGCCTTATTCATACTATTGTGGCCATATTGCAAACAGGAATTAAGTACACATTAATGAGTCGTCGGAGCTGGAAACACTAGCTATGCCAGACCAAATGCTCTTCTACCTTTGAGTCTTTTTATAGGTTTGTGTCCCATGATCCCCCCTGTTCATGTTTTGGATGATTGGAGGGGGTTGGCAGCTGTAACCCTACACCGATGTCACTGTACGACTGACTAGTGCTGCGTTCTGACTAATTTAGCCAGGCGATGGACCACGTATGGGTGGAGGGCAGAAGATGGTGGTGTTTTCCACGTATGGCCTCTAGCACGACTCCTCTGAGTTGTGGGGCAGACACCTTAAGAACAGGTTGTATTTTGGGGACGGGACAGCATGACATGGCCACAGTGCAGGCAGTGACAGCTAAGTGACTGTGTGTAATGTTAGCCGCCTTATGAATGGCATGGACACCGGAGAGTGGATCGGGTTGTTTGGAAGAGTGTTAAGCGGCTGACTCTGAGTGTGGACGCACCAGAACTGTGAGTATCTGGTCCTGCGGGTCAACTCAACCTGGGTTTCACCTACTGATGATGAACTGCGGTCAGTCGTCTGCTCCCATACAACAGCCGGGAGGGGTCAACCAGACGCCCCCTGGTAGAAGATCAAGAGTCAATGTGAAGAAATCGGTACGATCATATGAGTGAAAGAAGGACGTTATGGAGTTGTGGTTGACAAAAGAAGAAGTGCATACAAAGTCTCCCGGCTGGCTGTTTGTCTTAGTTGTTTTTCCCTCTACAGTACGTGACTTTGTGAATAACAGGTTTTCTGTGTGTGTGTGTGTGTGTGTGTGTGTGTGGTAATGTGTGTGTAAGTGCACTGAGGTGTTGAATGCTGATACTTGCACTGTATTTAAAGTCTTTACAGTGATGTGGTTTGGATGTTCTCTTATGCGTGTGGAAGCGGGGCTGTTTTGCAGCTCCTCTGTACAGCTGTTGTGGGGCAGGTGTGCAGCGCAGCTGTGGGACTCAACTTCTGTGTTGTGTTCTCAAGTTGTGGTGTTGTTCGGAGTTCACTGGGTTTAACAGAAAATGTAAGAGGCTACCAAAAGGTCAGCCAGAATTACTGCCAAGAAAAAAGGCTGTTTTCTACCACAGCCACCAAAGGTTTTATAGACAAAACCAGGATGTTTTATTCACCATATTGTGATACTATTCCTTTTCAAAGACTCCAAGTTCCTGGGCAGAGGAGACCCGAGGAAGGAGGAGTGTCGGTGGACACAAGCGCTCAGCGTCGTGGGGCAGTGCGGAGCACCTGAGGGAGGCAAGTACTTCAGTTCTATGGCACTATAGTACTAAAGCAGTTCATTAATCAGTTCTTCTTAATCTTGTTTCTCACTCATACTCACATCCTTTGTTCTGCACCCTCCCACTGATGGCATAAAACATTTACAGCCCCTGAGGGGAAAGAGAGTAACGTCTCCCTTTTCAGAATGAATCGTAGTGACTCCCCAGTCATTTTTTCTCTCCACTCTGCCCTCAGGTGGCTAAGCTGAGGCACCAGTTGCAGAAACGCTCCCGACATGGTCTTCCCTCAGCAGGATATGAGCTCCCCCACCAAACCCTCCCAGCGGGTCATGCAGCAGGCATCACTCAGGTAACAGCTCTTTTGTCTTTTCCTGACATGAGGTGAAGACACAAACATAGTTTTCATGACCTCTACTGATGTCAAACTGTCTCCCACAGGCAGAGTAGCAAGACCTTAGTAACAGGGATATAAAAAACAGCGGTGCTTTTCTTAGGAACTGCTGTCATCCAAGCGCATGTGTTACTGACATGCTGTCACAGAAACACAATTTGAAACCAGCATACCATTCTGTGCCAAGGGCAAAATCTTCAGTCAGATGGGGGGGGGGGCACCTGACGCACAGTCTGAATGCGTACACGTTTTTGTAAAAATGACGAAACACAAAGTATTTCTCTGTATTTTCAGTATTAACTTTTTAACCAGCAGCTGCATGTTGGATGTTCAGTTAAACACAGAATAAGCAGAGTGGGGAGGAGTGTACGCCACAGGGAGTGCACGCTCCGGTGCACAGAATTGTCACCCAAGAGCCATGTTTTGATCAATGACGCGGGTATAACCAGTTGGTTCACAGCGACACAGTCCAGTGGTAAATAAACTACACACCCACTTTTCGCAAGACAAGTAACATTGCAACTCAGGTCATCCTCCGGCTTGTGACACTGACAAACGCCCGACCACGTGTGTTCCATCGACTGCGATTCAAACAACGTGTTTTACCTGTGTAGTAGACCTGTGAGTGATCAACTGTGCATGGGGCGTGGAGGATGCAGAAAACTTAAGCTGTTGTGTTAACTGTTGTTGGCTGACATGTAAACCAACATGAAGCAGCAGGTGTTCAGTGACCATTCAGTGTATTTTGGAGTCATTAATATTGGGGGGAGAAATCAGTTTTCTTTTGGCATTCGGAGGCATTTGAAGACTAGTCATTACAAATGTTGTGGAGGACAGTTTTGCACGACAGTTGCTTGAAGTGCACAATCAAGCACGCTCCCTCTGCATTTGACTTCTTTTTCCCCAGACAATGCCCCTGATGCCGCTGAACAGACTCGCCCCACGACTGCGACGTAGTGTTGAAGGCCTAAACTTGGAGCTGGAGGAGGTGTTTGTTTCTGAGAAATCTGATGATCAGCTTGAGGTTAGGCCGCTGTGCAAAATCTTTAATGTATAATTTCCTTTTCCCTTAAAAGAGCCTATTCCTGTTTAAGTATTTCATAGTCCCTAATGCGATACACTATTGTATGGATTTGTATCATGAAAAAGAATGTAAACTACCACGCTCTGCCCTGTATTATCTCTTACTACTCTGACCCCTTCCCTTGTTTCCTCCTGAATATTCCAGATTTTGGATATCCCAGATGGCCACAGGGCCCCTGTCCCTGCCCAGAGATGCAGCAGCGGCTCTCAGAGTGAGCCCTCCCCGGGTCCCCTGGATCCATCCCTCCTCTCTCCTTGTCAGTCCCCCTGTCCTCTAGATCCATCGCTTCTGTCACCTTCAAATTCCCCTTGTGAATTGAATGCATCCCTTTTGTCTCCATCACATTCTCCCTGTCCCATGGGAGATCCAGGTTAGACAACTCTATTTTTTTGTGGTGTGCCCTTAAATTCTATATTATGGTATTAAACAGATAAAGCTACATATAACTTTCATTCTCTATTTGTTTATGGTATTATTAATACAAGTTTGGATATTTCTGTCCTTTGTGCAGAGCCGGTGGACTGTGAGACCCTGTGTCCCTCTCCGTCAACGTCGCTCCCGTCGTTTGCACTGGATCCTCCTCTGTTGCAGCGCTGCTCCTCCTCTCCTCATCCCAACAAGACCTGCTCCTTCCTGCGCGAGCCGCCAGAAGGCTGCGATCGAGTACGAGTCTGCGAGGAAGCAACGTAAGCTAACACTTTAAAGACCAAAACATTATGCACGGACCATATAATCATGTCTAGTCACTATGGCTGTTTTTCCAGCATGGCCACATACTGTGATTGAAATTAGAGCTGAACCTATAAGTTGATTAATTGATTGGCAGAAAATGCATCTGCAACTATTTTGACGATATTTAAATCCTTTTCCAAGTAAAAATGTCAAACATTCACTGGTTCCAGCTTCTCAAAAGTAAGGATTTGCTGCTTTTCTCTGTTTTATATAATTCTCAATTGAATCCCTTTAGGTTTTTAACTGTTGGTTGCAGAAAACAGGGCATTTGAAGACAATATTTTTTTATATTTTATAGACCAATCAATTAATTGATTAATCAAAATCAATTAACAATCAACAGATTATTTGATAATCAAAATAACGATTGCAGCACTGTTGCAAGCTTGTAGCTTAATTTAATATGTGCAAATTGTCCTTATGTTGTTGAGAGAATTCTGAAATTAACAAATGCTTTCTCCAATCAATGGAAACTCACAAAAAAAAAAAAAAAAAAAACATTTTCCTTTTTAATTCACTCACTTGGGCTTTGGGAACTTGTGAATAACAATGTATCAAACAATAATTCATGAAAATGATTGTTAGTTGCAGACCTCATTGTTTTTATGCTGTTATAAATGTGCAAAACTACATGCAAAGCAGTGTTTTTTGGGGCCCTTGATGATCCAGTATCCTGGGGTACATGCCAACCACTCTCTCCATCTCTTTACCCCCAGGTCTGCCTGTCAGGACGAGCCTCTCCTCCAGCCATCCTGCCCTGACCCCAATAAAGTCAACTTTACCCCCCATGGAGGCTCCGCTTTCTGCCCCGTCAGTCTTCTGAAGCCCCTCCTGCCCTCCATGGACCTCCTCTTCCGCGGCCTGTCAGTCTCTCCGGTCACCGGATGCCCAGGTCAGGCCTCTCCTACCAGGCACCTGGGCATGCAATAGGTGGATATTGGAGCAGAGCCTCTCAGGACTAAACCACACTGCACTGTCAGGACCTGGACAAACTGGATATGTTTTATATGAAGGGAGCCAACAGATACCTGTGGTCACCTGGCTCCTCACTGCTGTAACTTGCTCTGATCACTGTGATTAAAACAAGAGACTTTGTGACTGTAAGCATTTCATAAAATTCTAGATTAATTTTGGCATAAAATCTGGCTGCTTTTACTGATAATTTCCACCTGCAGGATGCTTGGATTCAGCTGATATGTTCTCGTCAGCACTTAAATTGTACTCAAAATTAGTTAATTTTGGGCTATGGATTAGACTACATGTCTGAAGTTCTGGACATGTTGGAAAATGGTGTAAAGGTTTTTTGGTTGACCGAGTTTTTGACATTGTTCTTTTTGATAAAACTGAATATTGTTTTAGTTTTGCGTCAGTGGTTCAGAGAAAGACTGTAGTCTGCTAGGGATGTTTTCATTTGTAATGCAAATGAATTCAGAGTCAAAAACCCAAGCAGTTACAACACGAGTAATACTTTCTTGCTATCCTTTACTATTGATTTATATCCTAGTAAAGCATTGTCAAGTTTAGATGAACTTACTTTGAGAGACTTCATTGCTGGAGAAACAAAGTACTTGATGGGTTTATTCCTAAAATGTCATAAAATCTGTTAGTTGAAGAGAAATATTTCTGGCCCATAGTTTATGGTGGCCTACTTTTCTACAGATGTATTTCTAGGAAGATATATATTTTTGTATCTTTTGTAAGGAGTTAATATGAGGTTAGTGATACTGCTTTTGTATTCACTGAAGAAATCAACTTGTATTTCTGTTTATATTTTTGTGATTTATAAGCAGGAGTGGATGTTTTATTAGCTTTACTTGCCTACGACAGGCATTGTTCTCACCAAACTCTTGCAATTTTGTCAACTTCTTTAAGAATTTAAGTGGGTCACACTGAATTTTTGTTCAATCGAGCCTCTTTGGACCATGTGGTTCTGGCCCGAAAGCGTTAATGTTTAAATATTCATTTTGATATGGGGGAAGTCGATTCCTTCAGCTCGAGTTAATGTTCAAACGGATGAAACACTGTCTTTGTCAGCTTGATCCTATGCAACCCTGGTTTAAAAACTTGTCCTATAGTCAAAATAATAAGCAGATGCTTATGAAAAAATAGGTATTACTTGTCAGCCCTGTGCTTTCACAGACCTGCACCCTTTGAAATCTTTTTAGGTTGAAAGTGTTTAGTGTGCTGTTGTCATGGTGATGAAAATAAAATGTGGGCGTTTAAATACCTTCTATAATCGTGATTCCTGTGGGGTTTCTTTCTCTTGTTGTTGTGCTTGCCTTTGACACGTGGATTTGCGGTTTTTAAATCTAAGCACCGCCTTTTTTCCACCCAAATCTGCTCTGTGATTGGACGAGAGTGGCTCTCCATTGCCTTACATGGACCAACGAATTGGATCCACATCCCAGGACGACAAAAAGGAACGCGACGTTTCCAAGGAAGGACCCCGTATTTTTCTAATAGCTGCCCTTACAACTGCCGCGTTACATGACACAGCCGACAACAGTTTATTATAACAAGAACGAGTCGCATTTACGGTGGCGTTTTACCATCGGACCTACATAGTTACGCCAAAGTCACCACCACGCATGTGTGTTGTGTTGCCGTTTGTTAAACTAAATCTAATAGTTCAGGCTGGGCTGTTGACGCCTCTCTGGTCCTTTCACAAAACCAGTTTTCCTGACGCCCCTCTACCAAGTATAGGCTTCAATTTCTCAATGAAAACACGGACTGTAGTCGCCTGACAGTACATGTACCTGCCTTACCTGATGCTTTTGATTCCCCAGCCGTCCAGGAGAAGACATTTAGGAGGCAGGAGATGCATCAGAACGACACATAACAAACAAAAACACATGAGTGTCTGTGCGGCTCCACACCGTTCAAGGTACCGTTAGCGAGCTTTGACAGATTTACTGTGCGCAAGACGGTCGGACGAGATTTAGCAGCGAAACCTGTAACTAACGTTACCGCAGCTAACGTGACGAGGCGGGCACCATTTCCGGGCTCGTGACCGAGGCTATAGTGGAGCGGGACGTCGGTGTGAGGGGCGCGGGGAGCGGAGCGGTGTCGGTTACCATACCCCGGCTGGTGGACGACAGCATGGCTGCGGGAAAGGGAGCTGGGAAGCCCGCCTCGATGTGGGACAACATGCGGATACGGTTCATCGTGTGCTTCCTCGGCGTCTTCGTGTGTTACTTTTACTACGGAATCCTACAGGAGACCATGTAAGTAAACAGTTAGACACGCGTTTGGTCTACGTTAAACCCCTGGTGCAGATGGTCCTCTGTCCTGTGCCAAACTCCGTTCAAAAAATCTGCCAGTTTAATGTCGGCTGTCATGCCGACAGTTCCCGGATCAGTACGAGCTGTATTTTAATTTGACAAAGCTATAGTGTGCTATAATGCACACGCAAGTACGGAGTGTGCAATTGTGCTATTCCCTATGCAATCTCATGAGAGCTATACAACGTTGCCTATACCAAGGCGAAAGGCAAATCTGACAATAAATCAGTCAGATTTTTAAATGGAGTTTGGCGTGACATTCTGGTAATACGAGAAAATGCAAATGTTTGCCCCTTAAACCCCTGTGCAGTTGTTGTCTATTTATAGTTCATTAAAGCTACTGTCTCATTATCACTCATAGATAGGGTAATGCCATATATGTCCATATAACCTGCAACTGTAAAGAAAAAAAAGATCAACAAGTCATAATGGTAATTTGTGGTTCTCTAAAAAGAGTAAATTAGGTAAGGGGAGTTCAGCCTCTGTTGCACACTGTAACACACACTGAGGCATGACACAGATGGCATGTTGTTACCGAAGTCACGAAAGTGAGTTGGGATCATATCTGGTTTCAGAATGACTGTCTGGAAACTGTCGTCTCACCCAAGCAGCCCTTTTACGAACCTGAATGATTGACTTCCATTGTGTTTTTTGAAACCAGCAAGCAAGCAAAACTGCCGCTAAAAATGATTGGTCCCCTAACAAAATGTCACCACTACCACCCCACCCTGTCAGTTGTAATTTAATGCATTATGTCTTCTCCTTTCTGTGGGGCCTTTTCATAGCTCTGACACTCATGAAAGCACTCCACTCCCATTCTCCTGCCAGGAAGGCCTTTGCAGGCTACTTCGGTTTCAGATTCATTGTCTGTGATTTAATTTAACACAGTGTGGTTTATCTGACTTTTCCAGCACTCGAGGTGATTATGGTCAGGGAGACAAAAAGGAGAAGTTCAGATTCGCCCGGACGTTAGTCTTCATCCAGTGCGTTATCAGTGCTGTATTTGCTAAGATCTGTGAGTATGTGCTGTACAGAAGAGACACAAAAACTACAAAATAAGCATCCAAAATATATCTCTGCACGACAGTCATGATAAAACATTTTTTACCTTAACAGCCTGACTGCAACATTTGCATTGTACACAGAACAATCAATGACATGTCGGTTCTCTAAAATATTTTATGTGTCATATTATGGCTTCCTCTTTATCATCAGTGATCCAGTTTTTTGAGGGCTCCAAGCCCGATCACACTAAGAGCTGGCTTTATGGGCTGTGTTCCCTCTCTTATCTTGGAGCCATGGTGTCCAGTAACTCTGCCCTTCAGTATGTCAACTACCCAACACAGGTAAGTCTGCCCTTTTAGATGGGGAAAAGTAAGTAGGTTATCAAGAGTCTTTTGGATTCATTTGTGTATCATTGATGCTTGGTGCTATCGTATCCTAAAGCTGTGTTTGTGTTGTGATAGGTGTTGGGGAAATCCTGCAAGCCCATACCAGGTACATGGATATTATATCACTTTTTAATAACATCTGTAGTTAGCCTTCTGCATTCTGCCTACATATCACATAAAGAAATAACATTATTACAGTTAAAACTACTCCTTATAGGAAACTAGCTGGTAATGTATAATGGCAGTGCCTGTATATTTGTGGTTAGATACTATATGCTACTTATCTAAAAGAGCACTAAGTTAGTAAAAACACAAGTAATATAACAGAAAATGTGCATTTGTGCCATTTTGTCATTGCCCACCTCTGTTTCAGTGAACAGGGTAAGTTTCAGGCCTCAGCTGTGATCTGTGTCAATATTGACCAACTCAGAAGCTGCCAGATCTCATAATGTAATGTGCTGATGTACATATATACCAAGTGTATAGGTATGTTACCCATGTGTATGTGGTTCTTGACAAACAAGAGGACTCTGGTATCTTTCTAAACTGATGAAGGACATTTTGAGTAAGCAAAATTATTTTCAAATGTGCAGAGTTAAGCGCATGTATGGCAGGTTACAGTATCTTCTGTTTGTACATGAAGGTTATATCTCGCTCCTCACAGCTTTGTTATCACTTGTTACACATACAGAAAACACACACACACACACACACACACACACACACACACACACACTCTTTCACCATCCATATTCTCCACTCTCAGGGCTGAAGGCCTGATATTGTATCCGTGTATAGGATTAACACAAACCTTTAGAGATGCCACCCTGGTGTCTACGGCAACAAATCATCCATCATATGGTTGTTTTGTTGTTGCAGTGATGATCCTGGGTGTGACAATACTGAGGAAGAAGTACCCACTAGCAAAGTACCTGTGTGTGCTGCTTATCGTGAGCGGTGTAGCTCTGTTCCTCTACAAACCCAACAAGGGCTCAGCTGTTGCAGATGACCATGTTTTTGGGTTTGGAGAGATTCTGTTGGTGAGTTATAACTTTATGTTCCATCCATTTCTCTTATATCCCATGTATTTCCATATGTGGCCGATCTCCCTACTGTAGCCATGGTTACTGTGACATTTCTTTGACATTTGTGTCATGGCTTGGTCGTGTGTTTTGCTGTGTCCTAGCTGGTCTCTCTGACTTTGGACGGTTTGACTGGTGTCGCCCAGGACCACATGAGGTCTCGCTTCCAGACGAGTGCCAACCACATGATGCTGAACATCAACTTGTGGTCCACTCTGGTGCTGGGACTAGGTGAGTCAACCGTGCTCTCTGCCAAAGTCTTGTCTAACTGAATATGTGCCGTCAAGTGCCAGGAGCATGGAGGTTTTAATTCCAACCAAAACTCCATCAGACCACCTCACTGATTGGCACACCTGCAGTCAGAGGGGGGAAACTAATGAGCAAAATCACCTTGATATGGTTCAGTACTGCCAAAATATAAAGGAATGAAACGGAAACGCTGGTGCACTGAAAGTCCTGTTGCATCAGGCTTTCTTGGAACAATTCTCAGAGGATGCTGAAAGCAAAGATTTAAATATATGTTGGTACATTACTGTTTTTTTGTAACATTCTAATTTTCTACACTCATTCACTACACAAAATTATCGATCCAGAAAATGTGCTAATTGTGTTACTTGTCTAACTGGTGTAGTGTTTGCATTTCCTGGCACTCAATGGCACACAGTTGCTTGTTCTTGAGCTAAAACTTGAGCTTAAACTTTATTTGTCATATATTGCGTTTACGTTATACATAGCAGGTATGCTGCAGTTTTGCACGTGTACTGTAAAATGTTTCATTTACAGTTACACGTCTGCTCCTCAAAGTCAGAAAATGTCTACAATGATCTGAACTGAAGGTCCAGCTCAATTCACATGTCTTAAATACAGGTTGAGGTCTTTTGTCACAATGCTGATCTCCTTGAGCTGCTTGTTTACTCAACAGTTTATCAAACCGTAGCTACAGTTCATGTCACTTTGAGGTGTGTTAGTATTAACTGAATTATATCAATGCTGTCTGTGTTGTTGTGCTGCATTAAAAAAAAATAAGATCAAAAGCTTATGTCATTATTAGTTGTGTTGATTTCTATCATCACAGTAAATTCTTACATGGACTCCAGGACAATTAGCTGTTTTGATGCAGTAGCTAATGGCAATTTGAATAAGTAAAAAACCCCAAACAAAAAAACATAACAGCTGTGTTATAGGCTATTTAAGAAAATATAAACACTATTCTCTCGGTAGACAAAAGCTCATTAATTCAGCCAAGGCAAAGTGTTCAGTGTTATCTTTATAGATAATTAATGCTGCACCTCAAAGCCCTTAGTCCTGTGAGGAGGTTGCTATAATATACATGTAAAATATACCAGTGTCTTAAAAAGGTCAGGCAGTAGGCCAGTGTGAGAACTGAGAGACTGTTATCATTTTTATAACAAACTAATTGGCAGTGCCTGTTATCTCGTAGTACGTGTCCATCTCTCCTGCACATCTGCTTTCCACTTTTAGAGGACATATTACATTAAAAATGCTAGATTTGTTTTTCAAAAGTGATAAATTCAGTTCCAGGCTGCATTAAAATGCCTTCAGGGGTCCTCACTTTTAGCTTGTGAAAACTGCACATACCTAAAGATGCCTTTTATAAGAAATCTGCCTTCAATAGCTTTGAAGTGCTGGTATTTCCCAAGATACAAAGGTATTCTTGTACCTCCACTCCCACGAATCCATGACACACCCACACCCAGGCTTCATCTAACTGTTGTTACTGTATTACACCACTTGGTGGCGCTGTATGCCCACACTATGAACACTACAATCAGTGCTACAGATACAGCAACTAAGGCGGAAACATGTGACATTGTGTTCAGTCACAGAGTTGTTTTTGAGATGACATTAATGTTACTTTCTCTTTGTATTGATGCTTCCTTCCTCTCTGCTCTCAGCGGTATTATGGACAGGGGAGGTATGGGAGTTCCTCAGTTTTACTGAACGCCACCCGAGCATCTTCTACAATATTCTTCTGTTTGGACTGACCAGTGCTTTAGGCCAGGTGGGTGGATGGATAAAAGGACTTGATGTGACCAGTGTACTTGCATGAGATGATAAGTAATGTTATGTTGCACTGTTGGAAGAAATCCTTCACTTTGATAAAAGTTTTGTAATGAACGCTTACAGATGACAATCTTCCTGATGGTGTATATTCAAATGAAATTCCTTCAAGTGTTTTTTTTTTTTATTTTTATTCCTTTACCAGACCTTCATCTTTATGACGGTGGTGTACTTTGGGCCTCTGACCTGCTCCATCGTCACCACCACGAGGAAGTTCTTCACCATCCTCGGCTCCGTTCTTCTGTTCGGCAATGTAATGAGTACGATGCAGTGGGTCGGCACCATCCTGGTGTTCCTCGGTGAGAGTTCATTCCGGTTTAACACTCTTGATTTGTTGTTATTGTCTGTTTGTCTCTCTTGCTCTTTCCCCTGCCTTTACTCGAGCCCACATTTTTCTCATTAATGCAGTGTATCTCCAAAAATTATCTATTAATATATTGTTAGCAAAAACTTGCAAAAACATGTTTGAAGCTTTCAACTGTAGCCTGAGACAGTTACTGTATATGTTTGTTATAACAAACAATTAGGTCCAATTGGGGAATAGTTAGGCTTCCCACGCAAATCCCTTGGTAAATAATGCACTGAGAGTATAGCTGAAGGGGAAGATGCTGGAATGCTCATAATTTCTAATGTTTTTATTTGTTAAATTGGTAATTCTATTGGTGAAATCCAGAGGGTAAAATAATTTGTGTTTAGCTGCTAAGGCTTTCGGTTGCTCCTTAATCACATCTTTGGTTTTTCTCACTTTAGGTCTCGGATTTGATGCTAAATTTGGCAAAACCCCCAAGAAGACGACACACTAAAACTTCTGGAGCACTTGAGAGGAAGACAGAAAGATTGCAGATCCAATGAAAACACTCTATAGCCAGTATCTTATTTTCATAAGACATCCTGTACAGGCATACTGTATGTGCCTATGATTTGTTTAATTACAGTCAGATTTTTAACTTAACTGTATGTAAAGAGAGATCTCGTAGTTTTCAACTCAACTGTTCTGCTGAGATGTTGAGGAGACCTTCTACCTGGGGATCACATCCTGAATGAACTGTGATGAGCCATTAACATCTTTTTTTTGTCCATAAGATCCCACAGGAGTTTGGACTGGCCAAAAGAGGCAGGTGGAAAATCCTGTAGTTAGACAAATCGTTACATTTCCGAAACCAGCTCACCTCCCTTGGATGGTTACTGAATCAAACAAGGCCTAAGACATACGTTTCCAGCATTTAACTCATGAACTTACCACCAAATAAGGCTTGGTTTACAAATTGTTGCTTGAATATGTGTAACTATCACACATGTAGTTTATTTCTTGGCAAACAATTAGCCAAGTATCATGTCATTTATAAAATATAAACAGTTGTATGTAGCCTGTTGTGTTATGTCCAATCTTACCATTTAACTGTTTTTACTTTTATTTTCTACAAGTTGAAAATAACTTGCCATAAAAGGGAAATTGTGATATTTCATGGAGATTTTTCTTTTTATTACACAGACAGATACTCCTCTCTGATTGGGTGCTGCTTGTTGGAAATGGGTGTAAAATGGCCAACAAACAGTTATTGTTCAGCACATATTAACGCTACAAGCAAATAATCATCACTACCAGCAACGTATGGACCTGTTAGTCAACTTGTTTTACCACTTGTCATTTAAGCCATTCTGACTATTGATATTGAGAAGGTTTTGTATTTCTGAGCCAAAAAACATCATCTAACATGTGGCTTACACAATATATTTTTGTTGTTATTTTTAAAGCCATATCTCTGTTTGCTGCTTACATTTTTGAATGAAACCACATTTTGATTGTGGGAATGAACCTAAGCACATCTGATTTATAAAGGTAATATTTGCAGAAATAGCACAATTGCAGGGAATCAGCATATCTGTAATCAATAGCATGAAAGAATAACAAAACGTCAAAAACTCCTAAAAATGAGGCACCTCAAATTGAAAATCACAAAACAGTCCTAAAATTAGTGGGATAATGATTATGATTTAGGGGACAGCTCCTTAAACCCGAGGATTAAAACTAATTGACTTTTATTGAAAATGAATGTAGTTTCTGTCTCGTGCGATGGAGGGAAACAGCGCCCCCTGCTGCCACATCGTGATACAGACAGCTCACCTCCTCACTGATACAAGAGACAGAAGTGAACTCTGTTGTCTCCATCATGTCACTGACACTTATTAAAAAGACTTGTTTATTTTTATTTAACGCTTTCATTTCAATTAGCTAAAGAGAATCAAACTAATGTTAAATTAAGTGGAGTTAACACTATAATTTGAGAAATGATCAGATATATCCACATTACGCGAAACAGGATTAAATTCACACATTACATGATATATTATTTGCATTTAGAGTAACGTCAGCTCTTTAATAATGACAGTGTCTGTGTTCAGTAAAGGTGTGTGGGTTGGTTTTGTTTTGGGGTTGAAAACTGGTGATTGTGGTTGCAACACATTACAGACTTCAGCTTTGCCAGAATAAAAACAATGAGTGGAGATAAAGGCTGAAGCTTATGAGCAGCGAGCTGACGAAACCACACAAAACTACTGTGACTTAACACACGCAGTCCGACATAAAAAGCCCTTTATGGCACACATAATAATTAATAGTGATGTGTTTTCCTCGCCGTGGGTCAGGCGCTCCGTCAGCCTCCTGCTGGTGATCCTCGGCCTTTCTTCCTCCCCAGATTAAATTTCGCAGCGTTTTGGCGAGACTGCTCGTAATCCGGTTATTTCTGTACGAACCGAGAGAAACCAGCCTCTATCGAAACGTCAACATGCTCGCCATGGTCCGCAAACAGCTGAGGTCTCACCCGGCGGTGAGTACAGCCCGGCTGCGTGTGAAAGAAAGAAGCTACTTGTCTTTTTTAACTCTGGTTATCTGCGGCTAACTTAGCTTAGCTGAACTAGTCAGCCAGGCTAAGTTAGTAGCCCTCTGTTTGACTTTGAGCAGCTCGGTTCAGACCGAGCCACACGAGTCACAGCGTGTGTTTCTGTAAGGACGACGGCTCCGGTGCGGTGTCCGCCGGACGGAGCCGTCGTGCGGCGGCTCTCCGGGCGGACCGACGCCTCGGAGTCACGCCGGGTCACCGCTCCACCGGCCGCGCCGCAGACGGTGAACCGTCGCCGGCTGGGGAGCGTCGGCCGGCGGCCTCTGCGCGTCCACTCCCGCAGGAGCTCTCTGTGGTCTCTGCACGACCTCCTGCTTTAGTTCTTTAAGTGAACTCAGTCGAGCAGCGGCGCCTGGAAGGAAAGTTGGAAATATGGGAACTAGTTGGTTTAAACTGGCATGTGACAGTTGTACGATTTTGTTTGAGGCAAAAGTGAACAGAGGTGATGTTTATTGTTACATGTGAGGGGCAGTTCTGCCCTGGCAGTGTTCCCAGTGTACACAACCTGTCTGCAGTATTTCTCAGAGCTGTGACAGGTCGCCTTCAAGTGGATGAAGGTTTCTTACCTTTTATGTGTGTGTGTGTGTGTGTGTCTCACTTGCAGTTGATCCCCCTTTTCATCTTCATCGGTGGAGGGGCGACCATGTCCATGATGTACCTCGCTCGTCTGGGCTTGAGAAACCCTGATGTCTGGTGAGGACTCTGCAGGAAACCTTCTTGTGTCTATTTATTCCTTTTTATATACCTTATTTGTTTTTACTTTTGCCCTTTTCCAAAATGGCAAGTGGGTGGGAAGTACATGCTATCTGCACCTAATGAGATTTGCAGATGAGAAAAATGTTAGAGAAGCTGGCGGCTTTGCAGCTCACACGGGTAGTTACAAGTCAAGTTACAGTCTCTGTTGATTGATCTTTCATAATGTGTACCTATTTTCTCCTCTGCAGTTGGGATCGCAAGAACAACCCCGAGCCCTGGAACAAGATGGCCCCAACTGATCAGTACAAGGTGTGCATCAGTCACAATCTTAGGAAATCTTACTAATCAAGCTACATTACAGCCTTGGATTTTTCTGTGCTGAGGCGTGTAGGTGGTTTTATTCAGGTATCATAGTATGGGTCATTGCCAGACATGTTGCTGAGCCATGGATTAGACCTTCAATTGGATTAATCAAATGGCATAATCTGGTTAACACTGACTTATAGTAACAAATCTGATGAAGTCATTAACTGCTCACACTTGATCAATGTAATAGTTGGAGTTTTCTTAAAGACAACCACAAAGCAAATTAATTCCTGAAGTGTTCAGAGACGAGTATATTCCTTTTTATTACAAAACCATTTAATAAACCATCTTTTGAAATTGAATGATTCTGTAACATAGAGTAAATGTATGGGCCACACACCCTAAAACAAAGGCTTTAAGTCACCTGAACATTTTTAAGTGAAAATTTTTTTTGTTTGTATCCTCAGTTTTACACAGTTAACATGGACTACAGCAAGCTGAAGAAGCAGGGCCCGGATTTCTAAAAATCACATCAGCTGGACCAAAGCACAAGGATGAGCAGATCCGCACAGCCCCGTTTTGAACTTCCTCTGGGAACCTGAGGGATGCAGAAGCTAAACCCGCACAATGATCCATATTTATGTTTCCTCAGTGCTTCCCATCGGCTTTTCGAAATATTGTTGCTTATTTCTCATTCTCAATGGCTGTCAATAAATCGAAGGAGTCTTTTCTCCTCCATACAGAGAAAATGACATGTTTCGTTTGTTTTGATTCTATTCATGACCACTTTGCTTTCCACGTCCTTGATCTTGGGTCATTTTTTAATTTATTTGTATTGTCACTTTGATGCATATTACAGATACTTATTTGCATTACCACCCAGACCACCTTCCACACTCTGTTTACAATCATGCTCTGCATTCACCTCATTTCACCTTCGTCCTGCCTTAACCCTGCCGCTGGTGAATTATGTGGCACACTATTCTTGGCTGCTATCCAGAGCCTCTATCGGTATTGAGGGGGCAGACTTTAACCTGGTCACGTTTGAACAATGGGCTCCCTCTGGTGGCAGCTTTGGCCGTCCAGACAGTGTAGTGACGAAACCATCAGTATCTAGTCCAGTTTAGGAGGCCTACCAGCTGCCCACTGCTTCTGCTGCAAAAAGGTCCAAGCTCTCAGAAGATGCTGTTTTTACAGACTTTAAAGGGAAGAGTGAAGCAACATGGCTCTCTCCCTGTAAAGGTCCCCTTATGCTTGTTTAAAGCAACAACGTCTTCATGTGTAACACGGAGCGGTGGAAGCAGGACTTTGCTATGGGACACGTGGAGGTGTTTCTCCTTATAGAATGCCATCGCTCTCAGCCAGATGAGTCTGTAAATGTCAACAGGTCACGCTGTCCCATATGCAGCTCGGGGAAATGCGACAAGGATGAGCAGCCAACGCAGTGTGGAAAATGTCAAGGAGACCTTCGCATTTGAATATAAGGCCGCGTCAAAATCTTCACCCACCCTCTCCACAGCTGGAGTGCTTGTCAGAAAATCTATTTTTTTTTCTTTTTGTCTGGTAAAATGAAATTAATTTCTGGCACAGCGTGTAACAGTGCTTCATTTTGGATTACTTCAGCGTGTTCACCTTGTTGACTCTAAGCACTCAGGCTTTTTTTCCCACGCAAAATAACTACTATCAGTTTTTATAAGTTGTTGAAAGTGGAAATAACACAGAAATAACTTTATTTTCCCCGAGCCTAATTATTTGTTGATGTAACCTGTGAATTTCAGCTGAATGGCCTCAAATTGAAAACAAGTGACATGCTGTGTGGACAGCGAACACTGGTGACTGGATGCTCGAGTGGAAAAAAACAAAACACAAAATGAATGAATGAATCACTCCTAGAACAAGAAAACTTTTTTCTGCGTTATACAGCAGCCACTGTAGAAGATATGGCATTATGGGCTTTCTGCCTTTGTGTAGGATGGAATATTTCAAATAACCAAGCAGTATTATTCCATCTTATAATGTCAGAAGTGATAAATTGAGCTTCAGGGTTCTTGAATTTAGTGCATTAAAATAACAACTGGTATACTTGATATAAATACGCAGTTAAATTGCAAAAAGAAATGTGCTTTGGAAGTAAATGTTACCCAAAGATTGCCATTCATGGTCTGTTCCGTACAGAAGATCCTGACTGAAAATTTCTTCTGCAAATCAGGGCATTTATATACTTTCTAAACCTTACAAGAGGTTTCAGTGTTTTGCACCTGTGATTTTGTAAGTCAATGTAGCTAAATCTTACAAATAAAATGCCTTAAAAGGAAGACTTTTTGTTGTCATGTTTTTAAAAATCAACGAGTCTGTGAGGCTGTACTGCGGCTTATGAACAAAATGCTAACGTCAGCATGCCAATATTTGCTCATCAGCACTTAACAAAAAATACAGCTGAGGATGATGGGAGTCTGAAGTCATAAACCAAAGCATTTGACATAATGGAACTGTTGCCGATGATGGTGCGAGATGAAAAGCTAAAATCACCAAAGTCAGTAAGACTCATCCTCTGGGGACCATGAACGTCTGTAGAAAAGTCTGTCCATCTAATGCTTGCTGAAATCCAGGCGTCCGGCATGGCTAAACATCTTATAAAGCGCACGAAATTAATTGTTTTAGTACACGGTTATAACGACTGCCTTGATAATATTTACAGTGAAAACTGATTTTCCTTACATGTTTAGTGTTTTGTTTGCCGACATTAAAACTCTGTAGCCACTGTTCAGTCCCTTTTTGCTGACTGAGAAACCTTTCCTAATCTCCAAACCAGATAACTCTGACAGCTTTTGACTGACAGCCCGGTGGTTCAGAGATCAAATGGCTTCATGGCGGTGAATTCTCTGAGGACACTGGCTGAACACAACTGTAGAGCCAATCTGACCTGCATCTTTACCCTCTCTTCGTCCTGACCCCTGACCCCTCCGTTGAATGCAGCCCTTTTCTGCCACGCTGCAAAGGTAACACTGAAAAAATAATGAGGGAAAATAATGTGAGGCGAGGCGCAAGGCGATCACTGCTGCGGTAAATTGTCTTCTAAAGGTCATGCCAAAGGTCAGGCAGTCCAGAAACAGAGGGAGTGCAGAGACTCCTGCACCATTCGTACTATTAAAGCCCTTACTAAAGCATCTTCACAGTGCCTGTGTGAGTTTCACAGTGTGTGCAAGAGACTGCTAGACTCCTGTGTTATGTTTTCATGTCTTTTTATGTTGAGTATTTAAATTTTATCAGTTCAGCTGTGAAGATTATGCAGACAGACAGATTACATTTAGCTGGCTGAAATTACTGCTTTTTATGAAACCCTCACTGCCAAGAAAATAAGCTTCTTTTTTAATTTGGCAGTTTTTCCCCTACAGAAGTGATATTAGACTTCATACTTATGTTAAGATTTGCTGCTTTAAACCTGAATTAATTGATTTTTTTATTTTTTTTGCCCACTTGGGGGCAGCGCAACAAGCTGCAACACAAACACAAACTCAGTGTGTTAGCAGATAGTTGCCTATTTACGCATCCACGGAGAAACATCATGTGTTTTCTGGCCATCTGGCAAATGTAAGTACAAAATTCCCTCATTTTTAAGCTCTGTTTTGCACTCCACCAACTAATGAAGGAATATCTGGCCCCTTTGCAGGTAAATGTTTCACCACGTCCACTAGCTCATCCCTAACTTTGTCTTTCTGCTGTCCAGCGATGGGAATATAGTGGGTCTATGAGGAACGGTTTAGCTGTAACGGTGAAGTTGTGGGCTGTGCATCTTTAAAAGTATTTAAAGGTTTAAATTAATAATTAATTTTAGTTTAAATATCAGTGAATCCAAAGTTTAAAAATCGTATTTATCAATGTTTATATTTGGTTTTAATCAACCACTTGGAAGCGCCAAATGCTTGCTAGACTGGTTTCCAAAACTTGCCAGGCTTTTTTTAATTACATAACAACATAATTGCAACAAGCAATTTTGCCAAAGATTCATTGAAGGCGTAATTAAAATTGTCATTTAACATTACACTAAAGCCATTACGTAACCTTATCTTTCTAACTCCTGTTTTTACTCTCAAATCTTTACTTCAGATTTGCAGATGCTAACATTTCTTCAGCATGTGCCGTCCCAATTAAACACACAGTATAGAAAAGTCAGCAGTAGCCACGAATAAATACACCCTCCTCAGTTTATTATTTTACATATTTTTCATGCAGAATGATGGTGAGCAGGAACAAACCAGTATTCTGAACCCAAGAGAAACTTTTATCTCTGTGTCAATATTGCCTCTGTAATGCCCTTTACCTCTCAATTATCTCTCTATTTCCACTCAGTCAGACACATGCACAGACATAAACACTCACAGATGGATTGCTGAAGGAATAAACTGCTTTCCCTCCCCTGCTGTGAGCTGTGTTGAGTAATGAGTGAAAGCCTTTCTCCCTCTGATTCTCACAGAGAGGGTGCCTCTCATTTTTTGCCATTTGGTGTTCAGCTCAGAGCTTCTCTCCACTCGTTCTCGCTGTGTTTCATCCCTGATTTGTCCTTTGTTTTCCCTTCCTCCTCTATGCCTCATTCCTCCTCTTTCAAGAGTTTTTCAGTTGTAATTCCATGAAGCCACGAAGACATGGGCAGACACAGGCAGCCCGCAGAGAAAGAGTGCGTCGTGGAAGTTTTATCCCGGCGAAACCACATTGATCCTTGAGCTTGCTCACTCAGGATGACAAAGTGCCATTTGTAGCAGATGCACAAAAAGGTCAGGGTTGTCGATGTATTTTTGCATGAGGGATTGAGTAAGGACGCTGCAATTTAACAGCCGTTTCAACAGGAATATCACAGGAATTAATCATCCCCGATATCTCAGGGACAGAGAAGCTGTGCGAGCATGCTTTATGTGGTGTTTCAGAGCATGCATCACTCACTTTGGAGCCAATTCAGCACTGGGCTGGCTGGATGGTTAGAGATTGTCTCATAAATACAAGGTCTCAAGTTTGATCCCCCCCCCCCCCCCGAAACAACCAGTGTGTCTTGTTAAAGCGTCCTTGAGCAAGACAGTGAATGCCTCAGGACAGATTGTCAACCAACCGTCTGACATGAATAAGGATATGGATAAGTAGCAAAATTTGATGTGTGATTACTCTCTAAAGGCTTTACTAGGGGTGGAAAGACACGAAGAATGGTTAGCAAAAACCAGCAAACACCAGATCCAAGTTCCCATAATCCTTGGCATCTGTGTTTTGATGAAATCTGTTTTTTTTTTTCTTCTTTTTTTTTTTTCTGTGCATCCATGCTACAGGAAAGCAGGTCAAAATTTAAATAGCTGAAAATAGAACATCTGGCTGGGCCTTGTCAGTCAGCAGTGCGTAATGAAATATGGAAATTGGGGCGCTCTTCAAAGGGATGCGGGCCTCTCGGTGCCGTCCCGGGTCTCCAGCAGGCCCCTCAGCAGCCCCGGCGGAGCCCCGCCCCTCTGAAACGCGTGCTACATTTCCAGGTGCTGCCGCCGCGGCCCAGTCCACCGCCGGTGCCAGCTCGTTAGCGCTCACAGCCTGGCGGAGCTGGCAGCTGGCATCATTAAACTTCAAACCGGCTTTTCGACCCGGGGTGCCGCCGCGGGGAGAGACCGCCCGCTCGTCCGCCTGCCAACAGCTGATTAGAGCCACGCTGACACCGGCAACCAGACTCCATCCACGCGCCATCCAAACAGCATATCCACACACCGCCAACCACGCCGCGAACCATCCAAACAGCATCCAAACATCAAAACAACCTCTGAGGACAAACTGGTGACCGCGACACCGGTCTGTCCCACAGGCCTCCAGAACCGTCTCCAAGCCTGGTGGAGAACAATTTTAATTTATTTTTGTCTATTCATCTGTACTCCAGTAAAAATTTATTTGGAAGAAGTATATAAAAATCATCCAATCATATCCAAACTCAGATAAATATGTTTCTGTACAAAAACAATGTGACTTGACAAGAAGGCTGAATGGAAGTAAAACAGTCTGTTAACCAAAAGCTTTCATGTTCATGCTGAGCAACAGTAGAGCAAACAGACTCATAACCTTGATGCAAAAAGTCAACGTTTCAACAAGTTGTATGAATATTCTTCTGCATTGAAAAGAATTGTCTGCATGGAGTCTGCCTCCTAAACATCTGCAATATTTTGTCTGTCAGCAGCCATGCGTCCTGACGACTCCAAGTTCAACTAGCCTGGCTCTGTTCAAAGGAAACAAAATTCACCTAGCAGTAAGCTCACAAATTAACACGTTACATCCCGATTTTGTAGTAATTGTAGTGTCTTTGCGCCCGGGGATGCATTTTGGGAAGCCAGTCTCCTGAGAACTGGCTAGAAAAATATGATTATATGCAGCCTCCATGGACCTTTTCCGTATTTTCCATATTTTGGTCTCCATCTGCTGATCACCATCACTCAGTTCACACTACATTATCCATGTCGTCACCCATCTCTTTTTTTCTGAATGTCACTTTTAGGGGCGTCAGTTCAGAAAAACATACAATATCCTTCTTCACCAAAACATCCAAATCTACCTTTATTGACTTTACTTTTTGTGACAAAGTGGAACAGCAACAGACTGAAAAGACATTACAGTTTTATCAGTGTGATAAAGTATTAGATGTAACTCACCAAATGCACTCAGCTCAGGGGAAAATACGGTTCTTGATATGATTTTCTTTACAGATATTGCCTTCAAAGACATTGTTGGCCATTTTTCTCATTCTGCGCATTCCATTCAAATGATGAAACAAGATTTAATTTGCACTCAATCAGGCTCAGGTATGGCAGGGCGCCCATATCTCGCCAAACCCCAGTGACGCACGTGAACACTGGTCCCACCGGAGCAACAAACTGGTTCGAGCTATTATCATCCCTTTGTTTCCTCACGTCTGTTCTTTTTTCTTCTCCACTGCTGGGCACAAGCAGAGACTTGGTAATTTCCACTGTGATTGAGTCATGAATGATAATGGCTTGATTATTTGGCGAAAATTGGTCTCTTTAGATTCATTTCATGTTTGGTGATAATTGAGAAGCTTTGTCGGTCTAGATGATACAGACTGACTGCCTTTACACATCCCTTTCTCTTCATATTTTCACAGCTGAATTCTTTGGGCCAGTGGAAAACCCATTTCATTTTTCATGCGGTAAGAAAATCTCCAGATAATTTCCATTAAATTGTTGTATTACAATACAGCTAGGCTTTAAAGGATACCTAAAAGCCAATGCAAGAAACCTCTAAGTCTGTACCCTTCTGTCATTACAGACAGACCTCACATGATACCCTGCAGCTGTCTCTCCCTTTGGGCTCCGGGTCTTCCTTGAATTGTCTACTCGTTAGAGACTGAAGGAGGCCACTGTCACTTCTTTACAGTAAAACATCAGATCCAAGAACTCTGTTATTTAAATATCGATAACTACCTTAGGATTTCTTAATCGCTGAAAGGAAGCTATTCCTACAGCCATAACTTTCTTCCTGAATGGCAGCAAATCCATTAATGTGCTCTAAAGGTACCTCAGGGAGCAGCGTGGGCTGCTGGTATAGGAGAAACAGCCCAGTTATGATGCTTTTGGAGAGACTACGATCCCTTAGGCATAATTCAGCTCTACTGTTAATGAATATCAAGGCTGATTCTGATAAAACCCAAACAGGGAAGAATTTATTAATCTGCAGACAGATAATAGAGAACAGGTACGAGGTCTGAAGCTTAAGGACAACATATTGAATTTTCTCCTTTCTCTTTTATTTGGACCAGCTCCTTGTAACGAGCGCTGTGTGTATTGTTACAAACAAATGAGCAGGAGGTTAATAGAAGGTCCAGTATAACAACTGGTGTGGGTGGCTCACTCCTTAAAAAGATCCCTAATGAGCTATCTGTGCCTCTTCAGAGACTCGCACATTGATTTGTGATGGACTTGAGTACTTTGGGGTTTTGACACGACCTTTTGACCTCCACCATGCATCACGATGCTCTTCCTATTATGCTGTCACACAGTCCACATGGATCACTATACACCCAAAGCACTTCTCAAGGATTATACAGCTTCACATCAATATATACCACATATCCAATTTGGAACCTCTCCCTCTCTACCTCGTTGAAAAACGAGCCGCTTCCATGAAGTCTGTCTTGATCATTTCAAAGCTGGCATTGCTGAGAGACCTTGAGAGGGCATGTTTTGTCTGAATTAAGAAATGCTTCCACTCAGCCAGGACTTCAAAGCGAAGATGCAGTTGTTGCTTACGTCCACGGGGAGGTAGCAGAGCGTTTGTGGGAGAAAGGGGCGGCGGGGCGACCCCTCTCTGTAAGCAATTGACCCTGGTGGCGGCGGGGTGGCTGGGTGCCGTCCCCATGTTCCCCTGGCACGTTGCCCTCGGGGCCGCAGGGAGGGAGAGAGCTGGACAGACTGAGGAAGCTGCGCTGGGACTGGAGCAGAACCTTCGGACTCCATCTGTCGCTTCCTCCACAGTCGAGGAGTGGGAGACGGGGAGAGCCAGAGACAGGTGGGCCCACCCCCCACCAGCTGGCAGTGCAACCAGCATCTGCCCACAGCCAAGGCAACTTTCCTTTCTCCTCGTCATCACCACTCAGACAGCTCACAGCCTCTATTCATTTCCTCTCAGCCTTTTTCACCACTCACCCCTTCCTTTAGGTGCTTTTATAGTGTGGCCCAGCAAAATGGGGAGTACTTAAGTTTCAGTACACTTCTACACTATCCTGATCAAAGATTTTACTCTGCTGCCTGTATTGTTCTACTGCTGCTGCTGCAATTCGATACTAAATCAATGGCAGCAAAAATGAAGCATGGTGAGCCTGCAGAGGGATGTAAACAAAAGACAAATTAGGAATGGATGTTTATGCTTTGAGACAAGTGCGATGTGAATTGTGAAAAAGCGCTGCAAGTTGAGTCAGGAAGGTATACCTGATCTTATACTTGATATTCAGTAAACTGGCCAGAGAGAACCTCGACCAGAAGTCCATGTTTAAGAGTTCAAGATGTATCAGGGCTGGATCGTGAAATAGATTGTGGGCCCCTAGACAACAAACAGTTTAAAGAGTTTAAAAAGACAGTTCTTTTATTTTGGGGCATTTAATGCATTTTATCAGAAAGTAGTAAAGAGGAAATGTAGAAGAGATGCAACATGCAACAAGGGGTCCCCAGCCAGACTCTGAAGAGGGTCACCAGGGGCCCTCCAAAAGCTTGTTTTTGAGTCTGTTTTCATCTATTGGCTCTTGTTTGTGGCTGTACGACTGTGCCAAAGCCCTTTTCAACCCCTTTTGAACTAGCAGATAAAATATTGGAAACATTTATTAAGTTTGTTTTAAGACAAATGATTCAGAAGCTAGAATTGCTAACATGGCAATTTAAATTGTCATTGCAAACTTTACTGTAGAGCTTTTACAGAGCACCAAGTCTGTGCAATGCCCTCCCATCCACAAACAATGTGGCGAAGTGTCCACAAAAGCATAATGTCACCTTAACTCCTGGCCAATGAATGTGCTGCAAATCACAGTGTGAGTGTGGCCTACAGGGGGCGGTATAACCTCTCTGAACATATCACTGAAATAAAGCGGGACCACAGTTTACCTTGGACATATTTTAGACAGGTAACACAGGACAAATGCACTGAACTCAGTATTTACACTTTTGCCTCTGACTGACAGTAGGCACACTGTGCAGCATTCATTGTGGCAGACTGCGAACATTGTATTGGTGAAGTGAAGTGCTGTGATAGCAGCCCCCTCCTCTCCCCCCTGCCTAATATAGCTACATCTCTGGTGGACCGGGCTAATTTAGTTGAAAATTGATACAAGGATGGGGATAAAATGTTAAGCAAGACGATCCAGCAAGTCTGATTAGGCTGTATGTAGCCAATTAGGCCTACTGGCTCCAATCTGAAGTCGGGCGAGCAGCAACCACAGGCACATTAGCCTACTAGAGAGCTTTTTGTCTGTCCCATAACATAATTATACCCACACTGTAACATTTAATCAGATTCACGTCAGATTTAACGCTCTTTTAAAGTGCCTGCAAACAATGAAATGTCGTTGAGGGCTGTGCATCTTTAAAAGTATGAAAGGGCAAAATGCTGCTTGTAGATGTATAATTTCAGCGACTATTTTAACATAGGAGTATGTGGTGGTGCCGTTTGATGTCTCACATTAGATGTAGCCTCTGGTTTACTAACTAATGTGCAAATATGAAACAGGTTAGGTGCAGCGGAGAAATATAACTGCATCTTGGCACACTGAACTACATTTTCTTCTCTTTTAGAGCTCTGCCATAAACTGACAAACATTGATTTATATGAGGTTGAAGGTGCCAAGTGAAACAGGAGATTAACCGAATTGAACTCACACACCACACTTTGACATTTTAAAAGAACGAAACAAAACAGGATCTACACTGTACTGTATGTATTGTTTTGGTTGAAATCTTGCTTATTATTGCTGAACTGACAGTCCACCTAACGCTTTCCTTCCTTCACTGTTTTCTTTTGTTTATGTTCTTAACCACTACTTTGCTGGTAAATATCAAACCCCTTGAGTTTCTTCCCTTCAAAAGAAGAGGAATCCAAATTAAACGCTTGCTCCATATTTCCTGTAATCTTTGAATGAGCTTTAAAAGGAACAGCAGTTGGTGGATGGTTTACCCAAAATAACATGCAAATGACCTCCTATATATTGCTTTCATAACATCATGTGAACTGCAACCTAACTAGGAAATTAAAAAAGAATTGACAATACATGCTTATCTTTTCTTATTTGAAGTCAAGACATAGTGTACTTTGTCACTGGTGCCAGTGTTATAAACAGCTTGACTGGGCAAATGTAAATTTATCATCTGAAAACATCACCGGTCACGTAAAGAGACGAACGAGCGATCAGTATAAAAATAATATTGCTTCTGTTTTGTTTTTTGTCTGCACATTAGCTCCAGTGCCACGTATTATTTGCCTCTGCTGCCTGCTGCGTTTAATCTCAGCTCTCCGTGGACCCCAATGTCCATCTATTCCCGTCGATTAGCCTTAATAGATGTGTAGTTGGGCTGTGTTTGATGACCCAGGTTATTTGTTGACAAAGCCTTGATATGTTCTTTTATGAAATGCATTAAGCTGCAATAAGATGGTTCTTCCATGATGACTCAAACCCCACGCAGAGGGACCAGAAGGTGTGTATTAACATACAATCCTTATATAAAAAATCAATTTATAAGTTCCTCATCACTTATCACAGCTCCTTTCACTGCAGTTCGGTTTAATAATAATTATATACCAGATTTATAGCCACATAAGGAAAATTAAAATTGTATGAAAGAGAAAGTGAATAAGCAGAAAGAAACGAGTGATACAATGCACTAAATTGAACATATCAGATGGAAATTAATGGCTCAAAAACATTCTGTTTATTTTGTTCACTCTCACAATTTACCATAAGGTTTTCAAAAACCTTGGATAATGTTCACCACAGTAATAAATGATATGTGACAGGCTCCCACATACCAAATTAAATGAGGTGGAAATATGTATTTCAAGGTGTGATAACACACCTTTATGAGCACATTGAACTATTACAGATGCTCTGAAGCATCTGATTTCTCCTGCGGGTAACAGCAAGCACAGAAAGAACAAATTACATGAAGCGAAAATTGGCTGACTATTAGAAGGGAAAGTTGACTTTAAAAACCTGAGAGCATTTTAGATATGAGAGAGATGTAATGTAACTAGGTACTACTGAGAGACAATAGCTAATGTTTCCAACAATAGAAATATATTAATGCTGGAGGTTATTATGGACATCAATTCCTGTGACATCAGTTTTGATAAAAGGTTTGGGTGAAATGGTAAAATTTTATATTTTAACCTCTAGCTCAAATGCTGCACATTTTACATTTTCAGTCTGGTTTAATACATACATATTTAATAGGCATATACACTAAAAATGTACCATGATAATGTCAGCTAAATCTGGCCCATTAAAAACACTCACACTTGCTGTCACTGCACTGCACTGCCATACTTGCACTGTAGTGGAGGAGACAAATGTCCCAAATTTCCCTCTTTCACACTTTTCTAAGAGGTCTAATCCCATTGCTAGTTATTGCCTTCATTTGTCTCCGGTATTATCATTACTGGAGGTGATTGGCAGTCCCTGGAGAATTTTTTGGCGGGCCCTCACTTTACTTGAAATGTGTGAGCCAGGCATGATGGAGGCGCCTCTTGGCACCATGTAGTACCTATCTTCTGATCATCTGTTATCTCTGACTGAACATATTGGATTATTGATTCGGAGGTGGAATGTGTTTTTGTAGGCGTTCAAAGACCAACATTCGTCTGTAGAAGCCTAACATACTCATTGTAGCCAAACTGTGACCCAATAAAGTGCACAATGGGAAAAAAAAATAATTCTAATTCTTTTTGTATGTTGGGGTTTGGCAGATTCCAGACTGGAGCTGACATTTCTTTTCCCCGCGAGAAGCAAGGAGAAAATATGGTTTAGTTTTAGCCTTAAAAGAGTAGGCTACTCCACCAATTTAACTTTGCACTCCTATAAACTTTGTTGGACTCGCCATGGACACTTTAAAAGAAAAAAACCCCAAATGGATCCAACAGAACCAGAGATATTCCATGCATTCATTACACATGTAGTAGTAGGCCTACCCTCCAAGACCTGTAAACAGACTTTAATGAGATCCCCTTTAACATACATGCGGTGAAGCTCCTTTCTTTTTTAGCTCACACGTCATGTTCTTGTATAACCAACTCGTGGGTAATTTTCACTTCATAGAGGTCCAAACCAAAAAGCTTCAGCTACGTTGAAGAGAAGAGGTGGTGAGAAATTAAAGGAGAACGTGCAAGCACACACACACACACACACACACACACACACACACACACACACACACACACATCCACAAATACACACGATAAGCTCCCATCTGGGAGTAGGATTAATTTCTGGACTGTTACTCAACCTCCACTATTATGGCCAATCCTTGCACCAAATGTGTAAAAGTGTGTGTGTGCGCACTAAAAGGGGTAAAAGCAGAAGAAAGACGTGGAATATAGTAGGCAGCGCTTTGATGGTTCCTCAGGAGGATCTATGAATTAGGACAGCCTGAAGATCAGCTGAAGGACGGGGGAGGAGTTTGTCAACAGGAAGAAAGCAAAGTGAGAATACGTGGCGACGTGGCAATGCATTTTATTGATATTTCTCCTGCCTTTTGTGTCTGTGTGTATGTGCACGCATGTGTGAAAGAGGGAAAAGAGTGAGAGAGAATGACCAGAGACACCAGCAGATCGGGTGCCAAGTCGCATTAATTGTATATCAGTAACTGGCTTCCGTTCCTCCAGTCTGCAGAATATCTACACGTTGCTTTAAGTAACACCATTATTATTTTAAGAAAGACCAGTGGTTTCTATCTTTGGGCATCATGTGGCTTCAGCCCAGTTTAGACAGCGCACATGCACATCCTTGCAATTCAAATGGAAACATGGATGTTTTATTTTGTTTCCTTCTTTGGTGGTAATCGCTGATTGGTTAGGTACTGTAGGTGGTCACTGCTCTTGTCTTCTTGAATTATTTTTCAGTCAAGCGGTACAGTAAATGTAAAATGCATAAATTCCTGCACACCAGAGTTTTCCATCTAACCAGACACTGGATGATTGGAAGAGTTAATGTATATTCATGAACTGGGAATAGGTTGAATCACTCTTATGTTATATCATCTCTGTCGCTGATTGATATAATCAAGCATAGAGATTGCTTCTCATAATCAGGGATAGAGAATGACAAGTATTTATTTCTGTACCAATGTTGCCAAATATTACCTTAAACAAAGCTTCATTTTTTCTCTCAGATGGGTGAGTTTGAACTTTGAACTCTTTTCTTTCTGCCTGTTCCCATGCTGACTTGATTTCACTGGAACAACGATGATCAAAGTGTGTCTGGCTGCAAAATCCTCTGCTCTCCCATTTATGGACTGTGAGAAGTGCCTTCTTCCTCGGTTGTAGTGTTACGTGGCCCCACTTTCTCCTTTATACACACATATACACACACTTGCCCCAGCTATATTAGCTGATGGCATGCTGTCTGGAAGCGGGTAAAGCACTGGGGACCTGCTCCTACTGTCCCCAGCTGTCTATATGAATTAGTAACACACAGTGCCACTAATGCTTGCAGATCACAGTCTCAGGCACCGCAACATCTGTGCACATCTGAGTACATCAGTGTGAGTTGGAGAGTCCTTGAACTTAGCGGGGAATTTGGCCTAAGGACTCTTGCGACTGTCAGACAACCTGTAGGGGCGCTTTCTGATTTAACCTACAGGAAAGAGCAACATGTCCTTTTATTTACCTGTCCTGACTGCAGCCGTATATAGGGGGAAAGTGGAGACCGTCACTGTGTGCTCAGATGAGGTGTTGAATTTCTTGCGTTGCCAAAGCCCTCCTCGTCATCCACCCACCACCTCTGCTAGACCGTCCCCTCACCCGAGAGCTCTGCCTCGGTTTCTGCTCATCACTTCTTAAACGATCCCTTCCATCTCCGTTTCCTATTTTGGTTTCCATCTGTTTGTTTATCTCTCTCCCTCTTTCTCTCGCCACACAGCCCCTTTTTGTCCTCCTGCAGGCAAACAGAAGCATTGCCAAGAACAGCTCTGTTGGCCTGCTTAGAATTTACATATGTAAATGAGAGCCAATGTTGCTCGTAAATCTGCAATTAAGCAAACAGCTGAAGCTTACAAACAACGTCGGTCTCCATTACTTTACCAATAATAGAGTTCCTTGTGCACTGATTTATATTGCCAACCCCATTACCTTCTTTCTCCTGCCTTTATGCAATTGGTTGAAGATAATGTACTGGACCCGACTCAAGGTCTTTGATTAGTGGAGCAGCACAATGTGGTCAGGAACAAAACAAGCTCCAAACTCTTTCTCCAACTATATGGGAGCAAAACACAAGCTTGACTTACTTTTTATGCTTTTAAAGTTAGAAAGGCTCATCAGCATGAGTTCATCAAAGCACTGTAAATCTATTTACGTACTGTACTCTTCAAAGAACACGGCACTTTTAATGAGTTTCAGGGGTCAAAAGTCATGACCAAGATTGAAAGTTTATACCATTAAACATTATATCGTGCATACCAGTCAACAATATGCAACCCAGATATGTGCCATCAATTCTTTATGTGAAGAGGGTGTGTCTACTCATTAATACTGCAGAAAGTGGACAAAAACAATCTGCGCTGACCCTGGGTATGGTACGTCGAACAGGCTAATGTGTGGCAAAATCTTGCTCACGTTACTTATAGATCCAGGAGACACAGAGCAACATGGGCATCCCACTGGAGTCCTCTGCTTCCTTCTCCTAAGCATTCAGTCATAAGACAAAAGTTAAGACGATTTGATACTCATGAATAAAGTCATTATGTTTTTTCTTAACTTTCTTCTTATGTGTCTTCCTATGAAAAAACTTAAGAATAAATGAAATTCTTGAAAGCAAAGTTCCTAAATGTTTTCTTAATTTTCTTTGCAACTTTAAGATGACCCTACACTCGTCCTGAAATTGTTACAGTGAAAAGGCAAACCTCTAAATTAATTTGTTTAAACACTTTTTTGACACACAGTCTTACTAGGTTTACTTACAATATCTAACATTTAGCTTAGCATTTATTGTTAATTTTAGCTTGTCACTATTGTTTTTGTTTTACGTTTCATGTCTACTGAAAATAAACTAGCAAATTTGACAGTTTACATTTAATAGGCCTTTACCCAAAGGCAATAAATAATGTTTAAATCTTTCCCTGTACTTGAGGTAATTTATTTAAGTAAATCATAAGTATAGTTGTCCCTAAAAAATGTCCCAGCTGTTTTCTAGATGGAAGTATTTTGGGTTGCAGCTAGGGAGGCAAATCCACCAGGACCGCTGAGAGACCCAGTGGATCCACTTACACTTCCCAATCATGTTTTACTCTTCCTAGACCGGCAGTCATGTTCCTTGCAGATATTTTATCGGATGAACTGCAAAGGGAAACATGGGAGATTTTATGCCTCTGAATCTTTTCAGATGGTTGTAGGCACTGTGGGTGTGAGCCAATCCTCTGTTGGCCAAGTGGTCAGGGATCTTTCTCCTGCACTTTGTACAAGTTAGTTTGTGTTTTTTATTATAGCCGCACAAGTGGATTTCAATTTTCTAATCAACTAACAGACTGATAGCAAAATTATTAATAAACATGCTTACTCCAATGAACTAAAATAACGTTTCGGTCTTTTATAGTCACTAATGCCACGTCTAATTTAAATACATGCCATAGGCCCTATCTCATCTAAGAAGTTCCTATGTAAGAAATTACACTGTTCTTAAAAAAATATTAGGGAATTGCGCTTAAAAACATTCTTAAGAAGTTCCTAACTTTTTCTTATGAATCTTTTAAAGTTTTTTAAGAAAATGTTTGTGAGTCCAGCCCCTGGTGTGGTGTGCAAACTCTATATGAAAATGTCTATATATTTAGCTTTCGTCAGCTGCTACTCAGCTTTGTCTCTCAGTCATTTCTTGGTAAGCAGGGAGCATATAGTGTTGAGTGGATCGACAGTACTAGAAAATCTTTCACATCAAGATTATGTCACAAAACATAAGATCACAAATGTTGTCTTGAGGAGCTTTAATTCATTTGTTTATTCATTTTACCTCTGAGAACAAATGTTTTTATGTTTTTTGGTTGTTTTGGCATATTTCATGTTTACATTCACGTCTAAAATTACATAGATACAAACCTAATGATATAAACTGGTCGGTTGGTTGCGATCCAACTTAGAAAAAACAGGGAAAAACATTTATAACCACAAGATTTTGTTTATTGCTGTCTTCATTGGAAGAAATAAAATTATGTTAGTTGAATTTATCAACATAAGCTGGATGGATAACATGTGTCAACAAGTATTACCCATAACAAAATTGTATTTACATTTAGTTTACCACACAAGATGCCTGCTAGAAATAAAACATAAGGTAATTGTGAGGATTATAATTATGTTATAAGTTAGAGTAGAGTTAAGTTATGTATAGTATTTACAGTATATGTTGCCAGGTTGACATGATATCAGATAATTGCATCTTGGAAATTACCCATGAACCCAACCCAGTTCCCAACTTGGATTTCCTTGCAGTAGCACTGTTCCACAACCGTTTCCCATGTAGAAAGTTGGACTTTCTGACTTTCTAACATCTTCTAGATATAGCATTAGATATGGTAACCTATGCCAACTGGAGATAAGGAGGTCGGCCTTGTTACTGCACCCTGGTAGCTTCGGTGCTGTTCAGAACTTTATCTGGAGATTTTAGGTCACTGTGACCTACCCCATGAGTAAGGTATGAGTGAAGGTTCTCCAATATCACCTCCCCTCTGGATGATTCAGAGGGAATTAAAGGAAGGAGTCAAAGTCCGTTTGGTGGTCTGGGAGTCTAGAGTAGTCAATCCAGGTCATGCATTTTTGTCCTGATCTCTTTTTTGCCTCTCACTCATGTTTCTCTGACACAAACACACACAAATACTGTCTACCTTTTGCAACAAAGATATCACTTATCAGCTGTATCATGCTGTAAAACTAAATGGACTAAATGCTTAAAAGCAAGTCAGAAAAGTTGCAATGGACTCAAAGCTAAACTTTAACCACCAAATCACAAACATTGCCATGAAAATAAAGCACAAATTGAAGGGTTGAGTTTATCCACTTTTCACTTTTAGTTGGCTAGACAAGTATAATGGTGGCTACACAGGTCTCTCTAAAAAAACAAAAACATCCAACCAGCAACCAGACAGCTGGGGCTACACTATTTATTCAGACTAAGCAAGCAAAGCACAATACTATAGTTCTCAGATCACTGCACTCTGCAAAGACTACTTATATGTCAAAGGACTGATTTTAAAATACTATTAGTAGCATAAAAGCACAGTCTGTAATGCACTGTAAGATTTAGTGCCATTATATACATCTGTGACCTGCTTCTGTGTTCCAAACCCTGTAGACATCTCAGGTTGCCTGTGTCTGGTTTACTTGTGAGGATCCACAAAAAAACATATTTGGAAGCAGCTTTTAGTTCCGCTATACCACATCAGGAACAATCGTCTGAAGATGAGAGGCCTGATGCAACTTTAAACTCTGTAAATCCAGACAGAAAAAAACAAACCACAAGTGTTTGTGGTGGGGGCCGCACACTCGACCCGTAAAAATGTAATCATGGATCTTTTATTGAAAGGGAAAAGAGCCACGCTCAGTGCTGCATCAGCCTTTTTATCCACTGCTTTTTATTTAATTCTTTATTCATTAATTAATTGTAGTCTCTTTGTTTTTTTGAATGTTCCACTAAACCTGCAATAACTGATGTTTTGGCCATTTGGGAGCAGCAGAAAAACAAAGCTGTGAACACAACACTGACATATTATTTCTTTTCAAGTTGATATACACAATATTCAGAGCCACATTAGCAGTTGTGTTTCTGGTCACCAAGTGAATGTAAGTCTAATAATTACTCTCTTGTAAGTTCTGCTTTTGGTGTCGGGTGATTATTCTCTGTGAGGTTGTCACAGTGAGCATTATTATGCATTGAGGATCATATGATCCATTGTTAATATAAAAATATTATTGATTATAACCATTTTAAAGCCATCTTATGCCTTACATGTAAAGCAATTTAACTTGCCTGTGTGTTTGAAAGGCGCTATAGAAATAAAATTTCCTTGCCATATAACTTGAGAGAAAGAAATGGTCCTATGGAATGGTGGAACTGGATTATTGCTCATGATGAGAAATTACGCCAGAGACTGCAGAGATGTTAAGTGTTCCAGTCCCAGACCTTCTCTAATAGCATGAAATGAGAACAGATCTGTTAAAGCCTCAAAGAACACAGAAATGGGATGGGATTGGCTTTACGCCGTTGTAAATTACCGCCCTCACATTGATAGGCCCTTTATGAGACTTAATTAGAAAGTCGATGGCATCTTTAATGGCCACGGCACTGGTTGTTTTTCTGTGTTTTTAAAATGCTGGTTCCCTAATGAGCAGAGGCAGCCTCATTTGGGGAATAAGAGGACAGAAAAATGTTTCGACCTGTGGCATGAGGTCATTATGCCCCAGCTGTGTCAGGAAAACAGATAAGCCTGTTTTGTACGACTCCACTGTGCTTTGGCTGGTGGTCAGAGAGAAGAACATTTTATCTAACAGATGAAGCCTTTTATAGCTACACCACCAAGACGGAGAAGTGGATAAATTAAATGGCAAAGGAAATGTCTGTTGACAGGAAGCTGCTCGGTGTGTTCTTCATGCTGTGACTTTCTGATGTTTTTTTTTTTCATGTCCTTGTTTATCTTCTGAATTAGAAACAGAGTAATAATGCAACATATTTGAGATGGAGCCAAGCATGTTGAAAGACAGCCAGTGTCCTTTCTGTCTCCGAAGCTACTTTAGTTTAAGTTAATGATTGCAGTTTAAAAGACACAGATGAGGGCCTCTTTGGAGTAAATGTTGTCAATCATATTTTACACCGATCTTAATGATTTCTCTTCGTATTAAAATTGGTAGCCCAAAATAATGCTGGATGTGTGTTACCATTTCTGCCATTCCTAAAGGTAAGTATTTGAATGTGTTTGGTTGTTATTATTAGGCTAATATATAATATGCTCAAAATGTTAAACCAGTATTATTTAAAGGGGCATGCCACCAATTTTACACATTCAGTTTACTTGTCAGGCTACTATGCAGTGTGTGAAAACAGTTATATAATATCTCCTCTGCGGGAGCTTTCCAAAGTAGAAAACACATGTTGTTCACTGTGATGTGTTTTTCTCAGCTCTGGCTTGATACTTCAAATTTATAAGAGGAAACCTGTGTTACAAACCTGTTGATGTGGAGTTTGAAAGGTGTGGGCATTTACCAGTTGCATTATGGGAATTGTAAGATCCAGGGTCTTCGAGGCGTGATTCATACCAGGGACTAATGGTGTGTTCACACATATGGACTCAAAGTAGCTCTCTGTTATCTTTCACAAGCCTGAAGCTGGTGGGTGAGTTTAGCTGAGCGTGCTTTACATACTCAGCTCTGATTGGACAGTTATTTTCTCCAATTTCCAGTATGCTAGCAGATAACAACATAATTCCTTTCCCAAGTGATGTGCATTGTTTTCAATTCCTGGTACCTTGTTAAATTGATATAATATTGACTGGGAAAGACGTTTACCGCCATTTCCCACATTTGTCTTATGTGGTTTTAAAATGTTGAGTTGAGCGCTTGAATAAAGTTGTTTATGTTGCGCTGCAGAAAAACCTTTGAGTTGGATATTTGCTATATAGAAGAACACTACCAAACTTCTGGAGTACCCCTTTACATTTTAGAGTTCAATGTCTCAAACACAGAATTTTGTTTGATATATTTTTTCCCACAGTTTCATATTAAAAAGTCTTCAAGACCTTTATGTGCACTTGTGTTTTCACATGTAGTATTTGACATATTTTTACCCCAAAAATATAACCCTTTACTATGCAAATGTTTCTATTTCAATGCTGGAGGGGAAGCTTTTTGAGTCAGTCAAATTGAGCTGCATAGCTCAGCCTCTGGCAGCCTAAAATAAATAAGCATCTTTATTTTGGTTATGTGTCTCACACTTTTCATATTGTAGTTGTTAATTAAGATATTAATAATTTGGTTCACTGAGGCATATGCTAAGAGCAAGGATGTGCTACTTTCAACATAACAATCTGCTTAATTCAGGACAACACTTCTGCAAGTTTGCAACTTTTTAGAGCAGCATTTATGTTGACAAAAAAACATCATCAACCCTTGCTGTAACCAGTGTTGGTCATAACTAAATATGCAAATCAGCTAAAAGCAATTTGACTTAACAAAAAAGTGGGGGAAAAAAGAGTGGAAATATATTTAAAACAAAAATTAAAAATTGAAGCTAAAATGCCCCTTCGTAAAACACAGCAGGGAGATCTTGAGCCTAATCCAGCAGATGCATTTAACTCTTGTTTTCATAAACTCCCATGAGGTTTTACTCTGCCTGCCATTGTTAAAAATATTTTCCCACCTTGATAGTTTAATGTATTTCCAGCCTGCTCGAGCCTGACATTAGCGAGGGACCAAGCGTCCACAGCTCTTCTTTCTCGATCTTTGAAAAACATGATCCTCATTTAGAACAGCAAGTCTGTCTTCCAAAGGATGCCTCTAATTGGAAGAGAAAATGCTTCTTTCTGACGGCTCTGGAGATTTCAAATAAAGCCCATTTGCCAATGTAAGGAGTCATTAAACATGTCATTAAATCCAGCTTCTTTGATATAAGTAGATGAAGCTCTGGATCCCATTTGGTCTTTGGAAAGGATGATGGAATTTAAACTGGTCTTATGGAAGTGAGAGACTCATGCTTGACCTGCTCTACACACACAACACGACTCACTCTGTTCATACACAATATGTGGGTGTATATTGTGTGCTCAAAAGAAGCCTCTTAAAGTCTATCGTTTTCTACAGGAGGGCACCAAATCATCCCATTACCGAGGGAGGAGAGTATGACATTCAGCCACCAAACGACGAATCCTTGATGTTCTCAGACTGGTCACGCTCCTCTGTCTGACTTGCGCTTCTTTGTTTCACTGTTGCAGTTGATTTTTTTTTTTTCTTTTCTTTTTTTTCACTCAGCGGTCTGATTTGGCCTGCAGCGAACGGCTGGTAAGTCCCAGTGGAGATGTCGGCCTAAACAGCCGGGTCTGAAGTGATTATGTGAGTGCAGTGTGAGAGATTCCTTTAGGGCCTGTGGGAAGCCTGCACATTCTTTGTTGACAGTAGCAATGAGAGAGAGAGTGAGGGAGAGAAAGGTAAAAGGGAGGGAGATGATCTGAACAGACAGAAAATGGCTGGAGTCTGGGAGATTAAAGGTACGTGCAGATATAAAATCCCTTTTTGCAGTAAGCTATTAGGTTGTCCTTTATTTGTTCATCCACATATCCAATTAGCACAAGATTCGCATTCATGTAAGTGCCAGGTACATCTCATAACACTGTCAAATTATATTCAGGTAACCTTCCCATATGTATCTTATACCACTGTCATTCTGTGTTTGTGCAGCCTCCCTGCACAGCCTATTATACTGTAAAAGTGATTTCAAAGTTAGACAGAGGATAATAAAAGCCCTCTTTTCTTCTCCTTTGCACATTTTCACTTTGAAATCTTAAAAATCTCACCGTGCCTCATGCAAACATCACAACCAGTAATTAAGCACCAAGAACCCCTAATAATGCTCTGTAACAATTAATTATTCACATTCATATAATCTCACAATGTCTTTATAAGTACAGCCAAGAAATCAAATTGAAATTCTTCCTTTTTCTTCACTGCCAATGGCCTGTTTACTCTAAAAGCATGTCCTTCAAGCATCTCCTTCTCAGAATCGAGAAGCTAAGCCGTAGAAAAGCGAGTTGTCGTTTATCGCTGCCTCACAGACAAATCCACTCTAAATGGCCGGTGATTTTCACTCATTGGCTCAATAATCCATTTGAGAATTAACTCAGGGACTCAGACTCATTGTTGAGGTTGTTTTTTTTTTTCTTTTGCTCCTTTTGAACAGATTCCTCTGTTTACCCCCTTTGACTTGAAGGAGACTTGTTTAAACAACATAGAAAATGGAAATTAATGCATATACACAGGCATTTTAAATCAGTATAGTGCTACTCTGTGCAGCGCCGGGAAGTTTAATAACTCAGATGGCTGCATGTTTTCAGATGTCCTTGTTGAATCCAAGGCCAGAACTTGGAGATGGATCTCCCTCCAGTTTCTTCTCATTTAATCCTTTTCTCTGCCCTTGCCTTTGCACGGCTCCATCCTGATTAAAGACTTGGCTTAGGCTGCACCAACATTCGACATCTCCTACTTTTTTCTCTTTGTGTCTTCTTCCATCACCTTGCCCCTTTACCCTGATGCCTTCAATGTCCACCCTCCTGCCTGCTGTCCCTCCTCTCATAGTGCACTGTGGTAATTGAGTGAGAGCTGTGGCCCTGGAGTCCTTGTGTAATCCACACTTTATAAGCACTCTAATTGAAGTGCAAATTCAATACTCCCTCATCAGCCTTTTACTGGCTGTGCCTTTGCCTGTACCCCTTAGGTAATTGCAAGGAGACTGGCAGGTCAATCATTTTGCTGAAAAAAAGTGTAACAAAAACATAGCTGCATACACCAAATCATTTTACTGTGGTTTGTACAGAGTGTGATAATCGTTTTACTGGAGGTGAAATTTTGGAAGAGGCAAAACACCATCCTCTCTGTGGTCAGAAAGGTGACACACCAAAACCTGCAAGATGACAATATTTAGGACCATACCTGAATACAACACAGGATACTCTACACTCACCTTTCCCTCCTCTTGTACTGGTTTGCCTGCAGACACGTGCACACATTGGTGCGGGCACAAAAGCAAGCATGTTGATGTAGACACTCATACAATACGTATAGTTGTAGCTATGGGCACACACATGAATGCAAACATACATAAAGGCAAATGAAGTACACACACAAACACATATAATTGGTTTGGTATGTATTGGTTTGCCTATATTACTGTGTGTCTGTGTGTGGGAGTGCAGCTTTAATTAAACTTCCTCTATTTTCTCTCAGCTTGTCCCCATAGGGCCTTGTCTTCTTCCCGACCACATGCTTATTTATTTATAATTGCATTAAACTCCAGAGCTGAGCCACGGCTGAACACGGTGCCAGACCTGTGGAGTAAGCTGGGATTGCCACACAGTAATACAATTTGTTCTGAAACATCCCACCAGCTGGGAAAAATCCACATTATGAATCATGTAGGGATGCACTGTACATTAAAGAACAACAAGATTAAAAAAAGTTTGGATTATTATTCACAGTTTCAGAGTAGCAATACAGAGTGTCAACACAGATGTACATAATGTGAAACTGTGGGAACATGGGCTTTTCACACAACAGAAGTGCAAATTCCACATGTGAAAAAATAGGAATATCATCCTTGCAGCACTGTGTTCATCAAGAGATTAAATATTCCTGAGAAGAAAACAATCCAGGTGTCAACTTTTCTCTTCTTCCCTTTATTCAATTGCCAGATTCCGCTTCACTTTTTGTTTATCTTTCTAATTTGCTTTGCCTTAAACTAAATATCCCACCAGACAACCTTTTGGATGAGCATCACAGCAAATGTGTAGTGTATCCCAAGTGCTTTTGTTGAAGTTGGATGAATGTGATTTAAATCTTCAAAAGAGAAAATCATGTTACAATATTCTTCTAACATTGTGAAATTGCCAAGATACCCTACATGGGCATCTACCCACATGTGGTGACTTAATATCTGCAACACTGCCTACTTACATCTGCAATATAAACAAGCCTGCACCCCATTCTTTTCAAAGCCAATTTAGATGCTGGCATCAAGATCATAATCATATTACAGCACATCTTTTCATGTCATATCATCTAACCAGTAAAGCTGTAAATCTTTACAAAGACACTGCACTATAATTTATATTTTTGCATTATTCTCAGTACATTTTTAATTTCTTGCTGCATTATCTCCTGTAGCCTCACGTGTCTTGCTTGCATATATATCCTGATGTGATTACCCACTTTCCTGAGGGCAATAATAAAAAAAAAAAACCCACATCTATGGCAAAGTTTGTGCATTTAACAAGGTTTGCCATGGAAAAAAATAAGAAATTCACACTTATATTGAACATATTTCTGGGAATAAAGTGAAGAAATTACTGGTGACAAACAAATCAAATCTATCTGTCTGTGCTTAAAGATGTACTATGAATCACCAGGCACCTAGCTCCAAAAGGAGAGATAAAATTAAAAAAAAGCATGCTGCAAGAAAGACTTACGAAATTATGTCTATCTAGAGTTTGTCCTAGAAACGTTTACACACATTAATGAGGACATAGTTTCAACATCAGGATTATTCAAATTCCATGATCAAGAAGTAGTGACACGATCTGGTCCTAGGTCCCTTTCTTTGGCCCCAGCACTCAGTATTACTCTTTATCCCTGTCTCCACATCTGCTCCCTTCTCTCAGACCATAGACTTTTTCCCTGTTCTCAGGACATCCTCATGCTTTCCACCAGGTGGCCTCGGACTTTCCCTCCTATCCCCATCACCTGACTGCCCCACCCATCTACACACTTGTTCCCACTTCTCTCATCAGCCCTGCCTGATCCGCCGCCTCCTCACCTGCAGTTCATTCCCTCATCAGCCACTCATCATATATACCGGTCTACTTCCTTTTTCATTTGTCAGTTCATTGTGTTTTGTTTGTGTCATGATACTGTGTGGCTGTTTTTCCCCTGGGACCTGTTCCATCACCTGCCTGCTCTGGACCTTATGTTACATTTTGGATTTTCTATCTGCTACACCATCCAGTAAGCTCCTGTACTTTTTTTTGTTTATTAAACTGGCTGAACCATTTCTACCGACCTCTTCTTCTGTCTGCATTTGGGTCCTACTCCTGCGTTCTTGGTTGTTGTCGTGACAAGTAGGCTTTATCATGGAACTGTGTGTTCATCCAGGTTGAAATTAACTTATTGTCCAAGGAAGGACATTTGTTTTCACAGCACATGTTCCTTCTCACATGTCACAAGACATACAGATATACACAAATAAATATAAATACCCACATATACACATGGTGTTTTTACAGGGTTGTTATGGCATAAGGGGGGACAAACTCCTGCTAAAGTGAACCCTCAAATACAGAGTTCTGTATCTGTGGCCAGACAAACGTAATGCGAGTGTTTTGAGGGGGTGATCTGTGTTATTTGCTATGTTGGATAGCTCTGTTGCTGAGGCCGGAGAGGTCAGGTGAAGGGAGCCTAATGATGATGGAGGGGGACAACAGAGAGTGCCCATGAGTTAACAGATGACATGGGGTCTTTGCTGGCATCGTTTATGGATATCGGTGGTGTATTTGTCAAAACTGAGTTGTTTTTTTTTTTTTTGTGTGTGTGTGTCATTTATTTTTTTATAAATGAGTCCAAGATACCTGAAGCTGAAACATTATGGGCTATCTTTTCATTATTCTAACTCTTGGAAGTTTTCTAAATATCAGAAAACTAATCTTTTAAGGATGCATGTGTTACATTTATGTACACTTTAGTGTGTTTATTGTAATGTATATCTTTTTTTTTTTTTTTTTTTTTTTCCTCATCCGTGTCCTGCTTATACCTCTTTTGGCCATGGTGAAATGTAAATTAGAACAATTATTCTATCCTGAAGTATGATTTTTAGTTACTTGGACTTTTAATTTTCTGCTTCTTCATACTTCTTCAATTCATTTCAGAGGAAAATATTTTTACTCTGCTACATTTATATGGCAGCTATTTTACTAGTTACTTTGAAAAATAGTTAATATTTTTTCATTCAAAACATACAGTATGTCAATCTTATAAAATATAATGCATTGCTCCAGGCTAAACTGCATAACAATATAAAAGGTTTTAAGGTTACACTTGTTGTAGCTACAGTGGCTACAACAATAAAATGTGCCTTACACAATAATGCATAAATAATAGAAATCTCTGACAGGGGCCATTCTACTGCATAATGAGTACTTTTATGTTCGATACTCTAATTACAATTTTCTAATAAAACTTGCTTACTTTTAAAGGGATCTGAATAATGCTAAAATTCCCTCCTGAGGATAAAGTTTTATCTCAGAATCGGGTTTATTGCCATGTAGGTTTTCACATACAAGGAATTTGCTGTGGTGTACTGGTGCGTAACAAGTACAGCCACAAATATCTTATATTTTACTTAACTTTAATAAGAGAAATTTTGAAACTAACCCAAACCATTGCCAGTTGGGGCACCGCTGACATTTAAGGGTTGAATGGCAGGCAGTTAATATGAGAAACGGGTTGATTTTTTTCCAGCGCAACATCCAGCGTGCGAAAACCAAAACAATCCCAGCATGGCCAGCCGCGTATCAGCCGCCTGCACACGTCACAGTCTAACCCGGAAGTGCAGTGACAGCTCCTGTTGAAACATCCTTCATCCCTGTCCTGCAACAGCGAAACAAAGGTGAGGTTTAACGCTATAGGAGTGGCTCTCCCCGCAGTTACCGCTTGTACCTCACGATAGTTTCCCCGTATGAAGTCCGTCTGGAGTTTGGTCGGGATTTGACGCTGGAAGCACTTTTACAGGGCTGAAATATTAGCCGCTAGCTCGCTAATGGTGGCAGTTCAGTGGCGGCGCGGGTCGGGGGGGGGTGAGGTTATCATGTTCTGTGTCACCGAGGTCTGCTGGCTGCACGTGTGTGTCACAGCGACTATAATATTTGTGTGAGAATTTTCAGCAGGGACATGCAAAATAATGAGCCCACTGTAGGAAAGCATGTGATGCCGTATACTCCGGAGTATCCTGCCAAATAGTGCCCCCCCCCTCTCTGTTGCATCTCCCTGCGCAGTGCAGGACAGCTGCAGGTTGCAACCTGCTGCTGTAGAAACTATCAGGGCGCAGAGGGCGAAGAGTCCAACAGAAAGGCGACTGCAGTGCAGAGTGAGGTTACCTCTGCAACATGGTTGAAAGTAGTCAAAGTGATCAGAAAAAAATCAAGATCCACTGAGTTTACCCAGAATTGGTACTTTTAAAACGTAATTTAATCCACTTCAGTGTGCTGAACATTTGAAACATACTCCTAAAGCTATGAAGAGGAAAACATCGCTTTTTCGAAAATAAATGGATAGGGATGCATCAATCTATCCTTTTCTCCCCTGACACAAAGTACGGATCCAATAACAGTTACCTCCCAGATTTAAACTCTGTAATACTTGACTGTGATTGTTACTGTTTTTATGTAAGGTAACATAATGCCAGGGATTGCTGTGGCAGTGAAAATGGAGTAGACAGCCCCTTCAGACTGAATGAATGCAACTAATAGCGGAAACACTGAATTTTATAATGACACCAGTAAAGAAACTGGATCAATATTGGGGCTGTGGATGCCTACAAATTGTCAGGATTCAAAACAAATGACCAAATCAATTCACAAATAGAGGAAAGTAACAAGACAAAAAATGTCTAAAACAGAAAAATATCACAAATGAGTCAACTGGTGGAATAAGTCAGAAAATAGTCGAAGTTATTTGAAAGGGCAGGTAAAAACTAATACCATTGCTTATTTGTATATTAGCAAAAGAGAAGTGGAATAGTTGGTGGAACAATTTAATTCTTGTTTGTAAAGTTTTATTTGGCAGTATAAGTCCTACTTTCTATCATGCATATTAAAAATTCAGTTGCTTTGTCCCTCAGCGTTTTCTGCTCTGCTGTGCTGGAATTGCATGCATGTGCAAGGAGGCGTGTGGGAGCTCTGAATTGAAGTCTTGTCTGATTCATAACAGTCTACGGGTGAAAACATTTGAATCTCAAATTCGCTGGCTGGCTTTGCATTCTGTTCAATTTACTGCTTCTCCCGTACTGTCACAAAGGTTCTTTACATAGCTGGTAGTAAAGAGGGATTCTGACGGTCATGCGTTGACAAAGTTCATGTCTCATATGTGTGTGAAAGTTATGGTGGTTGTGAACATATTTGAAGTTTTACTGAGCTGCAGCTAAAATACCTTTCTACCTTCTCAGGACTCGGTCTGTTTTAAAGAATTGAATTTACCATGCAAACAGTTTTGTGCTACAACTCTGTCATCACTCACTTAAGTCACAATAAATATATAAGTAATTTTTAGCATTTACAATAAATCATTATTATGGTATCGATTTATTAAAACGAAATACTGAATGTGCTAAATAGTCCCAAATAGATGATTTTTTTTGTATTTTGGTGTATTTGCTTAGCAGCCTTTCTTCTTTCAGCAGACTGAGCTATAGTCGAGTATTTTTATCCGTGCAAGGAAGTGTTTTTCAAAGGCCATCTCAAAGCCATAAAGTAATTCAGCTGCAGCATGTCAAGAATTGCCTTTTAATTATTGTTACTGGAATGCATCTCTCCATTCTGTTTTTCTCTTGGGGTGTTTGGTTTAGAAAGAACAAGTGACTTGGTTTTGAAATCGTTCAAATTAATTAAAGTTTTAGTCGGACAGCAACAAACAAATTTTTATTCCAATGGAAACACTATTGGCTCCTTATGAAAATATCCAGTGGACATTTGGCAGTTGAGAGTTGGTAGCAAAACTGAATTCACAAGTCCCGATTGGTTGAATTAATAACCACAAAATTATGTTTTTTGGAAGTGTAAAACCTGTTTGGATGAACCACCAAAATAAATTTTATTTAAGAGGAACACAGATACGCATGCTGTTAACAAGATCAGTTTAGAGGGGACAGGCCAGATGCTCAGTTTCATATCGCTGAGGCTTACGCATCAAAAACAGTTATTAGACAGGTGGCCTTTTCTTAGACTTCCACCTGGCAGCTGGCAGATAGACACACTTTTCTTTTGTTTATAGGAGTGTGTATGTGTGTGGAGTGGAATGAGACCACTTGTCTTGATTTAGAAGTGCTTTTCTCACCTGGCTGCTTGTATTTTTCTTAAACACTAGTCAAATTTAAACTCTCACACTGATGTGTGTCGAGCTCTCCCTCTAGTCAACTGTGTCCATTCAGCTGCGGTGCTGTATATTAAACTATTCAACCACCCTGTCAGATGTTCTTTACACGCAAGTGCCCAGCTGCCCAGAGCCCCCCTCTTCATACACTACAAGATGCAGCCATTTGGTTTATTTACGGGAGGTGCTTGTGGAACTGCTGGGAATAGGCCAAGAGCCAATCGAAACACACGGTGGAGACCAAGCTAATAGAATCTGACAGGAATAAAGTCATAGGGGCCGCTCAGGCATCGTAAAGCTGTCGCCATTTAAGCCCCTAAATTTGTCGCTATTACCTGCTTACTTCTACCTTTACATGGCCAAAGAGTTGTGAAGAAAAGTGGAGCCAGGCTCCTGAGTTGGAGCAGGTTTTGTTGCTCATCTTTTCCTATTTCAACAACATCAAAAAAGTACGGGTAGGTTGGTGTGTAGACACACATGCTCATGTATTTTCAGCATCTAACGCAGAATACATTGACTGCGATTTGGAGGACAGAATGTAAGGATCAATAATATACTTTCCACCATACTTGTATCAAGTTAACAGGGAGGATTGCTATAGAGTATAGAAAATTCTTACAAAGATAATGTTTCTGCACTGCACCACTTCTCAGTTTGACTCTGCTGCACCCAGCTAGCCATGTACTGTATTTGTTTACACTCATATTCCTATTTGGCTGTGTGCTTTTTGGGGATTGCTTTGTTCATGGTGCTGCAGGGGAAGATGTCAAGATGTGTGAGTCTCTTCTAGGTTGTCACAGGGTGAAATGCGGGAGCAGTTACTGCATCAAATGCTTGTTAGCGAGGAGAAAAATCATTGGAAATCATTCACTTGTCAGAAAACCATTGTAGATTCTCTAAATGAATGGAGTTTGACTGAGGTTTCCCCACTAATGAGCTTGATTAAGAGAATATATGTAAATTCCCCAAAAATTGGCCTTGTAACTATGGCCAGTCAGAGCTGTGTTGGTGGATCAATTTCAGAAAGTGTTGGCCGATGGCATCACAGCTTTGGTGTTTCTGGCTTTGTGAGGGACTTTTACAAGTTCACAAATCAGACCTGATGAATATAGAGAAAAATGGATGTGCGGGTTTTGTTTAAAACTGATTTCCACTTTAAGGGTCAAATCTAAAATTAGAGTATATCATATTTGAACTACTCTTTTGACTGACATCCCACTGTTTAATGCGTATTTAATCGGTTTGAAAACATGAGTAGTTTAGCTCTTGACTCAAGCACTGACAGTCTTTGATGTACAATATCAGTTTTAATGTAGTTTATGTGGGCTGAATGCGTTCTGAGTACAGAACATATGGAGAAAAGTGATCTGCATTTTGTACAAGACGGTGCGGTGAGTGTTTTGCAATGCACTGATTTTCCATCCTCTAATGCTACTTCCAAGAATCTGCCTGTGTGCAGGCCTACTAAGACGTAATTGATATAGACAGAGGCCCACTCAAAAATGTCTCTGATTGGGCCTTTTTATAGATGAAGCATGAGAAGAAGCTCATTTCTCACATTGCCGATCGCTTGTGAGGGAAGGCAACAAGTATTGAATTAGTTTGCATGAGAGGAGGCGAATTGAAATATGGATTGGGGTCGCAAATGCCTGCCAGTGCTATTGGCTGTTTCGGATATGGAGGATGAAATGTATTTTCTGTGTGTATGTGTGTGTCAGTGTGTGACTGATGCAGACAGTGCCGGCATTGAATGGTTTTCCACCTTTCCTATTTTCCAATAACAACTTGCGAGCAGGAGTGACACAGATGAAGTGAATGTTTTAAGAGGAAAAGTAATCTTAAAGACAAGCCAAGCCATTCCCCACTCTAATACGCAGCCTCATCCTCTGCTTCTCCTACATCACTGCTTCTGTCTCGGAGCCAGACACGAGCCAGCTCCCTCGCCATCTGCCATTTAGATGTATTTAAATCATGCATGCATGCTGAGTTTGGACCTGTGATTTGAACTGGTCAGGTCCCCGGTCTCTGCCAGGCTGCTCGGCACAACTCGTGACCCAGGAAAGCGATCTGAATATGAATTAATGACAACACAGTTGGTTGAACGTGTCACTGCCCAAAAGTCAGATCCAATTTTGCTGATATTATCTGGCATTTAAACCTCAAAAAACGGCGACCCATCCTAATGGTTTGATTACCAGATCCAGCTCTGTCATGGCTGAAATATTGTCTGATTTGGCATTTGAAAAGGATATCATTCTTAGGTAAATGTTGAAGGCAGTGTGTCCAGGAAATAAAGCCAAGAAGACAAAACTGGAGTTCAGATGCTAAATTACATCAATAAAAATAATTATAGCCTATACTGTGATTGTGTGAGATTAAATATTTTTGCAGACAATGTGGCCTCCTGAGTTAGTAATGTACCCTTTGATATAATAATAATATGCGATTAATTGATTTATTGACTTTAGAAAATAAAGCGGCAGCAATTTCGATAATTGTTTCTTCGCTTAGCTCATTTTTCAAGCAAAAATGTCACAAATTCACCGTTTCCAGCCTCTCACGTGTCAATATTTTCTGATTTTTAGTGTTTGATAATAATACCTTGAATGTATATGGATTTTGAACCACTGGTCGGACAAAAAGAAATGAATTTTAATGTTACCTTAGGCACTTGGGACTTGTGAGGGGAATTTGTCACTATTTTCTGACATTTCTTTGAACAAGCAGTAGACAGATTATTTAATAATGAAGATAATTGTTAATTGCATCTCTAGGTGATAATGATAACAAACTTTACACCATAAATGTAGCACATTTTGTACAAGAAATGCTTTAAGAGTAATTATTGAAAACAAGTTAGAAGAAAGAGCAGACAATTTAAACGAGTGAAAGATTTGAAATGCAGCTAAAAAGAGCATTCGCTTAAGTAGCTGCGATCTTCACTTTGAGCAGAGAAAGAGGTTCTTTGTTACATTTGAATATTTGACAGATATCTGAAGAACTACACTAAAAGACATTGCCGTAGTTGGCCTCATAATTGATATTACCAATGGATGAAATGTATCTCGAAGAAGGCAATTGTCCCAAACCAACCGAAATAAAACCACTTGTAATTCATTTGAATGGTGGGCGGACCGCTCCACCCCCCCTCACTCCCAACAGAAAACACTCCTGTTTGGTTTTAACAGAGAGTGGGAAAGGAGTTGTGTGTCAACGTAGGGGACAGGAGGAGGTGGAGAGAGAGTAAGAATTGCGGCTGTGAAATCGATAGTTCATACCATTCTAAAATTGAAGGTTTTTTTTTTTTTGGTCACAATCTGTGTGTAGAAGGTGGAATATGAAATAGCTTTGGTTGAGGCCCCTGATGTAAGCAGCAGTATTGATTTCCAGAAGGCCTGGTCCAATTATGGTGACACAGGTTTTGTCAGTGCCCTTTAAAGGACCAGAGTGACTGTGATGGGGCAAAATTTGGGGCTTCGTCTGACTTTGCCTCATCTTTTCCTCCCAGAGTGGCCGGCTGTTTCTGCCACCAAAGCCACAGAGAAAAAGTCAAGGAAATAGAGTCTGCTGTTTCTACAGTTTCCAGAGTCTCTGAGGACACAGCTGCAGGATGGGAGATTTCCCCTGTTGGCAGTTCCTGTTAAGAGATTCACTGGCATTACAACATAAAGAGAAAATAATCCTCTCTCTGCAGTATGTGTGGTAGTATCTGTCCACATGTGTGTCTGTTGGCAAGTGGCTCAGAGAGAGAGAGTCTGACTGAGTGGACTGACAGAATCAGTGTCTGCGTACGAGACAGCCTGGCTTTGTATGTCTGTGTTTTGTTACCAAACAAGGACGGTGGTTGTACGGCTGCAGCTTGCGTTGAGGTGTATTCACACACATCCCCTACAGTTTAGCAGTTATTGTGAACAGCCAGACTTTAGCAGAGAAATTGCAGCTGTTTTAAAGCTGTTATTGCTGGAGGATTTGCAGGGTAAAATGGTCTGTAATTCCCATCCTGCTCTCCCGCTGTGTTGTCCCTGCTGCTGACGCTGCTTTCATACTGCCCTAGTCTGGCTTCATGAGGAAAAGCGACAGGAGGCTATCAGCTCCTGGAACAATATAGGACATTTGCCCCCCTCCCCCTCCACCCTTGAGATTCAAAAAAAGTTTGCTGGCATGAAAAGAAGGCTTTGCCTCTTACTCTGTCTCTCTCTCTTCCCCTTTGCATCCTCTACAGTCGCCATGTGTCCCATCTCTTCTTCCCCTTCTCTCTCCCTCCCTCAACTCTCAGTCTCTCTCCAAGTAACGGGAGTCTCATGCAATATGCTGTGTTTCCCCACTTGAGTGTTAATGAGGCAGATGAATATTCATGAAGAGGAGGCTGACATCGCTGTATGGCGGTTGTGCAGAGGATGTTTGTGTGCACAGGCACTGTGGTGGCCACATTTCTGAGGGATCTGTTGTGCAACGGGTAGACATCAGGGGACCCTGGGCTCCTCTGCTAATGATGCAGATGTGCAACCCTGAGTTTTGTTTTGGTCGGTGATTGTGGATGACCCCTTCCCAAGGCCTTTCCTCCCTCCCTGGTGGCTGCTGGCGGAGCTCAAGTTTAGCCTCCAGCTGCCGGTGGAGGACAGCCAGGGAGCGCGAGACTGAGGAGAGGAGCTACCTCTCAGTCTGCTGCCTACAGTCCTCCTCTTCCTCCCTGCGCTTCTGGCTTGTGACAAACAGATGCCATGGGCCGCCTCTCTTGGGTTCATCTCCTTCCTTTTAATATACCGCTCCCTCTTTCTTGCCACCTCCTTTTTATCTTTTCATTTTTTGTGTCTCCTGCATTTTTCTTTCTTAGAACATATTGTGCTGTGATGTCTACAGCCGCCAGCACTACGTTTTGAAGGACATATGAGAAAGCACGGGGCCCATTTTAGCAGCAAAAGGCATCGTGTTGCGTGCTCGTCATGTCTCATGCATTGCCATTTCCTCCTGTGCTCTCTATCCCCCCCCCACCACACTTTTTTTCATTGTCAGCTTTGTTCTGCTCTTCAGATTCTCTTCCAACAGTCCCAATAGTAATCTCTCACGTTCCCTCTGTCCTCGCTTTCCACTTTGCTCGACAGCCTCTCATTTGCATTTTCTCACTTACTCGTCATCTCAGTCTTCCTCTTCTCTCCTTACTGTCTTCAGCCTGCGGCTTTCGCTGCTCCCTTTTCCCCATCTTATTTGCCATTACTCCCTTTTTTCCCCTCTCAGCCTCCCTCTTTCCTCCCTTGCTCCTCTGTAAGACATCCAGCCACTGCAGTGTACCGCCGAAGGAGCTCCTGTGGTTCTGCTAAATATCTGTAAAATCTTTGATCTCCCACCAGCCATTTTCGACGTGAGGTGATGTGGGTTTATGTCTGTGGCACAAGGTGGAAATGTGTATTTGTCTGTCTATCTCATGCTGTTTGTACTCAGCAACCTTTGATTTGGGAAAGTTGAGTCTGTTGGTGCTGTAGAGGAGGACAGATAGTCCGACTGACTCCTCTTATGTCTACTATTCGGTGACATAATACAGGCCTTCCTGCTTCCGTGGTGCTGTTGGCCTCCCTCTGTTCATGAAAACGGTCACACTGCCACTTAATATTGTCCGTTCTAGTCTAGCAGGCGTCCATGCTGATTCTCATGAACACACATATCCTTCCTGCAGTTGGGAAAAGGATGGAGGCTGGCCAATTTATCAGCACTCTGACTGTAAGGCTACAGGGAGCCCTCCGTCTTCATCAGTTCACTCAGTAGATAGGCACACCCCAGTCAACGCTACTAGACTTACCTCATGTGTCTCCATTACACATTAATATCAAAGCTGTAACGGTGACTAGGATTGGTGCTGCATGTTATGCCATGTTAAGAAACAGGGGTCTGCTCAAATCACAGGTGGAATAGGTTAAAAAAAGGCCATCAGATTTATGTCAGGTAGACCTTAAACTGTTTCCCACAGGTGGCAGTTTGTTACATTAAACCGTTGGCAGTGTATTATTGTATTACAGTAGTAATTTTATAACTAACTGTAACTGCAATATTAGTTGACTGTTGTGCTCCGTTTCATTATTGCAAGTGCAAAGCAGATATACAGCTAATAACAATAGATTAGCTTCTGAACAGCTCATACAGGGTGCACGTATTTCAGTTTGCTGCCTTTTTCTTGACATTAAAACTTTAATTTAGTGCATGTTTTATAGGGAAATATATATGTAAATGTAAATGTGTGTACGCAAACCCTGCAGTATTAAAGAGGGAATAACACTGAACTCTACAAAATATTCTGCCAATGTATCATGGAGGTTTTGTGAGGCGAGTGAGACCCTGCCATTCAGGCATACAGGTTCCCAGGCTCACCGCAACCCAACGTGACAGCCTAAATAATCTATCTATAAAGTTATTGTGTTTACCGACCCTGTCACCGGCTCTTGCAGCCCAACAACCAGCCCAGCCCACCGGGAATCTTCCCGTTTCTCCTGATTAGCCACTCCAGGCCTGAGCGCGTCAATGAACTGCCCTACTCGCTGCCGAGGTGAATATATCAGTCTCGCCCGTCTCGACAGTCTGCAGAGCCCTGATGCCCCGCCTGCCCATACTGCTCGCTTGTTTGTTCAACGTTTATTAACACTGAACATGTTACATACATACATACATACAGAGATTCCTAGCTTTATAGTTAGATAAGTAAGTAAGTAAATAAATAAATATTTTGCTAGCCTACAGTGCGTTTGTTGGGGCAACACGTAAAGCAAAGAATTTCCCTTCAGCTTTGGCTACATTGAAATTGGAATGTATGCGGACTGTTCGCAGAGTGGATTTGCCATGGATGCATCTTTTTAGTGGCCACACCTGCAGCACACATACGGTGTAGGGTCATTGATTGCGTGGGATTGCACTAAAATGACAATTACCAACATAAATTACCATGTTCGAAACAGACACATTACAAACACTAACAAAAAGTAACATTTGCATTTTGAAACTTAAACAGCAAACTTAACAAACTAAGTTTGTTTTAACATTCTTAGTTCAGGACTAGGAAATGACGGGAAATGTGGGCCATCAAAATTGCTATCAGCAGAGCGCTTAATTTGATATTTAACGTTGGATCTTTAAATCTTCCCCTTTGAACTAAATTAATGCTTAGAAGGTTGGTTAATTATTATTTTTTTTAATGAAAACAACAACAACAATAAAACAGTTCAGTGGGAGACTGGCTTAGATGAAACGTAACTAACCCTTTGCAGTCATCCTGTTGGTCAAATCTCCTCACTCTTGTCACGTGAAATCTGACTCTTGCTACTCAGTGCTGCGGCTCTGCTGCTGCTGCTGTACGGAGCAGACACAGCAGATGATAACACGCTTAATATTTTACAAATGAGTCTTTTTATCAGTGCATAAATTAACTAAATTTTTTTAATAAAAAATCAAAAAGATGGTGGGCAAATAATGTGATCATGTATTGCCCCAACACCATGTAACACCAGTAACACAGACCAGCAAACAAACAAACACATGTAGGCCTATTTGGCTCACAACTTTTTAATTACAGCGTGCTGCTGCCGACTTGAAATCAGAAAATTTCCACTCGCTATTTTCGCCGGACATTATGACTGGAGGGATTTACATAAATTGGACTTTAACAGATTTTCCCGGTCAAAAAGCTGTAATTACTGGATAACGGAAACTCCCTTTGTTTATTACGGTCACTGGACTGGACAAGGTTATTGCCTACGTTAAGCTCAATAAGTTGTAATGCAGTTTGAACCTTGGGTGCTACTCATTGATACACCCTGCAGTTTCTTCCAGGTCATGTGATATCTCATGTCCTGCAACAGCGAAGGATGCCTGTCTCGTTTCCACCCTCCTCCTCCGTCTGTACGCCGTCCTTGGCCTGTGTGCCCCCTCGCTTTCCTTGGCCCGCTGATGATCAAAGCCCCCTTTGAGGGTGCTGAGCGGGTCCATGGCTGCTCATGATTTGATGATATGTGTACATCTTCAGAATCTTCCCTTCCTGTGTGATTAGACGGCCGTGTGACAGGCAGTCAGCCCCATCAGTTCACGTTAAGCCCCAGCGCTGTGCTGCCACCACCGCTGCTGCTTTTATTCCCTTAATGTTACACCTTCCTCACCAGCCGAATCAATTATCGGTGATTATGTTAGTGTCAAAGTCTTTAGCACCGGGCTGAGCCCCACCGCTGCCTCCTCCTTCTCCTCCTCCTCTTGGTCGTTGTGTGGCCCAGAGGCCCGACAGAAACCACACTACGCTGATCCCCAGCCAAAGCACTGCTGCTGCAGAGGGAGAGCTTTACAGACAGCTCTAAGTTTAACCTTCCTCCTCAACAGAGCTGTGACAACACAAGGAGAGTTTATTATGCCTGACAAAACTCCCCCATGTAGGTTTTCCTCAGCAAGAAAGCTGCATAGCGATTAGCCCTATCATGTTCAATTGTGGATGTAGCTGTCAGAGCTGGCTTGGTGGTCTTGTTGTGTCCTTGGATTGAACATGGTTGCACATTGCTTAAGAAGACCATGTTGTATACGTAATTAGAGATCACAGAGCATTTGCTGCACCACCCTTGTGTTGGGTGCTAACAGGATGATTTTCTATGCAAAATCTCTCCTCCACACTTCCCCATGTGTCCCATCTCTTTTTCTCATGGCTTTGCTCAGAAGTTGGCCTTGCATTTACTTGGTGTGTGTGTGTGTGTGTGTGTGTGTGTGTGTGTGTGTGTGTGTGTGTGTGTGTGTGTGTGTGTGTGTGTGTGTGTGGATTATTGCCACTGCAACACACACAGGGCAGTGAGGCGGCTTTAAAACCCCTCTCGGCTGCAAGGTCACGGCTCTGGCTCTTCCACCTTTGCGAGTGTCAATGCTCTGTCACACATGTTCACACACTTTCTAGAATCTTTAAATATCACAGTGCTGCAAATTGAGGTTTATAACACTTTCTATAACACATACAACCATTCTCTGAGCTCTGACGCTAACGAGTCTCTCAGAAACCCTTTTTCTCTCCTCACCCTTTTTAAACTACTAATTTTTAGCCAGCGCTGACAGTCGCTTTGCCCGTTAAAATGTCAGTACATGCAGATTATATCAGCTGTAGCTTTTTAACACCAGTCTCCAACTAGTAATGTCCCAATCAACTTTGTTTGGCCCCAGTCATGATATTTATTTATTTAGTTTACCTCAATGTTAATTGAATATGTAGGCTGTGCAATATGTGGCAAATTGAAATAACAGGTTCATAAACTTGAATTATAGACAATGATGTGAATGAAAGTTTTAATGGGAGAATATGTGACTCCTGAAACTGACGTAGACAGACTATGTATCACTCTGTTGGTTTTAATTGGAACTACAGAAACACTGCTCAGGATTGTGCAGCAGTGTTAAAGAGTGGAGTTTCTTCCCTCACAAATGATCTTTGGCTGACAACAGACACCAGCTTGCAGAGAGCACAGACAACAGAGGGGTTTAACTTTGGCCTGCCATCGAAATACAGAATTAACCTTAAATAGCAACAGAAACTTCACAAGACTATTGGTCTTGTTGAACTAGACCAACCGAGACCAACAGAGAACTGACTCTTCTCTAGAAATTTGATCTAGCTGATTCTGTGACATCTATCTCCATGTTAAACCTTCATGGATACCATGTCAACATTTTAAGCTGATCCAATTAATACTTCTGAATCATGACCTCCAGTGTTTGGAGGAAGTAGAAGTGAAAACTAAGGTCAAGTCAAGTCAAGTCAATTTTATTTGTATAGCGCCAAATCATAACAAAAGTTATCTCAAGACGCTTTCACATAGAGTAGGTCTAGACCATACTCTTTAAAATATTATTTACAGAGACCCAACAGTTCCCACCATGAGCAAGCACTTGGCGACAGTGGCGAGGAAAAACTCCCTTTTAACAGGTAGAAACCTCGAGCAGAACCAGGCTCTGGGTGGGCGGCCATCTGCATCGACCGAGTTGGGTTGAAAGGGGAGGAGAGAGGGGGAGAGGGGAGACAGAACAGGAGGAGAGACAACAAATCAGAAGGTGAAAAGTAAGAAACTGTACCTGTTATTTCTATGTGTCAGATACATCTAATCAACACGCTGGAGCTGCAGGTTGTGAACATTAGTTAGGTTTCCATTAAAAATTGTGTTTCTGCCTGATTGAATTAAAGTCACTTATCAAGCAGAAACCTTTGAATGTTTCTCAAATGCATTTTGAAAAGCTCACTTGGACTTTGGGAGGTGGTGATGGGGATTTAGTTACAGTATTTTGGACATTTGACAGATCAAGACGATCAATAGCTGAGTTAAAAAAAGAATAATTTGATTAATTGATAATGAGAAATTGATAATAATGACCAGTGAATTCAAACCCTCCCCCAAAGCCAGCTGTTTGCAGGAGATGAAAGCTGCAGTGTAGCTCATGTCTTTCCATTAGCGGAGCTCTCTGTGGAAATAAATCAAGGGTCAGGTTTGGAGTTGCCAGTTAGGATTAGAGATTTTAAGTTCAGCCTTTCTGCTTCTTTACTTGACAAGCCTCCGCTGTTGACAGAAGTTTGAGGCTTTTAAGATCTAATGTGTCCGCCTGCTATCTAAGATTGTTTCTTTGACTCCCTCTCAGCCCTCCCTGCCTCTCTGTTTGCCCACCATCTCTTTCTATATGCTATCCAGTGTTGAGTAGGGGTAAGGAGAGATAGTAATCTGCTGTAGCCTTGGCACTCTCTCGCACTCGGGTCTCATTGAAGAAGATTGATGGCCCTTTTTCTGGAATGGCTGTTGTTTTGGATGGAGAGAGAAAAAGATGGAGGCAGAGAAGTGGATTTAGAATGAAAAACTGAGCGAGGGAGGCAAAGGGAGGGCAGGTGGTGGGGAAAAAAGAGAAGTGGAGGTGAGGTGAATCATAGTTGTAAAAAATTGAAAAATGGAAGAGGAAATTTCACTTTAGGGGAGCTTGAGAGCTCATTTGATTTAGTATCTGTATCTGTATTTGTATTTTATTGAGTTAGAGCATGCGTCCAGGTGTGAGTGGTTTCAGAGTCACGCATCATTCCTTCTCTCTGATGCACATGTGGGCTATGGAATTGGCTGCACTTAGTTTGCATGTCAGCAGCAGATTATATTTAAATGTCAGCTTTTCTCTCAGAATGCAAAAGAGCCAGAAACACGTTGTGAGGGAATGATTTCGTACGTGTCTCATGTTTCTGCTGCATTAGCATGGTGTAGCCTTTAAGCCTTTAAGGTATCTGGTTATTAGCAGTCAGTACTGCATTGCTAGGGGGAATTAGCAGCCCTTCATCCCTCTTCATGATGGGTCTATTGCTCGGTGCCCGTGTGGAGGCGGTACTGGGTTGATTGGCTGTGATGACAGTTATGCTCTTAATTGTGTCAGTTATTCTTCCTTTGTGGCTCTTTTTGAATGTAGTGAAGCGCTTGATGTAACCCCCCTGGCGTTTTGTTCCTTTCTACATATTGGTCTTTTTAAGTCTATGCAGGTTTTAGTAGCGGTGAGACGGAGAGGAGCAAGCCTTTCTTCATCCTTCTTAATACTCCCCTCTTCTGAGAGAAGAATTGAGTCTGACATTTTTTCTTTTTCTTTGGGCTACCCCAATCTCTTCCTGTCCCTCTCTGCCCTATGCTAAATTTGTCTCCTATCCCTTTAGTGTGTCTCCTTTTTTTTTTTTTGTTCCTCTGTTTCTTGACTATTGTTTGAGCTGCTGTTCCGCTCCTTTCTCTCTCTGTCTTTCTCGCTCTATTTCATCAGCCTGTTGTACATCGACCTATCTTTCATCCTGCCTCTCCCCCCTCTGTGTCTTGTCGGATTTTCATTTTTCTGCTTTCTATTTTCCCTGCTCTTGTTTTTTATGTTTCCCACCTCCCTGTCTGGCAGCTCCAGCCTCCTTTTCTTTTTTTTCCCCCAGACAGACCATGCTGTCTCATGATACTCAGACATTGCTGGGGTCAAACAGTCAGGCCACCAAGGCCTGACTGGTTGGATTGTCTGTTGTCATCCGTCCTTGTCTCAAATGACCACTTGAGACTTCCAGAGTCACGGGGGGGGGGAACGACACAGGACAGAGAAGACAAGAACTCCATGAAAACCGGGTCGCGTCCCGTTTATTTAAACTGTTGATGGAGTTGGTAAAAGCTCCAGGTCATACCTAATTTCCTGTGGTCACAACCCGGTAGTACACTTTTGAAACAATAAGCTGAAAGTCAAAAGCTCTGCAGACCTGAGTTGAACTGCAGAGTTTGGCTGTGAGTCTCTGTGGGTTGATTGCTACAAGCGACAACCTTTCACATACAAGTTGTGTGATCCATTGGTAATATAGAAAAATAGTAACTATAGCCACATTAAAGAAAGTCCTCCCTGAAATACTCATCGGTGATCAGGGATAGGAATCTATTTTTGATTTAAAACTTATGATAATCATTACCAAATTGATTTCTGGCAAAACATTGAGCTCTCATTGGGGTTTCAAATAATGATCATTTTCATTATTTACTATGAGTTGTAAATTATGTCTTTTTGAAGACCAAAACCCCAAAGATATTCAATTCACAATAATATAAAACAGAGGAAAGCAACAAATACTCACTTTTGATGAAGCTGGAACAAGTTTGAAATCTTGGCTTGATGAATACATTAAACGATTAATTGATTATTAAAATGACTGGCAATTTTGTGATGTTTGTTGTGTGACTAATCAATCAGTAGCTTCAATTAGTAGGTTGCCAGGTATTAATGTAGAACAGTGATGAGGCAGCTGTGCCACAGCTGTGAAGTAATCTGAAAATATCCAATATTGTCTCTAGATATGGTATAATAAGCTAATTACTGCACTCTGTAATGTTGCTTGGAAAGGATGTAAGACCATGAGAAAAGAAGGATTATTAAAGTTACAGTCTCAGCTTTGACTGCTAAATGTCACAAATCAAAAGCAACAAAAATCTTGATTTATTGAACTGAAGCGGTGTCAGGATGTCCCCACTTTGCCTATTGTTTTTATCAAACTAGGTTGGTATTTATAATAGATTTTTTAAATGGGGCCCATTGATCCTGGTTGCTTTTATTTTGTTGTCAAGTTTGGAGTGCACATCTGCTTTGTTGAGTCAGTGAGAACGATTACATATTCATTTCAGGTGAGCTATTGATCAGAAGGTGTTGGGCCCGTACACACATAACAGAGCCAGACTCCCCTTTTGACATTTCTTTGAGGATTCAGCGTCGGTATTTTGCATCTGATTGACATTTCCTTTGTATGTGTGTGTAAACATGTGGATCTTAAGATATTTCATTCATTCATGTATATCATCTCCTCTCTCTCTCAGGTAAAAGCCAACAAGCAGTTTGGATACTTGCCATGAATACAAAGAGCCTAAGGGTATAAAGTAGCCTGTTCTTTGTTCGGTACGTCTGGGCCAAATGTAAGTTAGTGTGTAGTGTTTTAGTTAGTGTCAGAATTTATGTGACTATTGAGTCAACTTCTGACTCACTTTTCTGTAGCTATTGCCATACTTTTCCCTGTTTTAAAATGCAGCTTTGTACTTTATGAGTGGTTATAAAAGAAAATTGTCTCATATCAGCCAGCTTTTTTCTAGTTTAAATGTCTTAAATGTCAGGCATCTTTATGGATTGGCTATATTATGAGCCCAAAGAGCATCACCGTGGCTGTTTAGACATGTAGTTACAATCCACAGACCTTTTTAGAATAATGGTTGGCCAAACACAACCAGCCGTCTCTGTGAAATCCTGTTCATCTGTGGTTGGCAGGCATGTGGGGGTATGAGTAAGCGTCCTTGGTCATGTTTATTTAGGTAGAGGTGGTATTTGAAAGAGAATTAGACTGGGAGGATTTTAATGAGACTGCCAGAGCATAACTCTATGGTGGAATTGAGTGCCACTGTGGGTCTGTTCTGTCAGATGGTTGTACTGTTATTGGGGTCTCTCCGGGCCCTTTATACATCACATTAACATGCAGCATGTACATCTGAATTATATCCACAAAGATTTTTATACATATTTATGGGTCAGTGTAAATATACCCCAAGAAGTATTAAGGAAGCATTAAGCCTGCTTCGAATCTTATCGCTATAAGCACCATTATTTGATTTGTGGAAATGAGATTGCATTCCTTCATGGCTCTGTTTACACCTGTGGCTTAGTTTGCTCTTTGGATACAGTCCAGATACAGTTTGTGTTCAGTTTAGGGTTTTTAATGCTGGGTGTAATTACGTAAAGAGTCCCTGTCCCACTTTGTTCCGCCTCTCTGTGTAAACCTCACTACAGTCTTCTTAAAACACGTGTCTTTGTAACATCTTGTCACACAGACACACACGCAAGCACACACACTCTATCTCAAAATTGTTCTGCATTCAAGTCTCCTACATAACAGATGCGCACACAAACAGTCAACTTGACAAGGAGTCTCTTGCAAGAATATGATAAGGCACTGGCTCACACCCACGCTCCCTCTCACAACTACAGTCTTGTTGATTCTTTCCGCTGTTTGCGTTTGCAGCTTGCCAAGATGCTCTGGCTGAGGACAGACATGCAGCACTGACACACCTACAGACAGAGAGACCTGACGGACAGAGTCCAGCTGGCAAGTCATGACAGCAGCAAGCGGAACAGATGTGTGAGGGACTTTGATCTAGGTGAGTACCAAATGGGGTGAGGATCTGGGGGAGGGAAGGGTGTTGGTCTGTACCAATATTAGGAAATGGCAAGTATACAGTAGAAGGATGCGGGGGCGGGATGGAATACGTGGGTGTTGGAGACACTTTCAGCATATGATACATTTGTTAAACTTTAGAGCCAAACACATTTGATTTAAAATGGTGTTCTGGAAAAGTCTTACATTTATTTATAAACCATATTATCAAAACTCAAGGCCTTAAACTGATATAATACCATTCAATCTTAAACTAACTTGCAACTAGTGTATTTCATAAATATTGCAGTGTCCCTGGTGCCATGTGTTCTGCACTGATTTGTCAGGCCAGTCATACAGACCAATATTGTAAGAGGTCTACAAGCTGTGTTGTTATGAATTCTACATGACATTCAAGTTGTCTTTTATAGTCTACTAGTTGTGCAGTTGCAGACATGTCACGGAAAATAATAAGTTACTAAGTTGTACTTCAGTAGTTTTTCTAAAGCAAACTACATTTTGTTTTGCTTTTTGAGATGCATGCACCTATTCTCAGATGGCCAGCATTGAACCAAATTGTGGGTAAAAGGAAATTGATGGTCCAGAATGAGAAATAAGGTAGATGGTTTGAATAGAAAACAGAAACCTTCAAAAAGAATCAAGCTGACAGAAGATCTAAAGGCTACCAGTGGAGGAATACCAAGTAGCAAGAGAACAGAGGATGCAGCTGACACATGATCATTTAAATGGTAGCTGGGTAATGAAAAGTTTTAGGTAGTATTCTACCGTCATTTAAAAGTAGAAATTACACCCAGTTCTTATAAAAGACTAAAGAGTGAGAAAAGAAATCAGGTTTTTAGAGGGGGAAATGAGGGTACAGACATGGAGTATGTGCTAACATGAGAGGCCAGAAAAAAAATAAAACAATAAAATATATCCTTCAGGGGAAATTATGTGGGCCTGTGTATTTCACGCCTCCCCCAAAAACTTTGCCATGGTAATTAGGTAATGTAGAACTAGCAAGAACAGCAAGAACAGCAAGAAAGCAAGAGCAAGAGCTAGAGCTAGATTCAGTTAGAGGCCAAAAGACACTTTTTTGTGTGTGCTGAGAGGAGAAAATAGAAAATGGTTGCATTATTGATGTGACATATTAGCCTTCTGGTGTGTACAGGTTCATCTGCTGTTTCATTGTAAATGAAACATTTAGCAAAGTGAATCTTTCATATTGGTTTAAAAGAAAAATGTAGGGCAAATTTAGAGACACGAGAAATTACAGGACACACTTAAAATCTATTCTCAATGTTCCCACATGTGTGCTGCCTGATTTACCTTCATATATTTAAAGTGAAACTAGAATTTCACTTGGCAGTGTCTCCTAACATCAGCATTGCTGCATATATCCATGAAAATTAAATCAGTGTGTAGGATTTGTTGAGAAGCGCAGGGATATTTTCACCTCCTTTCTATGTTATCATACAAAAAGAGCATTGTGCAGAATGAACATGAATATGGTTATACAGATGTATGTGAGGCAGTGCCTGTTATATTGGATTTCCTGGCTGTGACTTAATTTCTGTTCCCTCTGGAAACTCAAAATAGTTCAGTATTGACAATAATGAAAACTATTGTGTGTGTTTTTGTGGAAGACAATGTGTGTATCCTGTGCGTATGCCTGTACATGTGGGTCAAAGACAATCCTTGCTGACCCTGCAGTTACAGCCAATTTGCTGTGTCAGTTGTGACAAGTGTCTTCATATGGATACTTAGTAATTAGCTAAGAGGAGATGGAAAAAGGTTGGAGTTGGTGAGGCATTAGAGGATCTGTCAGAGAGCCCACCTCATCTTACCCCCCCAAAATCTGTCAAGAGGCTTGTCTGGTGCCCGTCCCCCCTAGTCCCCTCCCTCACACTTGGGTGCTTTAGTTAATTGAAGCCACTTCAGATCAGTCAGAGGAGCTGGCTCTGCACGCCTGAGCAGACCACGGCACTCACCTGACCTGTCAGTCACTACTGCCAGCTGCCTGCCATACACAAGCACATCCCTAACACATCTATAACCTCAGGACTAAGCAGGGATCCCAGGGAGACGATCAGTATGCACCCACCAAAACCTACTACACTAGATGCGTCCCAGTTGTAGTCTAAGCCAGGGTGCATTTGCGCAAGTCCGTTTTGAAGAAGTATATTTGAACCCTTGAGCTCTTAGTTTCTTTCATTTAGGCAGGTGAGAGGGTTTGCTTTTAAACTCAGATGATAACCGCACAGAGACATCTGAAAAAGTGGACCTCAAGTGAACAGCGGGGCAGTTTGTTAGGACTGAGACCTTCATCTACAAGAAATGACCCTGAAATGCAGTTTTATGGATATAAGTAGACCAGTGTTTTCATCTGAGAGCCAATATTACTCATGCTTGAAAAACCAAGCAACACAGAATGAACCAAGGGCAAACTTGCACTCAAGATTCAATCAGATGCTTTTTCAATACATTTCTAAACTCTGCAAAAGAGCAGACAAGAAGTGTTAAAGCTCAGTGCAAACAAAAAGCCAAGACTGCAAGTCCACGAAAATGAGCTAAATCGACATGGACTGCGATTGGATTTTATTTAACTAATTTGCCTCCTGCATGGCTTTTGTTGATAGATTGTGGCTGAATTGAAAATTGTGTGGTTATCATAATAGCAACCAATGCGTGATTGCAACAGAGCAACTATTTGTCCCCTGATTTGGACCAAAACAAATTGACTAATTGTTTGCAGAGGCCATAAAAATGATGCCTTCATTAACCCTGGAGAGCAATTCTCTTTTTTCTTTGGCCAGAGCACATGGTTAGATGCATCACCAGCAAGCCCTCAAATGCAAGGGCGTTTGTAGGATTTGTGGATGTTGGGGGCTCAGCCTGGACCTCTGTAGGGAGGGTCTGGGGGGGATTCTCTCCAGGGATTTTTATTTTTTTGACAAACACCCTCCATTTTGATGTCTTTTTACCCTATTTACATTCAAAGTAAATCATTGAAAATTTACTATTTACTTTCATGATTAATTATAAATTGGGATTTCAAAATGTTACTAGATGTTTGTAATAAGTATTGAGTAGAAACAGAATACTTCACAACTGCTATCATATTAATTTTAACATTAGTCTATTAGAATATTAAATGGGTTATCTGTCACTAACACACAAACAATTTTATGATACGGTTTATGCAGTGTAGTGCATGCACTATTTGCCTCTCCATCATCTGTTGTTGTCTGTCTGTCTGTGTGTATCTTATATTGTAAATAAAAGTATGCTGTAGGATCAGACGAGTATGGCTTGCAAGCTAAACAACGGCACCTACAATCACGATGAAAAGAAATGTACTTCATATTATAAATCAGCAGGTAATTTCAGCCATTATTGAAAAGTTAATACATATAACTTCTTACCTTTCCTTCTATTTTGAAAACATCCATGAAGGAAAAGATTGTGTTCAAATGACAAGTCTTCGGTTGGGAAGTCCACACGTTTTTTGACTGTGAATAGACAGTATTCACATGCTTCACCTCTTAGGAAAATGTAAACATATGAAGGTTGTTGTGGGAATTGGAACAAACAAGCAGTGCTGTAGTTCTCCCGGAGCAGGCAAGTGGCTTAGTGCCATGATCAGTGACACATCAGCAGGCTGGATGTTTGCTGACGGTTTGCACCTTAAGGTCCTATGGTTGAGGGATTGTCACTGCAACACCCTGTTGCCTTAAAAGGGGAAGGCTGTCTATCAGACATCCTGCAGGAATTCTGCAGAGTTTAATAGTTTCCTTTTAAACACTGTGCTCCTCTGTTGCTTCTGCAATGTTGCCTTCCATAACACTGAACACTAGGGATGTGTGAAGTAGAGCCACAGGGAATAGATCTTTTTGAGACAACCCACTCGGGATTGCACGTCTAAAATGAGAAGTGGAGCTTGTGTATTGTTTTAAATGCCAGGCTTCTCCTCATTCGGTGTGCTTTCTTGTGAGAGCCTTTAGTTGTAGCTCAGTCAGCTGACATTTAATGCTCAGCCATTACATACTCTGCTGCTGCTTTAGTATAGGCCTAGTTGTTACCCCCATGAATATGAACAGACAGATGTGACAGCTGGCCAGCCATATGTGACAAGCCTTTTAGATCTTTATGCCTTAATTATTCCTTCCCTTGGGACCAATATTGACATTTTAGGTCTTAACACTCAGACCTCACAAACTGCCAGCCTCGAGTTGGCATTATGTGTCTCTTGGCACCATCCAAGCTGACCCAGAAAGGTGCTTGATAAGTACTCATAGCTAAATTCATTTCTGTCAGCTGTGGTGAGATGTGTGCTTTCAAATTAATTGCAGTGTTGTAAAAATCATTGTCTGTATATAATGTCTGTTGCTTACTGATAAGTGGTTCTGTCAAGGGTTTTTCTCTTTTTTCTTAATTAAGTTTTTGTGGTAGTTTTTCTTCATTTTCAGCGAGGGTCTGAGGTCTATTTTTATGTTGTGGGCGTTGAGAAACCCTTTGAGACTCACTGTGATTAGGGGTTATACAAATAAAATTGACTTAATTAATAACTGGAAGTGGAAGTTGAATTATTTTGAACACTGTATCTATAAATATCTAATCTTGGCTGCAATCTTCACACTGCTCCAATAATCCCGCTGAAGTATGCAAGTGAGGGTTTTTTTTTATTTATTTATTGAGATGTCACACCACAGGAGAACACATTTATGTTTCCTTCATTTATTACGTTGAATGAGCTGCTGCCATCTCTTTAAGATTTTAAAAGAAAACACATTCAGGCATTTTATTTATCACATTGTTGTATAAGCGGCGCTCACAACACCTCAGTTATTTACTCTATGAATGTTTTTCTCTCTCCGTCTCCTTCTGTTTCTCTTCTCCCTTCTCTGTCTGTTTCACCTGGGTCGTCCCACACATTTTCATTTCTTTTGTTATCCCAGGTTCTACTTTCAGTTGCTGCGGCAACCCTGCGGCTCCCTCCACTTATTCCTCTTCCCTCGTCTCTCTGAGCTCCTTGTTAAGTGTGGCAGAGCTGGTTAATGACTGTGTTTTATTTATATTTTTTCTCCGGTAGGGTTCCTTTTGATGGGCCACACAAGTCTTGACTCCTGACTACTGTAAGCCTGGCTTTCGTTCCACTCTATCTTCATTTCATGTCTTTCTTGCTTACTTGTTTGCTTTCCTTTTGGCTTGCTTCTTGCCTTTATTTTTTTTTCTTCCTTTCTTGTTTTATTGCAGTCTGTCTTTGTGTTTTCTTGTTCTTCTCATGGCACTGCAGACTGCCACTGTTAGCTGTCAGTGGTGCAGCAAATTGTGGTCACTCAAGGACACTAGGTGGACTGTCACTGCTTATCCAATGACATACTTGGATGCAAATTAGTTTACTCAGTGTGCCTTGTCTGATTGTTTGCTTTTATGCTGATCGAGTTTAAATGAGAGAAAATAGAGTTCAGACAAACTCTTCTTCAGTGAAAGTTTACACATTTGCAGCATACCTATTGTAATGGATGCATAATATTAAATGTTTTACAATTATCAGATGACTTATTTGAGCGAGAACTATATTTTTAATTTCATTGCAATGCCACCATATGCTTAATCTCCAGCAGTACAGTTCACTTATCATACTTGAACTGTAATGCTTGGTATAGACGTTCACTAAAACACAGCTGAAACTAGTTTGTTTTAGTGTCTGCATTCACTTAAAGCAGATGAGCAAAAATTACTTGAACTCAAATGCAGAAGATTCACTTCATCACCACATTTTGTTGTTTTTTGCTACAGCATGTGCCCTGAAAGCTTTTCTGTGAGACGCCAACTTTCACGGTGTAAAAACAAGTTATTGTAAATATCACAACAGGGAAATCTCCTCCTATTGGTCATCATATTACATTTTGAAACTACAACTGCATTTCATTGTGTAACCCTCTATTGTATCTGATTGTATAATGGCAATAAAGCTGAACCATGAACCGTGAAACATGAACCTTTCTTTCTTTGTCTCCTATGCCCTCCCTCACTATGTCTCTTTTTCTTCCCTTTGCACTTACCGTGTGTAATGTCAGACGTCTTAACGTCAAAAACTAGGAGTCTTCATAGTTTTTAAATTTTACAGTGTAGCTCTTTAGGAGTGAATATGAACAACAGGAAATTATTCTAAAATGCAAAGCAAATGCAACATGTGTATAATAAAATGGATGATGGTGGCAAATGATGATCAGCACTATGTAGAAATATTTGCACTTCTTGAAATTCTTTGAATGGCTCTGAAGAAAACTTCTCCTTCCGTTACTTCAGTTAGTTCATGCCCATCTTGCTTATCCAAAGTTACAGGGACTGGAATCTGATTTGTTTTGACGTCTGTCTTCCTTGTTTTCTTTTCTTTATCAGTTTCTGTCTGTTTCAGAACATTCTTGGTTCTTTTTCTTTCTTACTCTTTTTCTCATTGGTTGTATTATTCTGTGGACTGTGTTTGTGATTGTGTTTAGACACATCAGTGAAAGAGAAAAGCAGGAATCTTTACCTTCTCATTTTTACTTGCTTTCCTTCATTCCTTTCCTACTCTTCGTTTATTACGGTTCCTGTTATCTTTGTGTTTATGATGTATTTGTGAATTCAACATGGTTTAAGGTAAATGCTATCTGGCTCCCCACTGTTGTTGTTTTTTCACTTGTCATGGTTCTTTGTCAGTTTATCTGCCTCCGTTTCTCCGTCCATCACCATCACGGCATCTGCCAGAGCATTGAAAGTCTCTCTGGTGCTTTTGATTCGTCGTTCAGAGAGTGGAATGTGCCTGTCTGACTCAAATGACTTCATTAGAGAGTGATAATATCAGAGGGGGTCTCCACCAAAGGCAGCCTGATGTGGCTGATGTGTCAGGGCCATTTAGACAAAAGAGAAAACGTGTGGAATAGTTGCCATGAATAATTTGAAATGGCATAATAGACAGAGTAGATTAGTTTTAGGGCAAAAAGTTTGGTAGTGGCAGGAGTGCTGTCAGAGATAGCGAAAGAGAAGGAGGTGAATTAGGAAGGCTTGGATTCAGAGCATAACTGTTGGTTATGGTCCCAGATTCACTGCGGAGATCTGAAATGTCACTGTGTGTATGTGTGTGTGTTTGTGGTAGTCTAGCAGCTTTATCTGCCTGGCATTTTCTGCTTTCAGAACCGACTACAGCACCAGGCACCATCTGATGACCCTCCAAAAGGCTCAGCGCTGCAAAGAATATTGAGTGGAACACATGTAACCTTAACATGAATTAGGAAAGCTTGGACTCAGAGGATGAGAAACAGGGTTACCTCGACTAACACCAGCAGTTGTGGGTGTTATCTTAATAGTGTCGTGGGAGTTCAGATTTGGTTCCTCCATGCTGGCTTTTCTGTAAGCCCTTGTGTGCAGGTAATGAACTGATCTCAAATCAGACCACTGACTGATTAATACAGATGATATGACGCATTCACACTTGTCTGGCATCAGCTTGTGGCTGCAACTTTGCAGTCTTTTCCACTTCAATACTGCAAGTATAGAGGTTGACATTTAGGTGCCAGCAGCCAAACAGAGACATACGACTGCAGGCACTCAACACCCACCACTATCTCAACTAGGGTTCTTCAGGGAATGAATATTGAAAATGTCACCTGGAAATTATATGTAAATATTGAAACAGATTTTTTTCTAATGTCCTATACCTCCTATAAAGTTACAGTTACACAAATAACAGTTACAGTACAGCTATAACATAAAAGATGTATAGTAGTGTCATTGAAACCACATCCGCACACTTTATGTACTACTTTTTAATTATGCACAATTAGCTAACAATGTCAGAAATCCTTGTGTGCAAAAAGCACAGGCTCCTACTCATTCATCTGACTAATTCAGTCATACTGTCAATTCCTTATCCGAACAGCAATATTTTCTCTACTTAGTAATACTGGCATTTTTATTTTTTTATTAGATCTGGTTTGGCATTTTTCATAGTGAGATGGCTCATTTTCAGCACTCGCTGTATAATGTATGTGCTCTTTAATGTATAGATAACAATGTATAAAAGGTGAGGAGATCACTTTTGGTTTTCAAAGACGATTCATCTTTTATGAATTTAATGGAGAGCATTTAAAATTCTCACTGCATATAAATGAGTGTGTGTGTGTGTGTGAATGTGGTAATTGGGAGGCAGAGTGACGTTGGGGCACACGAAGGAGTAACCCTTGTCGTACCAAGTGTAACCGATGGATAGAACTGAACTTATTAGCGTAGCTACCTTTCCTCTCCCTTCCTTCCACTGAAAAGAGCAACAGCAAAGCAATAAGACAGAGAGCACCGTTTTCACCTGTCTCCCCAGCTTCTCAGCCGTCTGTGAGACTCTGCCTAGGTTTCTATACAGTGAATTTCTGTGAATTATGTATCTGTAGTGAATGAGAAAAGCCAAATAGATGTGAAAAACCCTCTGATAAAAGTATTTCCTTCTTGACAAATGATGTGATAAGTAATTATATATTGTAAAGAGCTTATAAAATACCTGTGGTTGTATAACCATTAAGTAGTGAATACATTATTATTTAGTGCATGTCTCAGTTTCCATCTTTGGATGTTATGAAATACAGCCTCACATCAGAAGACAGCAAAGGAGAATAACATCTTGCCTTGTATTTATGAGTTTCTGAAGACTTTATTGTTTATGTGTACTCTAGTCTCTACATTCAGGAAGCCAATTTATTCACCTCTACCCTGGGAACCAGACGAATCTGCGGGCTCAGGTTTTATATGCTTTGGCAGATCCGTCTGGCCCCCCTCCCAGAATGTGTTGGGCCAATCACAACTGTTTATCTAATATGGAGCAGATTTGATACAATAACTGACCGAGGAGTGTCATTGAGGCAATTTTCGTAAACCACTAAGATGGCTGCCGCGGATGTGGAATGTTTTGTTGATTCCGCTATCGTGTCAGTATTAAATGGACTGGATGGTAAATTCTCTCTTAAAGAAGAACAAAGAACTGCACTTTGTTTGCTGTACTTCTGACAGGATGTACGACAGGACGATGTATTGTTGCTCTGATTGGTTGTAAGTTTATCGAATTGTGTCCAGAGGTATTTTGGTCTGCCCCTGTCGATATCGCCCCTTGAAAATCGAAGGTGAACTGACAGGATCCAGACCAATTTACGTTAGATAATTGGTGTGGCGATGCCAGGCTAATCCACCTCAGTAGAACTAAAGGAAACATACAATTGCATTTTATATTTTGCAGCGTTTCTACCATCCGTTGAAAATTTGCTTGAGTTTTGAGTTCTTACGTGTATGATCACATTCACTATAGAAAGTCACATAGAAGCGTTTACCGATCTCCCGCCTCTATTGGCAGGACAGTCATTTGTGTGTGCCTTCGACAACCGTTACAAATAAGTCTTGTTTTTATGATGCTGTGGTTGGTTTGGTTATGTTTAAGCACAAAAACAACTGGGTTAGGTTTAGGGAAACATCGTGGTTTGGGTTCAAATTGCTACTTTGTTTAGGTTGGTTGACCTTTGTCGTCATAGCGACAAACACTTTATGGAAAGATCATGGTCAGTGTTAATAGTAATTTATCTTGACTGTCGGTTGGAAACTGGAAACAAAGCGTGGCTTCCAGTGTTAAAATCCTTGCTTCGCAGCTTACATTGCTCTATAGTAACATCACTTCTTTCTCCTTTGCTCCCGGTCGCAAACAGTCATAATTGCTAAAGCTTTTAGAGGGCTTTGTTACTTCAGCGTTAACATAATGTTGTTTTGGTGCACTTGCTGAAATGACTTGGGAGGACAGTCTCCTCAAAGGATGACCCAGGACTACAGCTTCTGATGACCCGGTGCAGTGACTCCCTGCCTCAGCGGTTACTGCTGAATGGTCTCAAATGAAAGCTTCTCCAGCGAGAGAGAGATTAGATGTGACAGGTGGAGCTGGGCTGCTGTGTGGAAAAATGCCAGTTTTGACACCCCCCCCATGGCATTAGATTGCCCTTGATCTCCATATTTCAGCACAGTGATATGACAGTATGACAAGTTAAGTGAACAGTTGATCTTAATTGGCTCCTCTTCAGTCTGTGTGTGTGGATCTACTTACGTTTGAAGTACCTCATGCTTATGAAAAGACCAGATCTACAGAACAAAAAGATTTACTTTTCATTGATATTCAGTTCATTGATGGTCTTTTGAAACAGGATACTAAACAGTTAGATTCGGGTCTGTTATGCCCTGCTGTCTGTTACTCCTTTTTATATTTGAGGATACAGATAGGAAATGTCTTTTTACCTTCCAATAAATAGTACAGTTTAATAGAGATCCACACCAAGTTTGACCACACCACTCCTCCTTTTTCCTTTTTTTCCCTCTTGCCCAAATGACTCACACTGCCTCTGTTTAAGATGACATCCCACAAATTCAGTGACTTGTACTGCTGCCGGCACAGTTCATCATTATAATTGTTGGAAAGAAGGGAGGAAATGGTGAGGGTAAAAAAAGAGAGTAGAACCTCACTATGTCTGAAATCGCTCCCTTATTTACGCACACACTATTCTTTACATATTAAACATATTAAAAACTCAATAGTTCACTGTGAGATTTCAGCCACTAATGATGCATCGTTATATAGTGTCACCATTGTCATCTTTAGGAGCAACAGCGCACCATTGAATTCTACATTTTGTGTTTTTTTTTTTTTTTAATTTTTATGGCTTTATGGTACATACAAATGCTCAAATAAAATGGCTGACTGAAGTTCACTACACTTGGTAGCAAATAGGGAGTGATGCTGGACAAAGCACCATAGTGAAGGGGGAGGGTGAGGGGAAGATGAAATTGTCCTTTGCTAAAATGAGCCTTTATAGGTTTCTGGGGATAGACCGAAAGCAATTTTACCTAAGGCAACATTCCTGTGCCAAAGCAAGCTGACATGATTTCAAGCTGTAATTAAAATGGAAAACAACATGAGGAGGAGGCCGGTGACCAAAGTCTGACGTTGTTTTAACCTTTTTATATTCTAATCATGTCATGTCACACTTTGAACATTTAATTGATTTTGGCACAATGCTGTATTTCTGTGTGATGTCATCACAACTGCAAGTTCTGATTTCTTAACATTGGAAAATGTCTTGCCTGGATTCATAATGCATTGTAGTAATTCATGGTTTATCAACTCTTCTCTTATCTCTTTTATGATTAGCAAAGGTTGTTGGTCTCATCAGAGATTTATTACGTTTACTCTGTAGACAATGGTTCTGTGAGTATACATGCTATATTTCTGTTTAAACATTACATTGTCTGCTCAGTATATCAGAAATAACTATCTAAGTAAATGTTTTATGTTGCATACAATATCATTAATAATCCGCAGTCAGGTTCACTTGTTTCCTGACCCTAATCTGCAGATCTTGTTTTGCGTCATGCTTTGGTCTATAAAAGCTGAAACCTGTTGGCATATAAAGGTATTGACTGAGTGCATACATGATGTCCGATACCGTCTGTGAACAGAGAAGGATCAGAAGAGATTAGACAAGCCGAGGGGATAAAGATAGAGCTAAAGACAGGCTTTGTTTTTGGCCCCCTTATGAGCCAGGGCTCCTGCTAATTACCAAGCTCTCTGGTCCTTGCTAAATGTGTTTGAAATCCACTGGATGCAGATAATTGAGCTGGAAATGTGTTACATGACAAAGTCACACTGAAGGACAACCACTAAAAAAGGCCTCCTCTCCACTTCCCCCCCTGTTTTCTTTGTCAGGCACACTTTTGAAATAAAACTCCCCCAAATGATTCATTCCACAGCGTTTGTCTTTGTTGTTTGTTGAGATTGAAGCTTAGGGGATGTTTGAGCCACCTATTGTGATAAGCTATAGTCAAAACAGAGACAGGCCAGTGGCGGATGTGTCAGACAGGACTGTGTTTTCTTGTTGCTGAAATAATTGCTTTTAGCCTTCAGTTTAGGGATGTTAGCTTTTAAAGATCCCTCACACATCATCATAGCAAAGTTAAAAAAAAAAAAGTTTTATAGCCACAGGCTGGATGTGTCCATGCATCTCAAGATTTTCTCTCAGCTAAGGAGTCACTTGTACTTGTTCAGATTTTGTACAGCCTAAATCTCAAATTGATTTCAGTGCTTCATATAAAAATCGATTTGCTGGCTTAGATACATTGATCCTGGGCAGAGATGGACCTCCCCTGAGAATGTTGGAGTCAAGTGAAAACAAGGTGAAGAGAGACTCCCACGTCGTTCAATTTGCATTTTAATTATAAATTGCATCATTGCACTGGGTGCGGTAAGAAAACAACTCCCTCGCCCTCCATTCAGTCGTCCCTTTTGCTTCAAGCTCTGCTCACTTCATGAGAATGAAACTTCATGCGGAGAGCCTCTGCAGGGCAGAGAAGAAATGGGCAGGGTAATACGTAAGAGCACATCCAGCCTTCATTTGGATGAAGGTGAAATAGGCTTTACCTCAGTGGGTACATGCAAACGTTGCACAAATATTGTTCTCTATCAGCTTAGTTAAGAGAAAGAAAGACATGTATTGTCTAAAAGATTTTTATTTGGATGCTCAGACCGACTTAGCAGTGTTTCAGTATCTGTGTATCTGTGCTGGAGAAGAAGACACAGAGTGAGAGAGAGAGCTGTGGACTGCAGCCAGTATCATTTTGTCATTTAGAAAGCACTTTTGTGTTGTTATCTTGGCTACATAGGCCCACTTTGGTTTGATGTCTGCCTCAAAGTATATAATTTTTATTTTTTCAAGTCTCAGATTTTCACAGTGGATTTGGCTCTCTGTGCGGTGTGTGTGTGTGTGTGTGTGTGTGTGTGTGTGTCTGCACTTGTGTACAAGTGTTGGTATGTTTTGTCACAGAAGTGTTGTGCTGTGAGTATAGCGGGCTAATTGATCACATTGGAGTAGTGTGTAAGCACAAATTGAAAGAGCGCAGGCTGAAAGGCTTAGGATGTGGGACTTCAAGCTCCCGTCTGGATTTTTCACACAGTGGCATTATGTTTATATACACATACTTACACATGCGTCTTATCTAAGGGTTCTGTGTGTAAACCACGGGCAAAACTGTTACCACTGCCAAGTAAGGGAAGCAGCAGTGCAGGGTTTTTAGAGGACTGTGTCAATCAAATGAGCCCTTTATCTTCCTGCAGGTTTGTCTCATTGAACATGTGATATCGGCTGTTTCAAGCTGACGGTGCAAAATATTGAGAGAAGAGTATGCAGATAGATTAATTTGCATGTGTAATGTGATTTACGAAGACTGAAAGTCATTGCGGGAAAGGCATTTGTGTGTATAATGAAGTACACCAGACCTTGTACTTATATCAGTCATTCATTCACAGATTGCAGCTTTCTGGCAAAATACGGGAACGTTACAGACTTAAGTGTTCATCATTTTGACTGTAGTTAAAGTAAAAGACAAGTAAAGATAGCTTGGGTGAATGTTGTGCTCTTTTGTTTGTTTTTAGATTGAGGATTGGACCTTTTATACTGAGACACTGAGTCACGCAGCAGCATGTCATCTCTGCCACACCAGAGCAAAGCAGAGATTTGGGTAAGATCAGAGAGGATGAGATATATGGGGAGAGAGAAGAATGGCGAGGGCCAAATGCTGAGAAAATACTCTCTTCTTTGTCTTTTTCAGGCTTGGCATTACGTTGGGCTAAAACAGCTTTTAGCCTCGGTAGGCCATTGATTATATATAACAATGTTACATCATCATCTGTTCCCATATGTGGCATGCATGTTTGAATAATATTAGTAGAGGTAATCAAATTATTATTATTCAAATGCCTCAGTGCATTAAAGTCATGGATGTTTTTTGGCATGACTGTACTGTCTGTAACCTCTTGTAGTTTAGGAACTGCTGTCTGTCAAAGAACTAGCAACACTCTGAAGTGATAAAATATAAAGAAATGTTGCTTAAAACATCAGTGCAATGACTTATTTCTAAAGCTGACATCAAAATGAAGTTAATTAATATAACCACTCACAGTATTGATAGGTGTACTTAATGCGGAGAAGTGCAGCTAGGGAATTAACGTTTTTAATCTTGGCTATCTCACTTTCTTAATGTGAGACTTCTCATGGTATTTTTGGTTATCTTAGCTGCACAGATTAGTGCTTTTCTCTATTTTCCAGCTTCTAAAGTAGGAAATGTGATCAAAACGGGGGACTATACAATGAAGGAGAAGTGTGGCGCTGGCATGCATGCCAGGTTTTATAGCAATCTGGACTGGGTTGAAGAGAGGCAGAGAAAATGGGGTGTTAAGGTGATGGTTTAAAAAGAGATCTAATGAGACATAGAAAAAGAGAGAAAGAGAGAGGAGACCATCAGTGATATGGAGAGGGATGGTGACGTTGTTTCACTGGGGTTTGCTCCACGGTTCAGGGAGGGTCTCTGTATCGGCCTGCGCCTCTTAATCCATCACACCTCCTGCGGCCCTGGATCCGACACACTCCAGTGTCTCTACAACCCGCCGCAGAGTTCGTGCTCATCCCTGTCATGCATGTGTGCCCACTGTTCCCGGCATTCTCTTATCCCTGTTTTCACCCTCTTTTTCTCTCTCTGAGTGAGCGTCAGTGCTATCAGCTGTGCCTCGGGCAAGATGGACAGACACTGTTCTACAGCAGACATGTTTTCATACATGCTCCACATCTAGCCTTTTCACGTGTGTCTTTCACTCACAGGAGGAAATTCTACCTCCCTCTGCCTGTTTTGCTTGCCAGTCTCACCTGCTGTAGCTTCTCATATACTTTACACCTCGGCACTGCTTTCCTCTCGCATGACCGTCTGCTGCCAAAACTCCTCAATCTCTCATAACGGGAAGTTGGAAGCACTTCCGTCATATGATCCCTGTGCGGGTGTGTGTGCTTATTTGACACCTCCAGCCAGCTGTGTATGATTTTTTAGAAATTGGAGGGAGCTACCTCTCTTGATCAATCTTGCTGATCCCCCAGAAGCATCTGCACCCGCTCTCTGTAAGTTTTCATCGTGGCTCCCCTCCACTTTTAATGGAATCTGACCTTATAATGAACAGGCTTCATTAACCCTCTGTCAGATTTCTCATCAGAGCTCGAGGGAAGAGGCTGGTGGGGGTTGTTAAAAAAGCACAGGGTTGACTCTAAGCTGTGGAAAAGTGAGCTAGCATGTGGGCGTTTGATTTACGTTCAGAAATGCGTCACGCATACGCTCAGAGCTGCAACACTCTGTCACTTAGCCTCAGCTTTTTGGCATGTCTGCAGTCTTTGTAGTCCATCCCTCTAAACTCTGCAGCCCGTCTCTGTACCTCGCTGTTTTGTTCGCTGCCTATTGTCGCACAAGGTGACCCTCTAAACACTCCAGGATCCCTGCTGTGATTGCAGCCTTTTCTGCAGGAGCCAAATCACACAGCTCCACCCCGTGTCCACCTGGTGGTGGTGTCTCAGCACCGTGCCACCCGTTTTCTTCCCTTCCCAGCAGGAAGCGAAGCCTGAAGGGAGAGGCTAGTGGGTGGTGCTGTGCATTTGATGTTTCCCTTTCATTTTGCAAGTTAAAGGGAATTTAGATGGCGACGCGTTGTGTGTGTGTGTATGTGTGTGTGTTTGAAAGTGCTTGTGTGCTTGCATGTAGAATGTGTTTTTGTTTTTTGTCTTTTTTATAATTGATTTATTTTCTCTTTTTGAGAGTCTCCGCAATAGCTGTAATGAATTCCAGAAGGCTTTCCATCTCTCTATTCTGTCACTCTTCACCTCCTATTTCACAGCAGGCCTGGTCGCCTGAAGTCCCTGCCATATGGCCATATTGAAGGATTTTTGTGATAAACGTAACTTTTTCATACATATCCATTGAAATATAGTTGCTATCAAATTGATTCAACCCCATTAACCTCTAAGACATTCTAGTGATGTGAACAACATTTAATAAAACATGTCAACTAAGGTCTTGGCAAACAGTCAAAGACAGATTGATAATACATATGAGTGATTTTTGAGAACATTATGTTGAGCTTACTACCTACTAAAGATAAATAGAATTTGTCTCACAAAAGCAAAATTATTCAACCCCAAAGTCAATATTTTGTTGAGTATCCTTTGACCTTTATGACCTTCGATAAACGTTTTCCGGTGGTTTCCTCATGTGCAAACGCTTCCAGCTTGATAATATTCTTTGGCTTCCTTGCTGCCACTGCTTTCTTTAAATCCCACCAAAGATTTTCAGTTGGATTCAAATCTGGGAACATAGATGGCCGCTGAAGGCCATTTCAGGAACAATTCCTGAACCAAACTTTGGTTGACTTGTACGTATGCTTGGGATCATCGTCTTTCTGAAAAAGTCTAATCATTACCAAACTTCAATATACATGCTAAGGCCATCACATTCTTTTCAAACTTGCCTGTTATGTCAAAGAATCCATGACATGGTCATGTTTTTTAGTTCTTGCAGCAGCAAAACACCCCTACATGTCATAGACCTCGTCTGTCTTACGCCAGACTTACCATGGGTCCAAACTGTTCCAGTTTAGTCTCGTCACTCCATAAAACGGTCTCCCAGAACTCTACAGACCTCTCCAAATACTTAGTACAAATGTAAGTGCTTTTTTGGTCAAGAATGGAATCTGGCGAGGTTTCGGAGCATGAAGTCCTTGCTTGTTGCTTGTTCTTCTTATGGTCTGTACTTTTACTTCTGTTCTTGCCTTCATCAGGTCCTCCTGCATGTCTTTGCCAGTAATACAGGGATTTTCTCAGCTGTTGTTTTCAAACGTCTGAATCCCCTTGGAGAAATGTAGCTCTTTCTTCCACACTTTGCTGCTATACCAATTTCTTGTCTTAGCTGTTAAGACAGTTCCTTTTTCCAATGTTTGCTACTTGGCTTGAACACTAACATAGATGGGATTTATATCTGTATTACAGCTGAAGAAAATTCAGTTATGTTATAGACTTCGGAAAAGCTTAATTGTGTTTTGCAACAATTTGTTAGCCTTACATACTAGTAAGTGATTAAAAAAACACAATATTAAATAGGGGTTTAATAATTGATATGGCTGTATTACAAAATCATGCTACGAAGAAAGATTAGTTACACATTTTCATTATCAATTTGATAATGTCACTCTACTCATAAATTCCTTTAAATTAATAATTGCATAAACAAAATCTATCTTAATATATCTTTTCAGGGCAAAACAGCGCCTGCATTTGCCTAGGAGGAACAACTCTTTACTATCCCTAAAAATAATAAGTCACTGTATAGATACAGAAGTTGTGTTTTACAGTACACTACAGTATGTAATTATTAATCTGTAGATATTATAAAGGATTAATCAATATGCAAATGTCACATCAGTCAAAATAATAATGACAGTTTGACAGCTGAACCTGTATATAAATAAACTGGTTAAATATGCATTGTCTTCATAGACTGAGTTGCAGGTTGGGATTGGCTGAGCAGGCGACATGTGCATCACCAGCTATTCAGATTGTCACAAGCACAGATGGAAAAACAAATGAACAGAAATGTGTCCTCGAGTGTAAATATGCATTGTAAGCTGTTCACATTATCAGATTTGCAGATGGAGGTAACATATGCGCAGAAATATATGCTATCACCATGTAAAATTTACAGATGGAGTTAATATCACAGCACAAGCATTATTACACCAGGAGCTGAGTTCCATGCATGGACTCAGTGTGTTAGCTCGTGATGTGATTACTGTATGTAGTGTGCCTGTAATGGTGTGGTCAGTATCTGGGCAGCTGGCAGCCTCCAGCTCTCATGCTGATCGGGGAGGCAGATGCGGCATCACCTCGCTTAGCTCTTGTTTATACAGAGGAAGTTGAATCTGTCTGTCTGTTGGTTTGTCAGACTCCCCTCCCTGGCGTGTTGAGGTGTGTGACAGAGAGATGGAGAGAGATGGAGGCCGGACTGGCAGAGTGAGAGCAGACTGTCTCTCCGTAATGAATATAAATGGGCTCCAGGTCTCACTCTCCTCATCTGGCTCCCCTCTCTGAAAACATGGGACGAGGATGTGGCATGGACGTGGCCCATCCTCCTTCCCTTCCTCTCGACTTACTTGCACACTTGCTTCATTGTACATACGGAACACACACACAATCATACACATTTGTTTCTTACTTGATTTTGTCACTGAGACTCGCAGCACTATAAAATGTCATCATAGTGTTGTCAAAGTAACTGTTACATAAAGTGTTGTATATATTTTTTGAAAGATAATGTGTGTTATCATAAAAATTCAACTCAAACTATAATTTTACTCTTAAAATCATGGAGATTGCTCTTTATCAGTGAATGAGTTTTGGTTGTTGGGATGAAGTGCCAGCATCTTTTAATAATTAAAGATAAACATACATCATATTAGTGCTAAAAGGATTAATTGATTCACCATAAAATTGATTGCCACCAAATCTGATAATTGATCATTTGTTTATGGAGCAATAACAGAAAAAAATGTATTAATTAATTTCAGCATCTGAAGTGTGGAGATTTGGTATTTCATTGTAAAATCATATCATTAAAAAAATAAATATTTTCGCTGTTTAAAATGTTCTGGCATTTTACAGAAATAATTATCTAGAGATAAATCATAACAAACATATCATTTGTTGCAGCCAACATTATATACTAAATCACAATGTTCCACAAGTTATTCTTTGTACAAAGATAAACACAGCCATGAACACCTCTACAATCTAATTTAACCTCTGCAATTAAATGAAAAGCCCTTGCAATAAATACTGTCTTCGCGAAGCTTATTACATTCTATTGTTGTTTGGACTTGAGGAAAAATACACCCTCTGCTATGGTGCAATTCAATAGAACACCCCTCAGAAATTGTATTCTTGAATCCCAACAAGAACTGAACATTATAGGCTTCACAATGTTGTATTCACAGCAGGATCTTTGTATGCATGTATGCAATATGATAATCTGTTGTCTGGTTCTTTAGTTTGCTGTTTTTTTTTTTTTTACAGAGAAGAGATTAAGACTCTCAACTAGTTTGCTCTCTTTGTGTATCAATCTCTCTAAGCACCCTTACCTTACCTTTCAACTGCCTTTTATCTAGCTTACGTACGAGGTGCTGATGGAGCACAAGTAGCAGCAACAACGCTTCCTGATCTGAAGCACAGGACCTCCATTACCTCCCTACTTCGTATTTTAATTGCCTTTGGGGGCTCACAGTCTTTGTAAATCTTAGCCCCGCATACACTGTAATGTGACAATATTTATTTTCTCCATGCCATGTGTGATCACCTATTAGTCATTCTTTCCATTCACACTGTCATCATCTGATTCCCATGACAAATTAACTGTCTGAAAACATTTCTTCTAAAAGAGTCCTATGATTAGCACACATCCTCTCTATCTCCCAGAGTTGTTATTGCTGCTTTCCTCCTGCCGCTCCGCTCTTGATGTTTGTCATGAAAAGGATAAAAAAACATCCTTGGCTTTATTCTGGTTAAGTGTCATCTGGGTCTATTTAGAAAGCTGTGAGGCTGTTAGCAGTGCTGCCAGTGTTGTCATGTTTTCTTAAATTGATTCACTGTGATTACTTGGTATTTCTGGTGCTCTTTAAGGGACTAGATACAGGAAAAGCACTTGGTGTATTGTGCTTTAGATATTCTGTGGAAAAAAACAAAAAAGCCCGAATGATGACATGCACAGAGAAACCCACGTGTGTGAAAATGCGTGTACGCCCTCACTCACTCATATAGAACTATAATTAATTGCCAGGAAGTCTCAGGTAATTTAAATTGCAAATCAGTGCAGCCTTGTTCTCCCAACTTTTGTGATTAATATTTTATTGTTTTACTGAGCGAAAATGCCACCAGTGTTTTTCATCAGATACAAATAGCACAAAAGAAGACAAGGGGGGCACTGGATTGAGGAAGATCCTATGCAGGCCTTATCTCTAAACATTAATTAAGTCGTGTGTGGATCTGGAGCTGTCGAGGTCGCCACTCCTGTCTCAAATCCATTCGTGAAGACAGAGGTCTGTCTCGCTTTTCGCCCATTCTCTAATTTCTTGCTCTGTCTCTCTGCGCTCTATGTCTGATACTCAGTTTCTGCCAAGTTTTCTCAGGTCCTGAACTTCTCTTTCAATCAGCCACTAATTAAGCAGCGGAGAGGAAGGGTTTCTTCGGCTGGAGATCAGGGGGGACGTGCAGGTTGAGTGAGAAAAGCCAGATCCCGAGACCTTGTGCAACTCCGGTATGAATTGTGTCGAGAGAAACTTGAGAGGAGCAGAGGATGAAACCAGCGGAAATGAGAGATTTAGGCGGCAGAGAAGTGAAGCTTTGAAGCCAAACTGTCACATGTTCTTTTTTTTTTCTTCCCAACTATATTTTCAATCCCATGAGACTGCTTGCATAGCAAAGGACCAAATATTAGATAGAAATAATGAGGAGTTTCCCTTTGCCACAAAAAGACAGTGGGAGCTGATGACGCCGTTGCAGTGTAAATTTCAATTGTAGCATTTCTCAAAAAAAACAAGAAAATCCTTCTAAAAACAACTTTGACCTTTCTAAGCCAGCGCTGGCTTTTGTAAGTACTGTGTGACCTTGTGTGTGTGTGTTTACGTGAGTGCAGACTGGCGGCTTGAGATGAAAGTCTTAAGGCTTGCACTTCACTCAGAGCCACGGTGGGTGGGTGCAGCCTGGCTGGAATCAGATGGCTGGTACAGCGCTCTCCTCCTCTCAAAGCAAAACAAAGACGAAGCCACGCGCAGACAACCAAAGGCTTCCCCCGGTGAGGCAGAGCGTGCACCACTGCTGTGCTTTGAATGCCGAAGCCTCTTTTAAAACAAATGGATTCAGAGCCCTTACATCCTACTCACTAGGAAATACTGCTCAATTAGACCAACCGCTCAATTAGGATATGCCACGACACACACAAAACACGGACACACACACACGAGCACACACACAAGGTCACAGCTTTTCATAGTAATGCTCTTCACTAGTTTAAAGTCAGTTATTTTAATGACTGTGTTTCTGTGTCCCTACAGGGTGCCCGTAGCTATTTTGGAGTCTTGTCGTCCTGTTGTACTGGATTCATCTCTCTGCAGCTCTCCGTACGGCGACAAGCTTGACTCAATTATTGGCTCTTCCCTCCTCTACACACCCCATTCCACCTCACCCCACACCTGGCTGGTGCCCCGGGCCCCGTCCAGGTCATCTCTGCATCAAGGCTGGCAATGTCCAGAGTCCCAAGCCCCCCTCCCCCGGCAGAAATGTCCAGCGGCCCCGTGGCTGAGAGCTGGTGTTATACTCAGGTGAGGAGGAATGCATGACTCTGTTGTGTGCGTGGGAGTGCATGTGATTGGCTGCGTAACTCCATTTTTCCCGTTTGGTAATTGCTTCAACTCTAAGACTCCATTCAATTTCATGTCAGCAAGTAGTTTATTTTGTTGTTGTTGATGAAGCACACAGTTACAATTCAAAAGTACAGATCCTGTTTTGGTTGGAATTAATGGAGAACTCCAGCAGTTTACACATTAAAGTTTGATTACAGGTATTTAAGAGTTCATCTGCATATGTGTAAGTTCTATAACGACTTTTGTGGCTCCGAGGATGCTGTGTGAAATCTGATAAATTGCTTCAAGTGATGTCACTTGAGTCATTTGATGTCTTTTGAGTCTGTTGAGCTGAAGACTACAAGTTAGAAAAAATAAATAATCTGGGGGTCACATTAGCCTCTCCTAGCATAGCACACCCGAATCTGCAACGAAACTGACGGCCAGCGAGTTGCATTGTAGGTAATGTAGGCACCAGGTTTCGACAAGGAAGACGAATGGGTTGAGTAAGAAGATCGTTTTTTATCCTCTTCTTTTAACTGTCCGCTGTGAGTCCAACAATGTTACAGGAGTATGAAAAATCAGTGCACTGGATTTTTCTAGTAACTCTGAGGGGAAAAAATGGTCATTTTAGGTGTTTTCTTTGTCTAAAGGTTACTTATATTGTGAAATTGTGTTTGTTTCAGTCATTACAGGAGAGGCATTGCTAGTTCAGACATCACTTTCCTGTTAAGAGCCAAGGTAGATAAAGTATGTCTGATGTTTTTTTCATCTCCTCTATGTCTTTGCAAAATTGTTTTGTTTTTTTCCTGTGGCCACCTTTACAATATCCTTTCTTCTTTCCCTCCGTTTGTTGTCAGTGTTTATTAAGATGAAAGGCAGTTTTGATGTGCGGTTTTGAAGTCCAGGCTGACCAAACACCACTTACCGATATAGAATAGATAAATATATAAATAAAAAGGTCTGGTTTCAGCCCTTCCTGTGTCTTTTCTGCGCAGATCAAAGTGGTGAAGTTCTCCTACATGTGGACCATCAACAACTTCAGCTTCTGTCGCGAGGAGATGGGAGAGGTCATCAAAAGCTCCACTTTCTCTTCAGGAGCCAATGACAAACTCAAATGGTAAGTGAAGGCTGGTCATTGTAGCCATCAGATATTGAAAATGCAGTCGAAAGAAAGATTTGTGAAAGTGAGAGATAAAACCATGATCAGTGCCAGAATAAACTTTTATGTGGTAACTAGCTAGTTAGTATTATTCATATTTACTGTATGTTTGATATATTCTTCATAAAAAGGCATTGTCTCGCTCTCTGTAGAAAAGGTAGTCAGAAAGGTTTTGCTCATTTGTTGAGCAGAGGTCTCAGGGGTAGTCAAAACGTTACAGTGGAAAGGCAGTTTGGGGGCTGTTCCCAGTGTAAAAAAGTGTACCTTATGGTCTGCTCCAAATATCGGGGTGTCTCACTGCTCAAGCTCCCAGGAAAGCTTTTTCCAGTGCACTGAAAAGGAAGTTTTTGTCAGTTTTAAAACACAGATTTAGTTGGAGAAGTACCATTTCGGTCTACACTGGTTCTCTCTGGAAGGAGTTGGCGGTATTCTGTCGACCGTGAAGGAGATCTACAGTATAACATGCTAGAAGGATTACTTATCCCACCTGGTCTGGGAAAGCCCCATGACTCCACTGCGACCTGGACTCCCATGGACTGATGGGTTGATGGCTGGATTGATGATAAAATCTGCTTATCACAACAAATTAGATCCACATACACAGCTATCCTGTTTGTATTAGGTATACAGTAAGCTAGACTCAAGATACACTTGCAAGTCTGTGATATTGAATAGTGTTGAAATAAAATGACACGACAGTGTTTCGTGTTCACAGAATAGCTTCTACACAGACTAAATTCTAAATTTCACACAAAAACATGGCAATAGACATTTGGAGGTGGCTGAAAGTACTGTAATGACTGTAGCCTTGGGTGAAATAACACACAACAGTAGGTCTGGGAATTGGGAAGCTACCTGCTTAAATTAGAAACAAATGGAGATGTGCAATTTCAGAATAACTGGGCCTCAAATACCACATCAACCTAAGTTTTTTTTGGACATTATGCCATTAGTCCACTTCCCCCTGTAAGTGCCTAACCAAAACTGTCCACCAGTCTTTTCATCTTATCAGGGTGAAACTGTTCTTTTCTACGTTGCTTCATACCTCACTGTCAGTTGCATCATTGCTTGTTTCACCGATGCTCTTATAGATGCTTGTTAGAGTAATGAGATCCAAAGTGCACTGCAGGTCAGCCCCACACCATTAGGCATTACAGCAAAAGGGCACAAATTGTAACAATAACAATATGAAAATACTTAATAAGAACCTGTCAAGAATGTAGGGTAGATTATCAACAATACAGGAAAACAACAACTAAAATGGACATTCTTGCCAGTATGAAAAATCTGAAATGTTGATAATGCATGCTCAGTTCAGGCATTGCCATTGGTCTTTTACCTTCCAATAGTTATTTAATCGGGGTCATTTGAGTAGGCAAGTATTAGAGTTACTGGGCAATTACCTACGAAATTAATTATACATTACAGAATATATGTATAGATTTAGATTTTTCCTGTCAGTGATGAGTCTAGAGAGCTCAAGCACATAAAGATGTTTTGAAAGAAAGTGGATACATGTTGCCTGAAACATTGGATCTGCAGGAATTTTCATTACATTTTAAGTTCAGGAAGGTTAGCTAGAAAGCTGCAAGTACATGTGGGTCAAATAATCAATGTTGATGTTGTGTTACAGTCTCACCTACGCTACCATATTGATACTTCAACAGTTGCACTGCTGAGGTGTTTCCTCCCTTTCCCGTGCACGCTTGATCTGTGAAATCTGTTTTCTGCTTCTGTTAATCCTTTTGCCAGTTTATTTCTGTTTGACATATTGGCATGTTTATGTTGCTGTCTTTGTGTTTAAAAGGCTCAGGCTTTGTGCTCTTCGGTCCACCGTGTTTCATCTCAGTTCACTATAAAACTCATTATGGAGTGAATAAATCAAGTATGGTTTTGATTCCAGCTTTGGAAAATAATAATGCCTTATAATATCCTAAATGCCTTTAGGGCTGTATTTTTTATATATATATCTATATAGATATATAGATATAAATAGATATATATGTGTGTGTATATATATGTGTGTATATATGTGTATGTATAGTATTGCAGTAGTGTGTATTGGAGAGATATTGTTATTCTGGGCAAAATGTCATGATGTTATTAATATCATGAACTACACATGAACAGCCACAAGCAATTGCTTTGGCAAAAGTGAAGGGTTGTGGAAGAAATCAATAGATCTGAATGTAAAACTAATGATGTGCAGTGTCATTACTAATAGAATCATTTTATTATTGCATACAAACATTAAGAAAAATGCTTCCAGGAATTAAAGCATCACATTACCTTTTAGCTTTATCGGTCTGATCAGTGTATTTCTTTGTTTTCCTTCCTCCAGGTGTTTGCGTGTGAACCCTAAAGGTCTGGATGAGGAGAGTAAAGACTATCTGTCACTCTACTTGCTCTTAGTCAGCTGCCCAAAAAGTGAGGTGCGCGCCAAGTTTAAGTTTTCTATCCTCAATGCCAAGGGAGAAGAGACCAAAGCCATGGGTAAGTCTGACACAAAAAAAACAAAAAACAACTAGTGCAAACCTGCACTCTGAAACAAATACACGTTCTCATTTTTATTTGAACTTCTATTATTTTCTTAACTTTTCATTGGAAATAAGTTGCTGTTAATAACTGAAAAACAATTTAGGCCCAACCTGCATAGAAGTCTATGTTCAGCAGAAAACTGACTATATCTCAAAGTTTGAAAGTTCAAAATTAAAAAACTCCTGTCACACCTGTGTCTTTGGGGCTCGGAAATTTGTAAATGTAGGAGGTGGGGAGTGTGTCTAATACTCCAAGTGTGTCTAATAATGTGAGGTATTGATAGCCATATGGGCTTGTGTAATCACTGCTGGTTGGATTCATTTCTAGTAAATATATAATTCAAAGTAGCGTGGGGCAATTTTGATTTTAATTAAAAAAGACCCAACCTTTTTAAAAGTCTTCGTCCGCCTCTCTCCCCGTTGATGAATTGGAAATGAATGCGCCTCCAATTTCTGCTTATTTTTAATTAGGTTATGTTATGGGGAGGAAAAGCAAACTTGTGTGGAATTGAATTAGTGAGGGCCAGATGTGACCGCTTCCTGGTTATCAGGCTTTCTGGCTGCCTCCCTCTCTCCCTGTACCCTGCAGCATACTGTACAGGAAGCGTGGAGGAGGGAAGATGGAGCGTGGGAGGTAGGTAGAAGAGAGAAGAGGTGGGAGGCGGAAGTGTGTTTAAATCGGAGGCGTATGCAGTGAAACTGTGTACAACCCCCTGCGGTGCAGGTTGTGTAGAAAAGGAAATCATTTTTCCTGCTGAGAAGCATTCCCCCATGTGAACTTGACACCCCCACCCCCTTGTGTGTACTTTCAGTCCCTCATTTGCTCACTTAGACCTCTCTCTCCTCTCTTTCATGCTCACTATGTCACTTTCTTTTTCTTTTATCCTTTTTTTATTCCACTTCTGCCTTTATAATGTTAGAATACCACCTCTTAACTCTCAACAACTCTCACGAAAACCGAACCTTACGGTTATTGTCCTTAAAGCTTTCTCTCCTGGCTATAATACTGTATGCTTGTGGCTATGTGGTATTGCGGAGAGGATTTGCCTGCGGTATGAGTAATAAACAGACTTTTGAGGTGTTTGACTTCACTGCTTGGCCATTTTGTGATCACTGCACCCTTAAATGACCCCAGAAAAGCCCGAATGTGGGGAATACCGAGTGAAGTGAAGAGGATCTCATTTTCCTCTCCTCCTCTCTTTTTGTGTCTCAAGGGGCTTTCAGCTATAAATGGTGTGCTCTATGGTGCACGCCCCATCCCATTCTTGCCATATGCCCTCCTCCAATCTTCCCACAATTCCCCTGGGGAGACCTGGGCCCTCCACTTCGCTCACCCTGTCACAGGAGAAAATTACCCAACTGCCAGCATATTTGTGACAGTTTAGTGAGCACTCCGTCTAAGAATATGGCAGTAAAGATTGCTCTATTGGTTCTGGATCATTTAGAATCCAATTTAATCCAGGCCTCTAGGAAAAAAGGCCAAATAAAAACAAAGTGCCTTAATTAAGAAAACTGGGTGGCTGTGGACTGCTTATGTGGCAGGTCACTTCTCGGCCTGCTTAGACACTCTTTCCCTGTGGGGACAATTTCTAATACAATGCATATTAAGTCTGAGTACTTCTAAAAGGAATAGTCAGAGGAATAGAATGAGTGCATACTCAGTAAAGAAAGACACGTTTTAAAACTGTAGTATGTACACTGTATTGAAATATTATATATTATAGTCACATTCATATCGAAGGCACATGTCAAAATCGTATGGATGAAAATCCCCAGTGCTGAGCTGAACAGTTCAGGAACTGAAGTTTGTGTTGGAGGTGTCAGTTTCTGGCTGTTGTAGCTTTTGGATGAGGCAAACTATCACTTACAAGTCTGTCACTGCTGCAAAAGGATTGGCCATATACTCACTGTTTAATTTTACCCAGGCTACTCTGAGCAGGTATACATTCTGATTTGTGTTGACTGGCATGTGCATATTGAGAATTAAAGTATCCCAGGAGTATACTAGTATACGAGTTTAAAGGAAGAGGTATACATACAGTCCAAGGCTGTACTACGATGACAGATTCTGACTGGAAAGCTTGACATTATCTGATGAAACACCACATCTGCGTCAGTCAGCCCTTGAGCCCCCCACTAGAGAGTGTGTGTCGGTGTCTGGATCCTCTGATGGTCCGTACTTGCTAATGGAGATGGATTCAGGTAGCAGTGGCAGCCCACCACACCCCTCCCCACACCATACTCCCGTACTCTCGGCTTGGCCACATCATTTCTCTCCCTGGCTTAATGTGCTGGTTCTCTCCTCTGAGGCTGTTTGGTGGATTGTAACTTGTCTCTTGACACCCTTACTCCCCCTTCCTCCTCCTTTTGCATGAGGAAACATCTGCCCCCCTGCAGACTCCTGCTCTGACAGCTCAGAGAGGAGAGATGGAAAGTTCTCATCCTTTGCCGCAAGCTGTTTTGTATTCAAATAGTCTCCTTGTTAAGTCTCCCCTACAGACAGTGGTTTTGTTGTGTTGTAGCCAAAGGCTAAGTGAGCTTATGTGTGTATGAGTTGGCCGGACAGTCTAGTTAAAGCAGGTTTTTGGTGTAGGCTGCTTCTATATTTTGTAGCTGGAGATTCAGTTTTTCTTTTCTTTTTTTATTTCAGTTAATTGAAGCTCTGGGTGTGAGCTTGTCAGAGTCTGTTGCCCTCAGTAACTGATGGAGGTGATCAGGCATTCTGTGTGGGTGAGTGGAGCACGGCTAATAGAGTAGAAGCTATTGGTCAGTCTACATAATCAGATGGTATTGACATTGGTAGAAAGAATGTCAATAGACATGGTTGTGCTGACACTATCTTATAGAGCTCAATCTTCAATAGAGATTAGATTTTCGCCTCTGAAAGACTGTGTCATATTTATATGTGTATCTGTCTGCTTTATGCCAGCCAATATAAGTCAGTGTGTAGGGAATACAGATTTAAATTAGATTTCTAGTGAGATTAATATACACTTGTATAGACTGAGGTCTGGTCAATTAATGGCAGTGCTAATTGCCCTTCACATCAATAAGTTTTGAAGAGATTGGGAAATGGATGGGAGTATGTTCTCTTGGTGTTTGTGGGAAGTGGTTAGTGTTAGGATTTTGCTAAAGTTGAATGCGTGAAAGATAAGGCCAGAAGAGTGACAGACAGGAAGAGAGATGTTGACTCTGGCTGCTGTGTCGGCTGTTATTTTTCTACATGCCAGCTCGTCTTCTGGCGACCTTCTCGTTCTGTGTGCCAACCGTGCCCCTGAGGCCTCCGCCTGAATATGGATGCCCTGCTCACTTAAACACCATGGCATCGCTCCCGCTTTCCTCTTCTTCTTCTTCTCTCCGTCTCCAGCTCAGACCTCATTTTTCTCACCTTCCTCGTCACCTTCAGTCTTTTTCGGGCAGGGTGAAAATCTAACTCTTCATTGCCTGGGAACTATCAAAGTGCATTGCAGCATGGTAAACACTTAAAATTCGTAGCCAATGTAATTACAGTTACATTGTAATTTCATACAAATTCCATTATAATTTTCCCATACAGTAATGACAAGTAGGCTGTGACACTACACACAATCTACTATCTACACTTACACCTACTACACTTTAATCTCTCTTTCATACCGATCTTTTTCATCACTCACACTTTTCCCGTTTGGTGTCTTCGTTGCGCCGACCCCCTCCCCCACTGTCCACCTCTTTTTGGTATTCTGGCGGAGTGGTTGCACTCCAGCCACCTTGGCCAGCTCACTGAAAGAGTGAGCGCCAGCGATCTGACCTGTAGTTGATTCTTTGCCAGTGCAGGTTTCTGATGCCCCACTGGAGATGACATTAGCTGAGCTCAGCACTCACACACACACACACACGCACACACACACACCCTAATCATCGGTGCCTGTATGCATGTACACCTTCACACAAGCACACATACACACTGGCACATCACTGTCACGGGTAAGCGCTGAAGAAGTCACACCCCTCTCTCCCTTTCCCCCAGTCAGATGGAGCCTCTTTCAGCATTCCCTCTCACCTCTCCTCACCTCTTTCTCTTTGCTTGCCGCCACCCCTCCCCATCTCAGTCTCCTGCCAACCTCTCTCCTCACACCCAAGTTTAGCTTTAGATACTGCCACTGGGGAAGTCCTCACTCATCACTGCTAGTCTTGTTTCATACCCAAATAACACAACTTCACAAGGAGATTCTGTGCCTTGGGACTTCATCTGGGTCTCAGATGCTTGGTCTTATCAAACATGTTTAGAGGACATGAAAGAGTGGATGAAAGTCAGCAGAGTTTTCTTCAGACCCTTGAGAGGGATCCAGGTACTAACTCTATTGCTTTGTGTTTACTCAGCCACAAACAGTACAGTGTACCAAGGCCACAGAAGTTTGCGTCTCTTTTCAAACCTGCTCGGCTTTGGTTGAGAGATCTTTGGTCTAAAAAGACTCTGTCTTTTTTGGAAACACTAACTCTCCCCCTCTGTTACACAGTGGCAGAACAATGAATTAAGTAGAGTGCTATGAACAAGCAGAATGCATAGATTTGTAATTTTTGTGCATTGGCTTACATGCTTATGCTTATTTGTGTGTGTGTGTGTGTGTGTGTGTGTGTGTGTGTGTGTGTGTTTGCATGGTGATTTCTGTCAGCTTCTTGCGTACACAGTCTCTAGAGGCAGGGGATTACAGTGAAGGACCCCCTGCATGAGCAGTGGTGGGAATAACTGCATATGCACTGCACTCCTCCAGCAATCCCCTCTTTGGCTGCCTGCTCCCTCAGATCCAAACGGGGGATTTGACACAGGATCTTACAGCAGCATTGACACTTCATCTTAGTGCTTCCCACTGTGATCTGTCAGCAGATCTCCTGTTGGGATCTCTACGCAAGAGCAGCCGGAAGAGAAGTGTGGTTGAACTGCCGGGGCTAAACACATGTAGTGTGCACACACTCCAGATGTATAAGTGTGGAAGGTGATGACCTCTTGGTATCCGGTGACTGTGTGGCTTATAGCCTGTTTATATCCACTTTTAAGTGATAAAGACAACTGAGTCTGAGTCTTTTACTACTTCAAGACTCAGTTTGTCTTTATCATTTTTCATCATCTGGCATTAACACATGAACTGAATCTAGATTGTGGATTGATATAGGTTGCATGTCCCATTTTAAATGTCATAAATGATAAACTGAAGGCCTTAAAAAGTACTGAATAAATCAAATAAAATGGGGGATAAAATGTATGTATAGTGTGTTTTGGTGAGCATTCAGGCTGCTCAAGCAGGCAGTTTTCATTTTGAGGCTTTTATTTTCTGTTGCACATTGTTCTTGTTTTGTCTTGAGCCTGATAGACTCACTACCCTCTTAATACTTGCGTCCCACTCTAGGAGCTCCCTGTTGGGTTTGCATGTATGTTTACTGATTTAATTCATGCACAGATGCTCATTTACATATGGAGCTGATATACTATATGTAAACTGGGGACACATCGCTTTTACACTTTGTCAGTACGGCCAAAGCAGCATCGGGCAACCCTTTCTAGTGATTTTGGTGGTTGGATCTCCAGCGTGTTTTTAGAGAATTTTCTCCTTGATTGTGTTTCTGCTCCATCTCAACACAATCCAATCATCCAGAAGCCTGTTGACATTGTCTGTATAGAGCATCCTTAGGAGGATCTTGATGACATCTGCCAAATAAATGAAACCACGTGAATGATAAATTGTTTTTTGTTGTGGTTCTTTTGTAGCTCGGGGTGCATTTTCCAGCATTGTTTGATGCTATTTAACCCTTTCCAGGACAGGATACATAATAACAGAAATATACAACCTTTAAGTTATTACCTTCAATTCATCATGTGGTGAGGCATGTTTACCCTGATAGGAATGGACAAAGATGTCTCCATACACAGAAAGGGTCTGTCACTGAAGGTCGGCAATGCTGAGCACATTCAGAAATCCCAGAGCAGTGCCGGAGGACGTATTTTCTTCTCATTAACAAAATGGCGAGTGATGTAATTTCTCCAAAGAATGGTGTTACATCCCTCCAACAGAGCTCCAGTTACTTGCAGAATTTATGTGTGTGTGCCTTGCTTCCTTTCTATCGGTAATTAGCTTTAATTTGCTGTGATTTTTGTTGCAGTCATAGTCCGTAGTCATTATCTTTTGACCTTGTATGTGACTATTTGTGACTGTTAGGTGACTGTAGATAGCTGTTACCACCCCCTCAGTGTGACTATTGTACACACAAGAACTCCAGCACCTTTCCTGTGTCTTTGTAGTGCAACTGAGTGTTACAGAATCCTTCCTGCCACTGTCAGAGATAATTGGCACTCCATAAACACATGATAATTGGACTGCTTTGATCCCTGCAATTTCTCACTTCTTGGCCAAAGAGGCACAGCAGTTCTGTCTCATGTTTACCACTAGTCTTTATGTGGCAGCGAGAGGATACAGAGAGTGAAATAGGGAGAGAGAGATTCTGTTTTCTTCTGAAGTGTTAAAAGCTCCCTGCGGGCAATACTTCCTGCACCAGCCTCTTTCGCCATTGTTCCTCCGCTGCTTATGGCCATGACTCATAACAAACTTTCTCTTTCGCACACACATTCACACACGCAGAGCTTAATCACGTTGTGAAAGTCTCCAATTAATCTTGTTTCTCCTTGTTTGTCTGTGTTTTTTCCATTCCAGAGAGCCAGAGAGCGTACCGATTTGTCCAAGGGAAGGACTGGGGTTTCAAAAAGTTCATAAGGAGGGACTTCCTGCTGGACGAGGCCAACGGTCTGCTGCCTGATGACAAATTAACACTTTTCTGTGAGGTAAGGGTTGAGACGGTTTATCTGAACTCAGGTTATTTGTTATACAAAGTTCACGCTGTCTTCAGTATAAAGCTCAAAATCTTTCCCAAAGAAATTAATAGTACAGACTGCCTATTCAAAAATGATAGTCTTGATTATATTGCTAGATCAAAATTATTACTTCAACATTGCAGACAAACACAGACTTTTATGATTAGCCTTTATAACCAAAATTGAGATGTTTGATTATACTGATACTGAATTGCGTGTACATTAGTGGAACTACTTGGATTACACCAGAATAAAGTTTTAAAAGAATCTAAAAATAATGAATACTGTTGAAATATCTAAATGCATTGTTTGTATTAGTGGTTTTGCCTTGGAGTGATCACAACTGTAATTCCTGTCTCACTCATCTTTTTATTCAACACAACTGCTCATTGTATGTCCCTGTTAGTGAATAATGTATGTTTTTATTGGTACTACATAGCCTCTGGGTTTAGATCTCTCTCTCATCACTAACATACAAGCTGATTGTCATTCAGCCGGCATGGTGGCTTGGCTCCGATTCCTCTGATCCGAAGCTGGCTGCTGCTCCTCATTGAAAATTCCCTTGTTGTTTTTCAGCTGTAACACAGGGGGCAGCAGAGGTCAACTGTCCTCTCTCTCGTTCCCCTCTGCTCCTCATCATGGAACCAGGGAGCAGAGAAGAGGTTAAACTTTCTGGATATGTTAATGGCTTAGTTGTAATGCATGCACCCATAAATGTTTAAAAAGCATGGCAGTGGCTGTTTAAAACAATTCTAATTAACCCGGCGGGTATGGAGGAGAGCATGTCTTGAAGTTTTCCCTTTTTGTAGCGGAGCAATGTGCAAGTCTGTTTAAAGTGTTTCCAAACTGGGCTTATTGACAGAGGGGTAGGAGGGGCAGTGCTGCTTCTCCAGAGCCATGTGGGATGGGGGCTAGAGTCGTGTGTGTGTGTGTGAGTGTGTGTGTGTAAAAATCTTATGCATATATTGTGTGCGTTTGTGCAGTCATGTCTCATTGGGACGTAATTTTGAGGATGAGACTGTTTGCTGGTGAGAATGAGCTGAAAGAGAGAGTGATTAGTTGCCTTGAAGAGCCCTTTCTCTCTGAATTCATCCACTATCCTGCAGGGGAGGAGGTGGGTTTGCTGGTTCAAGTCCTCTGTGGCCACTTCCTCCCCCGTAAATATCTGCTGTACTGTGGTAATTAGCCAGCTCTTCTGTTGAAGAAGCAAAGGCAAGGCACACCTGGTTTATATAGCAAACTTTGTACACTCAGAAAAATAATTGTGCTTAACATAAAAACTGTGTACAAGAGAAAAAGATTGAATGAGAGTAAATAGAAAAACAATGCCGAAAACTTTTTCTGTATTTTGCAAGATTTAAAAGTTGTGGGTGGATGAAGGCCACAAGCTGAAACGCTTTGGTTTAACAATTAAGTTGTTCTATACACTACAAGCGTTGCTGGAGTTTTGACCTCTTCAGACCTTTTCCCTTCTCTCTGTACCTTGGAAGTAGATGATGTTTTTCCAGAAACCCCTACTCTGCTACTACAGATTTAAAAGTAGTCCCAGGCCCTATGGATGTTTTCTCCAACTGTGTGTAGCATAATAATAACTTAAGCCTTACCATTTTTTTTTACCTCAGGAAACATTTAGTAGAGCAGCCCCAGATGAGCAGAGAGGTCTACAGAGTTCATATTCTGAAAGCAAGTCAGAGACTTGATATGTGGACAGGCAGCAGTATTTTAGTCAATTCTGTTTGTGTTATAGAAAAAAAAGCAGTCTTGAATTGTTGTCTGTGGCAACTGATGAGATTGCCAATAGTGAGGTCTGATAGCGTTATCCACCAACACGTGGGCAGGACGGTTGGCGGAGCTCTGTGGATGGTGGTAAGAAAGTGCAGAACGGGTGTTTGAATCTCTTTTCCTGGTCTTTTTCCCTGTGAAAGTGAAGCCTAGTGTTTACCGTCAGAGACCTGGCTCCGCTATTCGTCCAGATGGTCTCGTCCTGCATCTGAGAGAGCCCCATCGCCCCAGAGCCCAGCACTCTCCCTCTTCTCTCTTCTCTCATCCCCTACACTTCCTCTTTTTCCCCTCCATCTTATCTTTCATTCAAACTCAATCTCTCCCTCCTCTTTTCCTTTCATCTCTTGCTGCCTCCCACTTTGAGCATCACAGTTTCTTACTTTTTTCCCCTCCCTCTACCTTCACTTTTCCCCCATGTCCCTTGCCCCACCCCTTCTGCTCAGCCTCCCTACTTTTCCTTCTTCCCTCTTTGCCCTCCTTCATCTCCCGTCTTTCTTCCTCTTTTATTCTGTGTAGTACAGTGTCAAAGAGGCAAAAAGGCTATGAGGAGAAGCCAGATCACTGTGGGAGGGGGATTCTGGCTCAACCTCTCCTCCTGACCCTTGGTCCCTGTGCTCAGTTCATTTGCCTCCGGAGACATTAGTAATTCAAATTTAGCACAGAGAATCTGGCTATATGTCATGTCGGAGAGGGCCTGAACAACACCAGCCACTGCTCTCTCTCTTTTTGTGTCTCTCTTTGTTTCCATCTCTCTTTCTCCCTCCATCCCTGCCAAAGTGCTGCAGACACCTGCAGGTATTTAATGAGGAGATAGCTCCCATTAAAGGTGCTGCGTTGGCTGTCAAAAGAGAGCATGAGGGACAGAGAGAGATAAAGAAGGAGGGGAAGGAGGCACAGTGAGAAGAGACTGAACGAAAGGCCTTCTCAGGAAAAGTGGGCACACTGGGTGGCATCGAGCTACAGGGATGAGGAACAGACAAAGAGGAAAAATAAAGATGACACAGGATAAAAAAACAAAAGCCCAGGATAGTTTGGATTGGATTTTGTTTTAGAGAGAATGTTTTCATGTGGATGAGACATGTTTTTGCCTTCTTTTCTCATTCCTCCTCTAATGAGACGCAGAGATAAAGGAGGTTAAATCCTCTCTGTCTTACCTCTCCTCTCTCTTTCCCTGTCAGCACCGCAGGTAACCTCTCGCTTTAAGGTCAGACCACCGCTATCTAGCTGCTCATGCTATATATAATGCAGATGCTCTGAAAGTTTTTACCAGGCACACGTGGGGTCCTATGGCTCCCGGAAAATCTCCAACTATGTGCTGTCGTGATTTGCCTGCAGGCAGAGCCGTGTTGGCTGCCGCTGTAAGAGTTACTACTCTGGAAGGTCTGTTTTGACTGACTAAAGGGGAAAGAAGGGGTTGTTTTGGAAAGGAGAAATTTATGGTGAAACGTATCTGTCAGTCATGTTAAATTGGCTGAGGAGGAACACAGTGGTCCACCTTTAGTCAGCCAGAAGGAGAGTTGGAGAGCTACTGGCAGTTTATTCCTCCCCCAGTCTGTTGTGGCTTCATGAGCAACATGCAGGAAAAACCCTGATATTCTCTGCATCCACCATGCAGACACAACATACTCTATCAATTATTACTATGCTGTCACCATTGATAGGCTACACTTTATCTGTCTTCATCTCAACTAGAGACTTACTGATATACTGATGTCCACTATAAAGGTTGACAAATTCCCGTAAGTTTGAGTGTGTGATTGTCTGACCCAGAGGAAGGCCGGTGTGCAGTCGATATGCGTTGGTCTTATTCTGAATCATTTAGCTACTAAAATAAATAAGAAGGCCTTTTTACTTAAATACCTTAACGTAGCATTGTCTGTCAGATCCAAGAAGTGCTTCCTCATTTGTTTTTTATACTGATATATTGTGTTTCCTTTTCATTAAAAATTGCATTGATTTTACTGTCCTTTCATTCAATTTGGAAATACTGAACTTGAGAACTACTGTATATTTGGCTGCTGTCTGATTTGCACATAAGTGGGGGGGGACTGATTTTTTTTTTTCTTTCAGGTTCAGTAAACATCACCGTGAAGTGCGACAGAGGAAAAAACACGGCAAGATTTACTGCAGCTTTCATGCCTGTTTTTCAGGCGCAGATGTGACGCATCCTGCCCTAGACACATGTGCTATATTTATCAAGCAGATCAGTACATCGTAGGAAGTTTGAATGCTTTTATCTTTAGTAATGTGACATATTTCTGACTGAAACAGAATATGTGGGAGGGGTTTAGTTACGAGAGGGACTTAAATAAAACGGGATTATCACCCGAAGCAAGTACAGCTTGATATGGAGCTGTAGATGCTCACCTGCATTGTGAGATCAAGAGGAGGAGGATGAGGGAGAAATTTGTAAAACAGACCGTAGCCACATTCTTTGGTAATGTAAGTTTTTGCCCACTGAAATCCAAAAGCACACACTCCCTACTTTAATATCACTCTGCTAGCTACTATGGCCCACAAGCTGATCGTCCAGTCGGGTCATGTGCAGTTTAATATGATGGGCGGGGTTAGCTAGGCTCCCCAAATCGAATAGATCATCAAAAATAGCCATAATTACAGGGAGAGGGGAAAAAAAAGAGGGACTACTTAAATTTAGCACATACCAAGAGATAACTGAGCAGTTAACGGAGAGACACAGGATTATGGGCCGTCCACACCAAGCATGATAACTGTAAAGACATAGATTAAAAAAAATGTTCTTAATCAAGTGGAAAGCGGAGTCCACTCCACAACTATAATGACAACTACAGTGGCGAACGATATCGTTGGGATCCCTTTCAGAGCGATTTGATGAACGATAAAAACACTGACATCCAATCAATATCCATCAATAACCATTTTCCTAAGCTGCCAACACAGCCGGAGTGTGCAGTGCGTCCTTGGTGCCACTGTTTACAGAATGTTATGTTTCATCAGGTTTGGATACTCACATTGTTATCGTTATCTCTAGCTGCGTTCTTGGTGTGGACAGCCCTTTAGAGCTTGGGAAGTGTATTTTTTTTATTTCACTATGTCTTTAAGATAAAATTACACCCAAGCTGGAATTTTTTTCAACCCCAGAGCTGTAATTCTTTCCAATTTTCGAGAAAAAAGTACTTAACTTACAGTGGTAACATGTGAGGCAAAAAGCTGTGCCGATGCATATTTGGTTATTATTAATGTGCTGTATGGTAATCAGTCATGTAGGCCTATGCACCTCTGACATCAAAAAGATGATGAGTGAGTGCATATGTGAGGGTCAGCACATGCATATGTAATGTGGGAGATGAGCCAGTGTTTTCCTCTCGATTGGTTTATCTTCTGCACGTACTGTAGACGATCTATGATGCGATTCACTGAAATACATTTCCACTGGCGTCTTGGCCACCGCTAGCCGGTCGGAGGTCTTTTCTTTAAAGCTCCTCCACTGCGTCCCTCCTGGAGCAAGGTGGCTGTAGGAGAATAAATGAGTGGGGCGCTGATGTTCAGCTGTTTCCTCCTCTTCCTCATGGTGTTAGTGCGGCTCGCCTCTCTTGTCGGTGGGTAAGCACTTTGCCGGGTGACAGCACCCATCCTTCACAGGGCCCTGCCATATGCCGTGCTGCTGTCAGAGGAGACGACTGCAGATGCTCCAGCTGCTCCCTCCCTGCACACTAAACAACACGCACACACACATAACCAGCTCTCGGAGCAGGATAAAGAGGCAGAGGTGGGAAGAGACACGGAGGAAGGGGCGAGGGAGTAAGGATGCACAAAGAGATTTGGGTGTAGGCAAAAGGGGAAGACAAAAACATCCTGGGAAATGAGGTAAAATATATTTATATGGTTATGTTTTTGCCTTAACAGAACAGGGAGCAAAAGTGAAAAAGGGTAAGATGATTTGGATAATTTAAAAAGGGGATTGGAGACCTAATCAAAGAGATGGAAATACACATGCTGATTGAGGGTGAGACATAGGAGCATAATGAGCAAACAGAGTGCCCGCCTGATCCCTCTTGGGATTTTTACTTTAATAGCTTGTTGGCATCCAATTTTTGAGCCACAACAGATCCTTTAATTGATACTGCCTGTGCAACACATTTGTACCAACACCACATCAACAGGTCTTTTATAACCCATCAAAAGCCCTTTGCTTCTCCCAGAGTAAAGACAGCAGAAATTGAACAAACAGGCAACTTTTGCCTGCTTATTTATTTATTTACTTTGTCCAGACATTTCCTTCAAGCACTTTAGATCGAGCCTCAGAGTCTCAAAGCTATCACTTTAGTGTCTGTGATCTTCCAGCAGAGAAAACAAAACTACTTAAAAAAGAGACCCAAATGACTGGTTCTCACAGACGGCATGCAGAGGCTCATGCTCCCTGCCAGTGGTGATAGTGTGTGTGTGTGTGTGTGTGTGTGTGTGTGTGTGTGTGTGTGTGTGTGTGTGTGTGTGTGTGTAAATGTGTAACAGCAAGGCTGGCCAGGCACAAATTACACATGGCTGTGAATCGGGGCGCAGGCCACGACACTGGTTCAGCAGCGTGACTTCAAATCATGCATGAAATATGCCTCTGTCTGTGCAGATTCACCCAAATACCTCTGAGTCAACAGTATGCCGGCCCTGAGCCCCTGTCTGTGGACTGATCCATTTAAATGGACACAGCTGGGTCCCTGCACACAGCCACTGAAATGACCACTCTAACACTCATACACACAGTGGTGCGATTGTATAAGAAAAATTCAATTGAAGTAAAGAATGATGACAGTCCTAGTTAAAGTTTTGCGGTCCGTGACACAACAAGTTCCTTCAGATATCAGTCCTGGTTGATTTGGCGACACCTGCGGCTACTGGTGGTAACGGCAGGAAACAAACACATCGCTTATTGTGCTCAGAAGAAAAGACCTACCAAACGGTATCTTGTTAGGACAGCTACTGTGCTATAAAAGCTTCCAGTAACTCCTTATAGGTTGAATAATGTGCCTGAAATACAATTATAACCAACTTGGATGAAATGAATTGCCTGTAATTAAAGAACGGGAAGTTCTAGCTATTGTCTTCTGAGGAGAGTGAGTGCCGTGTTTATTTTTGACTTTTAATAGTGTTGGGATTTGGGACTATGTTTGTTTAATGGTGTCAGGAACAAATGAGATTCTGCTATTATTCTCAGTTTTAATCAGTTCAGTCACCTGTTGCAGCTGCCAGAGGGCAGCTAACTCTGACTCCTGCTTCAGAGTCTGTCTCCTAACTGAAAGTATTTTTGATTTTTTTTTTTGCGCAATAACATCTAAAAATGGGTGGAGAGGGTGAAATAAGAAAGGGAGAGGGAGAAAGAGAGCTGCCGAGTGGGTCTGTGACATGGAGCCTGTTTACTCTGGCTGACTGGAGAGTGGAGAGCCAGTCATGCATTATAAAAAGCTGGTGATGAGTTTTGTGCTCGGGGCTTCAGACGACAAGTTTAAAGATCACAGATCTATTAAACCGTTGTAGATGAAAAGTGTGTGTGTATTTATGTGTTTTTAATGAAACTACTGGAGTTACTGGTCACTTTTTGCTTTGTCTCATTTCTCAGTTAATACAGACCTGCCTTGGTAAGTCGTCAGCGTGTAATAAAATATGCAGTATTTCTTTCGAACATTTGATTCAGGGTAAGTTACAATCTTGACACATTGCTGCACAACCTCTGCTGTTCCCTTTTTTGCAATTAACTTTTAATAAAGTAGTAATGAATTTTTGTGAATACATTTGTTTTGTTCCTTTCAAGGCAGCAGCATAACACAGATGAACACAGTGTTTGATTTGAAACCCAGTGCAGATATAATAAAGCTAATGGTGTAAAAGATAGAAAACATTTGTTTCACTCGTATTGTGCAAGCAACTGTTAAGATTTCAATAGTTGCCTCCGTAGAGGTCAACAGTGGATTTCACAATTGCCCCTGGCAACCAGATTTGGATCATTATCAACCATTTAGTTTGGTATGGTTGCCGCTGTTAGAGAGCCTTTTTCATTTGTATCCAGTGCTCAGTTTAGAATATTTACCTATGCAAACGAGAGGGCTACTGTTGCATTGATTTACTTTGCCGGAAATAACAACTGAAAGTAAAGTGTGGAGTAAAATAGTCTAGTTATAACCTGTCAGCAACAAAGTATAACCCACAGGACAGAAGAACCGATACTGAGACAGCTAAAACTGAATAAAAGACAAGTAGTCATTTCTAGTAATTGGGAGCAACATAGAGCTAAGAATAGAATAGAATAGAATAGAATAGAAACAAATACAATTAAAATAGTGACAGTGGGCTCCAGCAGGTGCATAATGGACTTGGACAATTGAATATGTTAAACCACTCTTGGTGTATTTTTATTGAGATATGGGGTGTAATTACACTGGACCCTTATCACTCCAATTATAAACAATTAAATACGGTTACTATTCTTCAAATAGCTGTTTGCCAACCTGGCAGCCACTTTTGAAACTCACTGTCAGACCCTGCCTCAGCCAGCAGAATTGGGCATAATTTACATATATAATAAATATAATATTTCCAAAGCTAGTATGGGGATAGAACTGCAGCTGTAGTGACTTCTGATCTATTATTGAGGTTGACGGCTTTAAAGTTTATTACATTTGAACACCATGTGTGGACAGTCATGAAATTGTATTCAGGCGGTTTAGAAGAATCGGACATGGGGGACTGACACATCCTGACAATTGCATAAAGCTATTAGAGATATACACTCATACTTTAGTTCCATATGGTTACCCATAAAGTCAGCAGCAATACGCCCCAGATTACTCAGATTAGACTGCCCCAAATAAGGTCAGTAAAACTATGCAAATTTAAACAATGTTCATGCAAATGATCTGTTGCCAATTTAACAGCAAGAGGGGAGCACGAAAAAAATTCCCCCCAAAAAAGAGAAGCACTTAGATGTAATTTTTAAAATCATAAAGTGGCAGTAAGCGGTGTGGTGTCACATGAGAGAGTGCACGTGTGTGTGTGTAGTTCGATAAGCTTGATGAGTGTATGAATGTTTGTGTTTGTGATCCTGATCTCTGCTTGTGTTCACGTGATTGCAAATGCACTGGACTGAACAGAGAAATAGAGTTTCAGAGGTAAAAGAGCAAGTGTTCCATAACTTAATGAATTTCATTTGATTTGATTTCTTTTTATTTTTTTTAAACAATTTCACGCATGGCAAAACACTGTAAATCCATAAACAAACACATAAACAGGCAGAAAAAGATTGATGCATGATGAATAAATCATCTGGGTACCAACACTCAATATTAACTCTGCGTTGCCGGGAGGGTTGAGAGAGAGCTTATGACAGATTCATCTTGATGTCTGAGGAACTAACTGGGAGGCGAGTGCTTTAGTAGGTACTTATCTTGGGAACTTAATTACCAAAACAAATGATGATTGTGGTGATGTAGCGGCAATGACTCTTCATTATTGTTATTCTTTGCCTAAGGTCGTATTCGGAATGTTTTTCTGTCATCATCATCAACATCATCGTCATTAATGCCAATGGGAAATAAAAGTCATTCACTTGGTTGGTTGGTCAATAAGAGTATCTTCACCCCTGCTGGCTTGATTACAATGAAATTTGTCAAAGATACTTATAGCCCCAAATGGATGATTCCTAATGACTTTGGTGACATCCAAAACTTTAGTCTGGCACCACCAGTGGTGTGGCTCTATGGGTGGTCATGTCAGTCTGTTGGTCTGCCACTTTGCTCCAGACTGAAACATCTCACAACTATTGGATAGACATTTTGTACGTTCATGTTCCTCATAGGATGAATCCTGCTGCCTTTGGTGATCCCCTGACTTTATCTCTAACACCACCAGCAGTTTTACATTTAAGTTTTTTAGTGAAATGTCTTGACAACTATGGAATGAATTCCTATGAAAAATTGGCACACACATTCATGTCCCACCCAGGATGAATTGTAATCACTGTGATCCCTTAACCAATCTTGTGCCCCGATCAAGTAAAAAGGTAATTTTCTCCAATACTGTGGTTTATGACCAAATACCTAAACTAATGACATTCCCACCTGCCTGTACTGCCTGAGTATAATGGTTATTATAAAATGTTGGTGAACATGGTAAACATACCCCTCTAAACATCAGCGTGTTAACACAATGTTGCCATGCCTATATCCTCACAGAGCTGCTAGCATGGCTGTAGGCTTGAATCGTGTCTTTTAAATCTAAAATACAAATGATAAAACAAGCCATTTATTTCAATTTACACAAAGAACTACACAAAAAAAATTTGGAGTGTATTTGTCTATCCTGCAAATACACATGTGGTTAAGCTGGCTACATCCCCGTCCACTCGTCCAGTATGAGAAGGATTGTTTGGAGGTGGGAGATGCAAGGACAAAGACGAGGAGGTTGACAGTGAGCGAAGATGACAGCTAATGGCGTGAAGACTGTCTGACAGCCAGTGTGTCTAAATAACCAGGTGCTGCGATTTAGTTTCTGCCTGGTTAAACAGCGGAATAATTGGTCAAGTTAGCCAGTAATTAGACCGGCTCTGCCACGCTGCATCTGAGAGCCGAGCGACTGCTCCGACATGCTAATTGGGCTATTTATACCGAAAACACATTGACCAGACTCTCTGGCTTCCCTTCCAGTTCGCTTTTCAGCACTTGTTTATTTTTTTTTTTTCAGTGTGTACTCGGGACGCAGCGCTGGACTCGCCGCCCTCCTCCTCCTCCTCCTCCACCTCCTCCCTTCTCCCTCTCCTAAAGCCATTTTTCATTCCAACTTGAGCTCACTGAACTTCTGTCCTCTACCCTCTGTCTCTTTGTCTGTCCGTCTCTCTGTTGTTTTTCTCCCTCTCCTCACCCATACACAGCAGCTCCCTTCCTCCCAGGCTTTCTGTATTACTAATCAGTGTTTTATGAATACTAGTGTCTGTGCACAGGACTGTCTCTTCCTTTTGTGTGTGTGTGTGTGTGTGTGTGTGTGTGTGTGTGTGTGTGTGTGTGTGTGAGCATTCCTCTGTGAGTGTGTGGAGATGGATGCATGTCAGTCAGTCAGACCTGCATCCCCCTGGAGTGTGATTAATAGAGCCAGCTGTGAAAACCCCGACTGTCACACACTCTCACACACACATACAGTACGTTCACACTCGTATAGTCACACACTGAGGAATACTTCGAATGCTCCTCTCTTCAGAAAAAAGTCACATTTCCTTCCCACCGTGTCCCTGGCATTTTCCAGAAATGAGCTGCTGCTTATAAGAGGCCATCTCCAACTGTAGATCCCACCAATAACTCGCTCACACCCTTTGGGTGTGAAGGCCTCTCTATTTTCTGTCCATCTGTCGCTTGGTATCTCTGCATCTGTATTTTCTCTGCCTTTTATTACCCTTATTTCTTCCCCTCTCCTCCTTTTCCTCTCTCTCTTCTTCTGTTTTATTATCTTTTCTTTCGTCCCTCTTTCTCTCTGTCTTTCTGTCCCCCTCAGGCTAACCCTCAAACCTCCATCAGGAGCAAACAAGGCTCCTTGACATTCAATTTCCTGCTTGCCATGCACTTCTCTATTGTATATGCTTCTCCTCCTTTTCTAGGACTCTTTTTGTGCGAGTTGAATAGGTGGATGGATGTTTCATTGGGCGAATGGATGGATGCGGATGGATGAGGAGGGAACTTGTCTGTTTTTTTGTGGGGTTTTGGGTGTCAGCCTCCCTGGCTAAAGCTTTAAACAGCAAGGTCACTTTGTGGGGATTTTTCAGCATTTTTCTTGAAAATACTAAACACTCAATGTGTTTGCTGTTATCTCTGACCTATCATATTGTGCTGACGGTAATAAACAACCAATTAAACAGTTTATAATGTGATAAAATTTATTTTAATAATGTTCCTTTTAATGTAAAAACATCTAAAGATTTCCTTTTGCATTAAATTCCCTGTATATCACAATGGGCCAAACATAAGGAAAACACTTTAAATTGACTGAAAACATTGTAGAAACGTTTGTGAAGTTTATACAAAAAATCTCTGTTTACAAACATCTTTACATTGTCACAGTCATATAAAAAAGGCTTTTAGCTATTTTACATTGTTAAAATTTCAATAGTGTTCATGTAATTGCGCATTACATTGTCAGGAAAGAAAATATAGCAGAATCAAACTAACTATATCATTATCCCGCAATATTTCACTGTAAGCTTTTACTGTTACGATCAATGTTCATGGCATCAGTCTTATGTTCCTGAAGAAACCTATTTAATCAGCTTCATATGAGTAGTGAAGCAGGGAGAGTATTGTTTATGCTTTCTAAATTCCCATTTGTAACGTTTAATGCCTTTTAATGACCTTAATGTTTTTCAACACTTTAAACACAGGAGGATGATTTAAAAGTACCATAGGATGTTTTTATGGCAATCCCAAAAAATGTCAAATTTACTATTTCTCAAATACATGTAGCTCTTAATACTGCAGTACCCGTGAGCTTCAGCAGCCAGTGTAATGAGTGAAGTAAGTTGATGAGTAAGTTCATCAGCCTTAATAAAGCAAAGCACACTGTAAAAAATTTGAAATTGAGAAAAATGAGGCAACCAGCTAGTGTTGTTGAATGTACTGCACTTCACAATGTTTGCTTAACTTAACTTTAACGTGAGGTTTTTTTTAAAACTTGAAATTACTTGTACAGTATGTTCAGTAGATTTATTTTATGTTTTTAAATAATTTAAAAGTGTAAAGTAGACACTTGTGGAATTAAATTGAGTTAACAACTGTTTATTTATTCTGTCCAGAGTTGTTTGACATGATTTCCAGTTATGTATATTTTGTAAAGCATTATCAGGTTTAACCCCCTAATGCCCCGCTCTGCTTTTGCTGTATTGCTAACAACCACATCCAAATGTAAATCAGTGAAGTAAGGTTTGAAATCTGTGGTCTTGATATGATGAGTGACACACACATTATTTAAGTTCTGAAATGGTTCCACTTTTAAAGAACACAAGTTAACAGAACCTACTCACTTTGTAATGAATCACAGTTTAAGATTGTAAGTTGTCAGGACTCGACTACTAGTGGAGTAAAGAGAGTGGCTAAGCTGAAATCTTGACTTTAAACACTGTATACATTTATATTTCTAATCCTGACCAATCTTTATTCTTATTTATACCATAAAAATATATCCAGAATCTGAAAGCTGCTGAATATGCCGGGTTCTAACTGCAATTTACCTTTAAATCTTTTCAATGAGCAAGAATCTTTTCAACACAGATACTCATTGTTTGTGGAGAGTTTTATGTCCGTCCGAGAATTAGAAGTACTCCAACAACAGGCCATCGTCTAACATTGTTACTTACTTCAGGAACCTTGAGCACAACCTTGTGCACTTCAATACTCTATTGATGCTAACCATCAAGGTCCACTCTAGAAGTTATTTTTACCAAGAATTATGTTACGCTTTTCCTTATCAGACTGTAACTAACTAAATAAATAACTAGCCATATTGCCAGCAAGGCTATGGGTAACTAATTGGTGTTGTTTGATTATCTAGCACAGCAAGCAGGTAAAAATCTGCAAGTCAGTCAGTCCAGGCTGTCGGAAATTACTTAGTAATTAGTGTGTGTGTGTGTGTGAGAAGATGTGGGTGTGTGTTTGTGCTCCTAAGCCTGCTGGTGTGTTTGTGTGTGTGTTCTTGTTCAACTATCTTTGTGAGAACCAATTTGAGTTTAAGACCATGGGTGTGAAGACATTTTTGCCGTTCCTCTCTTTCTGAGACACCTTCAGGGCTGTTTGAGGGTTAAGACTTGGTTTTAAGGTTCAGGTTAGAATTAAGTTTAGGTTTGGGTCAGGGTCAGGGTCAGGGTTGGGGTCAGGCATTTACTTTTGTCGGTTTAGGTTAGGGTAAGGGGCTAGTGAATGCATTATGTCAATGAATGTCCTCACAAGCATAGAAGTAAAAACATGGGTGTGTGTGTGCGTGTGTTTGCAGTGAGTCCTGTTGAGAGATAAATGAGTCTGGTTGACATTGTCTGGAACAGGTGGTGAAGTCAGCGGGGAAGACACACAGACAACTCTCACGCACACACTCACACACCCAATTTGATTTCAATGCCGATTTTCTGGCTTGTTTGAGACCGTAGCCAATCTGATTGGATAAAGAAGGAAGAATGGGTTGTCTTTGAATAGCCTCCATATTGAGTGGCTGATGTATTGATTACAGTGGCAGCAAGCCCACATTAATCATTCACAGCGTGTTTGATTGACTGATTTATTGTCTTTATGAACATTGCATTCTATTTATTTGCCTCTGTGTGAACCAGTGAGTCTGTTAAAGGAGCAGTTCATCCTAAAATTAAAACTCTGTGTATGGGAGTACAGTACGCATATGTCACCCGACATCGCATCTAAAAAAAGATACAAAAACTACTGCGTGCAGACCAGCTAAAGAAGCTAATACAATTTTAATTTTCACTCTGTGTATGTGTTGTATATGTTTCTAGGTGAGTGTGGTGCAGGACTCTGTGAACGTCTCAGGCCAGAACACAATGAACATGGTGAAGGTTCCTGACTGCAGGCTGGCTGAGGAGCTCGGCGATCTGTGGGAAAACTCGAGATTCACGGACTGCTCCCTGTGTGTCGCCGGCCAGAAATTCCAGGCGCACAAAGCCATTCTGGCAGGTGAGAATGTCCTTTCATTCATCACGTCTGATAAAGACGATAGATAAAGACCTTTACTTAACTTCCAGGTTGTAAAAACTTCAGTCAGGCAGTGGCTTGTTTGATTTCTGATTTTCGGATGGCTATGAGAAGAAAATACCAATGATCAAGTGTTTTTAATTATGTATAAATGAAAAAATGAAGATGTCCTCTTTTAAGTCATTGTGTGGTCACAATTCTTAAAGACGCCATGGTAGGACACAGCTCTGTATTGTACATTTCAAATCTTGTTTGCAGTAAAACATTAACTCTAAAGATATGGTCACATTATGCATTATATTCGCTCTGTTTCCCATTCATTTGTATTGAAACCCAATTGACAGACGAATTCAAGCATGCACTTCCTGTTTCTCTGCGAGCTCCAGCCGGATCCTATTTTCCCTTGATAAATGACCTAAATTAATAGGTTATCAAAAGTGTTGTTGATTAAGTGACTAATAGTTTTAAGATTAGATTACTTCCAAACTAATATATGTGGTGGATTTTTCATGGTGGAGTCATTATCCTGGGTTTCATTTGAGAGTTTTAGATTCGGTCTAAATTCTGTTTCAGATGCTTTTCCACTGTGACCAGAAATTAATTCTGGGGGAAATACTCAATCAGATTTTTAATTTTAATGAATAATTTTGCTTTCCACAGGGACGGTTAAATTTGAATACATTGAATATCCGTACATAGTATCTTCTATTGATCTGTGTTGGTACTGGCCTCCGTATTGACCACACCCTGTCATGGTGGCACTGACACAAACACACGCGATGCATGCCGAACAACTTGTGGCCGATATTAGCACTTTGATGACAGGCGGCATCAGATAGTGAAAAGTTTGAGGAAACCGGTGGACTGTGTGTGTCTGTGGGGGCAAAGAGAGGCTGTTCATTATTGGATTTGTTGAAACGTGTGTGTGAGGAGCCATTTTAATTATGTGCTGCTGTGGTTTGGGGTCTTCCCCTCTCTCTCTCTCTCTCTCTCTCTGTCTCTGTCTCTCTGTCTCTCCGTCTCTGCTCTTCTTGGTCCAGATGATGTCCCTTCTCCTCGTTATTCCCCCTCTCGGCCGTTCCCGTGACAACTCTCTCGGCCGTTAGTCGCCGTGGAGACGGACAGAGAGGGATCAAACGAAGGAGGCAAAGCAACTCAAATTGGCTCCACATTGGCCTGATCTTTGTACCACTCTGGCTCTCTCTATCTCTTACTTTCCCTTTATTTTATTTCATACATCCTTCTCACCTTTTCTCACTATTCCCCTTTCCCTTTCATGTTTCCCTTTTTCATTCTCTTTCTTGTCTTTTTCGCCCCTCTATGTTTTCTTCCTCCTTTTACCCCTCCTCTCTCCTGCCTCCCTTTCTCTCTCTTTACTGTTTTTTCTCTCCCCCCTCTAGTTTTTCTCCCCACATCCCTCTGTTATTTGTCCTCCTGTCAGTCTTTTCTTCTACATCTCTGTCTAACCTCCCAAATTTTGCTCAGTTTCCTTTGCTCCCCTTTTCAGTCTACTGTTCTCTCCCTCTGACTTTCTCTCTTCTCCCCTTCCTTTCACTCTCTATGACCCTCTCTCTCCCCCTCTCTCTCTGTCTCTCCCTCGCCCACCCCTTCCCTTTGTTGCTGCAGTATGAGCTCACCAATATTGAGCTGCACCAGACAGACTTACTTTATGTTTGTCCCCATAGTCCTACCTGCCCATTCACTGCTAAGTTTGGCTTCAGTGCTCCAGGGTGCAGTCATTAATGAATGAATACACTAACTTTTTTAGGATTTTTGTCAGGTTTTTTTGCACAAAAATCGTCAAATCCTGTCGCTGATATATGTCTCGCAAATGCTTTGACATGCTGTATAATTGTAGGTAACTGTAAAAAACCAAGAATCTGCAGCAAGTCAAGTTGTCTGCCCCCCTGACACTGACTGAAAAATGGCTTTGATGCCAGTTCTGTTAAATGTGATCATAATATTAGAGGAATTAGTACCTTTCTTACCAAATAATATATTGAAAACTCTGTTTTTTTGTTTTACCTGAAAACATGAATGGAAAGTTTATATCCAGTTTTTCATTTTTCTTTTGCCTTTTAAAATTACTTTTGTTTGTGGCCTGACCTTGGAAGTTATTATGACTTTGACTTTCACATCATATCTGAGACACACTTATGAGATCTGTATGCTGTGGGACCTGATAGTTATTTATTTATTTAGTTGATGATTTCAGTTACTACTAAAGCAGCAGGTGACAACCTTATAACCACTACTGTAAGTACCATTGTTGACTTATCATTCATTTATTGTTTTATGCCCACATTTTACTATTATTATAAGTATATTTATTGGTGGCTTGTGCAGAGTTGATGGATGACACCATGTTTCAAAATGAGTAATTAAATGGGTAACTAGCTCTGCGGATAATATCTCATTATTAAGTACTTAAATTAATTAGCATATCACTGACTTTGACACATACTTAATAATGTGTTAAATGTTTGTTAAATTTGAATCACTGGTTAATTAAGCATTCATTAGGGAACAGTAATGTTAAGTGTTACCCAATGAGCACATAATCAAAGAAAGTGAACCATATCAAAAGAGGACGACCCTAGTTGATATGTGTAAGGCCAAGTTCTAACCTTTGTAGAGACACATTCTCTCTCCGTTGTACAACCACCACCTGGCAGTCGTGTTCAGACACAGACTGAGGTTCAGCCTCAGCCAGTGCCGAAACTAACCGCTGTCACCACCGGGAAGATAAGAGAGAAAGTGCACTTAGTCATTGCCTTAAGCGGAACTACAGAGACAAGATGTGGTGATTATTTCAAGTATGCAGAATTATCATACAGCGGTGATTTCAAGTACAACAGAAGTGGGACTGATTCATGTAATTTGAAGTAGTGTGGTTGGATCAGACAGCTAACATGGCCGGTCTAAGCTGAAAATTAAACATAACCTCTCCAGCTGGGGTCATGTCTGGAGTAATAAGATAGAAAACACACTGGGCTTTGCCTTTAGTACATCATTGGTCACCTTACCTGTTTAATGATAATACTAAAATCATCAATGCGTCCTTTTTGATCAACAGCTGGAGTACTTTGGGCTCACAAGGTTTTTTAAACTGTGAATTTAAAAATAAACTCTTGGCAGTATTATCAAGCCTTGATGCAGAAAATGCTTTTGATTGAGTACATTTTGAATTTTTATAGAGTATTACAGAAAATTGGATCCTATCAGACTTTTATTAAAACTATTCAAAAATTGTATAATAGCCCAAGGGCAAGAATAAATATAAATGGAGACATATCAAGCTCATTCGGCCTGAAAAACAAAGACCAGACAAGGATCTCATATAAGTCTATTACTGTTTGCAATGCTTGTTGAATTGTTAAGTTAGGGAGATTCTCAGGATAATAGTATTACAGGTATAAAAATGCTAGGTCAAGGACATTTTTTTTTTAATTTGCGGATGACATTTAGTTAACTTGTCAAACCCATGGACAGGCCTAGCCAGGTCACAAACATCCAACTAAATTGGGAATTGGGGATCTGGATCACATGAGAGATATAGGAGTAAAAAATGTGCCTTTAATTTAAACCTGTTAAGTCAGAAAATACAGGAAGACATAAAGAGATGGAACTTATCTATATATCTTGCCTAGGGTATTATTTTGTTTCAAACTTTTCCAATTGAAATAATTGATAAACAATTCAACAAATGGGATAAATTAATATTGCCGTACATTTGGCAAGAGAAAAGACGAATGATAAGATTTCAAACTCTTCAATTGACATAGAACAAAGGGAGGTCATGCATTTTTTTTGGTGCAATTCTGATTACCAAGCAAGATTTAAATAAATTGAAGAGAACATGTCCGGGGCAGTTCCAATTCAGGCACGGTTTGAGGATAAAAATAAAAGACTTATTAAAAATCTAATGGAAACAGGTAAAAAGTTGATCAAATTATCTCTGAAAAATGGTTAAATATTATCACTATGAATGGCTTGCTTAAAGAGATAAAGATTCTGAGATGGTGCACTCATGGCCCTGACTTTAGCCCAAACTAATTGGATGCGAGCTGTAAGGGATGGTCTAATTGGGGCCTCTCATCGTAGTGTACCTTTTTTACTCGGTGGACACTGAGCAACTGTCAGACATTAAAAAGACTACACGGTCCACAGGTACGCCATCACATACACAGTTCCATGTTTGAGAATAAAAAAAAAAGAAATCCTATTAAAAGTTTTTATTAATGCCTATAATAATAATAATAATAATATATATATATATATATATTCACAAAATATTGTGAATTTCAATGGAGGATATCAAGCTCAACCTCATGAGTCTTAGTAGATATTTTATCACACCTGTCCAGAAGTCTCACCACTCAGGCTCTTCCAGTTGAGGAATGGTGGCTCCCAAGAAGCAAATCACTATGCAAATCGTTTGTTTTGGGCCTGTAAATACTTGTTGCCGTAGGATTTACACAGAATGAATGACTATATTTGACAAACTCCTTTTTGGGCTTCTACATTCAACATCCACAAACATTAAAACAAAATACTTATTTTGAATACAGAGTGTAGCTGCCATGAAATAAAATACAAAGAAATGGCTCAAGCCAGACACCTCTACTATGGAGGACTGGTATGATATAGTTGATTAAATCTTTGTTGTGAAAGGAATAACCTGAAGCTTCAGGAAATAAAATTTGAGGATATCTGGGAGAAGTGGAAATTTCCCTAAAACGCCATTGTTTTGTTTAAATTTGTTTATGTAATTTGTTTTTTATTTTATTTTTTAAGTAAAAGAACACAATTATGTTCTATTTTTGTGTGTATAATTATGCTGTAACAGGATGAGAAGATGGGTCACTCTATAAAAGGTATCTAACTAAATATGCTGCTGTTATTATATGATTCCAACCAAAGGTTACAAAAAAAAACCAGAATTTATCTGTTTAAAAAATGTGGCAAAATCTGATTCAAGAAAATCAAGAACATAAAATTTGGTTAAAAATGTGATTATACAAATACCATTTGCATTGCAAACACTGTTTAACAGTTTTCTCTTACTTTGATGGACACATTATCAGCAGCTGTTTTGCATTTTGTCTCTACTAATCGTTTTTTTGTAAATGGAAGCGTAGTCTGAACTGTCCTTGCCTCAATAGGATTTGTAATATTTGGTGTCCTTTTGCAGCAAGAGACTGAACAAAGTTGGGATTTTCAGGGACGTAAAAGCTGGATAAAAATCACTTAAAATATATCTGCTCCATTTTTTTCAATAAGCCTTAGCAGTCCTTTGTGCTAGCATGATAGAATAGTCTGTGGAGTTCCAGCAGGCGACCATGTTATCATAACAGGAAGACAGACCTTAATTAAAGCATAATGTATCAAATAAGCTCAAGTCAAGTCAGTCTATCAGCATTAAACTGCAGCTAAACCCACCTCAAAGGTCGTCATGAGTCTGTCAGCAGGAAGGAGCTGCAGTCGACTTTTTCCACATGATGCTTCTGCTGCTGTCACTGCTGTCAATCATCCCCCTTTGCTCTTCTCTGGCCCTGTGGCAGGCTGTTAACGGATATCAGAAAACTCGCCATGCATCAACATTACACACAATAACCAACCTCCCTGTCTCTCTCTCTCTGTGTCTTTTGTTTCTCTCTGCCTCAGCTCGCTCGCCGGTGTTCAGTGCCATGTTTGAGCACGAGATGGAAGAGAGTAAGAAGGTGAGTCGAGCACTTGACTCTGTCGTTCCCGCTCCCTCAGCGGCGAGTCGGATGTCTAAATTCTAATCTTTCTCTCTGTTGCGTCAGGAAGTCTCAAAAGTGTGTCTGCACTTGTTCCTCAATGTCTTGTTGACTGTAACTGTGTTATCTGGTGTCCTTAAAGCCACTTTGTGTATCATTTTATGTGACTCTGGCGTCTTTGAAATTGTTCTGAAGGCATTTGATGTTGTTTGTAGACAAAATGAGATAATACTAGTGAAAATTAGCGCAGTCTGTGTTGCTTTCAACACAGTCATCTGTGGGGGATGGTATTGGTGTGTATTGATGCCTGCCATGGTGCATTTTGGGGGCTCATCCCAAGGGGTACAAAAGTTGTTGTTTTCATGTTTTCAAGGATTACACCAATATCAATATTTAGGGGTTAAAAAAAATTAGAACAAATCTAACAATTTGTATTTGTTAATGAACATAAGCATAAACTGTAGGATGAGTAGGCTATCACTTCAGTTGTTTTTATTTAAGAGTTGTGACCACAATATGTACTGAGCAGGACATTTTACAGGGAACGGAGACAGAGGATCCCAAATGGAGGAAGCTATCATAGTTTATCTGCTGTGTTGCACAATCACCTTCATTTAACGCTCCAGTTAAGTAACACAGTTATGAGGCAATAGTCAATTGTACAAATATATCTTTTGAATGAACCATGTGGACTTATTGTCCTGTTCGCAGCGGGACAGTTCAATAACTCGTTATTGAATGAAATGATGTAAATGCTGTGACTGGCATGTTCCCGGCTGGGTAACCTGTTAGCAGTTAACTCACCAGCTACAGTAGTTCACCAAATATTTGTCGCTGTGCTTCTTTCTGGCCTGACTGGGCATTAACTCAGTAGCTGTCTCTGTACACGCCAGCACAGGTATTTCTGTAATAAAGTAATAATTGCTGATAATATCTTCCTGGCTGATTTAGCACTTGGGCTCTATTCTACACGTAGCGTCTTGAAATCAACAGGAAAAAGTATTCAAAAAAGAAAAAAAAGCGAAACGTGTAAGAATTTTAAATAAATAAAAAAAAAACCAACATATGTCACCATGCAGTTTTTTGATTTTCACTTAATATCAACCATTTCATCCACTGTTGGTCACAGTTCACTTCACTTCACAACTGAGTTCATGGCTCAGAGAGAACATGAGGCAAAAACACCTTTATTAGAATGCCTTGTGTTTTTTTTATACCCACAGTAACCATGTTCATTTATAAATATGCTGATTTCAGGTTGTTAATTTAACAATGACCTTAATGTACTGAAGCATTAAAATGTTTTCTTAGTAACTGGAAATTAATTTCTCTACTGTATATACAACCTATATATGGTTGCCCTGAGTGGATGTGTTCAAAGACCTTTTTAATATTTTTTAATGTACATATGTAATATTTATTTATTTATTTATTTATTTGTGGCTCTGTGCATGCCGTGCACGTTTCTTTTTTTATGTGTCCTCTGTGCTATTTGTGTTTGTATGTGCGTATGTTTCCATATATTTATGTGTGTACATGTGTGCGGTGCAGAGTGCCCACGTGCCACAGTTGGTTGTGTTCCTCTGATAGGAGGTGGTGAGATTGAACCTTGGTGATTTAGCTGTCATGTCAGCGGAATATTGATGCCTGCATGGCTCGAATGGGGAAATTATAAAGCAAAGAGCCAGGAAATGCATCTTAATTGCTGTTTAAGTGGGCGTCTTCATCAGAAAGAGGGAGAGATGGTGGGCCACGTCCCCATACGATACGAGAGAAAACAGATAGACGAGTTAACACTCCTCTGCAGCACTGTATAGATGAGAGACAAATGAGCTCATAAAGAAACACTCTAATAGAGGACTGCTCTGTGAATAGAGGGGAGCGTTAGACATTATAACTACTGTACAGGAGCATTGTCTATTTATGAGACACTGTTGAAAGCTCGCCTTCACAATACTGAAGGAAGTCCTGTGGTTATGTCGTGCTATTTTATTTCATTAACTCTCCAACACACTTTGCGGTCAAAAATTGTCAGAATAAAATTAGCTTTCATCTTCTGCATGTCAAACCCCCTCCTTATTTCTGGATTGTATACTAAGAGTAAGTAAGAAAGTAAGAAAGCTTAGGATGTCATGAAAAATGTTATTTTTCAAGCAGTAGTCTTAGAAGAATTTGTACTTGCAGATTCTATAATGTAGCGAGTATAGGATTTGTGTATTGTGTTTTACCCGTTTAAGCTGCATGTGTGCTCACATACCTTCATGTATTTATGTGTGTTATCTGTATTCCTGTAAAAGGGCACTGTAGCAAACTGCGTGTTGTAAACTCAACCCGGCCGCTTTCAGACTGTCCCTCCATTATTTCTGAGTGTGTTTATGTTGCTGTTGAGTGGTCAGAGTTGACACAAACACACTAAGCTGTTGGTACACCCTGCCTGACCCTGCTAAAACGCCGCTGGTCACCGTGGTGACGATAAAGCACAGTTATAATTGGTTTACTGCTTTGTTCTGCCTCTCGGTGCGGAGGGAAAGGTTCAGGTTACCTTCACTGTGCCAGCGAGTGATAAAGCCTACTTTTCTGGCTGCAGGCACTGTCAAGGAATGAATGCTCAGGATTAATTTTCAGGAATCAGCTGAAAAAAATTAAATAAATGTACTAGAGTGTAGTTTTGCTGAAACGTGTTTGGACTGTACAGGAGGTTTTTCAAGTTTTTGTTTTTTTCTTATTTGGCACTTGGAACTTGTTTTGTATCACTGCATGGCTGACTGTCCCTGTGTGTGTGTGCTAAAGAGGGTGAGTGAGTTTAATTCAAGTAGGTTTTGGGAAATAAAAAACATTCTGCTGCTGTGAATGGTTTTTGAAGGATTGTCAAAGTATGTCTTTTTCTTCTCTTGCCTTTTATTACGTTAAATCCCTGCGTGTATTCTCCTCTCCTGTCCTCTCCTCTCGTTCAGAACCGTGTGGAGATAAATGACATGGAGCCAGATGTCTTCAAAGAGATGATGTGCTTCATCTACACAGGCAAGGCCCCCAACCTGGACAAGATGGCTGATGACCTGCTGGCTGCAGCTGACAAGGTACAGAGAGTGGGTGTGTATGTGTGTGTGGAAGCCTGTGCACCTGTTATGTACATTGACACACAAGCCGCTATGCATAATAATGTCCCCTAAAAACTGAGGAACACCAAACGCACCTCAACCCCTGAACACACACTTGAACAATCACATTCAGACACTCTTTTGTTGGAAAATATAAACCTGCCTACCTCTGGGAGATGCAAGAGATGCACACACGTACAATGAATCCTATTCTTCATTGTTTTTTTCCTGTGCTGAACTCGTACATGGTTCAACAGTGATGCTTGCTCGATTGCCCGGGGCAAGTAAAAGACCACGTCGGGCTAGTGCCACCAGCAGGTCACTATTATCACTTATCCAGCAAAACAACATCTACTGGATGGATTGGCACAAACCTTGGTGGTGGTTCCCAGACGACTTGTGTGACATACTAAACTAAGATGGTTGAACGTTGTAAACTCAATACCTGAACACCAGCATGGTTGCATTGTCACTGTGAGTATGTCAGCCCGCGAATGTCAGCATTTAGCTCAAAGCACCATCCGTGCCTGTGTGCAGCCTCACAGAGCTGTTAACATGGCTGCAGACTCTTAGTTTATATGTTTACAGCAATGTGCGAGCAAAGTTTAAAAGATTCAAGTACAAAAATCTGCCACCTCATTTTCAATTTTTTTTAAAATCAGTCACTGATTTTAATGCTGTCAGCCTGTCTCAGGAGAGAAATATTGATATTTCCTCAACTCATTTATAGCCTTCACGCTCTAGTGAAGAGTAGTTTTAACCAGTATTTCAAGTTTGGTGGCAGGAACACTTTCTTTTGCATAGGCTACTACACATTTGTAAGATATGTCTTAAACATCCTAGCACAAGTCTCATTTAGTGCAAGTTCATTAAAATGAATTCCTTCACATCATTAATGTTACTAAATAACCTGCTAAAAAAAATTGCAGTGACACAAAAATTCCCCATAGTCTCTGCTGAATCCATTCTGACTCGTCCTGAAGTGTTTATGAATATGAGAGAAGATTATTGTTCCTAGCAATTTTGTAATCAAACTCAGTAGAAATTATTTTTTACCTCTCAAGTGTTCCCCTTTCCCATCATCTCTCCCCATCAGTCTGCGTAACTGTCACTTTTACTTCTCTTCCCCATATTTTTTCTCTTTTCCTTGTCGCCGCTGTGGTGGAGTAATTCTGTTTTTCCGTATCATTACACAGTGTAACAACAGTTGTTGGTGGCAGCGCTGTTTAAGTAATTTAGTTTACCTGCTGTTTCTCCTCTCTCTCACTCTCTCTGTCATTGGCAGTATGCTCTGGAGAGACTGAAGGTGATGTGCGAGGACGCTCTGTGCACGAGCTTGAGTGTGGAGAACGCCGCAGAGGTCCTCATCCTCGCCGACCTGCACAGCGCCGACCAGCTCAAGACGCAGACTGTGGACTTCATCAACTAGTGAGTTACACACCGGCACTAGGATCATTCATTTCCACAACTACTTCCACACTTATGCAAAAAAAGTCTGTTTTATACGCGCACACACACTCTCACACTCATACGCTTAGCTTTTCGTCGAAGGAAGTCATTAATTTTCAGTGGGAGCAATTTTTGTCTCCCGAGGAAATTTAATTTAATCCCCTGATCAGACCATTTTGCTGCTGTATCATATTGGGCCATTTAGCATTAAAGCTCAGCTGCTGATGTTAATCATGTTGCAGGCAGCCTGTTTAGGTAAGATGGGGCCTATTAGCATCAATGACTGCTATTTATGTCCATGGAGAGGTGATTGATCCAGTATTCGAATGCCCGGGCTGAAACAAAAAGCTTTCTCTCAGTCACAACCTAAATTCATCACTTTCCCTCTGTCTCTGAGCTAGACACATTTTCCATCCCTTTGTTCATTCCTCTGTCCTCTTCTTTACAGCTTTACTCCATATCCTGGCCATGTTCCTGCGTGGGCTCCGTCTCCCTCCCTCTTTCATTCAGTCCCGTCCTCCCTCCCTTTTCTCCCCTTTCTCCCTCACCCGTTCGGTGCCTCAGAGCTCATGTGTGCCTAAAGGTGTTCAGTAATGCAGATTTCTGCCCCTAATCCCAGTCATTAATTGTGGTTATGGGCGTTATGACAGTTTAATTTGCGACAGCGTTGTTGTGGTAGTGGGGAAATTGGCCACAGGGGACTCTGGCCAGGAAAGCGTTATCAACCCTCCTCCTGCGGACACAATGGACAGCAACAAGAGCAACAAAACAAAAATCAATTTAGTGGGCGAATATAGAAAACAGACGACACAGAGGAACCAATAATCCTCCCCCCAGTAGCACCTCAACCTCTTTCCAGACCAGTCTTTACAAGCAGCTTACAGTCATTTAGTCGAGACAATAGGTGTCCTCTTTATCTACCTCATTTATTCATCCTCTCCAGGGATGTAGCGGAGAGTAAAGCCACCCAAACACTCTTTATCCACTTTGTTCATAGAAATGAGTTTACCCACTTTTTCTTTTGCCTAACATGAATCTTTAGGCTTGAGTAAATTCACAGAATAAATCACAGAAAGTACTGCGGACGCAACATGAGTAATATGAAGCTCTTTTAAGGCAGGAGAAAAAAATTGTGCTTTTTGTTGATAATAGTGGTGGTTTGCCTTATGATTACCACTGACTGGAGGTCATTGTTTGGCTTCTTTTTAATTTACCTTCCCATTACTGCTCCTCTCCCTCCCTCAGTCCCCTCCTGTCCCTGCAGACTTTCATTACTCTCCCTCTCCTTCCTTTTTTTTTTCTTGATTTTTATTTTTTTTTTCTCGCTGCTGCTGTCTCACTCTCTCCTCCCTCGGTCCATCCCTCCTCCTTCCACTCCTGCTGTGGCTGCTCTCCTCGTGCCCTTTCGCTGGCCTGTTGCCTCAGCCTCAGCACACTGGCCATTACTGTAAGCAGGGGTTCACCTCCTCCACAGAGGATAGGGTCAGAGGTTGGCTGGATGTCTGGAGCTGCTGTGTGGACAGCATATGATCACACACACACACATACACACACCAAGAGTGCCAAGAGTAGACATGCCAAGACACAAATTAATGTGAACACACACACACACATGCTGTTGTTTATTTACCCACTATAAAACCTTTTATAATGTCATTAAAGGCCACACAGCGGTGTGCGTGATAGTGCAGCCCAGCACCCTGAGGGTGTCAGGAGGTTGAAGACTGCCACAGGGTCTGCTGGTGGAAACTCACATCTGTGGGAGATGATGACCACTAGTAAAATTCATCAGCAATTAATTAGATTAGAAAGATTTGTCTAAAAGTGTTTTGCTTTTCTGGCTTCCTCCAGTTCATTATCGCTGAAGTTCTATATTCGCACATCCGCAGAGAATCCAAAGAGTTCAGAGTGTCTTGAAAAATACCATTCATTTCGAGAGTGTGAGGACTTCCCATATCATGGAAAATGTTTAATGGTAAACAAAACAGAAGTTTCGCTTTATGTTCTAACATCTCATATGCTGTATATCACTTGACACTTAACTTGCTGTTCAGTCTGAATTATCAGATTGTTTATTTAGGTTAAAGCAGAAATACCACACAAGTAAGAATATTCAATTACAAGTACAATTCAAGTTAAAACTTTTTCTCACCGAAGGTACAATAGAATTATCTACAGAATGTACTGTAAATGTACTTACTATGTGTGTTTTTATTTTTGGGATTATTATTATTGAACAAAACTGTACAAGCAGTATTTTTTAATATAATAATAATAGTTGAGATGATGCTATTTTTAAACTACTTTATATTTTGTTGGGTATTTTTATCTTAACTACGCTTAATATTTTATAAAATGATCATACATTTTGAATGAATAATCTCCCAAAAAATTAGATGTGAATTATTTTTAATCTGCTACACTAAATTAAGTTTATTTTTTCTCAAACTTTTTCTGAAATCCTGTGAAATGCTGTTGAGCTTTAACTCTTCTGGACTCTCAAAAGTACTGAAATGAAACAATGTGTGAAGGGAAGAGAATGTTTCATTTCATTCGGTGCTCACAGCTGTACAGTATGAAATGTGTGAAGAGGGGTTGCAATAAGGCATTGGTTACAAATGGTCACATGCCACAAAGATTCATATGATATATGATATGGTATGACAAAACTATGACTCAGCAGACTCCCTCATCACATGCCCACATATTTATAATCCTTGAATGTTGCCTTTTAATTGTGTGATGTTACTCCTCTCAAAATGACCTTTGGGGTTAAACATTTAAAAATACTAAGTAAATAACTGCTCTCCCATCTGGTATGACAAATCCTTAATGTCTCAGAGCACTCCTCACAGATGGAGTCATGTAATCCCAAGCTCTTGAGAAACTTGTGCACTTGGTTTATTTGTCCATTTAGTTTCTTTCCTTAAATGCTTTCCCCACTTTCCTCTACTTTGCATCTCCTCTCTTTGCCCTCCTTCTCTCAGTCACGCAGCTGATGTGATGGAGACATCGGCTTGGAAGTCCATGGTGATCTCTCACCCACACCTGGTAGCAGAGGCCTATCACTCCCTGGCCTCGGCCCAGTGCCCCTTCCTGGGTCCCCCAAGAAAACGGCTCAAACAGTCCTAGTGGTCCGGAGAGACTCTCCTGTGCTAACCCTGCTGTGTCCTCCTGTACCGGCAACCTCACTGCTCCTCTCTCTCAGTCCTCCCCTTTCTCCTAAAGGCATCCAGAGACGCCCCAAGACTGAAACCCGCGACATGGCTAGATATGGCTAGGGGGAGCTACTCAGCTGGGCAGACCAGAGAATTAAAGGACTGATGCCACAGAGGAGCTGCTACACATCTGTGTAGGTAGGGATGGGGTGGATTCTATAAGATCTAAACCCGGATATTTACGGATTGCAAGCTCAAAGCCTCACGTATTCCATATATCCTTTGTCTGCGATATTGGAAAGCTAGAACCATAGTCTGCGAGTCAGTCACATATGTAATGGATCATATGGCTCCAAAGGGAATGTCAATGCTGATACCGCATATACAATTTTGTGGCATATTGTCTTGTACAGTGTCTCAAGTGTTAAATCCCAAACTGTGCTTGTAAAAGACAACTGAAGAGGATCAACCAACCGGAAAGTGAAAGACTAATGGTCCCATTACTGATGATTTAAACAGTGTTTGTACAGAGTATTATTTTTCAAGAGCACAAGACAATTGTCAGTTGAATGAAAGAAGACAATTCTGAACATGTTTTAATGTTCATTATTTAACCTGTGCCTTAAACCGGGCAAGCACGGTACAGATTAAGCCAGATTTTAGCTCCGGTCCACCTCGATTCATTCTAGAATCAGGACGAATTTCTGCCAGATCGATTTTCATTTGACGTGAAGTTTGATGGGGGTCGTGATGTCAGATTAATTGCAGGAACAATCAGCAGTCTGACTGTCAGACGATTGGTTGGATTTCTGGCTTGTCAGAAATTGTGGTCGGCTGTCTTGCAGTTTGAGCAGTTCCACAGTCTGATTTCCCACATGGCTGCTGTCAACATATCCATTACAAACTGTACCAAGCTTGTTTTAAGATTATTGGAGAAGACATGTTTACATGTTGTGGCTAAAACTGAAGTCTTTACTGAAGCTGCTGTGATATAAACTGAACTGCTGCAGAACAGGCACCATATTGTCTGCATCTTCCAGCCATCTGCAGGTCCATGTTTTTCTTCTTTTTTTTTCCTTCTTAGTTTTCATTTATAATAGAAATGGCTTTCTCTCTTTTTGTTAACATTGTTGAGGATGCAGTCGTCTTGTTTGAATAAACTGTTGGAATTGGATAAAATCCGGTTCCATTCTTACATTCAGCACAGCTGTTCAATTGATCCGCACAGTGTGAGCATAAAAGTCTGATTCTGGCCATGCGGAAAGGCTGATTTCATTAAGTTGTCTGAGTTGACAAAACGCACACGATTAATAAAAATACAGTGTCTGTCCAGCTTTAAGAAATGATGATCATCATTAAAAAAAAATCCTTTTTACTCACCTGTCACCACAGTACATTCCCCATGACTGAGAGAATGTTTTGGCTTCTGAACCTATAAAATACAGATGTTTTGAATGTTGTCCGGCGTGTCTTTTTTCGTCCTTGATATAATCATTATGTCTCATTTTGCAGTTTGGCCACATCTACCCGTAACTGACTCATTAATGCACAGCCGCTTTCAACTTGCTGCCAGATCAGTGTGTGTGAGTAACACATCTCAGTTTCAAGCTTAATCCTGTTATGATCAAAGTTCAATCCCCAGTGCACGTGCTGCTCACCTCGTCTGATCACAAGAGCTCATTTCCAGCTGTGTCGTATGTAGACACGGCTCTCACTCAGGCCTGTTTGACTTTGTCTCTGTGGCCTTGCTTAGAGAACAGATAGGTTGTAATCTCTTCAGAGAGACTTGGACCTTTCTCTTGGACAGTATTTTAACAGGGATTTCTCTGTGTTGACCAAAGTCGAGCCCCAGCGGGCTTTAAGGAAGCTGATGCCTGAGCCCTGAAAACCGCTCCTCATCAAACAGGCAGCGCTGGCCAGCGATCATTGGGGATATTCTGGCATTGTCCCTGCGCACATCAAACAGAGAACCATTATTTGTAATACAGACAATATACTGTAGCTTCATGACAGAACATATAGGTGTTATTTATTTTCTGAGGCATTTGATGCCTTTATTAGAGAATCAACAGTAGTGAGATTACAGGAAAGAGAGAGAGGTGGAAACGACATGCAAGGGAAATTCCCAGCTAGACCTGAACGTGTGATGTTGCGATTCATATTGTGATCAATTCACCGAAGACTATAATAAATTGTTTATAATTATAGATAATTAAGATAATATGTTCTAACTATAGAAAAATAGTTATTGTGGCACTGATTTCCATCAGCCCATCCTTACATATTAGCAGACTTCTTTATTGCACATGTCATCAAAGAGACTTGGTCAATACTTAGAATATATAAAAATGGATTATATTTATAGGAGATTTTGATGTGAGGGTTGTGTTTAACAAAATATTGTAATATCGATACATTTGTGGAAAGTACATTTTGGCCAGTCCTCACAACTTCAAAGGGCTGTTTGAGGGTTAAGACTTGGTTTCAAGGTTCAAGTTAGACTTAAATTTAAGTTAGGCTTAGGGTAAGGGTTGGGGTCAGCCATTTAGTTTTCATGATTACGGTTAGGGTAAGGGGCTAGGGAATGCATTATGTCAATGAATATCCTCACTAATATAGAAGTACAAACGTGTGTGTGTGTGTGTGTGTGTGTGTGTGTGTGTGTGTGTGTGTGTTTTTGTGTGTGTGTGTTTTTTAATGAACTGCCAGATGGACCAAAGACGATTATCCGTTTTGATGGACAATAAAGTTATTTTATTGCTCCCTAAAATATGGTCACATTATGGTGCTGAGTGATATGACAGAAATCAGTATCACACATAGTATATTAATAAGCATATTTGTGAATATATATATATATATATATATATATATAGTTTTTCAAATAATACATTTGCTTGGAACCATTCATTTTCACAACAGAAATATGTAAAATGGTCAAGACCATAGAATAAAATATACAATATAGAATAATATTGAATATTCACCCCGTCCAATTAAATCATATCAGTAACAAGTTTGGTCAAAACTATTGATATACATTTTGTGGTCACTTTATTAGGTACACCTGTACAGTCTAATGCAAGCCAGTACCACTGTTCTGCCATGAAGTCTACTTTTACGATGCCTATAATGTTCAGTTTTCTTACAAAGAGGTGTTAATTAAATTATATGTTTTAGCATTGAGTTTATAGATAGTGGTGGTGTACTGGACTGCATTATATTCAGACGTGTTTTTAATATTCTGTCCCCCTTATGTATTTAAATGGTAGGAAAAAAAACTGTCCTTGAAAAATGTCTCAATATAATGTAGTTTTGCACAACACAATGTTTAGCTATGACCTCAATAGTAAACATGTATTTTAATTTGCACATTTCTGACAATGTCACCAAAAACTGAACATTATGAACTTCATAAAGATTGATGATAATCATTATTGCAGGGCTGTTGTATTGGATTGCATCATATTGTAGCGGTGTACATAATAAAGTGCATATACCTGCAACGCCTACCATTTACTGTTTTGTTTTTAGTTTTTTTTTTTAAACCTTGATTATTGAAAATGTTTAAAATTCTCCTTGTGGAAGCTGAAAAGAGAGAACAGGGTTTGATAGCTTACACTATAATGCCTGATAACCTTCCAGCCAATATTTCTGAGTTTGAGAATTTCCCTTTAAAGGTCAAGGTGTGTGCATGAGTGTCGTATTAAAGTAGTGTGAACATGGAAGGCTTATGGTGCTCTATGAGTGGCATGCATGTCAGCACAATGTGCTTTTTTGGGAATGTCCCTGAGATAGGAAGAGGCTTTGTTCACTTAAGTCAGGCCTGCCAGTGTGACCTTCTTCATTTGAGCTGGAATTTGAGGCATCGGGTTGCGATTTTTTTTAGCTTTGATAGTCAGCTTGTGTAGCAGCTTGCAGCCAACCTTCTGTGTCTTTGTAAAGATGTGTGTGTGTGTTTGTGTGTGTGTGTTTGTGTGTGTGTGTGTGTTTGTGTGTGTCTCCATTGGCCTTAGATGAGACAGTCAGGGGGAGATAGATGGAGCGATGCATGTGGAGAGGCGTACTCAGTTGTTATGCATGCTGTATGAGTCTGTCACTCCCTCCCTCCTCCTCGCTCTTCCTCTTGTGCCTCCGCCTCGCCTCCCCATCATTCAATCCTCCTTTTATGGGAGAAAGGAGAGCGAGGCGTGGCAGGTCAACGCTGTGACAAGCTCTGCGTCTGTGTTAGCCCGTCATCACTGAAGAGGAGGAAGAGCCGGTCCGAGATTGATGCCTGCTGGTCTGCCATGCCTGCCAGGAGGAGGAGGAGGAAGAGGAAGAGGAGGAGGTAGGAAGAAGACATTTTTGGGGGGGTTTGAGTTCAGGGGCTTGAAATTTAAACCTCAACTATTTTTATATCAACGCCACTCACTTCACCAACTCAAACATTTCTATGAATATAAATATGGTAGTAATTTCACTTGAACCTTTGACTTTCTCTTATGTCCCTAGGAAACTCACAAGATGAAGGCAAGATAACCTCACCAACACGATGACCATTATCTTTCAAATGCCTAACATGTTTTGAGTTAGCACTTTTCCAACAACTGCAGACTTGCCAATGCCAAGTATTTTGTTTTCTCTTGATTCTTCTTTTTATTTAATCTCTTAGGTATCTTTTACTATACTGTAAATCATCAGAGAATAGCTTGGTTGATAATCATAAGCATGCAGTTTACTGATGTTACAGAAATCAAGCTGGGGACATCAGCGTCCTCTAGTCCCCTACCCCAATTTCAGAAACAGTTTATTCGTTTACATGATCAGGTTACTTGATAAAGCAGATCCTAACCTTGTTCCGTAAGTGCATGTAAATGCACTGATTGATGCCTGATTTCTGGTTTCCAAAACCTTTACATTTAAAGCAACTATCGTCATCATCTTTCTAATAAGGCATACTTTGAAAAGGTGGTATAAATTGTAACAAATGCCCTATAAATTGTTAATGATTTATTGATTAATGGTTTATAGATCATTAGTAAGACAATAATACAGACTACATACAATACAATACAACACAATAAGTCTTAAGTCACAACCTAACAACTTGTTAGGTTGTGAAAAATCTATCACACTGTTATTTGCTTTGTCTTTTTAAGTCGCTCTAAATTCTTTAATGGACAGTTTTAACATTTTTCCACCGGCTTTTTATAATCTGAACCAAAATCCATTTATTAAATTTGCATTCATTGTATTTGTTTGGCAAGTTGGGGGCAGAACAAACTGTAAACACAACAAACTGTAAACACAACATTGAAATATTATGACCTCATAAAATGTACAAACCAGCGGACACAAAGCAACAGTCACATTCATTTGAAGTCATGTTTGTATCCAACTGAACAATATAAGTCCAATTCACCTATTAGTTCTGTTTTGGTCTCCACCAATTCCTGAGGGAAATATCTGGTTCAGCTACTAAATGCTCCACTGTGTTCACCAGACAGTTGCTAACTTTGTCTGTCAGCCGTTTGGTGCTGGGCAGGTAGTGTACGGTGGGTTAATCGGAGCTTTTTCACTGAAAACTGCTGCCTGTTGATGCCTGCAACACAGTTGATGAGAGCACTGGGACAGAACCAAATCCAAACCAGTGAGTTGAAAGATGCTAAAATGCTCCGTAGAGCTGAGAGGAATGGCAAAGTTGGGTGATAAATCTGTGTAGGTTCATCGCTACAAGCAACAATGTTCACAAACATTTTTCATTTTCATCCATTTTTAATATAAGCATATTGATTACCGCGGCTTTGAATGAACTCAAATAAGCCATCAAACTATAACGTATTAAACTAACTTAAATAAAGCATTAGTAACAAATTATAAACCTTTTATAAACTATCCTTTATTAAAAAAAGAAGTCCCCAATCATGTGAAGCCACCACATCAGCGCTGCCTAATGCTGCATTAATGAGAGCACTTTATAAACTTTTATTAGATATTTGACCATATATCCCTCGTGATATTCCACGTAATCCACTCAGATGGTATCATCTGTGACAGGTGTGGGGAGCTCAGGCCTTGGGGCAGAGAAATGGAAGGATGAAGTGACAAGGGTAATGGATGGATAGAGGGATGAAGAGTGATCGGGTGTCATACAGAGGGGGATAGGGCGAGACAGATAGTGAATGAAGGAGCGATGGAGGATGGATGGCCGGAGCACCTCAGACATTGACAGCGTTGAGAGATTTGTCTTCTTTGTACTCCATTTGTCTTGTTTCTCCTTCTCCTTCGTGTCCGAGCGAGTTAAATCTCATAAAACTATTTACTCTGACAATGCAGCAGCAGCAGTGGCGGTTTTGCCATGCTACTGTACCTGCTGCCATTTCAGGAGAGTCCTCCATTCTGAGAGGATTGTTTTAAGGATTAGGGGACGTGCACAAACAAACAAACAAACAAACTGCAATCCACAACAAACTGTTTGCTAATAACACCGGATGTAGAAATTAAAGAACCAGACATGGGAGTTGAGTCATACACACACACCCACACACACACACAGAAACAATTATGAGCTGCTAATTGCTTTGTGTGCACCAATCCGTCCTGTGAATGTGCCGATGCAATATTGCGGTGCTGTGGGTGTTTGCCCGGCTCATAACCGCAGACCAATGTGGCGGAGACAAGCTCATATATTAAGATAACCCCGAAACGGAATGGAATTGTATTTCCCCGGCGGTTCAAACGACTTCTGTGGTTGTAAACTGATAGTGGATGAGATTTGGCTTTAATGAAGCAAGACTTATTGTGCACAGTGCAACAGAGGTGCATGAGTGTGTTTCATTATTCGAGTGTGTATTTGAATGTGAGTGTGCGTGTGTCCATTTTTTTTCCTTAACTAGGTGTGCTGTTATCTATGGCCGTGTGTTTGCTTGCGCTCTCATGGCGGATGTTATTGTATCACTATTTTTCTTGCTCTGAGGTTGGAGTGTGTGTCTGAAGGATGTGATTTATTTTGCCTGAAATAATCAAGTGAAAGGTTTTTATTTTGTACTCGTCCCTGGTGTAATATTTCTCAAGGTTGTGTGTGTTTGTGTGTGTGTGTGTGTGTGTGTGTGTATGCATGCACAGGCTGTAAGAGTGTCATCTTCATCTGTTTATTAGAATGTTCCCTACTCGCCTGGCTGTAATGAGACCTGTGGACCCAAGAAGTGATGGAGTTGAACTCATCAGGACAGAGAGAAAGAGCGAGAGGTGTAGAATAGCGAGAAAATAGAGAGGTAGTTCTGTGGTGTAAAAGGGACAAATGCCACAAGAGACACCGCCCCTGCGCCATTAAGTGACATGCATCATTTTTCAAATTTCCTTCAAAACCTGATTGCATAGCTTTAAAAAAAACATTTCCTCTTCTGTCCTTTAGCAATGGCTAGAATTCCATCTGGAAATATTAGCTAAATTACTAAACGGCAGGGGAAATATTTTACTACCCATCTCCCTCTGGAGTATTAATCCTGTCCAAATAGGGCTGAAGCTGTATAATGGAAGAAGAGATGAGTGGAAAATAAATGGGGGCCTGAGTCTAGCCGGGATCCAAGCATGCATTAGGTGAGAGGAGTGGAGGTGTAGGTAGAGGATAGCCTTTATGTCCCTGAGTTGGTGGGGTTAACAGAAAGTAGCCAAATGAACAGAAAATACATAAATACAGTTACATAAAAAACAACACAATAATAATAAACAAGACTACTGCTACTGTTCCACCATCCTCTCGAGACCATGACTGTCTGTACGAACTTTCATGGCAATCCATCTGATAGTCGTTGAGATGTGTCAGCCTGGGCCAAATTGACAGCGTTACAGTACAAGCAAAGCACAAGCACACAGATTGATGCCATTGTCACTGTTCACTAAACCCAAATAAAGAAGGCAAAGACAACAATAAAGAAACCAGGGGCAGCCCTGCCACATACATTATACAGCTGGTAAAAGGCCAAATTACACTCTGACGAAGTGTCCACAATTTTACATTAGAGGTACAGTTTTATGCAGGGCAGTTGTATTGGATTGCATTAAACTGAAAAAGTGTGCCAAATAAACTGGAAAAATACAGCCAGTTGATAGAGCCTTTATCCAGATAAATGTTTGCAGAGGCAGAAGTTGAAATTGCTGTGCACAAAATAAAACAAAAATGATGTCTGAAGAGTTAAAACAACAGAGTGCCAGTGGAAAAATTGAGAAAACCTTATAAATGATATACTCTGTGAGGCAGGATGAGGTCTGGAGGAGAGAGAGAAAGAGGAGAGATACACTGAAGGGCATCACAGGAAAAGGGGAAACAGGGTTGTCTTATGAGCACTGTGGTCCATTTGTTACCCGCGCATGGGTAAATGAATGCCCTCTCTTAGCCTCGTTAAGCATGATGCACTGCCTCGGCCATCGGCACGCCGCTGATTAAAATTCGCCCTCCGGAGTTTAGAGGAGCGGCTAGCTGAGGCTGCACTCCTGCACTCTCAAAGCAAATGGGCCGAAAGGTCACGGCTCGGTGACCCCCACAGCCATGCCTTATTTATTTATCCTTTTACCTTGCCCGCCACTGGAACAGAGGGACGAGAGGAGATCTCCATTCATTGCTCATGCTCATACACCGGCAGTATACTACACACCTAACAATATGAAATGTTGTCCTGCTGCGCCCTAATGATCAATAATTCACTTGTTGTCTGTTTTAAGGCCTTAAACTGATTCTAGTGTTGTAGTTTGGTTCAATTCCACAGATGTGAAAATGTTTGATACAAAGAGGAATGTTATTCTTAGGTTTAGTGGAGAGTCCTGGGGTATTTTAACACTTGGGTAAAATTGGAGATATTTTATTCCGGACCTGAGGCCAGTATAGTCGGTGAGTCTAAAAGCGGTTATCAAACTTAAGTGTTAAGCACAACAAAATGGTGCCTGGGGTTACATTTGAACAAACTCTAGACTGGTCCCAAGTCTGCAAACAACTGCTTCATATGCTGGTAGGTGGACAACTCGTAAACATTCTGAAAGATTTAAAGCTGCACCACTCAATACATGCTGGCGGCATGGCTCAAGGGATGACAATGTCAGTTTGTCCGTTGGACGGTGGTTCATCACTTTGGTTCAGACCAAAGTATCTCAACAAATATTTGATGGATTGCTATGACATTTGGTACAAATATCCATGGTGCCCAGAGGATGAATCCTAATTGCTTAGGTAATCCTTGACCTCTAGCACCAACAGCAGCTCAAAGTTTTCACCTATCCTGTGAAATATCTAAACATCTTCTTTATGGTTTAACACAGAATTTTGGTTTAGGCCAGGTGATATATCTTACTGACTTTGGTGATCCTCTGACTAGCTAGCGCCACCATGAGGATGACATTTTTGGTTCAGAGGGAAATGTTAGTTTCATCTGGTGCCATCATCAGGTCGAAATTTCAATTTGTCCCATACTTTGGTTCATCTATCTTACAGACTCTAGGTATATTAACAATGGTTCACATTTTTTTGTGCAGTGCAGTGTGAAAGTGTTCGTATATGGTGACAAACCCACACAGAATTATCATCAACTCTGCAGTTTCTCTCAGCTCTTCTGAAGGTTTCAGTGTCGTTCAGCTCATTGCTTATTTGAACGTGCCACTAGACTATTACATGCTAAGCACTTATTGGCCTCACTGTGTTTTGTAATAGTTTTTTAATGGTAACAGAACTTGCACGCTCACCAATATACAGTAGGTAATATATGCTCTCATGCATATGTGTTGCAAACTTGATGCACAGTTTTGATGGAAAACAACTTCCAAAAATCTGAAGAAAGTACAAACTGAAGTATCTGGATGTAGTGTAAAAAAAACATGTTCATCCAGATGATGTTCCATCCTGCCAAGAACAAAATTCACAAGGAAGCAAGCTTGCAACTTTTGGGATGAATCGGTACTGGCTTCCAAAAACCCACATCATCAGTCACCCACAGCAGACCTGATAAACTCAGCTCACTCTGTGTAAAGAGTGTCTGCTAGCAGAAGGAAGTAAAGCTGAGAGAGAGACAGCAGACATACACTTTTAATCTCGCCCCTGTTTCATCTCTTCTCCGCGTCTTCTTCTCTGCCTGTTTGGGTTAGTTACATCAAATCTTTTGATAGGTACAAACACCAACTGTATAATTACTCTGAACATTTTTTGAGGTGCTCTGAGGAAATAAGTGAAGAGGACATTTCTGTCATTTGTTGCTGAGGATTCACAGATATCTGCGTGTTTGTGTTGTAGGAGAGAGGGCATATTAAACTCTAAAAGGCTGCATTCACACAAAATCAGGCGTCGCGACAATAAGCGCAGACTTGTGTGGCGGTACGGGAGTGTCACTACGTGGCCTATTTGTGTGACGTGTAAATACCGTCTTTCTACTCCCTCATGGCAGGGCAGCTCTGGAAAGGTCATCACAGAAGCGATCAGTCTGTCTTCCATCCTCACAGTCGCTCAGTAAACAGTGGAATGCTACAGTGCGATGTTAAACAAGGTTTTTCTTTCCGTGGCCGTCTTCCGGTCTGATTGACGGCTTATGTGCCGGAGTAAGACTCCGATGTGAGTAAGAGAGTAAGCTGTCTTTGGCACATCACGGCATGCAACATAGAATAAAGGCCTGTTGCAGGAGTTAGTTAAAAAGTTAGTTTAAAACAACGTAAAACCAACATTGCCATCCCTTCTCTTGTCTCTTTTGTGTGCTGCAATTCAAATCATCACAGACCGTTTGGTTTGTGAAACCTGAGCAAACCCTCTGCTTCCTGACGTCATGTAGCATGATTCATGTTTTTTGAAGTCTCTTAAGTTTCAGACCGTTAACCCTTTTTGTCATTTGGAGTTGCACCTTTTAAATGAATACATTATTTGATCCCTTGAGGAGATGTCTGACATTGCTTTCCTCTCACCTCTGATATTCTCAATCCAATTCCCCACCTGCTCTCTGTTCTTGACGCTTTCCTTTGCGTTGCACTCATCCCTCCAACTCTGCTCTTCTCCCACTCTCACCCTTCCTTCAAGCCAATCTCCCCTTCAGCAACCTTTCCCCGTCCGTAGTCGGCTTCCCTTTTACTGCAACCCAGTCAAGCCTCCCTCCAGCCTCCCTCATCTTCATTCCCTCTTGTTTCACTCTTTCTCTTTTCTCTGTCTTTTTTCCCCCATTGGTTTCGTGGTGTAGGTCCAGCGAGGTGTAATTGGGTTGTGCTCTGTTACAGAGCTGCTGGGAGAAGAGCTTTAATCTTTAGTCTCGCTCAAAATGTAAAGCGAAGGCTGGAGGCTTCTGGCCACAGCAGAGATTTTTCCCCATACTCCACACGTTTGCATATTCCCCTTCCTTTATAAAGACACAATGCGTTTATACATATACAGTAGGGGGGATTATTCACTTGATTTTTTCCAAACACAAAGAATTACACACACACACACACACACACACACACACACAAAAACTAACGCAGTGCTCACATTTCCTTCCTGAACAGAGCCAGTTCTCACACTTTCCATTCAGTGTCAGTGCTTTCAAAAGACAAGTGTATATGCTGATTCTGCCCACAGCAAGTAAAGCGCATTAGTGCTCTCCAGGTGGTGTGTTGACTAGATAATGAGCGCTGAGGTAATTGATTGGGGGTTGTAATTAGTGGTTAGCTGTCACTGATTAATCACAGTCCACTACTTCCTGCGTTATCATCCCTGGGTCTCACGTTGTTTTGAGCATGTGTGTCTGCTTCACCAGGCAGCGGTCGTGCCTTCACTCTGATCGTCTCGGTGCTTGGCTCAGACCTGACGTGGCCACCCAAACCCGTGCACGCTCGTCTTCGCTCTCCTTTCCTTCTTCTCCAGGAGCTTATCATTTGACGTCGTGTCCTTCCAATCGCGTCCGCACTGCAGTTTCAACTGTTTGGTTTTATCTCATTTCCGTCGCTGACGCCCTTCTGTCCCTTCAGTCGGCCTTATTAAAAGTATATGAATAAACGAGAGTCTGCAATTGACGCTCAGGCCCCGAGGCTGTCCTATTGTCTTTTTTGATTAGTGCTGGTTTGTCAAATTAGTCCACTTTAATCGCACTAGTATCAGATGAAACTTTTGTAAGTGACTCATTTGTATGCTGAAGCTTGTGAAATAATTTCTGTTAATAGGATAATTCCGACGCTAATCAGCAAGTTTTTGCTCAGATGAAGTACTGCTGAGCTTCCTGCTACATCTCCAGATTACTGACAGATAGCCGCACTGCACGCTAATATTACACAGAGCTTCAACAGAGAGAGAGGAAACAGATTCATCTGTGTGTGTGTGTGTGTGTGTGTGTGTGTGTGTGTGTGTGTGTGTGTCCACTTGCCTATACAGTAGCCTGGTCCTGTATGGTTTGTCTGCTGATTGATAGTCAGGTGTAGTGCAGGCTCTGGGTTGGCAGTGTCATGGAAACAAGCAGAAACCCACAGTAGCTTGACCTTCCAAGGTCTACGGATGCATGTGTACTTTTTGTGAATGCATGTGTATGTGTCTTTGTATTTTATCTTTCTGAGGACCATTTTGAGTGTTGTGTGACTTGGAGAGTGAGGAACATATTTGGAGAGTGAATACATTTTGGCCCACCCTCCCTCTTTAAAGAGCCGTTCAGTCTTAATGATGCTCAGCATCTTTGTGTGATGTACTACACAGTGGATGGAATATGTGAGCAAGGTATAATGGTAAAAGAGATGTGATTGAAATTCCAGCCACATTCTGGAAATTTAAAACAAACCTATTGCCAAATGAAATCCGAACACAAAGCTCTGACCCGTGATAGAGCACTGCAAGCTATGATGACCCACAAGCTAATGACATCAACTCGGGTTTTATATAATATGGGGGTTTATCTGGTTGCCTCAAATCAAAGTTAAACGGATAAAATGTACATATATACCCCTGAATGCAGAATTCATTCTTCAGGCATTTTTTACTGGACAGAGAAAGAGATATTATAATATATAAATCCTTGTATTTTACATATACCAAGAGATGGCAAAATAAATAATGCAGAGACAACCCAAAAATTTGAATTGTTTTCCTGCCCTTAAAGCATCATTAGCTGTTTTTTGGCCAGTTTAGGGGCAACCAAACAAGCCGTAAACTCAAAACTGACATATTATCACCTTAAAAAAGTTGATGTGGCTGATATGTTAGCAGACATAGAGCACCATTACACATTCAGTTAAAGTCAGAATCTTCGTAGTAACTAACAAACTAAAGATCATATACATTCACTGACCAGAAAATCAAATGCAAATTTCTCGCTAGAAATATCAGTAAAACTCATTTTTAATGACGAAACTATCTTAAAATATTGCTTTTTCCCCTGAGAATACAATGAGTGTCCCCCATTGTTTTTCTTTACACATTGAGAAACTTGGCAGTCACGTGACGTTGAGCGGTGAGCCGGATTCCTGTCGGATTGGATCAGGGGTGTTCTTGTATTCATAACGTTGATCAACCATGCAAATTGATGATAATGGCCCCTTCTGACCCATATCTACGGGGCTTATCACCACTGATAACGCCCATTCAGTCGAATGATAACGTTCGTAGCGGGTGGTAATGTTCAGTGGGTTTACCTCTTGCTAAAAACAGCTGCCTGCTGCAGCTGGAAACAATGCTGATGAGAGCAGGGGGAGTAAACCAAAACAGCAAAGTTGTGGAACATTAAACCAAAACAATGAGTTGCAAAAAAATCATGATAAAACACTCAGTAGAGCTGAGGGGATCATGCAGAGTTGCGTGATCATTTTCTGTAGCTACTAGCGACCCACATACACATTTGACCATTTGTCATTTGACCCATTGTTAATATAAAAATTATGATTAGTGCAGCTTTAAGATTTGAGGGGTGAGGTTAGACGTAGGTCAAAGTAAGGGTAAGGGTCAGGCAAATTATGAGGGGTTGGATTAGTGTTTGTGGCTGGGGATCGCATTATGTCAATTAGGGTCCTCACAAGTGTAGAGGTACGTGTTTGTGTGTGTGTGTGTGTGTGTGTGTGGGTGTGTGTGTGTGTGTGTGTGTACTCAAGTGTACGGAGAGAAGGGTGTGGGATAGAAAATCCCTCATTTCACCACTGTGCAGAGGAATGCCAGCATGATGTATGAGGTCACACGACCTTCAAGAAGCTTTGCTCTATCCACTTTTATCAGGCAAGCTGTTCCCCCAACACACACGCACGCACCTACACACACACACACACACACCCACATACACACACAGCCTCACAAACAAGGCCCTGCATACCTGAAAGGTCACTATGAAGAATGTTAGTCCATCACTTTGGCTATTACCCTTCATTAGTTGTAAAATATCTGTGTCCAGCTGACTCTGTGAAATAGTTGCTGCTTATGAGACGTTTCTTTCAAGACCTCATGAATTCTTCTAATGGCCGATTGCCCTCCTCTGCTGAAGTCCCTGATCACTCAGGTGAGCTGATGGGTCCAAGCTGGAGTCATCACACATTCTCCTCACACCCGAGTGAGGTGAGTTGGTGTGTCAGTCCTCCTCGTCAGGGGTGTGTAACAGTCACGCACACACTCCCGTCTGGTTAAGAATTCCATCAAAACCCCCAAAGCCGATGCTGTTTTGTTTGATTTTTTGTTTATGTACTGCTGTATTCCGTTCTTTATTTACGTTCAATTCAAAGGTTTCATTAAAATGCAAAGGATTTTTGCCTCTCTCACTTATTCTTCTTCAATCTGCCAATTTCCCCCACGCTGCACTTGAGAACTATCTTGACTTATAAGGCTTTGCAAGTTTGTATATCTCTGTTTCTCACTCATTCTCTATCTCTTTCTCGGGTGCTGCTAGTGTCCGGTTATATCTCAGCAGGGGAAATACAAATATCTCTGCTGACTGTTTCTGTGAACTTTGCTTTTTATATCTTATCTTTAGAGTGGTCAGTCATTTACTTCTGATTATAGATCTTGTTATAACCATCAGACAGTGAAGCTTACTTTTTTTTTTTTTAATCTCTAGAAAATTCTAACAACTACATAACAAACCAACAGCCATATCAGTCACGCCAATGGAATGGCGTGGGTGGTTTCTATTTTCTTAAAATAATTGGGATGCATGCAGGTGTTTTTATTTTTCTGGTCAAGGTACATTAGGGGCGATTTACAATATATAAAGACAATATATACATGATAATAAACTTCATATGAAAAAAAGAGTTTTTCACAGCATGCAAATCATTACAATGGAGGCAGCAGAATATGACAGCAAAACAAAGTATTTTCTCCCTCACAGACTGCAAGTTCTTCCTCATTTCAATTAAGCCTTTTCTACCATACAGGTGTGTGTTTGTGAAGACTTTCCTCTCAATTTATGATGCATCCATGGCCAGTAATTTTATGGGATGCATTGAATTTTTTGAAACACGAGACAGAAGATGATGTGTGTTGTGTTAAGGAGCCACATTATCATCAAATGAATAAATAAATGAATGAGTTACAGAAGCTGCACAAAGGTGCGTGTGCAATGATGGGAATAATAATCATCGTTGTGCTGTCGCTCCAGCTAATGACTATGAGCATGATGCCTTGTACAATATGTAGCAGTGCTCCATTGCTGCTAATTTGGAGTGTGTAATTGCAGTCTAGAGTCTAGAGTTTAAACAAATATTTCACCATAGATTAAAGCTTTAAAACACAACTTCTCCTGACTTTTAATTTTTTAATTATTGCTAAAGTTTATTTCCTTCCTTTTTTTTTGTCTGTTGAGCCATGCAATTTCATCATTTCTTCTTCTATTTATTTCAAACTCAACATAACACATACAATTTGCCTGTGCGCATACAGTAAGGATTTTTCCCCAGAAAATAATGAACAACACTGTGAAAGCCTTAATACACTGGCCGCACAGTAAGTAGGTTGAACCACTCCTGTGCTACAGCAGTCAGTAAATTGTGAGTTGCATGTGCTGCTCCAGTGGGAATCCATTAATAAACAGCTGACAACATGACGCACACTAAAAACCAGAAACAGTGGGGAGAGACTGGGGTTGATGATAATAAAGGATTTCACAAGGGAACTTCAGAGACACTTTTCATGACTTCATACATGCAAACATGTGACGCATGTCTGTGCTGTGCCTTTCAAAAGTAAAGATTTTTGTTCACACTGTTTCACACAGTAGTATATGAGAGGCTGCTGCTGACGGACTATTTAGAACAGCTGATATTAAGTCTTATGGGGATTATTCTCTCCTCCTTTTTCTCCCTCTGTGCTGAGATAGAGATGCAGCTCAGATCTCTGTTGGACAAAGCATCTGTTCAGGCTCTGAGGAAGTTCAGGCGGCGTGTGAAGTAAAACTTCTGTGTGCATGTGTGTTGTTGTATGTTCTGCTTTTAATGCACATGAGTCAGTTATTGTTGAAGTGCGTCTGACTAGAGGACTGAATATTTAGACTTACTAATGATAAATATAAATGTACAAAATCCTGTATCATTATGTCCAGCTCTGCCATTCGTCTACACCAGTTGACTGTGGTGTGTTAGTGGTGCGTTTGCTTTTGAATACCATGAAGGATGATATGCCTACTGCTTACTATATATTTAGATTTTTCTTTTTCCACTTACAGCTCAGTCAGCTTACTGAGGGCTCTCACACTTTGTTGTCAGATTTTAACATGTTCCTTCCTCCTTCCATCCAGATCTTCAGCTAGGCTTTTACTTTACTTCAGACCCTTTCAATCTTTTTTCTTTTTAGGAATTGTATCAATGATACATAGTGAGTGGTCTGGTACATATATTTAATGGTGACACTGTTTCTAAATTACCACAAACCTAGTTTGGCAATTCTGCATTGGAATTTCTTGTTACATATCTCGCAATATATATAGTGTCCTGCCTGATTTATTGGTCTGGCTCAAGTACATTTTGGAACATTTGTTAAAATAAATAGTGGATGACGGACTCCATTTAGGTAGCACCTCTATCCAAATTTGCCTCTCATTCACTCATTAACGCACTGATGGTGACAAGCTTCAATGCAAAGCACTGATCCAACCATCTGGAGCAATTGTGGTTCAGTGTCTTGCTCAAGAATATTTTGACATGTGGAGCCGGGGTTCAAACTGCCAACCATCAACCTTCTGATCCACAGCCACCCAGCCCCTGCAGTCAATTCATCCACAAAATTGTGTACTACCATAGAAAGATGAAAATGAGCGCCCAGTGTTTGTGTTTCTGAAGTTCTTTTTAAATTGAGCAGAAGTCTGAGCAGATTTTATAGTTGTATTATAGTAGTTTATAGTCATGGATTATTCCACTATGCACATAAAAAGTGAATAGTTTATTGTTTTGTTTTTGCTGTTCAACCATCGAGACATGAGCCAATTTTCAACTCATCGGAAACTTCAAAACATGACTTGAAACTTGAAACTCTTTGTTTTTTTGGTGATCCTTGCTTGAGACCTTGATTCTGATTGATTGAGTATTGTTCTGACTAGTTATGCAATATTAGATGTAACCTAAGTATTGCTTTGGATTTCATGCCAGAGGTCATTTGTGTTTCATATGCAGTATTTTGAGAAAGATAAGGGTGGATGATATGAGACTGGCGTCGGCTGGCCCTCTCGCCTAAACGATATTGGTCCAAACTGGGGGTCTTTAGTGATATAGGTAGTAATAAAATAAAGATGAGACTGGACCCATGATATTTACAGAAGGACAATGTGATTACGAGAGGACTGTTAGTTCTGCTATGAAGCTCTTGGGTTGTGATGAAAAGCAAGGGGATGATATTAAACCTGAACCGTTTTGTAAAAGCCTGCCTTTTGCCATCCGCACCTGCCTCTGACAGAACCTCAGTGTCATGTAAATAAAGAGAGAAAGGAAGAAGGATGATTGCTTTAGAGGGAGGGGGACAGCAGAGGAATTGGGGGGGGGGGGGGGGGGGGGGGGGCTGGAAAATATGTCAGTGAAATATATAGAGAAGGTAAACGGAGCCTTCTGAGAAATGAAAGATGAAGGACGGCATATTGAAACCTGGGAGGGAGAACGTCGGGCTGAGGTAAAGATGAAAAGTGAGTGGGTGTGAGAATGACAGTCAGAGGCTGAGGCTCCGCTCAGTATTCGGGGCAGAGCAGAGGTTTGGATGTGGCCAGTCAAATGGCATTCAGCTGCTTTAGACCCACGGCTCCTATAAAACTGTACTGATTCAATACTTTCAGTATCAAACAAAGTGCTTCCACCAGGCTCAGTCAGATCAAAAGTCCTAATAAAAAATCATAAATTTGAATGTGGTTTTGAATGAGCTTTTGTAATAAAAATATAATTAATATTAATATTTCAAATGTAGTATCTGTGACGGTTTATGCTCTGATAGCATTTCAGAGCTGCAGTGTTTTTAACGCTTCTGTGGCCAAAATGGGGACGTTAAACTGAATAGAGAGATGATGAAATATATTAAGAACCAGTGTCACTATGATCAATTCCACTGCCCATTTTGATGCTAAATAGATGAACCCATGTGGTTACAGCTTATCTTCCCTTTTATACATATTATTAATTCAAATCTTTCACCATTTATATGTATGCAGGATATGATGAAAAGTAATTTGATTCACATGTGCACCTCCTAAAGTGTGACTACACGTCAGGGCTTTGGCAGCACACCACACAGGGAGCGTAAGAATCAGTCAGTATGGACTGCTGGTGTTTTTTTCCTGCAAGATTTTGATGCTGGTGTAGATAGACAACATTAAGCGTGATTAAAAAAAAAAAAGCCTCAGTTATCTTGTACTTTTCAGTAACACATCTAACAAAGTAATTTACACCGCAAAGGTCACTAATCACACACTGCAGAGATAGTCTAATATTCAGTATTTTAGTAAGGCAGCCCTTCACACTGTTGCTTGTATCCTAAAGTAAATGAAAGAATGTAAACACACTTACAGTCAGAATATAAATAAATCACGATACAGCCCGGCAGCGTTCAACACATCCGGCTAGTGTTGTGGCAGTGCCATCAACTGTTACCTCTTTGGGTCCCCCAGCTTTTGTTCTGGTTTTGCTTCCAAAGGGCTTGGTCACACCAGCATTAATAACAGTGTCTAACCAAAAGGGGCCACTGCACGACCTGCAAGTACTGTAGTTACTATGATACCAAATTTCTTGCACCACCTTCTTCATCGCGGCGAGGCTGTGAATTAAATTTCATCCAGCCACTTTCTGGTGTGAATGACTGATCAAATACAGGTGCAAATTACTAATATTATTTATGGCGGCATTGATTAAGTAGTGGAGCAGAGCCATGGTTAACTTTACACCTGTGTTTTGTCTGCTATGACAAGTCAAAATGTCTGCTGTGAAAAAGCTCGCCTGGAAAGCCTCCATTTAGCAACTAATTCAAGTTACAGTAGCTGTTATAGACTTTCTACACAGGAGACATTTTGACATGTCACAGCAGCAAAAGCGCAGGTGTAAATAATAAAATTAATGATGGCTGAATTCCATTTAGCTGATTCATTTTCAGGATCCAGGTATTGTGCATGCTGCCTCAATGTGACACTGATGGATAACAGAACAGAGCCATTGTTGTTTTTATTAATACGACCATCTCCTACCATGACAAGTCAAAATGTCTGCTGTGAAAAAGGCCTACTGTCAGCCAATCAGGATCCATTATTGTGACGATGATTATCACTTTAAAGTACTCAAGTGTATTTAATAAATACCTTTTCAGCTTAACTACACTTATTGTGAAACATAATTAAGGGTGTCATTGTTATGTGACTCTCCATACTGTATATTTGAGAACAAAACATGAAAGTTGGATAATATGGGACCACTGTACACTGTAAGGTTTTCCTATTCAGGTCCCACCAATTCATAAAAAGCCTAATCAGTAGTGTCTGGGGTCAGTGTAAGTATCTTGTAATAGTTTCGGGGTCTGTGCACCAGGCCACTTCCAGGAGCTTGAAGGTCACAGCGCTCTACCAGTGTTAAAAGCTATGCGGCCATTTCTGCCCTGCTAATAGAATTAGCAGGCCATCTGTTTTCGTGCGGTGTGCCAGCCCGGAACCCCTGCTAATTATGTTATAATATCCCGTTCAACGCCAGTCGTCTTTTTAATATTCCCCCAGCAAACACTCCGGGGGCAGGCTCCAATAAAAGCAGGTGGCTGGAGACAGAGACGCAGAAACACAAACCCACATGCTCTGTTCTAATGAAATAACACTGTAGCTGAAAGTGTATATCTTACCCGAACTGGGAAATATGTTCAGAGCCGGAGCCATGTTGCCAGGCGACTGCTGCCTGGAATGGCGTGCGTGTCTGTGGTGACAGACAGATGGAGGGAGGAAGGATGTGGTGAAGCCAAGAGGCTGGAGTTACAGTCTCTCTAAGACTCTCTCTCAATGTGTGTGTGTGTGTGTGTGTGTGTGTGTGTGTGTGTGTGTGCGCGTGTGTTTGTTTGTTTGTTCGGAAGAGGCTGTTGTTGTTGTTTCTTGGCTGTTGTCACTGCGTCTATGATAGCAGTGTTTGCAGTGTTACACTTTAGCACATCAGGGGACGTGAGCAACAGCATTTAATAATCTGGCCAGGTCCTCTCCTCAGTAAAATGCTATTACCACTCTCTGCACAGCAAACATTGTTTACAACATGTCTGCTATTACAGTTTAATTATTGGGATATTCTGGGCTGCCAGCGTGGCCATCCTTGTTTGCACTGTTGGTGGTTTGTAATCTGACTTTTTCCATTTTTTCTTTACAAGGCCTGGCTTTGTTTTGTTGTTGTTTCCTCTGTGTGCCCTTGTGTTTGCAGATTGACCTTGCTCCAGACAAAGTGAGACAGACTCACCCGAGCGCTCACAGTGTGCCTCATTAAATTAGAGTACTGTCAGAGGGGAGTTGAAATAATGCTGCTACGCCCATTGTCTATCCCCCTTTGTCATCTGAATGAGGCCCGTTACATTTTCCCTTGTGTTGCCTCTCTCACAGATGTAACTACTGATGCTGTTCACGGGGGACGTCACACTCTCTCACTCCTCAGCGTGACTCTGCTTATGAATATCTCAGCAGTCTGCCCGGCTTACCTGACACTCATCTTACAGGTGGATGTTCATGTCATTTTATTATTTCATCATGCAAGCATCTGGGTATGGGAAAGGCTGCTGAGGAGACACAATACACGTGTTCAGTTAAATTAGGATTTACACAAGATTCAATATTGCACGCGTAAACAGGTTTGCGACTGGAAATATGCACACATACTGTACAACAATTAAGGTATAATATTACAGCTATAAAAACCAAGAGGGAGGTTCTTTCAGGATTCACAGTGCAAACTAACCTGGGTGCTTTCTGAAACACTCTCTAAAGCATTACACATACATGGTGATAAAAAAACACAAAGATCGCTAACTAATAAACCACAGCCTATTTGCACTCTCCAGGCTGGTTTTTGATCATTCATATTGGTTGGATGAAACTACCTGCTGCATCTAAACATTTATGTTCTACATTTTATTTTATTCATATGCAGTCACATCATCATGACACAGGATCAGTTTAAAGGAGGATGAATAGCAGAGGCATCCCTCTGATCTCAATGTTTTCACATGCACCCTCATTAACTCTAAATCTTAAGGAACTGTGGAGAGAGGATGGAGGCATTTTATCACCTCGAACATCCCCCTTGTTAAATGTGAACAAATTGTCCGCTGATTAACATGTCAAAAAACTGGCCATGGCGTGGGCTTACTGTAGCTGCTCCACAATGATGCTACAAGAACAGAGAGATAAGGAAAAGAGAAAAGGGAGAATTAATATCCCTTTGAAACAGACAGCGGATGTGCCACATTACTATGCTGCTGCCGTATCTTTGTGTCTGACCAGTTGTGTTGATTGGGATTTCTCCCCCGAGGTAAAAGACCCTCTGACAGGATTCAAAGCTTTAGCCTACCGTCAGACGCCTGTCTGTAATTTGTGATTACAGCACGAGCAGAAAGGGTGGCAGGGATTAATTCAATCCAACACACAAATCTGATACCCACATTTGCATATTAATGAAAAAAAATGTTGAGTGTGTTTGGCAGCTGGCAAAACAGAAGATGGTTAAAACTTTAAAATTTTGGATATTTACTGCTCTTGTGTCTGGCGAGTTGAGGTCAGTGTCTGGTTTTGCATGTATTTGCATATATTTACATCTAAATTATGTGATATACTTGTAGATATTCCAGTGGCTTTGTGGCTTTCGCCCTGCCGCAGTTTCCTGTTCAATTATTACAGTTTACACACTGATCACTCATTTGTAAGCATTTGGAGAAGAGTTTGTTTTCAACAGTCATAGTAGCCTAGTTAATCTGTTATAAAAGGAGTCAACAATCTCTCTACTCATTAAGTTACAGCAATTAACCTTGAATGAATAATTGTAAATGATTAATAAAGCAAGGCCTGGCTTTGTTTTGTTGTTGTTTCCTCTGTGTGTTATATGATTCGGTGGTTCATAATAATAGTCTTCTCAGATGCTGGATTCATGAGTGATCATTTTAGTAAAATTGGTGTCTAACTAAAGATTGTCTACCTTTGTCTGCCGCAAGGTCTGCTCCTGCTTGAGTTTGGGTTGTTAGACAATATGCAAACATATTAAGACTGATTGTTCATGCCTCAAGCAGAAACCCACAATACGACCAATGAACTCCTTTATTTGCAGTTTTTTCACTTAAACTGTAAAAAGGGCCTCCAGAAAACAACCGTATTACAACTGCTCTTTCATTGTTCATACTTTAAATTAAGTAATACATGTAGTACACAATGAGTGCTCTGCTACACAGAAATAATGGACAAGGTAATGCAAATAATGCCATGGTGCAATGTAGTGTGCCATTTTCTTTGCTGAGTCCATTACTTTCGTGTCAGAGAGTATTTTCTTGGATACTTCAGGATGGATGTTTATCTGGTAATTTAGAAGAATCAGTGTCATTGCTATGAGTACTTGCAGTTTAATATGCAGCACTGATTCAGTACAGCGGTTGACCAGGGTCTTGACCAGGGTCTTTTTTGAGATTTCCCGATATATAATTTTAAATGATTGATTAATGAATTATTGATTTTAAAAGACATGCCATTTACCTGGCCCTGGTAAAATGTTTTGACCTCTTAAACCCCACTGACCTGCCAGTGGTCGACACAGTAGCTATTTTAAATTCTAGTGGTGATCACAATGTTTCCAAAGACAAGAATTTTGTTACATAGACTTCTAGTGCAGCTTTTAGCAAGACATGCAAAGAGACATAACTTCTTAATGATGTAGGTGGTCCAGGTGGTGCTAAATTTAAAACTCAGTGTACTGTTGGGTAGTTTAATTTATAGAAATCCTATTTTATGAGTTTACTGTGAATATTTTTTACGTAAAAAACCTTGCAGAGTATGACCGTCAGATAAATGTGTGTAAGTGCAGTGCTTGACTTTAGTGCCAGTTTCCTTCTGATCGCTCGCCATGAGGCAACAGTTCTGTGGGCCACAAAAGCAAAAACACACATAATGAAACGCTAAAAATGGCTGTCACGATGCTAACACTTTGGCCCTGGGAAATGTGTACTACTCTAGCATTGTTGTAGTGTGGTTATCAGCTGTGGTTGTTCGCTCCACAGCACAGTACACACCTCCTACATCACTTTTACAACCTGGCTGATCGCTCTACATTCCTTGGGTCTAGATTGTGTGATTTCTTGCGGCTGTGACCGACTGGCTGACTCATGCAAAAAGACTCGTCGTCGCATCCAGAGTGGTAACATTTCTCTGCGGCAGCCTTGAGTAAAGCTGGCTCTCGGTCCCCGTTGCAGTCGGATGCGGTTGTGGTTTATGAGCCACGCGGCCAGCCCATTAAACCCGGCGCTCTTTTGTAAAGGTTGTCTGCCTCTTAAACGGTGTCATCTTTATTGATGTGTTTCTCTCCCCGCCCTCCTCCTCTCATGTACAGAAATATGCGATATGGCCCTGGTTTAAATTCAGTTCTCCAACACCAGCTGTTTGTTATGGCAGACAGGCCAGCTATAGAGCCATAGCATTAGAGCTAAAAAAAAAAAGTGTGCATGGAGGGGAGGGTGTGTGTGTGTGTGTGTGTGTGTGTGTGTGTGTGTGTGTGTGAGTGAGTGGATGACTGTCCCAGCATGAAATGATACAGCAAATTAATGTCTTCCTTTCAGAGATAGCTACACAACCACACACTCGCACACAGAAATACACACAGCAACCACATCCCACTTAGCCCTGACAATATAGCAGCTGTAAAAGTGGTCGCCCCTGTGATCGGACGCACAAATCACAGCAGGAGAGATGAGATGGTGCCGTCCCGCCGCTCGGAGAGCCGGGGAGGGCCACAGTAGAGGACAAGCTGTCAGTCTCCTGCCATGGGAAAAAAGAGAAGTCACTCCTCTTATGTGGCTTTCCTCTATGCATCAATGTCATTTTTCAGAGCCCCACTTTGCAGTATATGGCCATTCAGCTAGTCTTTATCTGTAACAACAGCCATCTAGGTTTGCTCCAGCGTACTTATGACGCTAACCTGCCGCCTGGATTCCGCTCATATTTGGTTTTGCTTCTATATTATCTTCTATGCTCCTTTCGTGCGGAGTCACCTTTGACATCAATTTCGCGTGGTTCATCGAGGGTGGCTTTTCAGGGCTGTGGTGCCAATATAAATGTAATACACTGAGTAATAACTCTGGCTAAGTATTGATCCTCAGGGATTTCTAAACTGTGTTAAGTACTCTATCTCATCGGCTTCGGTCTTTACATGACAGACCGTGTGTGTATGTCCCTGGTTATTTTGTGGTGCTGCTGCCTACTGCTGCTCTGTGCGCAACCATGACCACGTACACACATCAAAAGAACTGTGTTTGATGTGGAGGCGTGGATGAGTATAGCCAAGGGATGGAGAAGCAGACCTGATTAGCAATGCAAGCTCCTGCCATGCGGTTGGAGTCTGTCCCTTACCTCAATGCTCCCAAACCCCTCACTGCTACCCCCCCCTTTTTCCCCAGAGCTGCTAATGACTGCTAATTGTGGCACAGCAGGGGGGGTAGATACTAAAAAACGGATATCACCAGCCATGTCTGGCACAGCCACTGCCCGCCGGCTGGGAGGCCGGTGGCCCCTCATCTGTCAGCTCCATCTATCAGGAAGTTGACTCAACTTCTGTGTCTTTGGGAAAGCAGACTGAAAAACAATGTTTACATCAGTACCATGGCTGAAGGGGCAATTCACACTAAAACAGTCTACATTGTGCTTTCAAAATGAAATTGTCTGGGAGAAATCTGAGCATCACTAAACTGGAAATCAGATTATCAAGCTTTCATCAACCCTGGATTAAATTTGTGGACTCACAGAATTATTATCGACATTTTAATAATAAAAATGTGTTTAATTCAACTGTAAGGTTTCCATCTAATATCACCGTCTGTTAGAACATTTTCCCATATCGCGGTGAAATCTCCACAGCTGCATGCAGCTGTTTCATAATATATCGTCTATGAAGCAGGATTTGTCACTTAATGACATCATACTACTGTCTGTTTACACAAAAGTTTAGTTTACTCAACACAAGAGGTACTATTTAAACTGTGAAAACACTTAAAATGCCTTGTAAGATGCTGGAGAAAGTTTTCTAAAGACTGAAAAAATAACCCTGATAATGTCATATTAAAAACTCATTTTCATATTTGAGATTAAAGCAGGGAAATCTCTAAAGAAGAAATAATAAATGCCATCATGCAAAATCCAATTATTATTAGTTTTTTTTTTAATAAGAAAAGGGTGTTGTAGCTCAAAAGTGTTGGCACTCCTCACTGTTCTCTAACACTGAAAACCTTAAAATACCCAGTAGTTTGAGCTTATCCATGAGCCTCTACGGATCTTTGAAGAGATCCAACTTTTGAAACAATTTTCTGTGACAAACAATTCACATTAAACTTAGTGCACAGCCACTTAAAGCCATAATACAAGAGTCTCTTCTGTATTTCAAACAAACCACTGCTGCCAGGAAGTACACATGCATCAATTTAGAACAGTAAATACAGAAACTTTCAAGTATTGGCTACAGTTTTAATCCATGTTTCAATCATCACTAAAGAGGAGAAAGAAATGTGTGACAATTACTGTCAAGAAGTATGTAGATTCATATATTTTGGGATTTCTATCCACTGTCTTTGTCCTAATATAATGAATGATACAATGTGAATCTCTCTGGGCATCTTTCAAAGAGCATCATCCTTATTTGTTCATTTTTTAGAGAAATTGCTGGAAATAGGGCCTGTGGTGATATGTTTGATGAGTGAAAGTCCTGTCATTCTCCACTCTGTCAGGACTGGAGGTATAGTGTGCACCACTGACAGTTTCCAGCTCCTTGACACATTTTGATGATGTCTGCAGCCAGGATGTGATAAATTGTTTACAATAATTCTGTGCTTGCATTCTGAATTGCTGGTGGAGATGAAAGTAATTTAGATCACCTCTGTAGTTATGAAGTTATTAAGCATCACACTGTCATTCTGAGATATTTTTTGACTTAATTATATTCAACCATTGACAATCAATTCTTGATTTGCAACATCATTTTCTTTTTCTTACTGTCATTCAGTCAGTGTTGAACTCTTTGTAAAGTGTAAAGCCACCTGCTGCAAAGTAACAATATGGGCTCTTTTTTTTTTTAGGATATATTGATCTTACTGGACAGCAGCTAAAGCGTTTCTAAATTTAAACTCAACCAGCTTTTGATGGGCGCGTTACCCTCGGTTTAAATCCACTGCTAAGCTCTGTCCATCCTTTAGTCCCTGCACCGCCTCGCCTGCTGAATCTCTAACTCTCACCTTGAGCAGTCCTTTCCGTCTGTTTCCTTGTGTTTGGCTTGGAGGGAGACACAGTTGAGCAGGACAAAAGGAGGACATAGCTGTAACAGACAAGCAGGGATATACATTCTCTATATCCTTGGGCATCCTCACTGCATTTTCCTCAAGTGTCAATTATAATGCCAGTGGATGAGAGATCAGAAGCCTGTATGCAACGCTATGATAAATTTCTATTGCCGACTCTGTGCCGTATTTCATTCGGAATGGGATTTGGCAGAAGGGAGAAAGTAATGTTCAGATGAAGTGCCTGACCTGTTCCTTTGTCCTGTGTTAGCTCTCCCATATCACTCCATCTCTCATTTCAGCAAGGAAATTTCCCTCTTGTTTCAAACCCAATTTTTCCAAAACTCCCTGCGTCAGCAGCAGTCCCTGCATCCGCCCAGTCGCAAGCACAGTGTCCAATTAAACTCTCATATCCATGCAGAAAAGAATCATTTCTTTCACTTTTTCTCCCTCACTCCTTCACCCATTCAATCCATCATTGATATTATTTCCTCCTGTTCTCAATTACCCTGCCTTGTTAGAAAAACGAACATGCCTGAGCACAATATGAAATACTAATTAAAAACCAAAATGCAGAGCACACATTTAGAGCTCAAATCTCACCACTTGTTTTTCATCTTTTCACCATTATTTTCCAAGTGTCTGCTCCTTGCCCCCCCACCTCCTCTCCCTCTCCCTGCAGCAGATGGCTTTGGTCAGAGGTGGACAGGTAACAGACGACCCTGTAACTCCCCCCGGGACACCTGAGCCCTGCCCTGCCCAGCCTGTCCCCCCCTCCGCCCCCCTCGTTGTCCCGCCACCAACCTCCTCCACCCACCTTGCCCAGCCCTTTGAACACCTGCAGCCCTTTCTGCTCCTCCATAAGCCCCCTGCACACCACCCTCCAACCCTTTCCCGCTCCTCAGTGTCCCCCTTCGCCTCCCGTTCCCTCCCTCTCCTCTCCTCTGGGCTGTATCTGGTGGGCCAGCTCCCCCCTCCTCCCCCCAGTGGTGCAGGCCTTCTGGACGGAGCAGATGGTAAGAGAGGGCCAGGAGGAGACGTCCTCTAACCTGGGAGCCCAGCCAGACCTGGCCCACAGCGAATGCCTGATGCCTGCCTAATAGACCTGGACTGGCTTGCAAGAAATCGTCTCACTGTGTGTGTGTGTGTGTGTGTGTGTGTGCGTGTGCATATGGCAATGTGTGTTTTTTATAAAGCCAACATTACTGTGTTTTTGCTGTAGCAATTAACTGTGTGTTATTGGAATGTGTCTTATTTAAACTTGAGCATTTGTGCATATTTGTCTGTAAGGTTTCACTGAAAGACACAAATACTTTGTGAGTCTAAAAGAGTTTACCAACCAGGGGTACTTGTAAGCCAGGGGCAGTGGTGGAAAGTAACATACTCAAGTAGACTTCAGTATTTCCATTTTCTACTTCTACTCCTCTTCATTTATTTTATAACTTTGCTTTGTAGTTACTTTGCAGATTCACATTAATAATACAAAATATAATCAACAAATACATTATGATGTATTATTATAGGTAAACTGCTACCCAACAGTAGGGTCAGCTGGAACAGTGATGTCAGGGGGTATGTGGGATGTCGTTTAACTAATTTGAAAAAATATGAAGCGTAATTTGGTAAACTAAAATGTCCACATCATTATATTTAGAAGGACAATAAACACAAGAATACTTTAGTAATCCAACATGGTGTAATCTTTAATATAGTTATTACGATTATAATTGATAAACTGCAGCTTCAGTAGGCAAAGGACAGACCTCCCAACAATCGAAATCAGCAACTGTTAGCACCAACTGTTAGCAAGCAAGCAAAAAGTCCAGATAGATCACTAGAGGTGCTAGATAAATGCATGAAATGTCCAACTTCTGTCAGGTGGTAGCAGTATGAATGCAAACTTAACCTGAAAAAAGGAGCAAGCCATTGACAATTCCAGGATCTCTTTATCTAGTTATAAAAGTATTCTAACAATATTTAGTTTTAAGAAAACAAATCCACTTTAAAATCAATTAAACTGAACATACTATTATTATCATCTAACATGACTGGTGTTACTTGATTTAATTTGACAGAGTTGTGGGGTCACAACAGGAAACACTGATTGAATAGATAAATTCAGTTAAACCATTCAATGTAGCATATACTGTATTAACTAACTTTCAATTAGTTTCAATTTTTTTTTTTCTCGAAACGCTGATGTGTTTTTATCATAAAGTGACTTATTAAAAGCTGAGAAGTTTCAAAGATTCAAAATGATGGCATTTGGCCTTTCTTGTGTTGATTTATGTGTATGTGTGTGTGTGTGGGTGTGTGGGTGTGTGTGTGGGTGTGTGTGTGTGTATTGGATTGCAGTTGCACATACTGTAATTAGAAAATATCTAAACTGTTTCTATGGTAACATGGACATCCCTGGACTGAGGTTGAAGATACACGATGTTCCTCCAATTGCTGAGGTCGTACACTGGTGCTGTTTTGATGTTTAATAGGTGTAGTGAGTCTGAGCAGAGTTCAGAGAGAAACTTTGATCTCAAAACTCAGGCAACTACATATTTTGCTTTTGGATGTTTTGTAAAACACAAACCCAATCTACATGTGTAGGTGAGCTTAATCCCAGTAAGGGGCACAGATTGATGGATGTGTTGGATTGAGAAATATATTGAGTTGAAAATGTGTGTGTCCCAGAGGAGCGGCATTTTCTACTGTAGCTGGTGGAGAATAAATGTCTCTATCAAATCTACCTCTGAGAGTTTTTCCAATCCTGATAAGCCTTACATCGGTCTGTCTGCTCCCTAATACCCAAAACTGTGGTTTCAGGGCACCTTCATTGTAAAGCGACAGATATTCTGTCTCCATATGAAAACACTCTCTGCTCACTGTTTTCGAAGTGTATTTATGGCTATTCCATAAAATTCATTTAAAATTCATTAATACCAGGGGGACAAATTCAATGAGCTCAGCCTAGTTTCCCTCATTTGCCCAGCGAGTCCAAACGGATTGTTGTTTTCCCCAGACGCTGCTCCTCTCCAATCTCTTCCTGTTATTAAATATTCAAATCTCCACCGCAATCACTCTGTTTAGTAAACACTCAGGGGACTTCACCAAGACTATTAAAGCAGAGATGATTGCAATGGTTTGTTTTTGTTTAGTTTTGTTCCTTGATATGGCTGACATGCTAATTGCTAAAGGATTTCTGGTTAATTGTTTGACCATGGTGGAATTATTCCAATCACCTGACCGAATGTAAAGCTTTTATCTGCAAGTTCTTCCTCCTCTTCCTCTTGCATTTTTGCCTTTCTCATGTTTGCATGTAATGTTATATTACATACACCCTCCAAAAATGCACATGCACACTCAAAATTATTTCATACTCCCACACCCTTCCTGCTTTTATCTTTTATTCTTAGGAACTCACCCGCCATCAAATGATATGGAGGAACATTGAATTATCCTCTATTTCCCTGTTTTACATCATTTATCATTCCCGTCTGTTCTGAGGGCTCCTCTTCTCTATTGTAGCGAGTATGAGTATTTCTCATCCGATCTCCAGTGTCATGCTGTTTTCTAATAAGCGCCATAGTAACTTCTGTATGTTATTAATGGTGGCACAGACCGTCATCCGAGGAGCTCCAGCTGTGCAGAGGCAAGGACGCGCATCTTGTGGCCCCCCCCGTGCCACCCCACGCCCGGCACGCAGACTGCCTCCCCCACCACCGCCTGGGGAGCATGCATGTTTGCCCTGGAGGTGATGCTAATGGGAGATTTTAACTACATTTCCCTCCTTCCTCCGTTCCTCGCCTCCTCTCCCACTGGTGCTGCGGATATGAGCCTAGAGCAAACACAGGGCACTCTCATTAAGGGACTAGTGCTGGTATTAAATTCGCTGTTATTAGAGAGGGCTGCTTTCATTTCACTGGCACAGCAAACCACAGACACCCACAGGAGACTCAGGGTGAGGACTAGATTACACTCATACACTCAGATGGCTCGTGGTGTGTGCGCGTGCATGTGTGTTTGTGTGTTTGTGTGTTTTTTGACCTGAGCTATAAAGGGTGTTGAGAAAAATGGGAGTTGCAGTCGCTGCATCCTTTTTTGTAAGTGCCAATTGCATGAAGAGACCCCCAGTTTAAAAATAATGGACTGTAATATGGCTGGGCAGAGGGCATTGCTTTAATGGCAGGGTTACCTGCTGTTTTTTGGCCTTGCCTCATTGGCTCTCTGGCAGAGAGGGGGGTCATTTTTCACATTACAGCTCACCCCCTGCCTGACATGTCAAAGATGGACAAAATCAATATACATACAGCAACAAAGACTCGGGCTCCGCAAAATCAATGCCACTTATTTGATCAAAGACTGTTTCTACAAGCCAGAGCAGAATGTGCACAAACGCTTTCCAAAGTGAACCGGCAGGTTTGCAGCCAGACTCCTGTATTTGGAATAAGTGCCCTCTAGGACATCCTCGCCACCATTCCTCTGCCTGCCGATACTGCTCTTGTCAGTGGCCCCTCAGGGCACGACAGGCTGAGTGACGGGAGCGAGCCAAAGTAATTGTGACAAGGGAACTCGCATCAAATTCCCTGACAGTTACCTCAACAACCCTCTCTGATACTTCCATGTCACACGCATAAGGAGATTACTGAATGGATTTAGTGAATGTGAAATGTGAGTGAACACTCCATGGTACAAGCTTTTTTTTTTTTTTTACATCCCCGGAGCCGAAGGATCCCGCCTATGTGATATGCTGCTATCTGGCGTAGGCACTTGGCTGGCTCCACTTGGGAAGAAGACAGAACAGGTGGCAAAGAGGCGAAGGCAAGGCAGAGCTAGTGCGTGCTGCGAACACGCAGCAGGTGTCCCGGTTGCCTGCAATGGCAAGAGGCTGAAAAAACAGTTCCAACACACCTTCAAAGACACAAACAAACATAATTATATTGGAGATATACTGCAGGAAGACCCCATTTGACTCTTTGTATTTGTTGTGGTGCTTGTGGTTGTAGCAGGCAGTCAGTTTTTCATGGTGGCAGGCCTCTCTGTTGGTGCTGTAAAGCACAGCGGTGTGTTCAGCTGTGACTGGGACTCATTAGAGGAGGAGAGTGTCCGTCATGGTGCCTGGCTGTCTGTGTGCTGGTCATCCAGTGGGGGACTGGGGGAATATGGGCGGTGGAGGGGCCTCCCTCAGCCCGCTCCATCTTTCCTTTCTCTCCTCTCTTGCTCATTTGCCCTGCTGCTCTCTCCCCCATCTTCTTCTCCTTCCTGTCTTCCATCTCTCAACGGGGGTTCATCTCTTGTGATTCGCTGAAGCCCATTATCAGTTCCCCACCAACCTCCATCCCCAGCCAGCCTCTCAACAACAATCCACAACCACTCGATCAAAGCCCCAAGAGGGCCAGCAGCTTGATTGATGCTTATCAAAGAATCCATTGTTGTTGACCTGTGTTGCCAATCCCAGTCATCATGTGGGCTGCCGTTATTGCAAGTCTCTCATTGTATTGTATCAGTGTGTTGTTAGCCAGGTATTGTTTCTGCTCCATCCCAAACAATCTTCAATCATAAAGGATGGTGCCAGATGTGCCAGACAACCATGACATTCCCTCATGTATACCTCTGTAATGTAGTTTCAAATCCTCCATGATGGACCTACAAAAGCGTCAAAAATGGTCACTGGCATAAAAACTACCTCACAATCAAAACAGATTGAACGCCTTATGTAATTGTTTCTTTTCAGCTTGAACACAAGGCAACCTGTAAATAAAACAGCATTTTGAGGCCAATCATTTCACATAAAAGTTGAAGCTGTTCATTGCAGGAAAATGTGAAATGTAATAGGCTCATTTAGAGCACACAACACAGCCAGAGAGTTGGCTTGGAGTGGCAGCTACTCAGCACATTTCAAGCTTGATGCTCTTGCTTGGACAGCAGCAAGACTGTTATGTTGATGTGTCACTTGAAATAAAATAAAGAAGGAAATGAAATGACTGTTATGTCACAACAAGGCATGTATGTGAAAGACAGTACTGGGATGCTAACACTATTGGTGCTGATAGAGATACAAAAAAATCAGTTTGATACAAATACATCCTGTAGCTACTATTGAGGACATCAAGGTCATATTTTTGTCTGGATTGGTTGGATGGGTGACAATCTAATTAACTGGACTTTTACATGTTTCTCATTTCCTACTAACAGTCAGCTTTTGTTCCCCAACCCTAACCAAGTCGTTTTAGAGCTTAAACCTAACCAAACTGTAACCACAGTGGTGTCAGACCAATTTTTTTTTTTTAATTGTAGCATTTTTGGAAGGCACTGACAAATAATGCCATCCTACCGGTAGAGCTGTCGGATCAAAATGCTCCCATGTCATTCTGGAGGGCAAGCACAAATAATGTATTTTGTCAATTAATGTGGAAATCAATTGGCCAGTCCAGTTCAGCTGGTGTAAGCACCTACAGTGCAGCTGTAGTGGTCTTGGTTCAAATTTGACTTATGACCTTTGTCAGCCTCTGCTCTGCTGTCCATCTTCCCTGTCTGAAAAATGTTATGATTTTTCCTGTCTCATCTTTCATCCATCTTTCTGTTTGGCCACTTATCGATTTATCATTAACATTCCTTGTATGGTGGCTTTTATGGCTTGTTATGGTTTCTTCTCCCAGAAATCTGTCCTCCCTCTATCCATCCATTCATCTCTTCTTCTTCCATCCATGGGGATATGAGGGTTTGCCTCAGAGCCACAGCTCTCAGACCAGCAGTACCAGCTCTGGGTCAGTGTCAGATCTCCACTCGTGTGGAGCAGCTCAGACACAAGCTAAATCTATCCCAGCACCCCCGTTTCTCTCCCTGTTTCTTTTTTCTCTTTCTGTCCTCCCCTCCCTTGCCTTTCTCTCTGTCTCCCCCTCTTTCTCCCGCCTAGTTTTTTTTTTCATCTGCTGTCTTTTCCTCTGAAGGGAGATTACCTCCTCCTCACAGGCCAGGGCTGATATTTCATTTCCAAATCACTGTGGCTCACAGTTGTTTTACCACTCTCCTCTTCCCCGCTCTCTTTCTTCAATGTACTGAGAGACAAACACAACAGAGGGAAGCTGAAACACAATGGGCATGTTGATATATAAGAGGGGGTGGCGTCTGAGAGGCCAAGGCCTCTGTGGCGCTCAAATGAGAAAGGACATCGCTCATTTCCAACCTCAAATTGCCTTTCTCTCATCTCTGACCCTCGCTTAACAGCCTTACTCAGGCAATTCATCGCCCGTTCACAGACATGAAAACAAGTGTGTTTACACAGCAACATGCGTAAACATGTACGCACATACACACACAGAGAAATGTGATTAAAATATGTAAACGCTCACAATCATAGAGCTAATAAAACAGATAGAAATGTATTTGTTAATTCCACCGCCCTAGCCTGGACCAGTGCATGAGTGTGTTACTGACTCAAATCTGTTAACACACTTTACAAAGACCAGGCAGCCACTTATATCCCATGGCCTGTGGGCAAGACCCTGTCTCCATGGCTACATGATCATGTTGACCAGTTAAAAAGCTAAAAAATAATGGCTACCTGGGAGCTAGAGTGATTGATTGCAGTTTGCCATGAGGGTGAATCAGCTGAATTGTGGATGTTTCTGGGTGATGCAGAGTCATCTGGTTGACATTTCACATCATGGGCCAGGATGAGCCGGTCCTCCACCATCTTCAGCAAATTTCCTTCCTCTCTCTACCGTCTGTCAGATTGCCCTGTGGAAACGACCGTGCTCATATAACTTCATTACTTTTTAATGCAGCCGTAATTACTCCAGCATGTTGTAATTGGACAGAGATATGAGAACAATAAAGGATGTCAGGACAGAGAACAGGATTTTAATTGTGGGTTAATGATATTTATTTTGCGTCGCGCTCTAATTCTTCTCAGTCATGGCTCAGTCGTGTGGGCTAAGTGTTGGATCTCTGGGGAGAGCTGGAGGGTGCTTATTTCTCTCCTGGTGTGGCGAGGATATGCTTTCTCCCCTCTGCTTTTGTCATAGAGAGGCAGCACATTAACCTCGGATCAGATTAAGGCCTGTAACAGAGCCAGGTCGCGTAGTGGCCAAGCGGCCCGGCTCCTCTGGGCTCAGATTAGGCCTGACCCCTGACCGATGTGTCAGTAACAGATAATGAGCTTAGCTTTATCAGCCCCGTTTGTCTCCCTTAGGGTCCACACAGCAGCCTCACCCTGGTGTAAACTCTGGAAGCAGTACAGGGGTTAATGCTCAGATAAGAATCATGTTGCTTTATCGGCTCTCACTGGAGGCTCCTCAGCTGAGAGCTGCTCTGAAAAAAAAAACATCCATTACTATACCCGGGGGGCAGATACTGTGTGAAGATGCACTTAGGAACAATGGGAACACTATTCATAAAGTGATAATTTTATCTTTTACAATTACACCCATTATTTTGTTACATGTGACATGTCAAAAGGCCCTGAGTGGATTTTATTGAAATGTAAAGAAATAATGTCTGAACACTGCATCTCAACATTTTCATACATGATACATTTTATTTGCTTGTTTATTTATGTTTTTTAGCTTTTGTGATATCTTACTCACCGCTACAGGAGGGGAGCCATAATTACTGATCAAAACAAGGTGACGTTTTTGTTACTGACTGGCCCACAGGGAGACGGCCTCATTCTTAGGGAACACGTTTGTTTTGTCTTGTGGTTGTTTAAGATGTCCGTGGTGATCACTAAGCAAGTAGAGTAGGGTAATGAAAGAGGTTTGCACACAGTAATTAATTATGAATGTCATTCAGTCTTATTACAGCCATAATTACAGAGATTTTTTAACAAAGACCAACTAATGCTGAACTGAAGGTTGAAACTCAGCCACAGCCAATCCTCATCTGAGTTCCCCTTCAACATCCACATAAAAAGTCACATCAATAACTTGTTATAACTGATGAAGGATTGACGGGGAAAATTATGCACTGGCAACAATGGGCAGAGGGACTGACAAAAGGAAAAAAGACAGGGAGAGAAAAGGGGAATTTCACATCCTAATCAATTACTCTCTTCATTCACCTGTGGTTTGCGTATGTTGTTGATGAGGAGGGGATTATCAGGCAAAGAGAGAAGAGATGAGGAGATGAGTGAAGCTGCTAGATTAATATCCTGCCACAGCAGCCCAGGGAGAGATTAATTTCCTCTTTACCACCATTTAAAAAGAGGCGCATGCGTCGGGGTCGGCAGTTGCTTTAATGGAGAGAAAGAGAGTGATCTGTTCTGCTGCATGCCTCGGGGTTGATGGGTAAGAAAATGGGTATCATTGGTCTGGTAGTGAACTTAGAGCAAGTCCGCCTAAGCGCCTTTTGCCCTGTGTGTGTATTTGTGTGCGCATGCTTGTGTGCATGCGTCGGAGCAAAGGTGTGATTGATTGGATCTCTGAGTGCTTGTGCCACTGGGAAGTAAAAGAAAGAACCTAAGAGTGTGCAGGCATGTGCGAAGATTGAAACGTATGTGTGAGAGGGAGAGTAAGCAGGGTGTGTGTGTGTGTGGCGTGACACGCTTCTTGAGATTTAATTTGATTAAATGAGAATGCTGTCACCGTAACCAATGAGAAAGATGATCTTACCCCAATTTCTGCAATATCAAGCTGATGAAAATGATGGCATTTTCATATCGTATACTCCATGTCTTGTAATATTTGTTGGAATTAGAGCAGAGAAGTCTGACATCACTAGGAACCTAAATGGGGATGTAGGAAATTAAGAACTAATTGGACAATATAGGGGGGTGTCTTCATGCAGTTTATTTTAGATGATGAGTAAATCTGCAAAAGCATCACAATCAGTTGTTGGAGACAAAAATATGACAGCTTGGATTTCACTTCAATGTGAAATTTAAGATAAAAACTGTTTTTTTAATGTCAACACTTTTATAAGCTGCTTATGAATTAAGCATTCACAATCAGCTTATAAACCTTAAATACGTGTTTTTTTTACACCATGAGGCTGGTATGTAAACAGATAATGAATGAAAATATAGTAAGACATGGTAGGAATAAGAAGGTATAATTGTGACAAATGTTGTCATTAATAAGCTCTTAAACATTTCCTTGCAGTTGTGTACAACTTAATTATAGTGTGTTTACAGTGCCATTTATTACATGTTTTTATACTACTAATACTGTAAATACTCAACAGGGGGACTCACCAAAAAAGATGGAATAATTGTTATAGTTCCAATGTAATATTTTTATGGAGCACATAAATGTGAAATATATTCATAGAAATAACTGACGAATTTGTCTTCAAATTTATGATATAATCTAAGATAGCATTTACAACTAGTTTTTAAAGCATATTAAAAGACCAGCCAATTAATGTGAGAATATAGCAGGTTCCCATCTTGTGTTTGGATCTTTGGTTTACATTTGGGTTATGTACAGTGCCTTTAAAATCCTTATTTTTCCAATGCGCGGCTTCATCCATTGGTTGTAAGATTCTGATCGTCTGGAGTGTCAGCTCACCATTCAAGTGCTCCGTCATTAGTTAGCTGCCATTATAAATCTTCCCCCTTATTAGAAACACAGAAAGCTCAATAACTGGAAATGCAGCTACTCACAAACACTCTATCAAACAATTGCCTTATTGATCGGCCTCTCTCCTCTCATTCACCTGGGCTCAGATGGATGGACCTCAGAGTGTCAGTTAGTCCTGTGAATCAGACGCCTCTATATCTGCCTCCTTACAGTCACTTCCTGCAGCGATGCCTCTACTCAAATGTCAAAGTAAATGAGCTGGCCAGGCTGTGCCGCCGTATGTGCTCATCAAGCCACTTTCTCCTTCTTGTTTGATACCATAATCTTATATCTCCACCTCCCCCAGCACACACACGCACACACCCACATACATTCACACCTCTACCTTCCCCTCCAAATCCCTCTCCCTCCACCTCCTTTGGCCCCCTGGGGGCTAGGGGTCATTTGCTCGCTTATAGGTTTAATTAAAGGCCTGTTAATTATTTAGTCTGCTCCAGGGGGCAAGCCCATCCTTGGCCTTCAGTTTGATCATTGTGTGACTTGTTGAGTGTAGAAGAAGGTCCACAGCTAAACATCAGTCTCTCGCTGAGCCTCTGCTCTCCACAGACTGAACACACACTGTAAGTGTTTGGTTTGTAAAACAATCAATTGTTTGTATTATTTTAAGTCGGGCCACAACTAATTATTATTTTCATTACTGATACATTTCTACATTTTTTCACATTCTTGAATCTTATTTTACAGGTTTATAGGTTTGGCCAGATTTCTATTGGTTATAACACTGTACCTACAGTAACTGCTGAGATTTGGTTGGTAGTCGGGAAAGTATAGTAGGCCACAGCAGACAGCTACCTGCTCAGCACCAAATGGCCGGGACACAGACCAGGAGTTGGTACAGACCAACAACATAGCTAAAAGAGAGTGAACATTGCACCTACATTCATCAGGTGGCCAGAAAGACGCCTCCAAATTAACACTAATGTTTCTCCTTAATGATCACAACATTCACAAAAAATCTGTTGGTTTAGGGATATTTACAATGCTATAAAACAAACAAAAAGAACCCTTTGAGCGGATTTGAGAGATATTTGCCATTTATGCTTAATGAATCGAACAGTTAAGCAATTGTTAAAATTGTTGTTGGTTAATTTGCTGTCTGTTATCTAGTTAATTAATTAAGTGATTGTTTTAGCACAAATATTACGTCAAAAATGTCCAGGACTTGTGTTACTCTTTACTGTTTATAATTATACTTTTTTAATTTTTTTATTTCTGTCTCTAAGATTTTGTGATTTGGTTAATTTAATCAGTATGCTCCGTGCCTTGTACTCAATAATAGTTGCACGCTTAGCAGTAACAGTTAGACTTGCTCACGCAGGACTAAGGCGGTGAGTGTGGGTGAAATGTATGAATTGTACCTCACCAAGTAGTGAAGTGTTTTGATTGCTGCTGTCCCGGCCTGCTCAGCCCCTGACCAGCTCCTCACCTCCATCTCCAGGGGGAATAATGACACTAATACCTGTAAGCAGCGCTCTGCTTTGATGCCAGCCGGTGAGGAGGTGGCGGTGGGGCACCAGGCCTTTTAAACCAATTTCAAGCCTGTCAATTAAGCGGGTGATTTGTGTTGGACAGAAATCACTCTGGCACTGCCACTTCAGCCCCCCCCCCCCCCTCCTCTGCACACACGCATACTGTTCCTCCTCTATCCCACAATCCTTGGGGGACTCAAAGAGCCATTGATTGGTTGAGCTGTTCGCCCCTCAGACAGATCGATAATCACTGCGTTCTCCCGGCGCTGTGCTGGAGGGGTGAAGCTGGGTAGACGCTCATTTGCCAGTTCCCATGGGAACTGCTCTGAGTCCCCCCGGATATGGCACTTTCAAGACCTCCTCGATTTTTTTCTCAAAGTTTCTGTTTTGGAAGTTTTGCTAAATCAACCTTTGAGGACAGTTAATATTAAGTCAAACAATAAACGCTTTAATTGGCAGAAAAATTGGAACACAGAATTGGTGCCCGTGTTAGAGGCTATCTTGGTTATTATTGGTTCTTTTTCTTAAGACAGATGATAGCAGTGTGTGTGTGTGTGTGTGTGTGTGTGTGTGTGTGTATGGTACGGTAAAATAATGAATTTCTCTTGATTAAAAATTCTCTCGGAGAGCGAGTGCTGAAACCCTATTGATTTCCATTAAAAGTAATCAAACTTCTCATGGTACTAGATGGGTGTGGGAATTTTTTTTTTTTTCATTGTGAAAAACTATTTGACTTCTGCTTTTTTTAAAATGACCACCAATCTACACAGAAGAGTTTGAATCATCACATTCATCAATCAACCCTCCCATGCCTCACTCCAATATCAGCTGCTAATAGTCTGAACCCTGAACTCGGAAAGTATTGGCAGGGTATCGCTGAAGCCATGAAAAGCATGGAAAGTTTAGGGCTGTATCTTCTGATTCATCAATCTCTAAACCAATAGCTCTGAGCTGTCTCGAGCATGAATCTCCCCTCAGTACCAGCCCTGAATCGTTTGAACCATCAATCTCCCCTCTATTAGACTTGCAATGTCTGCTCCATGGCCATGTCTTCTCATTGGAGTTATGGGTTGAGGGGAGATGGGGGGAGGACTGTAGACAGATGATAGAGACATGCGGGGGAGGAGCAGTGTGGGCAGAGGTTAGAGCAGGCAGAGATATGCTTGGTATTTAGGCAGAGATACATGAGGAATGGCTGTATCTGTCATTTCCTGCCCTCCTGTCTCCGCCCGGTGGTCCCCGCCGCTTCGGCCGTTCATGCCGGCGGCTCATAAAGAGTCCTGCGTGGCCCTATGTTCAGGTCATAAAACCGAATTAAAATATTAAATCTGTCAGGGCCTGTCCTCGTAAATAAAGCCATATATTACTCCTCCATCTATAAAAGTGAAAAAGGGTCGAGGCATTTTACGAGGGGGAGAGGAGCAGGCCTATTTCAGGTCTGATCACAAAAAGCCACCTCATCGCTGCCCCCACCTGTGGACTGAGCTAATTATTCACCCTGCAGAGTGATGGAGAGTAAGGAGGGATCGATGGAGAGTACAAGGTTGAGCTGCAGCTACTCAGGGACAACGTGACTCTTTTTTATCTGTATCACTGACTTGGAGATGTAGAAAAAAATGGTCGTAAAATTGAAATGAAATATTTGCATGTCTGCAGCACATTTTTCACAAGTAATAACTCGCGTTTTTTTTTTTTTTTTTATGTGACCAAATATCCACTTTGCTGCTGTCTGTCCTGACTGATGTAACAACTTATACCCAGTTCCTGAAAGGTTTCACGTTTGCTCTACATGACGTCAGGTCTTTCTAAAGAATTTCCTAACCATTTCCTGTGCAGAAAGTGACACAATTAACCTCTCAGCCATGCCATCAATGATTTGTTTAGAACAAATACGTAAATAGAAATACAGAAAAATTACTAGAAAGCTAACTCAAACAATTATAGATGAAAAGACAAAAAATAGTGTATTTTGTGTGCTCGTTCATCCATACTTCATTTTTCATATATAAAGGGTATTTAACTAATATAATCTCAAACTCCTCAAAAGAGCCTCACTGTTATGTACATTAGGTTTAAACTTAAATGATACTGTATGAAAATGTGCAAAGTATTCCACTAATATGTCAAAAAATGTATACTCGTATAAGTCTAATATCAATTTTGGATTTCCATCCCTACTATGTGCAGTACATTAATGGTAAACAAAGGGTTTTCTATATAAAAGTGCACAAAAGTATTGAAGTTCCTATTCATAAAACGTAGATACGTAGGTATCATGTGCTTACCCCACTTCGCTACCAATCTTGTGAGCCAACAAGAAACACAAGAGAACACAGTTAAAAACCTTCAGTTCTTTTACGTTGTTATGAGGCTGAATACCCAGGGCCCCAGACCACCAGGTTCACTGTGTGCCAATTTGTTTTCTGGTAATCTGATTAATTACAAACTGGTTTGGTAAAATACACCATTAACTCACAATATAAACTAAATTGGTGAGGTGACGCCTGTATCTTAACCCTTTCTTCAGGCTTTGTCTTGTAGACGGCCCCTCTGTATAAATCTAGGTAGACCTTTAATATTTCAGTCGGTATTGTGTTTACAGCGTGCATGTTCTTAAATAAGTTTAGTGTGATCGCATTATCACAAATAAGCACGAACGAAATTGAGGTGGACAATATGGGACCCAAAGCTCATTTTTGCCCCCTGGTGGGTCAATCCGGCCGTGCCTTGTTAAATAACAGGCAACAGATAGTCGTATGTTAGCTAACAGACAGGTAGGGCTCCGTCTGATGACACTTGGTTGTTTGTAGACAATAACAGGTTATACCAGGCAGTTGCACCAGACTAACTGTACACGCTGATCTCTTGAAATCCCCACTAGAGGGTTTTACTGTGCCTCTGTAAGGCTTCAGTGCAGCTCGGCCTCAGTGATTTCTATCCACAGTTGACCTGCCTCCCCTGGCGGTCTGGTCCAGTGGTCCCTGAGATCAGAGCCATTAACATTAGCAAGCAGTAGGGATGTTAGGATGGACGTCCACCTGCTACTGGGCAGCTGCTTCTGCCCGCTCAGCTAATTGGCTGGCAGGTGGCCGGGACAACGCAAGTGTGTCTCAGCCAGGAAGAAGAAGAGCGAGGACATCAAGTCTCCCGGTATCCTGGACCAAAGATGAAAAGGCTTCTGCGGAATGAAAATCATGCACAAACACACACACACACACACACACACCCTAATACACACACTAATACACACACATACACCTACATAGTCCTACTTCCATTTACAAACAAGATGTAACACACACACAGGCACACACGTCTTGCAGCATATGCCCTTAACACACACAAACCCAACATAAAAACACGCATGCCCACACACACTTTCCCTCTCTTTTATTTTATTTTCTTTAATACACACACTGTCACACACACGCCGACACACAGTCTTTGAGCTTTGCAGAATAACCTTGGCACCAGCATGGTGCCTGCTTCACCAGTCTGGTAGATAGATGGTCCTCGACGCAGGCTGGCACAGGCTTTTCATTATGTTCACTACCAATCCATAGGAACTGAGTTTTGGATTTCTTCCCCTTTTCTTCTTTTTCCATTTGATTCAATACTGTACCTGTGCTTCTCTTTTTCTGCATTGTCAGTAACCATCCTTTTCCTTTATCTATTGTCTTATGGTCGCAATTTTGTTTTTTGTTCCCTCTTCTCTTCTCTTCTCTTGTTTTCTCCTCTCCTCTATTCTCCTCTCCTCTCCTCTCCTCTTCTCTTCTCTCCTCTACCCTCCTCTTCTCTCCTCTCCTCCATTGGCTTAATTAGGATGTGGGGGAGCTGGTTATCGGTTGAGTAAGCTCAGTATCAGATGATTAATTGCTGGATGGGGGTACAGCAGCCCAGGGGCAGTATGGCCGGGGGAACACAAGGTTACACGATGGTATAACCCCCCCTTCACCCTCCATCCCGACCTCCTCCTTCCCTTCCCTTCCCTCTCCCCCTCTCTCTCTCTCTTTCTGCCTCCTTCAGCAACTTACTCTCTTACTCTCTCCCCCTCTCTTAATCTCTGTCTCATTTACCCCCTCTCCTTGTTGATCTGTTGTAAAGCAAATTCCCCACGTCTCCTTGTCTGACCTAACCATGTTGCCAGTGAGTGCCGGCCAGGGCCGCCTCTGAGTGGGAACATCGCTGCACATATGTGTGCTGTTAATTAAGATAAAAGGCCGAAGGCAGATGAACAGCAACGCAAACCAGCTGTTCATCACTGCAATGATCATTAGTTCCATGTATTCATTAACAAGCCTGATTTTATGCGTTTCAAGTGGTCAGAATGTTCAGCCTCACACTGTCTCCCACTGTGATTTGCAGTAATTCTCGCCTCAAGTCTGTGTCGTGGTGGTCAGTGGTCCTCTGACCTTGGCTGCCAGCAGGTTGAGAGTGTCAGACTGTGGCTATGATTAGTTTGCAGATAGTGGACCTTGTCTTCGGTCAGCCAGAGGGCAGAAAATCTATTATGTTATTGGTTGGTTTGCAAGGCACTCTGTAGTGGCAGCATCAAGCGGGAGTCTAGACTCTAAATTTAGATTAATGGAAGGGTAGCCGGCTAAGTTTGTAATTAATAACAGTGACCTGCAGGGGTTACACGTATTACTAAAGCCTGAACAGAGCTGGACACCTCCCTGACCCACACACACCTAACACACTCCGTCACAGGGAATGGAGACCTCATTTATTCTCTCCAGGTCTCTTTTTATTTATGGTTTGTTTTGACTTCACTGCTTCTCGCAAGATGTTGTTCGGCAGGCAGTGTGCGTCTGGTTTATTGTGTAGAGTTACAAAATTCTGTAGCATTTCAGACTGTGCCTGCTAGCGGACAGGAGCCCACCTTGAACAAAGCATATACAGAGACAAAATGCTGCTTCAGCTCTCTTTGCGCGGAGCTCATCCTCGACCATTTTGTTTGTACCTAAAAGCGGTTCCCCGTCGCCATTCTCTGACTATGACTGTATTTTTAGCTGCATTCCACTCTTGTGACCCTTTTTTCTCATTCTATTCCTCCTTCATTTCTCTGTATTTTCACTCTCCGTCCCTCCCCTGCCTGATTCCGACTTTCTCTCCCTCCATCATATCGAGCTGTCCGTCAGTGTGGGGCCTCGTGTCTCTTGGTCTTTGATGGATGGGGAACACGTAGGAGGAGCAGCCGTCCTTAATAGACACGGCGGATTGAAACGCTGGGGAAGTAAATGTTAAGGGCCTCATAAAACATCCACTTCCCCGCCCTCGTCCTATGCTGCCCTCCCCCACATCACCCACACACCTCCCTCCCTCAATCACCCTCCCCTCCCTCCCTAAATCTCCACCCACACACCCCCACTGACTTATCAGTCGCCTGCAAGTGTTTCTGTTTGTGACTGTGTCTTTCTTAGGACTCAGATATCTTTATGTAGAGATGCGCAGGCATTTGTATCTGTGTTTGTGTGGACGTATGTTGTATTTATATGCATCAAATCTGACCCTCTGCATCCTTCCCGTGGTGTAGTAATGCCCATGGATGGATTCTCAAGAGAGAGAATCACCTTCCACCCCAATCAGATGTCTGTGAGAGCCGTAGATCAGATTGTATGGCAGTTTCCAGTAGTGACATGTCACTGCGTGTATATACAGTGACCATGGCGGCCCTTTGCCCCTGACCCAGGGTAACCGTCAGCTCTTACTGGGCTGTCGAGATATAGAGAGGGATTAAGAAGACATTGGTAAAGTTGATTTATTTCTTCACGCCCCAGGCAGAGACAAAGGAACCATGTTAAAGAGTCTCCATCAATAAGCTACCATGTTTGCAAGGGGTCAGGCTTTAAAGTTATGGCTGCAGGGTGATAGCTGTACCACTGAATAACTCAATTCCCCCCAAGGTGGAAGGGTCAAGAGGAGTCAAGGACAGTGGTGAGGCAGGGGTAGGTGGAAAGTGAATTTAGCAGGAGAGGAGAGACTTGCTGTTTCATCTGGAGCATTGACCCTGGTCATAATTCCAATTGCCTGACTTGTTTGATGCAGAAAGAAATCCCTCAGTGTGAAAGGAATTGCCTTACCCCAGCAGCTCCATTGCGCGTGTGTATGTGTGTGTGTGTATACATGGAGGAGGGATTCTGAGCATGATTTAGATCTTCAGAAACGGACCCTGAATTGAAAATCTCACTATAGAAAATATTTGAAGCAGTATTATATGTATGTGTCTGAAAAGACAACCTGAAGCCAACACTAGGGCTGTGCAGATTCAGCCATTAATCATCATAATGCAGGAGGCATCCAGCGATGAATTAGAATCCCCTGGCCCATGCAACCTCAATAATCCAATTATTTAAAAGCCAAAATAGAAGTTATAGTAGTATGCTGAAATCTTTAAGGTGAAGGTCGACACATTACAGCATAGTAAGGCAAATGGCATCCACTCCCTGGTGTGCTGCTATTCCCCAATGGCAGTATTATTATATCTAACCTCAAGACTTGTACAGTGAGCTCCTGTTGAGGTCATGTTTGGAGCTCAGGACAGAACAACGGTTGATGTTATGTTTGGTCAGAGTAGGCCTACCTTATATAATCATTAGACATTCAGAAGAATTTAGGACCAAAGAGCTGATTTAGGTTAGAGCTGTAATCTTATCTTACGAGATGTGCTCTGAGAAAGTACAGGCAGCAAAGCTGACATTATTCCACAGGTAATGAAAAGGAAGATATTTGCTGAATAGAGATATCTATCATTTAGATATGAGCAGGGTGTCAACAACAACACTCTTTAAGAGTAGGCACTATGACAAATCTATAGCCAAACTATAAATATTTGTGTTCAGGTAGATAATACGTCATGCATGTTGAGGCGTGCGCAAATGAATGATACTCTTGGCCTATTAGTGATGGGCGGGCCGATTCTTTTCACAGAATTGGTTGCTTCAAGTTGACAGCTGATACATGTAAATGTATCAAACCTTCCAAACCATTTTGCAAGATATGTGTCAGTTTCTCTGTGAAACTATATTTGACGTTATAGTACACGGACGTTCGAAATCTAGTGCTGCCCGCCCCAGAAAACTTCTCTTCAAGGCATTATCATGTATAAGTTTACATTGATAAAGATAAAATATTCACTTGTATGTAGGTAGGCTACGTAAGCTCAATACGATGTAACAGAAATATGACTGACCAACGATCTGTCGTTCTTTTTGAGGGGCAAGTAGCAGCCGTCCCAGTTCGAGAGAACAGTTCATTCGGTCTCGTTCAGTGAGTGTAGCTGCCAGGCTGTCTGGACTCAACAGAGATGATAAGGAAGCCAGATGGCTCACTCGTTAGCAACTTCCGTCATCAGCTCCGGAAAAAAGGATGTATTTAATTCAGAATTATACTCATATCTTATATCTTCTGGATGCAATCTGATGAGGTGTATGATATGAGTATATATGGTGGCTTAAATGTACATCCCATCTGTAAACATGACGAGTAAAGTAAAGTAAGTAAGTAAAGTAAACTACATATATAGCCTAGTATTATGTCCATGTAGGTGCATACATGTCCATGTGAATATATGTGTGTATATCTCACACATATATCCTTAAAAGTTGGAACATGGGATGCTTGTACACTTGTAATTGTATATTTTTACATTTTAATTTTGCTGCTTTTACTTATAAAGGACCTAAATACTTCTCCCACCACTATTTTCAGATCATTCCCATTAGAGGAGATGCAAAGGTGCTGTTACGTTTTTGCCCTTTTTTTTGGCTGTACACTATATGTGAAATAATTAATCAACACCAGTCTGTCGGCCTCTTAGAATTTGCTAAAATGTCCGACTGCGACTTACTGCATGACCGTCCATTGTCATTGAGAGGTCACATTAAAGTCCAGTCTTCCAATTACCTTCCCGCAATGATTCTGCTCTCCATCGTAGCTTTCTCTTTTTACTGTGTTGTAAATGGGAAAGCCCAGCCATCGATTTCCCTTCATTCAGAGCAATAAAAGGAGATCTTTGCAGCAAGAAGTTTATTCAGACTTTACAGAGGAACCATGGCCAGACTTTTCCATTTCATATAAAGGAACTCCGACAGCATTTGTTGCTACATCTTTGGAGGAGAACTCCTGAGGTGAACCAACTGTTTGTCCATTGACTGCATTTTAGTGTTATTTGAAGGGAGCTTTTTCTTTTACAGAATTCATGCATGTGCCATTTGCAGTGAGTGCTGAGGTGGTGGAGGGGGTATGTTGCTGTTAGGTGACTGTTTTTCCACTGCCTGCGGCTCATTCCTGGTTTTGGAAAACCTCCGGGCACAGTTTTAAAAAAATGTGTTCACTAATAGGAGAGAATGAGCAAAATAGAGCTTATCTCTTGAGAGATCCATGTTTCCTCCTTGTGCTAAAATGTGACAAGGAAGAGGAGGCAAATGAAGACTGATTGAGGTGTTGAGTGTTGAATGCAGCTGAGTCTGCACATCGTTGGTTTGTGATGAACTAATGCAGGAGCGCCGATAACGATGTGAGCCCAACACAATCCCATGACAAGCCTGGGGAGGGATGATCGTGTGTGTTTGTGTGTGTGTGTGTGTGTGTGTGTGTGGAGGGGGGTAATTCCCAGCCCAAGATAATGAGCATCAGGGCCCCAAATTCTGTCTTTGACTTATCAAGCAACAGCCCCACAGTACTAAGGACTGGACTGTCAGCAGAAACAAACCTGCAGATGTGTGTGTGTGTGTGTGTGTGTGTGTGTGTGTGTTAGCGTGTGTGTTGGGGCTACTTGGTAACTTACTTGGGGCAATGGAAGGAGCTCAAGAGAGATGGAGTGTTGCCAGTAGGAAAGCACTGAGGATGTGTTGGGAAAGATAGTAGCAAAACCAGGGCCAAAAAATCCATCAGGCTGCAGTTTTTGAAGGACGGTTTCCCAATGAAAGGCTCATCCCATCAGTCCCTGGGCTGAGCCTCGGTCTGGCCTCAGCAGGAGAGAACTCCTGAGATCACGCCGCTTCTGGTTGAAGGTTATAAAGAGGAGGGGGAAATGGACGGGAGAGAGAGAACAAGCTGGCGAGAGACAGTGATGGAGAGGTGGAAAGCTAACCTTTACAAGCTCTTGTTTTATGTTTCTCTCTCTCTTCATTCTCACGTTTATCACCTGATATGAGCCCTTAGCTGAACACCCTTTCTCTCCTCTGAAGAGCTTGGCATAAACACTTCTCAGTTACATGAAAAGAGGAGAAACTGTAGCATTTCACACCTCCCTCGCTGCCTCCCGGTTCACTCTAACACACGCACACACACACACACACACACACACACAGATACCGACACACTCCTCGCCAAAAGCATGTGTGTGCACACGACTACACATCCACACCTGATCGTCTTCTAAGGGAGTGAATAATTACTTTGCCAAAGGGCACAACTGTGATCCCTGGCTGGTATTTAAAGCCTTGTCACTGAATTTAAATTACCCCTCCTCTCCATCGCTTCCTTTAGTTAAGTGGAAATGTCCTCTTTTCGGGGCTAATACAGAGATCACAGCCCTAATGTCTTCATCATGGCCCTTCAGCTAATACTGCCACATTGCATGACACAGTTGCCCAGCTTGAATTTCCACATTAGCATCGACGTGTGAAACTATTTACTGTCACACACCGCAATCCAAACTCCACTTTTCCTGTTATTGTGTTACAAGATGCAGTGAAGAGTAAAAAAGCTTTGATACGCTTTAATATTAGTATTTCAATCTCGAAGACTTGTTTTTCTCTGCGTAACAATGATTTATAGATAAAACGTATTTCTCAAGCGGAGGTAGGGAGTGCTGACTTGATGGAGGTGTGTGTGAAATTCTGCCCTTCTAATTAGTTTATTCAGTTACTTTTTCCTCTTACCACCATGTTGTAGCCCGAGGCCATCTGTGCTTTCTTTTGCAACAAGCTCTCACAGCCTCCACCGTCCCCCCGCTGTTTCCTCAACCCCTTCACTGCACTATAATTTTCCAGCCTCTCTCACGGCCTCCGTTGAGCATGTGAGCCCTGCGTCGTGTGTCCAGTCTGTGCACAAATACAGTGCATTGCAGATCGGGGCTGTATTTGTCCTCGTCTGATGTAACTCATCTCTCATGAGGCTCTGAGACTTGGCCCACCTGCTTGTCCGCTCTACTCCGGGCTCCATGATTGGCATGGCTGGGCAGACACTATTAGGATGCTGGAGCATGAAACCACTTAAGGTGTATGCGTGTGTTTCCTTGTGTGTGTGTGTGTGTGTGGGCAGCGAGCACATGTGTACTTGCTTTTATGCATTTGTGCCCGTAGTAAGAGCGTGACCATGACCACCCAGACACGCAGTCCATAATATCAAAGAACATCAAGTGTATTTGAATTCAGCGAGTGCAGTGAGAGGAGGTATGCTAATAAATTACATCTGGATGGATTTGGTATCCAGGTAACAAAAGCCCTAATCCGTTTCTATAAGATCTGCAGTCCTGTGTCCAACATGATGTGGAAACAGATTGCAGAGACACTTAATGGTGGACTAGGTTTTTGTCATACAAAATATATGAGTTGGTCTTTTTTTTTTTTTTTTATTAAACATATGTATGAGTCATGGCATTAAGCTTTCAGTTTCACCTAGAATACATGTATCCAAAGAACATCATTCTTGTGAGTGTGAAAAAGCCTCTGAAACTTTTTTTACGCTATAATGAGACACCAAAATCTCTGAAACCCCAGACTAATGAAATTTTCAGATGGGTTAGCAGGCTGACCCAACACACCTATTCAATATAAGAAGAGATTTGGGGATACATTAGTCATTTAAATGAAGAAATAATTTACAAAAATAGATTAAAAAAACAGAATTATGAGAAAAGAAGATTATCCTCATTGCAGGGTTTACAGACTGTTTTAATGCTGTCGTCAGGGAGAAACCTGCATCATATTAGTTACAGATGACTGATGAAATCTGATTTTTAATAAAACCTCAGTATCACTCTGGTTCTGTATATCATCAAACTGGTATATCAGTCTAATCCTTGTTGATGATTTCAAAGTGTGAAGAAATGAGAGTGCCGTGCTTGAGTTTTGTCTTTGTCAACGCTGTTAGCGACGGGATGATGTTGCAGAGTGCAATATCTACCGCCAGAGCAATACTAAATTTTTTGGTGTAACATGTCATGGAGGAAAATGACACATAATTATTACAGGATAAAATTGCAAACCTGATAGCCTTGTTATTCAAAACAAAGTGCTAACATGAGTCAGTGCCGTCCCTTCTGTCTTCTTCTGTCTCTTGTTACATATTTTGTCTAGTTTTTCCAGACACACGTTTTCATACCTCAAGGTTATTTTTCTGAATGTCTATTTATCATTTTAAGGTTTGCACGCCTTCACCCGCCTCCTCATGCCATGACTAGTTATTTTCTCAATTGACTATCGTCCAGCTTCCCATTACTCATGCTGAAATGCCCTTTCCTCTCTGAGAAGCTCACACTCTTGGATTGTTTTCTCTAGCTGTACAACGAAGAGCGTCTGTACTTCTTATAAACCCTTATGTCCATTATCAATGACTGTTGCCTGCAGTTTCCACCTTCTGTGTGTATTTGCGCACGTGTTGCGGTCCATGTGCATGTTTGACCCAGTATGCTACTCTCACAGACTTCACATTAACCTCAATCCTGCTTTTTCCAAATTAAATTTCTATTCTTCTGTCTCCTTGTTGACTTATTTGCTTCCCTTTCATCATCTCCGGCAAGGTTATCCTGAGGCAGGCAGCACTTTTATGGGAACAAGGGGGCGTGGAGGGGGGTTGGGGGGTGGAAGGCCTGGCTTTGCCGCCAGCAATGCCTTAATCGATCTTGTTTAAAGGGATGTTGTGAGCTGAATGTTTGAACCCATCCCCTCGTTAACAGTTGTCTGGGATTTAATTAAGAAGTAGCATGAATTTAATGTCAATTACATCTTAAAATGAACGGGGAGTGCGAAGATGAACAACAAAGAAACCAAGAATGAGTGGTGGGTGGGGGGGTGAGGGGATAGAAAGAGGAGACTAATTAGGGGATCGAGTTGTGTTCATGCATCATTCCAGTTGAAACATTTCCTTCTTCTCTCTCTCAACCCCATATTCTACTTCTATTTCTCTCTCTGTATATCTGCAAGAGCCCTCAGCAAAAATCTTTTCAACATCTTTTCTTTGCCTTTGGCACACAGTATAGATATGCAAATATGAGAAAACAGAGACTTCAGCATTGTTGACACACTCTTCCTACACATGAAGCACAACCAGATATAAGACCGGACTCTGTCTCTCTACAACTGAAGTGGTTTAAGTACTTTTGTGTACTTTATTGATTTTTAGAATGTTGAAAACCACAGTAAATGCCATCATATCATCCATACAGTATATCATCCACATGACATATAGAAACAAAACCATGAGGAACAAAAAAATAAAACAGACAACCTCCACTGCATGACCCACATTTAAATACAACTTTATTCAGCTCTGAGGACTCATAGCTTTTATATATATATATATATATATATGTATATTTATGTTTTTGACAGTCGGGTTTTGTTACTATTCTTTGCTGAGTGGACCAGTGCTGTCTTGCAGTCTTTAAGGCCAAATATCCACATGTCTGTTGGCACTAGATGACGTCAACAGTAAGGCTGCTGCCGTAACAACACCGTCCATCCCACAGCAACATGACTGTCTCTTAAACTTAGTCCAGCAGCCTTTCTTCAACTCACTCCGGAGAGGCGGAGGAGGTGGAGTCTCAGTGAGAGTATTGCTGTAAATCTGCTGTAAATGTGAGGAGCAGAGTGAGGACCTTCTTCTCGGCAGGCAGCCCAAGATGTGTCCTTGTTTTTTCTACGTAAGTTCAGTGATGTGAGCTCATGTTTCCCAGCTTTGATTCCAACATGTGTGAGTATCCAGCTTCTCTCCGGACGCCCTGCAGGAGGGGTGGAGAGGAGTATTGAGGTTACTGGGGCATCATATCTGTGTTGGGCACTCCGTTGGCATGCTCTTGAGGAGATTTCATGTCCTCACAATCCAGGGGCTTATGTAAGATGCTTTGAACAGGGGAGAGGAAAATACCTAAACCAGCACATCTTAAGACTGTGTGTGCACAAGCATTTGTTTGATGGGATATAGATATAGAGGGAAATAGATAGATAGAGAAGGAGAGAGGGGAGTTCTCACCGCTGATGTTCAGTTGGCTCGGCATTAAGCTCACAGAGATTAGCCAGCAAAGCTCAGCGCTGTGCGCGGGAGGGCACGGCAGGGCAGCAATGAGGAACTACCCACAGCAGGGTTCAACGCCAGGGTAAGGGAGGTAGAGAGGGTATGGAGGCTTAGGCCAGTCAGCCGGGTCACACACAGGGAGAGGACAACAGCGGGAAGACAGCGGGGCATATGGCTGAGTAACATGCAGACGTCTGGAGGGAAAAGGGGCATAGAGAGCTGGAGAATGAGGAAATGGATGAACAGAGCAAGAGGCAGTGGTTCATTCATGCTGGTTGATATACAATTTACACACATGAAGCTTTGTATCTCATCCAGCAATACAGAAAACGGACCTTCAGACAAGTGTCAGGCGTTTAGTTTGAGTTGCTGCATCTACATCTCAATTTCATTTTCCAATGGGACTCTTTATGTATGCTTTCAAGTAAATGCTGCATAAACAGTTCATGTGATGTGGCCCACATCAGACTCTGTCTCTACAAGCTGTCTCACAGTTGGCACTCTGATTGATGGTAGCCACTTTAGGAAAATCCCCCCTGTGAGGATTCTTGATTGTGAGACACTTAGAGTAAGAAATGAGCCAGACACGTATGAAGCGTATGTTGTCAACCAGCGAGGCAAGCAGCCCAGCCGTGCATATATGAAATATCTGTTTCGCTAAAACAATCACATGCAAGAGGGGGCAGATGTTTGACCAAGCCAGATGAACAGCCTTTATGATTGCTGCGGGGTGGTGTAGCTGTCTGTCCCCTGCCGACTTGCTTGTGCACTGCTGCCATTTGATCTGTGCCACAAGTTGATTTGATCACAATATAGAGAGGAGCTACCCCCCTCTTTAGGAGCAAATTAAAAACTCAGAGCTTTGATGTGCAGATTTACAGGTCTTTGTTGCTATCTTTAGCCCTGTGACTGTGTTTTCCCTCCTACTCCTGCTCTCACACAGAGCAAGCCAAGGCGATGCATTTATGTCTGGCCTTATGCTACCCCCCACAGGAGGATGGCTTTATGGTGACCGTCCACGGCTGCACGGGGCCACCTGGGACATCGCTGTGCAGTTCCAGCCAAGCGTGCACGTGCACAGATCTTGACTATATCCCTGATATCACTGCACATTAGCATCAAACCGGTTATCCGATATCACTGTTTATTGACTCTTCTCACCTGTCTTGTGACTGTTCATCGTTAATGAACTGAAAAGTCATTGTGTCCTCATAAGCAGGGTAGTGGTAACCTCTCAGCACACAAAACGATAGGCTACCTAATTCATAGTTCCATTGTGCGCTGCTCTCCGCTGATATTGTTTGTGAGAGCAACATGAGATGGGCCAGCCAGTGGCCATTTATCTTAATGAGAGCAGTTAACTCTGGGCTGAGCTTTGGCTGCCGGCTCCACGCAAAAACACAGCATTCCCCATCAACATCCTCTTATCCTCCTACCCGCTGACTTGATTTTTAGGAATGCATTTCGCCCTCTCGTTGAAACCTTAATTAGTTCTAAAAGAGATTAAATTATATGTAATTATTATGATAATATTTTCATTTATTCAAGATAACGGGCCGACTTTAGTGAACACAGTATTTGTCGGGAGAGAGCAATCTCCCTCACACAGTCAAAGTTATCAAGGCGTGAAATCAGGAATCCTGACGGCAACAAAATGTAATCTTTTTCATACAGAGGGGACAATAGAAGGAGCTGCATACGTACGTCTCCTTCTCCACTTTAATTAAAACAGCTCACTGAATCTCTCCCTCTCTCACTCCCCCACATCTGTCTCTCTCTTAAGTGTGGAGGGCCAATTCTATCTCTATGCAGAATCTAGTTATTTCCCTCGCACTGAACTTGTCTTAAGCCCTGGCCCTAAATCTTTTGAGTACAGCAATTGCTTTTTCTTGCAAAATTGTATTATTCCCCCCCCCCCTTGTTTCCCTCTTTTATTGAAATGGAGGTGACATAACTGAGAGACATACTGTGATTAGATTTAGCAGGCTATAAAACACTACATATTGACAATGCATGACACAGTGACATGGTGGGATGCTTACATGTGAGGATGTGGACACGGGGTGAGAGAACGAGTAAGAAGAGGAACTTCTAATGTGTTCCTGGGATGGACTTAAAAGATGCCCTTTAAAAAGACTTTGAGTGTAACCTAAAGTATCCTGTGTTTGGTTACACGTTACATTCATTTGCTCTTTGCGAGGAAAAACAATGCTTTGTGTCCCCTCTGGTAAGTTTTAAATGATCGTTTTTGCCTTTACAGTGTACGATGTTTAACACTGTATGATGTTTGTAATAAAATCTGAATTCGTATACAACTCTCCAGTGAATCGTATCACAGCATTTAAATGTGTGCCTTCACTGAAAATACTGCCTTGTGACTTTGCAAAAGAGCAATATCGTAAAGGGTGATTAAAAGGACATTCAGACAACATTCACAAATGACTTAATGGATGAGAGAAATAGCTGGCGAGAAGTTGGCATTTAGAAACTGGATTGAGGTAAGAATGTGCGTTGGTGGTATTTGATTTTCACTACCAGTCCAGTTAATGAATACTGCAGTTAAGCATTCCAAATGCCTCATTATCTGCATACTGTAGTTTTTGTTTTGCATATATGTTTTTACATCTTACAGTAGTCAGGCTACAGAGAGGGCTTTTTTAAGGTGTCTTGCTGCCACAGAGGCATTAAGGACAATTCAAAGCCCTGGTTTCCTCCTCATGGGTTGCAGTCACTCGTACTCCTTTTCCTCTCCCCTCCCACCTCTCCTCTCCCCTACAGGTCTTCTAGCCAGAAGGCAGGTAGGGCATCTCGTTATGGTAGTTATAGTCTGGGCAAACCTTCTGGACCAGGCGGTAGTCCGTACTGTAGAAGGAAATATAGATACAGATGACCTTGAAAGGCTTGGAGCAAATCCAGGACACGTGGCTCTGAATCTGCTCCTGGAAGCAGGTCTTGGACGGGTCGTAGTTGCACAGCGAGGTGCGCTTGCTGCGATCCACCTTCTCATAGTCCACGCGACAGTTGAAGATCTTTGAGTCCTTGGGGTAGACCACGCTCTGGCGCTCCAGGTCAAACTCCACCGCCTTGACAGGTGGCACCAGGCTGACTGAGATGTTGCCCTGGCCTGTGGAGTTGTGGCGGAAATAGACGCTGAACGTGCCGTTACCGTGGTCCACAATCTTGCCAGTGATCAGCAGGTTAAGCCTAACCGTCTTGATATTGGAATAGAAGTCTCCCCAGCCAAACATCTTCTTGAACTTGCCGGTCTTAACGATGGGCCGGCGTTTGACCCTGGAGCTGGAGGCGTCTGGTTTAAGCAGGTCGCTGCCCAACATCTCCCAGAACTCCTGTTTAGAAAACTCCTGCTTGGAGAAAGGGATCGGGGAGCGGTAGGGCAGCTCCAGAGAGGTGGCATTAGCGGCTCTGCTCTTACTGTGAAGCATCCAGCGGCTCAGGGGCGAGATGGGAGCCTGCCCGCTTAGGAGGCCCACCGTCTTGGAGGAGTCGTCTGAAGAGCTCTTGGGGGCGGAGGAGTCGTCTTCTTGACCCAGGGCCACCTGGAGAGAGGAGGTGGAGGTGGGGATCGAAGAAGAAAATAAAGAAAGAGAGTAGGCAGTTATTAGCAAGGTAGAAAGAAATGTGGACAGAAAACAAATTAAAGCTTTAATCGATACTTAATTTACCGTTCATACCTCTAGTGGTAGTAACCGTGACATTCTATCAATGTTATATATATAAATAAATGGTTGAAATGTTGCAGGTATTCCTATTATTACAGTCTTTTGTTTACCTCAGCTGTGAGAGAAAAGGCTCCTTTATGTCTAGTTTTCACAGAGCCGATGTAATTCCCTAAGCTCACTAGTAATGGGCTCATACACCTCCTTTGAGCTACTGGTGAGGCCAGAGGGATCAAAGCACATATTCAAACAGAAAATCCACACCAAAACTGAATTAACATGAAGCATTTTACTCCTGTGGTCTTGGGCAGTTTAATCGATATTTCTGAGGGTGGACAATTTTCTAGGAAGACTATAATCCTATAAAACAATAAAGCTCTCTGATTAAAAAATGTTTTCCAGAGTTGTTTCTCTGACAACAGAGGTTGGAGGTTGATTTATGCCCCTTTAGGTTCTGGATGGACCAAAAAAGCAGGATTTTTGCTAACAGTTACAAAACACTCATTTCTACATCACCAAAACATCATTTAAGATGCTATCTTAATGTTTTCCTCTCAACAAAGTCGGAAAAAGGTCACTTGAAGATCATTTAACTGGAGAGAAATTGTTCTTATACTAAATCTTAAAGGACAAAACTCAAAGTAGAAAGTACTGTAGACTATGCTGTGTTTCCTGTTTTAAAGTGAGCTTTTTGCTTTTTAAGAACTGTGGTGCAAGTCTGAATACAAGGGAAATTATTATTGCCTCGAAAGATTTGGTCGGAGGATCAAAGTGTTTGAGGAAGGGGAGGTGGGCAAGCGGGGGGCAAAGAATAAAGTGTAATGTCCAATTAAGACTTCCAGCGTTTTAATTAAAGAGAAAAATCTGTATCGGCACACACACAAAGCTGTCAGATGTTAACATCAACCGAGGGGAGGGGAAGAGGAGTGAGAGAGATAAGAAAGTGCTGCTGTGCTCAGCAGTAGCTTTGTGAACAGTGTGTGAACGTGAGAGCAAAGTAATGGGTAATTATTTAACGGTAATGATCTATTAACAGGTAGCTTCTGTCTAATGTGCCACGAAAGTATCCAGCATTATTATGTCCTTTAGATTTGGTGGTGGAGAACACAGTCACGCACACACAGCTCGTTTGTGAATTTTGAGTTGTAAACGTGAACAATAAGTGATGCAAATGCAAACGGCAGGATAAGTTTTGTATGTGTGTGTGCACTCTACCCGGAGAGACTTTACAATGATGCATAATGCATGCATTCCTGTCTGTGCTCTGATCCATCTACTGTCTTCACTGCCAGGGCTTCCTTATACAGGCTTAGTCGGGATTATTAAGTCTGACTCATTTTTATTCCATTTTATGCAGGTTTTTCAAGCTCACTCAGATTTGTTCACTTGCAGCGCAGTCAGTCAGTGATATTGATTTTCTGTCTCTCTAAAAACATGTATTTCCTTTCATAACAACGTGTATCGCATTTCAACTGCCTTGCGAGGATTCCCGCTGATGTGCTTGTGGTCTGGTGTTTGGACTCAGATGAGAGGACTCCACTTTTCCCTTAATCTGGCCCTATTACCACAGGGGTGTTAGAGGCCTGACGTCCTCTCCTCTAGTTACCTGTCTGCTGCTACGCTACACTGCCGCTCAGATCCTTTGGCCTCCCCACAGGGGCTGATAACAGCCTTGACAAGGACTCCTTCCTCTTGAATCAGATAGTTCTGATAGCTTCTTTGAGAATCCCAAACTCATTAATAATGAACAAACATATGGAGGAGCTGAAGACATATTGATTTTAATCTTTTCAAATGTATCTTTGTTTTTTCAGAAGGGGAGTTGAGGCCAGGCAGCATGACTTTGATGACAAATATATTATTCCCCATGGCTCCTATTGAAGGACTAGTTTGTGTTTGATTTCTCTTCTTCAATGAGCTGGTGGCTGCTCGACACAGAGGGTAGCACTCCGCCGGCCTCCCCAGATAGCACTTAAGAGACCCTGCGGTGTCCTACAAAAAAAGCCCTTAAGGATTCTTGAAAAATAGTTCACTCTTGATTTTCTATGAAACTGCCCCTTGCTTTTAAGATTCTGATCATTTTGCCAGCACCGCCACTTGTCTAAAATGACTCTGTGATGGCGCCAGCACTCATATCTGAGCAAAACATATTGCAGCATGCTTTGTTGTAGCCTACATATTGAGCAAGGCATCCCTCCCTCTCTTGCACAGTCTTCATTAGAGAGCCTGAGAGGCCAGGCTGCAGGAGGAGGGATGAAGTGAGTATCGTGTTATTGTTGAACAGAAGATCTAAGTGTCTGGCACTGCTGGAGGTGTCAGATTCAGTGTGTAGCATCATTGTCAAAGACAAATGTTAAAATGAGCTTAATATGGCTCTGAAAAAAGAAGAACTGAGCCAGAGCTGTATTTATTACTGCAGTGAGGGAACACATACTGTGTGGTTGACCACCATGATGCATTTAAATACAACTGTGGTTTAATTTTTGCGGGTAAATCTTCATGTGTGCCCTTTAGTATCGTTTTTTACATACTGTTTGTGTGTTTTCAAACACGGGGAGATCTGGTGAACAATGCATTTCTAAGGTCACAGAAGACACACATTATACAGCAGCACATAAAATATTTGTCATCATTAAATATTATAACAATCACTACCTTTCTACTCCAGTCTGAAAAACTGCATACTGCTGCAACTCTCTCACCACTCAGCAGTTAACTAGAAGAGTATATGAGGTGTAAGATTTAACTATCAGCACCCTTCCAACTTTGACTTATGCAATGTAAGCAAGTTGAAATGGTGTAGAAAAACCCTGGGGTTCACTGTTGTTTTCACCATGCCAAAAGATTCATGCATTGCTTCACTATAGTGGAATATTTTCCCATTTTAGCATGTATACCCAGACACTGTTTTCTTAACAGTTGAGCACAAATGTTGTCTGCTTTGGGTATTCATACCAATCACTTGCTTTCATGTTTAAAATACAGTCCAAGAAGTCATCCTTTGATGATGCACCACAAATAACATCTATTTTTTTCAGTGAACAGTGTTTCGCATTTAAGTGTTTTGATGTGTTCAGAAAATGTGCAACAGCAGAGTATTTCTGGGGCTCCAACTGTAATGTCAAAGGTTTTCTGTTCACTAAGTCATACTAAAATATGCGTGTTTAACCATCTGCATAGTGTAACAGTGTAAAATGTTGCTTTAAAAGGCCAGAACAAGTTACTTTGAGAGTAAGTTTGTTTTGTTTCATGAAGCTTGGCAAGATGTATCCCAGCTTTAAGTACTGTAGGCAAAGTGTGGGCGATGGGCAATCAGGTCTTAGTGAGGGGGCGGAGGTTCAGGGTGATTTTGTCATTTGTCATGTGCGCTAAGTGAGTCAGTGAAACGGCTGGAGCGGATGGGAGGTGGCTGCAGGCTCTGTCGCTGTGGTAATTGTGAGTCATTCAGCCTCACTGAGCACAGGCCCCAGGCCTCTCTCCCAGCAGGGAGTGTGGGGAGGGGAGCGATCCTCACAAGCCTGCCAGCTCCACAGGCAATAATCAGCCTGTTACAGTGACAGGTACACCGTTTTAACCCCTTTCCCCTGGTGACAGAAGCACACTATCGCCATAATATAGCACAGGGATCAGGGAGCCACTTAACTGAAATCTGTGCCATATCTCTGGCCTGGTGACACAGACTTGAGTGTCATCTAAAGAAGTCAGATATTGTTCCAAAATTAGACTCTCTCTTGAGTTTACACATTCAGACTTAACTTGTTAACTTCCTGAAAATGAACAGTGGTTGCAGATATCTGGGAATTGATTAGTCGATAAAAAATTTGATAATTGATTAATCATTTAAATAATTGTAAATTGAATAAACTAGCAATTTGAAATCACCTTGGGCATTTGGTAGTTGATATTAGATAGACCAAATTATTAATTAAGGTGGCTATAATCACTCAAAAAATGTTCACATCAATGGATAAAATGACCATGTTGAACGTGAAAGGGGCTCTCAAAGGGATGAACCCACAGAGAATCATCACCTCACTTAACAGTTCCCCCTCAGAAAAAGTTAGTGACTAGCTGGTGAACATAGTGGAGCGAGAGATATGTTCCTGTTTTAACTATTTGTTAACAAGTTAGCCACATCAACTTAAAAGGTGATACTGTGTCAATTTTGGAATGACAGCTTGTTTCCACTGCCCCTAAGTTGTGAAAATGTCAAATATTGCAGATTTAAATAAGATTTTGACGTCTTTTTGGGTAAAGGATCTAAATGTTTTTTCCATCATTGTACATTATTCATTTAAATGTGCAGTATTTACATTGCTGTCCCAAGTTATAGCAGGTTTAAATAATTGAGAAAATAGCAGATTAACCACTGCTGAAAATAATTGATCAACAAATGCTTACTAGGATTTGTCTGTATGTCTTGCTTTGATATGTGTTATAAGTCTGAAAATGTATTTTTATGGATGCGTGATCTCAATTAAAGTGAATTGATTGATTGATTGATACAGAGAATCTGCCTGTAAAGCCACCCAGCTGGGCTGAAAGCATGTGCTTGTCCTGGGGAGCTGACAGGTTCAATAAGCACTCCGTTTTTCTCTGAAATCTTCATCTATAATATGACATCAATTTTTAATTAAAGACCCAAGCAGCTCAGATTTCTTAAGTGTTCATCAATGCTTTATTCTTTTTTTCCCTCTGTCTCCTCTCCTCATCTCCAGATCTAATATGCTCACTGCAGGAGACTTCTCTGTTACATGATTAAAGTCTGAAAATGGCTGTGCCCTTATAACTAATTATTCTTCTGGCTAGTGTAGATCCAAGAGGAGGTGAGGGAAAGAAAGGTAATTTCACAAGAAACAAGCCATTTGACTCTTAATGAATAATTTACTCCGGCTTCTTGGGGGTCACTGGAGCTTAGATCTGCAGTAGCTGAACAAACTCACTACACTAAATCCTTTTATTCTAAACTCTTTTCCCAATCTATTTTTTCTTTTTTGCATCCTCCACCGTCCACCCTCTTTCCCAGCTCATTTTGGACAGGTTCAGTTGTGTCCCGAAGGACTTGGGCTCATTTTATATGCTCAGAGAGAAGCCGGGCTCTGAATTGGCTATCAAATTTTTACATTATAAGATATTGACAAGTTGGCGGTGCAGGGAGGGTGAAGAGGAGGGGACGAGGACGGTTTCTCCACAGTTTCTCCCCAGGGAGAGCCGGGCACCAAGCATGGGCTGATAGGACGGAGCTGATTAAAGCGCTGCTACAGTATTCACACCTGTGCAGTAAAAAGTGGAAGGACAATTGTCTCATGGAGGATCAGGTACAAGCTTCATGAACGCTGTCTTGTCAAAGGATGTAGTTTGAATGAATGCTCCAGCCTTTCTGTTGCATTTTTTTTCCAGGAGCTCAAAAGCACAAATACCTGAATAGTTACCAGTTTCAATCCCCAACAAAAAAAGTAATTGAATTATGCTTTCTTGTTCATTAATATGCTTTTAAGCAAGGCAGTGGAATTGCTTCGGTAAAAGTGCTATGTAGTTAGATCTCAAGACAATGATTTAACTGTGCAGTTCCCAGCTGGGAATTTGTGTAACTGTGTAAATGGGCTCCGTTCACACTTACACTAGCACTAATAGGCAATGAATCTTATGATCATCGATCATTAGTGGACAGCTTTAAATGCAGATGTGGTTGCACCCAGAATGCACTGGGACTCGATCACTTCAGTGACATTTAGCAGTGCGCCAGGTGTATCCAGGTTTGTATGGTGAACACGAATGTATCCCTGATTGCTCTGAAGCCCTGTGTAGCTTCACAGGTTGCATGCATGTAAAACTACAATCTTTCAAAGTACAGTTCCTTTGCATATGTCACACAGCTCGGAAAACAGTGAAGTACTAAACTGTGTCAGCAATCTGCTTCTTTAGCTGAAGTCCAACTTTTTTCTGTTTAGCAGCAGTCTTTAACTGATAAAAACAAATGTGACCGGGGAAGTGAAATCTGATCACAAGTGCTTACTTGTGAAACATTTGACACGCATCCTGACAACAAGTCTGAGCAGCAGTCCTTCTCAACTGGATGACACCAGAGAAAGGATAATGTTCAAACACTTAAAACAACCTTTGTGTTGAATGCTAAGTGACCTCTAGCAGTCGGAAGATTAATAACTGTCCACTTCAGAAAGATGACAGTATTTGTTCAAATGCCATTTGTTAACTTTCAGTATCAAAGAAAAATTATGTGGGCTGTTGTTATGAAACGTCTTAGCAATGAAGTTGGGGTGGATGGTTGAACATACAAAGAATGTGACTTTGGTCTGTGTCCTACCAATAGTCAATGCTTGTTTCTTTTAACCATGAATGCAATCTCTCCTTATGGTTGCTATGTAGCTATGGTTGCTTAAATCATTCCAGACCTTAACTGTAGAGGCGGCAGCTGAGAAAATGCTTGCATTTGTCATTTTTGAAAGAGGTCATATGTCACTTTTTAATGAACTGACCAAAAAAAATCTATTCTGCGCTTTAGGTCAGTGGAGCTTTGCCAAATAGAAAATATAACAGCTCCTATCAGGGTCACTGTGAAGTGGGGCATGGATAAGTGCATGAGTGCTCAAACTGACATTTCCTGGAAAAATAAAGGTTGAAATAATTGCTAGTCATTGTTGTTCTATATTTTACAGCAATACATTCTCAATTCAATTCAGAAATCACAGTACTTTGCAAAAAAAATCCTTTTATCCATTTTTTGTATTACACTTGAAATGTTCTTCTTCCAAGCTCAGCCAAATTCCCTGATCCCTGTGGCTGTGCACTGCTTTAATTGGAAACCCCCGTAAAGAAGACCCTCAGCGGGCCTTGTCTGGACATGTGCACCACTCTGACCCTGCAAATCACTGTACCGTCACTGGGCAGAACAGTGGTGAACTGCACACTGGATGTTCATTCACGCAGAACAGACTGTTTACAGATTGTGAGAGAATTGAGAATATAAATGGGCTCTTGCTCCGCGGTCTCATTCTGGCGTGGTATCCAGCTGCTCCAGTCACACCACGATGAGGTCAGCATGAACCTCAGAGCCTGCGGCATCAGGAAAGCTTCCGTTTCCTTCAGCGTTAAACTACACTGACAGCCTGGTGTTCCCCCTTCAAATAAACCCACGTCCCCTGGCCCCACATTGCCTTTTCTAATATTGTTTGGATGCCTACAGAAACTATGAAAATTTCAATCTATATTGACACTTTCCATAACGTTTTCACAACAACTTTTACTATTGTCAGTTCCAGCAGAAGCCCTCTGAAATTAAAACGTCTGTTATGGATTTTCCCATCCTTAGTTATTCCTCCGTGGGAAAGTCAAGTGCATCTTTATCTGGATCCCCTGGGAGTTATACCCACTCATTCTACCCAAGGCTACGAGTCATTTTTCTTTAAGCTGTGCACTGTAATCCACCCTTTACTATCCGAACCAGCAGGCAAACCTACATATATTCTTCCAGGATTTACTCTGTCTCCCCTGCAGTCTCCCAGAGAGCAACGCCACAATACATTGTGCTGGTTTTGAGCAGACAACGTATTCTGTCTCAGGACAGCTCGGCGCTTCACCATGAAGAGCTGTCAGTGTGTCAGGGAGCATGCTATCTGTCTCTCTCTCTCTCAGTCTCTCTGTTTGTCTGCCTGTGCTGTGGGGCTGCTGGGAGCCTGAGGGGGGGAGGAGGGGAGGTGGGGAGAGGGTGGAAGGACGGGGGGTCCCCCGCTGGCTTCCTCAGTGGATGGTCAGGGGGGAAGAGGTGCACCTCTGGAGTCATTCTCGCTGTGGTTGTGCATAACTCAAGCTGTTTTACACCACAGGCAGGAAGCCACAGGGGTTGTCCATTATAACACCGGGTTATATATTGTTTTGTGTTTTCTCGTTGTTGGATTTTTTTTATTTAAACATTGCAAAGATAGAAATGAATGTAAACAGTCCGCCTGAAACTGGTTCAAATTCAAGGAAAGAGCCGTACAGTTGCACCAGATGTGCCAGCAGAGGCCAATTATGTGGCTTCCCTTCAAGAGTACACATCACATTTTAGGAGACATTTAAGGATGACAAACAACAATCATGCAATTATTTGTGCAAACCAATTACTTTTAGAGTCACAATAAAAGGCTACTAGCAGTTGGCAATGATGAATCGCTTAAAAGAATTTTAAAAGTGCTCTGGGAAAAGTCCTACGGCTGCAACTAATAACTTTTTTCAAAATCAGTTAATCAGAGTATTATTTTCTCAGTTAATTGAGTAATTGTTTTATCCTACAATTGCAGTCGAAAACATAAATATATTCATGGTACTGTTATATAAGACAAAAAATGGCTGAAAAAATTAATCAAAATAGTTGCAGAATCATTTTTTGTTTAATTTACTAATCGCTGTTGTTTCTTAAAGGAGCAGCAGTTTGGTTCCTGTATCATACACAAGATAAAATTATAGGAAATAAAATGTAATTGCATTTTTGCAATTGTGTATGGTGTGTGCTCACCCGAGCTATATTACAGTAATTTCGCATGTATCTTATTATTTGCAGTCATATTCATATCCTTTCATTCATATGAAGCTTGTTATGTATCATTACTCCAAGGAATCGGGCTGAGGTGGCTCTCACCAAAACCACACTTTCTATCAAACCAATTATACTATTGGTTTCCCAAATAAATTGAAATGAGTTTTCCTAATATTGAATGAAAGTTTATTCAACTTAACAGAGATATCCGATTTAATTTATTAATTTCATACCTTAGGTTTGATGCTATTTAAACAGGGGATTTGGGGGGTAGGGTTGGGCTGCCTCCCCTAAATGAATGGCTAACAAGGGGTTGTGCATATTATTGTACTACTGATGATGACGATGCCACAACCTGATAATTGCCCTTCTCTCATCACCCCTTTACTATTCTTTGTGCACTCACGTACAGGACAGATGTCATCAGCACAATAAACTGTTCTGTCTGCTTCCGCTGTGGTTTTGCAGCCAAACCCTCCTTTGTGATAGAAATTTGACAATTATGAATGAGTTTTGTGTTTCCCGCATCTGTGTGGGATGTGAGGTGGGGAGTAGAAGCTTATGAGCTCTGACATGCAGATTGCAACAATGACGGCAAAGAGGAAGACTCAAGAGAGCGAGAAAGCCAAAAAAAAAAAAAAGGAAAACAAGAATTAGCATTCACTCTGCTGCTGCTGTTTCACATTTGTGTCTGCATGCAATATATGCTGTATCAGACAGTGAGTTTTTTTTTTCTTCAATATTAAGGTGGTATTTCTGCTTAGCCGGGGATGTATCTGGGTGGACAAGGTCAGCGACCCTGCGAGGAGGACAGGTATCTAAGAACCATGAATCTAAGACTTTTTGACAGGCCAAAACGGAGAGAGGAGTCTGATGTGGTTAGAATTACTGCCAAACAGCCTCTGCTTTTTAATCTTACGCACAAATATTCAAGTTGGCACAGTGTGTATTTCTGCATTGTTGCACCATGCTGTCTCGTGGTGTTCCAGGCAAACTACAGGCAGTTTTGCTTAGATTTGTATGCTTTTTGTTGTCTCAGTTGTTGCACTGCTATGTTATGATTCAAGTGTGCCATCGCTGTGCTGCTCTGCATACAGCCCAATCACAGTCCCTCCTTTGTCTTGAAAGGGAGTTTGGCTCTGTGAAGCTATGAATGTAACATAATTTGTTTTTAATTAATCTGCCACGTTAAATGAGTAAGTGTTTCGTTGCTGATTCGTTGCAAAGTCAAATGGAGGGCGATGGTAAAAGTTTAGATATGGAAAACATATTGTAACATCACAAGATACTTATTTGTCAGTATGAAAGTGTCACGTTTTCTTTATATTTTCCAGTTACCTACATGCACAGAAAAGAGTGCATCACATAAACCTTGGAATATGTGTGAGTATCTTCTCCGGAATACAATCTGCAAAAAATGACATTCGGTGCAGAGCTACAGGGGTGAAATTCAGCTCAAGCATGATGGTCGGTGCCTGCATCTGTACGGAAAGCAATCAGAGGAGTATAAAGCCAGTTTCTCATGGCCACAGAGAGGCTACCTGAGGCTCATCCCTTCCAGAAACCTCTTGTGTGAAACAGCAGCTGTGAGCCCTAGTGAACATGTACGAAGAGCCTGCATCCCCAGCGATCTGTTCCACGAAAAGACTACAGCACGTGCAAGGTCAGAACACCTTAATAAATGAGCTCTTTTGTAGGTGTGCGCGTGTTCTAAGTGCAAACATTTATGTCTCCTTGTGGACTGCTGAGTGAATAAAATTATAACTATGTTTAAAAGATTTTACCTATTTGAAATGACATTTAACCCAACATGTTGATTAAGAGCATAGATGTACTTCTAGGAAGAGTGGAGAGATTTTGGGGTAATTGCAGGGGCCAGGGAGTCTGCAGTTCACTGAGCTGTTGAGTTCAGTGCCCTGTTTGGGGGCACTTCATTCTTTTTTTGGTAGTTATTCAGATTGTTAAAGGAGGGAAGAGCACTTGTCGTTCACCTCACCCCTCCTAGATTTCACTGGCTGTTCTGAAAATTCAGTTTGGCAATCCTGTGCTGTGCATGGTTCAGCCAAACTGCTGCAGTTGGAATTTTATATGGATTAAGTGCATTTTTTTGGATGTTTTTGTCCAAAAAGGAAGAACGAATCTGTGATGACTGTCAATGAGGGAAATACACCTCTGAGGCAGATGCTTAATATTCTTTTCTTTTTTTCATACTTAATCTAGTTCCTCCTTTGTCTTTACACCACTCTATACCTGCTCTGTCTATTTTCAGTGTGTCAAGTTGTCTTCTATAGGCACCTATCTTTTCCTCTGCATAAAGTGTTAGCTCAGTTCACCTCGCATCTGCTGCGTCTTTTCAGTGATTAATTATGTCCTTATAAAGACATACATACAAACTGAAACAATTAGTCGACTGACTAGCTGGTTCCAGCTTCTCATATACGACACATCACTGCTTTATGTTGTCTTACATTAAAGAGGACTGCTTTGTTATGTTGGTCAGACAACAACAGCTATTTGAATACGTCACCTTTTCTGACGTTTTATAGACCAAACCAAATCGTGAAAATAAAAAGCTGATTAATTAGTACCGAAAAATAATCGTTGGCTGCAGCCCTATTTCCCTCTACTTAACCAACAACTAGCCGCTAAACACAAGGACAGTGAAAGGACACTAAATATCAAACTATCCTTGATATACTGTGTGCACATTAGCCACTTAGTTCACTGAAACAAATCCAGTCGGCTTGCTGAGCATCACAGATGAAAAATAACTTGAACAGCCGCCAAAAATAAACATAATTTCTCAAGCAGTCAATTATACAACTGAGATGGTTTTATATTATTCATAACCCTCCATTCAAAAACAGAGAATAATTAACATTTGAAACACATCATTCATCACATAAACAACAACCAAAGTGGCACCTTGTGTTAATAGTCATCTATATTAGTAGTCATTTGCAAGAGGCCCCTCGAGACCTAAACCCTCTGTGAGAATTGTGGAGCTATTGCAACAGAAATTCATCCAAATCGAATTTTAATGCATTGTAGGCTTATACGATTATTAATCACGGCTCCGTTGCATAATAAAAAGTTACTTAATTTATTAATTGCTCCATAATTTATCAATGTCAGGGGGCTAATGAATTACCCAAGATCTCCTGCTGAGGGATGTCATGTACGTTTTTCATAGATACATGGTCTGGAGAGGGAGAAAAGGCCCCAATTAATTTCATTATCTGAGCCACAGACCTTCTGGGTTACAATAGGCTGCAGCCCTGCAGCTCACAGAATGCTCCCAGAACCGAGACAACACAAGAGTGAGTATTAAACCTATTATCCCACACTCTTGTATCTAGTTGTACAATGGCTGAAAAAGCGCTCATCCCCCATATTTTAAATCAGCGTGTGGTCTCTTCTCTGTCAGATCTATTGAAACAGCTCTGTCTCAACTAAATAAATCTCTGTGTGTTTAGTCTTTCACAACCACTTTCTGATAGACATCAAATCACAAAAAGGGCCATTTTACTCTGAGCATCTTAATATTACCTTAACTTGAAAACCACAAGGTCATCGTTGAGGGGACGTCGACACAAACGGGTGCATCAAACAAGCACCAAGCCTCACTTGAATATTTCCACTTTGCTTTTTACCTTTTTTTTTTTGGAGCTTGCTCATTTCCTTGGCCCAGTGATACTCAGCCCAGGGGTTTCCGAACAGAAGGATGTTCAAATTTTCTCATGTGAATCAAGAGCTGACTTCTCATTAAAGGCTGCTTTTTAATAAATCTGCCAGCGTACACGAAAGAGGAGTGGGTTGATTCAAATTTGATTGTAAGGTTATGCAAGGTTGGAAGTATTTGTTAAGACTACAGAAAACAGTCCAGGTTTGAACATCTAGTGTTAGAGGTCACTGGGGCTCCTTAGGAAGGTATCAGGGTTTACTATACTGGAAGTTTTTTTTTTTATACAACTTACATTTATTATTAGTTAGCTCAATTAGAGAACAGAGAACAGTTATTCTGATGAGATGTTTCACGGAGTTCAAAGTTATCTCACCGCCTACAGTATAAATTCTTTATTTAATCCTGTCTGAGACAAAAGTGAGAGTCCTCAGATTAAAGACTTTCAAAAAAAGAGCTGCTTTCTGTAATCTCATCCTTCAGGAGATGTTAGACATAAAAAAGGGCTTCATGCTCTTTCTAACGGATCCTACAGTAGGACACACACAGTATACCCACAGTGCCACCACTATACAACCTTATGGTGGCAAATGAATGACATAATAAAAACAAATCTGATCAAATATGTTGTGTCTGGTCTAAGTTCTTTTTTTTGAGCCAGATGTGTAGGCTAGGGTAAGCCCACTTTCTTCAGTTTGTACAATTTTGTTCGCAGTTTGGTGGACTGACTCAAGTATACTGACTGCATACATATCGAACCGGTGAAAGCTTGGCCATCATTTCCTAAAAATGCCTTTTGCAGTGTTTGTTCGGCCTCTTTTCTTCCTAAAATCGGAAGGTCACACCTGCCTGTGGCTTAAGCGATGTATGTGTGTGTGCACTGTTTGTGTAGGTCTTCTGCTGAAAACCCCTCACTTCCGTGTGCAGTCACACACTTTGAAGTGGTCGAGGAGTTACGTTGAAGGAATGATTGTGATGTTGCCCCCCCCACACACACACAACGCGCGCAGAGCGGAGCACACGCGTGTCGGACCCGCAGGGACCAGAGACGGTACCTGTGCGCCCGGCGCACCTGAGCCGAGCGGGGCCACAGTCAGTGTTGCCTGCTTGATATATTTAGAAGTCAGGGCCGCAATAACGCACGCATCAGCGCAAACGCTCGTGTCTGCAAGCACAGCGGGCAGACACCGCAGGCGAGAACTATCTCTGCATCTCGGCACACAAGTGACCCCCGCGTCTGCTCATTTCTCATTTTGATCAGCGTCGTCTCCTCCAGCAGTTGCCGTCTACGCAATTTTGGTCTACTTATAATTCGCGAGTTTGGAAGTTTTTGGGTTTTTTTTTTTTTTTTGGTGCAAATTGGGCGCAGGCACCTCGTGACGCAGGTAACAAGGTGCTACGTGGGTAACAGAAAAAGGTGATTTTAAAGCGAGCTGCACGGAGACCAGAGACTCCCCCCCCCCTCGCTCCCACTCTTTTCTTACCAAACAAGCGGTTCCGTTGAGGAGGAGCAGGATGAATCCGCGGTTGGGACGCATCATTCCGGCGCGTAAAACCCACAGCTCCCCCTCCCCGGCGGCCAGAAACACAAAAATGAAATAAAAAAAGAAATTAAAAAAAAAACAAAAAAACTCCCGCACACGGGCTTTCTCCTCCTTCAGGAAGACGCTCTCCCTCCTGCACCGGATCCCTCTCGGCTGACGCACGGTCCCATGTCCAAGACGAGCTGAACTGCAGCTTCCACAAACCTAAAAAAAAAAAAAAAGAACCGCTGGAAACCACTTGGAGGAGTCCCCCCACCACCCTTCTTTTTCTGTCTTTATCTTGTTTTGTGTTTTCACTGTTGTCTCTTCTTTTTTTCTTTTTTTTTTTTTTTTTTTTTTTACCAATCCAGGGTTTGAGTCAAATTAGTTGTGGTCTGAGGAAATCCATGAACGTTGCCGCGGGCTGCTACCATCCATGCAGTCAGACGGAGAGATCCCGGCTCTGGGTGAGACGGGCGGACCGGGAGGCGGGTGGATCAGATGTGGTCCTCGGCGCCGGTGGAGATCCCGAGCTGCAGCCTCCTGCACAAACTGAGCGGCGCTGAGACTGGCAAGAGCGAACACACGTTTTAACACTTTCTACTCTCCCTCTCTCTCTCTCTCTCTCTCTCTCTCTCTCTCTCCCTCCCTCTCTATGTGTGCCTCTCCCCTCGCCACGGATCTCTCTACTCTCACCCCCTTTCTCCCCCTCCCCCCCCCCCCCCCCCCTTATCTCTCTCTCATCTCCCACTTTCTCTCCTCCAGCCACTTTCTCTCGTTGCCATCCGCTCACTCCGTTCTGCAATCAGATAAAAAAAAAAAAAAAAAACACCATTACAATAAGTAACAAATAGCTGCACGACACTAAACATCTGTTCCACTTGTGCGAGTGCCCCTGTCTCTATTTCCCAATCCCCTTACCGATATTGCTGACTTTTTTTCAACACCCAGCAGCCTGCCTCACTAATCCACTGACACACATAGTGGGCTCTTTCTCATCGCCGAGCCTGTCATTTAAAAAGGAAAAAAAAAAAAATCACTACTGTGGGTGGGTGGAAATCATTGAAAGAGTGGGTCCTTTTTTATTATTATTACGCCACGCTTGTCACAACAAAACAAAACCCCCCATGCGTCGCGGTCACCGAGGACGTTGGATCTGAGGTGTGCAGCTGCGGGGATGTGTCACTGAAGGCCGATCCTGGCGCATCCCGTCACTCCCTGCGTGTCTCCGCCGGACGGGCCCCCCGCGGGGGCCAGCTGAGGAGCATCGACGTGGCCGGCGGGCCCCGGCCAGCCGGTGACCGTCACCTCAGCGGGGTGTGATTAATAAAGACTTTCCCCAATAACACGCAGTTCATTAGGAGCAGGTTAATGGACTGAAATGCGAGACATCAGCAGGCAGGTCCCCCGGCTCCCGGCGGCTCAATTTCTGCTTAATTGGACTCATAGATGAGTTTTTTTTCTCGCTCTGTCAGTCGCTCTGTCTTTCCACTTCCCTGCAGCTCTAGCTCAGGAAAAAAAAAAAGGCCCGGTCCGTGTCTTTTTCTGTCAGCAGGTCAGCACCTTTTTCCACCAGCGTTATTTTCTCCCGGATCTACCCATTGGAAACCTTTTGATCTGCACCCGCTAATGATGCGTGTGCCGTTGATCTGCCGGCGCTGGTTGTAAAGGGGTTAATTGATCTCGGTTCCTCGGGGCCTAAGGCTGAGGGACCCGACCCCCCCCCCCCCCCACTGTAGGCTCGGGGTCGGGGCTGAGGGTCACCAGAGGAGACCATCGGGGCCCTGTCAGTCCGGTGTGACTGAGACATCAGAGAGTTGGGTGCAGGGAAGTCTCCCACCCGTCTGACTGTGCACACACACAGACTGGCTGCTCATTACGATGCAGGAGATGCCGATAGAAGATGGAAATGAGCTCATCGACTTAGGAGGTTGCTTGATCTCTCTCTCTCTCTCTCTCTCTCTCTCTCTCTCTCTCTCTCTCTCTCTCTCTCTTCTCCTTTTTTTATTTTTTATTTTTTATTAGATTATTTCAAACGCTTAACGTGTCTCTGTATAATTCCAGCCAGCCCATTCAGTTGCCCAGGGTACCAGGGAGATCTCTGGGAGAGGAAGCAGCAGCCTATAAAGGGAGATCCGTTCCCCGGCCCACCATCTGAGGAAAAAGCAACCGTAATAAAACGCCTTTTAAAACGGAGCACGTTCATTCATACACACACTTTCACTCCTGCACATAATTATAGGGCCATAACTCAGTCTGTGTACTCTCGGGGGACCTACCAGACAAGCGGCTGCTATTTTTTACTCACTTGAAAAAAGAAAAAAAAAAAAAAAAAAAGAAAAAGCGGTGTGGATGCTAAGATACCCATCATTTGACACCCAGGATCGACTTATCTTAATGTTGTTTCACAGAAGACTCGCATCAGCATGACAAATAGGAATGCGTGTTTGTATATTTCCTTTTTATTCCAATCTCCTGCCAAACTCCCAACAATTGTGCTCAATCATTGCATTGCTTGACACGTAATCCTATTTCACAGTATAATTCAGTTTGAATGAGGAGCTGCAGGCAACAGACAGCCTGGTGGGATGTCAGAGACCCGGGTTGCAGGGTTTATACATGAGCATGGGCTGCCCTCTAGTGTGTTTTGTCTCTTCTGCACCCCCAGGATGGAGGCAAGGCTGCAGCAGTGGTCGTACTGGTGGGAGATGGAGGACATTTAGAGGGTCACTTAAGCCAAATTTCAATTTTCTCTCACGAAAACATATGGACACCACTCGTGGTAAGTGAGAAAAACATGTTTCTTGTAATTTGGGTGAACTGGCCCTTTGAATACCCCAAAATGAACATATTTTATGGGCCCAATGAATCAAACTTATACAAATTCTTAATTTTCTTTTTGTTTGCATTTTTATCACGTTACAAATTATATTTATATTTGCCAACTGACCTCACAGTGCCAACTGATATGCGATGCAGATGCGCTTGTTGAACTGCACGTATCCAGATGTGAGCGAAGCGTCAGCAACAAGTCTGCACTCCGGCAGCCACTAGGGGGCGCTGTAATCAAAGGAAACCCCTCTGAACACCTCTGGCTCCGTACAGACCCCTCTTGCATGGATATCATATCAATAACCATCCATCCAACACTGGAGACTGATGTCTGACAACATGAACAGGGTGTCGTGTCAGTGTTTGTTCGCTGTGACTGTTTCCTCTATTATGGGGAGCACATTAGCTGAAAGGAAAGAAATCTGTCTATTTCTGGCTGGTGTTCCTGGTTTAGGACATGCAGATAGTATCAAACTTCAAGTCTGGAACATATTTGAGTCTCTATCTTGTTTCAGTGTAATTTAGTCCGATGCACTGCGCTGTCTGTATGTTGCAAAAGCAGAAGTTGTGGTAGGAGGGAGCTTTACTGTAAAGAAATGTCAAATTAACACCAGCAGTTACTTTCTCTCTCTATGGCCCATCTTTTCCCCTCCACTCCCCTTCTCCATCCTAATCTCTAATCTTCAGAGATTTCAATATGATATACGAGGGACTTCAAGATAACAATGAACTGATAGAATCTCCATGAGCTGCTCTGTGACAGCGCAGTCAGCCATCGTGTCCTCTGATAATCAATGTTTTCTTGAGAAGAGGACAGGGCACAACAAGAGAACCGGTCTGGAGGGAAGCCGGAGAGATGACAGAGGCTGGCGATAGAAACACGGGGGATCGAGGGATGAAGGGAGGTTTAAATGTGGATTGAGGAATGAAAAGGGTCTGGATGGATGGAGGAGAATCAAATCTCCAGCTCTGGGGAGGTCCACACACTCAGGATCCATTAATCCTGCACAAATCCCCCTTTTCTTTATGTTTCATTTCCTCCTCCTTCCTTGAGAAAAAGTAAAGAAAGTCTATAGTTTTCCATGTACTTTTCCATAATCACCAATGTTCTCTTATCAGCTGTTTAATCGTTACGTTTTGAATATGGCTTCTGTAATGCAATGCCTGTTTATATTTTCTCTCTCTTGTTTCCACTATAAACATTTTCAGAAGTTGGACATTCTCCTTCTAGCTTTGCCTTGAGAACTGATGTAAACCACAGAGGGTTAATAGAGTTGCAGGAGGGAATGGATATACATTTGGGACTAGTCAGCTTTATAATTTTCCTCCTTTTTTCCTTATTGAAGAGGAGTGGATTACTTCCAGACCTTGACAAGGAGACTCAGTCTCAGAGGCTGCTTCCATCCAAATGTTCCTCGAAATCTTTTTAGTAACGCTTGCAGTGTGGCTGCAGCGAAGGATTGTTGGCTGTGTGTCGGTCCAACACTTTGGTCCAGAGTGAAATATCTTGTGCATGGGTGGTTATGGAATTTGGTACACGCATTCATGGCCCCCAGAGGACGAAGACCTTTCCCTTCTACCTCCATCTAGTGTCACAAACAGGTTGACGTTACCCTAAGCACAGCTGAGGCTGATGAAGTACGGTTAATATTTATAATTCAATAAGGAAAGATCAATAGGTAGTGCATAATATATATATTAATTTAGCAGCAAAGAAAGACTTTGGTGATTAGACCCTTTAGAAAACAGACCCATGGGGAAAGAATATATGACAGGATCCCCCTCAGTTAAATCTCCCAGATCATCCTGGATGTCACGGTGCAGGGGAGGTGGTGGGTTGCACAATAGCAGGTCTGGAAGACGGCATGACAGGATTGCAATATTATTGAAAGAGCAGCATGCAAGGACCTATTGGCTCCAATGTGGACAGAAAGATCATATCAGACATGGTTAAGTTGGAATTTGTAAATGCAAGGAACTGTGCGAAAAAGCGGAAGAAATGGCAGAATTTCACCACAAGGAATAAAGAAAAAAAACTTGTAGTTTGTAAAACTGTAGTTTCACTTTTGTTTCATGAGGTTGACTAGAATCACATGAGCATCACAGCTTGATTTTTTTTTTTTACTCTGATTTCCTTTATATTAATTTCATTGTCAGCAATGTTTTCAGATAGTTAAGCTACATTATAATTGTCTCTTTTTTGGAAAGGGGAGACTGACTGAAAAGAAAGTGTTAAGAGTTACATGTTTCTCTGTGGGCTGAGAACATCCCTGAAACCTTTTAGGCTAATAAAACTCTTTGGAAAATGTCAAAAATGCTCTGTCATCAAGACTAACACCAGACTGTTTTACAGGGTTTTTACCAAACAACACTGCCATAACTGCAATGTCCAACTGCACAGTGGCAACATTTTTTTTTTGTGAAAGAAAATCAAAACAGCAGAAAGTAGTTTTAATTAAAGAAGACAGTACAGTAGACCTGTGCTTACACTGGATGACACCTGATCTCCGTAATAATTCGTGAGCTATTTTCACAGTTTCAGCCAGGATAAGTCGTCATTCGTTCACATGCTTCTGATCAGTTCGTGAGTCTCTGCCTGCTGACCCATCCATAGCTCATGTTTGGGTCCAGGCATGTCTGAAGGTGTAAGTGACTCACTGCTGTATTGCTGTTTGTTTGGGTTTTGATAACATGGGGGAGTGAGAGTGACTCGGTCTTAGCACCTTCCCTCTGGCTATCCTCTTTAACCTCCTTCTAATACTAAAAATAAATATCTCAGGGAGCCCAGAGGGCCAATTTAGGTTTCCCCACTGTGAGGCAAGATGGGGTTCTTTCAGACTCCCTCTAGTGTCTATTGAATGACACAGTTTAAACCAATTTGGCTTTTTGTGTAACCTTTGACCTTAAACAAGCCAGTTGGTCCGCTCATGAACATTTCCTGGATGGTTACTGGAGCCATGTATCATGGCCGAGTGCCTCGGGGGCTCGGGCTGAATGCATTTGTACTTTTGTCAGAAGCCCCTCCATAGGAAATCTATTAACACTGGGGTTTACTTAATCAGCATGAGTGATGGCCATCACTATTGGTTAAGCAACGGAGAAAAATAGGAGCTGTGTCACAAGGTCATGCTCCAGTGCTGTCTAATGAAAGTGCTTTTTGGTGGTTTGTCCTGCTTAACAAATCCATCACCTGGAAAGTGTAAGATTAAAGGAGAATATGAGCAACATTTAGAGTTATGGCCCATTAACTTGTAAGTCTGGTCTACATTTTCCTCAGTCATCCTGCAATGCTGTCACTGGACGCTGTAAAATAGCAATAAAACCAACTTTGATGTAATGAAATGAAGACTCTAATTTACAATGATGGAATATCTTGCACTGTGGAAGTTGTTTTTCATCCTATACGACAATATATTGAAAGTAAAGGTGAATTTGGAAAGTACTTGAAACACTGACTTTCTTTTACTATAGTGATTGCATTTCACAATATGAAAAATGCAAAGAAGAGAGGGACATATATATTTAAAACACATCAAAAATATCCACAGATTACCATCAAAAGTCATCACATAATGGAAATCTTTCATCTCATCTTTTTATAGGCTCATCTGTCACCAGACCCTCTCATATGCATAATTATAACCAAGAGAACAGGTGAAGCTTTGTTGTGGTCATTGTATCTACTTCTCTTTTGTCCTCCACCCTGATAACGGAGAGGCCTGCAATATGTCTCAACCTATATATAATATGCTTCCTTTTAAAGACAGTGTAGCCACAGCAGGTTGTTCCATATGGTCTATATGGTTACATCGGAGGGAGTCTTGTGGTCCTGATGTGGCGTCCTCGAGTTACACTGTGTTTTAGAGTAGATCAAAGTGGAGCCACCATCAGCCGGGATGCTCTGAGCATCAGACACACAGGGAGGGTCATCAGGCGGGGCTGCTAGGAAGGTGTCCAACTTCAAGGCCTCTGAGCGGGGCATGTGTCATCCGCCATTGTGAGGTGGCCCAGTCGGTTGGGGGTACCACAGAGGGAAAACAGCAGGGTGCCCTCAGGGATACGAAGGACAGGGACCCTTTGAAATGGGTAGGGTTGCAGCTCTGTGGCTGCATGACCCTTCAAGAACCCCACCCTACTTCCACACATCACATATGGACACCTCCGAAAACTACCCATGGGAGCACTGTGGCTCCCAGACCCAGGGAGTGTAACCTGAGAGTGGCTGTAGCAGCCTGTCAGACCACTGATGGAGTCTCCCCATTGGTCCAAACAGGAAGCGAGCGTGACCCTGTGAAGCCCTGGGGTCGAATGCGTCTCTTAGAACGGTGACAATTGGATTAGTGTCTTATGTAGGCCAGACGGCCTTGGGATCCCATAAACACAGACACATTCACACAAGTAGAACTAGCCTGGGACCACTTGCACTTGCAGACTTTAAACACACACATTTTTTAGCTGCCTGGCTCTGAGGCACTGAAGCTTAACTTTAGGTTGCCCAGTTTTGTTCAGGCAACAGCAGCGCGGATCATCATGGGCATGATGACACCATTTTAATTTTTGTTTCATGATAGGGGATCGATAATTGAAAGCGTGCTATCTATTTTCAATGGATGAGTCATCCAGTCCGCCGTGCTGCTCTTTCTATCTTTAGCACTGCATTCATTTTTTCTAGCACAGTTTTTTATGTGAACAATCTAGCAGAAGACACACACCTCCTCTTTAGGGAGAAACATGGAAACTGTGTTTTATAGCTCTGCTCCCTCCTGGCCTTTTTCCTCTTCTGTCTTCCTCTGCCTTTCTCTTTATCTTGCTCCCTCTCTCATGCTCTTTTCTTGCTGTCCTTTTCCTCTCTGTTGAGTAGATGAGGGCATGCCACCATCACTTTTATAGACTTAAAAAAAGATGATTAGACAGATTTAATGCCAGTGGAGCCCGTTTGCTTGCGTGGTCAAAACATTTTGTGTCCACAAGTACATTTATATACATGTGTGCATGTTGTACGTGTGTGCATTTGTACTGTACATACGTGTGTGTGTGTGTGTGTGTGTGTGTGTCTGTGTGGTCATATAAGTGCATTTAAGCATGTGGCTGGCTCAGAGGAGCAGTGGTGCATACAGTACACTATCATCAGTCACAGCCCAGAGCCAGCCCTGCTTTAATGGCTGCCATAATTAAAAAAGCTTTTAGAGGAGGGTGTGCCACTAAAGAGGGCAAGGTGGGGGCGGCGCTGGGCTGGTTGACGGCGCAGATTGAATAGTGCAAGACAACTGCCTGCCAAAAGAAAAACAGGTTCATTTTGCATGGGCATACTGCAAAAATTGCAGAAAATGTAATTTCTTCTAACTGGGTGCCTAATTTATTCAACTCACTCAGAGGTGTTGAGCATATGATGAGCCTATACCTGTTGAAAGCCTTTTTTTTTTAGAGAATGCATGTTGAAATATTAAGACTACAGCTTATGGTTTCATAATGTACTGTAATGGAAGTAGTGTTCCGATCCTTTACTTAAACCTGCCATAACTGATTTTTTTTTTGGCCACTTGGGGGCAGCAGAAAGAAGTTGTGAACACAATACTTGTTAGAAAACAGTTTATTTATGGAGCAACATTATCATTCATTCGGAGTCGTTTTTTTTGGCCATCTGATGACTCTCTTTTAACTCTTTTTTTGGTCCATACCAACTCCAGAGGGAAATACCTGTTTCTTAAGCTGCTAAATGCTCCACCATGTTAACCAATGTAACTGTATCTGTATACCGTTTGGTGCTAAGCAGGTCGTGTACAGTCGGTTTTTAGAAATGTTTATACTGTTTGCCAAAAACAACACTATGACAGCAGTGAGAATAAAAGAAAACAGTAAAGTTGCTAAACAATGAGCTCAAACTCACTATTAGGTTCTGTAAAACTGAGCGGAGCTGCGGATTTGGGTGATAATACTACAAGCAACCCCTTTTACATTGTCACATTGTGTTTGCATCTTCATTTGATATATTATTTAGTAGCAATTCAACAATGTGAAAAAAACATTACAAGTATAAGTAAAAATCTAACTAAAAGTGAAAATCTAACTTAAAGTAAAACTACAAAGTTATTATCATCGAAATGTATAATGTATGTATATTATATAAGACATGCACATGGCTAAAGAGTAAGATTTGTAATATGCAAGTATTGGTGGGCTTCCAAAAGTGGGAAATAGAACCACTGGTTTAATCTATAAAAAATAGTGTATTTTATGAGTTCATTTTAGATTTTGTACCAGCAAATGAACTAGTAACTTTAGCTGTCAGATCACTGTAGTATGGAATTGCAGTGAAGTCAAAATAAAGTATAATACAAGTAACTCAAAATTGAACTTAAGAGGAGTATTGGAGTAAATATACTACATTGCACAACTGGTAATGTAACAGAAAAAATACAGGCAGCCGTCTTTCATAAACAGTCTGTTATGCTGTAATGTTGCATGAAGAGCCTGTGGAGAGTCAGGAAATTCATGCTGATGTAAAGAGGAACATGGAAGTGCTTCAGGCTGTCTGCAGCACAGACTATGACCTCAGCAAATGTATTAGTTAATCCTATAAAAGATGTTACCAAGAGGTCATTGTGGCATCCTCTGGCCACTAGAGTGAGTAGAATTAACTTTAAATTCATTAACCAATTTATTCTACTACTGTACACCTACCTCATGCAATACCACTGCTGAACTGAATCCTTGTTGCCATTTGCTGCTGTGTTTACATATCTAGAAAACATTTATTTTGCTGGCAAAGCTCTGTAACGTAAATACTACGATCATGGATGGAAACAATTACACGTCTCGGCCATACCATCAGTGATAACGGTGTAAGACTCTAATGTAAACATACTGGAGCACATAAATATTCATAAGAGCCAGGGAAGAGGCTGGATTAGATGCTGGTATAAACAGGATTCAGGGGCTTTTTTATGTTTGAGTCATGATGAAGGAAATGCATGTAGCTATGTTCAGCTGCTGGTCAGTGTACTGTACAGAAGTTCATATTGCATTACACTGGCTCCAGCTAGGAAATTCAAGTCAGCCAATTTTGACAATTATTCATCAAAACCAGATTTGTGACTGAGATAGTTTTGCATTGGTAAACTATGTTTTCACACAGTACAGGTTATACTGTAATCCAGTGTGTAGGTGTCCATCCATTAGATGTGTGGAATTGTGTCAAAATGGCTTTTGGACGTGTGGTTGTGATTAGCGAGGGCCTTAAACTACCCCCAGGTTGTGAAAACATTCAAAAACACTTTTCATTTCCTTAGCTTCAACTCGAGAGCATCCTGATTCTCACGCTGATTCTCTCTCTCTCTCTCTCACTCACACACACACACACACAGTGCACTCTCTCCTCCCTATGAAGGTAAATGATTCCACCCTCTCAAATAAGTCCAGGGGAGCAGATCTGCTTTACTGTGGCCTCTCGAGTCATATAGAGGAGGTCTGAGCCTGGTGTGTACAACTACTGTGCCCCACAGTTTATCTCCACTGAACCTATTGAATATCACATGGGGCATAAACATCCCCAGGTAAAAGCAGCGACTTGGGCGAGAAGTGTGAGTTTTGGGTTCAGGCACAGGTCAGAGTTAAAGAAAGGCTGAGGTTAAAGGTCTGTTTGCTGAACTGTTTCTACCTCCACGCTGAGTGTCTTTACTCACATTTATTTACATTAAACTGCACATGACAAGCTCATAAATGTACCCATGATGCAAACCTGCACATTTTGTATAAACAAATTATCTATAGCTATAGCAAATTATCTAAAGTGTGTAAGTCATAACTGTTTTTAGTGTGTCATTATGTACTGTATATGTGTATTATTTTGTAATTGTTTTTATTTTTAAATTTTGTTTTTAATGAAAAAAAGTTTGGTTGCAGTCCCACTACCACTGCTCTCGAGTAGCATTGCAGCCAATTAGCACATCATATTTTAAATCATACTGTATATTAAACGTGAGCAGTTTTATTTACTGTAATTGGTTTATGTTAAAGATGCTGGTTGTATATGTTTAATCCCACTTACTGCTATACTGTTTTATTTGTTGCATGTTTTTTTTTGCTGTGCCCTATTATCGGCTGCTGGAATGACCATTAATTCCATGTGGGGATCATTACATTTTAATTTAAACTGATGTTGCGCAGTGTTTGACATGAAGTTGATGGGGTAGGGGTGAACTGGACCCCCCTGTCCTGCTCCAGAAATGGGAAATGGGTGGAGGTGTTAAAGTGCTTGGAGTCTCCTGTCCTTAGGCCCAGGTGGGGGCAGTGGGAGTTTCTGTGCTGGTTCTTATGTTCAGGAAGAGAGCAGGCAGGGGTGCAGGATCTGAGCAATTACACTATTTGGGTTACAGGGGAGCTATTTATTTGCGCGGTTTGACATGTTTCTGTCGACCAGGGGAGCTGTGCAGTATGGAAAACCGATAGCTCAGAAGTGTATTTATTTATTCTGCAGGCGAAGCAGCCAAACAGAACAAGGCTGGGGAGAGGAACTGGAAATTAGAAAGTTAGAAAGTACACAGGGTGAGAGAAAGAGACAATTTACAGAGTTTTTCAAAGAGTCGGATTTTGTCCCAGCATGCTGTGCATTGAGTCCTGTGGAGTTGTGTGTGGTAGAGAGGACATGTCCTCCATCTGCCGGCATGACTTCCCAGACACAACATGATGCTGGCCACTGACCAGTGGTGAGATGAGTTATGTTTCTATTCCTGCTTCATTGACTGTCCGTTATGCCCCACCCCCCTTAGTTACTTTTGCTACGCCTGTCAAGCTTTCCATTCTTGCACAACACTGCAGATTACAGTTTAAAAGTAGCAGATTTACCACTTGAAATTCTCAGTAATTTAACTTAGTGAAAAAGACAAAAGCAGGCACAGCTTGCTATCGATTTTCTTGCGAACATAAACTCTATGAGTTGGTTTAAAAGTCTACAGCTGACTTTCTAATGTTGCCAGCTAACTCGTTATAATATTAGTATGTTGTGAAAGGGTCTTAAATGTCCACTTGATGGCTAAATACATAATATTGTATGTATTGTATCGCTGTTACTTCAGCCTCCATATATATGTTCCCTCTATAGTTCTGGTTTTTACATTATTGGTGGCAGGAAATCAAAAAGTGAAGCTTCAAAACATAAAAGTAGAATAGCAGTGAGTGAGTGTGACGTCCAAAGAAAGCTTATCTACCCAATGTTACATGTTTTGCCTCTTTAATCCATCATACAGCAGCTGCTATTGGCTGTTTATGTCACCGCCACTTGTCGCTGCTGACATGCAGAGTTGCCCAGTACAGTTTTAAATATCATGTTGTTGATTTTACGGTCAGCACATCTTCAAACAATTCTCAGCCTTCCTCTGCTATTGTGTGAGTTTATAAATAATTATGTGGGTTTTTTTATACTATGCACAGGTAAAGATCAAGAACAATCAGATAATCAGAACTTTTACCCTTTCCTGTAATTATCAACATCATTGTCATCATTATCTTTTTTCTTCTTTTTCAATATCACATCTTCTTTCATATTTTATTTGACTCTCTCAAACACACACACACACACACACACTTCTCTCAGTGTGCTAATGTTGACCATGTGTATATCTGGTAACTATTTTAACCCTTAAATGCATGCACTCAACTCCCTGAGATTTCCCGAAACTACTTGTCTTTAACAATGTTGTGTTGTCAGAATGTCACAAATGATAAAAAGCATTATTTTCCTAATGTAAGAGTGTTCCATTTTTTATTTGCGATAGGCTCGATGCAAATAATAGTTGGTAATGTTGTGGTTGGCCTCATGATGACACTGTTGTCTCACTGTTACTGTGAATAAATACAGAGGCAATTATGAAAAAGTTTGTTTATATTAGCTCACTGTCCCAGTTACATGATCAGATGTAGTGCAGAGCAGCAGTTTCTTTATTATTGGTGGGTTTTAGAGATGATGATGAATTTTATTTTTTCTTGTGCATCAGATTATTTAAAAGCAGAACTGGAGCATGAGACGAAGCTAGCCGATAAGCCATCTCAGGGGAAGTTAGGACGGATGAGGGAAACTTTTCCTTAACTGCCTCTACCTTGCTGCTATATACGTGCTATGTCGTAGTTTCCAAGAGATTTCAGAAGCGGCACACTTTCCTGGGAAACCTTGGCCTTTAGCAAGAAAAGGAAAGAGGTAGAGGTAGGAAGTTTGTTAGATGCCACATCTGTCAGACTTGACTGCAAAAAAAAGTGCCACAAACAAGTAACTGTGATTTGTGATTACTCTGTTGACTAATTTAGGTTCGGTATGTTCCAGTCTATGAGTAGTTACAGTAGCCTATGTGTCAGATAGCACAGTATAAACATGAAATGCTGGGTACACCTAATTATATGGATCAACTCACATTTTTCTGTCTAAATTATTATATAAGGTTAACAAGCAATATGATTTTAATTTATAGTTTAATATTTGTGGTATAGTATGTGCACTTGCCGGGTTGCTAAATACCCGAGGTATGGATGAATGTTTGCAAGAAAGTGCAATTTAAGGGTTAAATTCCAAACCTTATGCCCTTGAATTGTACTCATTCCTGGATAAACACAACTAATCCAGCGCTCACGCAGCTACAGAGAATATGGAATCAATACAGCCAAGAGTGGATATTATTGTCCAATATTATGAGTTTTTCATTTTCATAATTCACACTATTTATAGTATTTTCTGTGGTTGGAAGAACAGGTCGTGCCACTCATGGTGGGAACGGCAGGCTGTTCTGCTTTCCACGGCGTGTCAGGCATGAAAGTGGCTTGAAGGATAAAGTCATGCATGACGACTGCATCCAGATCCTGCAGAGATTTCCCTCTTGATGGCTTTCAACACTAGATTACAGGTGGATTACCTGCTGAGCAACATGACAGGATATGAAATGGTTCACTCTTGCACCATTTCAGTCCAGGGATATTGATTATTCTTATGCTCATGAAAAGCTATGATGTAAGTGAACTTTACTTTAAGAGCCCATTTGATATTAGTGCTTATTTTAGTTTATGTAGGCTTATATAAGTGTGTGTGTGTGTGTTTACGTGTGTCTAAACGCATGCCTGTGGTTCTGCTGATTACACCGGTTCTATGTGGTGACTAATGAAAAAGTTGTATGTGACTAGCTGTCTGATGGGAGTTGTTGTCGAGGCACTTTGTCACCCCGAGACTCATTAGGTGCTTATGATGCTGATGGTGACTCACATATATAATTGATTATTTATCATAGTGAAAATCAACTGCAGTCTGGCTGTGGTTAAAGAATATGAAGTGGCTTTGGAGTTATTGTTTGATTGCATTCGGGTCACGAGGCCGGTTTGCTGCCGCAGGCCTTATCTCAACGTAATTTTTCTGCTTTGGCAGGAGATGTGTCACATGGACCCCAGTGCGCCAGCTTCTGTCACAACTTTGTAGAATCTTTCTCATCATGATTACTTAATTCTCTTGATTCTGCCTGTCAGTCTCCTGCAGTGCATCGTACCCTATAGCAGGTTAAATCTGTTACATTCACACTGATGAGCTGAAAACTGTTGATTCTGTCACATCCTTCAAATGCAGACTCACAGCTGTCTACCTGAGTCTGTCACTTTGAGGAGTGTTTACGATAAGCCTTGATTTTACATTTACAGCTCTTATTTGTTTTCAGGCACAAACAACACAGTTAACCAAACAGCCAGTCAACCAGTTGTGTTTTCTTCTTAGCTAAGTATGTTTTTTCAAGTAAGTAAGTTATAAGTTTTAAAAAGTGTATCCATATCTGTTTTGTGTAATAGGAAATAGTAAAGTAGGAACCAATAATGAATGCATTTTGTAGTAGGTGTGAATGTCTGGCAAGGTGACACATCTTATGTTTTCTCATGAAAAAACTGTGATTCACTCGTATATGGTATTTTCTATTTTCATCTGGACCACATGGGATTATACTACAAGATTGCATCCTGAGGCATTTAGCCCACAGTGTATTTGACATGCTCAAATTGGAATTTGCCAGCAGTGTCACTACATTTGGTAAAAGTTAGCTTTTCACTTTAGACAACTGCCCTATCGGTGCAGAAGCAGCAACTTGGATCAGGTGGAAGAAATGGATTAGATTTTATTGTTATGTGAGGAGAATTCATGTTTCTCCCAGCCACAGATATGTGACATGGAGGACTGGCCGACAAAGAGCTGATCCTCTGTTTACATGACTGAAATGTAGCCACTCTATTAGCACAAACAGTCAATATTTGACAAATGAGCTGAATGAGTGGAGGCCCGTTGGACAGCGAGAAACCAATCAGGAGGTGAAGTTTTATTTACAGATCAGAGCAGCACCTACTGTCTTCACCTCCTTTTATTAGAGGGGAACGTTTTCACCAAGGTGATTCATCAATAGTGAGACTTCCCCTACTTTCTTATCTGATGTTATCTGGGTCGAGGCCTCTGCCCTGCTCCGACAGCCTCAGTGCCATGCCCCGTGATGGATAGTGCAGAGGTGCTGTGATTTTGATCCGAAGCACCATTTCTTTTCGGAAACAAACCTCCTGCTTCTCCGGCGCCAGAAATCCACAGTGGCGAGGCTCGAAGATGTGGCATTAGCTATGTTCTTTGATACGTGGTGTAACACAACCTCTCATTACTCACACAGACGTTTTATTGCAAATGTAAATGAGAATGGCCCTGAGCTTAGAATTTATCAATGTCACATCTGTGAAGGCTCTGAGAGTTTTTTAAACTTTGACTGATAAAGCAAATAAGACCGTGAGAGGGCAATTTGGCTACAAGTGTAGCACTGTTCTGCCGAGGCGTGTGATGTCTGTTGTTGTCGTTTATTTTCACACCCATTTTTGTTCAATACACTTATTTGTTTTTCCATCACTCGAAATAGGTGAACATGACCTTGACCGCAACATGCTGAGCCGGGTAGCCAATAGGGGGGGGGGGGGGGGGGGGGGGGGGGGGGGTAAGGGCATGCTGAGCACGGGTGGCCTCAAAAGTGGGATAGCAGTTAGATTAACAACTTGGGGAGATTTGTTTATGAATGTCAGGGAGTTTCTCTCTTGGCTTTGTGAAGGTGCAGAGGCCCTAATTTGTCTGGTTAATGCTGCTAATCCTGCTCCTGGAGATCGTCCGGGGTCTGCCTGCTGTAATGCCTTCCAGGCTGCTGTCAAAGGGAGGAGAAAATTATTTTTATTAATGTGTTTTTAAAGGCTCACAAGGTTCTGCTGTTGAGGGCTATCAGAGTGAACGATGATCAGGCAGAGACAATAGGTTTAGGACACACATTAGAGCACCTAATGGTCCTCTCCATCTTACCCACACACACACACACACACAAAGGGATGTACACGTAATGCTCATAATGCCATCATCTAAACCAATACACACAAGCATAGACCAAAATCCACATGCATGAAACATTTCCTGTCACCAATTAATCACAAATGATAAAAAAAAGAAAAAGAAACTGTGAAAAAGAAGACATTAGACTATTTTCATTTCATGCCTTTGTTTATGAGATGGCAGCCAGTTTCCATTACAGTCTTCTGTTTCTGTTTAAACTGGGCCAGGCCATCCAAGTCTCAACAGAACGAAAAAAGAAAGAAAGAAAGAAAACAAAACCCCTCGACTGGCAGCACCATCTATTGTGTGGCCGTTTCTCTTTGTGAAAAATCATCTCAGCATAGTTCCTTCTCTGTAATCCATATAATAAACTCACTTTAAATACCTGATGCTGCACAATAGTATAGTTCTGCGTGGGATGGCTGTAATTTTCTGCGGGTCTGTTTACTGTGGTCGCCCTCAGCATGAAGCTCATTTTGTAGTCAGTCCAAATTTGCTACAAAATAATAGATTTTATGACTTTTGCATGCTGTTGTTCAATTTCCGGGTCTCTGTACGGATTAGGACATACTGTTATCAGGGCTCTGGATGGATTACCAGTATTATGACTCGTGCAGCTGCTTGATGGACGTGCTAACAAAGAGCTGAACTTGCTGTAGAACACTAATGACTGCTGATTATCTCAATTGAACCTACTGTGTCATCCCCTGGAGTCGTATGCAGCACCATCATCATGTTTCTGTATATATACAACTGCAGTTTTGCTTGCTTTACAACATACCTTGCACATTTGTTGAGTGAAATAATCAAAAGATGTTTCTGATTTGTTCGCCCCCCCCCCCCCCCCCCCCCACATCCCAGCTGTCTCCGCCCTCCTCCCCCCCCCCCCCCCCCCGATCCCCTTATGCTTTCAGTTTTCCTCACAGGAAGTGATTTACTGTCAAACACATTCCAACAGCCAACCCCAACTACACACACTGATCCATCCAAACAGACCCTGAACTTTAGTTTTTCCCATTTTCTGGCCTCCCTTCTTCTTCTGCCATGGTGGAACATCATGGTTTGAACCTCTTGTCTTTTTCAGGTTCATCTCTTGATCAGGCCACTTTGATCAACTCTCAACTGCAAGCTGTTTTATCTATTCGGGATACTCTGAGGATTATTTGTTATTCCATAGTGTGTTTGTCCCTATGATTGTATGTTGGTACTTTTGCCTGTTTGTTCTTCTCTTTTGTTTGTTCTAACATGGATTGCACTGATTGGATGTTGAGTAAACCTGGGGAAATGATGCATCTCACTAACACATCATTTTCAATTTTTACGTTTCTGGCTTAAGTAGGGCACTTTCTTGTTGTTTCTGCTGATGTCTAACAAAGGTGTTAAACAAAACACACATTTGATTTTGGTAACAACTGTAGAAATAATGCATCACCCCACAATGTTGTGGCATTTTCAAATCGATACTTATTGTTCCAAGCAGGCAGAACGTTTTCTTTTTCTCTTAGTAACTTCGCCATCCACATTTCCAGTATCCTCACTGTAACTCATTCTCTCTCTTTTGTCTTATATCCTCTCTCCCTCTTTTTGTCCCATCATGTTTTCCTTCTCTTCTTCCTCTACTTCCCTCCTGTCTCTGCATTTCCGAGTCTGAAACATCCTGTTCATGGCTCCATATTGACAAAGACACAGCTGGTCTGGGTCTGCATGTGGGCAGGCTGCTCCAGCTTTATTTATGCCTCTCCCCTGGTTAGGCAGTCGAGCTCTGGAGCAGCTGGCTGCAGTGTTCAACCGGACTCTGCCATTGTACCCCTCGTAAGTGGTACTTGGAACCAAGTGCCTCATTAATTATGCAAAAGGGCAAAAGGGACTGTTTTAATGCATAGTGAGCCAGTCTTACTGAAGTGTAATACTAATCAAGTGAGTGGTTTGCTGCATTATGCATTAGAAAATTTGATTTATTTTAATTGTGGGTTGGTTTTGCGTCTGGATCCCTGGACAAAGGTAGGTGGGGAAACAAGAATGAGTAACATAGTTTCGCTCCTTATCAGCCATCCTTGTAGTGCCCTTGAGAAAAGTGTTTTTACACATGAGAGGCTGTAAGTATGTAGGACTAAAAACTGTTTTTGAACTCCAATGCTGTCCAGAAAAGTGGACTGGGATTCAATGACAACAGAAAGCTGGGTTCATGTTAATGTATTAATGTTAAAGGTGGTGCAATCTGCAGCAAAGCATTTCATGCCATAATGATTTTGTAAATGTGTTCATTGAGTGTTGCAGCTTGCATGCATCACGTAATGCCCCACATTTGGAGAAGAGAAATCCTTTCTGACTGCAGCTGTTTTCGGTGATCTGCTCACCTTTAAGTGCAGGCATTCTGTGAAGTGAAGTTTCATTAGATAGCGAACACACTTCAACAATGCTCACAATGAAATAAACTGAGGAGGAAAACAAAATCTGAAATGTTTCTGTGCTTTCTTCCATGTTTTCAATTTGAAATTGAAAAGGTGCGTCTTTGATATGGAGTGATACACAAAAACACTCTGTGGTTTGGATAACCTTTCTAGTGCGTGGAAATAATTTTCTAACGGTGAAAAACAGCTCAATTGTGAAAACACCTCCAAACCCTCAACTACTCCAGTAGAGCTGCCAAATGATCAACTGAAGTCTGTGGTTGCACTGAGAAGCTCTAAATGTGTGTTTTTGTGTGAATGTGAAGCAGGTTTTGTTGGAAAACAGTAAAAAAGCTGACTTTACCTTCCCTGCACGAATGAAGTAAAAAATACTAAACTGAAACACACACAGACAGTTCACTAAAGTCAAATTCTTCTATTTCAACTTAAATCCATAGTCTTGCATCTCTGCCATTTTACCATACAATACATCTGCTGGTTGTCATAACAGCCGGCCGTCCAGTTTCTACATGTGTGTTTGATATGGCGGCTGATTTGGTTGGTATGTAAACGTTTTGTCGCTGGTGGTTTGAGGGGGTACAACCGCAATTCAGACCACTGCTGCTTGAGACCGAAACATTACACCCCGGCCTGCAGATTCACTCAGCTGGAGCTACCAGGTTTGCGCAGTTGGCAGTGTTGGGTGGTTGTCTCCAGAGGTTCGGCTGGTATTTCAACTCTGTGTTAATCTGTGGTAATTAGAAAGATCCATCTGGGCTACGGTGAGCCAGGGGAGTGTGCCATACACATGTTCACGCATGAAGTACTCTGCTCACTGAGTGCTGGATGTCATCCTGGCTTTACAATCACATCAGGACAACACAGCAACACATGTATAGTATGTGGTGTAGGGTGGCATGTTAATAGAATAAAAAACAAATCAAGGCTGTTTCTATGTGTTCTGTGTGTGCAGAGACAGTGTGCATGAATTATATACTGCATATTTAATTTACAGTCATGATTTAGGTGATTGCAGTGCTTTGTTATAGTCATATTAGTTTTATTTAATACTGCACCATTTTATTATTTAACATTCTCTGGAAATGATATCTCAGGAAGTAAAATATCAATCCCCAATAAATTTTGTGATTTGATTAGTTGATGAAATTCAAATCCTTTCAGATGTCTCAAGGCTCTTACAGTGTCCTACATCATATAGCAGGCAGGTCAACTTCTATTAATGAAGAAAATGTCCATTTAACTGCGTAATCAACCATATCATATTAACATATAGATGTAATGTTTTAATGTAATATTATACTGTATTGATTCTCACAAAAACGTGCTATTGTGTGAATGTCTATGTGTGTGGTGGTGGGCAGAGGATGGTGGGGGTCAGGGTGTGGGGTTTGTTGGAGCATGTGTGTGCCAGCGCTCTCCTTGTGTGTTTAATGTAACATATGAGGCCCAATTAGATCTTTAAAGGCGCCAATGTGAGAGGTGGTGTTTAGTACACCGAGCCCTGCCTGAAGAAAAAACATTGTTAACTTTAAAGACTGTGTGTGCCTCTATCACGCTCTTAAAACTTCTCTATGGAGTTTTTGACCTCCAGCGGCGTTATGGAGCTGTTTCTCTATGTGTGGGTCCCTGTTTTGTTCATCTCGTGTATGCAAACGACACGATGCACAGTCCTACTAATAGTGTCACACTATTCCACTAATCAACAGATGGCAGTAACACACCAAGATATGCTGCAATGTATGATCAATATGATCATTGAAACAGTTTCTACTTGCTGTAATAATTCTTCCAGTTCATACTGGCCGTTAAAAGATCCCTTTCTAATGTGATTCAAGTATAAGAGATGGGGGACAGTCCTTGTTTTGTGCAAAAAAATATTCCAAAATCAAGCTGAAGCTTATATCAGGCTTCAACAGCCAAATTAGCTTGATCAACTTTTTAGTTTAGTTCTTTTTAGTTTAAAATTCCCTGTTTGTGCTACTGTCCCTCTGCAGCTCGGCAAGGAAACTGTCAAACACAAAGAGGAAATTTCTTACTGAAAACAGTATCATTTTTGTAGATACCCTCTTAATCTGGCCAACTTCGACTGATGAAAGCATGAATTGGCATTATAAACTATTATTATTTTTATTATTATTATTATTATTATTATTATTATATACTATATTATTATTGTATTTTTGCACAAAACGAGGACAGTGTTCATCCATCACATTGGGTAAGCATTAGGAGGGTTTCACTTAATGACTAGTATGAAAAGCAGGAATGATTAATGGGCACCTCACTATTGTTTTAGGACAGCACACACACATTATACAAATAATATATATAACAAAAGCTTACAAATCTCATGCATTAATGTATTCCTGTAAAATATCCTCTTTGAATTTAAGCCATATTCACCAGTTTGGATGCAACATTTAAATGTTGTCACAGCAACAACATGACTGACATGTTGCAGCACCACAAAGAAATCTTTTTTCTGGCCCCCAGGTACGATCGTGATGGTGACGCAACATATATGAGTCAAGCTTCCTTTTCTTGTAACACATCTACGTAGTTACTGCATGATTCCAATTAATGGAAGAGATCATTTTAAGGACAACAATAGCGTGTATATAACTGATATTTTACTGCATGTCAGTTTCTTAAATTACCCTCTTATTTCTTCTGGTCCAAAGCCCATTTTGAACTGATTTCCATCGACAAAATAATTTGCTGGACTGATTGTGCTCGGATTTCATCATGCAGAGCATTTACTCTGAATTTCTTTGACTCTAAAAACATCTTCTGCCTTATTCACATTTTTATGTTTACAAAATGTTATTTATTGTTTGCAGCTCCCATTCAGCTTGTCTACGTCAGTGAACCATGGGAAAATGGGAGGTTAGTACCATGTCTTTGTACAAAACTTCTTCCCCCTCTTCTTTTTGTCCCTGGTGGGTTGACAAACATGTCCATTTCACCTGGTCCCAGTTGGTGTAATAGCAAGATATTGTCATTCTTAGTCTGATGAAACACAAAAATCTCTAATGATGATTACTCTAATTGCAGCTCAATTTGTCTGCTCCACCTCCCCTATCCCTTCCAGAGCATCCCTCCTCCCCACCAGTCTCAGTAATCTGCCATCAGCAGACCCTCCCTGGGTTTTCTCATGCAATTATGCAGAGCGGTGTGTTATTGGTTTCCATGGTGAATTTCTAAAACAAACATTAATATATGTGATAGGAGAGTGGCTTATTGATTTAAGAGATCTCGGGGTTGCTCTCATAATGTGTCCACGTTTGACCTTTGACCCGTCTTTATGCTCTATGACAACACAGCAGACTGTGGTTGTGATTGTGGTTGAACTGAGGAGACGGTGGGTCTTCCTCTATCGCTTGCAGACTGTGCCGTCCTCCTTCCACCCCCTCAGTTCACAGTCTCACAGTACCTCAGACCTCACCGACATGAAACACAGTCCCAGCGTGCATTAATGGTGATGACATATGAAATTTTCTGTACACAAAGAGGAGATTTTGGCAGATGCTTGAAAACAGCTCAGGTTGAAAGATTTATAGTTGCATGTTCACAGCACAGCTCCTACTTTATATGACGGATTCAGTATTGTATAAAAACGTACAAGCATGCAGAGCTTGTTAAAATGGTTTAATTAATTGCTGTAAGTAAGTTAGTACAGCTTTATTTACATAGAACCTATCAAAACAAAAGTTACAAAGTGCTACACAATTAAATCCTAAAAATATCTGAGATCTGGTGACATTCTGAGTCTGTCAAGAAACAGAGGCAGTCAAACTGTTAGACAGGTTGTAAATAAGACAACAGTTTATCAACAGAGTATCTAAATCACTGTACTTGGAGGTAAACACAAAAGTAAGTACACCTAAAATGTTGCAAATAAACCCGTCATTTCACAGGAAAACTTTGTGCACTACGGCTTGAATGATGGATAGAAAAAACATCAGTCCAAAAAAGTCTTGAGGAGTTTTTCAGAAATATTAACTGAACTGGATCCAACTGTAGAGTGAAACTATTCAAAGTTTTGGGGCAATGTCAACCCAAGCCCAACCAAAGTTCTGGGATCGTCCAGCAGACACTGTTTAGAACACCTGAGAGGCATTACATTGCTATATAGACACAACCATTTATATGTATGTTTCAAATGAAAGAGTGAAATGTGTCAGTCCTGATCACTGATCTGAAGCAGTCTCTTGATGACTTCCATGGTATAAAAAAAAAAGCTCTGAAAAAGTGCATGACCTCTGAACGTTTCCATGTTTTCCATACAGTAACTCATGTGCAGTCCTGTCATCTACAGAATATAACCACAACCCTCAGAGAGGCCAGTCTGCACTTGTCCGTCACAGCAAAAAATCCCCTTCTGTTTTTTCGCACACAGAGAGGCCGCAGTCCAGATTTCTCTGACAAACCGATCTCTTCATGCTGTATCTCGCCCCCTCTCTCAGGCTGTCATAGTGCCTTTTCATCACTTTGTGTTTGTGATCAGAGTGGCGCTCACCACCACTCTGTGGCGGGCTGATGTGGTTTCAGCCCCCAGACATCCTCTCAGGGAGTGAGGGCCTTGTCTTGTCATGTGATTTCCAGGCCATTCTGAAGGCAGCGTGGGCGTTGGCAGAGGAGAGGAAGAAAAGTGTGCAACTGGGCTAACTCATGCAACCCGTGGGTCGGCTGTGGTTTAGGCTTTGTGAAGAAATGCTGTTAAATTCGCCGCTTCGACTGACTTTTTTTACACTTGTCTGCCAAACACCAGCAACTTATGCCTGACCTCCACTCCCACTGCCGCTCCCTCTATACCTTTTACTCTGATGGTGGGGAAACACAACCTTTAGTGTAATTACCCTGACTGCATCTCCCTCATTAGACTCCTGCGGTGGAGCCCATAAACAGCTGCAGTATGTAGCCCCCACTGGGCCACACAGTATTCACTCTGGACTCCTCACCCACGCATACACCTAAATTCACATCACATAGCTATTAGCCAAACCTAATGCCATCCAGTTATGAGCATAGTTTTGCAAAAAAACCCAAAAAAAAACTGCTTTGACATCAGATTCAGATTGGGCAATGAACCATGATTTCATTATAACACCCAACAATCCTGGCAGTATGACAGTAAGCATTTTATTTCTTTCACATCCATGGCCAACATCACCACCTTCTGAGCCTCAAATAAATCTGCATTGTGTTACACTAACATAGTCTGGGAATCTGCACACGCTTGATTGTCTCCAAATACCAGCGCCAGAAGACAATGGAGATGAACCCCTAAACACTTGTGTTTGTGTTCATGTAGTGACGTTGATGTATGGTCTGTTTACTCAAGATCCTGGAGCAGCTTGTGCTGGGTCACCTGCAGGCTTAGTCTGTGAGTCTTATTGAACGTCAGCTTTGTTCAAAGTCCCTCAGGTTCAATACATCCTTCATTTTCATAATCACTAGACATTTTGATTGTGGAGAGTCAGTGTGTTTGACCATAAGTGCAACAGACTAAATCCATTAATAAAAAGTCAATGAGCATGGTCAATAAGGCAATTTAGCCAAATACATGAATCAACAATAGCGTATTAAAGCTCTTGCCAGTAAGTGGATCCAGGGGGGTGGCGTTTTGCTGCATGCTGTGAAAAATCTAATGCAATTATGATCAGAATAATGCCTGGTATTGACCAGTGTGAGAGGCCATGAGGTGCAGGGGTGGGGCTGCTCTGGGGATGACCCCTTCCCACTTCATGATTGATTGGGTGTGTCGGAGCAATTCCAGCCCAAATGACTCAGGGCGGGCCTGTGTGTCGAGCTGCGTCCAGGCTGGGCTCACGTTATTAACTTACCCAGGAAGAGGGCACCGTAAATAGCTTGCAGTGGAGCCTCGCTGGGGGACACTGCAGAAATAAAGAGGGGAAAAGCAGCCCCGCTAAACTCAATTTGTAATTTAATCCAGGGTGCTGCCATCGATCGAGATCTGCTCCTGCAATAGCAGCCAACCTGCAGATGGGCAATGGATTAAAGCACGTACCAATTTATAATCCTCACTCCACTGATGAGCTTACTGTACATCTGTTATCTCTTTCTTTGTCTTTGTCTTACAAACAAAACTCATACATTCTTTTGCCTGGCCTGCAGATTTGAAAAAAGTTTCAGAGATTACAAAAAAAAATACTGTAGCGTCCCTGATTCTCCGGCAGCCTTCACTGGTGAGACTGAAAGCTTCCATCATAACCATCGCATCCATGAAGACAGTATCCACCTTAACTCTCCTAGCAAACATGCAGGAAGTAGCAAAGTACAATGTGAACCCAAAAAAGTACAACATTTCCTTAATATGGTATAATGTCATAGTAAAAAAGAAAGATTTAGAAAAACATAGAATGTTTTTTTTTTTTTTTTTTTTAAAGGATCACTTCACCTACACAAAAAGAAAGAAAAAATAAACATATTCCATGTTTTGGTTTTGGATTATCTTGAGTAACCTTGACATTGTTTAGGGTAAGTGTATGTATAATTTAAAACAAACAAAATTCAATTCACCTCCATTGTATTGTGAGGGTGACAGAAGTAACAGTAACTCAAAACTTTGCTACATAAAACCAAAAGTGTTTGCATGGCAAGATACCTTATTAGTAAGTAAGAAAATGTGTCACATCATCAATCATCAGTCTTTTTAGCTTCTTTCCATGTAAAAATGATGGTTGTGCTCTCTGTGACCCCGAGGCCATTGTTGTCAAGTGTGGTCCTTTTGTTTGGCTGTATAATATACTGTCATGGCAGGGAGGCGCTCCCCATTCACCTCCACTGCTTTTGATCTGAGCTCATAGTAGAGAGACGATACCTGTGTTAACTACCAGATGTCAGCCGGGACCAGTAGCTTCCTCCATACTAGGGAGCAGATTTACATCAGTCATAGATAAAGTGTTGTAGCTCCATTCCTATCTGCACCTTCTGCTGTTCCACATATGAATGTGATTCCAGAAAAGCTGAGTGTGTTGTCGCAAATGAGTGTGGGAGGTGGATTTGATGGATGCCTTTGTCTTGTCAGGCGGGTGGTACGACAACTTCCTGTAAAATAAACTTTATGTCTCTCTGCTTTTTCCCTGACAGCATTAGAACACTATTTGTGACAAAAGCAAGCTCTGTGTAAGCAGGGTAAGATAAACTATACATCAGCCTGATTAGACTCTGCAAACACACTTTGGTTGAACTGTTTGCCATATGGAGCAATGAAACCCTTTTATATTTATATGTTCTGCCATGGTTGTAAGGGTGAGGGGCGAAAGGGAAAACACACAGCAGCTTTTCTGTGAAGTGATATGCCGAATTCCCCTACAGATTTTTTATTAGTTGCCTGTTTTGCTTGCAAAATCCTATATAATGCTTGGAGTACATTGTGGTTACTTTTAGTTTAAATACGGCACCCTCTAATCAGCTACTTAGATTTTCTTTCTTTTATTCTCATAAATTCAACATTCCTCTTAAGGGTTAACATTTCATTGGCTGATTCCCTTTAAAATGTGATATGTTATTGGCTGACCTAATGGAAGCTGTCATGCTTTCACTGACCCCACACAAACTCCTTCATCTTATTCTCCTTGGTAGATAAGGAGAATAGACTCAATTATTGCTGTGAGATGTCAGTGAAAGACAACCCTACCATTTTGAATGTACCGTAATGGACTTCTTTCTCTCCCCCGTGATCTCTCTTTTATCTGCGCCTCCCTGCATGTAGTCCATGTATTTTGTTCAGCAATACCGTATGACCCTTAGGTTTTTATCGGTTCCATGTGTTTCATGCCCGGTCGGGGACTAGGAGGGAATGAATTGATCCCTAAAGAAACAGCCTGCTTCAATTCTCTTCATCGGTTTAGCCAATCAGCACCCCTGCTGCTCCCACTCACCCTCTTGATAGTCTCACTAGAGTTTCCGTAATATCTCCAGGAATGCTTGCAAGCACACACACACACACACACACACACACACACACACACACACACACACACACGCACACACAATTGAACCCTTCATCTCTCCATCTCTTTAACTCATGCATCAACCACAAAGCTACACAGGAAACAGTCCCAGTATGTGAAAGATTGGTTGGTCTCAATGGCACTCTCACACAAACAGAATGATTTTCAACCTATTATTGTTATTTATTGGGTTTCAGTAACTTTGCAAAAAACCCTCTCAATTGTCAAACGAGGTGCTAATATTGACTCTCAGTCCCCGAATCTTAACACTACACAGGACAAAACACTGTAGGGCTTTCACCGTGGTCCTGACATTATTTATGGTAAAAGGCCAAACAGCCAATGAATCCCTGCACGATGATGTCATGCTGACCTGGATGTATATCTCATTTTTATGATTATTGGGAGCATCAGGAATTACCCAGCTGCATAAAGCGTGGGGGAGGTGGTCATTTTAGAGATTGGGTTGAGTCTTTGGAGGTAATTTACAGTGAGTCTGTGATTTCTTCTGAAATTGAAAAACGGGTTCATTTCATCAGGGGTTTTGGTTCAGCTATTGCAACACTCTCTTTTCTACTACACATTTCCCTTGCACCAGCGTTGTGTTCCCGGACAACTTTCTTTCTTTTGTGGTATGATTTATGCCTTGGCTAATCCGTCACAATCACAAGCTGGGAAAGATGTTTTCAGCGCCATCGCACGCTGTCAAGGACAGGGGTTGTGATTTAGGGCATGTGGATCTGTTGCCGCTGTGAAGGGAGGAAGAGGTTCGAGACCGGTTCGCTCCGACATGGGTCAGTGGAGAATGTGAAGGCCCTGGAGGAAGTGGAAAGACTTTCTTGTTTTTCAAGGTTTATTTTTCTACATGTTGGGGGAGGGAGAGGTGCTGGTTTGCAGGTTTCAATTGAACGTGATGGATCAAACATCTTGGAAAATAAACACACACACAGACGCACACTTTGTCATTCTCTTTATTGCACATAGAGTAATTCACTCCATCAGTTGTGCACGTGTGCAAGAACACTTACACACACACACACACGCGCACATGAACACACACTTGATTAACACTGCCGCTCACCATGCAGTAACACTCCAGCTCCCCTGGCACTGTCTGTATTCTAAACAAACCAGCCAGATGAAAGCTCAGGTCCACGTCAGAGTTAGCTCTACTTTAATGAGCTGACCAAAGGTAATGGATTGCTCATTACTGCAACTTAGGTGAGTCTTGCCTGGGTTCTTTTAAAAGGAGAAATCTAACTTAATCCACGACTGGCTGTCAACTTCAGTGAGACTTTTTGCTGTTCTTAAGGTGGCTGCCTGAGCTATAGGGTGAAAATAAGGGAATTGCAGGGCTGTTAAGACTATTTAATTTGTATTAAGAGAAAAAGTAAATGATAGACATGATGACAAAAATGTGAGAGATGAGACATCAGATAGTAGATGTGACTTACTTGTGATGATAGATGAGGTATTCAATTTGAAATGAGACATGACAGGTAAAATAAAAGATGAGACATTTTGGATGAGGTATGACATACAGTACGAGACATTAGCGATGAGATATAAAAACATATCTCAGATCACGTGAACCGAGATCTGAGATATGTAAGGTGCGGTATGAAAAATAAGAAATTAGACGTTAAACATGAGATGAGACACAAGCGATAGAATATGAGGGATTATATAACAGATGAGACATAACTTAATTACCTATTATTAATTTGTGGGGAAATTGCAGACAAAGTGCATCTGTCAAAAAAAAAATTGCAACGGGAACTTGATAATTATGACAAAATGCTGCATCAACAGGGAAAAACAGCAGTCATAAATTGACTAGTTGCAGTCACAAGTATGTTATCTAATATGAAAGCACTGCAATAAAATGTATTCTTTCCACCTTATGAATTTTTAACTTTCATATGTGTATATTAAAATGTGGCTCTAATGTTTCGTCCCCTTTCATGGATTGTATTAGACTATGCAGCTGTTCCTAATAATCTGATGAATCATTGTATATATGAGGTTTAAAGAAACTGCTGATTGGCATGCAACCTGATATGACGCAGTGTTTCTGGTGGTGATTTAGCTTCTTCAAAGTCCTTTATCCTTTAGTCCTTTATATTTATATCATTTTGTTTACCTCTTGTAAAATGGTTGTGATGACTGGTGGTTATGAATATAATCACTTGCGGATTCCACTGTTGTCACTGATGGATATCGCAAGTAACAACACTGATATTATTAGAATTACTGGAACTGCCCTACCTTCCTTTTCTGGCAGATCCTCAGTATGTCAGAGAAAGGACAGCTTTGTCATTCAGTCAACACAAGCAAAATGAGAAATTCCTCATCGTGACCCCCCCCCCACACACACACACACACGCACGCATGCACACCCCCGTTGCTGGTCTGTTTTGAATAGCTGTCAGGTGTTAGACATTACAGTCCTCAAGCCCTCCCACCATGTTTCACATCTCACTAGGTTTATAACACTTTCTGACATACATTCGTCTCATTCTCCTGAGCACACTAGACAAGCCTGTGCCCACTACCCTTCCTTCCTCCTCCAAAAGCGAGGCCGTCACGGTTGACACCTGCCCAGGAAGCGCTTAAAACAATTAAACTCCCTGGAATGCTCAAAAACGTTGCCTGCCAAGAAGAGAAAAAGAGATATAAAGCATAGTTCCCCTTCTTAGATTAAAAATCCTAAATTAAATCAACTGTGCCATCAGTGCGTGCCGGGGAGGGTCCCTAATGGCAGGCTTCTCAGTCTTTTATTTTATTAATTCCCTCTCCTTACTCAGCCATATCCTACTGTAACAGCCTCTCTGACTCATCTGCTGCAGGAGAAGAGGAACGGGAGGAAAAGCACCCAAGAGTGGAGGAGTGGGGTGGGGGGGGGGGGTGGGCAAAGTGCCCGCCCGAGGCGGAGTGAGTCACGACGCACCGCAGGACCCATTCATCACAGTGTGGCGCTGGCACTGCCTGCACCTTGGCGTTGTCCATCACAGCCAACCTGGACAGTCGTGAGAATCAGGCTGCTTTTGCTTTGGGCTTTTATGTTATTGTTGCCTCTCAGCTCCCCCACCTGTGGTCCTGTGATGAAAGGACACAAGCACAAGACCCTGATTACCTGACTTTTTAATGTCAGTACACTGGTAATGGCTGTACACTCTCTGTACCTAAAAAAACATCTATTCTTAGACCCTAAATTAGACTTTTTGCTCTAAATTACTAGGGCTACAATATAAAAGAGCTCACCATCTTCCGTACAGCCCTGCCAATCCCCTACATTAACTGTTTTCATCCAATTTATTTTTAATATCAGTTATAGTTCTTATAGGACCACAGATCATATTGTGGACAGTAGAAGATTGTTTTCTAAATGACAGTGAGCTCTTTGTCCAGATACTCACCTGATTTGACCAGCTGCATCACGGCTTACAACAACAAGAAAGGACTTATTGGTATAATTACACATTTTATGGTGACTTGGGTGACAAGAATGAATGTGAGGCCTCAGGTTTCAAGTGTGAGAATTATGCCTTTTGTCTGAGAGTGATGTGCTTTATAGTGCAGAGATGGTTAGAAGTTGGGGTTTTCGGATGAAAAATTTGTTAGAGGAGAAAATGCTTTAGGTGTGTGACATCAAATGATTTCTAGACGTGATAAAGTCAGGCTTTTCAACTCTTTAAAAAACTTTTGAAAAGTTTAAAAAAAATCAAATAGTTTTCCTGCCAAAGTGCAATGTTGTCATGTGCCATTTGAATCGTTTCCAGTCGGATCATTACAACAGCATTTTACACAAATTGTAAATCGATGAGGCAAAACAGTGTTCAAACCTAACACATGTCATGTATAACACAAGCACAACTAAGTGAGGTTGAATGAAAGCGTTGAAATTGATTAAATAGAGCAAATGCAGCATGGATCTGCAAAGTTACTGCTATAGAACAGAATAAAAAAAAAGTAATATACCGAAAAAAATATAAAACATATCCATATGCATGTTTTTTTTTTTTATGTAAAGATAATAGACTTTGCACATGGATCTGTATTTTGTGAAATACAGTATATGACCATAGCTCACTGCCTGTACCTACCCACAGAGGATCCCGGTCGTCTTTAAAGAGTTGTGAAACAGTAGCATCTGTTCTAAATCACCTCTCCTTACATCTTAAAACCACTGAATGTCAGATGCTGAAAAACAGATAGTGTTTTAGGGATGAGACACTAAAGGCCTGTTGTATATTTTCTGTGCGTCTCAGTGTAGTGTGGGCTAGTCTGTGTGTGTTATTCATTAGTTAGTGAAACCACATCTATGTTTCCATCTAAACAGTGTTCTTGTAGGGGATTAAGAACAATATTGGATGGCATTGATCTTTTCCCACAAGGAATGGTTGGAAAATGGGTGTTTTTCCATTTTTTTTATCTCTCTATCTAGACTGTGGGACACTGTGCTGACCGATGAGAAAGTCCACCAAGCAGATGAAAAGTCATGGCTGTAAAATCCATTCAAAATTGCAGTTGCTTCCTGGTGGGAATGAAACATGTTGATTTAATCTCAACTTTCTTACCTCTTCACCTGGTGTTGGCTGTTTTGTTTATTCAAATCACATGTTGACCATATGATGTTACATTTACGTATTGCTTTCTGTTTTCTTTGATCAAGCTGTCACGGTCAATTTTCTAAATTTATATCAGATATGAATAATGCATACTTCCATCTTTGAGTCAGAAATACTAGTTCAAAGAGGATTGGATTTGTTTTTTAAAAAATCATGTACAGACCCTTTTTTCGGTGTCACGTGCCCATTTATAGCCCTGGGTTGCTATGTCCCTGAATTTCCTTTTCTTGTGTAATGACTATTTCATGATCAACTCAAAAATGTGTGGACCATATGCTTCAACCAATGTTGAGTTTTAATACTCAAGTTTTGCACCACTGCACTCATGACACACATCGGGGTCTCACATTCCCCTCCGAGCCAAGAAGGCCTCAGGCGGTTTCATCCGCCTTCGTATAAAATCATGGATGGACATCACACGTCTTTAGGAGATTCCACGGCGCATCACGGCCCTAATAAAGATTTCATTTACGGCTGTTGAATCAACCCTCTGTCTCTTTTGTTTTCTCCTTCATTCCTCTCCTCTGTCACTGCCCACGCCCTCAATGTAGATGGCAGGGCTGCTTACCGAAGGCCACTGTGTTACTCACCACTCTTGGTTTTTGAGTGGTCGGACTGCATTGCTTCAACCCCCAACCCCCCATGAGAGCGGAGACTCTGGGAGAAGTGGAGAAAGGGAGTGCGGGTCCATCGGAGCGTTGCAGCACAGCCGGTCACTTACTGATATTGATCCGTGTCCCAATCCATCTCAATTTCCCTCATATGTAGTCACATCCAATTAGGTTTTGCTCCATCTTGAAAGCAGCGTGTTTCAGCAGAGGCGTCCAAAAACTGCAACAGTGTGATTAGCTCACATATATGCAACACACACAGAAAAAATACACCATGCTGAGGGACTAAAGGCTGCATGCAGTGAAGAAGTATATGCGTTTTTATGCGTGTAATCCACTTTTCTCTGTCCAAATGCCTGAAATCCCTGGGGTTATTGTTCTACTCTCTTTGTTATAACATCTCCATTTGAGGAGAAGATGAATGCGTTTCCTACTTGATCCCCTCCCCACCCACCAGCTGAAAGCTGCTGTCTGGGTGGTAAAACTTGACTGTTGTGAACCCAGGAGACTCTGTCAGTACTTTTGTGTGTGTTTCTTGCATGTATGATGAATCACGTATACATACAGAACAGTAGTCCTGGAGATCCATCCTCTGTTTCTTATTATACTCAAGGCTACACAGAGAAGGAGCCTCTCTGTCTTAATGACATTAGTTATTTCAACATGGACAGAGCCCCTTGAAAAATAGGATGGCTAAAGATATAAGTGCTGCGTAGAGACTAACAATCATCCGCCTGTGAATCCTATTGTGGCAATGAAAAGCTTTTACTTCAAAACTAATGAGACTAATTTTTATGCTTTATGTATATTTCATGTATTCTTCATGACATTTTTCCTCAGTTATCCAATGACGGCACGTTAATTAGCATTTTAACAATGAAATCACTAATCCCCTTTCATCTGACCTGAAAATCTGTCATCTTTTCAAAGAGGACTTTAATGGGCATGAGTCAAGTTTACAGCAACTGAAGAAAGTATTCAGACCTGATGGCACAGATGCTCCAAATCCAATCTGACTCAGCTTGAAATAACATTCAAGGAAGAATGGGAGAAAAAGAAACAGGTGTTGAAAAGGGTGCTTGTGGAGACTTAGAAGACTAGAATTTGTAATTACAGCCAAAAGACATCAAATATATGATTATTTGAACAGGGCCTTACTCCCTATGTTTAGGTAAAGGAAAACTACACAAAAAAAAACTTGAGGGGGAAAGGCACTGAATTGTATACTAACCTTCATCGTGGTTTGTATTATTATTTATAGAAACAACCAGGACTTATCTTAACATGTACAAGGCACACAGAACTTAATTTGATTGAGTTTAGTGAACTCACAGCAATACATTCATTAACATTTAAAAAAAAACACTGTGCTTATAAGTTATGCAGTGACCTGAAAACAATGCATTTTTAATTAAAATAACTTGAGATTTAAAAAAGATTATTCACATTAGTAAGTTAAAGATTAGTTGAGTCCATTGAATTCCTGTATGATGTTTTACAGTATAGACAATTTTGTTTCCATGTTTGTACAGAATGAATGCTGTCTGCAATCTAAACTTTTATTACTGTTGAATAAATGCATCTATCCAAACCATTCACACATTTACTACAGGGCTGAGTTTCTGTATGTAATTTGGATCTTAAATACTTTAGGAGATGTTGCTTCATAACTCATAACAAATATAATTCAAAAATATAGATGATCCCATTCTCAATAATGACATTATAGTGTTAGGAAGAGACTAAAGATATGACTTCAGTAATATTTCACAGTTTAACTTCATCAATTTTGCATTAGGATGGTGGATTCTGTGTAGGGTATGAAACTTTATTCCTCTCTGTAAGATTTTTACAGCATTTTCAAACTGGAAAACGTACTTCAGTTCAAGAAAGCCTTTGGGATGACTAATCCGTAATTCATTGATCATCTGGGACTAATATATGTGACACAGTTTAGAGGACCTTAGTTACTATGACCCCAGTAAAGAAAAATTGACATCTACCTTGTGACAGTCTATAAAAAGTTCAGTCTCAAGCAAGTCCTGTAACGTGTGTTTTCACTTCAGTGAACTGATAGAGGGGTGTTCTTTGGGAAATTACATTCTCAGGTAAGTTTCCATAGTGACTGCAGGTCGAGGCTGTCTCTTAACTGCGAGTTATGTGACATGAGATGGAGATGGTGGTGGGGGAGCATTGTGGAAGTGATAATGGACTGAACATGCACATGGAACTGTCCCAAAGTCTAATGAGAAAGCCAGATGGGTCAAATCTGCTTTTATGTAGAAAAAAGAAACACCTATTCAGATTATATTCAGATGCATCTTTCTAGTGTTGGAACAAAAATATCAAGTCATAGCCAGTATGAAGACATCTGTATAAGTGTAAAATGTGGCCTGATGAGAAATCCAATCAGCAAGCATCAACCCATGATGAGGACTGAATCTCAACAATTTCTAGTGTTTTAAGACACACAGTGAGCTGCAGTCCCGTGACATTAATTAAGTCCATCAAAATTAAAGATGCCCCGTAGATTTTTTCTTATAAATGAACAAAGAATTTTGTTAACATTCTCACCCAAATGCATTGTGTGTATCTTTGAGTTTTAACAAACATGTTTAATGCATCTTTTTCCCCATAAAACATTTGCAAAGCAGATTTTTTGAAACGTGCATTGTTTACACCCATTAAAAAAATCTCCATAGCACTGCCACAGAGTGCCTTTAAATAACCTGAAAAACTCAAAGCTATCTTCCGTTCATTACGGGGGTATTTGACATTGTGTCTGGTTTCTTTATACAATGTTAATGCATGTGTGTACAATGTGAGGAGAATACAAAAAAAGTAGTTTTACATTTATAGTAATTTGTATTACAAAACACAATGCTTAATCTTAACCCGTCACTTGGTAAATGAGGTCTCCATTTGTCAGTTTGAAAATAACAAATTTCACACTGCTTTTCAAAACACTGTTAAAAAATTAAAATGTTTATACAGAATAACTATCACTGGAGTGTGTGCTTGCATTGTGTGTCAAGAGACCCTGACATGTTAGTGCATTTTTATAATGTATTAGCCCATATTTATTGAAGACATTTTACTCCGAATCACCCACTTCATAGCCTGTAATTGACTTTTTATGCTACACAGATAAAAGCATACTTTTTTTCTTCCTTTTCCCCCTCCACAACCTCCAGTGGGCGTAGAGGAAACCAGAAAGGCTCCTGTTACCATCTCTTCATCAGCGATTATGGATGATCCAGACTAATCTCTAAGTGAATCTCCAGTCAACATACAGTGACATATCCATCCATTAAACAAAATTGACTGACTCTCAGCCAGCTCCATGGCTGCCGCTCTGTAGCCCCCGACCTTTGACCTCCCTATGAGACGAGCAAGAGAGGAGTGAATCTCCCCTGCAAAGGTGAGTAATGTCCCCATTAATCCCATAAAAGGTTTTATCATGCATGTTAACCAATATCACAGATATACCCAGCAAAGTACGCTACAAAATATGAATATGGGAATTTTACAGTGCCAGTGGTTATTTTTTAGAATGTGGGTACTGTTTTTGATTTTTTTGCTGGCTGCTGGCCCTTCTGTTTAATTAAAGTGGCAACAGACAACTTTTCAACTTTCCCCCTGTTACACCCCCCTAGTGTTTCCAAGTGGTATTATCCAAACTGTCGCAAAAAGACAACCGGATCGCTTCAAATATTCAACCATCCGTCAACTCCTTGATCATAACAGAATATAGTAAAGGCTACCACAAGAAAACGTGTTCTTTGTTGTTATTTGACCAAGAACGAGGCGCGTGCACAACACCAGGCTCAATGTCTCCGGATTCTGTAAATTAGTTGTTATCTGCCTATTGGTGTCAAGTCTGTTCACTCAGAACGGTCTTGTGTACACATTGTACAGCCGACAGGAACTTTTGGACAGATTTATATGGATCATATTTTGACAACTTTATTGCTGATCTCCGGTTCATTCTAGAGATCACCAAGACAACGGAGGCTACATACCTGTCTCCACCAACCGGAAGTACATCAAAAAATTGTGCCCAGGGGCAGACAGAATTGCTGATAAAAGCAAAGCTTAGGGGAAACCAAAGTAAACGCAGATTGTGTCATTATTAAATAGCCATTTCACAGTGCAATCAACATTTACTTCATAAAATAAATTGAAGATAAAAAGTTGTCTATTGCCACTTCAAGCAGCGTTTAGGTAAAAAACTTCAGAAAACATTCCGCAAGTCAACCAAATGAATCTCTTTAGTCAGAGGAGGTTTTCCAGGCTGTAAATCGTGACAGCGTTAAGCTCCGGGAGAGATTTGTCCACATTTACAAACATTGATTTAATTGTCCCAGGCCAGTTGTGTTTCTTTCAACTTTGTTCTATTCCCATTTAACAGAGATGAGACAACTGCGATAGGATTGCTAATGAGGAACAGCAACAACAGCGTAGCATATGTGTGTCCATTTGTGTGCAAATGAGACTGTTGTTTTAATTTGCTCTCTCAGTGCTTTCAATGTTACCTCTGTCCAAATTCCATAAACATGCATGCCTTGCAGCGGGGTACCCACTGCGTCGATAAAATAAACATCCTACACACTAACCATCACCTCTGGTTTCAACAACAAACACACACACCAAGATGTTTGACAGTGTTGATGTCATGCATCACAGACGTCAACACAAGTGGTGGCCAGTTCAAGTGGTTCATCGAGGGTTTGCTTTCACAGATGTCATTAAAGTGAAGTATCATAAACGCCCACACACTGGCGTATAGTAAAATCATCGACTCACACATGTACAGTTCATAGACAGCCTTTCTTTACAGTCAGCTAGAGAGAAGAGGGAGATGTCATTCTGGATGGTGTCCAGGTGTGGAGCCTGCCTCTCCCACTTCTGTCATTAAATTCCTGGCCTGTGGGAAGGACGGTTTACTGGGCTCCGCTGAGTGTGCTGACCCGAGATGAAGCCGTCTAGATCTCCTCTCTCAGATCACTGCTAACGGCTCACCTCCATAATTCACAAACAGTCAGACGCACCAGAAGTCACAGCGAACTTATTTATTGCTCATATTCTGCCATTAAATGAGAATCTACCAGGTGTCACGCTATGTGCATGTGCCAGTGATGACATTTTTATTTCAGGTTGGCAGCTCGCTAACTGACCCGTTTCAGGTTTCAGTTTTTTTTTTTTGGCATCCCAGTGTCAGTTTTGGACATGCGTTGCCATTGTTTTTGCTGTGGTATTAAAGAATCTGCCTGAGGACCATCAGCATTTAGACCTCCATGATGCTATTTCAATCAGAGACACAGGTCAAAGTAAATATCATACTATCATACCTAAATAAAGTATGAAAAAGGTTTTGCTCTTTGAGGGAGCTTTTTAAGAATCTGAAGGATTCTGCTGGAGAACTGATCCCCCCTGAAGAAATCTGTACATGTACTTAAGATTTTATCTCAATAATACCAAAAATCGAGCAGCTGATAAATGAGCCACTGATGAAGCATGAATGAAGCAGTAGATGATCAGCTAATGGAAGTACGACTTCAGAAATTTGTCTAAACCTTTAAGCCCACGAAAGACAGTTTGCTAGCCGACATGCCACCTCTTATATGTAACCGTTAACTGCCAGCACAATATGGTAAAGAGCAGCTTTAAATGAGAGACTAGTGAAGAGATCTAGTGAGCAAAGAGACACAGATGTTTTCCTCAAGAGAGTGGCAACCCAAATGCAAAGTGCACTTGCATTTGAAAGGTAGTAAGACTAGGGACTAAAAGTTGATCTCGACAGTCTATTCCATTGCAGTTGTCTCATCTCTGTTAAATGGGAATAGAAGTAAAGTTGAAAAAAACACAACTGGCCCGGGACAATTTAATCAATGTTTGTAAATGTGGACAAATCGCTCCCGGAGCTTAACGCTGTCATAATTTACAGCATGGAAAAGAGAGTGAGTTGAGGTTGCTTTTTCAACTGCTGTTTTTAGCCATAAGAAGTTCAAGAACTCACTTGCAATTTTAATATCTTTAGCTCTGAATGTCTCCTATTTCAATATTTTTTTTCCCTGATTCTTGTCAGAATTTTTAATTTTTATTCCCTCATATGAAGCACCTACTTATGATTTGAAAAATGAAAAATGTATTATTAATAGGAGTATTTGTACAGATGAGAGGCTCCAGTGGATCAGCGTGGATGTTTTCAGGCTGGCAGGGGATGAGTCAGACACCAGGTCTGGTCGAGGAACCAGGCCTTGGGAAGTGGGCGGAGGCCTGTCCCATGCCTATCAGACACACTGGCTGTATAATCCACACTGACAGCCTGAGGTCCAGTCTAAAAAGGTTTTCTCACTAAGCCTGCAGACGGTTTGATGGCTTCTGGGTCCCAGGAAACACTGTTATAACCAACAGAGTGAACAGTGATGCAGCCTAGTGAACATTAACTCTGCAGGTGTCTGGTGCTGTTTTTTTGTGTCAAAGCAATACAGTGAACCATGAATTCACTGTATTGCAGCCGGAGAGATAAGTACAGTGTTTAAGCCATACAACATGTGTTCAGCCTCATATCACTTGTAACTGATTTGCGATGGCTATGTGGGCTACAAATACAGGCAAAAAAGCCTGCAAGGTTATTGACAGTAAAGAATGACTTCCCCTACACACACCATATGGTCAGTGAAGCCATGCGGCAATATTACATGTAAAACTGATTTGGTCGATTTATATTAAGTCCTCATGTCAGGGATGTTGTATTTCTAGATTTGTTATGAATTATCTATATCAGCTCACTCATGTCCTCTAAGTGGTTCCTTATTAAACAGGAATTTTCTTGTTCTGGCTCACTGGGGAGGGAATTGATGCTGTGAAAATACACTTTACACAACTGGTTTTTCTGACACAAGAGAAATTGGAGGAAACCCGACAAGGCTAATGGTGTTGCATTCCTACTATGATAATATCTGCATGCATGGTTAATCCTCGTCACTCAGAGGGCTGCTCCTGGGTGGGTTTGACAAGATGGTTGCCTCTCTAATTTAACGTGTGACTTCTTCGAGTTTGTGTTTTGACTCTCAGGGCCATAAACACACGCACACACACACACACACACACACAACCCACATGATTATGCACTCCACCTTTTGCTTAAGATGTAAATACTGTCACCTTAAAACAGCATTATCGCTTTAAGAGCTGTGTGTAGTTTCCTCAAGTGGCAACAATACAGTACCTCAAAGCTGCACATGTGCATATGTGCCTTCTGTTAACTGAGAGCTAATGTTTGTGGGTATGATGTCTTAGCTCTCTTCCCCCAGGGTTTAACGTCTCATCTAGTCGTCTCTTCCGCTCATCATGTTTTCATCATCAATTTTCTTGTGTATATTCATAGCCTTCGTGGGAATAATACCAGTGATTGGTTTAGTTTAAAGTTTGTCTTACCGTAAAAGTCTCCAGGCTATGCCATGATTTGAAACTGGAGTCCCAGTTTCGCTGACATATGGGAAGCATCAACCCTCTCCAAGTTGTCACTTCCTTCCCCTTTTTTTTCTCTGCCATGATGGAGAACCGATGGCTATGTCCGTTCTTCCCTGCCCTTGCCCATTAGAAAGGTCACCTCAGGTCATTAAGGGGGTTGCGTGTGGACCAGTGGTAGACTTTGGACCAATGGAAAGCCAACAGGATATGGATTTCAAATGTGGACAGGAGCCCTATACCTGTATCTGTACTTGAGCTTTATAAGGAAGGAAAGGCTCAGTGGTAATGGCTTGTTTACACTTTTTGGAAAGCGCTGACCGTTTGATTCATGTAATTGGCCCCCGCCTCAATCCATCAAGGTATCAGCCAGCAGTCCGTGGTTTAAGTAAACATATTAATTGTTTTAGATTTCTGCTTTCCTGATGGTGCCCCAAAGAAGAGGTCAAGCGGGACTCTGAGTGAGAAGATTGTGAAGAATCTCAACTGAAGGGAGAGTTTCCACCATAAGCAAACACACTAATTAGTTGAATAAGCAGTACAACCATCGTTAGAGGCAACTGGTCTGTTGAGATGCACAGAACATAAAAGCCGCTTGGTCCTTCTCCCATGAAGGCAGGAAACGACAGGTTATAATGGCAATGGCTCCTGGAAGACTCTCAGTATAGCAAGGTATTTGTTTCAGTCTGCTGGAGGACCATTTACTGTACCCTGGCTCTCCATATGTGGTTTCCAGACACTTACCGTCTCATTGCTCTGTGGTTGGTGAATGGAGACTGCATCTTGCTAATAACGCTCAAGAGGGGTAAAAATTGAAATCATCTTTTTTTCATCTCATTTGTGAACAGTTTGTCAAACCTGCTGGAATAGACATTTAGGGATTTAAAATGCTACAGGATCATACTGACAGCTGTCAGCACTGAATAAAAAGGACTTTTTCCCCTCCATTTTGGATGGGATGAGGTCACACTTTGTTGCTTCACCTTGTAAGTACTCATGTTTGGATCTAGCAATGCCCATCATCCAACATAATTTTTATTTCAGCATATAATGTTGCTGTTCTAGTTGCAGCCGCTCCTTTTAGTTTCAGCGTGTTTAAACTCTTTTTTTCATTACTCTTTTGAACTCTACATCATTTTCCTCACACCACCATAGATAAATGACTAAAAATACTTAAATTGCATCTATGAAATTTGCGCTTCTTTCATTCTGTTTCTGTTCACTATATATCACTACCTTTGCGCAACCCTCTTTTCCTCTACTATCTTAATTCTTTGTGTATACAGTTATGTATGTATATTCAACTGGGTATTTTCCTTGGTGAATATAATTCACAAAAGGAGTTGTAGTTATTTCAGTGCTACTGTTATTAATATCTCTCTCATATTTATACATTTTGTGTGTGTAGAATGGAGGGAGCTACAAACTGCATTTCATTGTGCAATCCTGTATCATATTATGTGTGGTTGTAAAGATTTCTCTATAGTACATATCGTCATGATGTCTTTACTCAACTAGTCCACTCGCTGACTCGCCTACAACTTGAATTTAGTTGTGCAACCTTGTGTTGTAGAATGACAAATAAATTAACTTTGTACCTTGGACCTGTGAGTATAAATATATCCAAAGCACAGTTCATTTTATTTTAATATCCAAGGACAACCATGTGTCTTACTGTACAGCATATAATATCATCTGCTGATTTGCACTGCTAATGCACAGTATATTACTGGGCATTGTACAGTGTATATTCAGTACATATTATACAAAGATTTTCAAAAACCTGCACCAGAATTTGCTTCCTTTGCACAAGATGTACTGATTGTAATGTTGTGAATGTTGGTAATTGTTTTTTTGTTTTTTTATGAACTTATTCCCACAATAAAAATTCACTCACCCTACTTGTAATTAACACTTGGAGGCTAAAATTAAGATTCCTGTAAGTGATTTTACAAAACAGTAAAACCTACATGGCAGGTCAACAGAGCAGACTGCAGAGTGAAATGTTTATTTCTAAAGTGCCTGCTGTTCTGTGTGTGATGACCACAGTTTCTTGATTTCCATGGCTTATCCACCCTTCTAAAACTCACTTTGTCTCCACCCACTGAGGTTCAACTCAGCCAATAAGATGACTTCTGTCTCCCGAGCGGCTCTACCACCCGAACAATGTTTGTACAATTCAAATTGCAATCTGCCTCTCTCACTCTCGCTCACTGTCACTGCTATTTTTTTTCTGGATTCTTTCAATGTGTGTCACCTGAGGTGGGCAGCAGCTGCCCTGGTGGTCTTTCACTCCTCTAATTGCAACCTCCTCCCCCTCCCCTTCTCCAGCCCTCTCTGCTGCACCATTCCTCCCATCATCAGTGGATTTACAGCCCAATCACTGTTGCTATGGCATACAACATCTCGTGCAACAATAAAACGAGTAGTTTTCATAATGGAGGCGCAAGTGGTCTGACCTTACACGCTGAGTCGAGTGCTGCACGTCAGCAGGCTGTCAGCTCTGCTCGGTGTGGTCAGTCAAACTGCAGATCTTTATAAGGATTTGTCTCTGTAGTGTTACACTTATCCCTGCTCCAATGGGATTGAAAGGACACCTTATAAAGTCAGGCTGAAGATTAAGTAACTCCTGCCTTCATTACAGTACAGAGACAGGCCACTCCAGTCATTAGACAGAGCCCTGCACTACAGTAACCGCACTGAGGCTGGCTCAGCTCACACACACCTCCTAATGGCTTTCCCAGAGCGGCCCCTGGCTGGCCCAAACTCTTGTAATAAGAGGTTTGGATCTTTAAAATGAAACAGACATGCCATACCTCCAGCTGGGCACGTTGTTGTACGGTACGGCGAAAAAACGAAACCAGGGGTCGACGATAGATTTAATGAGCATTTAATGGAGTACAGTAAGACTGCAGGTACTGCAGGGCAGTAGTGGGATTTTTCTCAAGACACAGCTCATGAGAACGTAACCTTGATGTCCATACAGACATCCACTCCGGCGCTTTCACCCCCACGCTCATGTACTTCACTCCCCTCTTCTCAGCTTCCTCTGTCCCAAGCGCGGTCGTCCTCGGTTGCGAGGTTAAGAGTTTGATCCTTTTTTGTTTCTTTTTTAACCACAAGCAGTGAGGTGGACAGCAGGCCTGTGCCACAGAGATAGATTAAACACTGTCATCGCCCTCTCCTCCCCCAGAGCTCAACAATCTCCATCACACCAACAGCAGGTCCCAGTCTTCCTAAAGTAAAGCCAAACACATGCCAGACTGCAGAGAGACAAGCAGGTAACTCCTCTCTGATACGCAGCATATGTCGTCCTGTCTCCAACCTCAGTGTACAGCTCGACTGCCTGTATCCCCAGCCTATACAGGATGTGGTGATATTGGACTCTACTTTATTGGACTCTATACTATGTCTTTGCATGAAAAGCATTGACCTTTCATCAAACTACCTCATGAATTAAAGTGTCCCCCTCTAGATCACAAGCAGACATAAAAGCCTTGCCAGGAACTTATTATTAAAATCGTTTAAATAAAGAATCTAAATCAAACTGTATTGAACCAATCATGCTGTGCCGCGATAATGGCCTTGGGTCTTTTCATGTGACCCGTTGGCTGCAAATACTCTGAGCCAGTCTTGAAACCAGAGGAAATAAACGGCCATATTGTTCACATCTTCAGTGCTTCACACCTTTTGTCTCATGTCAGTGATTCTTTCTCCAACACATTTCCAGACCACAGTTGTGTTAGTGTACAATAATTACATGGTGGCATGTCATTGACATTTTCCATGTGTGCATCATATTGCTTTTAAATTCAAAGAGATTTATAGGTATCAAAGGAGCTATTCAGAAAATTGCTTTAGTTTATTGTAAATGAAGGAAAAGGACCTCAAATGCCTAAATTATTCCTCTAAATTCTAAAGTCTGAAAATGGTAGGATTTAATACCCTTTTTTATTTCTTTAAATTGGCTTTTAAATTGCTATTTTTTAAGTGTTCTATCAAGAAACTATGTTGAATATACAAACAAAACCAGTTGAATCCAACACACGCACACACACAGGCTGGTGGCAGTGGCAGGAAGGTGGTCATGGTTCTTGCACCCACAGCTGGAGATTGCCCACAAAAATTCCAGGAGGATTATTTTAGTTAAAAGCAGGGGTATTTTGGGGGGGGGGGGGGGGGGGGGGGCAATATTCTGTCTGGCACCCAGAATCATTTGCTACCACCCTGGCTGGTGGTCCATTTGAAATCATAAAATGTCTGACAGCTGTCTAAAATCTCTTTCTTGCTTAACTTCACATGTTATCGGTACTGTTTGGTATCATCCAGGGCTCTAACTTTCCCACGCTAAATCCAGAAAACATTCACATTAAAAAAGTTTGACCTGACTAACAAGATGTGGGAGTCCAGTCAAAAGAAAGGGCAGACCTTCGATTGGAGTTGTTTCATAACTTCAAATCTCAGGAGGGTGAAAAAATGGAAGGGCAGTTTATCTTGGATGTAGATCATGCATTGAGATGAGTGCAATGTGTTCGATTGGGATTTGAGCCATTGTGTCATTAAGTTCAGTATTTTGGAGTGAAGTAAAAGAAAAAAGGAATAAGAGAGAAAACATGAACGTGGGAAAGAATAGAGAGTAAAATAAAAACCAGGACTGCTTAATAATACCAAAAACTTTTACCCCACTGTTTAAATGTCACAGTCTGAGGTCTTCAGAAAACATCCACCCACTGCCTGAGTAAATGCAATATAAGCTGTAGCTGAGCATAAATGAAAAGGTATTTTACTTTGAATATCAAAAGAAACATCTTGGATAATTATTGTTGAAAACCAGCAAAATATTCCACTCTGGAGCGAGGCAACGACTCCATCCTGTGAATTTACTCCTCAACCCTCTCAAAGACCGGCAAAAGTCTTGTAGCACTGTTTTAACACCGTTCAGGGTCAGGGGAAAACCAGATTCAAGAAAGAAGGGTCTCCTCTGGGGGGGTGAAGGTGTGAATGTGACATGAAGCACGTTTAGGAGCAGTGTTCTTTAGGTAGGGAAGCAGAAAGTGTAGTGGTTGAGCTGATGGCCGGACATTTAGCGCATCCAACTTTTGTGTGTGAGAGTGGAGTTTGTGTCCCGTCATGTCACTAACAGTTAATACTGGCTTCCTTTTGAACTGTATTCACAATTTCTTTTTTTTCTAGCGTTAACCATACCAGAGTTGTGATGAGCAGATATTATAGAAAGAAGTCGTTTTTAAAATGTGGGCATTGGACATAATCTTCAGTTTTGCAGAACTATCCAACATCAACATTTTCTGGTGGGGTGGCATTCCCTTTTGGGTTAATTAATGTTAAATTCCACAAATCTTGCATTTTCAAAGGCAAAAAAGTAATTGCAGTTTCTGCATAAAAATAGTAATGATTTATATGATGCTGTCAAATCCCTGAGCTTTATATACCCACTTTCCACCCTGACCACCTCCTTCCAACTTGCGTCCGTTACAACAATGGGTAGCACTTTTGCTAGAACAAAAACATAATCCAGGCAGCAATGACTTTTCAGATCAAAAACATAATTGGCAAAACAAAATAACCAGCACATAAATGCATCTGTATAAAAGAATTGCTCTTAGAAGCAATTTCACAATCCAAAGTCAAATTAGGCCATAACTCTCACAAAAAAGAAATCTGCAAATTAATGCACCATAATAAAAAGAACGGACATCCTGCTACTTAAAGGAAAGTGACTGAATAGTGTTAAAATGGTGCCTGTGAATTTACTTTGAGAGTTTGTTCATACCTGTTACAAGGCCACAGATAACTGGTATTGACCTCTGTTTCTTGCTCTGCTGGGCTGTAATAATGGAGCTGTAACTGATCCTGTTTGGACGATATTGACTCTCTGTTGGGCCAGCGCTCTCCTCCTTCTCCTAACTGCTGTACGCACTGCTCCTATTGATCTCATTCTTTAAGTGTTACCATAAATTCCCTCCCCATTAGTTTTAAACTGGACGGCGTTTGGTCCACCCCATGATTCACCCGGACAGTCCTTCACAGAGAAAGAAGAGTCCTTTCTCCTCTCCATCCCATCTTCTCCAGACTACTGTTCATCTCTCCCACACTGTGCTCCCTCTTATATTACCTCTCCACCAGCCACTCTCTTTTCCACCCTTTCACTCACTCTCTCTTCTGTTTAAGTGTTGTGCTTCCTGGATTCCTGCAGTACAAAGTGCTTCTGTGGGAGAGATTGAATTCACCTATAATTTGGTTTTGATCCCCTTTATCTGCGTCATTTGCTTGTTGGAAGTGTGGCCACCGTCTTCGTTGTTGATATCTGAAATGTACTCGCTGTATTTTTCAAAAAACTGTACCATTCTTAAAAGGGGAATAGTCAGTTTACAGCAAACCAGCCCTGGTAGAAAACCTCTCCATGAAACTAAAGTACTCTTCTTGAACGGGCTGTTTAATGGACTACAGATGAGTTTCAACAGCACACACAAGAACTGGGTGACATCGCATTTGCAAGTACATTTTGCGGTTTGTGCGAGCTCACTTGGGTGCCAGATATGTGTGGAGGTTGCTAAGTAGAGGGAAGAAAAGTCAATTTAGGTTTTTTTTTATTTTCTATTATTGTCAACTTACCTTACGCTATCTGGTGTTCCCCCCCAGAAAAGTCTTCAGAAATGTTTCTACACAGAGCAAAAGACAGCAACAAAAGCACCAACCAAACACCCCGGTAATGCCAACGCTGTCAGATATAGTTTCTTGCTCCTATCACATATCTCATGATTACCCTCTCCTCCATCAGTCCTACAGCTTCTCAGGTGTCATGTGATCACGGGGTCCTGGGTTCAATTCCCCAGGTGAGTGTTGTTGAAAATCTCCTTGAGTCATTTCACTAAAGCATGCAGAGCTCTGAAGTGTGAAACACCAGGCGCACAAATCATTTCTGGATGAAGCCATATGTGCGGCTTTAAATGTAAAGACGGCAATAATAATGTTGGTCTGGAGCCAGCGTCTGGGAGGAGCTGTTAGATGGATGTCTGCATTATGCACCTGAGTTCATCTGCTTACTGAGTCTCAGTAAGCAGATGAAAATGCTGCATTATTTCCAACAAGGATTTCAATGCACCTCATGAACCCTTGGGAGAACAATTCTCAGGGTCTGTTGTGGGGAATAAAGTTGAATTTTATGCTGCATTAATGCTCCTGAATCATAAATCTTAACTGTCATCCAGTTTTTACAGGCTGTGTACGGCTCGCAGTGTGACTCAACATGCTTGATTGTGCATTATTCGCATGTATCTTCTGGTATGTGTGTTTCTTTGCACACATACATACATACATGTATGATCCGGCAGGAAGAGCTAAATTGGCTTCAAGAGATCAAAGCGGTAATTTAATCAGTCTTTCAAACACACAGCAATTTGTGCAGGAAGTTTTGATTAAAAAGCCTGTGCATCAGTGTAAGGAGCCTCACCCACCTCCATGGCAGCCAGTTAGCTGATTAATACCCCAGAGGACCCAGTAACCAACGGCCTTCCCATTACTACTGCCGCACTGCTGTCTGAGAGGGTGAGGAGGGAGGGGTCTGTAAGGAAAGACTGGCGCATAGAGACCTGAATGATACGCTACAATAAATCCCCTCCATCCCGCATACACAAATACACTGTAATACTTGTATTTGTGTTCATATACACGATGATCACTTGAACATAAACCATAGTGTGAAACACTGCTGGGGTCTGTGCACCTTAGCATTAGTCTTTTAATGGCACTCCACTCTCTCACCACCAGTTTAAGTCATTTAAGAAAAAGGCCAAATAGTATATTTGCAACTTTGCTTAAGAGAACAGTTGATAGTCGTGCACACTGTAGATTACATAAAATGACAATCAAACTCTTTTTTTTTAAATTTATTCCTACAATGTCAGTAGTTGTCAAATAGTGTGGTTAAGGTGTGGTTTAGAGTAGGCTATCGGGTTAATGTTATCAAAGCTTTAGATATAATATTAATAATAAAAAACATGGAGACAAAGTGTACAACACATTAAATGTTAAATACTTTGAAGACACAGCCAAAGAAAACAGTTTTAAGATACATGGACATTGTGTTGCTATAGTAACCACTGCTGGCACAGTTCTACAGCAGTTTAAGTGACAACGTTACGGCCGCCTTTTAATCAATCATCTGTGATAGCGACAGGAATCTGAATCTTTTCTCTACCACCCAAATGCCCTCGTTGTAGAATTATCTCTAGATATTATAGCGGTTTTGTGTTTGTTGATTTGTTAATTTAGTTTCCCTGCGATCAGTTTACTGCTGACAAATTTAGCCAATTTAATAACTTAAATAACTTAAAAGGCTAGTGTTGCTAATAAAAAAAAATATAAGTAACTGTTAATTTATTGTTTAGCTAACTTAAATATAACTCTCTATATTTCACTCTTTATACTCTTATACTTTATACTATCTTGTGGACTCTATGTACATGTATGTTTACTAAATGAATGACTGTGTTGTACAGTAGGCCTACTTCCCGTGGGGACTTCATGTTAATCTTTCATTGGTGATTCTTTGTTTCTTCCTGGCATGAGGGACAGTAATCTGACAGTAGTTGAGTTTCCATCCAAATCCAAGGTTGAGTTTTAGGGAAAATGCTATGTGTGTTTCCATCCACTACCATTGTGCTTGGAGCCCATCCAGCTGGTGGCGCTAATTCACCGGTCCAGTGCCATTAAACCATTACAGAGGAGAGTGCAAAAAGATGGCACAATTGAAAGACACTAGTCAAACCTCAACAATGGAAAATCATGTGGAAAACATAATGGTAATATCTCATTTATGTCTGCTCATGTACGTAATTTTACAAATGTTACAGTCCACACAGATCTGCTTTTCTCATCTGCTGACATTTTTCATCTTTATGGCAAAAGCACTAATTTGACTTTTTCAAATTTCCAGTGTTTCCATTCTGTTTTTTATGCACAAATTGAAAATATGCCTAAAAACAGGATGATGGAAATGCAGTTAGTTACAGTAGTCTATACTTTTGTGAATCCAGATTCCTTATAATCTACAAATCCTTCAGTCAAACTCTCATGGTAGATCCTGTCCTGCAGAATCATCCAATCCATCCATAATAGAAAGAGGCTTCAATATGGATGAATCACTTCCTCAAGACTGAACAAAACTATAACTCACTTCCAATTAAAACAACTTTCAACAATAGGCTGCGAAACACCATTTTCACTGTTTTACCATAAAGGGTCTAACATAGAAATGTATTTTCACAGAGATTGGAACATGCTGAATGACCTTATGTACGAAATGCCCCAAACAGCCACCCGTCCAGTGCTGCTGTGTTACATATCCACTTCATTAGGTCCATTAATCCGGTCTTGTGCTTCTGCTGCTGCTCATATGGACCTTTTTCATTATCTAGCTGATTTACTGCTCAGAACCACTGTGTTCAAGAGCCACTTGGATATCCTCTGAGGTCGAGGAAGGAGTTTGATTTTTGATTTAGTGCGTTGCTCAGTCCTGTGTGTGTGGGCTTGACATCTACAGTACAGTGTATAATGAGACGTCAGTCTGACTCATGCTGCACCGATCGGAGGTCACCAGCTTGCTATGATGTGATCCAGGAATTAAATGTCAATGAGTATTTAATCTATCAGATTCTGCACCAAAGTGTTGCTGGATAAGGTCGCACAGAGTATAATAAAGTGTTGTTATGTTCAGTGTAATGTGTTTTTTACTGGGCTGTTTTTGCTCGGGCACCCTGGCAGTGACGTTAAAATCTGATGTATTATTCAACCTCCAGTGGAAAATTAATTTTACCTTATTAAGAACTTGTGCAATAACTGTTATTCAATATAATTTGTTAGCCGTCGTTCCTGGCAGAATGCAAGAGATACAGTATAATCACTTCACTTTGTCCATCAGCCAGACTAAACACTCCACTATTTTTTTATGAGGTTAATCAAGAAAATGTGGTATGGGGACACTCTAATTCACCATAATATCTCTGTCAAATAAATCCTTTATGTTGATGAGATAACATCATATCTAAGTGGGGTGTTTTATAGGAGTTTACACACTTCAACTGGAGATCCTTAACCTGAATCTTTAATTTGTAGACTTTGCTTTAAAAAGAAAAGTGAGGCTGGTGGTCCATTTGAAAATCGTAAAAGAGACGCCTGACAGCTGCCTCTATTCTCTGCACACGCACACACTCGACTCGAGTCCACTCGCTGACCCCGTTCACCAACATCTCCATTAACCAGAGCACAGTGTGATTTCATTACATCGGGCTTAATTGTGTTCGCTGCATCTCAACGTGCTCTGGTAGAAACAGTGGTGTGAGGGCGGCTGGAGGAAACAGAAAATGGGAATGGCAGCGGGGACGCGGGGCAAAGGGGATGTCAAAGCTTTTATTCACTGGCTTTTAAAAAGCTCTCCATTCCACACCACTTCATTTCCCCCTCCGCAGGGCTGAGAGCGTGCCTGCGCTGAGAAAATAGCCTCCAGCCTCCACGCTGCCCCGCAAACAAACCGCACCAACATCGTGTGTACTGGTCTCTGCACTACAGGCCCAATGAGATACAGTATATTTTCCAATTTAGTGAGCCAGGAGAGGGAGGTGATGGTTGTTGATGTTCATCAACTCATGCCTGTATATTGTTTTTTATTCTGGTGAAGTTCAACAAAAGAAAACAATTTTTTAAAAAAATGGGTAAACACTTACCAGAAATAAAGGGAAATGCCTTGAGAAGTGAAAAGTGGGGATTGAAAATAAAGGGTACATAAAGTATACATTCGCCAAACTTTTCACATGTAAAAACTGATTGTGAAAAATTGACTCACATAACTCAATTTGAAAAGCTTAATTATGTTCTTATTTCTCCTGACAGCTGTTGCCGATTTACAACTTTGGTATAATCAATTTGGTCAGCTGCAAAATAACAGCAGTGAGAGCAGGCCCTGGTATTGACCAGTTTGGTATAAAAGGAATTGGCCCCATCGGGAAAAAAAGTCGGGGTAATTCTGGGCCTGTCTGTGCCCGACACCTGACATGGTTTGGTTTCTTTCTCCTCCTACTGGAGCTAAAACACCTGCTGTGAATATGTAGAGTGTTCACATGTCAGTCCATCCAACTGTCACAACACAGCAGAGACTGAAGTCCTGTCTGCTAATTTCATGTCAAATAAATTTGACAAGGGCATGACCTTTTGTCTGTGTGTGTTCAGACACATCTGTATGCTAGTGTGTTTACATAATGTGGTACTTTGGTGAATGTCTGCACCAGTTTAAGTGGAGAGTAAAAGGAGATTGGACTCTCATTGGACTTTTAAAACTGAAAACACATTTTGGTAGGATGGACAAAAGTGCCAACTTCCTTCCAAAAACATTGCTGTTTTGGCCACGTTAATGTCAGCCGACCACTTTGGTCATAATTGAAATATCTAAACGACTATAGGATGGATTGCCATAAAGTGTTGAAGATATCAAGACATTCAAAACAGTAGAACTGGTGCAGATCCCTTTTTAACCCCTAATCTTTGATGATCCAATCAGTGGCACCTGGAGGCCACTTTGAGATAGTATGGAACCTCCTCACAAGTTGTAGTTGCCTTTAAATGATGACAAAAATGCAAGAAAAAAAAAGCAAGAAAAGAGTGGAATAAGGAAGAGAGAAAGAGAAATAGACTCTATAGATCAAATCTACAGATTCTGCTAGCAACTGCAGCGTCTCTGTTCTTTCAATTAGGCCCTTACAGTAAATATTTCTCTGCGCAGCCATTTGTGGGATCACAAACTGTTCCCTGATCTGCAGTAAAAGAAGAATCTACCTCCAAACCAGTTGAAAGGCCTGTGGTTAGCCGATAGCTTTGATTGCACCTAATGCTCGTCAAACGCTGCAAATGTTTTCAACCAGATTTCAAGTTCATGATTCGGAAACTATTTCATTGAAATTGCATCCAGGCAGGTTCAGAGTGTTACACCTTTGAAGAGAAGAGTCAGGAGATTTTATTGCACTTAATATGGTGTTAACTAAGCCAATAATGAAACCCCTGCTGATGGCAAACAGCCTATTTTCACATTTAGTTTTAAACACATATTGCTTGTAACCATGGTTGGATTAAAAACCTTCATGTGTGTGTCAAATCAGAAAAGGTCCTGACCTTTAACTACATAGTTCATAGGAAGGTATAACATTTAACCAAGTTTTGTTTTTCAGCACAACAAAACTTCCATGTGCGTTACATTCACAGACACAGTAAAAAATACTGATGATGAATCTGTAAAATCTCCTTGTATGGATTCAAGATATACAACAAACTAATCAAAACTCTATTTTGTTATTAAAAGTTGGCCAGTGAAAATGGTACATAATGCGGCTGCCAAACTGCTATTAGTACCCTGACCAGGGGTTTGCCTGTACATTTCTGTCTGTACGTTTTTTAAAAGTTTGAATGCTTAAAAAACAAGAATTCACCAAATGCTCATCTAATGCTGCAAATGTTTGAACCTAGTTTTAATTAACAAATATGAAATTATGTCATTAGAATTGTATCCAGAAGGGTTCAGAGTGATAAAGTTTCCAAGGAGCCTCCGACACTCTTGGGGAATGTAATTTTCTCTTGATAGAAATTACCTTTGGATTTATAAGCCCAGTGAGTTAACACATGCAAGGAATTTGACTTTGAAGATTGCTCTAATTAATATAAAATATAAAAATTAATATAAAAATAAAAAATAAAAAAATTGAATTGGTATGAAAATGTAATTGAGAGTAGATTTAAGCGAGTGGAAAGTTTACCCTATACCCGATGCCAGAATTTCCACACAACTCAATCCATAATATCTTAGTTAGAAGGACTGGATTTCACCTCTTTTACAGTCCTATTCCTTATAATAACTTGACATTTTTATTTTGGCTTATCATAGTTTTAAATATGCAAACCATTTGTCAGAGATCTGTAACATCATGACCAATGTTGTTCTTACCAGGCTATTCCACATTTGAAATAACGCAATTTTCTCCAGACCTGGATAATGTTTGATTCACGGGTTGATGGACAGTGCTAGTTGAGGGAGGTGAAGGTGTAGATGAGCTTGCCCCATGCCAAAGGCACCATGCAGAGGAGAGCATCTGCTGTCTGTAAGCTGCAAAACACGTCAGCCGTGATGACAGCAGTGGATGCAGAAACATTTGAACCACAGAATATGGGGTACACCTGCAACACATTCTATATGTTGGAGGCTAAATGTTATCTGGAAGAGTAATGCCAGTGCGCCTGCGACAATATAGACAACATATACATATACACTTCAGTGGAAGGGTTCGTGCGTGTATATCAGCATTTGTAAGTTCTGACTTTGGCTTTAGACTGTTAAAGTTTATTACTCTAAATCCTCTGTGACCTTTTCCTTTATTTTTAAATAAAATGTCTGCACCATCCTAATTATAGACTCTCAGTAATACAAACAGCTGAGTGACGCCAAACAGAATTTACACAAGTTTACATAACTAAACTACTTATCTTTGCCATCTTTGAGCTCATTATAGACAGAAATAGAGAGCTCTATGTTGTACGGATGCTTTTATCCAAACCCATAAATGCATGAATTGCATTCACCATACAGATGGTGAGCTATCTGAAGTTGTGATGTGTTCGAGTGATATCTAGAGGGTGGCATTTATGATGTACATGTGCACTCTGGACAGCCCTGCAGGCAAGAACTCAGGTCTTTGTTTTTGATCTTCCCCCGGCTGTCTGATGCATTAACTCAATTCTTTCAGCAGATGCACTCATAGATGAGTCACTTAATTTTTCATGTTGAGAAGCAGCTCTGTGAGACTCATTGTCAAATCTGGCCCCACAGACCTCGCTGCACAATGTGACTCTTTAGTACATTAAGCCACCCATCTCCACACAGACAGATTTAAAGCCAGACAGTAACATTTTACTGTTATCATGATGTTGTGCATTAGTGGTGCATTATGTTGCTCTTAGCAGGTAATGTTATTGTAGTTGGCACTGAATACATATTAAGTTTAAATGGTTTGCTGTATGATGTGGGCAGCATTTGGCTGTTGGAAAAACTAACTCCCTCCTTCATAACAGCACCCTTACAGGTTCATTGCACGTCCCAGTGCACAAGATAAGTTGAATAAAATGCTTGCTTTCAATCTATATGGGACTGAATGTTTTCAATTTTTAAGTATGTCAGATTGAGATGAGTCTGCGGCATTCTCATGTTGTGAAAATAGTGCTGGTACCTTGTTTTTACTTCCTTCTTTTATCAACATAATGCTTATAATGTTGCATTTGCAAGTATATTCTGTTTCATTTCATGCTGTATTCTGATTGTTTGACCTTGTCCGTGGCAACCTTTACATCGTAAGAATTTGGTCCTACATTTCTGACTCTTCAAAACTTTGATGAAGTCTCCAAAACTCTAAATCAGACCAGTATTAGTGCAACCTAACACCCATGTTTTGATTTAAGATCAATTTTCATGAGGGACAGCCCAACACCCCTTATGATGGTTACTGGTACCACAATAAAGCTGTTTTTTATACTACAAGAGTTGTTAAAGTTTTGTCCCTTTAAGATAGTTTTCTGTCTCCATGCACCTTGGAAGAAGGTGAATATGTAGCTGAAATCCCCACTCTGCTTGTGCAGCCCAAAATCATCCAGTGTAGGAGAAAAGCTCTTTAAAATGCTTTACTCATTAGTCCAAATTAGAAATATACTGCTGTTACTTTTTTTGCAGATTTTGTATGATTTCATGCAGATTTGGTTCAACATGACCTCTGCGACTTTGTTTGAATTAAATTTCTGTGGCCCATTAGCCTATGTTGTTTTAGGTTCCACACTCTATGCCAATACCACCAGTGCTATAAAGCTAACAAGTGCTCATTTAATAACTCCTCAAAGCACTTACTGTAGTGCAATAATGCAGTTTTAATGACTCTCTGTAAGCACAACTTAACTGTATATGTGTTGGGCTGTGAACAGGACCTCTGGGTATTTTAGCATATTTACTGTTACACAGGAGAGCTTCCATATCGTCCCTCACACCCATTAATTAGATACAGACACAGGGTTTGTCCAGTAGCCGTGCTCCCCTGCCATCATCAAAGACAAGAAGTTTTTAAGTGTGTGTCCTGAAATGTTAGCCAGAAAAACAGTTTTTCTGCTCCGGCTGTTCAATATCAGCCAAGTGCTGCTTGGAGAGGAGTGTGAGACCAGAGAGGAAGGGAGGGGAGGAACGCTAATATAATACAATTTACAAGGAGCACTTCCATAAAGATGGTGAGTGGATCCACGTGGGCTGACTAACGACAAGCACAGCTGCATCTGCAAATTTGCCCAATCCCTCAGCTCAGTAGAAAATGATTGTCTGGCCGTCAGTTAGTGCTCCTTAGGTTCAGATTTGCTGGATGTGCCTTCTTAGCTTGCAAATTCTCTGTTTTTCTTTTGGGTAGAAAAACACTGGGTCTATTCATAGTCATTCTCAGATGACGTTGGCATCAACATGTCAATGGCAAAGTAATATATTCATCCAGTACAATGTTTGAGAAGTGGTTTCTAGATGGAAAACAGCGTTTCCCAGGATAGCACAGACACAGCGTTGCACGTACTGCGGTGAGATATTTTTGTGGTAACAGATTGCAGCATTATAAGTGTGTTTATAAAACTTCATTGATAAGTTAGATAAATGTGATGACGTCAGGCCATTTGGAAACCATCAGCTTTCCGTCTGTAAAGGACAGTTTATGTTTAAGAGAGCCCACAATGAGTGGCAAACGTTAACAAGGAATTGTGACTTAACAGATGTTCATCAACTCCATTTATAGATCAACCTGTTTATGCAAAGCCAGACTGCTACAGTGAAATCCATTGCACCGTGTCCCTTCTTCGTTACTTTCATGCTTCAGCAACACACGACCGGGCGGTTCAGGGAGTCTCTGCAGGTTAATGTGAGGCGGTGGTCAGTCAGGGGGGTCTTTAGTTGCACACCCTGGTTTTTTACTCCAGGAGGGCTGATGGGAAACAGAGAACTAGCAGAGCTGTGTGGGGATCCAGTGACGCTTTAGGAAAACATAGTGTTAAAATGGATGGGAATTCTAACTTCTCCAGACAGATGTGTTGATAAGCCCTCAAAAGGAAAGGCTTCAGTGTGATGCTGTGAGAGGCAAGAGGCAGCAGTGGAGGAAAGAGAAAAGGGGACAGATGGGGATAAGAACAAATACAAGAAAAAGAAGGAGATTCAAAAAAAATATTATCTCCTCTGCCTTCTGCTCAGTTTGCAGCTCAGTCATATTCTCTTTCAGGCTATCCCTTCATCCCTCCCCCTAAATTAGCAGCTGTCAGACCCCCTCGCACTGTAGTGCTGATTGATGACCTCATCTGGGAGTTAACATGACACACTTTGTGTCAACTTTTCAGACTGCTGCACTCGCCCTCTGCATTGTTCTCTTTACCCAATACCTTGAACCATTCATTACTTTGCCGACAAACACCGCTTATTGTTACCTGATCTCTCAAAACCTCGAACCTCAGCCACGCAAGCATGTGCTGAACAGACCAAGGCACTTAGTTCTTTTGGCTAAGTAACAGGTTATAAATACTGTCAAATGCAAGAAGTCCTACGTTTCACTCAGTGGGCTTTGGGAGAGGCTCGGGCTGTGCAGTCCCATTGCTTCGCATCACACCCACATCCTCACGGTGTTGATGAAGTCTGATTGATGACTGCACGTACATGCCGGTGCTCTGGGGTTCATCTACAGTATGTGGGTGTCCTCTGAGTGAAATCTCTCATTTCCTGCAAAGACACAAGGGTAACACTTATGGAGGTGTTTTTTCTTTTTAGTAAAGACTTTCCACTAAGTCTTGAGATAGTTTTTATCTCATCTTTGTATTGTCTATGTTCTCCACGTAATGGATCCTGCTGCCTCTCTTTGTTTTAATCACCACTTAATCTCTCATTTAGAAGAGTCAGCAATGAGGGATTGGTCAGTGGAGGATTCTAGTGGGAAAGTAAAGCTTTTTTTATGGCACAATGTTGACGTGCCAAGTGTGTTGTGAAATCCAGCATTGTTTCAGCATGGCTTTTCGGTACAATAAAAGCCATTGTGGTTGGTGTGTGGTTTTTCACAGGAGAAGTAATTATCCATTAAATGTGTCAGATCTATTACATACTCTCTGTATGGTCAGCTAAAATGCATGTCTGGGATTTTTGTTTTTCCTGAAAGTTAGCTCGTAATGAGCTCTCATACATGACATAAGTGATGGTAAGAAGTAACAATAACTCCAAAACAATTAACCCAGCTTTCACTTCTTTTTAATCAATATTCATGTGATAGTATGTATGACGTATATATAATGTTTTTAAATGTACTATATATTTCGATTTAATCTAAAAAACACATTTTTAACAAAACTACTTTTTTAATTGAACTTGATTGGACTTTTCACTCCCATGTGTGCTTGAGAGCAGCAAACTTTGCTCATACACTGATATATTTATTCTGCAATTGTTCTGCAATACTTGTTTTTTCCTGTAATAAATCTTTTATCATGTGTTCTCGGTTAGCTGAATGGCAGCAGGAGGTGCTAGTTTTTACCACCCTAATCAAAAAAAGCCACAAATATTGGTAACATGCACAGTTCAGGTCTGGATTTTTTACTTGAATTTGTATTAGCTTTTATTTCTTCTAAAAAATTGTCTTGTTAAATCTGATGCCATTTCAGGTCAGGGAAAGTGAACGGTCAACCCATGTTAGATTAAGAAGGAGCTTATCATTAGAGACTGAAAAAAACTAACATTATCTGTTCTATCAATGTCTGTTCTGTAATGTAATTTACCATTATCTTCTAGTATATAGTCTGTGATACAGAGTTATTCAGATACTTATTAGCATAGTTTCTGATTTGCTCCATACTCATTCTTTTGTTGCTTTTCAGGGTGTAAGGTACCTTGTTGTGTGTTACCAGAGGTCCAAGAAAATCTGAACATCTCATGAGAAATAATTTGCTCAGGGAGTTTCAGTACGGTTTCCACTCCATTCATTCGACATACACATTCTCCAGATAATGAAAGTCTTGTTACTTAAGCCATACATATTGTATGACAATCAAATTATTCTTTCTGTGCATTACTCTTTTCTTTCTTTTGTCTAAAAAGGTGCTTAAAACCCAACCAAGTGTCAAGAGTTTCTTGAGTTTCCACCAGCAAAAAGGTTTTCCACTGTTAAAAAGGACAGGACAGACATGGAGGGTTTGTAGGGCAAATAACAATTTCTTAAAACATGTTTTTTTTTAATAAATAAAATACTAAATGGTGTCTGACTTTCCCAAGGATTAAAATACAAAAACAAACAATTAAATGTGACCAAATATTATAATAAATTACAAACACAATCTGAAATGTCCATAAAAATAACAAAAACAGTCCAGGAAGGGGGACAACCTTTCTTACAGTTGAGTGTGTGGAGAAAAGTCACTTTAGGGGCTTCATCGTGGGTGCTTTGTTACTTGGGCTTGTCATATCCTCCTAGCCTGGGAACCAGATGAATCTGCGAGCTCATGTTTTGTTTGCTCTGGCAGACGTCTGGCCCCTCTCCCATTCAGACTGATTTCCTTGGTACTGGCAGCACTGCTGTGTCGGGCTGACCAATCACAAGCGTTCATCTAGTATGAGGCGGGTTTAATACGATGACTGAGGGAGACGAGAGTCATTCAGGCATCTTTGTAAATATCCAAGATAGCGGACAGCACGATACATTTTCTCTGAAAGAAGAACAAACAACTGCATCTAAACTTCGTGTTGATAAGAAATATGTGTTTGCCGTACTTCTGACAGAATGTACTGTCCAACAGGACGGTGTTGTTGCTCTGATTGGTTGTTTCAGCTCGTTGATAACGCCCCTTGGAAATCGAAAATGAACTGAGAAGTTGAAAGACTACTACGCATTTGCAAATTAGTCTGGCGATACCACGCTAATAACCTCCGCTGTGCCGTCATTGCGGTCGATCCAGGGAGCTGTGGAGCAAGCACAAAACATTCCCGCAGTAGTCCCTTTACTGTGGCGCAATGCGCACACACACACGCAGGTGTTTTTTCTAATCAAAAAGTCTCTTGTGCCTCTATTTTTTTTATCTGACTGGCAACCACTCCTTGGCAGTAAGGTTTTAAATAAATGTTTTAAATATTCATATCAAGCCATTATGTTTTTAAACATCACAAGCTAATGCCATGTCAAATCATTTGGCCTTAAAGATCAACTTAAAGCTTTTACCTTGCGATCTACTAATTATTATGTGTTACCAGACCTCTCGCAGAAGCACTAATCTTCAATACCAGTGGTTCCTTGATCTATACTTACAAAAGCAAACATTCAGTGATTCCCTCTGTTTTGAGAAGTCAAAATTTTCACCATGTCTCCACTCTAGTGTTTGTTTTGTACTGTGTTCCTTGCCTTAATATTAGTTAGCTGTGGTGAGCTTCATTTAAGCAGTCAGCTGTCCAGTTACTCTTGCCTGTCACACTGCTCTTGTCTGCTTTTGTGTTCTTTTCCACAAGTTTTTTATTCATCAATAGGTACATGTGATAGTGTGTCTCTATAAACCGATTTCTCCACTCTCCTCCATGTAAGTTATATGTGCCTGTTGGATCCTTCTCTGTTACTGCCAGACCACACAGCAGAACATGTTTCAGTCAGGCAGCTGTGTTAATAGGTGAAGTAACAAGTAGAAAATTGGATTTCTGTAAACACTGTAAAGGCCACTGAGCTGCCTACTGTTTTTTTTTATGTCCTCCCCATGTCTGTATGGCCAAAGACGTGCAGGTTGAATGAATTGGAAACTCTAAATCTCCTGTAGGCCAGTGCATGCTGGGATAGGCTCTATAGCCTCCCACAAGTCTGAACAGGAGGGAAGCATAGACTGTATAAAAGATGCTTGGTTTTTTTGGAGCCAGAAATTACATTATTTGGACAAGAGGGGAGCATTGCCTCTATGCGGATCGGCGGTCACCTTGGTAACAACTTGTCAATCACAAGATAGCCCCGCCCCTAGGCATACACTGCTTTATTGTCTATTTTTTGTCTAAATGTAATTTACAAAATATACATCATGCTGTACTGAAAAAGACTTGAAAATAGCTAGTGAGACCATAAACTCATTCGAAGAATGAAGTAATAAATCAAGAGAGAAGTAGGGTCATTTTCTCATAGACTTCTATACAATCTGACCTCTTTTTTCAGCCAGTGGAGCCGCCCCCCTGCTGGCCATGAGAGAGAATGCAGGTTTAAGGCACGTCCGCATTGGCTTCACTTTTCAGACCCAGAGGTTGCAGCTTGGATAGAAGTAACAGGGCAAAGAGTCAACAGCCATGCTACCAGCTGTGTGAGACTGTGGCATACTTAGGTCCAGTGGTGCCTTGAGCTAAATGCTAATGTTTGTATCCTTAGATTCTTAGTTTCACATGCTAAAATATACTAACTGGCACTAAACATAAAGTACAACTACGGCTGAAGGGAATGTCATTAGTTTTGCGAGTATTTAGTCATAAAGCAAAGTATTGGGCAAACTAAAAGTTTGACCTAATGGTGGCAGTAGATTAAAAGTTAAGGGATCACTAAAGTTATTACAATTCTTCTTGAGGGGAACATGAATGTGTTTCCAATATTTGTCAAAACGTTTCATTAAAAGCCCCAAAATGTCAACCTGCTGGTGCCTCTAGAGGAAAAGTCTGATTCATTCTCTGGGGACCATGAATGTCTGTACACAATTTCATGGCGAGCCATCCAATAGTTGTGTCATGATCTGCCTCTGTTCTCCCACTCTTAGTTGTGTTGCTGTAAGGATTTTAAGGACAAAGTTTTCCATGTTCTGTTTCATTTTGTTATTCATTTCTTGTTCCCGGTTTTATTTTGTAGTGGTCTCCGCTTGTCTCGTTTCTGTCTCTTCACTTCCTGCCTTTGTGTGTTTTCCCACCTTTGTGATTATCACCTCATTCCCCTCACCTGAGCTTCCCGGTGCATCTCCACACCTGTACCTCAATCCCGTGTTAGCCTCTCCCTTCATATACTGGCCCAGATCCTTTGTTCCTTTGTCAGATTGTTGTTATTGTCATGTTGCTTTTTTCTTTGACTTTCGAACCTCTGATTTTTTTGGGACCTGTTAAATACCTGTCTGTTTTGGACCTTGCTTCATGTTTCCTTATGGACTTTTTTCTTTGCCTGTCTCACCATCCCATAAGTTTTTTGTACTTCTGTTGTAAATAAATTCACTAAACTCTTCCTGCCAGCCTCTTTTTCCGCATTACCCCTGTGTGTCCTGGCTACTGAAGTTGTTCAGTCTGGACAAAATAAACAATTTCTCTAACATGAAACCACTTCTGAATATATTTAGCAATTCATTAAAACGAAGGATGGAAGGATGAGAAAAGAAAGGGTACAAGTCAAAATCGGGAATCTAATGGGCATTGGAAACGGATGAAAGCCTGAGAGACTTGTTGATGAATCATCTCATGGTTTCAACTTCTACTCACTGATTGTTTTACTGAAAACTTAAGGCCAAAGGAAGCAGGAAAGGGTTAGTACTGGAGACAAATAAGATAGGAATGCTCTTTGTTCCTGATCCAAAATCAAATTATGCTTATTAATTCCTTTTATTATCCTACAATGCTGTTTGTTTGTTTTTTTATAGAAAGTTGGCCTTTTAAAATAATGGATGTTTCATTGTTTGTTTTTGTCATTTTAAAAAGCAAAGAATTGTATTTTCCTTATGCTTGCCTTCTTATTAAAAATTGGCCGAGGGACGGGGGATTGCTCTAGGCCATCTCCTATTCTCTGCCTTTTATAAATGATGACTTCCCCCAAATAGAGTTTATTCAGAGAAGAATAGAGAGAGTAATGGAAATAATGCCTTCCACCGTGAGACAGCCTTACTTTATTGTCTCAGTGTAATAGTCTCAGCCCTAACACATACAGGAGATAATGCTTTATCATAAAACTGATTTCCAGGTCCATTTGCTGGACTGAGGTGTGGAGCTGTGGAGTAGATCGAGCTGTCTGCTTACTGTCACCCATACAGCCAGCTTGGTGCAAATGCAGAAAGACGTGCTGTGGGTATCCAGCATCTCTGGCCCTGTGGAGAAGACTCCATAGCAACCCAACTCCTCGCTGGCTGCCATCTATCTTTTCTATCTCCAAAAGCATCCCTTCCTCTCTCTTATCCTGCTCTCCTGCATATGAACAACTCCTTATTCTTCAGGAACCCTCCAGGTGCTGACTTGCCCGCACATCTTCTTTACACATCTACTGAGTAAACACACAGGGGACGCCACCTATCCTTTTTATATGCATGCATTGGATAGTCAGTATTCATGTGGCATAGAGCTGAAAGCATCGGGCACTGCAGCTGCACCAGCAGCAGCAGAGGATCAATGCACAAAAAACATCTCTGAATGTATTGTTGTTGACAGAAATAGAGTCCATTACAAGGTGAGAATGGTAAAAAGTAATTAGGAAAAACCCACTTGAAAGTCAGTTTTTGTTTGCTTCCCAGTCAGTGCTTATTTTGAAAGCAGGAGTTAGACTGCTTTCACTGTTTCACTTCATGTAAATGATATCAACAATGTTCTATGAAGCTCACTTCAGTGTAATGATGTAAGATCACTTTACCTAGCCCTGTTTTTCTGTATATCATCAAGAATGTCAAAAAACTGGTGTGAGGCCTCTGATCAGCCTCAGTACCCCGAGGTAGTTCGCTCATCAACGTCCATCAACCATGCTGCCACGCTGTGTGGTTGATGCAGCTGCTTGTATGCAGGCGAAAGGCTTAATTTGTTCATGTAAATGCTTAAATATATGTTTATTTGCATGTGTGTGAGCTGTTTATCTGTTTGTCATATACAAAGTCACAGCAGGATGGAAAGCTAAGATGATTAGAGAGGCGAAATCATGCCTTGTCTTGTAATCAAACAGAGGAGAAGGTGTGTCTCTCAAAAATCAGCACAGTCTGAATGTTCTGTCTGATCATTTTGGTCTGCTTTCTATTAAAAATAAGTTCTGAGCACATTAAGCCAGGTGCATCAACATCACTGGCGTCAGAATTGTGTGGGGGTGGGGGCAATGGGACTTTTTGTCCCCCCACTTTCAGGTTTTATGGTAATAAAGTGATAACATCGTCTAAACCAGGTGTTACGGTCATGTCTAAGCCTATCCTGGGAAAAACATAAGGGTCTGTATCAACAGGAGCCAGGACGCTCCTTTTGAGTTGGCAACCCCTTATAGAGTAGAAGACCTTGCAGGCTCACCGCTAGTTGGTGGACCACTGCACTAAGAATAAAAACTACTTGCTCAACATGGCACAGAGTAGTATCAGAGAAGCTATACGGGAAAAAACAACAACTTATGCACGATTTTTATTGTTGGCTATTAGTGGTTTGCAAAACTTTATAGTATTGGTGGTTTCATGTTCCATTTTTCCTCCTGTGGGTGTTATTGTGTTACTATTATTGTGGTTTAGAGGAATCCTACTCCATGACTAAGAGATATATAGGGTAGTTGAATCATCTGTCAGGTATGTAAAGTAAGTCAACTCAAATGTGTTTGTATTGTTCAATATTATTTTTTTATTTTTATTTTTATATTATTATTATTACTAGCATTATTATCAGCTTTACAGTCTCACAGCAGCTACGGTTCCCAAACCAGCCCTATTGTACACTTAGTACCAATATAGATGCAATATAGATACAGTATGCTTTTTGCAAGCTCACGTAGTGTACCTATACTGCATTTCCTTTAAGAGTTGGAGCATAGTGAAATGTGTTGTTGTGTTGATGTGAGGTTCAGAGTTTGTTTTTCCATTTATTTTCCCACTGAATCAACACTTTCCCTGTTACCTTCTGCTTTGTTTACTGTGTAACAATGTATTCTGCTACATTTTGTAAAATGAATTGCACTAGGCATAAAGTGGAGGGTGCATATATACGGTGATGGTCCCACCTTCATTTTTCTCTCTCTTGAACCGAGAAAAGAAAAAGAAAATCTAACCCTGCCCTAGAATAATTCATCTCTCACTTGATACGAGGCGACAGTCGAGCTATGGATGTGGGCAAACTGAATCCCACTGAGTCTCACTCTAACGTTTCATTAGTCGACTGTGTTGTCCAAACTACTTCATAGCAGTGCGGGAAATAAGCAAACCAGATCCATGCATGAAAAGCCATCGGGTCGCACAAATCAGTGCTGAACAGAGGCATGTTTGAGGTTTTTTTATTGAATCTAAAAACATAGTTTAACAAATAGGGATAATTTAACGAAGGCAAATTAATGTTTATGTAAGAGGAAATTTGACTGATGATAATCTGTCATTAAAAGAGCATAACTTTATAGAGTGAAGCTGACTATATGTTTATCTTTTCTATTGCCAAGGTGTAAATAGTAGCAGGGGTCTGTATACATATGGATTTGATTTATGGATTTGCACAAAGCACAAGATGTATGTGGTACTGTGTGATACCTAGAGGGTCGTATTTCTAGACAGAAAAAAAAACTCTTTTTTAACTTTGTTTCCTTAAAAGTCCCACAGCAACAAGTGCAACGTGATAAATTAAAATGAGTCTGACTGATGAGGGTTTGTGGTGGGGTGTGTTTGACTTGGTGGGCAGGTTATCCACCAGAGTGAGGTGTTACAGGACGGGGCTCACGCAGCTGGCCGCCATCACTCACTAGTCTATTGGCGCTCGTTTTCCAGCTGCAGTTCTGTCTTTTTTTGAGTCTTGTTCCTCTGTCTTTATACATAAAACTAAGGGGGACAGGAAGGTCCCCTTCTTTCTACGTGGGATGCAGGCAGATGGGAGAAGCCAGGGGTGGGTCGGTTGGTTTGGCTTATGTGTTAACTGCTGCTGTGTCGGATGGTTTCCTCATGTGCCCCACACATGATCCAGAGCTGGTATCCAGGCCTGCAGCCAGCTCTCCCACATGGATTTCTCACCCAGCAGAAACCTGTAAATACTGATAAAACAGAGAAACAAACACTAAAACATGACATGGTTCTTGGTAGAAATGGCCCCATGTTTCCAGTTTGTTCTGCAGCTGTTTGTGTGTGCATGTAGTGTTTGATTCCTCTGCGTCTTGTTTATTTTATTTGTCAGGTATTTCGAAATCACGACGGGAAGTTCAAACATTTGGATCACATTGAAAGGGTCCACTCCTTCCTCCACGGTGTGGAAAGGTGCCATTTTTCTAAAAATATCCTCCTTCAGGACGCCGGCTCACATTGTGTGCAGATGATTTAGCTGCAGTCCAAGATTTGTCAGTACAGATGTGTGTCAGTGTTTTCAGCATTTTGATTTCACTCCAACCTGCTCTGATTGTACCAGGGAACTCTGAGTTAGAGGTGCGACATGTTGTGCTTTATGTTTTAAAAATGAGAGCCACATTTCCCATAAATCTTGGTGTTTCCAGTCTCAGGGTGACTTCAGTTATTTTAAAGAGAAAATGGAAGGAGAAGAACTCATAAGAGCCCATATGCATTCAGATACTGTAGGACTTGACGACGAGAGTCTTCTGAATAGCAAATGTGACATACAGGCAAATTAAAAGCTTGTAGCTTGCTCCAATGGATTCCAGTGGCAGCCCAGAGTAAAACAAAAGGTATCAACAAGTATGAAACTGTCCATAGATATTTCTTGAACCACTCTCACAGCATAATCCACAACACAGTTTGCTAAAATAACTACTTCAAAAACACATATGACCCTTACAAAGGTTATTTGTATGACTGCCACCACAGTGGTTTAGGTTTGGTTAGTTTTAGGCACAAAAAATACTTTGTTAAAGATTGGAAACCAGAAACAGCATCGGACCCCATCCTGATGAAGGCAAGACAGCCGAAAACATTTGGGCGAGTGTGTTGCACTGGAGAAGAGTTGTGCAACGTCTTTTAATTTCAGGACACAGGATGTAAACAGCCTCCCATGTCAAAGTCAGACGCTTTGTTAGCCTTTTAATCTAACAACATCAGGCTACTTCCGTCTTTGCGCAAGCATGAAAGAGCTTTGTCAGGTGAACATAAACATGGTGATTTTAGGCATTTTTTATGGAGAGGACAGTCTCCTTTTTTGCTTTGATATAAGCTGAATGCAGCTGCCGTCCTCTATGAGGTGGCAAGCCTGAGAGCCACCCCACCATTCAAAACTAGTGGGGGTGAGTATTTGATACTTAAAAGACTATTCTTAGAACATTTCTTTTAACATGGCTGCCTGTTTTTCCTGTCTGCGGGCTGTAAAACAATCGATGTTGCACCATGTAAATTTAAATGCAGGGAGTGCTGATGGAGGCTGTAAACACTCTTGGCAATATTTTGGTCAGTTCATGTAACTCTTCCAATGCCTTAGACTGAATGAGGCAATCATTTATTGATTTGTAAATTGCTAATAAAAGCAACTGTTAACAAAGGAGCACCACAACAGCAGCACAGAAGTTCATCTTCTTATACTGAAAGTGATGTTTCATTATTAGTTGAGTCAGTGACGTGGTTGTGTTTGAGTTTTATCGGCCCAAGCATATTTTAATATGTCTTTGCTTATACAATGTCTGTTTCCTTTTATCTATATAAGACTTCATTTTTTTCTGCCATTTCAGCTGACTTGCAGTCCTGATTAATCTTGACAGAGGGAAAAACGTAGTTTGATTAGTGTCTCCATATAAGTGCTCCCTGCTGATCAAATAAAAATTTTGTAGTCTATCTGTCACCCCCATCTCAGTCTGGTTTGCTGAATTCAGGCCCTCATATAGAAACCAGTCAAGGAGGTAAAAAAGCTGTACAGAAACATTTCCCACTGCTTATTTTGTTTTGCTTTTTCAGACGCACTTGTCTATGAAATCGGTCAAGTAAAAACTGTACTTTTGTTAAAACTTTGGTGATAGCAGCAACTACATCATTTTGTACCGTATTTGGTGACTCCTCTTATGTCCTTACTGTTTCTGTAGAGGATTTATCATTCAGGATTCATCTCTGACACGTAGCAGGACCTCAGAAAGTTTAAGTGGTGATAAGATTGCAGGGAACCACACTCAGGGTCCAATGGATACACATATGGTCCTGCTTTTGGCTGTGGTTTGGCTGCTGGTCAACCACTCCATACTTTCTGGTTTCAACATTTTATTTTCATTTGCTTGAGGTCATTTTCATAAATGCTATGGGTGTTTTGTAAGGAGGGGAAAAATCTACTTAAAGTGCATTTCGTAAGCTTAACATCGACTCTGTAACTTATTGTGGACATTTCCTTGGGAGATTTTGAGGTCTCTACAGTCAACTTTGGGAATTATTTGAATAATTTAAAATTTCTCTTGATCAAACTACAAGCTCACTGAGGTTTCTCCAACCCTCATATGATGTCTTAATATGTAGATCCTAAACCCAATATTGAATTAAAGGAATAGTTTCACATTTGGGGAACTATGCTTATTTGCTTTCTTCCCCAGAGTTAGATAGAAGATCGATATAGATTTTTCTGAGCATGTAAACATAGCCAGTTTTATCTACAAAGACAAAGTGGACACATCATGCAATGACATCTCTGTTTAATGTATTATAGATGTTCATTTCATTTGCACACAATTTTGTTTTTTAACATTTTATAGTGTATTTTTGTATCTTGTATCAACTCTAAGAAATTCACATTTACACAATGCATTTTACATTAGTAGTTAAGTACAGGTGACATTCAGCTTTTTCGGGAGCAGGTCTTGATCTATCTGTTTTAAAGTTGTAATTATCACAGAGAATCACAGTGAACCTCCCAATTGATTTTATGTTACGGCATATTACATGTCCAGTCGCCTCTAAAATGGAGGTACAAGATGAAACTCACTGTACATGCAAAACCTCTGCACAGTAGAGCTGATCTCTCTTGACTAATAGCATACAGTATGTGAGTTTTAGAGTAGAAGTCTTAGGTGACATGTATATGTTTTCGTAATGCTACATGACCCTATTAGTTACCAGTATTTATAGCATGTTAACATACAGTATGTGTTCATTGGCAACTTATTTCTACTTTAAGTCTCTCTATATTGGTGCCAGGTTTATACAGTTTGCTTGAGTCTCCTAGGTTCATCTATAGTTTCTGATTTCTGTTTACAAAAAAAACTCAAAATATCAAAGAAATACACATAAAATCATAAAATAAATGGAAAAACTGCAAAAATATATAGCCAAACATCTGAACTTAAAGACACCCGACACTGTACACAGGCACTTGAACTGTGGTACACTCTTTGAGTGCATTCATATTACATCTAATAAGTGCTACAAAATAACATATCAGTTAGAAAAAATACTAATTCCAAAAGTGTAATACTATTAATAATATAAACCAACAGGCAAATGTAAAGACAAAAACAATTTACAGAATGAGGGCAAATTTAAACCGTATCCTTAAATGTGTCTTGCATATTTCTGTTTATATTCGGGTTGTACATTCTTACATTGTGTGTCTCACTTCACAAGCTGCTAGAGAAAGAGAACGAGTCGGTTCAGGGCAGATGAGTGCTGCTGGAGGGCTGATTGGGCCTCAGGGGGAGACCGAGTCAAGGAGTATGTTCCTTTTTTTTTTTTTCTTTAAATCAACACTCTGGTCACTCATACTGTAGCAGCATCTGCTTTAATGTCACTGCCACAGCTAGGATCAGGATGAATCATGCCAGCTCTCACAATAGAGGAATGAATCATCCACTGTAGCTCTGTGTGTGTGTGTGTGTGTGTGTGTGTATGTGTGTGTGTGTGTCTGTGTGTGTGTGTGTGTGTGTATGATCACACACCGCTTGATCACATCAACTGAGGAGCTGTGGAAAAAATACAGCAGCATTTTATTTGTTTCCATTCATAACGCTGCCGTGCTACAGGATGAATCACAAGTGAAGAGACCAGAAAGTTTAATTGTCTTGAGATGTTGGTGAACATGTCACTGATCCATGCTGCATCACAATGACTCACTGTCTCTGTCTTCCTGCCATTTCTTATCCATCTATTGCTCACACTGTACAAGCTCTGTTGACAAGTATCTTATTTCTCCTTTAAAGTAATAGGTTGAACACTTCTTCGCTTTCTTTGCAAGAGTTACATGAGTAGATGGATACCACTTGTCATAGTCCGGCAAATATCCAACTTGTGAAATAAAAACCAGCATGTTGCGTTTTACACTGAGATGCAATGTGTTCATTCGTGAGCTTTCAAGGTGCTGGTGTGCTGATTTTGTTACTTTGGACAGAGCCAGGCTGGTTGATTCCCCATGTTTCCAGTCTTTATACTAAGCTAAGCTGCTGGGGAAAGCTTTATATCTACTGCCCGGATGTGAGAGTGGTATCAATCTTCTCATTTAAGTCTCGGCAAGATGCGTATCTCCCAAAATGTCAAACTATTTCAGCAGTGTCTGAATCATGTTGCAATTGGCTAATATGCATATCAACCCGTATCTTTCTACATTTTTCTTTTTTCAACATGACAGCTGCTCTATATCTGTACCTGTCTACCTACCTACTCTATCATACATCTACAGATTGTTTACAGAAATCCTTTACAGATTTCTTGATCATTTTTAAGTCAAACCACAACAAGAGGGACCCTGAGAAAGTACATGCCCCTGTAGGAATGAATGTTGAAGCAGTGCAGTCAAGCTCAGCTCCAGTACATTTCTTTTACTATATCCATGTCGACTGCTTTTACACTTACTGCAAGCAGCAGTAACATAAAAGTGGTCCTGTGTGATAAAAGGTGCCACACAGCCTTGCTACTAAGTGCTTTTATATCACCATGGTGATATAGTAAATGTCAGTGGCCCCGGACTTGGATGAGGGATCTGTAATGTCATGTTGAGGCTTCAAAGAGGGCTGTGTCGCCCCTCTGTTGTCCGCAGCATTATTCCCGATGAGAAGTGGCTGAGCCGAGCGGAGCAGAGGGTAAATGAAGCTGAAACCCTGAAGTAATTACTACCTGCCTGTCACAACGTCTCTCTAATGGGCCCTGTGTTGACGTGAGCGCTGTCGCCAGTGCATTAGCGCCTCAACGCTGTTTGTCAGGCTCTCTCACGCAGAGAGAGCTGTACGCAAGACAGTAAGAGTCAGTGTGTAAAGGGTGGTGGTGTCAGTGAGCTGAGGATAGTGAAAAGAGTTTGCCTCTGAGGGGTGTCCCAATTTTCCACTCAGTGTAAAAAATGACGGATTGGATTCCATTTTGCACATTTTTTCAGTACCAAATTCGCTTAAGTGTCTGTTTAATGAGCAGCTCTGGATACTGGGTCACTGATGACGTCACGGCTCCATTTTTTTGCCCATCCGACGGCTTCGCTGCCTCGCAGACATGTCAGCTCATCGCAGTGAGTCAGCAGAGCTCCACGGTCCAGAGATGTTTCTCTCGTGTTGCACATCCAGGCTCCATAGAGGACCGTGGAGGCACCCTGCTGAATCAGCCATGTAACTCAAGCCACAAAATGAAAGTAATGCACCACAAACAGGAGGCAAACATTTGGCTGTGTTATATCATGAGCATGAAATTACTGAAACACAATCCCTGGAGACGCTGCTAAGGGGTCTATGTCACAGAGGGGATAGAGACTGCGGAGTGCAGGAAGAAAAATTGTTGATTACCGAGCGGGCCGCACAGCAATTGACCTTTCTTCCAAAATATGAGTCACTTGCATCAGTCGGTGCAGCCCATCTCAAACAATGACGCAAATATATTACAGGACAACATGTCATGAAATGCGTCTGTGGTTAAGTGATTAAAAGAACAAGAAACTTCAGAAGATGTTGGGTGTGACTCATGGCTCCCCCGCTGCTTTTTGTATCGCAGATGATGGCGGGGGTCTAATAGAGTGAATCCTATGGAGAGAGACAGAGGATTATTTGAGAGTGGGACGGCACAGAGGAAGATGTGTGAGGGGGAAAAAAGGCTGGTCTCTCAGGAAAAAAGGTCTCTTTGATGCACAACGGAAAGAAAGAGGAGATAATGGAGAACCTTTCTGCCAATTTACCTTTCAGGCACATACGTTTCATAGATGGTGATTGTAGAATTAGTGGGAAAATGTAGAGGTTAGAAAGGGGCAGAGGATACTTAGTTGGCAGTTAGTGAGAATTATGTCAATATAAGATACTGGAATAGTCAGTTAATATGAGATGCACTAGCATGTACATGTATCTATGATTATGCATCTGCAGTGACATTGGTACATAGTGGTTGATATTGCCGTAGAGGTCGTGTCCAGGCACACTGATGGATAGATTTGGACTCTATACGCAGGGAAGAAGAGTCGGACTGTGGCCCAAAGGTGCTGGGAGGTCCATACTAAGTCCATAGTCAAGTCTTGTCTCTGCTCTGCGACCACTTCAGTTATGAATCGGAGTCAGTTTTACATTCCCGTGTGGCCCCCCCCCCCCCCCCCTGCTTTCTTTTTGGTCCGCAGTTTAAGTCTCCACTCTCCTCTCCCTGTCTTCGGCTCTGACGCCTCCTCTTCTTCCTCCTCTTCCTCAGACTTCAGGGGGAGGTGTGTCAGGCTGGGGGCCGCCATCCACCCTCACCACTGCAGAGAGAAAGTAAAAAAAAAAAAAATATGTCAGGCTCGGGAAAAAGACACGGGTGATTTGCGGTGATATTTAAATCAGCGGTGGGTCACTTTGACCTTGAACCTTTTACTTATTCACACAATTGCAATGCATATTCTCACTTGTGCCAGCACAGTGTTGTTGTGTTTCCCACTGAGCAGCTCCTCTTTAATAAGTGGGAAGTCCCTTGATTAAGGGCACCTTGATTAGTTTCTGATTGGGCAAATGATTTTCATTTCACTGCCCACAAACTCTTCTCTCCACCAAAATACCCACAAAATAATCTGCATAGAAAAACTCCTGATAATCACACTTTTCCCTGCAGGGGGCCCTGTGGTGTCACTCACTCATCCGAACCTGTTCAACTGGAGTCATTAGCCGGATGAGGATGGGAGACAAATGCTCTCTTTTCCCACAAACCTCTTAACCTGTTGTCAATTGAAGGAAGCCATGGAAACGCCTCGGGAATGCAGAGGCGTTTCTGAGAGGACCTCCGAGTCCGGTGGGTGTATTCTCGTCTTTATAAATGCATCCTTGTGCCAGGGAAGTGTAGTACAAGAGGGTTTATTTTGAAGCTGTAGAAGAGGGGGATTCTTTTGTCGACCTATAACGTCATACCCTCCCCCAGTTTTCATTCCTTTTTCCTTCCTAAAAGCTTTTTCCACATATTTCACTGTTATAAAATACACTTGGATTGCTATACCCTGCCTCTCTGTTTCTATCAACATTGATTCTGTCCACTGATGGCCACAGTCCATAACACTCCTCTCTGTCTTCCTTCCTGTTTAAACTGACATTATACAGGCATCGCGAGTAACAAAGAGCAGAGAGACACTAATGCTGGCCAGTGCAAAGCCATCTGTAACACACATTTCAGGCATACGCACAGTGGCTTGCACCTATATGCTTCTACCTCAGTGCAGCTATTTCTGAATTGGCTTTGCACCTCATTTTGGAGGCAGTGTTGATAATAACGGCCACATGGCTGTCGAATGTTTTATAGAATCCAACCTCATTCCAAGAATCAGTACAAGGGGTTCACGGAACCAGTTCAATCTGTTCTGAAATGTGCTCCCAAAACTCCCAATCGCAGCAAAGCGTTGTTATCTTCTTTCTTCCTCTTTCTTTTTTAATCAGCACATTCAGGCAATCTTGATTGGACCCTAAACCACGATAGAGCCTTTAGATTTGCTGATTCGGATTGAATTTGAGAAGGCTTCACGGTAATCACGACAACTCCCGGGGAAAACTTAGGAGACATAAAACTGTTTTACTGATTTGAAAAATATAGTACTTGTTTTTCATTTATGTACTTTGCTTATCACTCCCTGATGGGCAGTGGTTCATTGTGGAACTTATTTAATTAATTTTTCCATTTAAACCCCAAATTCCATTTGGGGTCAACGGGCCCCTGGGCACAGGCACATTTAGGGCACCATCTCCTACCTACCAGAGTAACAACCCCTTCACTCACAGTCATTTTGTACTTTCTGGGGGGGTATTGTGTAAGATAATGTTGACTATTAAAGCTGGGGTATGTAACTTTGGAGAGACCAGCAAGAGAAGCTAGATTTTGAAAGTGTCTCTCCAAAGCCACCCCCAAATAAGCACTTGAACGCGCACTGCCTGACTACTGCTGGAAGACGAGTCCACGAGAGAGCAGAGGCATATATCGTAACCATGGACATATACAACGATGTGCTGCACTCCTCTCCCCAACGCTCCCTCACATACTGTATGTATATGTCTATGCAAGAGAGCGTGGGGGAAGAGGAGCACGGTGCATCGCTGTCACCACTAACCGTATCCAACTATCTCAGTCACCTGTAAAAAAACACCAAACATTATCACAATGAACGTAAACAACGAAACATGGCTGTTGTTATTACTCACAGCCGTCAAGCTAGCATGTTAGAATTCGGAAATTTTATTGAAAATGTAGTTTGATGCAGTAACTTACTGCTCCGGTCACGTGCAATGAGGCACGAGCAGAGTGTGTGAAGGCACCATGCGCAGGCAGACAGGCATATAGGCCATCCAATCAAATTAAATGATTGAATAGACTTATGACAGGCCTTTTTTGTTTCAGAGCATTAATTGATTGCTGTTGGGATTGAAAGAGAATTTCAACAAATATAATAAAAAATATCGCAACTGATGTTGCCAATGTTTAACGTTGTTGTCTTCCAAAATGGTGGGAGTACTTCCACACGGAAAAGTTTTATCAAAACTCCCAAATGTGGGAGACCGACAACAAATTATGAGTCATCTATTCTCTATTACTGAAAGTGCATTAGTAATGTGTTATGTGACTAAGCTACATTATTACTGTAACTTGCTGCTGGATAATGTTACACACTGACAAATGTACTGTTGAGTTCCTTCAGTTCCCTTAGGCTCTCATCCAGAATGACAAACTGGACTCCAACCCCTCGATAGCAGTTGATTGTAGCGCTGCAATAAAGACGTACTCCCTCAGGGTTTTCAGTAAGGGTTATTTTTATCATTATTTCCCCGCAGCTTTCAGACGAAGACCAAACTACAAAATGAACAATCTATGTTACTATTATTCAGGACTGTGCGCCTGCTGCTGCATGATTTTCAAGTGTTTTCTTGACCGATATTTGCCTTGACTCCATTTTGTGTCGACTGTGAGGTCAAACATAGGACAGACATGCAAGGATGGGTGATGCAAGTGAGGGCTTAGAGTTTTGTTTAAATTTTAAACACATTCAATATGCAAGAACGCATGAAAAGAGGTTGTGGGGGGCAGGGAGGGGTGCTGCACTGATAGACAATTCTTTTTAATGGAGATGAGCACCCTTCATGAAGGAGCTTGAACCCCTTCATCACCACAGACACTCGGAGCCACCATCACCCCTGCCTTATGCAGGGAATACCCTCTCTGAATGTTGTCAGTCAAAACATAAGACATTTTCATTGCTCTATTTATCTTTTTAAAGGCTTATTTGACTTGTTTTGACTGGAGGTGTTCCCATTATTTTAGCTGCCAGTAAAATATGGTTCGTTGGAAACAGGAAACCCCCTGCGATTATCGTGGATTTATTGAGCATATTCTCACCCTCTCGCGTATTTTAACAGACCCAGTTGGTTGGGGAAGAACAAACAACCCCCAGCATGAGCGCTTTTGCTGCCTTTTTAATGGCTTCCGCACCCGCAGACGGTGCTAATGCCAATTAGAACGTGCTAAACGCTGATGCTGGATCAGATTTTGAAAGGCAGTGATTCCAGGCCTGGATCCCATCTTATAACACCTGCTAATGAGCCAATCAGTTAAAGAGGCGACAGGGTTAACGGGACAGTCATCTTCTCAATAAACCAATCCCAAGCTGTTCCTCCAAAAGAAATTCCTTCTTTTCTCTTGACATGCAGCAAGCTTTGCATTTGTTGAGTGGAAGAATGGAAAGGGGGGATTCAAACAAAACACAAAAAACAAAATAAGCTTTCCCAAGCCTCATTAGGATGTAATGGGTATCCCAGAAAAGACACAGTGGTGGGGATTGTTCGAGGGAGGATTTATCGGCTGTTTGGTTTGTTAGCACATTATTATCTCTGTATAACCATTTTTTAGGCTTTACTATGATTTACAATAAGACTAGGAAGGAAGCATTTAAGATCCTTAGAGAGAAAGTCGGCGAGAGAAGCATGAATGACTGAATGAGTAACAAGATCATGACTGAACTTGAGACTTCTTCTTCAGGTAAAAAGCCTCTCAGGTTTATGAGTATAGATCGAGTGTGAATGCAGGTCTCATCTTTTTAATGTAAGTGCTATTTGAGTATTGAAGGAAGGCAGACTGCTCTACAGAGGTCACATCTCATTCCAGCAGCACTTCCTTCCATTCTCCAAGCTGTTTAAAGGTTATCCTCTTTTTATAGCCTCTCAGTGCAGATTCCCCTCTATGCACCTAGTTTCATTTTTTTGTGTTGGTCCCCAGCATTGGGCAGTGAGTTTATCCCATTGATTACTAAAAGATTTCAAGAAAGTGTAATTGGATGGAGAGTGCAGCTGCATCAGCACATTTTAAGGGATGCTAAAGTGTCTGAAATATCCTTAATAAAGGATTCAGCTATTTTTACCTTTTTGTTGAAGTTTCACTTTATTGTTCAAAACAAAAGCACATTTTTGAGTCAATCCCACCAACACCTCCCCGACGCCATAAATACTCACTAGCTCACGCATTATGAATTAATCCACAACTGAAACCAACCCTGTCCCCAACAAGTGCACTTTTTTCTATCGTTTGATTAAAGTTTGCTAAAAGCTACAGTGCCCAGCTGTAGAAATCAGTGGGTGTGGGGCTAAGAGATTAACGCATTGTTGGTTTTAGTCTTTTCATGGTATTTGTTGAAAATAACAAAAATACAAATATATGATTAATTACGAGAGATTTGGAAATTGTGCAAACTACATATTTTTTTTTAATTTTCTTAAGTCATCTTCATGTAGAAATTATAGATAACTATAAAAAACAATAAATCTAGACACTCTGTTTCTCTCTAAATGCACTGTGCTGAAAGAAGTAAATTAAGTGCATGGTAAATTGTTTTATAATAGATCAGTAGTTCGTAAGTCCCTAATGTTGGTTTTATCTCTCCAAGCCAGACATGATCTACTGAGTTAATCCAACAAAACCTTTTGTCGGGCTTTTGATTTTGTCTGGCTTGCAAGTCTACATTGCAAAGTCTGTCCCACACCCAAAATACTTAATGAGTCACAGAGAGACAAATATAGATATAGAGGATTAGTAAGAGTAGTAAAGGCAAATATAGATCAAACATATACATTTCATTATACATTTCAAATCTTATATGTACTGTATCCTAAGATAGAAACTGTGTCAAATATCTGTCAGCACTGAATTATTTTTGCGTCATATGGATTGATTGATTGCATTTGTGATTAGGAGGTATATACAGCCAAACTAATACATAAAGCATTCATCTGTCAAATGTTCAATATGTGCCTCACATTCATGTTACAACGGGGCCTGACAATCACATTCTTGGAGTATAATACATCATGTATGTAAGATTTGGCCTCACCTTTCTGCTGCTCTGGGCAGCTATGTGTTAGTCCTGCTCCTAGGTGAGGAATTGTTTTTGATCTCAATCCAAAGACATGTGTCTTTGCTCTGAGCAAAAGGCTTGCACAAGGCTGGAAAAGCCCTACACACATGCACAAAAGCTCAGCAGAGTATCTTGATGTAATCGACGATGACTTTCTTTGGCAGCTAGAATACCACGGTGTGGTGCAAGGAGGAATGCATTCAGCCATGGATGAGTGCGTTTTGTTAAGTTAGATTGTCTGTGATGAATATAAAGTCCTGGGTTAAGGCTAGTTATCACGTGGACCAAAAGAGTATTATTTTTAGGTTGCCATCCACCACCAACATTTTTTTGTTTTTATACACAAAAAAAATATTGTACTCTAGCTTTTAGGCTTACCAATCTGTTCCTGCGTGTGTGAGCGTGAGGGCTGAGCCTGGACTTCAGCCTGGGCCTGCTGCTGCTGCTGCTGCTGCTGCTGCTGCTCCTGCAGACTCTGACTGTCCACCGAGATGCCACTGTCGCTGTGCAGCTTCTCTCCCTCCGGCGTCACCATCTGGTTGTTTGTAGCCGCACGGTTATTAGCTGCCTGCTTGTTCTGCTTGCAGCTATTCCACCTGTAGAGAAGTGGCAAGTCCGAGGAAGATAACGATCCCGCTCAATATAGTACAGTTTTAGATATTGAGCAATAAAACAACAACTGATAAGTGTCAGATTCGGAGGTAGGGTGGTGGCAACATCAATTTCAGTGGGCAGGCTATATCAGGTCTACATTCATGAATCTATTACTTTTTTTTTTTTTTTGCTTTTACCTGGAAAGATCCTTTTTTCACCTTTCCAGAGCCAAAAAAACACAAGAGCAGACATGTAAATAATGGATTGAACAGTGTTTTTGTCTGGTCTTATATAAGCTGCATGTCCGGCAAACTAGATTAATACTGTAGGTAAGGTAGGGTGCTTCCGAGGGAGTGACTAAGTACATTAGTTTGTTGGGTTACATGATACTTTAAAAAACAACAGTTCACAGTTGGCAACTACACAGAGTTGTATATCCCCACTGTGTGGAAGCTGGTCCTGGATGTTATAAGAGCTAAGACTAACATAAGCGGCTCTGTCTTGCTCTGTACTGGATGTAGGCCTACGAACAAGTATGGAAGCTACGCAGTCAAACAGGCTAATAGTAGAACAAAATGACTTTCTGGTGCAGCTCAGGCTATAAGCACAATATCACGTGTATAGCCGTTCCACATTTAACACATTTAAGACCTTTTTACAAGATTCTTTCCAACGAGTGACCTTAAAGTATTATAAATTCTTGGTGGAGACAGTGTTCTCAACTAAAATTGAGGAGCCTGCTTTTGTATACCCCTATCGGTAAATCAGAGACCCATTGTTTCAGTTATTTCTATGAATTTTAAATGGTAAATCAGTATCATTGTAAACTGTATGTGTGCTGCATATTTGTTTTCGAATAGAATAAAAAAAAATAATAAGATGCTCATAAAACGCTGTTCTTTAGAAGTTGAATGACTCATGAATCAATGATATTATATATAAATATATTAATGAGGTATTAATGAGGCACAGTACAGTTAACACCTAAGAGTTTACTTATAAAATATTGGGTGTTGAAGAAATTAAAATAATTTGCAGTCTGTTTATGCAGGACAATAAGTACACGAGGAGTACTAGCCAGATGTGTGTGTGACTATGCTGATAAATCTGGCACTCTAATTTCCGCTGGTCGGCACTTTTCAAACAATCAATGCCTCTAATGAGCTTGTTTACTTGCTTCAAATGTGTTTTAGCGCGGGCTTGTATCTGCGTGCTTGCATGTGTGGTTGCGTGTCCTCACTAGTGTGTTTGTGTGTGGGTGTGTGTGTGTGACCTCTGCAATGCATTAAGTCTTTTTTTTTTTTTAAAACTCAATGTGGTACATTTGAGTGATTTTCTAGAACTGGGTCAACTGGTTTAACCACAGCAGGCCTGAATATTTCACCAGCCACCTTACTGACATTTTTTAAGCCCGGGGCAACATCTGTCACTCTATCCAACACCACCCACCAAAGCACTATCACCATCACTGTTCACCCTCTTTGTCCTATTATATTATGGCTGAGCTGCAAAACCCAGTTGTGCTAATGTCTTTAACCACAAAGCTTTTCATATCATTCTTTTCTACCGACTGACCTCTTAAAAACAATGTAGGCCACAAGGCCCACCACCACGGCGGCCAGGATGGAGCAGTAGATGGGGATGAGGTTTTCGTTGAGCCCGTGGCCAAGAAAGCGAGGAGAGCCGGCGCTGGACGTGGTTGTCTCTCCTCCTGGTAACGGGCTCTCGGAGCCATCGGGGAGGAAGTAATTGGTGAAGGAGGGTGGAGACGGACCCATGTCTGAGGTTGGAGTGAAATATGTTGGGAGGAGAGGATCTGGATTGAGAGGAAAATGGAGAGAGAGGAGCATCTGTCAGAAAATAAACACACCAAGATACGACTGATAAAGAAACAAAGCTCTGTGAGGCTGTGCTTACTATAAGTATAGTGGTGTTTTTGGATAAATGTTAACATCAGTATGTGAACGTGCTCACAATGAACATGCTGTTGTTTACTGTGGAAGAAGAAGTCAGTTTTTTTTTACTTAACTAAAAGCAGCAAAAACCACAGTAGAAATACTTTGCATTCAACATTCTACTTAAGGAAAAGTACAAAAGTTTTAGCATCAACGTAATTTATTTAAAGTACCAAGTAAAAGTATCCATTATTCAGAATAGACCATTTCGACATAATATTAAAAACATATTATTGGCTTATAATTATTGATGCATTAATGTTTACATCACTTTAATGTTGTTTAATACAAAGTTTCGGTCCAACCAGTGATTGTTGAGATATTTCAGTCTGGAAAAAAGTGGTGAACCAACCACCCACATTGCCATCCACAGAGCCATGCCGCTAGCAGTAAGAAATAACCTATCATGAAGAGACACTTTTGTATCTTATCTCTGAGAGCTTGTAGTCTTGTAGCCTGTCACCAAGTCCCCAACCAGATGTCTGATTCGCTGCACACATGCGGCAGCTGTTTATGATAGACAGATGGGTTCTGGCTGAGTTGCTGAGTGCAGAAAGAAAAGGAATGTTCCTCGACGAGGGGGGCAAATATCTGTCACCCACCAGCCCACCCCTCACCAGGCCTGGGCCCTGCACGCCAGGTCTCTTCTCATCATGTCCCCATCTATGTGATCCGTGCACATTGCATGACATTAAGGCCATATGGATCTATGTAGAACAAAGTCCGGGGCTTTAGGGAGGTCAACACTTTGAGTGTAGCCTTTGCTGAGGGCAGAGAGGCAGGAAGGCTCTGTGCTACTGGATGGGTCTGGTTTCTATCATAGCAAAGCCTGGAACGAAATGTCATTTTCATAAATTGTCCTATTTCCTCTTTCTTTGTGAGCTCCATTAATGATTCAGTGTAATTTCCCATGTTGCAGCAGCACCATGCCCACTTTGATAGGCATGATTTGTCCTGAAAACTCAGTTTAGCCATCAAATATATCATACAGTCCTGTCATATTATGCTTTTGTTTGGAAAAGCACTCAAAGTAACACTGCAGGGATTCTGTCAGATGGTTGAAAAGCTCAGAGAGTTGTCTGCACATTATTCCCATCCCTCAGGGCACGGTACAGCAGGCCGAGGAGAGGGCCTGTCCAGCCAAGACCAAAACTCCTCTGAGCTCAGCAGCCTGGCGGGGATAGACAATGTGCAGCCTGGTTCAGAACTGAGCCTGTAATTCCCAGCAGAACCGAAGGCTGCTCCTCATTAGCTTCATACTGACGCTCATAGGATTAACCCTGTGGAGACCCCTGAGGCTTCCTTCAAGGCCAAAGACTGGGACGCTCTATCCCAAATACTTTAAGGGTCACCCTACTTTACAAAAGTAGGCTCTAAAGTATGATGGATAAACCCAATAAAGTGATTTCAGTGAGTGAATCCAACTGGGTGCCACATATTGTAACTTAATTCAGCTTTCCCTCGTCATTGCTGATACAATACATTTACTCATTCAGTATACCTTTTATATTCACCGAGAATTCACACACCTAATAAAAATACTGGGTCACTTTTTCAATCTACAGCCTATGCCAAAAGTAGGTATACCTTTACTGTATTTAAATGACTTGCATATTTTAAAAACATACAGACCTTTTAAGTCAGAAATGGCTCAAAAGGTCGGTGTCGGTCAAAAAAACATATTTTCTCATTTATCTCCATTGGCATCTAGGCTAGCAGTGCAGATACTTTTCATTTTATTGTACCACGGTTTGAAATATCCACCCCACTTCACTCGAGGTGAATGAAATTTAATTTGTGCTGCTCCCATTATTGAAAAATTACATTTTAATAATTCAACAGCAGTGTGTCTTTCCACACCGATGTCCTGGTTACTCTGGATAATCCACAAACCTCACTGTCTGTCACAGGTTCATTTAAACTACTTCAAACCAAAAAACTAGTCTGTATGAAAACCGAAAACAGTGTTGTTCTCTGGGTGATACGGAGTAGAGGGAGGCATTGTTTTTGCAAAGACATACTGCTGTTGAATTTTGTAATTGCATCATTTTCATTGCTTTTAGCACCAACATTTTCATTCACCTCCACTTTATCGTGGGTGACAGCATAAATCTGGAAGACAGAAAACTGAAAACCTGGATAAATAAACCCTAAAACAGCAACAAAAAAGATCTTATTACATTTAAAAGCTGTCACCTCATTCTTGTACTGGTATTGTATTCACCTAAAGGACACACAGCCAAAGAATTAGTGTCCTATCATCATTTAACTGTTTCCCAAAAATGAAATAGAGAAATTAGGAAATTTGGAGGAGAAACTGTAACTGATTGGTGTGACCAGTGATGTGGTCAGATGACAGTCTGGAAACTCAGTGGACCATCACGGCCTACACATTTATTCTCTTTTTAACTGACATGGCATATAGTCAAGTTTCTCCACATTGATTTGTTGCATAATTTACACACGGTTGCTTGCTGTAATACTCCGATGGAACCTTGATGGGCAACTTATGTGGACATATTAGAAAAACTCCTGTTGGTCATTAGGAGACCACGTTGGTCTGTGTGTCTGCTTGGTGATGACGGGGCATTCCTGCCTCCCATGGGGGGGATTGGTTTACTGAAATGGTAGAAAATATCTTTCACGGACAGAAGAATACAGCACATGTGCATGCCGTACTTAGAAACACAGAAATAATGCAGAGGCCTATTTAAAGCGGCGCTATTGATTCAGATCTGTCTAGAAGGAGGGAGCGCTCGGAGGAGTGGAACATGGGTGTCTGTATTACATGCATTTCTTGACCTTTCCTGGGAAGTAGTCAGGTTTCCTCAGCTCCGCCATACATCATCCAGCTAATGCAGGGCTGGCTAATGGTATTATCAATGCAACACGAGCTTGCAAACAGAATAAATTGTGAATGGAAGGTGTGAAAGTGAGTGAAAGTGTGCAGACGGTTTGGCCTTACAGTTCGTCAGAGAAGCTACGATCTTTACAGCCTTTCCTTTACCACACTGGGCTATCAGTCATCCTGCACTACTCTAAGTGCCTTTCTTTGGTGCATTGGAAGCTCTCTCCATGAGGGATGTATATTTGCATCAGTTGCAACTCAGGACTCACTGTACGTTGTCTTTCTCTTTCTGAGCCAAGATGACAGCTCTCCTGGGAGTCTGCTTCTCGTGACACGACACGCGCTGACTCAACGCAGAGTGTGTGGCTACAGCTTAAGTACAGTAAACGACATATTTATTGTAACTCCCCCTCTTTCACTCTATTTCTCCGGGCTGATGTAGAAAACATGGCTGGCTGTATACCAGAGGATAAACCTGGGGCTCCAGAGGCTGCATACCTCAGCTGGAGCAGAATGGGAGCTTAAAGGCGGCGGTTGCGCTTTAACAATTTCATTTTGGCTTCAGTGGGTTTAAAACACTCATGAAACAAAATAAAACTATAGCCCGGGATTTTATGAGCGTGGGGCTGTGTGTGCAGGGAGATGTGTTTATTAGCGGGGTGTGGACGAGAGGGGGAGAAAAAAAAAAGATTTAATTTTTATGAGCCATTGAGGTCTTTATGGTGAAGTTAACCCCAGGGTCTAGTGCGGAGGTTGATGTCTTGCCTGCTGCCAGTTCAGGGTGGAGATGAGCAGCTATCAGGCGCGGCGCATGTACAATGACCTCTTTATCAGCCGCCAAACACTCTCCCTCTGTCTCGGCTCGGCCTCTATCTCTGTGTTTGTCGCCTGACGCGCACACATCCATCAAACACACACGTACTACAAATTATTCAAGTGAGCGCTCTGTCTTCTGTTAGGGAGGGTTAATAGGGAGAGCGGAGGGGAGGGCAGACAGAGAGGCAGAGTGTTGGGAGAGAGTGAGGAGGGGCTGCAGATGAACAGAGGAGCTGCTGTAAAGTGCTCTGATTAGCAGGAGTAATTATGCCGCAGCAGTGAAGGCCCTGAATGCACACTGGCCACCTTCCACCACTCCGCTAGCCCAGCCACTTGAGGGCAACTGTGGGAAAAGATAGAGAGAGTAAATGAAGGGGGGAGGGGGGAGGCGAGAGAGCGATGAGCTGGCTAATAAAGATAAATAAAGTCTGTCTTTATCTGTTTTTTTAATCTTTCCCTCTCCTCTTCTCGGGGACAAACACTCGAACGGACGCTCAACACTTCACGTTTAATGCAAATCCACTCTCAACTGGAGACTGAACAGCAGCTTTTGGAAAAGCTCGGCTGGGGCCAAGCGGACAGAGACCTTCAATAAAACATGCAGGAGGTGTTTTCAATTTCAGATCAAGGAGGTTCACACATGTGCGGAGTTTAATGAAAAATGTAGAAGTTAACGCACACTTGGCGGGGGGTGGGGGGGGGGAGCATCAGCGTTCAGCTGTATTGATTCTGGATGCTCATAAAGAGTGTTTGTGTGTCTGAAGCTGGAGAGGACTACGCTCGTGAGTGTGTGTGAGTGTCCTGCAGTCGAGTGTGGGTGCTCATAGAGGTCATTCAGCGAAACCTGAGCATGAGCTGAAGAAATCCCAGGACTCATATCGACCCCTCAGCATAGAATACCAGCACAGCACATATGCTGCAGCTCTCTCTGTCTCTTTTCAGCTCTATTTCTTTCTCTCCCTCATTCTGTCTCTGTCATTGTATCATGTAATTGACACTTAGTGACAGTTGGATATGAACTGGGGATTTAGGGATTTCAAAATTCCCCAATCACATCTTTCTTCCCACGTGAAGAAGAGAGGGGGAGACAGCAGGGTTGGAATTTTAAAATATTTTCCTCAAAAAAGAAATACACAGACAGGATGAGATGTCCAGAGAGGCAGCTTCCTGTTTGCTGCAGAAAACATATCTGTACGCAAAGCCATCGTAGACCACCATGGAAGGCCTTGAAACATCATCACCACCACATGTGACTACGGCCGATTACCCACAGGCCCACTGGTGCTATATGACAGGGCTCCCCTTTCAAACGGACGTCCCACAAGGTCACTTATCATGACATGGCCACAGTTGCTGCTGCTACATAAGTATTACTCAGGACATGACGGGTCAAAGGTGAGACCAGCTGCATGGGTGGGCGCTAAATAGGCAGCAAAAAGGCTGTGTTGTGGCCTGCTGTACATCACATGTCTACAATACAGTAGATATTATGGGTGTTTTAATGGCTGTGAGTCCTGTCCTGTTGCGGTTTCATGGGTCTCTCAGAGTGGGCATGGCTCCATGTTCTTGCCTCTGTTCTATACGATAAACAAAAGTTAACAAGGTTGAACTTGATCTGAGCTTGAGCTGGGACAGATGTAGACATTGCCTGGTGCAATGGACATTTTATTCATGCTCTAGAGTGAGAAGGATGAAAACACAAATATATATATATATATTTTTTTTTTGCGTCCTCTTTCACTCCACTCAGTCATGTAAAGTTGTAAGCCAGACTAAGAGGCTGCAGCCATGCTGAGCTAAACCCAGCACGGCTGTCACAGTGACAATGCCGACACGCTGATGTGTAGCACGTCTAATGGTTACGATGTCCACCGCCTTAGTTAAGTGTGTTAGCATGCTAACATTGGTTAATTGGTACAAATGGGAATCTTTTCAGTTAGGTCATAAACCATCATCTTGAAACGATCATCTTGAAACACGGACCCCGACTCGTTTGCCATGCTTTTTGGGTGTGAATTTTTTGCTGTTTGTAGATCTAGCCTCTTAATTTTGCTACTAAAACAGAATGATACATCGAACTTTAAAATGTACAAATTCTTCTTCTGGAGGACCACGCCCCTGGCCTCAAAACATCGATAGCCCAAGGGCCTACAGTAGTGGCACTCCCGTTTATAATAAGGGTGTTGACAGACTTTTGACGGACTAAAAATTCTGAGAAATAATGCAGTTCAAGTTTAAATCACATCATCTATCACAAAAGCTGTCATTAAAATGTTAATTTAAATGTGGAAATGCACACAGGAGATCGATAAAAAGCCCTTCATCAGCAAGTGCTCCTGCTATTAAGCGCTTAAAGCATTTAATCACTCCGCAACATAAGTGCTTCTTTACTCAAAATTTGCATATAAAAGGAAAAGAGCATTTCCCAGGAACAGACAACGACCGCAGACTTCTTCAGAAATCAGGGTCCATTGTTGGGAAAGCATTGTTTTTGTTGTGAGTACTGAAGATGTTGAGCCTTACTTTACAGTCCTCCCTTATCTGATATTGCTTTACAGAAAGATAGCAGATTTCTATCACGTAAACTGAGAGCAATGCCACATAAGACATTTTACCTCCCAGTTTTTAAGCCTTTCAGACCCCTGATGAGGTCGATTTCATGCCTCGTCCAGCCCAAGAGAATTTACAGCTTCCTTGGTTACAAGCTGCCTCTACTCTTGGATACAATGAACTCAACTCTGCTCCTTGCGTGTTCCCTTTTTCCTGTGTGGGGGAGCACGTTATTCATTGTCTCTGTGTTGACACGGCAGCAGTCTTTGACCTTTTAATGTTAAAGCTTTCAACTTCCTGCCATTTCAAAACCTGGCCAGTGTTGATCTCTGACTGTGATTGAGACATATTGAAATTCCTGACAGCCAGTGCTGAGTGTGTGGTCTGTTCTTGTTCTCTTTTAAGGGTGCTTCCACACCTAACCTGTTTGATACAGTTCGAACAAACTCTGGTGCATTTGTCTGTTCAGTTCAGGTCTTTTTGGCTGGTGTAAACGCTGCCACTTACAGATCGAACAACCGCACCAAGACGGCTCGAAATGGAGGGTCCTCACTTTCAAGGACATTCTCAAATCTATAGCTAATTTGCTCTGGTCCAAACCAGTGGATGAGTTTGTAAACTTGTGTTTTCCCCTTGGTTCGGTTTCTTTTCATACAGAAAAAAATTCAAGCAAACCAAAATGCATCACTAAATGCCACATGAGATTGTTTATCAGTTAGAAAAAAGAAGGTCCTATCTGCCCAAACATCAACAAGGCAAAGTACTGAGTAACTAGTCCAGATCAGACCTTGATTTATTCTCCGGAAAATAAATGAACCCATAATTTGCAATAAGTTCACCATGACTTCCTGTCAGTCACCAGAATAAACTTTATTTTAATTAATTCATTTGATCTATAAAATGGTGAAAATAGTGAAAAATCCAAAACTAGATTAAAGGCAAAGATATTTGGTTTGATATTAAAGAAAAAGAAAGTAAAATATGGATTCTAGCGAAATAAAACACAATTAATCAATTGTAAAAGTAGCTGGTAATTGATTTTAGTCAGTCCTCTAATCATTTCAGCTGCACAGTAGTTTACATTTCTCAGGTGAAATTCAGTCTGAACATTAAATGGAACAAAAATAAAAGACAACAATATATCTGGACTGAGTTACCTGAACTAAAGGTGTGAAAGGGACCTGAGCATGTGGCAGACTTACTATGACAGACAGAGTCCTTGGTTGGTGTGCACTCAGCCAGCTGTATTTCAATGTCATCATCACAGATGGTGCAGGGCAGGCAGGGGTCAAGGGAGCTTTCCCGATCAGAGTAGGTATCATCCACGCACTCTTCACACACCGTGTCGTGATTGTGTTCGCAGTGCGAGTACACACCCTGGCCTTCCGGGCAGACCGTACATGGCTCGCAGTGGCCGGACCTCGGATTGAAGAAATAATTGTAGTTGCAGACGCAGATGGCGTCGTTGGAGTCGGTGCAGGGCGTGTCCATCCGCATCAGGCCAGTACACTCAGTGCAGGGCCTGCACTGCTCTGTGTGACTGTAGTTCTCTGAGAAGGTCTCACCTGCAGATGAGAGACGGGTCAAAAGAGACAAGATGGAAAAGTGAGAGGGAGGGAATGAGAGAAGTGGCAAGGGTAAAGCAGGTTAGAAGATGGAGGGAGCAGGAAATACGAGGAGATAAACAGGGGGATAAACAGTGAGTCTAACGACATTAATCATGTTTACTGCACATTCATTAGAAGGGAGGACACATTGATCCACTGGGCTCTTAGTGATTTGTGCTCCGGGATAAGAAAGGTGCTCTTGTTGGGGAGCGAGTCAAAAGCCTGCTGTGCTCATTACGATATCGATCCCAATGTGTTTGTGCTACGCTGAGTAAACTGCTTTAATCTAAGTCATGCACAGAGTGAAGTGCAGGTGCATCGACATACTTAAACTGACTCACACATGATAAGAAGACTTGTATTTAAAAGTGATCAAGCAATCACTTTGGTATATTTCGTGGCTTAAGAGAGTGTAAACGAGGGGTTATGTGTGATATAGTAACTGGCACATAATATTTTCAGCATGATGAAACTATTCATGACGTCAGTCTAATATTTGATCGTGTGGTCACTTATAGTTGACTAATGTATGTAAACTTGCCACTGTAGGAACAGTGGTTACAAACAAGCAACAACTTAACCTTGACTTGTACATGGCAATACAATGCATGCACGTGCACGTCATAGGTTCGCTCCGGTACCTAAACAAAGAGCGCTACACCTCTGGGAGTCTCTGCTAGTTACCAACCTCACGGTAATGACAGCAGTCGCACAATTTGTAGCAGCGTTGCAGGTATTCAGTCATAAACCAAAGTATTGGACACATTTTAAACTTTGGCCTGATGTTAACGCTAGATGAGAAGTCCCCAAAGTTATTGACTTCATCATCTGGAGATCATGAAGCTACAAAATGTAATTGCAATCCATCTCATAGTTGTTGAAATATTTCGGTCTGTATCAAAGTGTTGGACTGATTGACATTTTTAGAGGGCTACAGTGTTAGCATGGCTAAAAAAGACGTATTAGTTCTGGTTTGTGTCATGTTGTTCTGCAGATTGACTTAATAATCAATGTATGTGTCCAAGAGAAACCCATTTTAAAGAACGACTCCATTGCATTATATTGATTTTTAGGGGTAGCGAACAAAAGAGATAGCAGGCCACAGTTGAGTTGAAGAGAACAGTGTTGAACAGGATGAGGTAAAAGCCGTGCTGACTAATTGCTTGCTGCTTTTCAATTACTTCAAACACAGATTTGCTCTCCAAGAACGTTCGCATCAGGAGGATTCGAGAGAGTTCATCGCTGAGGAAGCGATGACCCCAAATAAGCTTATTGTTACACTAAGAGTTCCTAGGGGTACAAAGTAATCTATTAATATTGCATGCTCATATAGAATTATTTTCAGATATAATTGGATGCCTGCTGAATTATGCATACAGTGGGGGGTTGTGAGTGTGTGTCGTACGAGTGTGTTTTAGTGGTTGAATGAGATGGAAGTTGAGCAGAGAGGCTGGAAAAAAATGTGCAGCTCAGATTCACAACAGAGGCAGCGTCACTGTTCTCCAAATCCCATTTGACTTTTTTTTTTGTGGCGGGCTTAACATCAGAGCGGTCACCTTGCAAGAGCTGCAGTTCAGACAGAAACGACACAATGTGTGACACTTTACTCCCTGCCGCTTGCCGAGAATATTACAAGAGTGGCAAAGTGCAGCGGGTACTTCAGCGTCAGTCCATCCAGCAAAAAAAGTTTTCACAATATGAGATTATGAGAGAAAGAATGCATGATCAAAACACCAGAGACCGCCTGTTTCACTTTTGATTTGATGGAATAAAGCATACAGCAAGTTAACACTGGTTTAAAATCTCCTCAGTGGTTAAGTGCTCTTTATCTCACAGTGAAATAAATCATCAGGACTGGGTGTAACTGCACATAAAGCCCCATGACTGTGTGGGACTTTTGTGCAACTCTTATCTGCATATGCATATGTCTGAGTGTGTGTGTTTTTCATAAGAACTGCTTAGTGGGTGTCGTGTTGAGCAACAGCATATTGTCAGTGTGAAAAGCCCTGCAGCAATGTCCCAGCACTTGCTTTGCGTTGTAAGCGTCTCTGGCAAGTAAACACTGGCACAGACTGAAGCTCTAAACACCTTGTCGACATGGCAGCGCAGCTAAGAAGCCGTAGATGAAGGCTGTCACATTATACAGGCAGACTGTGTGGAGCAGATGGAGGTAATGATTTAGATACAGGTAGGGAGTAGGCAGAAAAGACAGATCAACAGGCTCAACAAGCGGGAGTGGCCGCTCAATTTTAGCGAATGCACACAGAGACTCAATCGGAAGCCGTCTTGGAGGGTGGTCTCCGGAGTCCAGCCCGAGTCGAAAAAACATGATTTAGAGGTCACAGTGTTGAGGAAGTGGTGATGTACGGCTGGAAGGGGAAGGGTCAGGGGAAATGGGGCAGTCTGGGATGTAAATGAGCTCAGTTTCCTTCTTGGAAAGACACATACACCATCAGATTATTCTTTTCTCTATCTGTCATCACCCCTTGCTCTTATTAATGTTTGGCGGTGGAAGCGGTAGAAGAGAGTGACACTGACAGAATGATCCAGTCTCAGACAAATGACAGACCTCAGAGGTAAACGATTATTTGAATTTGTGAGCCAGAAGCCTTTGTTTTCTTTGCAGTCAGGCTCAACCAGTAAAGCTCTCCCCATTCATTTCAATTATCCCACAGCGCGCAGGCTTCCTTGCTAATTTTAACTTGCATGCATGAGCCCCTTCCCAGTCCTTGTGTGTAAACACGTCTAAACGTGACCATATGCACGGAGTGTTCAACAGGCACAGGAGAGGAGTGTGTGTGTCTGTGTGTGTGTGTGTGTGTGTGTGTGTGTGTGTGTGGTTTGTGCCTGTGTGTGTCTCATTTATGCGTCAGCGCTTTCATCTGGGGGCTAAAAAAAGAAAGTGAAAGGCCATCGAGAATCAGGTGGAGAGCGACTTCTTTAATAAAATATTATCCTTTTTCTAATTGTCCCCAACTGAGCAATGCACGGCGCCTCTCAGCAATAAGAGTTTTCATGTTTGGCAGTAAAAACGGCCATTGGTAAAGGGAGATGTGACTGTGTACAGGGGGATGATGCACTTAAAATGTGCCCCTTCAGCTGGTGAAGACCCCCCTACAAACACTGATGTGTTTCAGCCCCATTAGTGTCATCAATAATGTAGCTGTGGACAGCCTTGAAACTGCCTGATGATCTCCACAATCAGCACTTTAGATTTTACGCTTTTAGAGAGGACGGCCATTTGTCCCACCCCACAGCACGTCAGGGTCCACATTTCCGCAGAGGTACTATTTTCTTTCTGACCTTTTTCTGACTGTGGATAAATTACCAACATTGGGAAAGCTGGCTTTATGTGTCTTTTTTTGTACATCCAACATTTTTGGGTGTAGTTATCGCCCTGCTTCATTGGTCCACTTAGCTTCCCTGCAGATTTGAAACAGGTGTTTTAGGATATTATCAAAGTGTGTAATTTAACAGTCAACAGTTGCTCTTGTATCCTGTGCTGCGCTTTAGTTTTTTGCCTTTATTAGGGTGCCATGTAGGGACGAAGCTTTGTCTGCCACTTCCATTTAGGACCTGCCAGGGTAAAAATCTCCATTTCCCCTTTTCTCATCCCTCATGATCCAAAGTTGGGAGTGATTCTTGATGCTCTGTTTCAGCCCTCACCAGATGAGGCTGTGATTCTACTTTCCTTCCTCCTTTAAATCCCCAGTGATCCCCGGTCCAGGCAGCCAGCGGAGCTCTTCGTAAACGCTATATAGACTCGTGAGGCTCTGCCTTTTTTTCCCTCAGATCTTCAGTCAGTTTGCAGGGCAAGTTTTTCTGAATGGTTCACTAAGTGAGGCAGGTCCAGTTGTCTTGTCTCCCATGACAGCAGAGAAAAGTGGAGGAGACTGATAAATATTTCAGCGCTGCTGACGCTGGCACTCGTCCCGAGCTGGGACCAGGAGGCCATGAAGGAGCTGGCCGAGGGGGGAGGGGGGTTACACTGACAGGAAGTGGGGAATTAAGGGAAGTCATGGTAAATAAAGATTCACCCGTATTTACCATGAAACAGGAAATGGATGTGTTGAATGTTACTCTTTAATTATTCATTTCTGCACTTTAGAAAATGTATTTATAGCTTTTGTTTTTCAGTTAAGGTCAGTGTTTTGGCCCTCCAACTTCCATATAAATCCCACTCAGCCTTATTTTAGTGTATGTGCCCTTGTGCGCCTCAGGTACATTAAGATTTCATCTGCTGAAACAAAAACAATATTAAAACCAATGAAAATGCATTCGCACCGGAAATTAAGTGCAACCTCCTGGGTATTTGTGCTTAATTGTTGAGTGTTTATCAGCAGTGAATAACGTTCCTGTACAGCAGAGCAAGATAATTGTTCACTGTTGGAGGTACAATAGGCTTTTCAATGTGGTTTAATTAGCTGGATGAAATGAGTAAAGATGCATTGATATAACAGTATGCATGATGAATGAGCAGATCGTGCCCTTTGGTGCCTGGCTCTCTAATACCATTTTATCCGCTAATACAGACGATGAGTCATAGCAACAGGGAGGAGGAGGAGGAGGGATGCTGGCTGAGAAAAGCGAGTACAGGATGGAGAAAAGAGGAGACACGACAAGAGTTGGTGGGATTCGCTGGTGTTGAGGGGAAGCGGGGGGGGGGATTCAGAACTACAGTACCGAGACCCAGCCCACATTATAAGAAAATGGAGCTGCGGTTTACCATTTATGCATTGTCTGCCACTGTTTGCGGCAGGGATATGAAAAGGAATATGACGTGCAAGACAAGTTCCTTGTGACGTCAAACCAAAGATAAAGTCCAGACGCTTGTGAGGCTGCGACGTGTTTCTCTACAGACTCCAGGCATCTCCATGCAACCAATTTCCTGCTCCAGATTATATGCAACGTTTGATGATGAATATAATTACCTGCTCACTATCTACTGGTGTGACTGGATTTTTAACAACATTAGGTCCACTGCATTTCTCTTTTATTTTTCGTACCAAGACCCATTTTTGTAAATTTCACGCCACTACCTTCTCAAACATTGACTTTGTTTGACAGAGTTGGTTTATGTGAAATTGACTCACAGTACTTTGTGCTTTTTTTTATTTGTTTTTTACCCTGCGGCACTGTCGCGCTCTAGATGTAGAGAATTGGCTCCCTGGCCCTGTTCCCCGTCCTGCAGCTTTTGAGTTCCTCGAGGCTAAAGCATAAAAGCTTCAAAGGGGGGAAATCACCAAGACTTGAGATTCTTAATAACGTAACACAACACAGAGATTAGCATCTGCTGTGCAAAGAAGTTCACAAGTTCAAGGATAATCAGAGTATCAATTTTCTTTAGAAAAATTCCTTCACATTTATTCCTCCAATTTAATAATTTACCTCAGAATGGAATTTGAGGGAATTTGGAAAAGGGGCCCCCGATGTCCACTCCTATTGGCACATTTTGTAGTGTTAACTATAAACCTCCTTAAACTTCCCATGAAGGCACTATACAGTGCACTGCCACTGCCCCAAAAAACCCTAAGTGGGGCCCCTTCTAGCTACCATATGACAGCTAGATACCGTTAGTTAACCATGGTCACGCCGTCTACACTTTGGAGAAGCGCGGCCGCTCTATCTCCACTTAAAAGTCGATTGCATGTCTACATCGCTCTGTAAGGTAAAGCGCGTAGGCCCCGACAAGAAATTCATGGTGCATACAAGTACGCCTCGTAAACTCACAAATCTATTCTCGAATGGCTTCGAAGGTTGTTTAAAACTGGAAAGTTTCCATTTTTTATCTGTCATTACTTTCTTTCTTTCTTTTGTCACTGCAGCATTTCTAATAATTTGATGCTAAAACATTAACAATATCTAATTCATTGCTACATAGGCAGATAAAAAAATTATAAAAAAGAGAAATCTGTGTGTGTGTGTCTGTGTGTGTGTGTGTGTGTGTGTATGGGTGTGTGTGCGCATGTGTGTGTGTATGTGTGTAGGGTGTGTACAAATCATGTGCAAAGAACACCAGCTGTTTCAGAATGAGAGAGTGTGTAACAGAGTTGTGATAAACATTATTGTGAGTTGATTTTTTATGTTAAATATTTAAATGTTGCTCCTCCTTTGCTGGTCAAATACTTAGACGTGTGTGTGTGTGTGTGTGTGTATGTGTGTGTGTGTGTGTGTGTGTGGTTGGTGTTATTTATGCATTTTTTGACTGAACTGACTGAATGCATTTTTATGGGGGCATGAGGCGCGGTGGGGGTTTCTTTGTCTGGGGCCCCCAATAGTCTAAGATCGCCACTGCATCCAGTGGACATAACTGTGCTCTGTTTTGCACAAGATAAGGTTTTGATGGTAAAAGACTTACTCAGCAGTGCTTGTTTACATGCACCATTTCTTAGTGTTTACATGTGTTGTCCGAAAGGATTAATGCAATAAATCAATGTTCCACAGAGATTTCACTCTAAACGTCTAAACAAGACAAATTCTGGATTTCTGCTCTGTGTCAGTCACAAAGTCTCAAACTGTCACAATTAGCATGTGCTTTTAAAAAGGTAACGCCGCAGAGCTGAACTATGAGGCGACGCTCGTGACCTATACTCTGACGTTTACTTAGCGCTCTGACATACACTAACATCTTAAAGGGCAAAAAGAGCTGCAGGAACATGACGCAGAAAGACCCCTAAATAGAGAAGAACACATTTGTTTTCAGCATTTGCTCTTCTTCCTCTTCTCTGTGATGTTGCGGTGTTGGCATCTCTCCCAGCTATGGTCTGCAGAGAGTGCTAATGGTTCACAGCCTGAGCCGAGCTGTAAGCGAACACATTTGGACCCACTTACAAGCATCAAACATGTGAATTCCTGCCTTATTTCTTGGGACACTCGGTAAAGACAAAGTAGACACTTCGTACAAATGAGCAAATTGGACAATAGGAGTTTGTTTTGGCTTTAACATTCTTTTGTTTGGAGTTCAGGGCCCAAGTTGCTGTTAAAAGCACAGAAAATGAATGTGGATGTATAAATAAAGATGATGTAAGTGCAGAAACTTTGCATTTATCTGGTGTGATTGTGTGTAATGCTGCTGATGACATGCAGTTTTGCAGCTGTGCAGATTACTTGTGTATACACTTAATTTGATTGTCTCCAGATTGATTTTAATCCTTTTACGTTTGACACATTTCAGAAAGTTGACTTTCATTTTGGTGTTAAAAGTTACTTTTAGTCCAGTCTACAAAAGGGTCAGTTCAACAAAAATTAGTGGAATACAAAACATATTTTGACCTGATTGTGAGCAGATTTCATTGGGACCACATTGTACCAAAAATTAAAATAGTTGGCAGTGAGATCTGTGGACATGGTTTGTGAAAAGACATATTGCTGTTGATTTTTCTTTTTTTGCAATTCTTCAGTGCTTGTAACAACACAAATGTGGATGGCAGCACAAACTTCAGAGGCAGATTATTTTAAAACTTCAGAATATAAAACTGATAACTGATGATACATTAGAAAATCTTAGAATTTTGCTCATTTCCTAAGTAAATTAACTTGTTTTGAAGATTTTAGTGAATGAAAAAATAAGTTCTTTAAACTGATATTAAATAATTTGTCAAGGGGACAAGTCTGTAGTTGTAAATGTTAATAAATTGTTAAAATGTGGATTGGCTGTAAAAATTAGATGCAAGCAATAAAAAAGTCTCCACTCACTGTCCAAACACTGGGCGCAGACCGTCTGCTTAGCGCCGCACTTCTTCACCACTCCCTCTCCAGGTGGACACTCCTGGCAGCATTCTCCATCTCTGGTGTACTGGCCGGAGTCACAGGGGAGCAGCACCGCCCGCTCCGTCTTAGACGCCAAAACTAGCGCCACCTGGGACAGGGGGACAGCAGCGCAGTACTTCAGAGAGAGCAGACTTTCACACGTACACATACGGACACAGCACAGGGCCACTGTGACTTAAACACACAGCAAAACAAATTGATTCCAAAAATTGCTGCCAGGTGTCCAGGTGCAACCTGTTCCTTAAATCCATCCGCTATCAGGATTCATCATAAATCATGTTGTCCCCACCTATATTAGACACACTTTGAACAAGCCAGCCGTCTAAACTGCCTTAATAGCTCCCTTGAAGGCACATCAGCTCTAATAGTAAACTTATGACACGCTTGGGCCGGGGCAGTAACCATAAAATCATGTGTGCACAACATTATACACATGCCCGTCCTAATTACTGTCTAAAGGTGAGAGTAGCTGTGAACGTCAGCCTCTGCCTCCGATCAGCGTCGGTGCACACACACACTCACACGCGCTTGTACTTCTATACTTCTGAGGGCTTTTTTAAACGGGAATGATGCATTCCCTCCCACCTGACTCCTTGACTTAAACCATCACATCTGCATGCTTACATCCAGCCTGACTCTATGTCTGACTGTAACATCCACCCATAACAGCATGATAAACAGTGAGGACCGGCCAAAACGTCCTCACTTACACACATTGTTCACGTAGACACTTCTCTCCACAAAGCAAGGCTTCACTCTCACAGCTGAGGTGATAAAGTTGTTTCACGTTATATTATAATAAGATTCTTTCAGTTTTTCTATAGCTCTGTCCTAATTTGCATATAAATCCCAGATACATATTTTACAACTTTAATACCTGCAGCGTGCAGCTATTGTAATGTAAATACACATACAATTACTGTATATTTCTCTTTCATCCTGACCTGGAAGTATTTCCATACAGAATTTGATTGAAATTTCCCTCATCCTCTAATCTATTCCAGTTATCACCTTCTTTCTCCCCCTTCTCTTTTGTTGTATTTTTCTCAGCTCTCTCTGATATAAATGCCAGGCAGCTCTACTGGCAAAATAATTCAGGCTTGTTCCGCTGGTGTGTGTACAACAATCTTAAATAAAAGGAATTCATATCCAGACATTTTAGAACAAAGAAAATCATTAAACAAAAATACTTTCATGTCTTGTGGCTTATTATGTAATGAGCAAAAGCTCATTTCCACTTAATTCACATTTGCTGGTACATCAATTCAATCTTTTCTGTCTCTCTCTCTCTCATTTGTCCCTCCCCTCCCTCCTCTCTCTCTGCTGTCCCTGCTTTCATTCAGAAACAGATGTACTGAGCAGACAGCAGCTCTCTCTCATTCTCGCTCCTCCAGCTCAATATTTCCCCCTTTCTGTCATTCCACTTTTTGCTCTCTAGGTGAATTTCTCATCATCGTCATTTCTCCTGACTGTACAACCTGTTATCTCAACATTTCTGCACAACTCTCAGTTTTTATTTGAGAATATAATCGGGGTTAAAGTCACATTTTTGTTTGCAAAAAGGAGCTCTGGATGCAGCCCAGAACCTCAAGAGGGTTTCTTCTTGTATCTGCAAGGGAAGGATTAATGTCCCTGACTGCTGCGCCAACTCCCTTTCCTGTGACATCTCCCTGGAAAATCACTCAGCTCAAACACAGATAAATGGCAAAATCAGTCGGAAATATGTTCACCAGCAGCAGGAACATGCATCCACACACACACACACATACACACACACACACACACACTCGCAAAAAAAAATAAAAAAAACGTTTGATGACCCATCTGGGATATGCTTGGTTTGTACTCTCCCCAATTTCATGGTCAATTTGAGAGTTTATTTCTAAATTTAATTCTACCAAAGTGCACCCGACCGTCGCCACCCTTCAAACCAGCTGTCATAACAGAGTGTCCCCACATATCCAGGGCTGTTCACATGATGACTGAGCTGCACAGCCCAATTAGACCAGCTGCTGTGGACATACCAGAGTGCTGGGAGGATGTGCCCTCTGCTCTGTGCTTTATCACCACCGTCCTCCATAATCAACTTTTTCGCATTATCGGACGAGCACCACGTTTTATGTCAAAATCAGCCAAACAATTTGCAGCTCATGCTGGATAAGGATATAATGAATCAATTTACCATCCATAAGCCGCAGCATCTTTATCTCTTCTTATTTTAAGACCCAGATAGCCGCAAATTGGCTAAGAATTAGAAATGAATTACTTCTTCTCATTAATGCTATCAAAGTGTGGGCCAAGGCGCCTGTCAGCAGACTGCTCCTGGATGCATGGATGCAACCCAATGTGAAGCAAAAATCTCAATTTTTCAGAAACGGCTCCCAGTGGGGCTGTCTAACTTTTCCTCCCTGGTCGAAAAACCAAGAGGGAGATGTCTGTGTGTGTGTGTGTGTGTGTGTGTGTGTGTGTGTGTGTGTGTAGGGGCATGTGTATGTGTGGTGCTAGAGAGGATATAATATAACCTGGGCATAACATCACGTGCAAAGCAGCTGCGTGTGTAGCGGGGAAAAAATAGCAGCTTGGTCCTTTAATATGGCATTTGTTCAGAGGGGAACACCGCAGCACTGATATTGCACCCTGTTCAAAATATCACAGAAATATCACAGGCATCACGAAGGGGGCTTGTACAGCTCTGAAGTCAAGAAAACCTCGCTGCAAAAGTCCCAGCAGGATTATTAAAGCATAACAGCAAATGCATAGGATAAAACCTAACATTTCCACCTATTTTTTAAGCTCAGTGATAAGAAATCTGAAAAAATAAAAAATAAAAAAATCACAAAGTGCATAAGGACACTAAAAACTCATCTACAGTCTCTACAGAGGAAATAAAGCAGTGTTATGAGAGTATCACAGCACTAGTTACTGTACAGACTACTTACCAAAGCGCACAAAAACACCAGCGATAAGGTAGTAGTCATCCTGCGTCGCCTGCTGGAGTCACATAAAACAGATCTTGTGCAGAGGAGGCAGCGCTATGTGGAGGAGGAGAGCCGCTCGGCGGGAGTGCTCATTTTAATTCCAGCGGCACGGATTTTTATCAATGAGTCCGCCGCACCATCACGCGTGTGTCCCCCGGACCCTGTGGACTGGAGTCAGATGCGTGCTGTCGGTGCACCACACACACACACACACACACACACACGCACACACAGAGAGAGAGAGAGAGAGAGAGAGAAGAAGAAGAGGAGAGGAAGAGGAGGAGACCGTCCTGTCCGGAGTGCTGCTCAGCTGCAAGTGCACTGCGGAGGAGGAGAGAAGAGAGGGGGCACGTCCACCCTCCAGTTTATTACCCCTGATACTCCTGCAGTAAGACTATACAACCTGCTCCTCTCTCTCTCTCTCTCTCTCTCTCTCACACACACACACACACACACACACACACCCCTGCTCTAATCTCATGTGAGGTCTGACTCAATGCAAAAGTGACATAAAGATGATTCACGTTTATTGCAAACATTGGTGTCTGGCACATTCAGCAGCATCACTGTATAATGATTGTTTTGTGGCAGCAGTCTGGTGGGGAAGACCCTCTCCTGTTTCAGTATGACAGTCCCAGCCAGGCACGCAAAGCCAGCTCCACTGTTTGGGGTGGAACAACTGGACTGGACTGGACTGGGCCGTGCAGAGCCCTGGCCTCGACCCCATCCAGCGCCTTTGCGTTGAACTGGGACGTGGACTGCAGGCTCTCACCAGTGGTCGACTGGTCGACCCCACTAGTGCTCTTGTGGCTGAATGGGAGCAAAGCCCGGCAGCCATGTGCCAAAATCTGATGGACAGCCTGGAACCAGAAGAGTGGAGGCTGTTACAGCAGCCGATTAATGGAACTACATGTTTAACAATCACACAAGGGTGTAATGTATGTGGGTGTGTCCACATACATTTGACCATATAGCGTATATCTGTACATCCTCCTAATTTAGTTTCTAATTGTATTTGACACTGCGCCCAAAGGCTGTGGTTTTTGCCTTGGTTGTGCTGGATTGCATTATCTTGACGTGTGTTTCTAATATTCTTTTCTTCTTCCACTTATGCAAATGAGGCAGGAGGCCAAATATTGGAAGCACCTTTCCATTAAATGTGCTCCAAAACAAGACCACCACAAAGAACAGCCCCTATACTTGCCCTGGGAACTAGTTCACCACACTAAACAACTACAGAGACCTCAAGGACTGCATGGGGATAACAGGTGTTTTTATTTTTCTGTTGACCTATCAACTTTCTTACTCTCCACATCTGATGATTCTGTTGTGCAAAATCTCACTTTTAAAATGTGCAAGACAAATGCCTGTGCGCCTTAGCTCATTACGAAGCAACATCAAAGTGCAAACACAGTCCCATCAGTGCACCTCCACGGTGCCTTATCGTCATGCACCACAAGAGGGCGGCTCAGCTGAGCTCAGGTCAGCAGCAGGTTTTGTGTGATGATCTTGAGCTTAATAATGAAGGATGAGGTTGTTCTCCCCAAAAGAGAAGTCATTTCACTGATGGATGGGCACTGTGATAACGCTTCATTTTCACTGATCTCAGGTTTCACATGTTACTGTACCATACTGCTACACAATTTAGCACCGTGTGTGTTGACAGCGGCCTCCATTTAAACATGGCAATTCATTTATTTTAATTTTATTGTGAGGATATTGAATAGTATGCTTCTATTTTATTACAGTATTTAGCACTTAAATGGATATACTTTTTGAATCACTTCTTTTGAACATGTTTAGGTTTGAATCCATGAAGCTGCATCCGCTGCATCTCAGATTTAAATATATTAATATATATATAGTCAAGATGATACTAAATTTGGAGCGACCACTCCAAAACCACTAATGCACGTCTAAGCATTGTAGCTGTATTTGAGGCTCGAGGCTTGAGGTACTTAGCCTTTACACTCAAGAAAAACCAGTGTTGATGGCTATTGATCCAAGACAATGTGACGATAAAGCAGCTGTAGCCACCAGAAAACGGACAGCTTCATCTGCGTGCAACCTTTTCCCCCGATCTCCTCCCTGCGCAATCCTCCTGACCTCGCCTCTTCCACCTTCTCCACGCCGATTATCAGCTCAGGGGACGCAGGGGCCGATGCCCCTGAAGAAGACGCAGCAGCAGCAGTGGCCCCAGCCACAGGATGATTTAGTTACACTGTTGAGATCCCAATGCTCTCCAGTATTGATCTTGGGACACATCAATTTTCCCACTTCCTACATCCTCCTTTGAGATCACCCCTGCAGCACCTCCCTTTTCTGATGACACTGACAGCGCTCTTCTCCACAAATACAATCTGCTTTGATATTGTATACACCTGTCGGGTCCTTTGAATCCAGTATTTATCGTCCATAATCACTGCATCACTGTGGACGTGCAGGTAGCCAAGGATTGGCTGTAGCTCCAACTCATCTGTCAAATAAATGCTAATACTTAATATTAACACTCTCCAGCCATGTTGTTGATATTGGTTGATTCCAAAAACAGTGTAACAGAGATGTACTACAACTCTAGGCTGAAATGTATCCAACCAACAGCCAGAAATAGAAAAATGTCCTCTGAATGTGAGCTCTATTACTAGTGTTATGGATATATGGATATGTGCTGACAGGGCCTTTCGTGGGATACATGTATTTTTCTCTGTAGGTATCACATTTCCAGCCATATGAACGGTCAGCGAAAGGAAATGTCATGTCAGTCTGCAAGGTCACTTATAAAATACAATCCTGATGAAGACGACTTGCCGCCCGACGGAAGTCGTTATGGTGAGCCACTCAAGGGCAGCAACACATGAAATTCTCTGGAACACAGTTTTATTTATTGTGTGGAAATGTCTTCTATTACCACTGTCAGTTGTTAACTTGGCTGTATGTGACAATCATCCGATGATCTCACTTTTAAAATACATTCACTACCATACTACATTTTGGCTGCTGAAAATGTAAAATCAAGATACTAAATAAAAGAAAGCAAACACTGATAGCCGTCTTTTATCTACTCCCCAAATAACCTAGTTGGAGCATTATCTGCAGGTAGACTCTTTTATTATAAATGTTTTCGGATTGTAGATTTGATTGTTTATTTTTCTGTAATCAGTTTACTGCCAGCTTAGCTAGCCATTATACTAGCCGTTTAGTCTATTTTATTTGCCAAAACTGTTACAAATCACTGTTGAAAAATACATCTGTTTATGACGTGACTGCCGGGATTAGGGTTTGGTTAGGTTTAGACATAAAAACGATTTGGTAAAGATTGTGTTTTGGGTTTCAAATAAGTGTAAGAGTTGAATAATTTTGTTAGCGTTAGGAAAACATGGTAGTTTGAGTTAAAATGCTAACCTTTTATAAATCCTGTATATACTATATGCAAATGCTGTACATAACCATCCACTTCATGTATATAAATTAAATTATTACATTACCCATTCAATATTAATTCCTTTGCACTATTTGTATTGTTTACAATGTACAGAATCACTTGACTTGTATATAGACATTGTATGCTGTTAGTCATTGTTACTTTTCATATGTATATATATATATATATATTCATATATATATATATATATTCATATATACAACTATTTTTTCGCCTACTTTTACCTTTATTCAACCTTTTTTGGAAATGTGTTTGGATTGCTGCATAGCTGTGCACCTACAAGCTCAGTGATAGTTTCTTATTTACATTCATATTTATATTTTATCTTGTATGTCTTTCTTAAATGTGTATTGTGTGTTTCTAAAGACTAATTTCCTTCTCTTTGTTATGGACAGTAACATTTTTCTGATTGTGATTGAGATTCTTACAAAGCCTGTGAATACAATAACCCTCCTGTGCATTTTTTAGTCAAATAGATGTTGAAATGTGAGCGGATATGTCTACAGTACAAGTATTTGAACAGAGACACATTGTTCACGCTGTGCACTGCAGCACCTTGGATTTGAAATGAAACAAATACTGAGGTCAAAGTAATGTCTTTCAATTTTAATGGTCTTTGAAGGTGTTCACATCCATGTTGGATGAACAGTATAGGAACTGTAGTCCTTTATATACACATCCCCTATATATTTTTTATTACAATTCATACTCCAATTTGGGTGCAGAAAACCTCAAATTAAAGTTGAAAGTAGGTATTTAAACACAGTTACTGTTTCGTTCTGGAGTACTGAGCCAAAACTACAGAAAATGTGTCACTCTCTAAATTCTTATTAACAGCACCAATAAACCCCTCAACCAATACCATTGCATTTAGAAGAACCTACAGTACATGTTTTATTGCCTGTTTCAAACCTGATACTAACTTGGACTGGCTTTCTCTGGTCTGGTTGAACTCGAACAAATATTAGAAGGATTTTTGGCTGTGCATGCAAAGAGCAGAAATGATCCACATGGTCAGTCACTTCCTGGTTGTCGTTCACATCCTGATTGCAGGAGTAAGACAAATAAGGTTACCTCTTTGTTAAAAGCATGGCTTGAGATCTAAAGGAAACCAGTAAGTATTTAAACTGGAGGAATGGATTTCTCCTCTTTGATGCATAAAATACAGATGTTATGCTCTTTAGACACAGATAAGTCTCTTCAAGACAAGGGGTTTAAAGACAGTATGACCCTGGTGTCATGTTACAATTGTGTAGTGATTTCTTATTATTGGGTGACAGCTTGGGGCTGATATAGGAGTTGGATAGCCACTGTATAAAGTTATGGCCCAGCATGCATTGAGGGAACTGCCGGGGGAGGCGTATTGAGTCTAGAGAGTGGACACCATATGTTTTGAACAGTCTGCCAAGTAGGGGATAGGACATCACCTGTGACTGGTTACACATCTAAAAACAAGAGTAATAGTTCCCGTTTAAAACAGAGGAGGGGATGCATTCACGCTTCACAAATCGTTTGCAAATATAAACCACAAAAAGTACATGCTGAAAGCTGGAGCTGAGCCAGAGCTGTAGGGGAACGTACACTTTTCTCCTGGCAGGCTGTCTTTACACTGTCATTTTTTCAGTTGGGTTTTTTTCTCCTTGGTTAACTTGAACTCTGAAAGATTGCTCACGTCCAGAATGGTAAGCTCAAATATCAGAGGTTCAAAGAGAAGAATAAAAATGGATATTTAAGCAGATGATCCCATCAGAAACATTTAACCGGCCTTTCATTACAGCATTATTACAGGAACCAGAGAATAAATCAAATATATTTATGTGAAACAGATACTGTAAATGCCAACTGAGTATTTCAAAATTCCCGGATTATTTTACTGGCTCAAGCTGTAATCAGTGGTTTTGAATATGTGGCCAATAGCAGTGGTTGCTCCTTCCTGTGGCTTTACCTACAATGAACATGACATATATATAAAAAAAAGGAAAAAAGAAATCTGCCAGTATTTGCAACACATTTTTGGGCTATGTTACGTGTTTTTTATCTGCTCTTTTTAATCTGTGCAGGGCTAAATGAATTAGTTAAGCATAAATTAGCACCACTGCTAATTACAGTAGGTGAGTGATTAAAGACTTGCACTGTGATTCAATCTGCTGAGCAGACTGAACCCTAATTTCTCTTTTTTATTTTCATAAGGAGGGTGTTTTTCTGTGTTTGTGAAAGAAACTGTCCCCCTGGGTTATGCGCTTCAATGAGTCATGTTTACTCTGCGTTTTTATACAAAGCCAGATTTTGCTTTCTGAGTTCTATAGCAATTTATTGGAAACACTGCTCTGCACAAAATCAAAGCAGACAGTCAGAATTGAACACTGTTCATCATGCAGTTTCCCTCTCATCTGTTGTTCTTGGATGTTCAAAGCATTGTTTTCAGCCATATACGTCCAAAGTACATTCCATAGGGAAGGGAACAGGAGAGCTGACCAGCAGCCAACAGCTCACGTGGGACGCCGATTGGATGCAGACATCAGAAAGCTCAAATACACTTACCAGCAAAGCAGTGTACATAAATTGTACAAATTCCTGTGTAGATACCAAGGAAGAAGTCAGGAACTAAATGTTCTGCGCTCCCATATGCAGTAGTAAGTAGAACATGTTAATTTACAAAATACTGTGTACAACAAGTACGTATTGATTAGTTCCGGATCAACATTTATATAAATGTGCTCTTTATAATGATGATTACTTTTTTAGCCATGCTAACAGCGTGGCTTTAGGAATTAATGTACTCCGTCCACCACTTTGGTCCAAACTGTTTGATGGATTGCCATGAAATTTGGTACAGACTCTCAGGATGAACTGCTCATCACGTTGGTGATCCCTTAATTTTTCATCTAGCACCGTCACCATCATCAAAATTTCAATCAGTCCAATCCTTTGGTTTATGATTAAATACCTAATGATATTCCTTCGGGCTCAGCTGTACTTTGAGTTTAGTGCAAATTTGAAAATGTCAGCATGCTCACACGCTAAACTGTCATGGTGAACATGGTAAACATTATACCTGCTAAACATCAGCATGTTGCTTTATGAACATTGTCATTGTGAGCATGTTGCTGGCTTTTGCATTTAGCTCAAAGTACTGATGTCTAGTACTCACAGAGTCACTAGCTTGGCTGTAGACTCTTAGTCTTGAAGTCTTGAGTCACACAGTAACAAGCATAAACTGGCCCATGGCATCTGTGGCCATTATTAAGACCATGGCTCATTATCCAGTTTCACGCAGTAAAATTGGTATTTTGGGGCTGGGCAAGCTCATAAAAAATCTGGTTTTGATGATACACAATACATATCTCTATTTGTGTGTTTTATGTTGAATGCTTTTATGAGAAGTTATTTTTCCAATCAGAGCAATAATTTAGACAAGATTAAAGAGTTTATTTACTCCAGCCCAACTGCACACCAGATCTCCAGAGGTTATTCTTTATTCCCGCATGAGACACGAGAGTGTTCTTGAGCAAACAACAAAAGAAAAAACTCTCTTGCAGAAATAAAAAATAACTTCCAGAGGTCTGGTGCGAGGTGAGATTACAACTTCTAAAACAATCATTTAGGCTATGATCAATCTTAAATAAATACCATAAGATATGCACATGCTGTTGTTCAGGTAGCATCACTGAGTGAAATCAGTGATGACTATAGGCCGTCATAATTACTGTAATAGGTAACAATACACTTTGGGTAGGCCACCCAAAGTATTACCATTAAATATTTTAATTACAGGTCCTGCATCTCCATCAGAATGGTAGGTAAGACCCTGATCCACATGTGCAGGAGGACCACATCTTGTCAGAAAGCCTATATGTCCTGACCTGAGTAGGTGGATTCTCTGTGGACCCCAGAGGCTCGTGTTCTGCTCTCCTTCTGTGTCCCAGACAGCCAGAGGATACAACTGAGGTGCAGTGAAGCATCTGAGTCCAGCCTCAGTGTCATATTGCTGACCCAGCACACACACACACACACTAAACACCCGTACTTTCACACCTGACAAAACCAGACAGAGACATACAGGGGGCGGTATCTTTTGGGCAGGTGCACGTCTGAACACAGAAAAGCGTCAGTGCTCCACATGGCTGGTGGTCAGAGCGTGCTCACCTCCACACTTACCCTCAGATTCCCTGCTGTTTCGGCGTGGGGAGGCAGCAGCAGCAGCACGAAAGCACCAGGTTGTAAAACATGTGACCCCTCAGAGTTTATGACCCTGCTGTACCTGGGAACCAGAAGCTGAAAGGTGCAGAAGAAGAAGAACAAAGACAGGTTGTATTTACACAGGGGATGCTTAGGAAACTTGTATCCATATAATTTTACTGATATACTACTGCAAAAACTGTTTAGTTTTTAGATTATTTTGCTTGGTACAAGTGGAAAATCTCTCACAGAAAGGTGAGATTATTCAGATGTTTCCATTGCAGTGTCAGGAATTTAGAAATCTTTCTTGAGACTAGAAAGATATAAGCAAATTCAATAATTTTTATATTTGATTTAAGTGACTGACTTGATTTGCTCTGGGAACTAGTAAAATGATCTCAGTTCAATTGAATTTTTCCACGTACCCTTATGGGTGTAGAGCCCTGTAGCAAATTTTGGTCTTTTGAGGTTAGTTACTAGGTACAGTTTTAGATTATTACTCAGTTACACAGAAAAACAACAATGTGTCTGTCCAGAAACAATGTTCCAAAGAATAATCACAGACTTCACTGTGAACAGTGGGAACTACTTTCTACCGAAGAAATATTCCCTATGAAAACTGTTGACAATGCAGTCAACCAGTAACCAAGATATTTGTTCTGGAAAGACAAGCTCCTGCTGAGTTTTTCAATTTTCATTCTTCAATGCTTTGAACACCACGAACAAAAACATTCAAGTTTTCCTTTTTTTCACACTGTGTTGGAGTAGCAGCAGAAATACATGAATCTGTCAAAACCTGGAAAATTAAAACAAACTATCTTTAAAGGCTTCAGGTAATCATATCTGTAGTAGACTGGATTATAATCGCCATAATAATCAGGCCCACCTTAAAGGGTACATGGAAAAATATGTATTTTTGTAATATACTGTAGGTGAACTGCCCAATTAACACTCAATAGTTAAACAAAGTAGTTATTGAAAAAAAAACATCTGTGTAGGAGACTGCATAAACATTGCTCTGCTGCACTGTAGCTGGACAGAGAATAGTTTCAGACACAATGCCAATCCCCGTTTAGAGTAAGCAGAGAGGATCATACAAGCAGATCAGCTGCTGTCCTGCACCAATATTTTAATTTAATGAGGAAAATCATCTTGAGGGGAATGTTGTGCGGAATTTCCCAGTGGCTAAAAGAGATGACCTTTACCTTAGATAAGAACCCATTCTACAGAAAACAAGCGTGATTAGTTTTGCAAAAGTTGGCAGAGTTTTGCAGGTTGTAATGGTAAATCACTCATCTGATCAGGGGACACTTTGATTGTTAGGCTGTCTTTTCCACTTATTTCTCCTTCTGTTGTATCTCATTAACTTTTTGATCATCATTTATTTTTAATATCCCACAGGAGTACTTCAAATTTAATGATCATATTTGATGGTCTAATTGAGTTATTGCCTTGATCATTTTGAAAATGACAATAAAGACACGTCCATGAGGTGGTTTTGAGAGCATCCTTTTCTGGTAAGTAATAAAACAGTTTATTTATTCCTCACCCACTCCTCTCCCTAGAGTGTAGCAAAGCACTGCTTCAGAGAAGACCATTTATGAACCACTGTAATCGAGAGAAGTAGTTCTTATCTGCTTTCTTACCTGCTTTTCTCCGTCCTCTTCACAGTTATGCTTCAGCTAACCACTATAATCAGCCAAATGGATGAGCTGCCTCACTCAAGGTGATGGTGATGGAATATTGATGGTGTTGAGAGATTTTAAACCTGGATGTCTATTGAGACATTATTCCTTACTCTTTGACTACAGCCAGCACCTCAGTAGATAAATGTGCTGTTCCCTCGGCATTAATCAGAAAAGCTATTGTTATGACACACAGGTAGCGATTCCAATATATTTATATTTGAGAATTGCAATTATATTCTCTCTGTTTGCTCAAACAGAAGAAATAAAAAATATGCATAATACCCGTGCAGGAGGAGACATTTACATTTCACTTGGCTTGCACACATTTTGTCTCATGCTGGCACAACGTCCTGGAATCAAAGGAGTTTAATGTCTGTGAATAAGGCAGGATACTGTTGTTTTAGGCTTCCTTTGGTCTGTATGAGCACCCTGGGATCATAAAGGCCACTGCTGTTGGACTCCTCAAGTACCTGGGAGAAGACGCACATCATGTGGAAGGAGACAAGAGAGGGACACACGAGAGGCCAAGAGAGAAATCGAAACAAGTGAAAAGAGGCGCAAAGAAGAGGAGAAAAAGAGACGGTAGTAAAAAGAGAGCTGTTGGTTGGGAGCAACCTGAGCATGTATTGACAGCAGGGCACAGAAAGGGGAGTAATAGGATTAGCTGGTTGGATAGTATTGAATAGCAATCATAGATAACCTGATCCTCTTTCTCTACCTTCCTCCAACCATCTTTTACTTCCAGAACAATATCTTCCTGAAATCTGGACTTCCACAAACAGCTCAATACTATTAAACAATATTGAGTAATGAAGGCTTTACTTCTTAATGCTTAATCACTTTTTGTACACGTGAATCCATGTGTGCATCTTGAGAGTTCCTCATCTTGATTGGATTTTATTACTGCATGCAACATGTAAAGTTAATAGGTGCAATTGTGTATCATGTTTGTTAGGTGTGTAGTCGTGTTCTGTTTCCGTCCCATTATGCTTTTCGTCTCATTGGCAGCAATCAAAGACCGTAACCTTGTGTGGGTCGGTCATGTTCACTCATCCAGCGTACATGGCTGGCTGTTAATGTCCTGGAAATCCTCAACAGAGACACAAAAAAAACAACAACTTTGCAGCATGCATGTGTGTTTGCATGTGTGCAGTCCATGTATTGTATGTGTCCATTTACTATAATTCTCAGCTCTAAACATAAAATCTGTATTCAGTCGTCTGATTTTCTTCCTTGTTCTTCTTTTTTCCATTATCTCATTTTCCAGCCAGCGCCATCGCACATCTCCCTTTACACAACATACATCCCAATATCATCTTTACATTACGTTATGTTGTTGTCATTCAAGCCGCAGAGCTAAGGCTTCTCTGCTCAACCATACATTTTCTTCCTGTGGAAAAAGACCAAAGGCTGTAGTATCATATAGCTACAGATGATTAAAGTCAGTCATCCAAATATAATGTTAAAGATTGTATCAATGCCAGACTAAATTCATGGATCCTGCCACGTGTAAAATAACCTCTATTAGCATGTTCATGTGACCCAGCAAATAAGCACATGCACATTCGAGTCTATAAACCAGAGGTTCCCAAACTTTTTGCCTCGTGACCGTTAAAACTTCATGTCTACTTATGGCACCTTGTCACACTATGGGATGTTAAGTTCTTGATTGAGTTATGTCTGAATGCAGTTCAACTATAAAGGGAATTTTCCCTCCTGAGATTGTTTGAATACATTTGGGGGTGTTAAGAGGTAAAACTGTCCAGTATTTCCCTAACAAGGAGTAGGGAAATATATTTTCTGAATTCCTCCATCGAACCTTTAACCAGATTCCAGGTTGGGAAACACTCCTCAAAGCAAACTGAAAGTTAAAACAAGATGCCTCCAGCCATGCTCATCAGCTCTGTAGGGCTGTACACAGACACAGCGGTGCTTTGGGTTAAATGCCAACATCAGCATGGCAACATGCCAACAATGACAACGCCATCATGCTAAGTTTTTCATATAATTTCCACCAAGTTCACCATCTCGGTCAAGCCAAACTTTTGCTAATTAGCACTAAACAAGCACAGCTGAGGCTGATGGGAATGTTATATGAGCTGTTTCTGTAGGTATTTGATCATAAACCAGAGTATTAGAAAAACCCAAATGTTGACCTGCTGGTGGCGCTACAGACAAAGTCAGGGGATTACCAAAATCAGTAGGATTTATCCTCTGGGGGACATGAATGTCTGAACAAATTTCAAGGCAATCCATCTAATAGTTGTTATATTGTGATATTTTACTCTGGATCAAAGTGGTGGACTGACCGCCATTGCTATCTCCATACTGCTGTAATGGTTAAAAATCTGTTCTGAATTTTTTCTGCGACACCTTCAACAGGGTCTCCCCATTGGGCTACACTTCTCTAAACACACAGAAAGTTCAAAAGTCATTAAATAAAATAGTTTTCACATGTCTTTAGAGCACAAACCCTGTCTCCACACCACACTGTACAATCCTGCACACAGATAGTGGGGATGTTGTAATGTTTATGATGATTTATATCATATTTAAGTGCCACTGACATATCACGGTGATAAAATGCTGTGAAAGCATTCTGCCTCGTTGGCCGTCGTTGGGAGCTAAATGTCTGAAGGTGAAATCGACTTCAGGGTCAAACCACAAACCAAGTAAGCCTCCATTGATTTACAGGGGGCTCTCCTCTCATCCCTAGTCATAATAGCTCTTGTAATAGCCACTTGCGCAGCAGATGGCGTCTAAATCTTTAAAATACAACCGTGTTGCTTTTCCTCTTTTGTGGTCTCCAGTCGCAGGGTTAATGATTTAACGAGTGAGACCTTCTGAGAAAAAGACACATATTCAAAAAGGAACAGGAATTCTGTCCACTGGAGTGCAGTTATTTCCCTTAATTGTTTCCTGAACTTTGCCCTTGAGGTTTTCCCTGACCCGGCATATCCTGATGGAGCTCAGTGACAGACGTGGATTTGGGAATATGGAAGAGGGTGAGCCCTGAGAAAGTGTGTGTGTGTGTGTGTGTGTGTGTGTGTGTGGTTGTTCTGGTCCAGTCCAGATGGCAGCAAACCCAAATGTACCTCATTTACTTCTGACATACACTCCTCCATCACCTCCCCACTTGAAGTCTGGACTTAGTCAGGCTATTCTTGAACCATTCCTGTGAAATTGTTCCCAACAGGCTGAATGTGACGTTGTAAGGCCAGTAGCTCCCACGTTAATGTGTTCCCTTGATTGATACTTTGGAATCAGAGCTGGAGGCTTCACTTAAACAAGGACTTGGCATGGACTTGGCTGCTGTGAGACTGACTCATGAAGTCTTGACTTGATTTAGGTCCATACTTCTGTCCACTTATTCTCCATAATAAAGTAGCCCAGAAGTCTTTCTTCCCATCCTCTAGCTAGGATCCAAAAGCTTTCTCAGTCGGTAAAGACATTGAAGTCTCATGTCTCTTTTGACCTGGTAAAATCCTGAAACTGTAAAAAAATAAATAAGAGAGCAACAGGTGGGCTTTGTGTGTTTGGCTGAATTAGATGAAAAGCATATAGTAGAGACCTTAACAGCATGTTTTGTGGATTTACTGCAATGACGCCACTTATTATAGTTGACACATTTTACATATTTATTTATGTATACTGTAGTTCCAAGTTGTTGGGGATTAAAGAGAAGATCTGTAGACTTGAGAGTTGCACTTGAGTCAAACTTAAATCACAAAAATGGGGACTTGAGGGTTCGGTATGCTTCAAACCATCTAGGTTGTACAAAGTGTCATCCAAACAGAAAAATGTTCATACCTGTTCTGAATGGTCACAGTTGAAGATAGGATGAAAAAGATGAGTTAATTGTACAAAAGGGGATAACAGAGCACAGTCTCTTTTGAGGGCATTTAAGGTGTTGAACTTCATAAATTGGGTTTTATTGAGAGAGAAGTACCATCCCGCCCTATTTTCACACCTTCGCACACCTGACCAATCTGTGTGTGAAGTGGGTGTGATTGTAGATTTTGGAAAGGTGAAACAAATATCGGACACAGCCCCCCAAGTCCAACTACACCGAAAAGGTGTAGTGGATGATCAAAAACCATTTAGTTTGAAACATACTTATGCCTTAAAACTTAACCAAACTTAAGATTTCACTATGAAGATTTCAGACTTGAAAATATAAACATTCAAGTTTCAAGTTTAGATTTTGTAATATCCTGGAACCATAAAAAAAGGACAGCGACAGGCATGCCTTGCATTGACCACCTTCCTATTTATTAGACCAATACTAGTAGTAAATCTCAGCTGTGCCGAAAAACACTCTTAAAACAGCTTTCAAATGATAAAAAGGTTCAAATGGAGTTTCACTTTAATGGTAAACATTCAGACACTTGAAAGATGCAAATGACCTGCAATTTGATTATGACGACTTGGGCTTGCCCTTAAGGACTGGCCCAAAAACCCTCCACAACCTGGAAACTCTGTAGAGTTGACATGAACTTGTCTTGATTTAAATGAGACTTGATTTGGACATGAAGAAGAAAAAGCTCTGATTGAAAAGTGTTGTTGGTATTAATGTGAAATTGACACAAGGGGAGCCTAAAGAAGATTCTCTTTAGAAGATTAATCCCCTGAATACCCTCAATGCCTGCAGTCCCTGTGGCATCACCAAAGCGTCCCTCTGTTGTTTATCACAGCTTTGACCTAAATTAAGTTTCAGCCTCAGTGATCGAGTCTAAACTTCCCAATAATTTGCATCACACACCCATGCTGATAACTTTACTCAGCTGTCTCTGTACTCTCACTTTTACCCCAGAAACTCGTGAAATCAGTTTCACTGTGAGGGCATGATGCAGACTTTCTTTATGGGCTGGAAAGGGTAGAAAAGTTAATTTCTCCCGCTGAGATGCACAGGTCGAGACTCTACCGTGTCCTAGAAATCACCCCCGGGGGACACTATTGTATCAGAGCATGAAGGGAAGTGGAGGATGGATGATTCCTTTACACCAGGTCTAAATCATCCCTCTCTTCCTCCTTCTTCATACTTGTTCCCAGCCTCTGCCCATCTCTCTGCCTGGTTCTTTTTTTTCACCTGGAAAAATAGCAGGCAGTGAAACGTGATACTAGGCGGCGGGTGGGGGGTCGTGCTGGTCGCTGCGCTGTCCCGCTAATGGAGATGGATGTACGCTCAAAATTGTCTCCCAAACAGCCTCCACGATGGAGAGAGAGGGGCTGGATCCATTTCTCCTGCGCTTCCTCCCAGGCTGCAGAACTGCTCTAATGGGGTGTGTGTGTGTGGGTGGGGGGGGTTCGGGGGGGGACTGAGCACTCACGACTTGATTTGAGAGAAGGAGGGGAGACCATGGGGTAAAGAACTGCAGAGAGAGTGGGATGGCAGAGAGAAAAGACATGAGGAGATAGAAAGAGAGAATGGGTGGAGAGAAAATGAGCGGCAGGAGAATAGAGTGGAGGAGTGACATGTTGACAACAGAGAAAGATAGATGATAAGACAGCAGGGAGAGGGGATTGAAGGAATAATGATATTCAAAGAGGTGTAATGCAAAGAGAGAAAGCCCAGAGATGAAGACTGACAGAGATAAATGGACCATGATTGCCTACAAATCACTCCTTTGCCATTATGCTTCCTGTAAGTCCATCCTCAAAATGTCTCCACCCCTCTCCTGTATCCCCACAGTTGAGATTTCTCATCTTTTATTACAGTTATCACATCATCTTGGGAGCACACTGTGGATGGTAAGAGGCAAGAAAAATGTACTTGTGGAGAAGGATATTTAGAGTTGAACTACAAGGTTTTTATCTCAAAATACAGCTGTTGTTATAGTCACACAGCGAGTAAGAAAAGGTCTTTCTCTTGGGTCTGGCACGATTAACTCTATAGAAGCTCAATCCCACCGGACAACAATGAAAGCATTCATGGTAAATCAAGTAAGACATTTGAGATAATAAGCTAAAAATCTGAGTAGGATACATAGTCAACAAGGCTAAATGTTGACTATGTATCTTATTCACTTAACACAAGAAAGTCTGATTTTAAATCTCATAATTTTCACTTTAAAGTGAAAATTCTTAGACCCTACATAGCTCCAGGGATGGCAACGTCGGTCTGTCTATCAGTCAGCCACTTTGGTCCAGACTGAAATATCTCAAAAACTACTGGATGGATTGTTAACTTTTGTAGGCTGCAGACATTCATGGTCCCCAGATGGTGAATCCTTATGAATCCTAATTTGGTGATTCCCTGACTATTCCTCTCCTCCATGCCGCTAGCATGGCTGTAGAGTCTTTGGCTGTGTCCGATACCACCACCTTTGTTCACTCACTCACTAATCCTTATAAAAGATACACGAAGTAAACCGAAATTTCTGTCACTAATACTAATACTCATCATTACACATTACATGAACACTACTTTTTTGAGGGCTCTATAAAGTTGATAAACGTACACACTTGAGTCAAGTTTTTGACTTATCTTATATTTTAATCACAAATAATGCTTTATTAATTTGATTTACAAGGTCCAACACTGAATTTCTATGTCATAATTGTGACTAACCGTGAGTTCTCATCATGTTTTTATTTTCTTGTTAAAAATTGTCTTGCATACCTCTCTGCTTACAGGGAGCAGCTTAACAAAACTCAAACCGCAAAATCCAAACTCCTAAACAACAGTGAGTCAAACATATAAAGGCATTATATTTGGTTATTGAAGCTTACATTTTTCAAGGGGTTATCTTGCTGCCATGTGGAGCCACTGATGTGCAAAGTTTCCTAATGCAGCTTTAATAAAAAGGATGGAAACACAATAATATTGCCTCACACATCATATCTGAGCAGAGAAACAACTCAAAATAGAAGATTAATGCTTTTCAAATTCATTTCTCAACAAAGAAAATGGTAGTCTGGGTCGACCTCCTCTTTTTAACCACTGTCAGAGTGGTTGGCTATATTCTGGGAGAAGCACTCTCCTGCACAGGTGAACACGGTTAATTTCAACCTCTTGTTTGTGCAAGAAGTTAAGTGAGTTATCAGAGGTAAAAATACCCACAACCCTCCCTTCCATTGTCAGTTATATCATCTTCCGGTCTCTCCTTGTGCCAAACAGATGTCAAATGAAACAAAACAAAAAATGTGGTTTTCCATTTTTACTTGCATCTGGTATCTTCCCTCTTCTACTAAAATACAGAGATTTCCTCCCAAAGCTGTGTTTGAGTATAACAGTATATGGCCAAAAGTATTTAGACACCTACTGTAATGTGCCTCCAACATGAGGTCAAATGTTTGTACCATAAACCTATAGTGGCTCCTAAACCCACAACCTCTTCCTCGACACCCTACGAGCTAAACCTTTTATAAATTGCCGGCCATTGTTAATTTATCTTATACGAGCGGCACTGTTCTCAGTAGTTTTAAGAATGCTGACAGCAACATCATAAATTGGCAGGGGATGTGCACGGCCCGGGACAGAAGGGCTCTGCAGCGGGAGGTTAAAACAGCCCAGTACATCGTTGGTACCCATCTACCGAGCATCAGTGATATTGGTGAGGTGAGGTGCCTGCGCACAGCCAAAAGGATATTAAAAGACCAAACCCACCCCAGCAACACCCTGTTCACCCTGCTGTAGTCTGGCAAGAGATACTGAAGTATCTGCTGCCGTACCACCAGACTACAGAGCAGCTTCTTTCCTCAGGCTGTGAGACTCATCCTCATCCTCCACACTCCACCATAAATAATGGGACTATATTTACATCTCGCTCTACAACTCTGTGTTGTAAAATGACAATAAATTAACCTTGTATCCTTGTTAATGCTCTACTTAAGAAACCACACACTGATCTATGGTCTTTTAATAATGAATCTCCAACCTCTTATTTCTTTGGTTTCTTGTGAGTGTAGCCTGTACTTAGCAGCACCTGGAAGTTGCTCTCAGCTCCCTGGATCCATATTCTTTATGCATGTTTACAATCTACTTAATATTGTCCTTTTATTTCTCCATATTGTAATTTTACTATTGTTGTTTCAGTCTATGCTGCACACACATGGCATGTCTTGCATATCTGTCCGTTTTCGAAGGTTTCTTCCTTTTTCTCTCTTAAAGAGGTTTTTTTTTTAGGGAGTCCAAGCCTAAAGAGGAAGTTGAGGTTCTAGGTAGAGGGTACAGATTCTAAAGCCTTTTTGTGGTTTGTTATTTTGAGCTATATAAATAAAATCGACTTGACTTGACAATGCCCCCCATACAGGGCAGTCAATGAGGAAATGTTTTTCCCCCCGTTTCCAACTTGACCGGCATGCACAGAGCCCTGACCTCAACCTCATCCAACATCTTTGGGATGAACATGAACGCCGACTGCGAGGCCGGCCTTATCGCATTAATGCTCTTGTGGCTCAGTGGGAGCAAATCCCTGCAGCCAGGCACCAAAATATTGTGGAAAGCCTGAAACAAGAAGAGTGGAGGCTGTTATATCAGCCAAATATTTGGCATGACATGTCTGACAATCACATATGGGTGTAATGGTCAGTTCTCCAAATAGAGTGTATGTCTGTCCATCACATAATCTACATTTTAATTGTTGTAATTGACACTATGCCAAAGGCTGTGTTGGAGTTGGATAACAGTATGTTGAAGTGTTTTTGTCTAATTGCAAAATCAGTTTCAATTTATCCAAGTGCCACATAATGACTAACCATAAAACCTACTTTAATTAAGCTTTTTCAAGATTTCTAAGAATTAAAGAAAAGTAGACCTGCAGTTACATGAGATCACAGGCAAATATTGTACTTTATATTACAATTATTTGATAACCTTAGTTACCTGTACCAGCTGCAACATTGGAGTGATGTACACATGACTGCATCAATAATCAAATAATTAAATATACATGAAATTGGTCCATTTATCTCTGTCAGTCTTCATTCTGCAAAATGAATACTTTTACTTTTTGTCATTTAAGTATATTATGATGCTTATCCTTTTTTACTTTTACTTAATAAGACTTTTACTTGTAACAGAGTATTACTACAATGTGGTATTGCTTATATTACTTAAGTAAAAGATCTGAGTACTTTTTCCACCACTGCAGAAGTGTGATGTTTTAGTGGCCAAGTAATATGTATGACCTACTCTTATACAAGAGCTCCCCCTTGTGGAGAAATATCATAACAGAATTGTGGCCCCTTCAGTCAAACAAATAGAAAAAGTCGGACTATTTCTTTTTTAATTCTTTAAATAAACTAGTCAGCAAAATACATATAAATTTATTTGGACTGTATGAGATAATGATAATTCACTACATCTCTGATCACGCTGTATCAACATGTATTATTATCGTTTCTACTTTTTTCTCTGAGCTCCTGTATGGCCCTCCAGCTGTTCTCCAGACTGCTCCTCAGCTCGGACACATCCCTCCTGATCTCCTCAAGGAGCTCCAGCTTTGAAAGTTTCCTGTCGATGGATGAGAGCACTTCCTCCTGTCCGGCCTCCTCTGCGGCGGCGTCCTGCTCTGCGGTGGGACGGTCAGTCGACCCCATGGTTTGCTCCCAAACCATCTCAAAGTACGAGTCAATGAAGGCTTCCAGCTCCTCCAGGCTGCTGTCGTCCCACTGGTCGATCAGCGCCTGCAGACCTCCGGACTCGGTGAGCCTCCTGAGGGTCCGCTCCCTCAGTGCAGGGCGGCAGAGGGAACTCACACTGATCGCGTTTTCCTCCGCAAGCATCCTGTGTTGTGTCTGATGTGAAACCTGAAGCACTGTCGGAGGTCCGGGTGAGAACAGACGCGCCTGGCTTTCCCCGTTCAGTCTCGGGTGCAGATCATCAGGAGGGAACCAGACAGGCAGATTTATAGTCCACCTCAGTCCTTCTTTACCAGAGAGCAGAGAGGCTAAACAGGACACAAAGCTGTCTCTGTTCAGGATGGTGAGTCCAGTCCGTCTTCCTGTTCTTCCTGCTTGCAGTGCCACTATCTGACCACACTTATCTGAGAGGTTTAGTGATGTTTGAGCGGTGGAATCGGCTGATTCAGTCACTGTGAAGGGAATAAAGTGCAGTTTCATGTAAGCCATAAAAATTCCAACCAATTCTCTAACAACTGTCTCCACCCATCCAAAGATATAAATCAGCTTATCTCTCTATTACAGATGCTGCTCCCTCACTGTTAACACCATAAACCAGTTTTGGAATTCTCCCTCATTGTCTTTCACCTGACATGTTGTTGTTTTTTAGATCACTGTATGTGTTCCTTACTTTCTGTTTTGTACACTGTGTTGTATGTTTATACATTTATTGCAGTACATTATTACCCTTTCTGTAATAATGTTTCCTAAAGTCATCTTCTTATTTATTTACTTCATTTTTGATTAAAAAAAAACATCAATTATGGTTTTACTGTAAAAGATCCTGCCTCGATATGTATTTTTTGTCATAATTTCTTTTTAGATACACCAATGCCACAATGCCAGTCATTTTGGTTAGTTCAAACATCCTGTTTTAACGACAAGTATACAAAATTGTGAAAAGAGTTGCTCAAAAAAAAAAAGTTGACTGAAATGTCTGAAAAAAACGAATATGATTTCTAAATTCTATCCTTTTAATTGTCTCACAACCCTCTGGGGGGAGATTCCTTTACAACTCATTACAAACTTTAGTCTAGCCTTGGAAGAAGACATCTGTGCGTGAGGTTAACTTACAGTCATGGCACAGCTGATGTCTGCAGCTCACAGGCACCTTTAAATCTTTTTCCAGCTGCTGCTCTCGTGCCGAAGAAACACTTTTCCACGTGCGATCGCCTCTGTGAAGTCTTTCTCCGACCAGCATCTCCTCTATCAGTTCTATCAGCTCAGTGACCTGAGCGCCATCCCCCCGGTGTTTGTTGTCCAGGACGTGATATCTGTTCCCACACTGCTCGACGAGCCTCTGCAGCGGCGCCCCCTCGCTCTCGATGCGCTGCTCGATGCTCGTGTCGCCCAGCCAGTTGCCGTGGCTGAACAGGACCACGGCTCTGCTCCACGTCCGGCCTCCTCCTGCCTCCAGCTGCTTCTCCATGGCCTCCCTGTGGCTTTCTTTGAAGGAGGAGCTCGCATTGACCACCAGGAGGATGGCGCAGGGTGCCATGAGGAGGTCGGGGGTCACGGAGAAGCAGCCCGGCGTGTCCAGCGCTGCCACCCTCTTGCCGCCGACCTTGGCTTGTTTTTCAGAGCAGGAAGTGGTTTGGGATCCTGCGCGGAAGCACTCGCTGCCCAGGATGGTGTTTCCGCATGAGCTCTTGCCTGTTTTCCTGCCACCAACAAGCACTATTCTCACTTCTAAAAGAGGGCTCAGCTTCTCTGTTGGAAAGAAGTTTCAGAAACATGGAAAGCAAACTCCCTGTTTATTAAATAAGTCAAATAAGATCACGCTGGCATTGTTTATCACTCTTAAATGTATCACTCACCCAGCTGAGACCTCGCCATCTGCCTTTGTTTCTTCTTCTTCGCCAGTCTCTCGTCGGCTCTCTCCTTCTCTCTTCTCACCTTCCCCTCCAGCTGTTCCATCACTTTCCTCTCTACTTCATAATGCGGGCCACCGTTGCAGCCAGCCAACATTTCCTCAATTTTCCCAATCAGTTCTCTGACTTGAAACCCATCCCCTCTAGTTTTATTGTTCAGAACATGATACCTGTTGCCGCACCTTTCGACGAGCCACCGCAGAGGCTCCCCCTCGCTCTCGATGAACTGCTCCGCGCTCGTGCCTCCCAGCCAGTCCCCGCAACTGAGCAGCACGATGACGCGGCTCCACACGTGCTCGCCGATCAGCTGGAGGTGCTCCTGCGCCGCCCTCCGGTAGGTTTCGCTGAAGGCTCTGTCCGCACGGATCACCAGCAGGAAGGCGTGGGGGCGGAGGGACGAGCTGAGCACCAGCTCCCTCCGGTCGAAGACGGGACTCTCGTCACAGAAGTAGTTCATCCACCAGCCCGGTGTGTCCACCACGGTCACCTGTCTCCCAAACACCACCCCTTGCCCAACCAGGCACTGGGCTGTTCTCCTCAGCCGCTGGCTGCTCTCTCTGCTCAGGATTGTGTTCAGTGCGGAAGTTTTCCCAGAACCCTTTGCTCCCAACAACACAATCCGGATGTTCATAATGGGCAGCAGCCTCTCTGAAATATAGAGCAGAGGGAGGAATTCTTTAGTGGCTTAAGTGTTTATTTGGACTTCTACTCAAGACATTTTAACGGTAACATTGATTTGATGATGAATGTTACAGGAGTAGTTCAATATTTTGGAAATATTCCTTTCCTGTCGAGAGTGAAGCGACGGGACTATATCTGCATCTCGTTGAACAACCCTGTGTTGTAGAATGACAATAAATGAACCGTGTGTCCTTGTAAATATGCATGTCCGTTCAACATGACGCTGGAGCCAGCAGCAAGTTAGCTTAGCTTAGCATAAAGACTGGAAACAGGGGAAACCAGCTGACCTGGCTCTGTCCAAAGGTAACAAACCTGCCCAGCACCTCCAAAACTCAGACTTCATGGAGTATTTCCCAAAAAGGTCTTTTCCTTTGAAGACCAGGCTAAATTGTTAGTTTTGTTTTTTTTACGTTGACTTTGAGGTTACATGACAACTATTGTTTCAACAGCATTTCAATGATTGTATGTCTATGCGTAGTTAAGATCACATTAAAATATAGTAATTGAAAATTTGTTGAAACAGCACTTATGAGTTACAGGTAAGTGAAAGGGTAAGTCTGAGCACCAAATGTGTATTAATCCTCAGCTGAAAATAGTTCCCAAAGCACTAATTACTCCTGTTTGAGTAAAGTTTGATAAAACCTACAGTGCCCAGTTGTTTTATGAATTTATTTTGCCTTCCATCTACATGAAAATGTTTATTTGTAACCAGTTTGATGGATGTATGACTTCAGTTGGAACCAGTGTGCTTGGGGCTGAGCGCTTTAGGCCGGGCGGAGAGTCAGAAAGTATATTGAGACGCTGAGGCATTGCTGGTTTCAGTCTTTTCATTGGATTTTGGAACAAAAACGTACAATGTCTTAATTATCTGCACCAGCAAAAATATCTTTGGATGTCTCTGAGAGTGTCAGTCAAAGCAGGATCGTGGAGCTTTGCTGCAGCCAAAAGTGGCGCAACATTTACACAGACGCTGGTCCACTCACCTCGCACGAGAGATCTGCGCTCCTTCGCCCTCACAAACCTCCGCAGAGCCCTCTCCTCCACGCTCCTCTTCTCCTCCGCAGCCGCCCGCGATGCGCCCCCCCGCATTTCAAACACCCTGTTCCCATTCTGCGCGACGAGTCTCTGCACCCCCTCCAGCAGCTCGGGCACCCCGCCCCCCCCGCCCAGCTCCACGCAGTAACACCTGCGGCCGCACCGCTCGCTCAGCCGGCGGAGGGATCCCCCGCCGGCGCGCACTACTTCCTCCGCCTCGGCGCGGCCGGAGCCGCGGGCGCGGACGAGGACGAGCACGCAGTGGCCCCACGCGCCGTCGCCCAGCAGGGCCACGTGCTCCTCCACGGCCCGGAGCCGCCTCTCGGTGAAGGCGGAGGTCGCCTTGATGGCGATCAGGAGGGCGTGAGGGCCGGGCGGGCACAGCGACGCGCTGCTCGCTATCTCCCGCCTGACGAGCTCCGCCGTGTCCCGGGCGCCGAAGTCGCACCACCAGCCCGGGGTGTCCACCACCGTGAGGCGGCGTCCGGCCGCCGCGGCCAGCCGCCGGCAGCACGACGTCCTCTCCGCGCCGAGGAACTCCTGCCGGCCCAGGACCAGGTCCCCCACCGAGCTCTTCTCGGAGTTCCTGCCGCCGAGGAGCACCAGCCTGAGCTGGGGCGGCGAGCGCCAGCCGCCCCCCGGAGAGGCTGCGAGGGTCGATGATAAAAATAAAATAAAAAAAACGAAGTTCACACACACCACGAGGAGACAACAACTAACGTACAAAGATGAAACAGTTAGTCAGTTCATAGGCAACATTGGGCAGTTTATAGAAGATTAAGATAATCGAGACTTTAAATCATTTTTTTTAAAGCAAAAAACTTTTTTTCTGGTTTAAATTTGAATATAATATAATAATATATAATTTTCTTTGAGTTTCAATATATATTTTCTTGACAGAAGATTAGGCAGTAACATAATAAGCGATCATTGAAGTGTTTTTTAAGCCAAATTTAACTGGTTTCCGCTTCCTAAATCCCAGTATTTGCTGGTTTTCTTTGTGTTCTATGAAAGTAAATTAAATATATTTGAGGTTCGGGCTGCTGAAAAAACAAACAATTTAGATGCGTCAACTCGTTCTTTGAGAAATTATAACGGATCATTTATTAACAATTAGGCCTAATAAAATACTTAAGAAATGATTTTGCAGATTAATTGATCATATAACTGATATCTGATATCTATATATATATAGTAACTATATATATAGTTATATAGGCTACAGTATATATTAGTATACATTAATAATTGTTAATTGCAGCCCAAATGTACATTAAGTCCCAAAATGGCATAAAACTATAGAAAAGAACACTGAGTTACTTCTGTTTTGTCTTATAAATATAATAAATTGAACAAATTATAGTATTACCTTACATCATTCCATCTTAAATCATATGACCTTTTAAAGAATGTTTTGACAATTGTATAAGAACAATAAACTATAAGCTAATCGATGATAATAAGTTAAGAGTATGGCATTAAAAAAAGTCACAAATCAATGAACACATTGTACAGTACTCTTGTATATCAAATATTGAGAAGACATCTAAAATATGACACTGATAACTTCCACATAACTATTACAAAGTAGGAAGTTGTTTTGGTTTTCATTGCAATAGCTTTAAAATGAAATATCAAGACATAATCACGGCTGTAACGCTGTTATTATAAGACATCGGAATCAAAACTTACATTCAGACAGCTCGCTGGTTGCCATTTCACATCCTGTACCATCTATAAGCTAAATAGATTTTAAGACAAACATAATTTATTCACGTCCGTGTTTCTGTGTTCTTTGTGAAAAATGGACAAAGCTTCCCGTTGAAGTGTTTTGAAGTTTTATGGTTTAATGAGTCTGAAGGTTGTCAGACAGACTTGCAGTGGACATGAAGAACCACACCTCTCGGCAGCAGGTCGACAGTCCACTCTGAAGAGAAACATGACATGGAGTGTGTGCAGCAGTTCATTTTTGTATTTCCCACTCTCAGCATTAGAGTGTTATCAAGTGAATCTACCACCAGGGGACATTGAAATAGGTACAAAACAAAAATAAGCCAAATACAGTTAATATGAGCGGGACTTTAACAACTGGTGATTTTGGTGAATAATGATCACTGAGCTTTTGTAACCCCTGTAAGTAACTTTTTACTCCCCTACATTTATTTAACTACTATAGTTACTTTGTAGATTAAGATTTTACACAAAATGAGTTTATGAAATACGATGCCCTGCTGTAGATTAAACCAGTATATAGTTCAAATTAGCTCCATCTCAACCAACTAGAATAGTAAAATGCTACTTTCAAACTAGTGGGGCAAAAATGTACTGTTGGGCTGCTGTAGTGCATTGTGTATTTACCCTGTCACCTCTAAATACACACTAAGTACACAGCAGACAGCCAAGACCCAGAAGCCAACCAGAACACTGGCGCTGGAGAAAAACTACCTGTGTGTGATTTGTGGTACGTAGCAGGTATTCCAACAAAAGACCTGGTGTGCTCACTCGAATGTCTTTAGAGTATAATGGGTGCTGACCCAAAAAAGTCATCGACACTCACAAATAAGTATGCTGACGCTTTTAATGATGCACAGCAGCAGAAGGAAACTGGTTTCAGCCCTAGGCTTTCTTCTGGGTTTCCGAGACATGTGGGTGTGACCAAACATAAAAAGAAAACCAAAGAAAAATAGTAGTAAGAGAATTTGAGTCATAAGAAGGGATATATCATAGTCTGTTCTTTGCATACTAACAATAAGAATTGCATGTATGCACATTATGTAAGAACCTCCAAAGACAACACCAGTAAATACTGTATATTTACTGGTATTGTCTGGCACATCAGTAACAGCCTTTTGTATACCTAAAAAACACAACAATAGTAGTTCATCATTGAAGCCCCCAGGATTCTCAGTCTGTAAGTGGTGTGTCCACTAGGCCTCTGTTTTCCTCTCCCTATCTCCTCCCCCCAGCAGTGGCCTAACGGCCTCGATCCCCATGACTCATAGCCTACAAACAATGCAGGACCTGTCTCAGATCATATGTTGTGTTAGTCATGCAAATATCCGTACAAATGTGCAATTAAATGACCAAAATCGATTGGCATGATGTGGACATGGGACCTTTGTGGCTTCTCAGAGTCTGTGACCCCAGGGCAGTTGCTCAAGGTGCCTGGCTGGTTATTCAGCTTTGGAGAAGCTGGGTGAGCGAATTAAGAATACAGAGATAGTTCTAGCCATAGGAAACTACCAGGAAGCTTCAAATGTTTTTGGTATGAAGCAGTGGTGGAATGTGATGTTACTCAGATATTATACTTAAGTACTTTTAAGGTACTTGTACTTTGCTCAAATAATCTCTGTTTCTGTTTCTATATACCTGTAATCAAGTTCATTCCAGAGGGAAACTGGTGTGTTTTACTCCTCTACATTTATTTAACAGCTATAGTTACTGGTTACTTTTACCTTTACCTTTAGACTTACAAAACTCATGATCATTTTCTATAATACGATACTATGAAACTACCCAAAAGTATACAAAGTAGTTAAAACTTGCTACAACATTTAAATGCTACTTACACGTCATGCATCAATAATAATCAAATAATATAAAATAGGCCTACAATTATATAACTGACAGAAGCCATGCTGTTGTACAGTGATCATTATTGATACTAAGAAGATCTTTAAGTAGACTTTTAATACTTTTATACTTTTACTTAAGTAAGATTTTGAATGTAATCACTTGTAATGGAGTATTTGTACCGTTACGGTTAGTAAAGTATCTGAATACTTCACAGCACTGGTATGAAGGTTTCTGCTCTACTCATTGTGGTGATTTGTGTGAAGTCACGATAAGATAATTAAAGACATAGCTTCCGGTACAGCCTTTCAAAATAATATATTTATAACGCCCGATCCCTGTCTCTCAGGTAACAACGTCGAGCTTTATAGTGTGAATCAAAACTGCCTCTCTTCTGGTTCCGGTGACTAATGTCATCTGTCTTCTCGGATGTCTCGTAATGTAAACCCCGCCCCGCCCCGCAGCTCAGTGTTATAAAACCAGCGAACCCTCCGCGTTAAACCCAGCGACGCGACGTTAGCGACGACCACACCGGAGCAGAAACAACAACAACAACAACAACAGCAGCAGCAGCAGCAGCGACCATGGGGGTGACAATTAAAGTCGAATACTGGTAGTTACATCTTTTATCGTACTAACCTTCACGCTGTGTAAGTTTCCTGCCGGCCGTCTGTGAGCTGCTGCCTCACAGACGGCCGGGGCTGTCGGTGGGTTAGCACCATTAGCTCGCAGCTAACCCGGGGATCGTAACGCTTAGCGTGAGACTCGGTTTACTCCGCCGTCACTCACTGAAATACACGTGTCTTGTTCCCTTGCAGTGGCGGATGAGGATACGGACCCCGCTACGAGGAGCTCGCCCGGGTCGTCAAGGGCGAGTTTCCAGATGCGGTCGTGTCCGGCTTCGTGGGAAGACGAGGTGAGCGGCGTCCGTCACTCAGATGACACCTGAACCCTGATCTGATCCACATCGTGTTTGCGTCTGAGCGGTATCGTGCATGAGGCGGAGGTAGATCCAGAGAGCTGATGTTATGTCGTGTCCCTTCTGGTTTTGCAGGCAGCTTCGAGATTGAACTCAACGGGCAGCTGATCTTCTCCAAGCTTGAGACCAGTGGTTTCCCGTATGAGGACGACGTGAGTGGCGTGCAGGCTCAGATCGCGGGCTGCGGGGAGGAAATCAGGGCAGTGACCGGCTCTGATTTGTGCTCTTTGTTTCCTGCCCTCAGGTCTTGAATGCCGTCCAGAATGCCCACGATGGGAAACCTGTGCAGAAGATCTCCAAAAGCCGTGCACCGTGCGTCATCATGTAAACCGCCTTCGGTCCTGCTATAAAACATCTGCAGCAGCAGCATCAAGACAGGCCAGTGCAACTGTATACTGCCGACACCACCTCTGGTCCACCTCAACCCTGTTAATATGGGCTGGGATGATCCAGGCTTTATACAAACCCGACCGAGATGCACTATGACCACTATAGCTCCCTTCTCTGATGCAGAACACCAAACTCTGCTCTGCCTTCTGGCTCCCCCTCTCTGTTCTTGTTGTGGTGCTCCAGGCTGCTAATGATTACCATAGCCTAAAAGGTTTCAGGTTATGGTATGATGAATCCATTCCTGGATGGCCCTCCTTCTAGGAACTGAGGCGGGGAGAAGATGTTGCAAAAGGGAGCTCCCTTTCTTTTCTTTTTTTTTTTTTTAAGTTTCCCTACAGCCTCATTGCCTGGCATTCTCTAACTGCCTAAAGGGTTTTTTTTTAGTTTTCGTTTCTCAATCTCCCATGCAATTTACTTATATATATTTTTTTTATGCAATGCTAGTGCAGAGTAGATTCACCTCATGTTTAAACATAAAGGGAGACTTTATTTCCGCCTCTGCACGGCTCTATGCTGAATAATCTCTTAATATGTTTCTGAGATTTGACGACCATCTCAAACACTGATTATGTTACGGGTTGTGGACAGTAGTTTTCTTCATACGTGTATAATTTTAAATCATTTTTAAGTGGTTGCCACGATGCCGTTGTGTGCAGCAGCTCAGCTCTGTCAGATGTTTCTCTTAATGATGAGCTCTTCTGTAATTTTTAAACTGGTCTAGAGCGATCATCAGACGTGCTTCTGAAGACCACCGCCCACTGGTCTGTCAGCTCAAATTAGTTAGATGTCAGCTCATTTTTTCACAAATCATCTCGCATTGTTTACTCTGATATCAAAACTGCAGTCTTTAAATAAAGGTAATGGTTGTAAGTGCTGCTGTTTGTCTCTTTTTTTTTTTTTTTTTTTTTTTAAACGTACTAGATAATCTGCTTGATTACATACAGACCTAAAGGTTATAATGCAACAGTCTTTTGTAAGTGCTCCATAGTTGTCCTCCAGACAGCGTTAAACAATGCACACACCTATTGTTTACGAATTCCTAGCAGGTTGAGTCTCTAGGTAGCGTTTGCCAGCAACTGCCAATTAAGTTAAACATGTTCTTCTCTTTGTGTTGTGTCACCAGCCTGCTTGGCAACAGTCGCTTGAGTCAAAGAACACTGTACATAAACAATAGTGCTATTTTTATGCTTGTGCTTGGTTCTGCACAAGCATAACACACATTGCATGTCAGACCATTAAAAAAATTCAAAATTCTTAACTGACTTTTTCTATCACAAAACAGGATGTATAGTAGTCACAGTTAGTTAAAATCACAAACTGTAAAAAAAAAATCATGATTTTCACAAACTTTATCCTGCAGAGCTTTATCTGAAACAAGTCTTAGTCATGCAGTGTTTTGCCACATTAGTTACACTAAGGGGCGCCACATTCAACAAAGACTGGTCTTCAGTATTTTCCCTCTGGCATCCCTCAGCTCAAAAAAATTTCAGCGTCACACTGACGTCAAATACATCTGGAAAATTTAAATGAAGACATAAGACTGCTGTGGTCTGAAAAACTACTAGAACCCTCAATATTTTCACAATTTATTCTGCTTCATTTTATTTTTGGAAAGTGGTGTTGTCCTCTGTTGCAACTCGGAAGACATATTAAAGTTGTAATTCTGTAAACCTTTTAGCCAAAAGAAAGGTAAAAAAAAAATAATCTCAACTGAGAATGTTGTGAATCATTATTTGTAGATGGAGAGTCAGTGACCAATGAGCACAAACATTAGATTTAGGAGAAGAAAATGAGAAAATGAATCACTGATGTCATCTCATCATTGTAATGACTGTACATTTGATTATAAATACAGAATGATCACAGGGCTTTTTAATTTTGTTCAAGTGGAGTCATAGTGACCCACTCTGTAATTACTACTTGGTAATGGACGGTAGGTTGTGTGGTTTAGTGCAAGACACTGCGACTAGGTGGGTCTCTGGTGCTGGCTCTGGCTCTCAGTGATAACTCACACCAGTCTGCTTGTTCGAATGCTGATAGAGCCCATCTGCACTGCCTTAGTTATTCCTCCAATTTTAGAGTTGTGAAAATGTACAGTGCCTATAAAAAGTATTGAAGTTGGACCTTCCAGGCACAGGGGTCTTTATATAGGGGTATTTATTTCAGACAGTTAAGTTTCTCTCACGTCCTTTTCTGTTTTTCCGTCTTTCATAATAATTATGTAAAAACTCAATATCACATTTCATCCACATGCCTGGGGCTTATGTCATAAAAGCTTTGTTACATCCCTTTTAACTACATTGTTATAAGGTACCCTACCCGTGATATGCTTTCTTATTTTACATTTAAAAAAAATCTTGCACTGTGTAAAGCAAGATTTTAGCTGTCTTTGTATCTCAATTGCCATTGTCAGCTTTACATTCCACAAAACTCCCCCAATATATGTGTTAAGGCTGAGATGTCTGTCTATACGAACACTGGGAGTGTCTGTATACTTTATGTGGAGACACATGGACACAGCAGATAGCTTCCACAACTGGTGATAACAGGCCTGTGCCACAGTGTCTTTAGCTGGGGCCCAGTGTCCCTCACTGTGGAGTGTGTGTGTGTATTTTCTCTGTGTGGTAAGTATTATTATGGTGGGGACCGTGATGTTGACCTCATATTTTGACCACTATTAAATGAATTGTCGAGAATTTAGAAATGTTTTGGTACAGACATTCATGTCTCCCAGACATTGAATTTTTGAAAGGTTTGTTTATCCAGTTCTTTAGTTTATGACCAAAGACCTGCAAAACTAGTTACATCAGTCTTAAAATATAATTAAATATATTATAGTGAGTCTTGTCAGGTGTGCATTTGCTGTTTGAACTTTGACCCCAGCTGCTACAATTTGCAAACATCTGACAGTAACTGAAACAGCATATCAATGAGTGTGGGTGAGAACAGTTAATCTCAGGTCAATTTCAAAACACAAACGCGCTCTTTTAAAGGACAACTGGGACTGCATTTTTCCTGTAATTACTGTGTAATTATCTAATGCTGAACGAAATATCCCTACCAAACAGCATTAACATATCAATTCCTTCCTGCTTTCACAGTTTCATTAGTTTCAGGACCTGTGAAATTAAGCGTTATTTCTTTCCTTGCATGACTTCCTCAACATCAAACTCATGACTGAGGCGCTTGAGTCACAAGATTTACACTCTAATCACATACATTGGAGGTTTTAATGACGGAATGGAGATGAGATGAAGTTGTTTTACAAAATAATACCCTGCAGTACCCCAAACATAACATCTACAAGAGATGAAGATAAGTTTCTCACTGTGCCAAAAGATTTTCTTAACTGAAATTGTGGAATTGTTATCAGATTTCACTGGACATGCACAAGATTTCCACCCAATGGACTTCCTTATACCCAATAAAGCCATTAGGCGATGTGACTACATTTTATAAATAGGCGCCTATCCTTGAGTGGGTTAAAAAATGACATAAGCATTTCTTCCATCTCCTCCCTATCAGTTACTTTTGTGGAACACATTCACATCACCACTGACCTACAATTAACATGTTTCACACAGCAAGGTTTGACACGTGTGTTTTCAATATTTTTTCGTTCCAAAATATATGTATCACTACATTGATAGTTGTTTTATATAATATTTATACTTTAGTCACGATAATGTAAAACAGTGTCTGCTATTATGATCAAATTACGCTGCTTTAGAGTTAGTTAAAATGAGCTTGTCAGCTAATATTACTATAGTTACATGAACCGTTGCTTTGTAGCGTAGCTGGCTTAATTTATAGACTCAAATATTTGTTTTATAATTTGATGATGAAAATGACAAATCAACATGACAAACTTTAAATAATGCTGGTATGGAATTCATGTAATTATGAGAAACTTTTCAGCTAAGACACAATGACACAAATGTACTTTACTTTCACATCTTCAGCCTCATAAAATTCAGTCTGAGAAAGAAAAATGATGGGTCAAATTGCTTATGTGCGGAGTAAGGTGATAACCTGTAATGAGGGTTTACACGTAAACATTATTTCAATTTTAGTAGCACAAGTGACTGACAGTTTACAGGATTCAGGTATATTCTTGTGCGGGTTCAATGACTACTTCAAGTTAATGCCATCAGGAATACTCTGAAGATAGCCTGTATGTAAAATGGATATAATGACGTTTGGTTTTATTCCAGAAGCCATAAGACTTGAACAACTGCAGTACAAGAGATGTGTAAAGAAGATGATGAAATGTGTATGTATCGATACATTACTCTTTTTTTTTCTTTTTCTATTAATCTTTGCACTCTCATATTTTGTATCTCTGGATTGTTTTTGTGCATGTGATTGAATTGTTCGTGTGCTTTTGTGTTTGCAAACCCGCTTGCCTTGAATTGTCCCTTGAGAGATGAATAAAAGTATTTAGAATTGAATTGAATTGAGTCATGAGTGTAATTCCTTTTTTCTCCGTTCTTGCAGCGCCTTTGCAGAAACTTGATGTGTTTTTATGTTAAGTTTTGTTTTTGTAATAGTCTGTGTCAACCTCTGATGTTTCCCTCTTTTTACCAGTTTGCACTGCATCCCATCTGTTATCAGACTGGGTTGGACCCCCAGCATCCACCTCCAGTCAGCTGCAGCAGATCTGTCTAACCCCGTCTCTACCATGACGCGCGTACTAGAGACAAACCAAGTGAGCTTCAGGGCTGCAATGAGAAAAAGTTGGGTTTATGTGTTCAGCTCATCACTTTCCTCAAGTTAATCAAGGGCAGAGGAACTACCCCCCTCATTGTAAGGGAATCCCTAGTACGTAAACAAGATGACGTATCAAGATGCTCTCCTGATACTGCGTGTTGCCCCCTTTTCTACCCTCTTTACCCCCTGTGTGCCCCCCAGGATGAGGTTAGGCCTGCAGGTTCCTCAGACCTGGTTCATGCTGGGAGGGCGGAGCGACAAACTAAGGTTGGGATATCCCCGTCACAAGGTGTCCCTGCCCGATAGGGCTACTTGTCTGTCACACAGGCCTTATCTCCCCCCCCCCACCGGGTTGCTCAGCAACCAGAGGGGTTGGGGGGGTGCAGCGCTTCTTAGGGGTCGACGTAGTTTCATATGGGTGTTCCCGCTCCTCTCGTTCTCTCTCTGTGCTCATCTTTCCGTTTGTCTTGGCTCACTTCATCACCGGGTTCGACTAGGCTGACAGAACAGTCCGTTTCCAGTGCTGGAGACCAGGTGGGAGTACCTGCGTGCAGGTAAGGGTGTGCCCTCCTCTGGACAGGACCCAGACACACTTTGTTGCACTACTAGGTTAGAGGGCAGAGGTCAAACAGGAGGAATATCTGAATGTACCCTGATGGTAGAGGAGCATGTTCTAACCGTCTTTGCCATGTTTGTACGATAAGGCCAGGAGTTCAGATCAAATTATTTTCTTGAGCTTAAATTATTTTCTAGGAAAGGAAAATTAAGTACTAATGATTAGTATTAATATTAGCCTTTACAAACAGAGATGTTTGTTGTGAATTTGTTCTGTAAAGACAATTCAAGCATTTTTTACTCATCTCAGGTCAAGTTCAGGCAGGATTATCATCTTCAGATGGTAAAAGCCAGCAAGGATTTTCATCTTTTGTTGCACTTGTAGAGGGTAAAGAATTGTTACCACTGAATGGCAATGTCTTGGTAATATGCAGCACCATAACATGCTCAGATGATCTGGCCATATCTGTGGATTTGTTTCTTTCGAGTATTACTATCAATCATTCCTTATCAGTTTTGTGAATGTGTAAAGTGAACATGTGAAAACAAGGCTGATAAAAAAATATTTTCAATTGTAATCATACAAAAAAGTCTGTGAAATTAAAATGCAATCCATTAAAAACTACATATAATGTTATATTATGAGACATATTTTATTGTGTATTTTGAGCTTTCCTGTTTAAATGTAACACTTTTGTATTACTTGATGTTACAGTAGCTGCATTTAGAGGGTTTCACTGTACTGTTACTGAAGAGAACAGAGGTGTCTGGTTGAAGAAGGGTGTAACCCAAAGATAAGGCTCTGTACGTCTTCTATTTAAACTATAACATGGTTCACGTTCTCAACGGCTAATTGACTATCTGTCCTGAGCCATGGCTCTGCAGGCTTACTCAGAGCAGCTGTGTGATGGTAGATGGCGGTATCTTCATCAAAGCTGCCTCAAGAAGGATCAAAGCAGGCCTTTTTGTTTCTGTAGTGGCTGAGAAACCTGTTCCTCAATAGTATAATCAACCTGCCAAGTTGAATACAGAATAATGGTACTTTTGCTAGAATTTCTACAAGAATATAATATGTATTTATCAAAGTTATGTGCTTTGGATGCAGTACGGGCATCTGTCTGTATTAAAAGTCAAAACCCACGACTCACAAATCACCAGTAAAAAGGATTCACTTAAGATTTATTGTTAATGGTCTCCATTGAGTCTCATGGTTATTTCTTATTGTCTTGTATTTCATATGATTATTATACACTTGTATTTTTATGTTCATTCACTCTTTTTGTTTTAGGGAATGCATAAAAGTAGCTAAGAGTTCAAGGACAGACATCAACATCAATGGAGAACATTTTCAATTCTGAGGAGGTCAGTCTTTTTTCACTTTAACATCTTCAACATTAAGATTCGTACAACGTTTAACGTAAACATTTCTACATGATATTTTGTAATATTGATGCTCACAGGGAAAACTGGTCTCTAAAAAAAACAGCTCTTGACAAAAAAAAGTTGTTTTTAATCCAGTTCAGTAAAGCAGTTAAGATGTAAAGATGTAAAACAAAGATTAGGAGTGAATATCTCATGTTGAATTTTGTCATGTTAGACCATTTCTATAAGCCTCCCTCAAAAAAACTGATTGATGTGAAATACATATTTCCCCTTCATTGTTCCATTTTCATTCAACTTTCTTCTATTAATTATTTTTCAACTTCCCTCCTGTCCAGGGCAGTGACATGTCATATGAAGACAATGACTCGGCCTTCCCCTCTCCAGTGAGACTGTGAGTCTGTTTTTTTAATTTCAGCCTCACTGTTTCAGCAGAACTTTGAACTGTGCACTTGCGTTCCTGTACCACTGCGTATAAGTGCTGTAAAGGTACACTGGATTTCTGCCTCCTGTTTGTGATAAGATAAAGCTAATGGGTCTCTGTTGCCCTGAACTGAGCACGCCAGGCAGTGCTCCCAAGATGCGTATCGCCCAAATAAGTCCATCCAATCAAGAGATTTTATATATATATTTGTATATATATGTATATATGTGTGTGTGTGTGTCTTTAACTTATAGTAGGTATATTAGTGCTCTAATCAATAGTTTTAACAATGACTTTGTGTAATGTGAAAGAGGTTGTGATGAACGCGCAGAGAATTATGACGGCATTTCTCCATTTCTCTACGGGGCATTTTAGCCTCTTTCAGCTCATTGTCTTGGTTTTATGGACCAATGTTTTGATTTATTTAAAGCTTTTTTTTTAAGTGAAAAAGTTCTGATAAACACCACTGTACGCTTACTGGCCCAGCACTGAACAGCAGACTAGCTGTAGTGGTACACATGGCAGCTTCCATCAGGAGTTGGTGGAGACCAAACTGGAACCAAAAAGAGACTGAATTAACATTCACCAAGTGGCCAGAAACACAAATTCAAAATAAGGCCAATGTTACTCTGGGTTTGCACAACAAAAGTTTGAATTGATACTGTTACGTGGATAGCTTGATTGCACCGCCCCCAGGTGGCCAGAAAAACTCAATTAATGCAGGTTCAAGGTTAGGGTTATGCTGACCTCACATCATGTCACACTGAGTCACTTTCATGCCTATGACTTACAAGAACCAGTCCATCTGCTAACTATATAAATACAGTATTACTTGTTTTTGCACAAATTAAAACAAAATCAGCTTTTCGGTTTATGTACTTTCAGAAAGATTCAAGATTCACAGACATATTTACAACTTGGATCTTGACATGATGGATTATTTACAAGTCAGGAAGTAGTAAATAACTTCCCCATGGAGTGATAACAGCATTAGGGCCTCGACTGAGGTAAGGATCAGCCAATCCACACAGGGAGGTGGTATTTTTACATAGCTTGTGGTAAATATGCCTGAGAGTCTAAACTGGAGGCCTAGAAGTAATCTATCCAGGGCAGTCAATGATTAGAAATAGGTTGGGCAACATCGCCCTCTTGTGGCCAAAGACAGAATAGCACTAATAGCAGAATTTAACAGTTACGGAGAACTTGATCAACCAAAATTGAGACTTTTACTGGATTTTACTGATGGATTTTAAGGTTACAGGCTACAAAGTGTATTTATCTCACAGACACAGTCATGGAAGTGCATCTTCCAAAAAGTCCTACATTTCCTCTCCCTATCAAGGCTTAGTTGACTCACTTAACATGCAGTAAGACGAGCCTCTGGCATGTTGTTCGCAAGCTCTGGTGAGACATAAGGATCTGTTATAGTCTTTATTAATTTTTTTCTACACCAGGCCTCCACCAGCCCGGAGCAACTTCTATGACCTGGAGAGGAGGGGTCAGGGAGAGGAGGAGGAGGAGAATGAGTCATCTGTGGAGGCCGTCATCATCCCCAGGCATTCAGAGGGTAGGTTCCCCTCACAGCCATGCAGCTGTTGGTGACTTGACTTTCTATATCTGTGCACAAATCACAATTCTGTCTCTTTATTTCAGCTTATCTGAACCTGAACACCAATGCCACCACAAGGGGGGATGCTCAAGTTAGTTCACAGACAGTTCTTCACACTTATTAACATTATCTATTTGTATGTTTTATTAACTGACCACATTGCATTACCACAGGCCTATGTGGAGCTGAATGAGATCCAGGGCAACAATTGGCAGGAGACTGCCCGCTGGGTGGGCTATGAGGAGAACTTAAACCTCGCCACAGGAAAATGGGGTCCTTCTCATGTCTCCTATCTCACCTTTAAGAGCCTGCTCCAGGTCCGCAAGACCATGAGTACAGGTGACTTTTGAACCTTAAATGAAAAGTAAATCAGTGCATACGTTAAGATAACACTAACTTGTTTTAGTTTGATGAATATGGCCAGTTAAAAGCAACTCCAATGTACTCAGGTGCTGTCATCCTCAACCTGAATGCCAGCAATATGTCTGTTGTGGCTGAGAAGGTGGCTGATGAGCTGGTGAACAAGGGTGAGATCCGGGCCAGCGATCGCGATATCCTGCTGAGAAGTCTCCTCATGAGACGCAGGTAACCCACGGGACCCACAGATTCTTTGTTTCTTTCTACATGTGATAATGTCACAAAAATGTTTGCAGCTTGCACCTTATGCTCATTTTATTTGACCTTCCAGTCAGGCTGGGGGACCTGTGGTTACTCCCTCTGGAGACATTGAGATGCAGACCTTTTCTGTAACCAAAAAGGTATACATTCTGGACTTTTTATACAGTTTCATCCATTGTCACCCCTTTGATCATCAGAATCATGTATAAACATAACAGAGCTTACACTAATCGCACTGCTGCACCTATTGTTTTTGCAGAGAGACAGCTCTGACAACATGGAGGCGTCAATTGTCCTTTCAGGTATGTTCATGTAATTCAGATGCAGTAATGTTTCTACAGTTTTTGGAATGTGGTTCTGGAGCAGATAAAATAGGGTGTTTTTGATAGGTGTCCAGGACTTCCTGCAGAAACCAGTGGTGGCTTTTGTGAGGTTGAGTGACTCTGTGGTGATGGAGTCTGCACTGGAGTGTCCCGTCCCTGTTCGCTTCATCTTTGTGCTGGTGGGCCCCACGCAGAGCGACATCAACTACAGTGAGAGTGGTCGCGCCATGGGTGCTCTGATGGCCGACTGGGTGAGAAATGCAGCTTTACCAGTGAGATCACAAAATCCCACCAATGGGAAGCAGCTGACTTTGGTGCAGGTCAGTAAAAGCTTACTGTGTTTCTGCGCTGACAGGTGTTCTGTCTGGAGGCCTTTTTGGCCCAGACTGACAAGGATCTGACCAACGCCATCGCTGATTTCATGGACTGCAGCATTGTGATCCCTCCCACTGAGATCCAAGATAAGGGAATGCTTGAGCCAATCATCGACTTCCAGAAGAAGATGCTGCGTGACAGATTCCGTCCCAACGATACCCGTCTTGCCTTTGGCGACAGGGTCATAGGTCAGCATACAGTCCAGCACTAACAGCACAATGCAGCCTACACTGACTCGGTTTTTTGTGCGTATTAAATATATGAGACATAAAGTGTTAATTAGTGAGCTTAAGAGGTGTCGGTAGGTGATTTTGCTAACACTGGACAGAGCCAGGCTAGCTGTTTCCCCCTGTTTCAAGTCTTTATGCTAAGCTACGCTAACTGACTGCTGGCTGTAGCCTTATATTTAACGGACAGATGTGAGAGTGATATCGGTCTTTTCATCTAACTCTCTGCTAGCAAGCGAATAAGCAGATTTATACTATTTCTTTAAACCTACAAAGCGTGCTACAAATCTTCAGAACCCCTTTAACTGGAATACAATGATTTTTTACGTGAATCCTGCCCTTTTGTTACTTAAACATGCACATTCCTCGCAAGTCACAATGGCTTTCTCTTATATTTGTACTGTGCCGTACAAAAACTGCAATTATTAGATTAGATTAAAGGTACAACATGCACCATTATAAATGACTGAAACATTCATTTTTTAAATATTGTTGAACCATAATTAGTGAAAGCATAGAAAATGTGCATCTGGATTGCTGAAAACATTGTTTGCTTTATGGCAATATAATCAATGTTGATGTCAGTTTTATTTGTTTGCTTGTCCAGTTGAAAAACTTCCAGAGGAGCCACGGGAGGACCCTCTGGCCCGTACAGGCTATCCGTTCGGTGGGATGGTGAAGGACTTGAAGCGCCGTTACCGCCACTACATCAGCGACTACACCGACGCTCTGAACCCTCAGGTCCTCGCTGCTGTCATCTTCATCTACTTTGCGGCCTTGTCCCCGGCCATCACTTTCGGAGGGCTTCTGGGTAAAAGACAGTTCCAGATAGAGAGATGTGTCTATTCTCTCAGTTCATTTGCAGAAGTGAATTGACCTTTGCTATGATAAGTAATTTTCTGTGTTGTCTAACTCTAGCTGACAAAACAGATAAAATGATGGGCGTGTCAGAGCTTATGGTCTCCACCTGCATCCAGGGCGTCATCTTCTGTCTCATCGCCGCTCAGCCTGTCCTTGTCATCGGCTTCTCTGGGCCACTGTTGGTGTTTGAGGAAGCTTTTTTCTCTGTATGTATGAGCTATCATATGTCGAAACTCCTGAAATGAATAATCCAAAGCCTTTTTTTTTTCCACTAACATCTATTTGCCTTTGTTCATTCCATACTAGTTCTGCAAGTCCCAGGGCATTGAGTACATTGTGGGTCGTATCTGGGTTGGGATGTGGCTGATAGTGATCGTGGTCATCATCGTGGCCGTGGAGGGCAGCTTCCTGGTCAGATTTATCTCCCGCTTCACCCAGGAAATCTTCTCCATCCTCATCTCTCTCATCTTCATCTATGAGACCTTCAATAAGCTCATCAAGGTTTCCTCACCTCATCTCTTCATCCATTTCACATCACAGGCACCATTTCCCCTTAGCCACCCCTGCAAATGCCTCATTTGTTGTCTTATTTTGCCTCCACTGACTTCTCATCTTCTATTGCTCAGATCTTCAAAGCCCACCCTCTGATTCTGAACTACGAACATCTGAATGACTCAATGGACAATCCCTTCCACCCAGTCATCAAGGAGCACATCGAGTACCATCCGGATGGCAACGTAACTGTTCATGAGCTGGAGATCGAAAGGGCCTACCCCAACACTGCCCTGCTGTCCATGTGTCTGATGTTTGGTTGCTTCTTCATTGCATACTTCCTCCGCCATTTCAAGAATGGGCATTACTTCCCCGGGCCAGTAAGATCAACTTTCTTAGTTTTTAAACAACTCTGAAGTATTCAAAATGAAAAATCCCTTACTGTGATTTTGACCACGGTGAATGCTTTGCTCTCTGTCTCACTAGATCCGTCGCATGATTGGAGATTTCGGTGTCCCCATTGCGATTTTCTTCATGATTGCTGTGGACATCAGCATTGAGGATGCTTACACTCAGGTAAGTCTTGTGTTGTGGTGAGTTAAGTCATCTCAAATAAGTTCTAAAAATACTCATGCCATTTCTGTTCTACAAACTAAAACATCTCAGGCATCACATCTGTATTAAGATATATCTAATTGTTTTGCAGACAATTGAAGAAATGTAGACATATTACTATGTTGGTGGCTTTCTATAAAAGTGACTGTTTAATGGTTTGGTCTAGTTTATTTATTCGGTTGTTTGCATTTTTTATTGCAGACATTACGCAGGTTTATGGTGCATAAATTACACCATAGATGTTTTAGGCTTTTGTCTGATGTTTTGGCCATTTTTACTACCTATTCCTGAAAAATACATTTCAACTCCTCCTGTATTTTTTGTGGTTGATGACAAAATACTGTCAAACAAACTGGAACTTGAAAAGTCGTTCATATTAAGTGGCCTTCCTTGTAGCATTTTACGTCATGTGTGATAATAACCTTTGCAAATCCAAAACTCCAAATATGCTAAGAAACCAATTTCCTATCAGTTCAGAATCATCAAAATGATTCACTGAGTAGAAAATATCTACTTTCATTTGTCTTTGTGTGATTTTTTGGTGATAAACAATCTAAAGGAATATCAACCTGTCGCCTGTAGAAACTGGTTGTGCCAAAAGGTGTTGAGGTTACCGACCCCAAAGCCAGAGGCTGGGTCATCAACCCCATGGGAGAAAAGAAGCCCTTCCCTGGCTGGATGATGGCCGCCTGCTGTGTACCAGCACTGCTCGTCTTCATCCTCATCTTCCTGGAGTCCCAGATTACTACGTGAGTGACCCCATAAATAATGGCATTAGAGTCTGCAATATTATGTTGAGATTGTTGAGAAATGTCTATTTTCGTTGCCAGGCTGATTGTGAGCAAACCTGAAAGGAAGATGGTGAAAGGATCTGGTTTTCATTTTGATCTGCTCCTCCTGGTCACCATGGGGGGCATCTCCTCTATTTTCGGGATGCCCTGGCTGAGTGCTGCCACTGTGCGATCCGTGACCCACGCCAACGCTCTCACTGTCATGAGCAAGGGCCCGAAACCAGAGATTGAGAAGGTGATTGAGCAGAGGATCAGCGGCATGCTTGTGGCCATCATGGTTGGTAGGTACTGCCATCTACAGTGCTGATGCAGACACGCCAGGGTTAGAATAAATTACCATTTCCTTTGAATAATCATTTGTTTTCTGTGACCTCCAGGTGTTTCTATTTTCATGGAGCCCATTCTGAAGATGATTCCTATGACAGCTTTGTTCGGCATTTTCCTCTACATGGGTATCACCTCTCTGAGTGGAATCCAGATGTGGGACAGAATGCTTCTGTTGATCACACCAAAGAAATACCATCCTTCTGATGCCTACGCCACCAGGGTATGCAACCTCCTCAAATACAAGACCCTTATGTCTGGAAATAAGTCATTTTGAAAATGCAGTGTCAGTTCTATATATTTGCAATTATTTGTACACTATATTGCAAGAAATAACTGATTTATTAGGCGACTAAATTACAGCAAGACTGAAGACTTTTGTTTCGCTTTGTGGTCGTTTTAAGTCTGTTTGTAGTTGTTTTGCATTTTTTTGTGGTAGTTTTGAGCTTATTTGTGGACTATTGCACCTGTTTGTGGTCTTTATACATCTGTTGGGGGTCGTTTTGTGTCTCTTAGTCAATTTGCATTTCTTTTAGATCATTTTTCGCCTCTATGTGTATTGTTTTGTATCTCTTTGGAGTCTTTCCAACCAGAAACATTAACTCTGGCCCAGGTAACGCTCTCCTCTGTTGTCGTCTGTACAGGTGAATACAATGCGGATGCATCTCTTCACTGTGATCCAGCTCATGTGCCTGGCTGTCCTGTGGGTGGTGAAGATGAGTCCCTTCTCTCTGGCGCTGCCTTTTGTTCTCATTCTCACCATCCCTTTGCGCATGGTCATAACCGGCACGCTCTTCTCTACCATGGAAATGAAATGTGTAAGTACCTCTCTGTATCTGTCGCATTCACCCCCGAGCTCAGGCACAAACTATCGTGTTATTCCACATGTGGCTACTTCTGTTGTAACTGGATGTGTTTGTGTCGCAGCTCGACGCAGATGATGCCAAAGTGACGTTTGAGGAGGAACCTGGGAAGGATGTGTACGATGAGTCCCCACTGCCTTGAACAACGCCGTATCACTAGTGTTTCAAATGAACTCCATTCCTGACTGCCAGTAATCAGGTGTCTTCACAAATATGTCTTTGTAAACTTATACAGTTTCAAACTATTCTGTCCTGTTATTATTATTTATCTTTAAAGGAAATTACTTCTCATTTCTAGAATTCATAGATTATTCCTGCAGCTGACCGGACAGTGAACCAATAATATAGTCCATATTGTCATCGAGATGTATAACATGTCCTGAGCCCTCTCTCATTTTCCATATTTCATTCTCTTATTTTATCTTTTCATGTGATATTAGTTTGGGTTTATTGAAAATGTTTCCCTTTTGTGTCTTACTTCAGGCTGTTTATTTCCTTACATATTGAGTTACCTTATGATGCAGGAAAAACATTTGATCTTTAAATGCAAAGTCTTTTCCCTTAAGACGTGAGGTGAATCCATTTATACTATTGTTTTTTCTTTTAGTGCATAACTACATTATAGCTTTAAAGTGACTACCAGTGTAGATCTGCCCATGTTATAATACGATTTCATCTAACCTAATGTTGTTGTATTTAAGTTAAGTAAGTTTGATCTATCCAGCTCTTTACACACGTACACAAATCAAGTCTTTGCCCCCATACAGTAGCCTTTTCTGTTTATTCTCAAATTTGGTTTTAATGTGTATTACTCAAGTTTGCCTCGTTTTACATATTATGTATGGTTTACTGAACAACTTGATCCTTCCTGTTCGGTTGACCTGTTTAGAATATGTATAGAAAGATGTGTAATGCACTTATATGTGACTTTAAGCTTGTAATTGCTTTCATGATTATAAAAAGGGCTGAGCAGTAATGGGTAGATAGTGGATGATGAGATATAATTGTTTGAGCTGATTGTTGGACTGATGATATAATCAGGGGAAAAACTTATTTGTAAATGCATCTCATGATGCCTTTTTCGTGTTACTTATCATGCGTTTGTGTGCTTGAAACACTGTACATGCTTTGGATTTACACTTTATTAAAAATAAAAAGTCTTTAAAGTGCTTTTTTCATGAATGCATCAGAAAATACAATGCCTCTAATCCCTCACAGCTCACTTTTATCATTTTAATCCTACAACAGGAGAGGGGTGTTCAATTGGACCAAGAGGCCTGCCACTCAGCTGCATGCTGCCTTCAAGGTTATCACGTAAACTTAACATCTCAGTACTCAGTATTTAGAAAACACCATGAACATGGTTATTTATGCTCCTGTCACGAAATAAGAAATCAAACTTTATGAAAAAGCATCATGACGTTTTCTTTCTGTACAGCGGGCAAAATTATCTGAGACATTATTTAATTACTTTATTTAAAGCAGATGTAATTCAGTAAAGATTAAGCATGAAAGAACAGACTGAGAAGGTTCAATCACACAATCAACCAATAGCCAATAAGACATCAAATATGTCATATAAATGGAGAGCCAAAGTGTTCAAAAATAAATAATCATATAAACTACAGAACAATGTATTACGCAATAAAATTGTGAAATAATTATATTCTTTTTTAAACTCAGCTTATTATGAAATGTTATTTTATTGCAGTTGCAATATCTTATTACAGGTCAGCTTCATAAAACTACTTTCATCAAAACATACTTCACCATCAATCACGACTAACAGGGCAGAGCCAATATGTAACTGTTGCTTTGATTTGAATAAGCAGTCATAGTGTTATAATGAAATAAAGCACTAATTAAGAAGCAACTGCATTAAATAAACAGACTTTGAAAATAAAAATGACATTACAATCAACTCTGGTACGTCAAAATAAGCTGGATGAAATAACATTTCAAGATAATGAGCTGAATGAGTTATTTCCCAATTCACGGTCATATTATATATTTGTACACATTATTTGTTCAATTATGTCTTATTTATTTGAACACTTTGGGTCTCCCTATAGCCTAGTCAAATTCTTTAAAAAAAAAAAAAAAAAAAAAAAGCGTCCATGTTGGTGCCTGCTCCTGTGCGAGGGCGGCAGCATTTCCCACAGCACGGGAACGCAGCACGGTTTAACAAGGCCGAGTGGCTGAAAGTCATTTGTTTTCCCTGAGTCGGACGGACCGGATTGGCCGGCCGGGGGTTCCGCCCACAAACACACAAGGTGGAGTTGAGAAGAAAAAACATGCAGGGCCAAAATGAAGCTGTCAAACGGCCTCTTACAGTTTGCAAAAAGAGGAATCGAGCAATGTGAAAAGACCCGGACGCTGCTGTGTAGACCTTTTTAGATAGTTCTCTCTAAAGGTGGCAGCCTGACAGTGGAAACGGGAAAATTATAAACTTTGCAAAAAAAAAAAAACCAAAAAAAAAAAAAATTTTTTATGATAATTATATAAAGTGATTGGCGTACGTAAAAACTTAATTAATTGTTACAACTTTCATGAAACTTTCGGCTACCTGATAAAACATTCGACGGGTGCGAGCTTCGCCCGGAGATCAGACAGTGTCGGCCGGTGCAAGTGACAATAATCGCCCGCGGTTGGGTTCAGAAACAACGGCGTGCGAGGTCGGCGAACAAATGTGGATGTCTCGGGCGCAGCGAAATGGTTGGATGGAGAGAGAGAGGAGCTGCTGCGCGCTGAGTGGAGGGAGACGGCGAGTGAGATGGAGGCGGGGGGGAAGGACCATCTCTGCGGGGACTGGAGCCCGGGACCGACGGCGCAGTGCTGGCTATCGTTCAACCCTCCCCTTCTTCCTCCACAACGACGCCGAGGATCACGCCGAGAGACAGGTAACGCGGAGCCAACGAAACAGCCGCTTCGGTTTCATAATACGGCGAGAGTGCGCGGTAAACAAACTCGAATAAGCTTTTTAAAATCCGCATTGTATGCCTTTCATGTTTGCTTTTTGTTGTATTTCAAAGCGCCTCGGTCGGTAGCCTTTTTTTGTAGCAGCGAAATAAAACCGACCGTTGTGGCAGGGCACAGACGAGGTCGGCCATAGCCGAATTTCTTGTCCTCTACAGCGGGGAAGAAACTGGACGTAAGACCCGGAGGTAAACGGGGTGTTTTTCTCTCAATTACCCCGAGCGAGCGTTTAACGCGAATTTCCTCCGTCGAAACGCGGCCGTTTTGGTGCTCAAAGCGGGGTATTGGCGTGGGGGAATTAACGGTGGTTTCCGCGCCGAGACCTCCATGCGGCTGCTGGCGGAACAGCCAGCCGCCTCTCTCGGTTAGCCATCAGGGATCTCGGTTTAATATCTCACCGTGCAGAGACTCGCCCTCTCTCTCCCCCTCTCTCTCTCGCCGACTAGCCCAGAGCCGCCGACGACCGAGCTCGGAGAAACCCGCCTTCCTGTTCTTCGCCCGAGCGCTTTCGGACCGAGGGGAAGGGAGTCTGCAACGCCCCGGCCGTAGTCCCGAGCTCCGTTTTTCTCCGGTTTGCAGTGCGCCATTGGACCTTGTCACGGTAGGTCTCCTCGCAGAGCGGAGCAGGGCAGAGCCGAAGCATGGCGGACCCCCGGAGCCGTTTTTTTTCCCCGTCGCGCCAGTGAAGCTGCTGTGCCTCGGATGTTAGCGCGTTTCCTTTGAGCCTCAGATCACCGTCTGGGTCGACTTTAACCGCGCGATATTGTAGCCGAACTGTTGCCAGCCGCCGTTGCGACGAGCCCCTTCGTCAAAAGCGAGGTCGAGGCTGCAGCGTTTGGCCGTTGGAAATATTTTCCATTTTCTTATTTCTTCCTGCGCCTCCGCAAGTGCTTCCAACCCACCACTGTGAAATTTATTTCGGACATTTTTTTTTTTTTTTTTTTTTTAACAATATGTTTAAATTGTTTTTCTTCGCCGTGAAGGTAACAACGGTTCACTGGAACGTTGGCTAGAATTCCAGCCGTTGCCTGTTTTGAATTATTTGTTGTCAACAGAAACGCAAAGTCCGACTCTACGTTACCCTCCAGGAAACAGGAGATTCCCATTAAATGCCAGTTTAAAGTTTTATATTAAATGTTCCGATTTTTAAAAAGGTATGGCGATGAATATGAGAGAGTTCAAATTTAAGCTTCGTTTGGTGTGCCAAGTTGCCCTTGGCCATGTTATGCCTCAGTTCCCAATTTTATTTTTTTTTTATCTTCCATATGTTGTAATAATAATAAAATATAAGTTAGATAATGTTCTGTCGACTCCAGGTGTACGTTGTGGCAGCTTTTTAGCTCTAGAAATGTTTGATGGTGACAGTTTTACTGAATCTTATGTGGCGCCGTGGACGCCACGCTGAGCTGGGGCCACCAAGGACACGACGAACAACGAGCAGCCGCCATCATTGGAGCACAGCTCGGCTACGCCTCGCTGAAGAATGCACTTGGTTTTGCTCTTCACTCGCCACATTTAACGCTCAAACCCCGAACAAAGCGCCCTCAAAAACAACCCTGAAACCACATTTATTAGCTGCGAGCGAACTTTATATCGATTTCCTCGCCCCGGCCTCCGCAAACACTTGAACGGAAGATTATAGGGATGCATGGCGGAGCTAGATCCGCGTTCATCGGTGATGAGGCGCCTCTGCCGAGTGGCGCATTTGGCTGCAGTACTTCCAAGCCACCATTCCCCCTCGTCGGAGACCGAAAGCAGATCCCCCGTCCGTGGTCAGCTGGTCGCCTACAGCTGCCCGTCCGTCCACGTCCGCTCGCTTCCTCCTTCCGTGTATCCTCCCCAACCTCCGCTCCAACACAAAATCCTCCATTACCGAGCGGGCTGACCGAGAAAATGGTCGCTCCTGCGTGTCCACGGTACTTTTGTTGTGGAATAAGGAGAGCACCGACGCGCTGAATTCCGGCTGGCAAGATTTGCTCGACGGAGGCTCCCGTTGTCGTAGCTAGTGGTGCTAGTTGAAGCCCTCCGCAGTGTTATTTGAGATTTGAAGCCGTCACAAGCAATAGCCTATGTCTCACCATGTAGCGTAAACGTTTAAGGGGCGGTGTAATGAACATAAACCATTATGTCAAGACGATTTTAAATTCCACCACTTGAAAACACCAGAGTTTTACTTTTAACGTTATTTCAAAGACGATCATATAAATAATATATATACATTAAAAAAACATATAGTTAAAAATTATATTATTCAACTTGTAGGAGCTACATATTATGGATTGTTATGTTTTTCTCTGTTAAAGTTAATGTTTCTGTAAAATATATGCGTGATAACTTGATTTTTTAATTTTTTTTTTGTTGCTTTTTTGTTTATGTAGATACAAGACAACACTGCTACAAATGAATGGAGTGATGGAGGCTGCCACCCAAGGCCAAGGTGGGGTTTTGTCACAGACTTTTTTTGACATGTATCCTACACTTTCTTCATGGAAATAATTTATTAATTGTTATTTTATTATTTATTCATTGTTATTTATAGGACCCTGTTGTAATAATAGTGATGACACCCTGTGAGTTTAAAAACATACCACAATGTATGATTTAGCCACTGAAAACCCAGTATTACAGAGTATTACATTACAAAGTCACTAAATAAGATAAGATAAGATAAGCCTTTATTGATCCATTAATTCAGATGTTGTCACAGCAGATGGACACAAGTACAGATAAATAGAGACGGTTAAAAAAACCAATTAGATGTGTATATTAAAATAGAAGCTAAACAAGAGCAATTTAACTCAAAATTGCAAGGCAAGAGTGGCAAAAAAAAAGAATATAATAGAGATTTCTTTTCTCGGGGGAAAAATAATCGGATATCATTTAGACATACAAAGAGAAACAACTTTCTGTTGTTTTTGTGTTATCACAGTGTGGGCACAGGATGACCTGTTAAAACTGCTGGAGGCCATGAAAGTGGCCCTGCCTCAGAAAGACCTGACTAAATACAAAACATCAGAGTCCCACCTCGACTGGCAGAAGGTCGCTTTCAATACCTACACAGCAGACATGTGTAAGCAGAAGTGGCAGGAGGTCTCTAAAGAGGTGAGCCGGTTTTATTGATGTACATATTCATTGTTTCTTTTTAAATATTTTCTGCCAAATCTTTTGCTTCATTGAATTAACTTGTTTTTTGTCTGCCTTATCCACAGATCCGTAAATTCCGGACCCTAACAGAGCTGATAGTTGATGCCCAAGACTACATCAAAAACCCTTACAAGGGCAAGAAAATAAAGGTGAGTTAAAATCGATATTTCACACAAGTAATGGAAAAACTAGCTCTCTGACTGGAGTGTCAAGTTTTTTCACGGCCCCTTTTTTTATACCCATGGTACAGAAACACCCAGATTTCCCCAAGAAGCCCTTGACTCCATACTTCCGCTTCTTCATGGAAAAGAGGGCCAAGTACGCAAAGTTGCACCCTGAGATGAGCAACCTAGACCTAACTAAAATCCTCTCCAAGAAGTACAGGGAGCTGCCCGACAAGAAGAAGGTCAGAAACCGATGCCATGACTAATACATTTGAGGTGCCACTATTTGATACAGTTTTTGAATTCTAACAGAAATATTGTTTCTTTTCATGTCTATAGAAAAAATATGTTGAGGACTTCTTAAGAGACAAAGAATCATTTGTGCAAAGCATGATGAAGTTCAGGTGAGATATAACTTGTATTCATAATCACGTGTTATTAACACTGGGGATATTAGGCATGCACCTGCAGCATATTTAAGGATGATAATTGTGCTTAAATGTTCGTTTATTATGTGTAAATCCAGGGAAGCGCACCCGGACCTTATGGAGAGCATGACCAAGAAAGGTTCAAATGTACCAGAGAAGCCCAAGACACCCCAACAGCTGTGGTACAACCATGAAAAGAAGGCCTTCCTCAAGACACGCCCAGATGTAAGTTAAGCCATCTACAACACAACAGTGCACTCTCTTAAACTATAACTGTGTGATACCATGGATTTTAATTTTCTTTGTCTGACACCAGGCAACCACCAAAGACATCAAAGACAGTCTTGGCAAACAGTGGACACAGCTGCCTGACAAGAAGAGGCTCAAGTGGATAACCAAGTCTCTGGAGCAGAGGAAACTGTATGAGGTGAGACTACAGTGATGTGTTACGCCCATGCGGCAAACTCTGGGTCTGAAAAGTAAAGCCAATGTAGAAGTGCCTTAAACCTGCATTATCTCTAGAGTCAATGAGAAAATGACCCTACTTATCACTTGATTTATTAGCTCAGTAAACATTCTTTGAATGAGTTTATGGTCTCAATCACTAGTTTCAAGTCTTCTTCACTACAGCATGATGTTCATTTTGTAAATTATGGTTACATTTAGATGATAAAGAAGTATATGCCTTAGGCTTCCTTGTGATTGACAAGTTGTTACCAAGGTGAGCGCCATTCAGGATAGAGGCAGCGCTCGTCCTAATAACACACTCTGGCTCCAAAAAACAAGATGCCAAAGGCAAAATCGCCAAAATAGAAGCTTCAAAACTGCCATTCGCAAACCAACAGGTGACGTCACAGTGGCTACATCGACTTCTTTTATATAGTCTATGGTTATGCCAGAGTCTAATCATCCAAGGGCTGTTGTGGCAGAAAAACAATGTTAACTGTGTTTTTGTTTGCAATATTCTAGGGGACAATGCGGGAGTACATCCAGCAGCACCCAGAGTTAAACATGACCCAAGACGATATCGTAAAGTCCACACTGACCAAGGCTGAGAGGCACCTGAAAGACAAATCTGATGGCCGACCTGACAAACCTCCTCCGTGAGTCACAGCTGCTGAGACATCTCTATGACGCTGGTGGTAGGCCATTGTCTTGAGAGTTATTTAAATGTAATGTATTATGTGTATATGCTCTTAGGAATGGTTACTCAATGTTCTGTGCGGAGTTGATGTCGAACATGAAGGACGTACCCAGTACAGAGCGTATGGTCATGTGTAGCCAGCGGTGGAAGCTGCTGAAACAGGGTGAGAAGGACGCCTACCAGAAACGCTGTGAACAGGTGAGTTCAGAATCATCAAGTCACACGATAAAAAAATAAAATAAAAACCCAGAATAATTACATTTAGTCTAATAATGTAATTTGTTTTTTCAGAGGAAGAAGGAGTATGAAATTGAGATGAACAGATTTCTCAGCGTAAGTCGTATATTTAAGTTTCTCTTTCAACATATGTAATGTGCTATACTTCTTGCTGCAAGAATTTCTTATGCATATTTTCCTGTGCTGTATGGATCTGTAGAGTTTGTCAGAGGAGGAACAGCAGCGGGTCTTGTCTGAGGAGAAGATAGGTTTTAGGAAGGGAGGTGGGGCCAACAGTCCTGCCTCCAAAAAGAAGAACTCTAAAGCTAAGGTAAGACCCAAGGCTACAGCGAAAGTGGATTACACTCTCTTCACATTTACTCAGATACAAACTGCATTTAATTACTTTCTTACATGTTGTATCCTTTTCTGATATCCCTTGCTCCATAACTCACAGGTCAATCCAGAGAAACCCAAAAGGCCAATTTCAGCCATGTTCATCTTCTCTGAGGAGAGACGTCCTAAACTGCAACAGGAGCGGCCCGACCTTTCTGACAGTGAACTGACAAGACTCCTGGCCCGCATGTGGAATGAGCTGCCAGACAAAAAGAAGGTAACTCGTTATATAATATACTTCAGAACAAATATCACAAGAGCCAAATTATACTGATATATACACACACAATTTTTGTCATTTAATTTTCAAACATTTTTTTATGACCTTGTTGTCATTGTCATTTAGGAGAAGTATAAACGACTAGAAACAATCCTGAAGGCGGAGTCAGAGAAAAAGGAGAAGGAGGATCGTAGTCGTCTGCCGGACCCACCCAAGACTGCACAGGACATCTGGCAGCAGAGTGTCATAGGAGACTACCTGGCCAGATTTAAGGTATGCGTGACTCTTAGTCTCAAGAATACAAACTGGTAGTTTTGTTTTAGCCCATTCCACTATAAACACTGGTTTAATGGGTGATAGTAAAATGTCCTAAGAGGAAAAATACCACATGCTCATGTTTTAAAGGTCTAAATCTTGAAATTGATTACATTTGTTTCCAGTATTTACCTTTTTACTCTCATGTGTCATTAGTCAGCCTCTGACCTCAAATCATAGCAGAAACAGTGGAATAAAAGTTGATTAATGATACATAAATAAAACTTCCTTAGAGCAGACTTCCTTATCTACATGAATACTTTAAAGTTGGAACAGTGTCTCCTAATGCAAATATGTAGAATCTTTAAATGGTTAATAATATACATAATAATATATTGAAAACAGATTATTAGGAATGAACTACAGATGTATGATTCTATAACTGACAGTAGTGCTGGAAAATATACATAAAATACTCTCCACAAGTGCATTTAATGGGAACTTGTGCTTTGCAGAATGATCGGCCAAAGGCACAGAAAGCAATGGAAGGAACCTGGAGCACCATGGAGAAAAAAGAGAAAATTATGTGGATCAAAAAGGCAGCAGAGGACCAGAAAAGATATGAGGTTAGTGGCAACTCCCTGAATGTCCAGTAGAACTCCACAGCGTCTGCATACATTGCCAGCGAGAGCTAACACTTGACTGAACTTTCCTCAACAGAGAGACCTGTGTGAGATGCGCTCACCTGCTGCAGCCGCCATTGCCTCAGGGAAGAAGATGAAGTTTGAGGGCGAACCCAAGAAACCCCCATCGTAAGTTTTTCAAATACAACTTGTCTGTGCTGCCTGATGTGTAAATTCTGTTGAATCCTTGAAGTTCTCATTTTCGCTTGCTTTTGACTCTAGAAACGGATATCAGAAGTTCTCTCAGGAGATGCTGTCCAACGGAGAGTTGAATCACCTCCCAATGAAAGAGCGGATGACAGAGATTGGCAGCCGCTGGCAGAGGTTACCACTGAAGGAGAAGGACCGCTACAAGAAGATCGCTGAAGAGAAGCAGAGACTATACAAAGTCCAGCTGGAACAGTGGCTCGCTGTAAGAAGTGGTTGTTGGTTGTTTGAGGGGGAAATTAGTCAAGACATCTTGGGCACTTGACTCATCTAACATACGCTTTTGTCCTTCCACAGAGCTTGTCTACACAAGAGAGAAACACTTACAAAGAATATAATTCACAAGTGAGTCGGTTATATCACTGTGTTGTCACAAACTGGATTAAAAGTTGTACTGTAGCTCTGTACTGTTTTAAACTTACTAATATCTTAGTTCGGCATTTTTATAACTCTTAAACTGCTTGACGTTTCAGAAAAGGAGAACTACCGCAAAACCAGGAGGCCCTAAAGCAAAGGCCAAGAAATCTGTAAGCGCAGAGTCTCCCACTCTTTGCTTTTTCTTATGTCATTAATCAGTTTTAGTGACATTGTCAACCTTACCTGAAAATCTCTCTACCCACAGGACACGGAGGAGGAGGAGGAGGATGACGATGACGATGAAGAAGAGCAGGAGAAGGCGTCCTCTGAGGCAGACTCATCCAGCGAGGATGAGGACGACGATGACGTGAGTCGCGTCTCTGTTTGCCAACACACAGAGGTAAGGACGCAAAGCGTAAGTTGACTGTGCTGAATATGTATATATATTTTTTATTTTTGTTTGTAGAAGGAGGAGGAGGACGATGATGACGACGACGACGATGAAGATGATGACGAGGCGGAAGACAAGGAGAACAAATCTGAGGACAGCAGCAGCGAATCAAATTCGCAGGGGTCGTCAGACTCTGATTCGGACTGAAACTGGCCGACGTCCTCTCGAGACAAACTGAGCAGCGCTGCGCTGAGCCAAGAGTCAAGGGAGCTCTGCCACTGTGCCAACCCTGCTCTCCTCCAACCACCAGAGGGAGCCCCTGCATTGCCTCATCCACGTCACACTCATCCACTTTATGTTGCTGCATTGGCGATCTTCTCATGAAGAGACCCTGCCCTTATGTCCAAAATCAGTTTCATTCCCTCCCCGGTGTGACGGTCATCTCACACCACGGGCCGCTGAGCATCCCACTGGTCTGGTGATGTCATGAACATTTTTGCCGCTGGTTTCAATCTTGACTTTCAGGTTCAATGGTTCAAGGTTAGAGTTTTAATGTCGAGGGTAATGAATTATCCTTCAGTGTTTTATTTTATTATTCTGGTAATTAGTTTAAGACATGTGGCATGAGTTGTGAACAGGCTTCATAGAGCCAAAGAACATAGTATGGTGGATCACTTTACGGAGGGGGGTGGGGGGTGTGCAGGGTACTGAAAAATTGCACTCTTCAGAATGTTTCCATTATTTTTTTCCTTTTTTTTTTTTCAGAACATTGTCGCATTGTTCTCTATTCTCAATTTATGATGTAGATTTTATCATTTGGTTCCTAAAGAGGTGGTATTTTTTCAGGAAAAAAATCAAGCCATTATGAATGTCTTTTTGTTGCTGGATTTCAGAACTTGTTACTTACCCATGTTCTCATTTAGAAGATAACAGTGCCTGCATAAAGTATTCAGCCCCTCTTGGACCTTTTCATGTTTTATTGTTTTACAATGTTGAGCCAAAGTGGATGTAATGAGGCTTTGATACTAATTAAAATGACTCTACGGGAGTATTTAGGCAGAAGTTACTCATGTGCTTTCTAGAGAGCAAACCTGACCACACCGAGCTGTGATGTCCGGAGCATTTAAAAGCACAGCAGACATTTCAACACAAACTAAAACTGACATTTCATCTCAACAAGCATAAGTGAATTTTTCTGTGATGTCACAGGAAAAATAAATCTCAACAAAAGTCCCAAGTTTATAAAAACAAAAACAAGTGATTATAAAAGTTTTCACCCTCTTAAATATTTAGTAGACACCCTTTTGGTAACAGTTCCATCCCTGAGCCTATGTGGATCAGTCTTTTACAGCTTTGCACATAGGGACACTGCGTTTCTCTTCTTTCTGCAAAACTGCCCAGTCGAGGTGCATAGGGACTGTAAGTGAGACTTGCCACAAATTCTCTATTGGATTTAAGTCTTGCACCAACACAGCCTGCTTTAATCATTTTAAAAGCTGTGCCATATTACTTTTATTTTTTTAATGACTGACCTCACTGTAGTCTGCAGGCTATTCTGTGCCTTGAGTGTTCTTGTATCCTTCTGGTGAATGGTAGTTTTCAGAAATTATGTTGAAATTTATTCAGAATGTTCCTTTAAACTTCACTATTTATTTTATAAATTAGGAAGTTAAAGATACAAGTGTATTTACTGGTCACACTTAATGACACACAAGTGTTCTCCATATTAAAACATTTACTTGCACCAGTCAATTTTTCTGGTATAAATAATTTTAGTTTTATATTAATTTGTGAAGATTTGATTTTACTGTGACATTGAGACTGTTGATTTGTGTTTTTAAAAAAAAAAAAAAAAAAAAAAAAGCCTGATTACGTTCCACTGCTCTTTAGAGTTGTAAAACAAAAAGGTCCAAGGGAGGTGAATACTTTTTATATGTGCTGTAGGATCCATTGCCATGCGTCTGTCAGTGGAAGGTGTCGTTTATCAAACTTGTAGTACGCAGAAATCCATAAGTCTGAAACAATCTGTTTGATTCACTTAATTCAGCAGTTTGTTCTGACGGTAATAAACAGTGTTTATTGTGTGACCAGTGCAGTTTGTCATTGAAGGAATAACAATTGTTTTCCACATTTAGAGCTCAATCTGACTCTGTTTTTAAAGAATCTGTCACACAGTTGGTGTATGTTTCTTCTCTGAACCGTTGTTTTTACATTTTAATTTACGGTTTGTTTGAATTGTTCATAGGTTTGTTTTAATTGTGTTCTGATCCATTTGGAAATTATTTGTGGATGTTGAACTGAATGGTTTTCATCGGATTTTTTTAAGTTGTGTTTTGAAATTTTAGTGGTATTGACTGCAACCACTTGGGTTTTAGTCTGATTCTTATCCCAAAAAAGTGTGCACTTAACGTAAATCTGTCCCTCTGTGTGAGTTTGTGTGCATGCATGCACAGAACTGTGTATATATGAGGGTATGAGTGTGTTTCTTTGCTTTAATGTGTGCTGTTTTTACTGTTTTGTTGCATACCATAATGTGACTGCAGCGTGCATGTTTGTGCCTCTGTGGGGACATCTTACCAACACCATGAATGTAGATATTGTTAAATCCTTTTTTTTTTCCTCCAAAGGTCTGTAGTAATTTTTCTGCTCTGTGCTGTTGCATCATTGGTTACCTGAAAATGGACTAATGACAAGCTGTCCATGACTGTCCTTCTGGGTCCACAGACAGATGAGTACATGGCAACTATTAATAATCGTTTGTAATGGACTGATTTTGACCATTATGAATTTCATCACTGTCTGAAACAAAACCAGCGTGGACTATTTAAATAATCCGGGGAGGGAAAAGGAAAGCGATTGCTGATATTGATTGATGAGAGTTTGTCAAAGGGATTTGGGGAACTGAGTTGCCAGAGGAATTGGGGTTGGAAACTGTTGTAATTTTTCTGTAAATACTGTTTTTTTGTATTGAGTGCTTATTGTTTTGTTAGTGCTTTAAGTTGGCAAACCCTCATCTGTGACTTTTGAGGCCAGTGAGTTTTTCACTCACAGGGGAGAGTTTTTTGGTTTATTCACCTGTTTTAGTTGTTTCTTCTCTCCCTTATGTTGGTTTATAGAAATATCTAAGACAGCAAAGCTTTACAAGTTTGTACTGCTGATCATTTGACAAAATTTGATGTTTTCTATAGCTGAGGGTGTTCTTATGTCCTTGTAGTTCAAGTCTTTGGGCAAATAAAAATGATCTTTAACAGTTAAAAGTGTGTGTTGGGTTTTAACATTGTGCATGCAGACAGAGTGTGGATCAGTACAGTCATGTGTGGGAAGAAGTGCACTATGTCACCAAAAGTATGTGGACACCCCTGCATGTGTTATTTGGGACGGTTTTTAATGGTTTGGGCTAGGCTCCTTAGTCCCATGAGGGGAAATCAATCCAAATGTTTGATAAGTTAACAGAAAATAATCAACACATTAATCCATGATAAAAAATAATCATTAGTTGCAGTTTGCATGGCCACATGAACCTGCTAGAAGGACAAAAATTAGTTAATGAGGCCCCTATTAACCTCCCATTACTCAAACTGTGGGGCCACTGGGCTTGAGATTTGCTCTGACACATTAAGGCACTGGTTTCAAACCTGGAAAACAAACAAATTCACTGGGCGAACAGTGACAAGTTTGAAACTCTAAAAACTGTGTTGGAGAAACACCATAAAAAGAGAGCTGCAATTTCAAAGAAGGAAAACTCAAATACAATATAATGTTTGCAGGGATTTGTTTTCAGCCTGTCATGCAAGCCTTCCAAACGTAGTTTCAATCTTGCAAAACTGTTTTCATTAGATTTAAATTTTTCAAACACTGAGTTTCAACCTTTCAAATCTATTTTTTTGGTTTCGAAACATGGCAAGATATTTAACCTGTTCATGTGACCCCTTGTGACAGGTGTAATATGTTTAAACGTCATATCCACTTTAAATAAAATTATTATGGCCTGTGTCCCAAATTGATTATTTTGAACAATTTTAAAAGACGTGGGAGACTAAACCTTTTTCACAAAAGAAGGATTGATGAGTCAAAAGTCAGGAAAAAAATACACATCGTTTTGTGTAGGAGAAATATGTTTTTGAATTCTTTCCTGTCCCCCAAATTCATTGACAGTTTGGGGAACACCAGGCCTTTTGTCTTCCAGCATGACACCATGCACAAGGCCAGCTCCGTAAAGAAATGGCTTCTCTCCGTTTGGCTGCGGCCCAGCGGGAGCAGACCCCTGCCAGGTTCCAGCACGGTGTGGGAGTGGAAGCTGCTGCAGCAGCACCTCAACGCCCCGTGGCTTTGGAATGAGATCATCAACAATCACACATGGATGCAATGTTTAGGTGTCCACATACTTTTGGCCACATAGTGCGCATTATTGGTACCGATGACCTCATTCAACCGCTCAGGCACGACTAACTGATCACAGATAACAGGAGAAACTCTCATGCTCATTTATTGATGTCTTAAGGGGAAGGTGGACGTCCTCGGCCCGCGTCAAGCCCGTCAGTAATACCGGAAGCACGCTGACTGTGCCTTCAAAATAAGATCAGTAATAGGGCATTAGCTGCGTCACACAAATCTCCTAGCAACCACGGCTTTTATTGTCTGTTGTATGAAAATATTGGTTAAATATAAATGGGACAAGGCTGGCAGAGTGTGTGTAGGATGCTTTTGGTGATACATCTGAAAATGTACGGTCATAGTAGGGGCGAAACAACATATCCAGTAAAGCAGCCCACTACAACAAGTATGGCCCTGAATCAACACTCCTCTGACACATACATAATGTATTTTAACATTGGTGTGCACTGTGCAGTTGTATTGGACTGAATTATATTGACAGGTGTTTTTATAATCTTTTGTCCGCCTAATTCAATTACACGTGGGAGACGGAATAAGCCTTTTTAACGGAAGACATTTTGTCATTGTTAATTAACTACAGACCACACAGCTTGAGTAAATTTGTGTAAACAACTGTTAGGGGCCCTTTCCTCCGCCGACAGCCCGTGATCCCTACACACACAGCTTGTGGCTTTTGGCCAATTGGTTGAATGTATGTAACCCTAGAAAGTCACCCACTCAGATTCTGTTTCTCTGTCTTCTAAAGACTATAAAAAGTGTATTTTTCTCTCACCTGGAGGAGACCGCCGAGACAGATCTCCCCCCGACTTCTGTACAAAGGCACTGTCTCCTTATTTTGCGGCAATCTCCATCACACTACTTTCACATAAATCAGATCTTGGATTTAAGACTTTTACTCGTAACAGAGTCACTTTACCCAGTGGTATTGCTACTTCTACTTGTGTGTGGATGTGCGAGTACTTCTTCCAGCGCTGGCCATGAGCTTTTATTTGTAAAGGTGTCAGCGGAAGTGGGTGGTGTTGTTTCTGTGCTGGCTCCTTCACACTCGGCCTCCTCGGTGTCAGGCGGGCTCGCGACGTTCATTTAATCGACACCTGCGCCGCCGCCGCGGTTTAAAAACACGGCTTCTCCTCGTACATCCATGCTCTCCACCGCTGCCGGCGGCGAGGGGATGGCTGGAGCCGAAAAGCGGGCTCCCTGTTGACGGATTTGACGCGCGGGCTGACGGCGATGTCGCGTCCCTCCGGAGGAACTGCCTGGTTCAGGCTGATGTGTGCGGTGTGACGGGGTGAGAGGAAACAGTTTTCGGTTCAATTTGAAAAAAAAAAAAAAAAAAAAAAAAACACACACACACACACAGCGTCTCTGCACTGTACGCGAGTGTTTCGCTTTAATACACCACGCAGGTTTCTCCGGCAGGTGAGGTGACGGTCCACAGAAACGTCGGTTTGACGTTAAACGGCTTTGAAGCGTCGTTAACGTTACCTGCGTGTGTGTGTGTGTGTGTGTGTGTGTGTCGCTCCTGGTCTTTCCTGTCGCAGGCCGGCCTGTTTTTGGACGGGGGTTTTTTTTTTTTTTTTTTTTTTTTAATGTGTAAAAATCAGCTGTCCCTGCAGCGTTTACAGTGTAAACAGAGACGCGCCTGGCCTCGGATCAGCCGCACCGGACGCGTTGAGGTGTCGCGGCGATGTTAACGGCCAGTTGCACACACACGAGATGTGTGTGTGTGTGTGTGTGTGTGTGTCTGGTGAAATGGTAATCATGATATTGCTGTAACTAACATGTCCAGGCTTAAGGCGTTTGTTCTGAAATTGTGTTTTTTCTTATGGGATGGATGTTTTCCTGCAATGCAATTTAAGAAAAAAAAAAATGGCCCAACACGTAACACATGGCCTCACCTACTACTTTCTTCTCTTCAACAGAATGAAGACACATCTGCAGCAAGTGTTTATCTGTTTTAAAAGTAAGTCTTTTGCGGTCAGTTTTGATTCATAAACTGGACCCTCCATGACAGATTTTGTCGCTCCTCAGTCTGCTACCTCTCCTGATTTTTTTTTTTTTTGTCTTTCTGTTCAAAATCCTCAGGTCAGCGTCTCTTTACCTTGTTATCCAGATTTCCCATACAGACTTTCAAATGAAAATGGAGGATATGCCCCTGTCAGGCCCAGACAACACCAAGCTGGAGGTGAGTCAATAGATATCAGTTGTTATTCCTCACCCACAGACAGATGTTATGTCTTTTTGTCTGTTTTTATGTGGCATCCAGTTTTTAAATGATCTCTTTATCGTTGGTATGGTAGGCCTTGGTCCATGACATCTACTCTGAGCTGGTGGAAGATGCCTGTTTGGGCCTGTGTTTTGAGGTACACCGTGCCGTGAAACAGGGCTATTTCTTCTTGGATGACACGGACCAAGAGAGCATGAAGGAGTTTGGTTAGTGCCACGGCTTCCAGTTTGTTCCTGCCCAGCTTTTTCCTTTTGTGTGTTTGCTTACATCACGTGCCTTTTTTTATTATCTTCCAGAAATTGTGGATCAGCCAGGAGTAGACATATTTGGCCAAGTGTACAATCAGTGGAAAAACAAAGAGTGCGAGTGCCCAAACTGCAAAAGATTGATAGCAGCCTCTCGCTTCGCCCCGCACTTGGAGAAATGCCTCGGCATGGGACGCAACAGCAGTCGCATTGCCAACCGCAGGTCGGTCAGTGAAGGGCATTCAGGACTGATTGTTGTACTGATCTGAAATGGGTATGGACGTCTCATCAGGTGTTTTCTCCGTTGCTGTTGTGTTTTTTTTTTACCTTTTAACAGGCTAGCCAGCAATAATAACATGAGCAAATCAGAGAGCGATCAAGAAGACAACGATGACCTCAATGATAACGACTGGTCGTATGGGGCAGAAAAAAAAGGTGAGCATTTACTTCAATTTCCACTTTGCCGAGAGAGTGATGAAGGACAACTCCCGGTCGCTTTCACATAATAAACAAACTTCTTATTTTCATGTTGCAGCCAAGAAGAGAAAGTCAGATAAGGTAATTTTGCATTTGTTTTACCTTTTGCAGACGGTATTAGAGCATGTGTTGAATAAGGTTAATCCAATCTGAATGGTCTCCTTTTCTACAGAACCAGAATTCCCCAAGAAGATCCAAATCTTTAAAACATAAAAATGGTGAGTCCATCATGTATTTAGTTTCTTGTGTGTTTTGGTCCACACGCTTTTCTGAGTTTAGTATAAATGTTTGAAATTATTCAGGGCTGGACCTGCTGCTGGATGTTTGGTTCTCTGGTCCGTTCAGCAGTCTTATTTATTTTTTTATTAAACAAGTATGTTGAGTATTGGTTGGGATCTGTGTTTTAAAAATAAATGTGCTTTTGAGTAAAAAGTCTGACATTAACCTTCAAAATTGACGTGTTCAAGCGACAGGAACTATAGGATCTATCAAAACTCTCTAAACAAGCTGGTTTCTGAGTATATAACTTGATTGTGGCTTTGAATCATCTGCCCAGGGATTATTTTATTTTGATAAAGACATTTTAGAGTCCAATTTTGATGATATTTTAATGGTTTTAATGGTGCATGTGGTATAAATAAAGAGGCTCAACCATTATGTTTTTGTTTTTCCCAGGTGAGCTTGGGAGCAGCGTCAATTCAGAGCCTTACAAGGTGACTCTTTTGTTCATGTTGCCTGAAATACCACAAACGTATGTGGTTGTATTGTACAAAGTACTGAGAATGGTTCTTGGTCTGTCTTTCTTTTCAGTACAACTATAATACTGGCATCAGTTATGAAGCTTTAGGCCCTGATGAAGTCCGATCCCTTTTAACAACGGTGAGCAACTTGCATAAATGCACCCAAACATGTAGATCTTTTTAGTCTGTTTCTCAGGATAAACTCTCCTGTTTTTATTAAACCGATGTTGATCATTAAAGTCGTGTTTGTTTCTACAGCAATGTGGGGTGATCTCTGAGCACACTAAGAAGATGTGTACCAGGTAATTACTGTATAATCCAGTCAGCACATGCTGTAGATTAACTAGTAATGAAACCTCTCCACTCTGGGAAAACAGTTAACTGCTTTCAAGGTGCTAATATCAGGGATAGTGCAGGATAGTTTCAGGGACTGAAACACCTGGCCTTGTGATGGTGTCGCCATGTTATTTGAGGTCAGTGTCTTTTCTATTCCTCAGTTTGGCCCTTCTGTGTAGCTTACTCACAAACACTAAAACACTTAAACAGAAAGTCATGGTTGCATCTGAAATCTGGAAACATGGTCAGTTTCATCCGTGTTTTTATGAAAATGATCATGTATGTTGGGACTAACTCAGGGGTACACAGGTGGCAACTCATTGCATTTATTTGTTTAAAATGTTTCTGGACCAGAGATTGACTTGTTTTTCTCCCCAAAACGAAACCTCAAATTCTGCAAAGTATTTTACAAACAGAAATATTTTTAATTAGACCATGGAGGACCCTGTCAGTGACCAACCTCTAACATTTCACATTTAACACCTTACTGCTGCTCTGCCCCATCTGATTGGTCACTGATTGTGTCTTCAGCAGTCCGTCCCACCTCCCTCCCTGTGGCTGTATGTATGCAGGCAGGGGCGATGTGTGAAGCTGTGTGGGTTGTGGGCGGCTGTCAGTCAGGGATGTAAAATGCCACCTTGTGTCCCACCAGGTCTCAGCGGTGTCCCCAGCACACGGACGAACAAAGGAGGGCCGTCAGGGTGTTCCTCCTGGGGCCGTCCGCGTGAGTGTGCCCTGTCCCCTTCCTTACCCTCACCCACAAGTGTTCTTAACAAAAAGTCATGTTTGAAAGAGTGTTGTGGCCCTCACGGCGCAGACGTTTGCTGGTACAGTTCACCGTTTTCTGATCAGGTTTCCTATGCCAGAGATGGGAACAGAACAATGCTGCTGGTCAGTGTTGTGAAAACTCTGGCACAGGGGCGCCTTTTCTGCAAGAAGCAGCTCTTTGACAAAGGCAGAGTTGTGACTATCCTCTAACTGAAGTGTTAACAGAAATGTACACTGCAGCTGAAGGGGAACTGTGACCTTTTATCATTGAAAAAAGTCATTACCACCATACTGGCTCTCAGTGTAGGAGCACCTGTGCCCGTCAGCATGTGACACGTGATTCACCAAACTCTGTGGTTGTATCTGCATACTTTGTGCTGGCAAATTTATGCCACGCATACATGTAACTTACGGCCACAAACTCCACATCATATTTTGAGCTTTAGGAAATGTTGTTAAATATTCATTCATAAAGTTTAGATTACCGTCTGGTTGACAGTTTGGTTTATAACCTGTCGCCTGTCACTGGCATAAAAGTAATTTGTCCAGGTAAAAATGACTTATTTGAATTTATTTTTTCATTTTGTTTTGCAAATGCAGAATCCAGACGTACGAAGAGTTGAAAACACCCAAGCAGTGTCATATAAATGATTACATCTCGGAATTTTATTAGTGGCTATATGTAACATTTTCACCTCAACAAATAATTTTCATATTTTGTTACATAAGCCCACAGGTGACCCGCTTTCGCTATTTTATTTTCCTCGTAACAGACTGGTGATCAAAATGCCATATGGCTATTGTAGTTTTTATTTGAGCCATTTTGTAGTTCTAGTTGTACAGGACCCAATCAAATTCATCTGTCTGTTGACTAGGATGTTATTGATACTAGCCTAGCCATAGCCTACTCTTATCAATACTTCTGAAGCGTTCGGTTCTTTATCAATACTCTTATCGGTTCTTTTTCCTTACTAATTGCTTTTAAAGAAATATATTATTTGGAAAATAATAAATTCTCCTTAACCAAATGTCCATATAGTGGTGGCATTAGCTCTGGACAGGAGGCCATCTTGTTGACCTGAGACCCTCTCAAGTGAACATCCCCTGGGGCCATACCAAAAAGTGGAGTAAATGGAGATGGCTCCAATGAGTTTTTACCTATTGTTGAGAAAGTGTTAAAGTTGGATTTGGAAAAGTTGTGTAATTTCAAACAAGGCCGGAACATATGTAAATGAGCAGCTGGTTCCTATTTGCATTGCCCACATGTGGGATCAAGGTCTGCTCTGATCCTACACAGGCTTGTTCATTGCCTTTATTTAATCTCTTGAAAACCTTTTAGGGTGCGAACCACGAGAATAGGTGCGCTGAATTCACATAAGTTTAGGGCGAGAACTAACACGCTTTGTTTTTACTTTGGTTTTTTTGTTTTTATTTTAACAAACCATTAGCAACAGTCCTCTTACACACAGATGTTTCTCACCCACTTGTAATTAATGACAATAAAGTCATAGTTTCACCGTAGAGACCATTTGTAGCAGCTTAGGCCAGAGATCCAACAGAAGTGTTAACAGGTCCTATATTACCATTCCGAATAGGAGGGTGATTGATAATGCAAGTAGATGAGGAGCTTTTGTTGAAAAATGGCAAGTATATATCAGAAAGTCTCAGCGAAATCTCAACGCCTGATAAGTCACTGGTACAGATCATAGACTTACCGCCCCCTTTATCTATGACACCAATATTATAAGAAATATATAGAAATTTACATTACTCTGTGGTCAATCCGAGTTGGATGTCTGAGTTTTTTCCTCACCAGTCTGACAGGATGTATCTATGTCTGGGTTTCATGTAATAGGCCGTCGCTGCCTGATGCTGACCCCGTGGTGGAGAACGACAGCTTTGACATTCCAGATGGACAGACCCTGATGAGCCGCCTGCAGTGGGAAGACTTGCCGGATATCTCGCCCAGCGACTCTGCTTCATCCAAAGCCAGTAAGGAAGTAACATGCATTACACGGAAAGTCATTTATCGATAAAATGTAAGGATAGTTGATAGTTTTGTGTCCCTCTCTCAGGCACCAACCATTCAGATTCTAGGAGGCCCAAGAAAAAGAAGAGGACATCTCTCGGTTTGAATAGTGCTGTGGGAGGAGTAGTAGGAGGAGGAGTGGGAGGAGGAGGAAATCTGACCGGAGGCGGCGGCAGCAGCAGCAGCAGCTCTCAGAGTAATATCAGCTTATCAACCAAAAAAAAGAGGCCTAAACTCTCCACACCTTCTATTTCCAGTATCTATGATGACTTAAACTAGTCTGTCAGACCAGCTCTTTTAGGTCTCTCATTTCATACCCACATTTACAGGCCTGAACAAGATGGGATGAAACTTAATTTAGTAGTTCTTACTCATTCGGGCTTGACAAGTCAGGCAGTTTAATGAACATTTTCTGCTTCTGTTTTATGAACACATCGTTCTAAAAATTGTACTTGGTCACAGACTCGAATCAGAGTATCTACAGGAACTTATTGGGAAATTCCTCCTTAAAACTTAGTTTACCTTCTGCTTATTCAAGTAATTTCAGACATTTTGTGTGTCCATATTCTCATTAAGTCACCGTTTCAATATCCACAGTTTCATTATATGGCCATAGGTATATGGACACATAAACATTAGACCCAAATGTAACTGTAAAAGATTTTGGCTACAGGGTTATTGCTCCCATTCAGCCACAAGAGCGTTAGTGAGGTCGGCCACTGATATGACAAGGCAAGGCCTGGCTCACAGTCGTTTGTTCCAGTTCACCCCAAAGGTGTTGTGTGGATCTGAGGTCAGGGCTCTATGCAGACCAGTCAAGTTCTTCCAAAGTCAAAGTGGGAAAACCATTTCTTTATGAGCCTGGCTTTGTGCCCGAGAGCATTGTCATGTTGAAACAGGAAGGAGCCTTCCCCAAACTGTTGACACAGAGTTGCAAGCACATTATAAGATAAAATATCATTGTAGTTTGTAATATTACGATTAATTTTAACTGGAACTATGGGGCATAGCTCCAACCATGAAAAAACGGCCCCATACTAGAAGTATGCAAAAATCTGTGGACTGGGGTGTCCACATACTTTTGACCATATATGCAGTTCTAGTATTTTTCTCACATGACACCATCACTACAGTCGGTCCCCGCTGTCCATCTTAAGTAGAGCCTTTTTTTCAAATTCACAAATTAAAACTGAGCTGTACAATATATGAATTTTATTTTTTCTGGTGGATTATATCACTATTAAACCCTTAAAAATGGCACCATAAATTGCTTTTTTCACAGCAGCCATTTTGACATGACATAGCAGGAAAATCACAGGTGTAACTCACAATATTATTGAGGGCTTTACTCCATTCAGCTTTTCCTAATTTTAGGGCCCCGCCACTGTGCCTGCGTGCTCACTGATAGGGTTTACTGATACACTTAAATTGAACACATTCATCATTAACAGAATCAATTGCGCCTTTGCTTTCCCCGCTACAAGTTAAAATGTCTGCTTTAAAAAGGGCCCATTAAAAGTCTTGTTTTTTTGTCCACCGTTAAAGTTAAGTGTAAACAGAACTCAGTTTGTACAAAACATGTCCCCCAACACCTAAATTCTTGATTACTTTTGATCACCTTTTACATAGCAGTCATAGTCAGAAAAGGCTTTTTGTTGGCCCCAGACCTTTTATCCCAAAATGCAAGAAAAGGTTCAAGTCTGAAATTCAGCTTTCTGAAACCTTCAGGTCCTCGTTGCCGACCCTGTGACTCGCCCATCTTTTTAGACTTTGTGTTCGTTTCGATTTTGAGTAGACGTGGACTTCAACTGCTTTCAGTTTAAACACTTGACACACATATACTGGAGTACTCATCAGTGGCTTTTTAATTCTAGCATTGTATTGCACAGTTGTGTGTGAGTGCCTCTGTATGCCGACGTGCATTCAGTGTGAACGTCACTTTTTTCTTGTAGTGTGTTTGTGTGGTTAGAGGGTGTGTGTTTATATTTTCATAAAACTATGCATCCTAGAATGTGACATTTTTGTGAAAGTATATGTGCCATTTTAAATATTTAACTTTATTCTGTTTACATCAAGAATATATTTAAGTTTGTATTCGTCACTGCCTATGAAGTGATACCGTATGTATATTATTTGTGTGTAAATGCAGATTTTGATATTTGATGAGCCACTAGGCTTTTGGGGCACATGTACAGTATGTGTATATATGACGCTTGAGATGGAAACGTAATCATGAATCCAACGTAGCTTTTTTTTTTCCTCAGAACAAAACTTGTGTTTCTGCTTATAGATCAGATCATACATTGAGTAGATGAGTGCTGCAGTCCTGCTTGTCATTCATGATCATGAGTGATAAGTCTGCATCTTGTAAGCCTATAACCAACAATGTCTAATGTAAAAGTTGTAAGATATATTACATGTGTTAGGGGTCAGATGCACTATTTCAATAATCTTGTACGACTTTTCACAGTTTGTTTCTTAGAGAAGGATTTTTATTAGTTTTTCTTAGAAATTGGCTTTACAAACCCCAAAACTTCCCTGTTGCTGATATTATTCTTGAGTCAGAAGTTTATAGTTGAGTACAAGGATGATGTATATTGTTTGTATAAGTCAGGACATTGTTGTAAAATTTAGGGACTGTATGAAAATTATCAGGGGGAGAAAGCAGCCAGGGTTTTATCCTCATATTTAGGCGATATTGTGTCTCTCCCCTCTCTATATAATCGGCGGCTTTTCACTTTTTCCAAGTGTGGCCGTTCTGAACAGCTAAAAATACTTATTTTCAAGCATAACTCACCTTATGTATTATTGGCTTTCTTTTGAAATGGTGGGTCGTCTGAAACTTTTGGGAATTGTCTCCTGACTTTTCCGCCATCCCATGGGTCATTAGGGTGCGTTGGCAATATGTCTCTGTATCAAGGTTTTATTTTCCTCATTGAAATCAACTAGCTAGTACAACCAATCAGACAGTTTTGATGAACAGGATCGATAAACGTCCAGCTGAAATTACCATTTATTTAGCAATCCTTTATTCAGAAATAGAAAATAGCTCAAATATTTGTCAGTAATTTGTTTTCTGATGTTGGGGAAAGGGTGTTTCTTTTTTTCCTAAGTCAAGGGGAAGGTCCAAACTAAATTAATAATGGCCAGGGTAAGGGCCAAAATGAAATATTCAGCCCATTCCCCATCCCAATAATTTCTATACAGTCCCTAAAGTCTCAAACGTCATGAAGGTGACCATCTGTGGAAGCTTGATTACCACTATAGTCAACATTTTCTTTTAACATCTGTTTGTGTCATGCTCTGTAGTAACTTTGAACGTGCCCTTTTGAATCTTTTCCAGTAAAGTCTTGTGATGTGCACTAAAGATAAATGAACTGTTATTGGGATACTTTGGTAGGTATGATTAGATTCTTAAGCCACCTTTTTGTGGATGAAGCGAACAGCGGATGCTCTCTTGTGGCTCTTTTGTGTATCTGTGTGCAGTACGAGTGCAATAACAAAGAATGCGATGTTGTGAGTTTCCAGTATTTTTTCATGCACAAGCACAAATCTGTGCATGTGTGAATGACTGTTGTATATGAACATAATGTGATATATTTTCTTCACTGCCATGCATACTAGTGTTTGTATATAAATAAACACAAACGCCACCCAGAGACTGGCTTTTTTAGACTACAGACAGATACTGAAACAGGTTTGGTTTGAAATGCTTTAATTTGAGACATCACTGAAGCCAGAGCAGTCCAGCATAATCAGGAGGGTTCAGGTCCCCCTCCAAATCTTTAAGTGCCAGATGCAGGTTCATCCGATTCATTCTATCATTTTATTTACAGAAAATACACAATATATTTACAATATCTTCTCAAAAAGTGTCTATTTTCATGTTTATTGATTATTTAAATTAGCCTATTTCTACATAGCAACGGTTTTTGAGCAACAAAAATATCTGAAATGTTCAGCCTAGCACTAAGGCAGCTGTGCAGTCCATATGTGTTTATACAGAGTTTGAATCATACAAATGACACAAAATAATGGTAAAGAGTTAAACTGGCACACACAGCACAACAGTGAGTGGTTCCAAAAGATTTAAAATTCTTGCATCTATCAGTTAATTGAAATTTTTTTAAAACACAAACAGTGGCCTCAAAAATAAATGACGCACACCATGAATCTTTAGCAACAATAAAAGACGAGATAAAGCCAAAGTGTTAAAACATGGTGTGAACCACTAAGTCTTGTTTGAAGAGACGCTAAAGTGTGGTTCAGTTTTAGCTGAACCTCATTCACTGCAGATTATTATTTACCCCACATATACTGTACAATCACTCATCTGTTTTGTTTTTTTTTATCTTGGTACATGCACAAACAGGCTCACCTAGCCACACACACACTCCGCAGGAATCCATTCTGCGGTCGCATCTGCGCCGAGCCCCTTTTATGATAAGTTATTTTTATTTTGCCTCGCAACGTTCGGCTGCAAGCGTGTGCCCTCTCTCTGCCTTTTCAGCGGCCGTGCATCCCAAATATCAGAAAGCTGAAGAACACAGTGACTCCCACGAGGGAGATGGTCGCGGGGGCGGTGAAGAACTGCCTGTAGTTGATGCGGAAGTACCACACCACAGCCAGTATCACCACAAACACGGGCACCACCAGGCTGCTGGTGCTGATGGCCACACCAGCAGCCCGGAATCCTCCGGAGACCCCAGACCCGACTCCTGCTCCGGCCCCAGACTGAGGCCCTTCCTCTGGTGTATCCTCTTGCTGGGCCTGGGAGATGTGGCAGTGGATCACGCTGTTCTGTGTGATGTTTAGGGAGATCAGAGTCTTCTTGGGATCCTGCAACAACTGGCCTTGGTAGATAAGTTTTATCTGATGCTCCCGACCTGAGAAGTATTTACTGGAGGAGAAACGAGACGAGAAAGAAGAGCAGTTAGAAGACGTGTTAAAGGAATAGTATGGGGGGAAACATTCACCTTCTTGCAGAGAGTTACATGAACACATCAATACCACTCTTATGTATGTAAGATAAATATGAAGCTACAGCCAGCAGCCGCTTAACTGCAGTCTGCAGGTGGATGTTTGGGGCTGTTTGACCAACCTTTTCAGTACTCCCACTGTATCCTCTGCTTCTACAACAGCTACCTCCTCCGTGTCATTTAAAAACTTCAGACGGACAGTGATGGAAGTGGTGGTGGTGGTGGTGGTGGGGGAGATGGTGCTGGACAACACTGGGACATGCTTCATAATCTTTTTATCTTCCTGCTCCAGGTCCTCCTCATCCTCCTCCTCCTCCTCCTCCTCCTCAACTTCATCGTCCTCCTCTTCGTCTGACGTATGCAGTCTTCCAGTCTGTGGCTGTTTGCTCTGTATGTCCAGCAGCAGATCGGTCCTAACCCCCTCAGCTCCCTCCCCCGTCCCCTCCCCCTCTCCCCTCTCAGTCCCCGGCTCGCCGTCGTCCGGCTTGTTCTCCTGTGAAGGCGGAGGAGTCTGCTGCTCCGGGGCGTCGGCGCTCGGAGACCCTCCGCTGTAACTGTCGTGGCCGCCCAGTCCGATCAGGGAGGCGTGAGCGCCCACGGTGAGGATGGTGCCCAGGATATGGTCTCCCCGGTCGGCCACATGGGTCGAGAGCCAAGCCAGGGCGAGGGCGAGGGCCAGGAGCAACACACCGCCGGCTGCCGTTACCTCATCCTCCATCCCACCCAACATGGTCAGTGCACACACTGCCATCTCTGTCCGCCAAACCTGAAGACCAGAAGAATATGACAGAAATAATAAGCTATAAATCAATGTCCTTATTTTTTAGAGCCCCAAATCACAAATTTGTCTCAAACATTTCCATCATATCCATAAATTACACAAAAGTTTCACAATTGAATTTCCAGAAAAGTTACAACATCCTGATATTATATTTGGGCCGTAACTATTGATTAATTTAATTATCTATTAATCTGCAAATTAACTTTTCAATTAATCCATAAATTGTTTGAGTACAGTTAAAAAAAGCTGAGGTTGTTTGCAAAACAAAAACCCAACATGACCGAGCAACACTCCAAACCCAAATATATTTATTTTAACATCACAGGAGAACAATAAATGTCAGTTTTTACTTGAAAAAGGGAATCAATCAACTATTGAAATAGTTGGGATTGACTTTCTGTGGAACGATTCCTTCATGAATCACATATTACACACACATGACACAAGCCTGAAGATCTTACCCACAAGTCCCACCCATGACAGTGGAACACTTTGGTTCCTGTTTCTTTTGTTTTTGAACGTCAGTTAAACAAAATGAAGCCACCAAACATGAGATCGATCTCAACCACAGCTCTGACCTCGCAGCAGTGATAAAGTCGGAGATCCTGATGGAGCCAACTGAGCCCCTGCACGTCAGGACGAAACGACTTCACGCGAGACGTTCACCGCGGCTCTCTCGCCTCTCCAAAACATCCACTGCTTACGGTCAGTGTTTCACGGCCCGGTCGCTCGGGTGGACGCCGTGACTACAGACGGGACCGCTGGCAGATACAAAGGTAGCCCTCTCTGCGAGGCGTCGCCATGTGGAGAAGTCATTAGCCGTGCGGGATGGAGGCGGCTGCACATAAAGACCAGCCGCAGGTCACCGGGGCCGGCCAACAGCTGTTCAAAGCCGCGTCAACAGCGTCCTCCCGGGCCACGCCGGCCATCACACTCGACGCTTCAACTTTTAAAACACATTTTTTTTTTTTTTTAGACCTCGCGGTCCGCCGCTCTAACTTTGTTGTGCTGCACTTTGTGCCGCCGCGGCTCGTCGGCGGGCTAGGTTAGCTCGCAGGGCTAGCCGATGAAAAACGACCTTCGGCGGCCGCCGCCGGCGACTCTTCGCCGCTGCGGACACTTTTTCAGACAGCACGCCGGGCGAGCGGCCGGCGCCTCTTCTCTCTCACCGAGGAACACCCGAGTGATCTTACCTGCCCGCTGAGGAATCACAGCATGTTGGAGGACGAGGCTCGACGCTGGTTAGCGGCTGCTGCTTAACAACCACATAATAAACACACAGCGGCGACGTGACGCCGTGACGTCAGCACGGCGCCTGTTGCTCCTCCCGTTCATTACCGCAGTCAGAGGGGACCGGGGCCCCCGGGCTCCGGGCCCCCGGGCTCTGGGGGCCCCCGGGCTCCGGGCCCCCGGGCTCTGGGCCCCCGGGCTCTGGGGTCCCTGTCTCTGGGGGCCCCTCCCTGCACCCACGGCTATTCATTCCTTATTACTCATGCGTTAATGTAACAGCGGGATTTTACTGTTCCTTGGTTGAGGTGGAGCTCACTTTGAACTATCTTGTGCAGCACTGCTCTTAATGATTATTTGCATGGTTATTTTCTACATCTATCGATTTAATAATCATTGAAATAATACATTTTGAACCCCGGGGACGGTAAAAATGTATTTAATTGAATTGAAAGGGAAAGCAGCAAATCCGCTCCATATTTGTGAAAGTGGAACCATGAAATGTTTTTATATTATATATTATCAAAATAGTTGACAATTAAGTTGCTGTCAATCGACTACTTGATTAATCGTCTAATTGTTTCAGTTGTATTTGTACATACTGTTGGGTAGTTTAAATTATAAGAACGCATATTTTCTAAGCTCTTCATAGGTTTCTATGAATATGCTTTTCTTTGTAAAGTAACTTGTTGCTAAAGCTGTCAGATAAGTTAAAAGTACAACATTTCCCTCTTAAATGTAGTCTATAAGTAGAAAGTGGTGTGAAATACTGTAGGCTACTTGAGTAAATGTACTTAAATGATACATTTTGACTATTTCATGTACGAGTACATTCCGACAAATCTTTAAATCTGCAGTTTATTTTTACTATATTTTAAACAGGGGTTGAAGAAGCACAAGTTGGATGTAAGAACATTCAATTCCATGTAAAAGTCTCAAAATTAAAGTACATTTAAGTTTAAGCAGGCAGAATGGCCCCTGTCAGTGTTGTATTACTATATATTACAATATTGAATTTTTCTTAATGTTGTTACTAATTGAGGTACAATAAATTTCAATTACTTCATTTCATTATTTCAGTTTTCTTTAATCTATAACAATGGGTCATATGTTATAAAATGATCGTATGTTTTGTCTTTAAAATCTTAATCTGGTACATAACAAGTATCTGTTGCTGTGAAATAAATGTAGTGCAGCAGAAAGTACAACATTTCTCTCTAAACTGGAGTGTATAAAAGTAGCATATATTAGCATATGTTTGCACATTGATTGGACCGTTAATGTTTATTTTGACCAATATAATGTTTTTGTTTTAACATTTTACTTGAATCATGGTTTAAAGTACAAGTGAGATGCATTCACCCTAATATAACTACCACGGTTGTTTTGAGCAGTACAATGCAACACATTCCTCATGTGGTATTCTATCTGTGTATATCGTGAAATCCAAAGAAGCTATGCATATAATTACTGTAAGCTTATCTTTGGTTGCGCTCTCATGCCACAGCACTTTTATGCTGAAATCAGTGTTAAAACAATAGTACCAACCAACCCATATAACATCAATAAATAAATTAAAAGTAAATAAATAATAATCCAACTGGAGGTGAAATTGTGTTTATTTGTATTTCCTTACAGAAACTCCATCTGACAATCTTCTTAATGATTTCACTGACACACAACCCATTCAAAGTATATCCAGTTGACAAAACCAAGTGTTAAAAAGAGGCACCACACTGTTAATTATGCATGTACAACATGAAGTCACTGGAGCGTCCCATCGTTGCACAGCAGCAGGTAATCCCTCACAGAGCCGGGAATGTCCAGTTTACTGACTGCTGAGTAACATCTGGCTCCGAGGCGCAGGCGTACAGCACATCGACAGAGATGCTGCAGAGAGCGAGGCTGACCGCTCCGCTGGCGCACCAAGTCCAGGAAAGCCCGGTGCTCCTGAGGCAGGCGGGGACAAACAAGCAAACGCTACAGCGCTGGATGGCAAACAAGAAGAGGAAGAGGTGATTTAACACCGCTGACGGCTCACCTCGTAAATCTCAGAGGGCAGAGAATCCATCCAGTCACAGGGGGGGACAGATGTGTACGAGTTCAGCATCACCTCCAGAGTGGCTGGAGAGAGGACACAGTGCTTCAGCATCTGTAGAGAGGACAGGAGCAAATCAATCAGCAAATCTGACTGAATTCTACTGGAGAGAATTTCAAAGCACCACTGAGTTACAATTACATATTATTTACAGTATTACATGTGCCAGAGACACTTTTGTCATGTTTGGTATTTTGATAATTATTTTACCTGATATTGGGTTATCTACATATGTCCTCCAACTGTTGTTTCCACTATTTTAACTTTTTTTTCTCTCCTTTAGTTTGAAATATAGATATTTTGTACATCATATATTCTTAATAGTAATTGATTCTGGATATGACACTTGGACTGGGTCTTGTTCCATCTGCCTCCCCATATCCGGCATTTATGGTGTCCTCAGTTATTGACCTGGCCATGGTTTCAGTTGTTGAATGTGGCCCCTCTGTTGACTGGTGGCTTCAGTGTAAACACCTTGTAATTTCACGTGGTGAATGTGTCTGTGCCCCTCTTCAAACAGTGTCTCCTCCGGGGTCGGGGTGAGGGCCTGGGTTAGGTCAGGTCAGGCGCAGCAGAGGTTATTGGTTGGGGTTAGTTAATGCGGTTGGGTTCGGTGCACCAGTATCACACCCTCCCAGGGCCGGGTTTTTTTTTTTTTTTTTTGTCGGATCTAACCTTTGGAGAGACAGGCTGAGCTCCGTGGTTCAGAAGTGATCGCGCTATTTCTTCCGGTCGCTGGTCCGGGTAATCTTCCACCGCCTTGGAGGACAATCAGAAAAAGAAAAAAAAAAAAGCGTTTATCCCACAGAAATAGTATTTCACCTTGATCAACGTCTTTTCGGGGGGGGGGGCTACCTGCAACAGACAGTCCATCGGCGTGTACCCGGCGCTGTTGGCGGCGCCCGCCCGGGCCCCGCGCCGCAGGAGCACGTCGACGATCCGCGGGCTGCAGTTGGCGCAGGCGTTGTGCAGCGGGGTGTGGCCCTTGCGGCCCGCGGCCCCGGGGTCCGCCCCGGCGCCCAGCAGCCTCTGGACCACGCGCAGGTAGCGGCCGGCCTCGGGGGGCCTCTCGGCGCCGGAGCAGGCGGCGTTGAGCGGGGTCTCGCCCTCCCGGCTGGCGGCCGCCACGTCGGCGCCGTGGCGGAGGAGGAGCTCCGCGTGCCCGTCCAGGCCTCGGCGGGCGGCCACGTGCAGCGGCGTGAGCCCGGACTCCCGCGCCCTCGCGCCCGCCTCGGCGCCGGCCTCCAGCAGCAGCTGGGCGCAGCTGGAAGGACAGGCGCAATGTGTCTGAGCTTTTTCTCTCTCTCATCGCACCCGGCCGCCCTGCAAGAGCGCCCGATCTGAACTATTCTGAAATATCTTTTTACATATATACAACAAGGTGTGCAGTTGTGCAGTATTAAAGTGTCAAAGTGCATCATTAAATTATTAAACAGTGTTAAAATGCTGTAATAAGACTATTATTTCTACATTGCATGCAAATGAAATTAAAAGTTGTCGACAGCTCCCCCGTCACTCACTGCAGGGACTGTGCGGACGTGCAGAGGTGCAGGGGCGCGCTGCCGTCCGCCGCCAGCTGCCCGGGGTCGGCCCCGCGGCCCAGCAGCAGCTGGACGCAGGCGACGTGGCCCCCCGCGCAGGCGTCGTGCAGGGCCGCGCGTCCACCGGGGTCGGCGTTGACCTCGGCGCCGCGGGACAGCAGCTCCTCCGCGCACCCGGCGTGGCCCCCGCCGGCGGCCAGGCGCAGGGCGGAGGTCTGCCTCACCCGGGAGCTCAGCGTCCACATGCCTGATGGAGGAGAGGGGGGGGGGGGGGTCAGCAGCCGCGATTGCGCGAGAGAGAGAGAAAAATGAAAAAAATAGGCCCTGGACTCTACTGTACCCATCTCCGGGACCCACACCATCTCCTCGTGCACCGTCTCCATCAGGGCGTTGACCATGGCGGGGTCTCTGAGCACCGCGTACACGCCCCGCATGTCCCCGCACGTGAAGGTGTTGTGGATGGCCGTGTCCCTGCACCGGACCTGGGGCGGAGGGGCCCGGACCTCCTGGAGCCGCCGCCGCTGCTGCTGCTGCCCCTGCCCCTGCCCCTGCTGACCGGCAGGGGCTCTGGGGGCCCGGGGCAGCGGGGCCCTGGTCATGGCCCTCCTGTGAGCCAGCGCCCGCCGAGCATCCTCCCAGTCCTGCAGCTGCTGCTCCAGCCGCAGGGAGCGCAGCGAGGACGAGCTGAAGGCGAACGTGTCCCTGGACATGGCGCCTGGAGAGTGAGCCCAGCAGAGGTTAACGTTAAAGTTGGTGTCTGACACACTGTCCAAAAATGGAGGTGCATTAAACTCCCTAAAGCAACAGGGTCTTTGCCCTCGGCTACTCACCCGTCACTGGGACTGCCACACAGGGGTCGAGGTCACCAGAGAACTGTTTTCTTCTTCAGATCGGCCTTGCTTCCCGTTTCAAGTAGAGTAACACAGGGGGGAACTGCGAGCGAAATGCCCTTCACCTGCGGACACGGTCACAAGATTGTTCCTCAAATACAACTTCAGCACGAGTTATTAATAGATCAGCGTGCAAGCTGATACCTGTGTTACCACATGCGGCCACCGGGCGGCAGTGTTGATCCAAACCAAGCCACCAGCCCCTGTGGGGATGGACTGCGTGTGCAAAAGGATTCACTCCTAACACCACTGGTACATCACTTCAAGACACCCTGGCCTTCAGGGTGTAAAACTGCCGTGATTTTGATTAGAAATACCATGTCTAAAAGATAATATGGTATGGGAATTCAAAAGGTTTTGCAAAACAGTCTCATTACAAGGTTTATTAATAGCTAATCTGGAGCTTTTAATCCAATCGCACGATCTTTGTTTGTCCAGTCGTCATGGAATTGCAGGTGTTCCAAGTTTCCATTTTTCTGTGCATTTTAACCTTCAGGTTAGTAAACCCTGACCATAGTGCAGCAGGGGGGGGCGCCATGGTCGCTCCTTCTCAGTTTTGAGACGGTCAAAGCACAAGTCAAACAGCTTCTACGGGCACAGGTCATGCGAGGGAGTTGCACTCCCCGTGGCTCACCGTGGATGTGTTTAGACTGTGGCCACTTGCTGCAAAAACACGAATGGATGCTTATCTCCTGCCCAGGATCGAGGAGTCACAAGGCGCTCTTACAGAGGCTGAATGGTTCTCCACCCTAGACCCGGCTCGTGGATGCAATCAGGTCCCTGTAGCTGAGGCAGACAGACAGGAAACAGCCTCTTTTTGACACCGCTGGGTCTGTTTGAATTCAACTGAATGACCTTTTTTTTTGCCTCTGAAAGGCCTCCGGTGCATTCCAAATGCTAATTAAAAGGATGTTTGGAGATCACAGTTTCCAGTCATCGCTTTTATACGTGCATGATGTGATAATTTGAGCCAGTGTTGCAGCGACAGAGAGAGAACTCAAAGGTCAAGAAGGGGTGAAGAAGGGGCCACTGATCCGGACCCCTTGGCTGCAAAACTGACCAATAAAGACGTGAAGCTAGGAAAAGAAGGTATTCTTTATCCACAAAACACCAGAGCGCTCACCTTATTGGTGTTATCTTCAGTTATGTTTTATATTAATTTCAGCATTTTTATTGTTTGGGCAAGCACCCTGAGATATTGTACATTTTTAATTATATTTATTAATATGATACAGTGGGTCTGCTATAACTTATTGTAGTTTACCATGTAAGTTTACCCTGCAGCAAATTTGTGTTTGTTTACTGTTTATTTTAGCAGTGTTTGAGTACAGGTCATTTTTGTTCAATTTATCGTAGTTTTCTTCATTTTAGGTTTGATTTTACATTTGAATTCTGTCTTTATTTGTTTCCAGTGCCGTGGCCGGTGGTGGCCTCCAGTCACAGTTGTGGTCCACTCACTTTGGATGGCGTTATGGTTTGTGATGGCACATTTTATCAGTGTGCCGTTTTTATTTGAAGATTTTGGGCTTTTATTATCTTTTTAGAATATCCCAACTGTCTGTCCTCCATTTTCCTTTCTTTTGCAGTTTTAGTATAGGTTGTTAACAAAAAGCCAGTTGTGGCAGTTAACCCCCACTGTTGTGTCCTCTTTATTGACGCTCCTGTGTCTCAACTCAACTGTTAATTCCAGGTATTTTCCACATGTTTTAATTCAACACACAGGGGGAAAACACATGTGTAAACACGGTGCAGTTTAGCTAAACTCAGACTAAACGGAAGCGAACGAGGAGCGCTGTGGGAGTGAAGCCTCTCGCGCTGCTTCGACACTCTTCGTATAAAAACGTCTCTGACGTCATTACGTCGTGTTTGAACGTGGCGGCGCGATACGAAGCAGCAGCAGCAGCAGCAGCTCAGCCCCCTGAAGTTTCCACGCAGCGTTTGTTTGTCAAAGTAAAAAAAAAACAACAAGTTCTACTTATACGTTGTTGCTGAATGGCCCCCGGCGTCTCGGTACGTTTGGTGCACCTGTCCAAACGGACCAGATACGGCTTTCATCGCGATATTTCGTGACCGCGATGGTAAGTGAGCTACTCCACCGAACTGACCGGGCTAACGCGAGCTAACAGGGCAACGCGTCCGGCTGTCGCACCTTTCCTAGCCTGTCATGTTCACCTCCTGATTCAGCACCTGGTGGGTGAAGCCATTTCATCAGTGTGTTGTCACCTCTGTTACAGACCTGCAAACTAAGTGGCCTGTTCAGCATCGGCGAGGACTTCGACGATGAGGTGAATCCCTGCAGACACACACCTGACTTCAACTGTTTAACTGTCAGTGCGGGCTGATCACAGTCTGTAACATAATGATCCTCCTTCTGTTCGCCCTCCCTCACACTGTGTATGTACATATATGTGTGTGTGTGTGTGTGTGTGTGTTTCCCAGGACCTGCTGGGGACAGACTGGGCTGCCGGCTCAGCGTCTGGACCAGCCGATGTGGCAGCTGCCGTGTCATCCCGCGCTCTGCGGGCCTCCTCTGTTGCTCGCACAGAGCCGGAGGAAAACCGCCTCCGGCAAACTGGAGAGAGATCAGCTGCCCTGTGCGGTGGCACGGCGTGGCGGAGCAGCACGCACGCTGCTGCTGCCGCCGGACAAACTGTTGCTCTGGGTTTGAGACAGCTCTCCTCATCCTCCTCCTCCTCCTCCTCGGCTCAGCCTCGCTGCCCTCGTCCTCCCACGCCGAATAACTCTCCGTCCAATGTGGCAGCGCATCAGAGGCACGTTAACGCCGAGGGGCGGCCGAAGCCCTGCGTGGCTCAGGATGATTTCGATGATTGGGATATTGACCTGGCGGACCTGGATGAGTGTGACCCCCAGGTGGTGCGGCCGCTTCAGCCTGCTGCCCCAGCCCCTCCTGCACCCGCGGTGGATCCCGCGTCTTCAGCCGAAACGCTGCGAACCCCGACCTGCGGGGGGATTCCGACGCGACCCAATGGGAGCCTGAGAGAGCTCAGCACTACGCGCCAAGCCTCTGGCTCATCTAGTCATAGCCTACCTCCTCGGGCCCTCTCCACTCCTGTTCGGCGATCCCCAAACCCTGCTCGCCCGTCAGCCCCTCCGCAGAGCCCCAGTGTTTTCCCTGGCCTCACTCCGTCTTCTCCTGCCCCCAGCCCCATTCCAAGGACACTCAACCGGCCCCAGCAGCCGCAGAGACCATGGGCAACTCCAGGACCTTCCCCTCGGGGCCGTGGGCTCTTTGATACGGTCTCCCCAGCACCCTCCTCCTCCTCCTCCACGTCTGTGAGCTGCTCCACTTTGAGCCCCCATCCCCTTCACACACCGGTCCTCACCAACCGCCTGGTCCAGCTGGTCTCTGCCTCCAATAAGCTCCCAAAGAAGAGGCCTCGGTCTGAGCCTCACCGGCCCAGGACCCGCCGCTTCCCCGGCCCCGCTGGATTCCTGCCACAACAGGTTAGCGTCAGCCGGCGCTGGTGCTCTCCCTCTGCCATGCATGTGGAACTCCTTACATCTATGTTTGTGGCTGTCTGGTTGCAGTGTGTTGACGTTAACGTTTACACCTAAGCTCTAATGAAATGACTGTCAAGGAAATCTAACGGTTATGTGTTTGTTTTCCACCATGGTGCCATGTAATAATTGAATTACTCTCTCCCTCAGCCGCAGGGTCACAGCCTGGACGAAATAGTGGTTTCTGTTCCTCTGACTCCTGCTCACGGCGCTGTGGCCCGATTGCCAAGCCAGGTAATAAAAACACAGAGACAGAACACATGAAAGTTTGTTTTAACCTGATATGGATTTTTATTGTCTTGTGAAAAAACATCCACGTGATCTGGACCTGCAGCTAACGGTTAATTAAAATGCCAAAAGCCCAAGATGACGTATTGAAATGTCTTGTTTCGTTCGACCAACAGTCCAAAAATCCAGTTTAATATCTTAGAAGACACAGAAGACCGGCAAATATTCACACTGGAGAAGCCTGAATCAGTAAATTGTAATTTTTACTTGCAGACTGATTTTCTGTCGATCGTTTAATCGACAAATCGTTTCACCTCTAATGTAATCCTTCCTTCAGAGATAATCTAGGTCGCTGCGTCAGCTATTGGGTTTTACAAATTAGTAATTGCAACACGCTATGATGTTTCTGTCATGACTGATTATGCGGTTGTTGTATTTTCAGAACGAGACATTAAAGTATTTGAGCCTGAAGTGTGAAACCACCAGGTTTACATCTGAGAACTGCAAAGAGGCAGAGAGAATAACAAATGTGTAGTAACACTGACCTAATATTTTCACTCCAGGTGTGCCCAGTGGGATGTCTATGAGTATTTTAAGTAAAGGATGTCATCAGCACAGTAACTAAGTGTCTGTGAGTGTATAAACTGTTTGATTTAAAGGGTTCCAGCTCCCAGACTGAGGAAGAGGAGTTCAGCGGCGGAGCCTGGGCTGCGATGAAGGCAGAGATGGGGCTGGATGAGAGGAACCCCTTGTGCTTCCTGCACTCCTACAGTGTGGTCATGGTGCTACGAAAGGTGATTCCCTGTTGCCATTACACATCTTTTCAGCTACAAACTATTTTCAGCTACTTCGTTCAGCTACAAACATAAAACACAGCAGCCCTTTTAACACAGAGATCGCGCAATATGACCTTTTCACAGCAGCCATTTTGACATGTCACAGCAGGGCCAAAGCATGAAAACAATCTCCCTTTTCAGTCCAATTCATGCATTGCAATAATGGCATTTTTATTTAGGTCGAGCAGTTTCTTAAATTTTATATCCTCCATCATAACAGACTGTGTGTCACTGCTGGAGGTCTATTAGTATAATCAGGACAAATGACGGCGCTGTACCAGAGGTGTTCTGTAATTATAAACAGTAGAAATACTCATCAATCACTCTAATGGAGACTCCGCTGTTATTCTGCTCGCTCCGTGTGCCGACCTCTGTGGAATAGCACGCCAGTATTTTGAGTGGCGGCCGTTGCGAGCACTTAAACATGTCACTGGCAGGACGCTGGCTAAGCTCATTCAGTTAAGGCTGTTTACATGAACCTCCGCTTCCCAAAATCCTTGTTTGCACGAATAAACAAATTAACGCACACCCTTCCCCACTTCTGTTGACTGAACAATAACATGTTACATCTAATGCAGCGGAAAGAAAGGATGATCCCACAGTACATGATGCTCATTTGTGTTTATGTATGAGTAACTCATCAAAACCCAGTGCAACTCTGATGTTTGTGTACATAGTGAAAACCAAAAGTGAACGTGTTAAAGTGTGGGGCTTTTTGTTTCTATTGAATAAAGATTTTAGTTTGCTTTTGAGATGAAAAGGAGCAATAATTTGACAAAATGACTAAACAACCTCTTAAAAATGACAGGAAATTGTAATTTGAATGCTTACATTTTGGACATTTTTCCTTGAAAAATTACTGAAAAATGTATTGATTATCAACATGGTTGCAAATTCATTTTCTGACCATCAGTTACTTGATTAATCAACCATCACAGCTCCAAAATCTTTTCTCACAGTACAGTCATATGGGTGGAAATAGATGCAACCGTACCTGAGTCTTTATATAATAATAATAATAATAATAATATTAATATGTTTGTTTTCCCTCATCAGGCTGCACTGAAACAGCTGACAAAAAACAAAGTGCCCAACATGGCTGTGCTCCTGAAGAGCATCGTCCACACACACGCTGATGCCAAGGCTGTCTTTAAAGACCCAACAGGTAGTACATGCACTCAGACTCACACTTGCACTCTATAATATCTTGAAGCTGGTAAAAACACTCCAGGGGCACGTTCAATCTGAGAAAGCGGTGTGCATCGTTTTGCTATGGTTTCGGGGTTGAACGACATATTTCCGTGAAATGGTGTACAACGACCTAGAGCTACGCATTTGCTCGTTCGGTGGGCGTTTATATACACCACGCTGTATTAAAAAGACAACGCGACCAATGCCATAGCTGCAACGCTTGTGAAACACAACCGGTTTGTTCAAAGCACCACCGTTTGCATTTCAATAAAAGCCTTGCCACGTTTTGTCGGGGCTGAATGCACTCCAGGCTTCGCTTTGAACTGTGGTAGAAAAAAAATAAGCATGTCAAATGATGTTGAACAAGAGAGAGAGAGGTGACGTGAGCTGTGAGCTGTTCGGTTCGCATTTGACATTTGCTCACTGAGAACTCGCCTGATTGAGCTCCACATGGTACGGGAGAGTACAAGTTCAGCCGAAGTAACATTTCTGATAACACAAACACGCACACACACACAGATATAATGTATATACAGTATACATTCAATGCTGCTTTGAGCAGCACGCAGCAAAACTTGTGCAGTCTTGTTTTTTATCATCAGAAATATTTCCAATTACAACCTAGTTTTTTCTTTCAAAGGCACAGAGAACATTTTCCATGCCTTCATCTCCTCACGCCTTGACTGTTGCATCAGTCTCTTCACCTGCCCCAACCAAAAATCTAGTAATCGGCTCCAGACTGTACAGAACTCAGCTGCCAGGCTTTTAACAAGATCCAAGAGAAGTGATCACATCCCGCCTGTTTTAACCTTCTTTCACTGGCTCCCAGTATGTGCTAGACTTTATTTTAAGATTACACTGTTGGCTTTGAAGGCTCTTTCTGGCCTTGACGACTTAGTTGCATATGAGCCACTATGAGGGTTGGGCCGATGTAAAAATGTTAACGCTTCAATTTTGAGCCAAATACCAAACCGGACCAGTAAAACCGAACTTTACCACTAGGTGTCGCACGTGACTCAGCCGCTTCCAAGTGGAACATAATGAGAACCCATAAATGACAGTGTTTTTTTGTGTTTTTTACTTATTTATTTTTTTACTTAATTAACAACACCGTAAGCTCCGAAGTAAAAAAAAAACCAAGGAAGAAAAAATAAAAGAATATGGAGAAGAGAGGTTTCAGGAGACGCAGGCAGCAAAGATGGTCTGTTCTGCAGAGAGAGTTGGAGGTAAATAAATAATAAAACCTGAAATTTCCTTTGCCCGGTATCTTATGCTCTCATTGGCTTTAGGTCGTTGCTGCTGTCATTGCTGGTCAAAACTAAGTTCACACTCCAGGATGTGGACTCGCAGGCAGGTCCAGATATTTAACCTGCTAGATATCTCTTGGCGACCAGTGAGCGCCAATTTCCCTCTGACAGCCTGTCAATCTCTTTGTTTTTTTTGCACTTAGACACTAGGGGCTCCATTTATAGCCTAAAAAAAAACATACTATTATGTTAATCAAGTTGTCATAATGTGTATTACTAATGCAATACATGTTAAATTTAGCGCTGTCTGCACAGGATGCTGATGTATGCTACGTTTTAATTTGCCAGAACGTCTCATAATGACAAATGTCGGTTCAGTCGGTCGTATAAAATCAAAGCAGTATAAGGTCATACACCAGACCGGACCGGCAAAACCGGAAACTGACCCATCCCTTGCCAGTAATCATTGAGTGGCTGAAAACTAGAGGGGACATAGCATTCGCAGTCCCGAAGCTGTGGAACAGGAGGTAATCAGGTCAGCAGAATCACTGACCTTTTTCAAATCTCCTCTTAAAGGACCAGTGTGTAGGATTTAGGGGGATCTATTGGCAGAAATGAAATAAAGTGTTCATAAGTATGTTTTCATTAGCGCATAATCACCTAAAACTAAGAATCGTTGTGTTTTCGTTACCTTAGTAGGAGCCTTTCATATCTACATACTCCCTTCCACCGAGCCGGCATGTTGCACTACAGACAGTCCAAACACCAGCTTTAGATAGAGCCTTTTGCGTTTTCGTGTCCGCCACCACAGGCTGTCCTACTCGCTAGGTTGGGAGGGATGAGGAGTGGTATTCAGTTCGATGCAATCTGCACCTTTACCACTACATTGCCACTAAATCCTACACAATGGTCCAGGAAAACATACTGTCATTGGAGAGCTTTTCCTGATTTAACTTGATTTTAATTGTTTTTTAATTTGCCTATTACTCATTTTTTTTGCCTTGTGTACCATGGGTTAAGAAAAGTACTCCATAAATAAATATTATTATTATTTTTAGTATTATCGTTGTTACACTCAGTCCACTTCACATCTGTTCTGCCCCTACAGTAGGCCTGCACGATATAAGGATGCGATAAAAAAAACAAATAATAAAATGTATGTATTAGCTATACAGTTCCTGTGTCTTTCTGCTTTAATAAGTATGCTAATAACATAGACCCCAAACATGAATAACCTATGCCCACTGAATAAAGAAATGTAATTAATTGTTTCGAACATGCTTTTATTAAACAAATTGCACATGAATACCCAACCAGTTAAACAGAACATTAATTTAAAGAAGACATAAGAAAGTAGAGTTTAATTGCCTCTGATCCCTTTCGACATATTATCCTCTAAAATCAACATAAAAACATCTCTTACCGTACAGTGGAAAACAACTTAGAAGTATTAATTGAATAAAAACATATGAAACATGGTGATTTAAAATAACTGTACTGTAGGTCAATGTTTCCCATTACAACCATCAAGGCACAGAGATCTATAGTATGATGGGGGAATGTTCATTTTGCTTTGACAATGAAAATATGATTTATCGGTCAGCACTGCCCTACAGCAGGAAGCGTCTTTCCTCTCCGCTGCTCTGTCCTGATCCTTCGCCCTTTTGTCTGATCCACCTCTACGCTGAGCCGGTTGCCATGGCCCCCAGAGAGCAGCCACATGAGGTGCTGATTACTAACCACTCAGGAGTAGATGCTGTACTCAAGACCGGACTTAAATGCTTATTAGTGATTCAATTGCTGTAGATTGGCATCAGCAGTGGGTGGGTATTAAGTGCTTCTGACACCACAAGGGACCGTTTTGTCAGTAATGTGTCTCCCACCTGCTGAAAGGTGCAGCTTTTTCTCCAGGCAGTGCTCTCAGAAGCTGCCGTCAGCCTGTTGGTGACTATACAATACATTTTAGAAAGTCTCTTTATGTCTTTGTATTTTATGTAAAAAATTTTTTCTCTCTTCAATCCACACTCCCCATAATGACAAAGTGAAGACAGGATTTTAGAAATTTTTGTGTCGTGGACATTTTTCACTACTTATTGTTGTATAGCACGCACGCACGCACACACACACACACACACACACCCCTCTGGTTCTTCTGCTATATCGGTGGAGTACTCCTCTTAAAAGGAAAGTCTGGAATTAAATAGAATAAAGGTGATTTTCATAGATGTAGCATCTTTAATAATATTTCATTTTAGAGGGCTAACAAATTTTTATTTGAATGCTACGTTATGTTTCTCCCTCATTAATTTGAGTTGAGTTGTCAATTTATTTCATTCAAATTGGCATTAAAAAGGTTGGTAACTTTAGGAACATAAGAACATTGTGGACTTCAACAATTCCTTGTTTTTAAATGACATCAATGACAATAAATTACTCTCATTCTTCTGTTCAAAATATTCAAAACTGAAGGGGAGATTCAGGGAACAGTGCATCGGCGTCTCCTAGAGGACAGAGCGGAGGAGCTGAAAGTCGGAACTGTACTGCTGCTAAAACAAGTGAGACTCCCCGCTACCATTAATTTCAACTTTGACCTCACCCATGATGGCAACTGCGGTTTTGTGTTTTAGCTTCACCTAAATGTATAATGGCTTCACACTCATTTGTAGTGTGTGTCCCCTGTCTCCGCTCGCTCTGTGGACAGGTGGGTGTGTTTTCCCCCTCCCATCGTAACCATTACCTGAACGTGACACCCAACAACCTGCTGAGGATCTACGCCCCCGATGGAGCCGGTCTGTCCTCCACTCAGCTGCCCCCGCTCGTCCTGGTGAGCACCACGACTGTCAGGAGGCAAACAAGAATAGCACCCAGACGTGTACATTCGACCATTTCGCTTTTTCTTTATCCAGGAGTCGACGTCGGCGCCGCCCGGTGGCTCCCCCAGCGTCCTCCGGGAGCCCGTGTCTCGGATGCAGCTGGTGTTTGATGAGGACGACGACGACTGGGGACAAGAGGGGGGGGAATGCTCAGAGGGAGGCGAGGACCCTCAGGCCCCAACAGACACTAGAGCCGCCTCCAGCAGAGGCCCCCAAGAGCCTGCTGGGAACCCAGCACCGCAGGACCCAGGCTGGGATGCAGGTGGGGCCCCTCGTATGTGATAACACCTGTGATGAGAGAGGGATTAATTCCACTCACATCATGGGGTTGCCAAGTGTCAGACTCATTTCGATTCATCTGTTTTTCTTCTTTTTATTATTCAGTCAGTTAAACGTCACAAAAACAGTTGCACATGATGATTCACAATACAAGGTTGCAGAGTCTGAATTTGTATTTTAAAATAAACATGAAACATGAGGACACCCCAAGTTCAGCATTTATAGCCACAATAATGGAATGGCCCCCGGGGTCTAAATCACTTTCTATCAGTCCGTCCGTTAAATATTCAGACCACTATTACTACATGGATTGTTATTAGGATGAATTCCCCCTGCAGTTTCATCTAGCGATGTCGACACATCAGAAATTCCACTCAGAAGTCTGAGAAAAATACGATAAGACTTTATAAATCCAGAGGAGGTCAAATTCACCTGTCACAGCAGCAAACAAGAAAAACAGATACAAAGGAACTTTTTGAATTAAATAACTAAAAGGGAAGAATAAGTTAAAGAAGTCGTAAGAGGATACCTCTGAAACTAAGGACCAAAGTCACCGTCAGCTGCACTTCGAATGAATGCATGCCGAACATTATCATGAAACACTAACGGGCTAAAAGTCAGCAAGTGAGGCTGATGAAAGTTAAGACAAAGTCTGAAAATGTGCACCTGAGCTCAGCAGTGCTGTGGATGGCATGGTTGCCGGTTCCACCCCGAGCTCCTCCTGTCCACATGTCGGAGGCATGTTTGTTTTTCATCCATCCAACAATTAAGTTTTGCTTGTATAACGACTGTCACAGCCTTTTCCGGGCAAAGCATGACTGTGGACTTCTTCAAACCACAACCAAGAAACGTGTTACTATTTGTTTACCTAATAATTGACCCAAACCGTTAATTGAGCTTACATACTAGAGCCAATTAGCTTTACAACAAGTGACTAATGATTTGAACCAGGGTGGGACATTAGCACCAGCCACCAGCCTAATGCTGGTAAAATATGAAAATGACTGTTAAATCTCAGACACAAAACACTGATTTACTATTAGGTGGCTGGTGAATTTGAATATTTATCTGACAGCGGCTGGTAGAAGTTCACTTCTTGAAAACGTAATTACCCTCCCTGGTTTGAACACTATTTCCAAAACTCATTCACCTGTTTCTTTGCTCCTGTAAGTCTGTTGTGGTTCATGGTGATCTACAAAGTGGATCACTCGTATAAGTGACTGAGCATTGTTCAGATAAACACACTCCATGTTACCTTTTTTCTGTACATAAAACAAACACTAAACTGTCAACACGCAGCTGAATGGTTAAGACTAACTAATTCCAGGCAGGTGGTGCTTTCTTAGTTTACCAAGCCTGTCAGTTGATCTGGAGTGACGCACTGTTTTGTGTTTCTTTGTCTGTCTGTTGTGCAGATGATGACCTGGATGAACTTCTTGGAGAGTTACCTGAGGACACCTACGGCCTTTGATGTAACTGTACATCAGCCAGCCTTCCGCACAGACTTGAGTTATTTCCCCACTGACTGACAGTAAACATGTTATCCTTTGTTTTCCCAACATCACCTCTTTCAAAGCAGAATCCTCTGACCACTGAAGAACTGGTGAAAATGCGCATTTGATGTAACTTTTTTTTTCTCCGAGTACGTCACCTGTGTTCGATATCCATTTCATAAACACCACAGAGAATAGCCTTCAGTGAATATGTTACTGTGTCATTACTGTGCACCACTGATGATGTATGTGTTATATGAAGAAGTCACTCGAAGTCAACACATGCTCATTACTTAATTACAAAGCTCCAAAAATCAGCTCTGTTTGATTTCAGCTTCGAGACTGCAATTAGTCTGAGATTGTGTGTGTGTGTTGTGTGTGGTGTGTGTACGTGTGTGTGTGTGTGTGTGTGTGTGTGTGTGTGTGTGTGTATTAAGGATGTGATCCTCTCACTTTTCTTTCATTCTTATCTATTGTTGCACTTGCTTCAGTGACCTTGAAGACTAATCTACACAGCATTGATTTGCTAATTACTCAAAATGAAAGTGAGGTGAGGCTTCTTTGTCTGCTGTTTTTGTCCTTGCACTCCGTTTTCTGTCGTGTCTTTTCCCCCGAGCCCCAGACTGGAGTGGATGTTCTGTGACCCGGGCTTGTTTACCATGCATTAAGTGGTGTATCAGAGGTTTTTCGGGCAGGGATTGCAGGGGGTTAGTTTCAGAGTCTCATGTGGTTTCCCTGACCAAAAACAGTGTTTACCTTACCCTGTCTGCAGAGAGCCAGAGCATCAGGGTGGAGTCGCACTGTGACTAACAGGCTCGTACGGAGGCTTTCCCAACAGGATCTGAGCCCCAGATTCGCTCCTCCCTCCACTACCCTGCCTCACTGTAACAGATTCAGGTTAATCCTCTACCGCTTTGTCATTTTGTGTATAATGCAGCCGCTTAAATTGCCTGGTTTACATTCAAAAGAGAGAGAATGGGGATGATGAAATAGGGTGCATTTTCAGTCATCATTTCAGATTTTTTCCCTTAGTTGTTTGGGTAAGTACAGTTTGCAGCGGCACATTTTCTGTTGTTTTGGCTCTTTACTTAATTTGATCTTAAATGACACTGTGCAACGACTGGATAAAGTGCTGATGTTCATCTTAGATTTAATGGTGTTTACATAATTTGGGGTGAACGCAGTTGGAATTGTAGCCTTGTCATTGTCCCACTGCTCCCAAAAACTGGGGAAAGTTTATGAAAAGAGCTACAAGTCCATTGGTGTTAAGGAGCCTTAAAGGGACAGTTTGCCCATATTTGTCACTCACCCTGGGTGGTATCTAGCCTCACAGACAGTTTGGTTTTACTTGTCCTGGTTTTGAGTCTCTTAACTTACTTTGTGGTGCCCAAAGCACTGGCAAATGAGATTAAAACAATTCAGTGGCACCATGTCTTTCCAAAACCAATATTCTGGTTACTGTGGATAATCCACACCCCTCACTGTGAACAGTTTTCAGTTAAGCTACTTTCTACTTAAGATAATTGAAAACTCTTGCCAGTGTGTTCAGTGGATTATCCAGAGTAACTGGGACACTGTTTCTAGAAAGTGATGTTGATTTTTTTTTTTTAAATGTTATTGTTAAAAGTTTTAAGGAACACAAACCTCCATTGAATAGGGAGCATGACAGAAATTTAAAATCCTGGGTAAATAAGCATACAAACTATCTGTGCAGAGGATTATTTTTATTTTGTCATTTGGGTTGACCAACCTTGATCTGTGGGTGTTTACATCCATATGGAGTCAGTAGAGCTGAAATTGTAAGTCCAGTATTCATGTTATATCACTCCAATTTAAACTGTAACCTCACTGTCTTTCTTATCCAATGTACTGGGGTACATAGAGCCAAAACAACAACACATGTCACTGTCTAAATACTGAACAGAACTGCTCTGTGTACAGAGTAGATCAGTGGTTCCTGGCTTGTGACCCCCTTAGAACGAAGCTATGTCTGCGTGCAACCCAAGTTTCTGTTAAAACACTTAAACACTAAACACTTAAGAGTAGTGATGTGACCCCCAGGTTGGTAACCTCCGCACTAGATAATTAAAGGGATAATACGGAAAAATACAGAATTATGTTAACGTTTTTTCCTAAATTGTCATTTGCTATTTCCATGAGAAATACTGATACCGGTTCTTCTTCAGGCCTCTTAAAATCTTCCCAATCGAACAATCTGAGAAACACTCCCGCGCTCACAACTCTTGTCCATGGTCAGGCTACAGGCTAATGAGGGATGGGTGACGGGGAAATCGCACGTTCTGTAAAGCCAAGTCAGCCATCATATCATGGTTTGTTTGCAATATAACACTAATCAATCTATTCACCGGATGCTCAATAAATGGGAACCTCACCTAACAGTGAATCAGCCTCCTCATTGAAGCGCGTAAAAAAACACGGTCTCCACCTGCACCCAGCCGAGTGGCTAATTGCTGGAATTAGATAGTCACTTCACCTGTGATGAGGGATTACAAGTAAACAGCTTTATTTGAATAGGCGGCAAGTCAAAACAAGTTGGGAACCAATGCAGTATATTGGTAACTGTATTGCCCATAGTATATATTACATAAGTCTTAGTACCAGCAGGGGGTAGCATTCAACACCCTTGTTGGCAGTTCAGGTCCTGGTGGAGATCATTAGGGAAGTTCATGAGCTTATGAGAGCGTACAGACATCTAACACCCAGTTAACAGACCTGATGATAAAACTCTTAATTGGAGGGAAACTTAATTTGACCAGAACAAGGCTCTTTGAAACTGTCTATCTTTGTGTGTGTGTGTGCAGAGGGTGTTGCTTTTCCCTTATCTGCACATCTACCAATTAAGACCTTCACAAATGTGTGTGTGTGTGTGTGGGGGGTGGGGGGGCCCATCAACGTCAGTCGCCTCTCGCCAGAGGTAATAATCAACTGTGCCCAGTCTCAGCAACTGTGGTACTTATACATCCTAATTATCTCCTGGTAAGAGCTTATTATTTTTCATAATCCATTAAGATAGTCGGAAAGTGTAATTACTCTTGCAGTCTCTTCATGCATATAGTATAAGAAGTGACTACTGACCCCAAAAAAATCCCACAAAGATTCTTTTCTGAGATTTACTTGGTTTTAAGGTTCTAGGCGGAAAGAGAACTTTCTCATCTCTGATGTAAAGTACTGTTAACTCTCTGAGATTTGGATATAGAGGATTGAAATATCCAACACCCATTTTTTTTTAACAAGTTCAGACTCTAGTGTAGCAGTTTATTACTCACAAAGGGAGTAAAATGGCAATCTAACTTCAAGATAGATTACACTATTAACAACTGGACCAGTAACAGGTGTAATATAACTGTAATATAACATTACTAAATTATGGCAATTATTTAAAAAAATCTGACAAATTAGTCCAGAAGTAATAGTTTAACCATGTCTGTTCATAAAAACAATAGGTTGATGAAACAGTCTCACTTCAGGGTTAATTTAGTTGTTCTGGAGGTTTTGGGCGCTTAAATGACATCTCATCTGTGTTTGATTAAACGTTGAGGTCATTCTTGACTTGAAAACCAGTGGTTGACAAAACTAACTTCAAGGTCCATTTACTAGCTTCTCTTCAATTTCTGATCACATCGAGTTTGTGTGTGTGTGTGTGTGTGTGTGTGTGTGTGTGTGTGTATATATATATACATACATACATACATACATACATACATACATACATACATACATACATACATACATACATACATAAATAAAAGAATTAACTTCTATACTCATCTATAATTCCATATGGGTAAACTCCATTTGCTGATAAAGATAATTTGATTTGATTTGATTGAAAGCTCCAGAAAAAGCTTCTTAATGGACCTTGAGGTGAGATTGTTTTGTTTACAGCTGTTTCCAAGGTCAAGACTGAACTTTAGACCTCAAAATTTGAAGAAACGTTATAAAAATTGTTTTTTTTTTGTTTTTTTTTTTGCATAGTAGTTTTCTTAATAGATCTATCCTGTAAATATAGTATAGGCCTATAGGGCATACAGTGTACTATTTATATACAGATGGGTGACACAGTGAAGGAAAACCTTGAATAAATTGAATTGTGAAACGCATCCACTGCAGATGTTTCCACACAGGGCAGGATGGGTCACAGAACGGTTTGATGAGTATGAAAATGATGTGAATAATTTGCTGTGGCCTTCACAGTCACCAGATCTCAACCCAACTGAACGCCTTTCGAGTATTTTCAAACATGTTTCACGACTTCATCAAAATACCAAATGAGGGAATATGTTATGCAAGAATGGTCTTCATGGTGGGCTTTGTACTATTTGGATGTTTCCTTTAATATCTCATGTGTGGCCTTCAATTACTCTGACTTAACTGTCAAAGTTAAGTCTTAACTATGTGATTGATTAATCGTAATTGTTAATCCAAGTCGAAAAGGCACGTTTTTGCCTTTACTCGTATTTTAGAGTGTTACACTAAGCGTTTTAGAATTAATACCTTAAAATTTAAAAGGAGAATAATATGGTAAGGCTAACCAGGCTCCCATCATTAATAATCCTGTGGATGGAAAATTGGCTGGATGGATGAAGTCAGATAAGATTGCTCAAGCATGAAGCCTTATTTTCAACTCTGGAGACCGTTTAATCCCTGTAAAACTATGCTCATTACCTCGGTGTAAAAAGGGGAGATTTGCTTAATTAAGTTGTTAAGAAACCAGCAAACCCTGCAGCTGTGCGAGACCACAGCAAATTTCATTGGAGAGAAAGACTGCGTGATCGACTGATAGTGTGTGTGTGTGGGTGGAGGCTTGTGTGTGTGTGAGTAAATGAGTTCCTGTTTGACAGAAACATAAAAATGAAATACTCTTCAGTCATTCTTTACTTTTAATTAGGGTTTCCTGTGCTGTTGGCAAACTGCCAAACTTAGCCTGAAAGCGCAAAGTGATGGTCCGATACTCCAAGATGCACTTTGAACAGAGCCTTTTATACTTGGCTACAAACATGTCTGATTTTATTGGGAGGGGTGTGAAAATGTGACACCGTTGTTTGGCCTGCCACAGATCTGGTTCCACTTTGTACCTCTCATTTAACCAGCAAAAAGTAGGAAATCACCTACTGTTTGTAACAGTTTCAACATTAGAGACACATGTGTAACACATGGGAGTCGCAGTGTTTTTCTTAATGATAAGATAAATACAAGGGCCCGCGGATCATTCGACGACACTGGCTGTTATATTCAACTGAAGCAATAAACTAATAAAACAACCACGTTCTTTGTCCGCCATATTGTGATTGATTTAACCAGTTTGGGAATTAATTTCACCAGCAGGTGGCGGACACAAGCTCATAAAAGATGGTTTGAAAATACTTCAACAGCATTTTTTAAGAGTCATTTCCAAGGTACCATTACAGAAGCAGTGTGGCTGAAGGATTCATGATTATGAAGGCCAATGAGAAAAAGGGTTACAGCCAGGAGCCTGTGACCCCAGCCTGCCCGGGACCCCAACCTGCCTGGGACCCGGAGGACAGCAGCAGGTGAGCGGACAACGTCCAAAACACACATTTATCCAACTAACTCATTAGTGTTAATGTTTCTATGGTAATGAATAAATTAACTTTACCCTGATAAAACACTTTATACTAATTCAAACACCATATTTGTAGAACACTGGATAAACAAGAGTATTTGGCTCAGTAAGTGTTGAGTGTTAGCCGGCTGTCAGAAAGTAGCGACCAGGTGTGTTGTTATATTCACTGAGCTCGGTGGAAGAAATAACCCGACAATAACTTTTTACTATTGATTACTGCCGTTAAATCCAGTGGTGGAAGAAGTCTTCACATCATTTACCTAAGTAAAAGTACCAATAATATCCTGGAAATACTAGTATGTGAGTGTTATCAGCACAATATACTTCAAGTATCAAAAGTAGGCTACTGATTGTGCAGTGAGATGGTCCCTGTCAGTGTTTCCTGTTATATTTGGATTAATATTACTACTGTATTAATGCGTGTGTTGCATTTTACTACTGTAGATGTTTAAGTTGTTCTAAATGTAAATGTATAATATACTGTTAGTAATAGTTTAATCTACAGCAATGCATCATATTAAATCAGATCATCATGTTTGTTGTGTCGCTGTCCTGTGAGAACCAACTGTCTGTAAAAGTCAAGAAAACAGTCCTGTTTTTAGCTTTGTGACTAATCCAGCTAATAAAAGTACATCCTTGTGAGTTGACAGTAAGGGTAGTGCAGTGAGAGAGTGCAGTGTGTCCCTCTGAAATGTAGAGGAGTAGACGTATACATTTGCATAAAATGGAAATACTCAGTTAAAGTGCAAGTACCATGAATTTGTACTTATGTACAGTACTTGATCAAAAGTAAACTGGTAAAATCTTTATTCAGTTCACATGGAAATTAAGGGCAATTCCTGTCTTAATTAAACCGAGCACTCCTCAAACTGAGATAATGAAAGGTTTTATCTTAGAGCTATAAGACTGGCTCTTTCAAGTGGGATGCACAATATTTTAAAATCACTTAATTAGTTAGTGGCGTGCAGTAATTGCCTAATGATTTCAGAAAATTAGGTTCTCAGCTGAAAGCATGTTGAGATTGGACCAAAAGTGATCCTGAATTTTGAACTGGAGTTGAGAGCTGCCCACCTCTACTGACCAACTGTTGATTGGACTGTGAGTAAATTACTGATTCCTGAGCTGATCGTCGCTATAAACCCTCGCTCCAGGTGTCTGTGTCCTGTCTGCTCGTTGCTCTGTTTGCAAATATCAGATTAGTGACTGTAATTGGCACGCTGGCATGACATTTAACTTAAGCTTTCACAGAAGAAGGGAGCTAGTGTAGCTGCACATGGTGCGTGTGTAATGCACGAATGTAGTGTCAACTGGTGTTACTGATTATGATAATGATCCACATGACCTTTGTTTGTAATCCAGCCCGCTGTCCTGTCAGTACCACGCCTGACCCACTGATTGTACAGATGATGGCTCTTATCATGACTTTTACTGTCACTGTATCCCTAGAGCCCGATTGGCTGATTTTACCTTATTACAGATATATTTGTTAGTAAGTAACATAAAAATCACAGTGCTCAAATACCCAATGTATAAAAAGGCATTTTGTATTTGAATACAATTTGTTGACATAAATAATACTTTAAGAAATAAATAAGAATAGAAATGTATAGTTATACAGTGTAATTGTTATTTCCTTCTGTATTTGCTGATAGTTTTTTTTTCTTGACAAAACTACTGTTTTAAACTCTCAAATATCAGTGCTGGTATCAGCCAATTAAATTGAGTGTTGTTCAGTTTTATTTCTCGGTTTATAATCCAACTGATCAAGCTTTTTTACTTTTCTTTCACCTGAAAGTGATGAGACGAAATTCTGATCAATTGTCAGAGATCATGCTGGCAATGTGCCTTTTTACATCCAGTCCAAATACTCACTGAAGCTGCTTTCCCTTCTTTTTCACCAGCTTTAACACTCTCACACCCTCTCAGTTTTCCTCCTCCTGTCTCCTCGCATCTCTTCACAGGCTGGCAGTTTTCTCCTCTCTTGATTGATGAACACACTGCCACCGACAAAGATAAAATGCCTCAAGTTGCAGATATGGGTGCACAATTTCAGTGTTTTATCACGCAGGACAAACACACACTTTGTGCACTTATTATTCCCTTTACACCTGTGCACGTAACATTACGTGTCTGGATGACTTTCCTCCGTCTGTGCGACCACACTCCTCCGCTGGCTCTGTTCTTAGTTTTCCCATCTTATTTTAGTTCCCATCCCTCCCTTCAACCTCCATCTCCACTTCTGCTTCACTCCCCACGACATACACACACCCCACCACTGTTTCCTCCTCTGCTGTCTGTCTCTCAGACAGCCTCCCGTCTTGCATCCATCCATCCATCCCTCCATCCCTCCATCACTCCGTTTGTGTTGACGAGACGAACGAGAGGGAAGGTGGCGGCGCTGGAGGAGGAGGAGAGGGCTGCAAACATATTCAATAAGAGACTTTACCGAGGAGAGCGTCGTCTCTCCTTCTCCCCCCCTCCTCCCCTCTCCCTCTCTCTCTCCCTCTCTCCCTCTCTCCCTCTCTCTCTGAGAGCATGTGTGTTGGTGTGTGTGTGTGCGCTCCTCCAGTCTCTGCCGGCTCCGCTGTTGTTCGCCGCCGCCACAGATGAGCCGGGCAGAGGAGTGAAAGCGGAGGTGTCTGACCAGAGGAGGACGGGAGGAGTTTGGACCGGCGTGCGAAAGACTAACCAGCGGCTCTGATCATCAGCAGCTCCCCCCCACCTCTCTCTCTCTCTCTCTCTCTCTCTCTCTCTGTGTCTCGCTCTTTCACGCGCGTACAAACGCACACGTGCACTCTCAGACTCACACTCACACACTCACACACACTCGCGCCGGCCGGATGTCTTCTCGCTAGGCTGAAGGAGAGAGAGGTACTGAGGCTTGTCATTAGTTGGGGGCACGAGAGATCCTGAGAAGCCTGGACGTGTGTGTGTGTGTGTGTGTGTGTGTGTGCGTGTGTGTGTGTGTGTGTGTGTGTGTGTTTGAATGAAGATGAGTCGGGACGTTGAGCACACAGAGGCAGCTTTGATTGGCTCGCGGTGTGAGTGACTCTTCCTCTCGCTCCGGGTGTCGCGCAGGACTTGCCTCTGGGATTTTTGTCAGTGAAATCGTGCATTCACAGAGGGGCGACAGTTTGGGTTTTTGGGAAGACTGTGTGTGTGTGTGTGTGTGTGTGTGTGTGTGTGTCGAGGGTGTAATAAGAGCCACAGGCAGACTGGCAGCCACAGTAACTCTCAGCTCAAGGGAGTCATTGAGAGTGGAGGAGGAGAGGAAAGGGATGCCCTGAGGGAGCATCTCTCTCCTCTGTCTCTTGCTCTCCCTACTTGTTTTGTGTTGTAGTGATCTTTGCCTCTTTATGTGTACTTCCTCTTCTTTGTCAGCTTTGTCGCTTGTCTCTGAATTTGTTTTTTCTGTGTTATTTCATGTTTTTTTAAATTTTTTTTTATCAGTGTTGCTGCAGGTCTCTGTTTTCATCATCCTACTTTTTCCTCTTTGTCGTTTGCGCCTCTCTTTTCCTCCCCCTTTCTTCTCTCTCTCTCTCTCTCCGGCTCCCCTCTCTCTTATCCGTATGCCCAATATGATTATGGGGTTGTGAATCTAAGCCTTTTTATTGATCTCCCCCCCCCCTCTGTCTGTGCAGGTGTGAGTGCACCGGGGGGGCTCCCTGGCTAAGGGGCTGGAGGGGCCAATGATGGATCTAAAGGAGAGCTGTGGCAGTCAGGGGAGCCAAGAGAGCTCCAGCCTGCACCCCACCTCCTGGCAGGCCTTCGCCCACACCAGCACGCTGCACGGCCTGCGCTTCGTCTTCCCGTACGGCCAGCCCAGCGCGCGGCGCCTGCTCTGGGCCGTGGCCCTGCTGGCCTGCCTGGGACTGCTGGCCCTGGAGAGTGCCGAGCGCCTGGCCTACTTCCTCTCTTACCCTCACGTGACCAGCGTGGACGCCGTGGTGTCCAGCAGCCTGGTCTTCCCCGCCGTGACCATTTGCAACCTCAACGCTTACCGCTTCAGCCACCTCACGCGCAACGATCTGTACCACGCTGGTGAGCTGCTGGCCCTGCTTGACGTGCACCTGACTATCCCCCAGCCGCATCTGGCCGAGCCCGACGTGCTGGCTTTCCTGCAGGAAAAAGCCAACTTCACTGCGTACAGGCCCAAGGCGTTCGGCATGAAGGAGTTCATCGAAAGGGTCGGCCACGATCTCAAAGAGATGATGCTGTACTGCCGCTACCAAGGCCAGGAGTGCAGCCACAGCGACTTCAAAACCGTAAGTCCACTCATGTCTTGTTTTAAATGTCAGCTCTGGTCTGGGATCAGTTGGGGTCAGAGCTTTCTGCAGCCCTCCAATCCCTCAGAGGACTCGGCTTGTAAGGTTGCGTGTTTGTCAGTCTTGAGAATTTCCAGAGACTGAGATATTTTTCCGCCAGTGAATTGAGTTGATGTATGCTGATAGCTGCTCTTTCCCTCCCACACTGCTACACTGGGAGTCTCCTGCTGGCTTTTCTCCTTGGGAGTCTTGTGTTTGGCTGCACAGGTCGTCTCTCAAGCTTTGTTCTGCAAATATATTCTCTGCTGTTGCCTTGTTGTTGTCCTCAGCCTTCACATAATACCATTGTGTTTACTGGCACATAAATTACTGCAACAGGTCTACAGTATTTGAGTCACTGAAGGAAAGTAATTGTTTTGTCTTGGGCCACAGTGAATAGTGAATTCCCTCAAATCCCTCTGCCACTTACATTATTTCTTCAGCCAAGGAGTTTTCTTCTTTTTTACAACAAATCAGAACATTCAACGGATGTTTGTGTACCCGCTGGATTGTCTGACAGAACAGAAAAGCACAGCCAAAATGTACCATTATTTGGATGGTTGCTGGTGTTAATTCTTCCCTCTAATTTGGCTTGCTATTGAGTGTTGCGGCCTGTTGTTTTGCTTGTTCTGTCTCAGAACCGTGCTTGTAAAACCTGAAGACATAAAACCAGGGCTAGGCTGTGTTATGTTGGTGAAATGGAGTCTATTTCTGATAGAAATCTGAAATTCTGATCATTTAAGGCCCTTATATTTCAGCAAATACTCTACTTTTTGGGAGATCAAAGCGAGCCAGTTCTGGCACAAGTTGGTTTTGACACTAAAACACTATTCTGAACACCCACTTGTTGCATACTTAGACTCAGACTGATTGTTAATTAGGTCCATTAGTGATGAGGCGAAGAGCACATTGCATACAGCATGTGAATGCTAGAAAAGGGAATACTGAAGCTTTAAAAGCACAACCTAGTTTCTCTGTCGAGAAAACCAATCTTGTGAATAAAAATGTGTCTTTCCTTCAATGATAAAAAATATGTTAAAACACTTTTTAGATCTTTTAAGACAGCTTGGAAAGGTGAAGCTTTTTCTTGGTGATATTTTAAAGGACCACCAACGACCACTGTTTAATAGGTTTATCTCACTCGCATACATTATTATTTCTGCAGACCATTTTGAAACGCATGCGGCACACTTCTAGAGTTCTGGATGTGTATATATCCTACTCTCCTATTAAAGACTGTGGACACACTCTTGAGTTGTTTAATCCATCACACTGGACCCAAAGTCTGCATTAGTTTTGTTGGTGTTGCAGTATTATTGCCTGGAAATGCAGTTTAAATGCAGATTGATTGTGAAAAGACTACGCTGCATTAAGTCATAATAATTGTTGGCTGAGAAGACAGAAACTCTGCACTCTTTAGTAAAGACCTGACTTTTGTTCACAAACTGTAGATACAACCTGAAAATTAAATGAGCCACATTGACACATTGTATTAGCAGGTGTTGTACACAAACTTATAACTTAGGCAGAATTTTCATGAGTGACTTCTATTCAAATACTGGATGTCCTGATTCAGAATAATGTAAATGTAAAAATATCATCTAAAAATATACCTAAAACTATAACTGGGAGATTTCTACTGAAATGTACGTGATGTGATCAATTTGATCGTGGTTTTATACTGGTAGTACAGAGTGATCTTTATTTTAAGGATGCACCAACCCCATATACTGTTTTTATGTTAATAGTAATACAAAATGTAATGTTTCTATCAGTTACATTCACTCATTCACAACAGCTGTCAATTTTTTAGTGCCCCTGAAATCCTGGGCCTAACTCTTTTTATGTAAAAATCATCCCAGTAAATTCCATGCAGTGAGGTATATAGTTAGGTTATAAGTTTTGGAAATTAGAACTATGGAATTGGATCAGTACTCCCTATTGGCTATACTGCCGGATTCCAAAATCTACCAGCAAGTTTCTTGTTCTAACCAGTGTGTAACTGCATGTGCAGAATAATAAATAGATCTACAATATTCAAGCATGATTATTTAGGAAAATTAGGCTATTTTATTCCATAAGGTACATCATTTAACTCTTATGAAAAATACTGATATATTTTCTCTCTCTCTCTCTGTAACACACACATAGTCTGGGACTCACCTTAATCATAACAACTACCTTAACCTACTACTTGCATTTCTTCCCCATAAGGAAGGTGAGTGCGCATAATGTGACTTGGGGTGTTGTTCCGATCCCCACAACATTAGTAATACCCACTCGCGCGCACACACACACACACACACACACACACACACACACACACACACACACACACACACACACACACAAACTGATGACCTGATGGAAGTCACATTTGATCGAAGTCAACACACCAACTTTCTCGTGGTAAATTGTCCAGACAATTACCTGCTGCATTTACACATGGGCTCACTCGGACATTACGCAGACTTTGTACTAGAGAGTGGTCCGGTTAAGGTCAGTTTAAAGTCCGCTCCAACAGATGCGGACATTTGCGTTCACACATACAGTGTGTCTGGACAATTTCAGGGTTCAGGGCTTAGGACAGATGCTAGCCTGTTGTCCGAGCTGGACGGCAGAGGTGGGGTCAAACTCCTTTTATAGAGGGAGTGGAGAGCTGGAAGGCCAGAAGATCACACAGTCTTCTTCATGTAAGATGACCTGTAATCAGTCTTCACAAACTTAATTCGATTGAAGCCTCTTTCACCGTCTGCTGTAGAGGTTAGTAGGGTGAGAATGAAGTTGACCAGGCTCAGGATGTCAGGGCACTTGTATTTCGAAAAACTCTTTAATCTCCGGCCAGGTCATCATGTGGCAGCTACAGTTGAAGTTGGAAGATTTCTGGGTGCTTTGCTGCAGGACGGACTGGTGCACTGCACAGCATAGATGGCATCATGAGGAAGAATCAGCCAGGACCAAGGCTTGGTCACAAATGGGTTTTGTAAATGGACAATGACCCCAAGCATACTTCCAGAGTTGTGGCAAAACGACTTAAGGAAACAAAGTCAAGGTATTGGATTGACTATCATAAAGCCCTGACCTCTGTACAATAGAACATTTGTGGGCAGAACTGAAAAAGCGTGTGCAAGCAAGGAGGCCTACAAACCTGACTCAGTTACACCAGTTCAGTCAGGAGGAATGGGCAGTTTAAAGGCAATGCTACCCAATACTAACTAAGTGTATGTAAACTTTTGACCCACTGGGAATGTAATAAAAGTAATGACAGTTGCAATAAATAATCTCTATACTATTATTCTGACATTTCACATTCTTAAAATAAAGTAGTGATCCTAACTGACCTAAGACAGGGAATGTTTTCTAGGATTAAATGTCAGTAATGTAATGTAAAAAACTGATTTCATATTTATTTGGCTAAGGTGTATGTAAACTTTCAACTTCAACTGTATGTTCTGATCTTAAAGGCAATTTATCTTGGAAGCGTTTTTTGTTATATTTGTTGAAAATCACTTTACATCCCGACGGCAATCAGTAAATCAAAATACCTGTGCTCTGACACAAGAAAGAAAAAAAATCTATGGGTATCTGTGGCTGTCGCAGTCCGTCCAATCACTTCATTTGGCCCGCATGAAATGAGTGGATGTCCTTCCTGTCTATCTACGTACCTGCTGCCAGTGCAGTCACTGTGCATGACAGTGACATCGAAGGTTACAGCAGCCAGCTAGCTGTTGCTTAACAACAGCCATGTTGGTTGTTTACGTTCATTATTTATTACATACAGTATGTATTATGGCACAGGGTCCTGTAATGGGCAGTTGCCTAACTAGTAGCCCGACCTTCTATTTAAAGCTCGTACACAGATTGCAGCTGATATAGATAGATCTGTATTAATGAAATGTTCCTTTTGTTTGTCGGACTCGAAACTGACCAGTGATGCGTGCACAACTCTAACTACGGAGCTGCCTGTGGGATTTGATCTGCTCTGATGAGCTCTTCATTTTGTGGACAGTAGAGTCTGTTGTCATTAACAGAGCGCATCAGCAGCATTATTGCGCCGCAGCTGTGTGTAATCTAAGACATTAAAGCTTCTAGGGTCTGTGTCTGTTACCCTCGGATTGATATCTTCATGTTTCATTCTGAGAGATGCTCAATGCAGACGCGCTAATTGGAAAAACAACGGCAGAAATGGCGGATCACACGTAGGGTCGCAGTGATTTTCTAATCGCGGCTTTGGATAGATGCTTCCCCTGGAGCTCTGATTCATATTGCAGTGAGCCGCGGCAAAGCTACCATTGAGCGGTTCCCTGCTTGTGTTTGCCAGGAGAACATGTGATCTTTCATAATTTCATTCTGTTGAATCTTCAGGGAGTTAATGCAAAGCTAGTGTAGCTCTGTCAGCGCCTTACCATGCAACCCAGTGAGTCTCTATTTGACTCTCCTTAGTAGCCGTCTCACATGTTGTGTGACACGCTTTTGACCTCGAGCCGGGTTCAAAGATAATCATGTCGACAGAGAGGCTACTAGAAGGCACTGTCATCCTCTTTGCCCTCTGCCTGTTGCTGCTGCTGAGCTCCTCCTGACTTCTCCCCGCTCGTCTCTGTCGACTCGCTCCGTCTCTTCTCTCTCTGTCGCTGCAGCGACACACCTTCACGTATCTGGCGCCTTCTGAGAGGGAAGAAAAAAAAGAAAACAAAGAAAAAGAGAGAAAGAAAACGGGGCCCCCCAAAAATAGAAAAAACACATGCACGAATGCACAATGACGCTTACACAGAAAGACCAAAATATACGCATACATGAATGAGTACACACACACACACACACACAGAGGGACGACATTACCATGACTCTCCAGGGACCCGAGTCAGCGTTTGACTGACATTGTGATGAATGACCGTAGGGAGGATTGTGGGGACACAGGAGTCAGTGTGATGTGACTGATGGAACTGGAGCAGAGTGCTGCACAAAAGGGAAATGGCATCAGTGTGCACATTTCCACCTATATACATCTATTATGTGTGATAGTTTTTAGCATTTTTCAAATGTGCAGACTGCTCATCTTGTTAATTTATGTTCACACGTGAGCACATCTGCAACCCACCTGACATGATTCTTCCTAAATAAGCACTTTGGTACGCTTGTTTTTTCAAGGATGCCAAAAAGGAGGGCATATCTCAAGCCACATGGAGCATCCTCCCATCCAAGCAGAGCTGGTGAAAAATACAAAGCCTGCGTTTGCCCCTTTTCAGGGTGAAAGCAGATTCTTTCAATCCAGCAACTCTGCAAGGATGCTGAGTAGTCAGAGGACAGCTCCAGCCCAGTCAGTAAGGTGTGACTGTGGATCAGTGAGAAATCTCAAGCACTGGTGTGGAAGGGTACAATTCAGAAAATCCAATTTAAGTTCATTGTCTTTAACTTGAACCACCATCACAATGATGCGATCATATTGCAATATAATTTTATGAAATTCTGATGTTAATGAAATGAATGATCCCAGGCTTCAGTATTAATCCAGCCTCAAAAATCCAGTGTCGGTCAGGCTTGCAAGGGAAATTCTTGTTATAATAATGTGTTTTCCAATAGGGTCACATTTTTGCTAAATGATTAGATGTGTTTAGTATTTATCCACCATAATGTTACAAAATATAGGTTGTTTTTGCGAAACTAAAGACAGGAAAACATTATAAAAGAATTAAGCCTGGAAGGACCTCTTCCTGTGTGTCCTGAAAGAAGTTGATGCACATAGTTCTGTACACAAAGAATATAATTGCTTTATGTATTTTCACATGGTTCTGAGAAAATACTCGGCGGACAGTGGAATGTGTGGGGAGTTAAGTAAATAAGACACAGAAAAGCATGATAAATGAAGAACTACTTCAAAGAAAGTATCAAGAGAAAAGAAAGACGGTTGAAATAAATTTCTTGAGATCATGTGAATCCTGTTGATTGTTACAGTTATCGTTGTGTGTGTGACACTCAAAGTATAAGAACTGATGGGGGACTACTCTTAGTTGGCATATCTGTGCAACTGATGATAAAATAAATTAAAAATGAATAAAGATCTGCTGAGGATTGAATATTTTCTCATTTGGTATTTAATTACCAGCAATATTGATGTTTTTGTTACACACTTTCAAGACATTTTTTTTTCTGATGTAGGGGTATTGTTTAAACTGTGCTGATTTGATACCTGTTTCAGTACAGCTGCCTGATTCTCCAAACTGGGGCTGTGCCGACCGCCATCTACTGTAGGTAATACACTGACTATGGATAAGTACCTCATACAACCCCGCTGCAAAAAAATCGGAACTATCTTTTTAAGGAGGTGCGATGATGTCAGCGAAAGTTAATCACGTGTCCTGCATACATTGGGGAAATTCGTCAACTTCCCTTTGCCTGTGATTGTTTTGCCGTGCGCTATTACAACCATGATTAAATGCTGATTGATCACACTGACAAGCCACATCAGTGTCTGCCAGAGTCAATCAGCTCAGTGTGCCTGTCCTGTCCTCACTGCATGCCTTGGTGATATATATAAATACCCCTGGAGCACTGCGGGCCAGGGAGGACCCTATCACACTCTCAGCCTTAATGCGAAACCTGATGGCAGCCAGACCCTGAGCTCTGTATCACACAGACACTAATTAGCCACTCGTCTATTCCTCTGACCGGAGCCTTGTTGAAGCGGCACCGCAAATGTAATGATGCTGGCTGTTTACAGCAACAGCAATTAGCCATTACACACAACCTGTGGCCTTAGCTCTTCACTGGCTGATTATTGTATGGCTAGATTCAGCCTCAGTCTCTCCAGCAGAGCGGCACAAGACTGCCGTCAGTCACCCATCGGGGAGGATTGTTTGCTTTCTAGTCCGTCCTCCTCCCCCTCCTCCTCTGGCCGCTCTTTCTCACTCACCACATTTTATCACTTTCGGATTCATTTCTCAACATTTTAAAGCCCAATGCATCACATTAGGTTTTGGTGGGTGTACTGTATTAATCACTAATATGGCATTACCATGGCATTTTCATCCTGTCAGGGATGGTGTCTGAGTGTCTGAAAGGGCACGGAAAGCACCGCTACCACCCACAAGCCTGCCTCTCTAATACACCTCGGAGAGGCAGCGGCAACCTGTGCTATTTAACCAGCTTGGAAGAAAAAGCTGGAGTGCAGCCACAGACAGACAGCTCCGTGTGGATAGTGCTTATGTGGTAGACACTTCAGCTGTCTGCAGTGGTGGATTACGGTAGGCTCATGATATAGCGTGTGTTGTGATGAGGCTTAAAGGAGCCGTAATTTCCCCTGAAGGGTTATCCTCACCCTCAAACTACTCATACTGATTTTGGGCTGTACTGGAAATTATCGGCTTAGTGATTAATGAAATGATTAATTTGGCCGACGTGTTGAAACAGTAATGCATTTTGTTTCCTGTCCAACGGAAAATAAGCAACTTGGGCGTAACCCCTTAATAAGCTTTAATCATGAAAAGGATACACAAAAGTCTTGTCTTACCGCCACAGAACCTTGGCATGGTCTTGACTGAGTTGTGAGTTAACAGCGTACACAGTGCAGAAAAGGCTTTATTTTGCCCTGACCTGAGCTTCCCACAAAGTGCAGATTTTTTTATTTGCTCCCAGTCCTGATTAGAGGTTGGGCATAATTAGAAGTCTTTTGAAAGTAGTGTAAAATGTCACCTGAGTTTTGGTTTCCATACCTTTTTTTTGTTTTATGTACCTTACTGTGAGAAATATAAACATACTTTTTTTAACAACAAACTTCTTCGTGGTTGTCTGAACACAAGCAGCCATACAAGAACTTAAATGAAATACAGTTTTAATTTGGCAAAATTATCATTTAGATGAGGAACTAATCTAAATGATCTAAATCTGATCAAGGAATAAATTAAGAGATTCTTATTATTTATCTTATCCAGCCCTTGTCCCGACCCGAGTCCTATCATATTGAGTATCTGGCAGTAGTGTGAAGGGCCGTTCACACCAAGAACCATAACTATAAATATATTGTTTTAAAAATTGTTGTAACTCAAGAGGATGTCCACACCACAACTATAACAACAACGACAGTGGGGAACGATATCGTTTGAACCACTTTCAGAGCCATTTGATGAACCACAGAAACACTGACTGACTCACCGTACAGCAGAAACAGGTCATAAATATCCCATTTTATTCATCAGTATCCGCTTTTCTAAACTGCTGACACAGCTGGAGCGCGCAGTGCGTGCCTGGCACCTTACTGAACTTTATCGTTCATCAGTGTGCATGCTCATATCGTGATTGTTACGGTTATCTTAATAATTATAGGCCTTAAGCTATGTGTACACAGTGCATGTCCAGCTTACACTACTGGCAGATGAAAAAGAATTTATAAACAGTATTAAAGCTAAATGGCTACAGTATAGTAATATATTTTGTCAGATAACATAGTATTATTTATTTTCATTCAGTTTTTTTTCCATTATTATAGTATTTATGGAGAGAGAAGTGTTTGTATGGATCTGCTGTAGCAGGAGGAAATTATGCAACATTGAGACAGGTTTTCTTTATGATCAGCATGAACAAAATATTAAAGTTCAAATGCTGTTTCAACCAAGAGCTTTAAAGGTGTGGTTCACCTTGAAGTGCCGCAGAAATGGTCATAAAATAACCCTTCTGCTGGAACGTAGGAGCACAGTGTGATTGAAAGGCAGTTTGCAAACGAATAGGGCTTCATATAGTCACCGCGGATCCATCAAAAAAAATGCCGTGATCAGCCCCTGATCGTGTGCAGGCCTAGTTAATCACCTAGTAGAAATTTAAGTAGACTGAGAATGAGTGGTTTATCGCAGAGATGGAGAGCTGTGTCAGTGACAGAGGAGAGGGGAAGTCGGGACACGAAGTGGTGGTTTGAATCTGGATATTGGCTTGAATTCACGCCAGCAGAGAGAGAAGAGGAAGCTGGAAGAGAAGACAGTACGGCCCATTACCTCAGCAGCCTGTCTAGAGAGTGACTTCATCATGGCCACTGGAGGAGGAGGAGATGGAGTGTGTGTCTGTGTGTGTTTGTTCTTGAGTGTGTGTTTAAATGTGCTGGAGGGTATGTTTATATTTTCATGTGTGTGTGGGTTCCTGCTGTAATGTGCTGTCACATGCAGTCAGTCTTGGTTTGTTTTTTTTCTATGTGTGTGTTGTAGCTGCTCGATGCATTAGCCATCAGTTGCTTTCAGCAGATATTGACTAATGCTATGAAATCGAAGGTCAACTGGCCAGTTAACTTGAAGTCTTTCGGTCGGTTTGGATGCGGCAGAATGAAAATTACGAGCTGTAGTAAGCTTCCAAGAAACATTGTGTCGTGCATGATAATGATATGGTTATGGTTTATTGATCTGCTTAGGAAATCCGCTTTTTGTTTACTGGACAGGTGAGAATACACTTGCTCTGAGGCCGTTGAACTCAACGATTCGGAGTATGGATACATTCAGAAATGGTCTCTAAGGTGCACGTCCACCCCCAAACTGTAACAACAACAATTTTGTTCCTGCTGAAACTGTAATGACTTTAACTGAGAATTTATTTTCAAGGGGATGCTATTGAATTACATGTGAAGAAAATACACTGAATTATAGGCTTCTCACAGTGGTAGCAAATCATAGCAAATTCATATTTTGGTAAGAAATTTAAAAAACTGGTTTTGGCAGAGAAATCTGGATTTTCCACATCTGACTCATGAAGTCACAATTTTAAATGTAAGGTCAGGGTATATAGTTTATCTTGGGAAACTCTCCGAGTGCCACTGTTATCATAAACAAATGCAACTGCTGTCGTTGCCTATCTGGGATTGAATTGAACTGTTCTTGAACTGGGAAATCTGAATTTGTTGCATCTGGTTTACTTAACGCAGACTTCAAGTTTAACCCAGGGTATGTTGCCTATCTGAAAGTAGGAATAAGAATGTTACTAAAGGATGGGTAGGAGAAAAAACGAGAGAATGCAGGATAATAGCATGGCAGGTTGTAAACTTTTACAAACTGAGTCTTTTCTCCAAATCCCCTACTGTAACTACAAATCTTAACTAGATGGAGAAGGGTGAACGGAGGGCAGCCCGGCCCAGAGCAGCGTGACTCGCTTCTGTTTGCTGCTCTGACGCTCTCAGCTCCGGCGCTGAACAGTGAAGTCGGCTAAACTACTCTTGAACCAGATGCCAGTACAACCTTCTCTACCCGTATGATTTAACTTTTCGGCTGACAGGCGCTGTCAGCAGCCATGCAGGAGAATAGCTCGGTGGTGCATTAGGATTTTATAACTGAAAATGTTACAACTGAAGGATGCATTTATTTTTTATTTTATTGATTTTGTGATTCTCTTGTAGCTGCTATACGAGTTTAGAGTGGTGCAGGTTCATTGAAATGACTAACTGGTGCAGAGGAGTGAACAACGTATTTCTTCTAATTTCTAGGTGAGGTGTATGGAAGAGAAAACATCAGTTATAATGTTGAGTGTTTTATAAAAATGGAAAAGAAATCCTTTATAAATGCAGGTAATGACTGCACAACTTATTTCTCTGTAGCTTGCAAATAGCCCTTTGGATTTTATCACCACAGTAGTCAAGCTTTTGATTTCATGCCGTCTGCACGTGCCTCCTGTGCTCTGGGTTTTTCTATTACCTTTCATCTCTTAGTCTTCTTCCCCTCACCAGTTAGAAGCCCAAACCTGACTTGCTGGTGTTGAACAATCACATGCCCTCCTTAAACAGGCTGACAGACTCCCTTTTTGTCCACCTGTCTCTCTCTCTTTAATCTCTCTAAGCTGCCCAGGCGCTTTTTTGATCTCAGCGTTCAGACTCACCTGATAGTTGTGTGCTCTGGGTCTTATGGGTCTGTTTGCTTGCAGTAAAGAGATTTAGGCGGCTTTTATGTAAAGTGACCACGGCTCAAATGGTTTCTTTGATATGTTTAGTTGGAGTGTCATCTTCACTAAGCACTTGTCTCATTTTGGTAAGGTATAGGTATGGGTTTCTTGCATACACTTCTGCAGTTAAGTGTGGAAGCTCACAAACCATTAAGTCAATTAATCAGTCAAACCTTACATTCCGTGAAATGTTAGGATGCCTCATATTGTTGAAAGATTCCAAAGGCTGTTATTTCTACAATGCCTTTTTTTTTGTTCAAACATGCAAAGAATATTTAAAGACGAGCTGCAAATTGCAATACACATACACTTTTTCCACCTCACAATGTGACCACTCCGTCTGCTGAAAAAAACCAGACTAAAACTTTAAATGTCAAGATATCCCTTCAACAGCTCCACCTGCCAGCGCATGCCCTCCCTGTCTCCAGGTACGGCTGCTGTCGCGCTGGAAAGGATCTCACATCGGTGTCAAGACAATGTGCGCTCTTTTTGTCAAAATGACACTTGTGTGCAGGACAGCATGACTTGAACACGCAGGCATTGGCCCCACGAGGCCAAAATTGGATTGATTCTCTGTCTCAACTATTTCTTTGTTTGACCAGAGTCCTTTTTGTCACTGTTTGTTGAGCTATATCTCTCTCATTGTGGAGAAATAACAGGCTTATGCCATAATGTATTTTAATGTTATTTGAACTCTGCAGTCAGCTCACTACATCATGTTCATCATTAGGCCATTTGGCTTGCTAGTTAATGTGAGCGACAGATCCATAAGTAAATATAGATACAGCATCTTACATACATAGCTCAAATAGATGCACTACTGTTTTGGTTCACTCTCACTGCTCTCATCAGACTTGTTTTCAGCTGTAGCAGCCGGCAGATGTTTACAGGAAAAAATCCCTAAAACCCACTGTACACTACCTGCCTAGTACCAAAGAGTAGACGGACTAAGTCTGGCAGGTAGCTAAAGAACCAGATATTTCCCTCAGGAGTGGGTGTAGACCAAAAACATAGATAAAAGTAGAGTAAATGTTGGACTTACATTGGTCAGGTGGCCATAAGCACAAACCCAAATGACACATCATAAAAGTGATAATATGTCAGCTTTGTGTTGACTGTTTTCATTTAAAGGACAATTACATTATTTAACACCCTGTCATGGCTACTTTATTAATTTGCAATTAAGTGTTTTTAGAGTACCTTCTTTCCCTAAATCTGCCTTGTCTGCTTATATGTCAATTAGTCATACTACACATCCAATTACTTTTTTTGACAAGCCACAAAGAGGGAGAGTAAAATTATTCCTGTCAATCAGAAGTGTGCATGTGGGCGTGTAAATGTAACCAGTTTGTAAATCTAATGCCTCAGATTTAAAATACACATCATGTGTCTGAAATTAGTATTGAGAATGTTTTGTTTTTATCTCTGCCTTTAACCCTGCTTCTTACTGTTTTTGTGGTTAGACTGACCCCAGAACTTGATGTTTAACTGTTTTTAAATATTAAAATGTTGTTCTGCAGAGACCTACCGATGTCTCACTTCCAGCTGCTTCCACTTCTTTTTCTTTTTGGTTTGGCAGCCGCTGTAGAGGAAATAAAACAAAGCGTGCATTTACGACAGTATGCTTCGTGTTTGTTTGTGTAATTAGAAACAGCTGAATGAATGGACTTTGTATTATTCTATCCTCCGTCTCCTCAGTCCTCTTCTCTTTAACACAATCTCCCCAGACCCTTACCTCCAGATGAACAGTCTGTAAAAAAGCACAGACCGGCTACATGAACCTTGTTACTATGGGGACACCAGAGAAAAACAGCACAGCAGTATGAAAACACTAGTTGATAGTGCAGGCAGCACACAGCATGTCCCTCTTTTTCACTTTGAGGATATAGTTCGAGTAGTGATGACACTGAAGCATCTGCGTAATGAAATACTCGTGTTTCCTGAACATCCTTCCCTGACAGACTGATATCAGATGTTGTTTGATGTTCTGTGTCTCATAAATCGGAACTTCTGACCTTCCATATAATAGGCCAGTGTGTGCTTTTGTGGACTCACCAGCACTTGGAGTGTCCTTTGAGAGCTCATTTGGAGGAATATTTTACCGAGCCTAATCCTTTCTTACAACTTTGCATCTTAACTACAAGATTTTTTTAAATAAAAGTCTTATTTAGTTGCGTCAGTAAATCAGTAACATGAAATAGCTGGCCAGAATAGACTTCTTTCAAATGACACATAAAACAGCACAAGTACAGCAGTGCAAACAAATGTATTAACTTGTTTATTTCACTTTATTCTGTTCTCACCTGGTAGTTTCTTTCTTTTTACCTCTATCGTCTTTCTCAGTCTAAAAATATCTTGCTAAGTTTCTGTCAGCCTTCATGACTTTATCTCCTCAACGTTCACACTCTGCTTTGGCAGTTGCCGCCTCGCTTTCCCTCCCCATTCATTATTCAAGGAGCGGTTGCCTGGATGTCCACGGATCTGGATCCAAACTCCGTGCTGAGATACCACTTGCGGCACCGCAGGGCTACTAGTACCATTAGTAACTGTCTCTATCATGTCATGCAACAACAACGCGTCCTGTACCGCTGGCGTCGATGCCGGCTGGTGTTCCTGACGAGATGAGTGCATCCCAGTGACGCCAATGTGCCAGCTCATTGTCAGCTTCAGCCGTGATGCGGGAAGGTCGGCGGTTGTAGCGTTTGACTTGTTATGCGTGTGTACAAGCAGCAGAGGCAGTGTTTGATCTAGGATCTACATGGACATTTACGGAGGATGGCTGGCAGGCGGTCGGGGGTGGGGGTTGAGTAGAGCAGGCTGAGCTCAGTTTGGACGTGTGCGTTAATGTTACAGCGGGCTGGAAGAAGGCCGCTGACACCCAGAGTGGTGCCGTGTCACGCCTGGCTGACTGCATGATAAGGGCAGGATGAGTGGAGAAAATGAAGGGAAGGGGAAAGTTTGTGGTTGTTTTTGTGACAAACAAAGAGAGGTACGCTGTGTGAGTGTTTGCAAGTTCATTTGGCAGTATAAGCCTGTGTGTAAGTGTCTTACATAAAGGGTTGCAACTAACAGTTGTTTAGATTATTGATTATCGTCAGGAGGGAGGATTCAATTATTGTTGTTATGAAAACTTTCCAGAGTTGTAAAATTATTCGCCATAAAACCGATGAAGACACTGATGTCATGTCCTTGGTGTTTCTCCTTCAAATTTGGCGACTTTACATTCTACAATTTAGAGCTAGGTATTTTATATGCTGATTCCAGTATTTTTATAGCCTGGGAACCAGACAAATCTGCAAGCTCATGTTTTATTTGCTCTGGAAGATACGTCTGGCCCCTCTCCCATTCAAAAATGATTTCTCTGCCGATTTATTGGGCTAGCCAATCACAAGTGTTTATCTAGTATGAGGCGGGTTTAATACGATGACTGACAGAGACGAGCGCCATTCAGGCATCTTTGTAAATATCCAAGATGGCGCTACAGTGTTTCCCGGATGGCTACAGCGGCAGTATTAAATGGACTGAATGGTACATTTTCTCTAAAAGAAGAACAAACAACTGCACTTTAACTTTATGTTGATAAGAAATATGTGTTTGCCGAACTTCTGACAGGACGTACCATCTGACAGGAAGGTGTTTCGTTGCTCTGATTGGTTGTCTCCGCCCGTCGATAACGCCCTTTTGAAACTGAAAATGAACTGAGAGGCATTAGTCTGGCGATGCCAGGTTAGTATTTTTAGACTTACGTACATACTATACTTCTTACAGTATTACTTTTACTATATTACTAACAGTATTTCCAAAATACAGCCCTGGCCACTTCTAATAAGCCTTCAAACTAATGCATCAATAGGCCTTTTTCACATCAGACATTTAAACTTGTCTTAGTTGGAAAAGCACAGGTGCTGCTAATAACATTACCAATGGCTCTGTTTTATTCAAGTGTCCCAGTTAGTCATGACAGCATTTGAGTACTGATATGGACTTTGGTTACCCTGACAACAGAAATTCTGATTAGCCCCATGAATAAAACATTTGAGACATTTTTGTTTAGTTTTTACTTAATATTTGGAGGCAAACTGTATATTTAACTATATATATATATATATATATATATATATATATATATATATATATATATATATATATATATATATTTAATATATATCGTTGGAATTGTATGTTCTTGAAATTAATCGTAAAAGATTTTTAGAATATCATTATTGCAGAAATACCAAGAAATATTGTGATATTATTTTAGGGCCATATTGCCCACCCAAACACACACACACACACACACACACACACACACACACACACACACACACACATGGATGTGTGAATGCATAGATGCATTAGTGAACGTGGTCGCAGCTTTTTAAAACCAACTTGTTTATTTGAAAATGCATATGAATTTTAGCAACCAGTATCAGCAACTAAGGAATTGCAGCATTAACATTTCTTTTGTAAAGAAACAAAGTGTGTCTGTGTGTGTCTGTGTGTGTCTGTGTGTGTGTGTGTGTGTGTGTGTGTGTGTGTGCGTAAAAAGACTTGAGCATCTTTTAGAGAATGTTAATGGTAATGTTGGATGCCATTTTTAAAGTATCAGATACAGGGTCAGATACATCAGGAAAATAGCCAGTTTAGAGTTGTACGCTTGGTGGAGATGTTGGAATGGTCTTTATATACATGAGCACAACAAATTTTTCAGAATTTGATATTATTGTTTGTTTTATCCTGCTGTTATTTACACATGACTACTTACTGGCATTGCAGTCATCACTAAGGACCGTACAATCATTGCCTTGCATTTGTTAAGCAAAACATACTTTAGATGATATCTAAACCAGTTGCAATGAAAGGCGGGCAGCAGGTTCTTGAGTGTACATGCAGTTCACAAGCCTAATTGTTTATAGAACTGTAAAGCATCAATACAACACAGAAGCAAACTATTCAATACCAAAAACAGTTAACAAGGCCTTGATATCTAAAGAACAGGGGGATTATTTTTAAAAGAAGTCTAATTAAAATAAAGAATTGAGCACATCTCCTTTAGACTGCAGCTTTGACCAAGAGGATTGGGGGAATAATACTGGCTCTTGTGGACCTTCTAGCACTCATAATGTGCAATACAATCCAAGTTTTTACTGTGTTTTCTATGAGCAGTTTTGTTTTTCTCAAGTAAATGGACTATCTTTGTTAATACTTCATATTTCAGAAAGCACACTCTGCACATCAATAACACCTTGAGGCTACATTTACATGAGGTCTCTGACGTCTTCTCTAAACAAGACTCTTGGTGCACATGAAGCTAAAGCTCATTAGACTGCACTGCAGTGTCATAGGGTATTTACTCATAAATCCAAAACAAGAGGAAAAGGTAATTAAGCTAAATGATGAACTGACTCTGGCAACCTACCTACAGTAATTTCAACAGTAAGTCGTTAGAGTTGAGTCAGTATAAGAAGGAACAGCCAAACATTATGGCTCTACCTTTGACACAGATATGAATCTGTGCACTGCTGATTGGTGGTTTTAGCCACCTCAGAAAGCTGCAGATCCTTGTAGGTGCACTTTCTAGGTTTTTGTGCAGGACTGGTTGAGACTGATAAAATATCAATTCATTTGGACCTTTTCAAAGTGTAAGCTGCCATGTCGATTGCTTGTGTTTAATAAAAGGAAGCTGTATTCTTCCAATGCTTTCTGATATCTTGAAGAAATAACCACTCCCTGAAGAACATTTCATTATGACAAATATCTTGATCCACAGCAACCTTTATAGTGCAAACGCTGACAACACTACCTCTTTGACAGCTCTCTCTAGTGTCCGTTGTCCAAATAAAATTGGAGGTGATTTAAGCACAGTCATCGATTTATCTCTGGACACACCATCTGCTACAAAATACTAATTCTTCCTCCCCAGTTGACAAAACATGCTCCCACAAAAACTTCTTTTTAACTATTAAACACTATGGTTTCATTGTATAATTTGATCTCCAAAAGGGGCTACAGCTGACATAAAAATGACCGGTTACAATTTCCTCCACCAGTTTTCAAACTGATCAATAACTTCCCCAATAAACCTCTATCTAAAATAGGCAACCAAAATAGGACAATCATTTTCTGATTTATGGACCCAAATCTGCAAGAATATTGCAGATACAACTACAAACACTGTTGTAAAACGTAGGTATAAGATGTTTGAAATGAGATTAACACAAGCACAATTTGGAACTTGCACACCTGCCACAACTACATCTGTGCCACCTGTCACTGCACACAGGCAAAACACAAACCACTGATTATAATTTCTTTATCCTACTGACCCCTTCACTTAGAGACACATTCACAATTAGCTTGAATAAGCCATCTCAGCATTTACACGTCATGGCTCTAACAGCTGCCAAGAAATCTTCCTACAAGCCTGATGTTAACCGCTCGCCCTATTTTATCTTGTCTGCAGGATCACCATCACAGTCATTCATAAACGAGCTCACGCTCAATTCCATGATAACAAGGAAAAGGTTCAGTAGCCAGTGCCACCTCACTACCATACACCACTGCTACTCCCCTGGTTTTCTCAGCTCATTTCAGTACAATTGATCTTAGAGAGATCAATTGGAAGTGTACAACAAAATGTGACCAAGACTTTGGTGAACAAACTTCATGATGTGAAGCATTTTCATTAAACGCAGACCCTTGTAGAAAGTAGATGGGAGTGGATCCCTCTGTAGTCCAGACACTGGTGGTGAATAAGAATAATTGCTGGAAGATTGAAACTCTCAGATGTTTAACTCTCTGATGGGCTGCACAAATGGAGAAAAGATAGAATGACAGGATAACAAAATGTACTAAATAGCAGCATCCAAGGGCTGATCGGCTAACATGAACACAATGTCAGCCCGAATGAACAAACTTAAATGACATTCTGCCATTCTGTTTGTGATTATTAGACTAAGTAATAGCAGAAATTCACCAAAATAGGAATAAAGTCGGGATGTGATAGAAATTATCTTTCTTATTGACCTTTTGCCAAAGCTTCATTTAGACGTTGAAATGTTCTTCCTATAACTGCTATTCCCCCCCGTCTGCTAAATATCAAATTAGGTTTTGCATGGAAATCTTTTGTCTCTCATTTAATGTTTTTTTTTTTTTTGCAGTAATACAAAACAAAGAATTGACAGCAATGCATTAATCAGCTGAAAATTAGCTTTTCATTCTCTTGAACAAGTGACAAATGGATGTGGAAAATGATGGATGATGATTGCAACTTAATTACAGGGAAATAATGCAATCAACATTTCATTGTAATTTAAAAGTAAATCTTAAAACTTGGGTGTGTGTGTTTGTTACCTCTGGCAGTTTTAAGCTGTGTGTTGCCTCTTTCTCAGCTAGAGTATGCACATAATGAATTTCCCGTTCTTCCTCTTAGTATTTTCACTCAATTAAAACCATGACATAACCTGCACTTTACGATCCCCTTCATTGACCTGATGTAAAAAGCTCGCCATTCAAATGGCCTTCGTATTAACTGTGCGTTTGTGCCCTGAATGAATAGCAGGTCTTCAGCATTGGAGGTGATAAATGCTTGAGATGCTGGCTCAGCTCTCTCGCTGTCTCTCTACAAGGTCACCAGTGCAGGACTGTCCTTTCACTTCATCTTTGCTGCTCCTGTATCCGACTGTATGATCTCTCATATGCCTATTTTTAATCAGATTGATGTCTAATACCCAAATAAACACACAGTAACACTGTCCTAAACTGTACAGGCATTAACATAAGCAGACAGCAGTACCTATGCTAATGTTTTTAGTCAGTCTATGAATTGCAGGAACTTCCCACTCACCATCTGACAATTCTTGTTAATAAAATTACAATGTTGAAGGATTCATTCTGATTTCATTTTGATTTCTGCAGTCATTTTTTTTCTTTGACGTGTTTGTATCTCACCTGTGATTTGATAAACTGACTTGCTGCCAACATCCTTCCTGTCATGGCAAATCCTTAGCTAGAATGTATGTTGGTCTGAGTAAAAAACACAGCTGAAAGAAGAAGAAGAAGAAGAAGAAGAAGATAGACATATTTTTTTGTTGCAACCCATGATATTCAAGAAGTGCAGACGAAATCGTCTACTGTGCCTAAATGACGCACGTCATTACATATTCTGATTCAACTCTGGGCTTTATCACTGTGAATGGATGCAGAGGAAGAGAGGATATGGGGCACAATTGTCTTGACTGGAACACTTTTGACACAGAATAAATGTAAAACAAGGACAGTGGATTCAGGCATATGCAGGTCTGAAAATTAATGAATATTGTGAAATATTGAAAACTTCAAATAGAAAGTAAAACGATAACTGTTTTCTGTTTTATAATGTTTTAACTGGCACAAGTGGTTAATCAAATGATTCACATTCAGTTTTCTTTTTTGTTATTGCCCAATAATTCTACATTGAAAAATTTACCATGGCATATCCCAATTCTTTTATTGCTGCACTTTCCATAAGTCTAGTGTCTCTGCCTAGCTGTCGGTGATGTGATGTTTTTTTGCGCTGCACCTCTCAAAAATGACAGTGTGGGCAGTTTGATGTGTGATTTCCCCCTTGTATTACCTGTTGATCAGGTTTGGGTTATATGATGCTCTTTCAAAATTTCTCAGAGCTCAAGGTGATGGTTTTTCCATTCTTTGTTCCGTTCAAAACTCAAAGATGTTCAACTTACAATGATATAAAATAAAGAGGAGCAGCAAACCTCACATTTTAGAACCAGCAGGTTGGCAATTTTGCTAGAAAATTAATTAATTTTCGAGGGATGAAATAGTTGACAATTGGCCACATCTACATGCACCACACTTTAATTGGATGCTTTTTTTGAAGGAAAGAAAGAAAGACCAAAAGTGAGGAGACAGAGGACAGCCCTGGCGAGTGCCTCTGGAGAATACTTAGAAACATATCACTTGCTATGTGCACCAGATGTTTTTTTTCCTAGGAAAAATGTACCAAACATTGTGTTTACAGCAGCCGAATGTAAAAGACACAGTCGGCCCTTGATTGAATACCTACTGTTATTCTGCCCCTATGTCAAATTTTCTCTGCAGTACTCACCTCCCTCAGTTGGATCCTCCTGTGCTTCTTCTTCTCATCCAACGTTACGCCTTAGTTTATTTTCACCCTCATAGCATAGTTCATAACCCCCTTTTTTTGATAAAACTATTTCCTATTCCCTCTTGTGTGCTCTTCACTGAACCTCCACCTGAAAGCCCTAAAGTAGCCGTAGCGGCTTACACAGAAGCTTGAGGTCAATGGTCACTGGAGTCAGGGAGCAGCAGACATGTCCATATCTTGCAGTTTCAGGTTCGAGAGCATTAATAAAGGAGGAATGGGTGTTAGCTTCCCTTTGCTTTACATTTACACCATTGTACTTACAACGCTCCCCTGCCAGACATGAGCTGGTCTTTGCTTGGCTGCAGCACAGTTATTCTGAGCCATTAATTCTCTTACCAGAATCACATCTATTCACTTACAGAGAGCCCAAACCCTGCACCGATACACAATACAAAAATTTGTTGTATGAAGCAGTAAATGTTTGTGAACGTGCACATCTTGCTGTGGTGGTTGCTTGTAATGTTTGGCTTCATTGGAACTCTATCTCCTTTATAAGCAAACATACTGTATAATAACATTTTCACTTAAAAGAGAGAGGAGTCAAATCTGTAACCAGGTGATTGGGTATATGGGTCAAGTCTTCTACAGTATCACAGTTGATGTAATTTTATATCTTGATGTGTGATTTAGTGCATCTGCTTGTTTGCCCAGTTTGACAATAATCGATTTAATTGAATAGTTGGAAAAAAGACAGTCTGTGAATAGTCCCTCCTCTCCGTGCACACTCTGAATCAAATCATCATCAAGTGCGGGGTGATGTATTGTTGTTTGCTTTTCCCAGACGAGAAGGCGGCTGGCTGAATTTTTGAATAGAATCAATCCAGAGTTCATGGTTAGTATCATGAACACCACTGCACAAATTTGTCCAAACTGATGCATTCAAGTTAACGCTGAGAAGTCTATAAGTCTATCTATGTTTTCAACACGAAGATGTCAATCCGGGAGAACCAACTCTTCAAATAAGTAATATGCAAGCATGTAAGGAGCCCAGCTGGTGAGGGTAGCTACAAGGTAACGTTAGAATACAGCTGTGTCGTTGAGGTTAACACACTGTACAATTACTTGCCCAAGCCCTACGGTCATCTACTACCACAAATAGAATCTGATTATGTGGGAAACACTGTATTGTCATATCCCCTGAATATTGTTCTGTCTATATCTAGGCTGTACGTATGGATTCCTTCTGACATATATTGATTAGTAAAAAACTCTTTATTTAAGAGTATAGGTGAAAGAGACCTTTTCAGTTTTCTTTTTGGTTGTGCCTTTTTTGTTGTGAATTAGACAGACTCACCAGACAGCAGGGAGCACAGCTGATTGATACCCTTTCTTTGAATGGTTTGTCATTGTCAGAGACAATCAATAGAATAGAAACCCAAAATTAATCTCATCTTAGACTGCAGGATGTGAGGGGAATGCTGAAGGCTGTGGCATTGTCATGCAAATAGCGATAATAATTATTCCCTAAGTGCCTTCCTTGCTCACCCCAAATAGATTCTAGTAAGTCAAAGACCCAACCAGCTTTAGGCAACAGAGAGATAAAATGAAAGACATGTACATTCAGACAATTAGAGAGCACAGCTATTATAAGTATGTTTTTTCCACAGTGTTTGGTAAGTCCACGTCTGCTCTTTATGTCTCCAGGGTGTCAAAACCCGCAGGAAAAATGAGATAAGAGACTGTCATTAATGATGACACCCACACTGTGACAGAGAGTGTGAAGTAGAGATGGAAAGAGCGATAGAGAGGCATTACTGTAGGGATCACAGTAAAACTGGGGGAGGCCATCAACATGGAGGGAACAGATGCAGCAGATAAATGGCAGGGAACAGGGGAAGAGGCTTGGAGGGTTGAAGGGGAAGAGAGAAAGGCAGGGCACCAGAGAGAGGCTGTTACAGTATACGAGTGACCAAATGCAATGTGAGTGAGATGGGGCTCGGGGGGACCAGAAAAATGTCTGTAAGAGCTCCCTGTTGGAGCCTAGGGGGCTACTCTGAGTGACTCAGGCGATGGTGATAAACCTGGCATCCTCTCCTTCAACCTCTCCCTCTCTGCCAGTGCGCACATACACCTCCCTTTTGGCAAAATGATGACAGACAATTACCACATCAGGCTGCACAAATGTGATTTTCCTTACGCTTCTCAGAGATTGAGTGAGATCATTTATTTTCATACAGGTCTTACAGTAACTCAGTGTGTCTCTGAGCCCCTTTGCATATATGCAGATGTAGCCCACAAACCCCATCATCATTTTGTAAGAGGTTTTACTTAAAGGACTGCTTTGGGTTTAAGATGCTGTAAAAAAAGAGAATCCGTCCTTGGGCATAATGTGGAGCAGATCAGCTACCAGCTAAATGCTGATACATTTCAGCATTGGTTGGTACATTTGTCTACCCTATGAGCAGTTTTAGTACCAAACAAACTTTTATTTTTAAGGAGAAAATCATTTTTTCTATTGTTAGAGAGTTCTACTCAGCCTGTGGTGCTGGAGGAGCTTTATCAAGAAAATAACCATAGCGTTGTTGCCAGGATTGTCTCTCCTTTTATAACAGATAGCCAGCGTGTGGAGTTTGAAAGAAAGATACATACTTACCAGGCAAAAAGGGTCTAATGAAAGATGTTACTGAGTTGCAGAATGGGAAATGTACGATCTAGTATTTTTGGAGTTTGACCCATACTAGGGACTATACGGAAAGAAATGATTATGGCTTGTTAGGCTGTTTTCCTACTTTTAACTTTTTCCCTGCATTGCTATACTGCTGTTATTAATTACTGCGAACAAACAATGTGATCAAACGTCTGCTGAGCTAAATCAGAGAAACCCTGATGTATTTAATCTGTGTCAATTAAGTTTCCAAATGACTGTAGTCTAATCGACCATTATATATTCGGCCTTGGCTCTGCTACTGGAACCTAAATACATTTAATTAAAGGTAAAAAAATCCTCAGATGTAAGCGGAGGAGCTCTTTTTTTCAGGTAAGGTGCACTAATACGTTGTGGCCAACCCTGCCCCTTTAAAAACAGATCTGGATGGCAAAATAGTAAAAGTAAGTTTTGAATATTGGATTTGGAAGTACAGGTTAGAGCTGTAAAAGGTTTGTGCCCTTCCATTAGTTTCTTTGGGCAGATAAAAACAATGGCATTTGAAGTTGAGTTGCACCATGTTGAGATGCCTGAAAATAAAGATCTTTATTTAGGAATGTTTTTTTAATACAACACAAACATATGGTATATCGTAGACTGCTTTCCACTTTTAATAATATGTAATTTTAATTAGTAAGGACATTTCACGAGTGCTAATTAAAGGCTGGCTCACTTATATCTTGGGGGAAACCCAAAGACCAGCAATTTGTTGGTGTGATTGCAGTTTCCCATCCTTTATGGATGCAGTCCAACATCCAGTGTACATGGAAAAATGCCAGGGACACTTGATGCCAGCTGGTTAAAGGTGATATTATTTTAAAATTCATTCAGAGATGTTAGTATAATATGTCACACTGAATAAGTCACTTCATGGGAACAAACAGGAAGATGATGCTTAATGGAATCTGGATGCGTGTTGTTTGTGGTGATAAGGGCAAAGGTGCCACCATTTTTTAAGTTGTACCAATAAAGGCAGGGACAGCCCTGAAGTAACCTATTGATTATGGTGACCTTATGATCTATCCTTTAGCACCATCATCAGACCACTTGATGGGTTTTCTAATTATCTTATGTCCTGACCCGTTACCCATACACAAACAAAAAATGCTGCAGAGTCATTCTTCCACACTTCGTCCACTGCAGCACCATCAGGCCATGTCAAAATGAGTGTGGGGGTTCTGAGAAGTTGCAGAAGGTAGCCTTTGTTTGCCTGACATGGACAGAGAATAACGTGTGTAGGCAGTCAGAATATCCAGGGGGTAAAGGCAGTGGTAGCGGGTTGTCCTGCAGGATAACTGAAGGCTGAGGCCAGTGCAGCAACAGAAATGTGGAGAGGGCAGCCAGAGTTAAAAGCCATGACGGCATTGGTCGGTCTCAAGGACAAGTACACAGGAATGCTTTTAACTGCCGGTCCCTCCAGAAGAAAAAATGAAATTTTATTAAATCAAATTAAGTGGCTGGCAGGATGAGCCAAGACTCAAATGTCTATGGTGAAATAGCTTTGTAATTTTTGTGTCTGCTGTGTATGTGCAAATCGCTCACCTTTTATAAAGATCTTGTTTTTCTTTCTATGTACAGGCGTTTAGTTGAGCTGACAAAATTGCAGTGTGTTTCTATTCTTTGCTATTTTTGTTAAACAAGGAAACACGGGCAGGAATGCACCTGATACCAAAACCCAGCCAGTATCATCCAAGTGTTTTAAACCTTGCAGTCCAACCTGCGCCAACTACAGTAAGATTAGATGAGATAAGATAGAAGTTTATTTATCCCGAAGGAAAAAGTTGTGCAGCAGCTGCAGCAGTACAAAGTAGGAAAGAGTTCAATATAAAGAGGGCAAATATTAAATATCAATAAAAGTGCAAGTATAAAAATATTAAGAGATATCCCAAATATACAAAATGCCAAAAAGATAACCAAGGTTAACGATAAAAGGGAAGTTGCTGAAGTTTTGAAATTTGCACGACATGCAGCCAATTATTCTTAAAAATACCGTGGGGACGTAGTTTTAATAGATGCTGGTATGTGTCTATCAGGCCAGGCATGTCTAAATACAGCAACAGTAGAACTTATTCTTCCCAGTAACCTTTAAAAGTTGGCCGGTGTCAAACACAGCAGATAAGGGTGCTGTATAACCACATTTTTCCTGCCCCAAAACCGCACCAAACCTCAACAAAACAGAATGAGGAAACACACTGCACTGTGACAGCACAGGTACAATACAGCACACTAATTCTATGGATATTTACGGTTTATTTTGAGCTACAAAGCAGTCGACAAAAACACATTTTGGGATGTTTTGTATTAATTTTATCATCAAATTTATTTGGAACGGAGGGTTGAGGCAAACAGGGATAAGAGTTAAAGGTGAGTTGTAGAGAATTTAATTTACTTTCTACCAGGTAATTACTATTTTGGTTATGTGTTTCATTTTAAACAGCTGCAAATTGTATGGTTTTGTTGATAAGTGGAAAGTCTTGCAAGGGGGTAATTGAGCTTGTTCTGTGTTTAGCCCGGCTGGCTTTGCACTGTTTGTCCTTTGCTGTTGTAGCAAATCATGCAAGAAGGAAATTGAGATTTATAACTGATTAAACTTATGTAAAAAGAGTTTGAGAGTTCACAGGAGTCAGAGCTGTGAATAGAGATGTCACCTCTCCTGTATTTATTGCCAACAAACCACCTGCAAAGAGGTGATATTCCTCATTCTGGAAGTGATATGCGAAGATCATTTTTGTGAATTCGACCTAGAGAGTAGATTTTTATTTTCTTTCTGTTCTTTCATTCAGGTTTTGATCACTTTTTCATGATATTGATCAATCCAGAGTCTATAGAGAGGAACCAGGAGATTAACGCTTCCTGCTGAATCACCAGCAGATTGCAGACAACACGTAAAATGGATGAACAGTTCATTCTGTCTGTCTCCAAATTTCCCAAACTTTAAGATCTCAAAATCACTTGATAGGGCTTTTGTTTGTTTCTGCTCTATTTAGGGCAACAGTTGTTTACCGAGGGCAACTGGTCTTATTCATAGCAACTTTTAGAAACTGGTGTTAAAAAACAAGAAAATGATTTTAGGAGCTTAATAGAAGGAACATAAAATGATGGAACCACACGTGAAGTGTTGAGATGAAGAGGAGCAGAGGTTTAGAGAAAACGTCAGCGTTTGAGCATGTGATGAAGACAAGCGAGTCCTTCACCTTACCTCTGCAGCTCGGCACTGTGAGGTCTGTGTCCGCACACCGTGACAGTAATCCTACATGAGCAACTGTATGTTACATATATTGAATCGGACCGCTTGACTGGATGGCGAGGTGTGTTAAAACTTTAGTTTCACAGCAGGTGTTCTGTGCTTACTGCATTACTTATCAGATGGCAGAGAGGATGCTAGTGTCTGATCTCTCCTAAAACTGTGACATTCAGTTATTGTGCCACCAGCAGTTGGATTTAATTTAACATTTTTGTTGCTATAGCAACCACTTCTGACACAATACATTTTTTCATTGAGTATGTTTACATGCGCACGCGTATCCTGGTTAGAGCATTTTCTGTAGGGACTATGTTATCACAGCTATTCTGTTATTGTTGATTTGTGATAATTTGGTTTTTGTGTGATACTGCTTGGTAAGCAAGCCATTATACTGCTATCTGATGCTATTGTGTTGCTAATACAACATTATAAGCAACAGCATTGTAATTTACTGTTAGGCTAAGGGGTATATGTGTCTTTTACTTTTGTGCATTTACGTGTATTTTTTCTTCGTTAATTACTGAGTTGTACGTCCTATGGAGACTTCATTTGATCTTTCACTGGAAGATTGCGTTGTGACATTTTAAAGTCTATATTTTTGTAAATCTAATTTCTTGTTTCTGTACTATTTCAGTTTTACAATACATTTAATGTAATCATTTTTTTGGGTATTTTCTGGTTTGTAATCATTATCAAATTTGTTGTGAAATATGGTTACACATTTTTACAATTGCCCTTGGAAAAATACTTTAAAGGCCAACTGCTCCCTTCAACCTTAATTGGACATGTACTCAGCTTGCTGCATAGCTGTGCACATAGTGAGTGCGGAAGATAAATAGATAACCATACTCCATTTATGTGAATTATGTATTTATAAATATATAGATTACAGTATTAAAAAGTAAATTAAATAATTGGTTTGATTATTTTTTTAAAGCTATAATCAATTTCAACAGCAAATGTTCCTTCATGTCTCTCTGTATGGCTGTGTTGTGTGGGCGAGCTCTTTGGGACTAACAATAACCACTTACAAAAAAAAAAAGATAAAAAGATCAGAATGCTTCTCGTCTTTGTTTCTAATTTCTAAGAGGAAGGTCATGAACCTGCTTAGAAATCTCACTGTATGTGTCAGTTCTTAATTTAGTTTAGAAAAAGGAAAACAGAAGAGTCAGATCGTTTCATTACAGGATTCAACATGCTTTTGTTTCTCCTTCTTTTACCTTCAGTGCTGAGAGTGTCTTTGTATATGTGGTGGTTCAGATGTTATCTGGAGTGTCATTACATCCTAAGTGAGAGCACCTGCAATGATTTTCATATGTTGAATGAAAACAGCTGTGACAGTCTCATAATACACGTGTTTTCTTTGTGTGTGTGTGCTTGTGCCCATGTTTTTTCTCTCAGATCAATGCACATGAAGGATCACTGGTTAGTCTTCAGTGACAGCAAATAGAATATGTGATGAATTATTCTTGGTGTCCTGTGACAGCTTGTCCTTCACAGATATTATATTAGTGTGAGAGTATGTTTCACCATGGAGACACGTGTGAAGACTAAACAATAGATGAAACACAGATTGACATTTGAAATTAAAAAGAATAACAAAGAATGCTGCAGTATTGACTTTTTAAAGTGTTGTTATACGGGCAATCTATAAGTCAAGTAGAAGGTTCTGACATACTCGGTTCCTTTAAGACCGAAAAAATATTGTATGAGATTACCAGTGAAAAGTCCATTAATGTTTTCAGATGCAAAGAAAACTTCAACTCGTGTTAGATTTAACTTAAAGTTTTATCCTACGTCATACCGCATATTTGTGTATGTGTGTATATATGTATATGTGTGTGTGTGTGTGTGTGTGTGTGTGTGTATATATAAATATATATATTGGGATTTTATATCCATCACACAAGCATGTATGTATGTATGTATGTGTACGCCCATTTTACACACACATCCTTGTCGTACTGTTTCTGTTTGGTCGCTTAACTGAAACGATCATTGCCTTAGCCATGCACACATAATGCAAAGATGAGAGATCTACCGTTGAAATTCTTTCTGATTTTTGAAACAACAGGACAAAACTTATTTTAAGCAGAGGTCAGACAAAAGCTGCTTCTCAACTTTTAGCCGGCAACTGTGGAGTGTGGTGGCTTAAGTGCGTATGTTTCACTTTTAACCTTATAAGCGAAAAGGGTGTTAGGATGAGGATTAAAAGTTTGGCAAAAAGTAAGGCTGCCTGGAGTATTGTTTGCTGGGGTTTCAGGAGTGCAAACTACTCCAATTTCAATAAAGAGCTGGACAGAGCCGTTAACGTTTCCCTAAACTCTGGTAGCATCCAGGACCAGCTTCCACAAAGAGGGGAAACACTACACAGTGCATGTTCTTGTCATAAATGGGGCTTTATTTAATGTGACCTGTAACCTCACAAACCCATGTTGTTGGGTCTTGTCTAACGCTGTAGGTAGTGCTCGTTAGCCAGGCATGCTAAGGATTGCGTCTTAAAGCAGATTAACACACTTTTTAATCAATTTATTACACTTCTGCTTTTGTGTTTTTGGTTTTTGAAAGGGTAAAAAAAAAGGCTCCACACTCTTTAAATGTTGAATATATTTTCACTGCCGCATGCCCACCCCCCTCAGCATGTGGAAAAATCCAAAGCTTGACAGGCCTGTCGTGCCAAATTGCGGTTGATAAGCTATGATCAGGCAATCGCTGTTTGGGGAAGGGGTCAGTTGTCCAAATGTTGACTGTGAACTTGTCCCTTACAAGTCAACATCTTTGTATGACAAGTTAAAACAGAGGTGTCCATGTTTCAACACAGTGAAGGATCCTGAGGTGTTTATCTAGGTCACTGATGTAATGTTGAAAATAACTTCCCTTCCCCAAAGCAATCTTCCAGGGAAAACTGCATGACAAGTGATGATGGCCTATTACCAAAAGCAGTCTGTCCCTCTTGTCTCCCCTTTTAAAGATTAATAACTCTGTCGTGATCTTTGAGCGCAGACCACATGCCTATTTTTGGAAACCGACATCAAAAGTGCCAAAAAACAAAGTTGATGGCAATTAATTTTTAGTGCTCAAGATCACATCCTCCTCCTTCTGATGTTCTCTCATATCCCCACTGATCACAGCATGCAATTAAGAGGAGCTGAGTCGCCTCCACTCAGCTGCTCTTCAGTGAGATGTCTGTTAACTGCAGTCTGAGGTCAGTTTGGCCATGGCAACAGTGCTGATTGAAAAACAGTCTGAAGTAGCACCATGAGGGTGTATTTTCAATATTTATCTTCACGTCTAAAAGGTTAAATGAAGAGTAGTTTGACCACATGTAGGCTGCATTAAATCTGTTTGTGACTCCTGGAGAGATGGTAAGAGAGTCGCTCATTCATCAGCTTTGTCTTCACATCTATCATCAGTGCTCTGCTGGAAGGCAGAATTTTGGAAACATTTAACTTGTGTCGCCATGTTTTCTCAGTAGGAGTTTACTTTTGTTGTGTGTTTAAAAAAAAAAAAAAACACTTTCAAGTGTTGAAGTGAAAGCGAAATAAGGATGAAGTGTCATCGTGTCAAAGTGTCAACAGACTGCTGCTCACCAGTAATTCCCTGTTAGCACTCTAACAGTTTAAAGGAAAATACTGACAATATTGTGTATTTTTTCTGACAAGTAATGAAAGACAAAAATGCCAATTAATTATTAATTAAGCTTATTTCACTGAGCAATAGAGCTTCATTCTTGTCCACAGACTTTTAAATCTTATCAGTGAGCCACACAATTGTAATGGATGCAATGTTCCTTAAATACAATGAACACGGGCACTGTAATTTATTTCGGTCAATACCAAATACATTGTCCATCATTTGACCCACATCAGTTGATGCCTGTAGGTACACGCTGTACGCCTCATACAGATGGAAGCAGTGGAGGTGCAATAGCCAGGAGGTGCCCATCCAGGGAGCCAATTTGATGAAATAGCTGCTTTTCCGGAGAGTGAATGTGAATCAATGCAGGGGAATGTGATAGTGGACTGACTTTTTGACACTGACAGCGTGTGGGCTTTAATAGAAAACCATGGATGCGGGTCTCGCCGTGCGTCATATGCTACTTATGTGTGTTGTTCTTAAGCCTTTTTTTAAAAATGAAACTATATATTGGGGAATCACGGTGGCCTGGTGGTGTAATTCGTTCCAAGTAACCACAATGTTCTTGCTTTGAATCCGGCAATGGACCTTTGCTGCATGTTGTCCCCCTCATTCAGTCGGCCTCGACTCTATGCTATATATATAAAAAAAAATAAAACAAAAACATTCTTGACGAAACTGAGCATTTTCCAAATGTTTTTAAACATTTACATTATCAATAGCAACAAACGGGCTCTGGGATTTGTTGACATTAAGAAAAAAATCTGGAATAATGCCAGCCTTGTGCTTTACACAGTTTGTGTCTCTGCTGCCTTTCAGTAGGATCCAGCCTGTCTGATGTTTCCAGTGGTGTTGTGGTCCAGTAGACTGGTGCAGTGGTGTTTAAACAGGCACAGCCTCTCACCATGTAACCCATCCAGCACGCAGCAGGCAGCTCAGCTCGGCGTAGCTGTTTCATCCCGATACCACCTCATCCGTGAAAATCGGCGGAAATGTGAACAAACGTTAGCTGACCTGTTGAGACACACAGCGACGCGAGCGGGGATCGATCCTGGACGCATGAGTCGCCCAAACGGTTATCTCATCAGCTTTAGGCAGCAACACTGACTCACTGATGGAAAAGGCGGATCAGAGGCAGGATTACGATCAGACCATTTGCCAATTAGCACCCGTGGCACAGCACCCACCCAGAGCCTGAGACAGCGGAGGGTCGGGGCAGACAGATGAATAATACAGATAGAGAGGCAGCAGCAAGATAATAATGAGCAGACTGAAAAGATACACCAGCGGCCACTCTCTCAGGCCCCAGCTGGATGTTATACCGAGCAATAAGCCATATGCACGTCCCATTTGCTTTTATTCCTCTTTTTATTTTTGACTTTATATTCACCTCGCTCTCTTCGACTGTGCCTCTCTGTTTACACTTGGTGTCTTCTGGTCATAGAATTGAAAATCTGAGTGAATTAATCACACTACTAAATAGTGACTTGGAGGTGTGCGCAAGCATCCACCCATAGCTTTTAATCAGTGATGCCATTCTAGTAATTATACTTCTGCACCAGGCAGGCTGTTGTGGTGCAAGATGCAGTACAATGTCAGAATCTCATTTTAGCGTGACAGTGAGGCTGAGAAGGGAAAAAAACAACTCAAGGCATAAATTATTGATACTCCAATCAAATTAAAACTGCATTTCCAGGATAACATGTTTCAAAGTAAGGCCTCTTTTGTGAAAAGTGACATGTCGGAACAACGTTTTGGCAGCTGTGTGTTGTGAAATTGTTTATATGCTCTGACCAAACGTCTCCACCAATGGAATTAAATAAAAAGAATCTTGAATAACAGGAAATGCTGCTGTACACAAGACTTCCACAAAATATGTTGCCTTCCTAAGTATTTTGTAGATCTTGGATTAATCCTGTCTCTGAAGTACTTGTATGTAAACTAACTACATACAGTATATGAAACATAGCCCTTATTAGCTGCGGCTGCAAAGCACTGTGTGTGTTTGGGAGAGGCTGCAACCAAACCACCTGTCTAAAGAAAATTAAATAATGCATAATACATGACCTACAGAAATAAAATCTGTTATTCACCGCCACATTACAGCGCGTAGTACAGGGTTAATTTCCTGAAAGGTATTTCTTTTTCACAGTAAAAAAACAAAACACGGAGAATGATGAGATGCTATACTGTCTGAAAGCTTGTATACTGGCTGCAAAAGTTTTAGAAAACACATTTCCATATTTTCTAACTCACTATGCTGTCAGAGCGGTTATCACCAGTGAAAGCAGCCTGGTGAAAACGTACTGATTGAAAATGTCAGTTAAGATACATTATAAGGAATGATGAAAACATCAGAGCACAGACCCAAAAGGAACTGACTGAATTATCTTGCATTTCCTCTCCCACTCTATTTGTCTCACGCCTACGCCTCAGTGAAAAACTTTGAAAGGCTGCAGAAGTCCTTTTTTTGCAACTGCATCCATTACATTCATTTTTATGACCCCCCCCACACACACTTCTGTCCAATCTCTTATCTCTAGTTCAGGTGGAAGACAAGTTAGACATGTTTGCCAACTTCTTATCACATTTAAAATGTCATCCCTCTGATTTAATTATGTCTAATGTGAAATTCACTGCTGCCATCCATAAGTAGCGTGAGAGAAAACTATGACTCATCGGCTGTGTCCAAAATCACTCCTTGGCTAAATCTAAATATCTAGATGTCCTCGCGCTTGCAAACATCTGGAGTGCTGAGGGCTTTCCAAAGTCACAATTCATCAAGTCTGCAGGGGCCTCAAGTGCAATTTCTGTAGACTTTTAGAGTCCGCTGCAGATTCAAACTTCACTAGGCAGCAGCAACAACTTCCCTTAAAGTAACTTAAACACCAAATCCACTTTATTGAGTTAGTGACTTATATGTATAGTCATAGTCACTTTATAAGTACTGAAAACAGCCAAAAGATATGATCTAGAAAGTTATAAAGATAAAGGAGCACTGGAACAACAATATGACAGAGTTATGATATTTAGAGTAGCAACAAATGGGAGATTGATTTTAAATAAACCAGCAGTAAGGTGAAAATGTGATGATTCATCCTGAACCCACAAGCGGAATGAATCACGAATCATTACTGAAAATGCACATAGTTTAGATTAGGGCTGTAACTAACGATTATTTTTCATTATCAATTAATCTGACGTTTATACATTTGATTAATCCCAGGATTGTTTGATCTATTAGATGTCCAAAAAAGTGACATTACAATTTCTCAGAGCTGGTGATGTCTTCAGATTGCTCATTTTGTCTGAACAAGAGTCCAATACCCCTAAAGATATTCAGTTTACGTTGATTTAGAACAGAGAAAAACATCAAATCCTTTAAATTTAAGAATATTTCACCAGAGAATGTTTAGGGTTTTTGGTGGAAAGTGACTGAAATGATAAATTGATTATCAAAACAGTTATCCATAAATTGTTTCAGCTTCTTTTTTTTAATGTACCCATCCGTGATGAAGCAAAATGTTGATGATGCGTTAACCTATTTAGTGTTATGTGTCAAATAGTAAATGAGCAATGAGAGTTTTCCAGCTATTGTGACACTGAATAAGGAAATACAGAGATACAGAATCAGTGATGCTACTGTATTTCTATGGTCACTGACATGTTAAAGAGCACTCAAACATAACATGACACCCCAAAGTCCGTCTCTCATTCAGTAATAAATATTGACCTCTGGGGTTTTCATACCATGGCACTTTCTGTTCTGTGCTTTGATGCTCACCATCACTGACTGGGCTATCTTTGGATATACAAATAAAATGGAGAATTTTTAAATTGGATGATACTCCCCTTTAAATCTGAAATGCTGATTTACCCAGGGGTCATGCCAAGCCGCTAAAAAGACTCTAAATCCACTGGATATTAATGCTTTTTTCATAATGCAGTAGTGTGTGTGTGTGTGTGTGTGTGTGTGTGTGTGTGTGTGTGTATGAGTGGTAAGTGCACGTTTTCCCAGCTTGTGTATACGTGCGCAGCTGTGTGTGCGATTATCGGCGCATTGGGCCTCTTGTTTTCCTGCGTCTGTGCAGTGAGAAGCAGGCATGCTGATGTCTGATCCAATCACTCTCAGCTCTGGTGGGCTGCAGGCCTGAAACAGCGAGAGACGGCGAGAGAAAACAACAGGAAACAGAGAGAGGGATGGAGAGTGTGTGGGCTGTGCATCTATAATAATGTGTTTCGTTTGGGGTATTGTATGTCAGTGTGGTCTGGGCCACTACGTTAACAGTGTAATCTACTGCAGATAACTGCTTCAAGGACCTGCTTAAAATTGGAATAATGACATGCCTGATGGCTCTGCAACATAATCTGCTCTCCATCTCTTTTGACTGTGTTGACTCCAAGGTCTTTGGATGTCTAACAGTGTAATCCAATTACAGATGGAAGTGTTAATATTGTTGTATTGTGCACAATTGTGAAGGAAATATAACCACTGTGGTATTGCTGCTCAAAATCTGTCTTTGTAGAAAACGTAGAAGTCCGTTGATCCAAAAGTTGTTATTATTATTAATTTTTCATGGTCACAGGATAGTAATTGAAAATGAAAACGTCAGCCAGTGTTGTTACTGCAGCTCAGAGGCCTGTACTACGAAGCAAGTAATACGAATGTGGTTATCAACTCGGTAAGACAACCCAGGGTTTCCCAATCGGCTATCACCGCATTCACATAAACAGGGCTATGTTTACAGTATATGACCAATCACAAACATGGACAAGTCCGCTGGCAGCAGAGCGGCATATTTTTCAAACAAAGAGCTAACTGTTATATTAGTGAAACACAAAGTTAAAAGCAACACAGCTGCTAAATGCGGGACGGACGGCTGGCAGAGTCGCTGACTGTGTGAATGAGTAAAAGTTAACAGACTGATAATATCACTGCCCATCATTGTGGGACGAGTAGGTCTGACTATAATTAGGCTACGTGTATTCCATTAAATTAATGTGTTGCTTAGATGTAGGCTATTCTTATGTCGTGTATGACAGTTTTAGACTTATCCTTTCAGCTGCAATCCCGGTCTGTCAAACGGACTTACGCAAATAAAATAATAAATAAATAGTCTACCATAAATAAATATAAAAATATAATTCACAGCAGTAAGTTGGCTTACTTTTATATCTTATAAGTACAACAAGTACAAGGATTTAGTGTTTCAGTCAGTATTGTAGGATGATATCTGTAGCTATACAAAAGCACAATCAAATGGCTCTGATATATATGCAGCCGACAGGAAAAAAATGAAATAAATTAGACCGGAGAGAGTTGACCCTAATGCCATAATGTAAAGTAACACAATACAATGCTACAGTCGGCGGGAGCGCACGACTCTGATGTGTTGCACTGGCAACATACGGCTGCATGATCTGACTCAGATCAGTCATTCCCTCTGACCAGAATCTATCTTTCTCATATAAATCGCAGGGAAAACCAAAGGGCTTCACCGGGTTCTGAACACTCTCGCCTCCTGAGAGACCCTCCCACGATCTGTGCATCGAGCTGCTCTGTAGCAGGTTAGCTGTTCAGCATTAGTTACCATGGCGATCTATCCCAGTAAGAAGTGAACCACCGTCATAAGACTGAAAACCCAGAGTTAAGCCTGAAGTTACCTCGTTAAGCCCAAATCCTGCTTCATAGTACAGGCCTCAGGTCAGGTCAAGTCAAGTTTAATTTATATAGCTCAAAATCACAAATCAAAATTTGCCTCAAGGGGCTTTACAGTCTGTACAACATACACACCGTGTGTCCTTAGACCTTCGATTCAGAAAAGGAAGAACTCCCCCACAAATAACCCTTTTAACAGGGGAAAAATGGAAGAAACCTCAGAGGAAGGGATCCCTCTCAGAGGACAGACAGACATGCAGTAGATGTTGCGTGTACAGGTTGACGATATCACAGTATATACAAATTAAAATGACACCCTTTCTGATACATGTGGATTATGAAATATATGTTAGGAAGGTGGATCCAGGAGGACACCAAGCAACCCCAGAAGCCACCATACAAGACCCTCACAGGACAACCTCCTACCCACCATGGAGACCTGTAAGAGGACAGGCCACAAAAAGAAAAAAAAAGGGAGATAGAGAGCTAGAAGAGTAGTGAAGAGAAACTCACACCGCTCGGAGGCTTAAGAAACGAAAACAGAGGGTCAGAGAAATGCAGCAGTTATTAGAAAGTTTAGAGTGGCAGGACAAACACACAATTTGACAGCTGACCCCCTGTGACATAACTGGTTGAGTTAATTTATTCATTTAAAAATGTAATAATCTACATGTTTATATAAAGAAATTTCCTAGCAAATGCATTACTAACTGATATAAATGCAGTAGAGCTTCCACCTACCCTTTTTTTTACCAAGAGCAATATTTATGTACCTGAAATCGTAGAGCAAATTTGCACTGCCTATTCATTCAATTTGTGTGCACAATCTGTGTGAAATTATCTGATTTACTGATGCAGCAGCTCATCCTGCAATCAGTGATATGGAAGTCTGTCTTGGTGCTTTCTGTGAGCGAAGAAGGGCTTAAAAGACACCTTTCAGAAGTAGAACTGGTCTCATTTTGGCATGTTCAGAAAAGAAATCACAATGTAGAGATACCCATTAATGCAGGAACAGGTTAATTTACCATAACAGCTTAAACCTTGACTAATATTTATTTATGAAATGGTTTACAAAATAAATATATTGAGCCATTAAACAAACTCATGTGACATTTAAGATATGCAAAGAATAAAATGCTCATAAAGAAATACAAGCTACCACAAGATAAATATGAAAAGAAAGTATGGTATGTGGCTACAGCACTCTTTTAATAATGAGCTGCTATTTCCGATGCTTGAACCAATTCAGTGGACATTTATACAGAATACAGGTTAGATTACACTTTTCACAAGACAGTGTGATGGAAATCTTAGAGCTTTAAGTTTCAGGAGACCTGGATGTCTTCCACAGGAATATTTATTGAAGCTCGATCGAGGAGAAAAGGGAAACACCACGTGTGAATCACAGAGTACTGCTACCCAAACCTGAAGATGGTGTCCTGAAGCTCAGTATTCAACCTTTCCCAGAACTACTAAGTTCCGCTATATCCAAACAGGGTTGTTCCTAACTCAGCCTGGCATGTGTGATGACTCTGTTGGATATCGGATCCAAACCAGGAAAGACGTCAAGCTTTGCTGTCCTAACAACAGCATAGCCTCTGTACAGTCTCTCTTATCCAGCGTCTACAACCAGGTGCCAGCCTGTTGTGTCTAAACCCAAATACAGAAGATTTCTAGCTGACCTTGGTCTATCAGGTGCTTAACTTACCTTTAACCTACAAGAGGGAAGTTTAACATACAAGAAGGAAAATTCCTTCACAGACAGATGCAATTTATTGTCCTCAAAGTGGAAAATTCTTCCAAATTTGGGCTAACTCCAACATACTAAACCTGTACACTACATTCATCATAGTCTTGACAATATAAAGGGTTGTATTAACATGTGATATATTGAAAATTAAAGTTGAAGACAAAAAATTTTCTCTGGACAATATAGTTAAATACTGGTACATCCTACTTCTTAAAGAAGAATTTGCTAGCAGCTATAAACCTTCCTTGAACAGGATGTTGGGATCAACGGGTGTTAACAAATGTTGATGTTCAGCCTAATTGATGTGACTGAGCAATCAGCTGATGTTGTTGTGTTGTGTCCCCGACACCTCTACCTGCTCCTGATGATAGCTGATAGTAAAGTAAAAACTTCAGTTTGAATATGCATCAATGCTTTGTTCCTTTTTTTTGGAGTGAATCTACTTTTGTATAATATACTGGAGGGACAGATACCACAGAAAGTTTATGTTGGACCCCATTTACACCGGGTATTAACTTGCGATCTCTATCTGATATCTTATGTCTCTGCAAGATTTGATTGGCTGTATCAAAATAAGGTCTCCATTTACGTAGACAGATACCTGATGAACAGCAGATAGCATGCTTTTTTCTTAAATCTCAGTTAGACTTTAATACCAGGTGTAAATGGGGTTTGTGTTAATCGTCACTGAGTTTGATGGAGTGTGATTATTCAGTGTTTGTATAGCAAGTGAGACAAAGCTTTTTTCAAACTCTTTCTAATATTACAAAATAAATATAGATCTTATCTTACCACTGGACACTTTATTGCACTTGGTCATTATTTAATGTAAAATCTGAAGAGCGCTTTTTTTGGTTTCATCAATAATTCTGACAGATGGCCGAGGTATTCCAAATTCATAAGTGACTCAAAAACTGCAGTCACAGTAGTGGGGAATAGTGCAAATCATCATATTTGTTATTAAGCTGACTCACCTGCCTTCAAAATATGCTTTTGCTTTTAGCCTTAAATGTTTTGTGAATAAAGTCATATCCGATATAACATCTACATCAACAGTCCCCTTGCAAAGTGTGTGAACTTGAGTGAATCCAGGATAACAATGCTTGGTGTGGAGTACTGACACTGAATCATTTAGGCTATCATGCTGAAAGCTAATGTTTGTCAGCTTGATAATGTTTCTGCGTAGGTTCTGACGTTTTAAAAAGACAGTGAAAAGAATAAAAGATTTTGTCCCAACATTTCTCATAAAGAACTGATCCAACTCAGCAAACTAAAGTAATGCATGGTAGGAGTTCCCAAAGCATTGGTCGTGGTAAATCTCATAATGTTTGTATCATTTTTACAGCAATACTTCCTTATTTCATTATTCTACTGGTTTCTCATCATAGCTTCCGTGACCCTTACCTCTCCTTGCCCATTTCATCATTTCAGGCCCTCTGTGTCTCCTCTTGCTTTGATATATCAGATTAAATGTATGAATACATCTTTGAAAAGTTGGAATTCAGTCTGATTGCCTGTACCGTTCTCATTAATACATGAATATGGTTGGTGTGCCTCAACATTAACTATGCATTCTGCTTAAATGAGATGAATACAGAATGGTATTATACTGGTATGAGCATATATGCCACTTTCACCTGGAGCTTTATTTCACTGGTTAAAAAATCTTTGCTTCAGACACTTACTTTTAATCAGACAAAGGTCATGCAGTGTTAGATTGCAGAAGTGTAGGGAGTGGGCAGAAAGTAATGAAGATGTCTTCTCAGGGTGAATGCATACTGAAATAGTCTTTCTCTGGTTGCATTTTTCCACATTTTTTCTTAAACACACTACCTCTTTATATTTATGATGATTATGATTAATTGACGCTGAGCCGTTGCCGAGGTGTGGGAGATCCTGCTCTTCACAGCTTTAAGGAAACCATCCATCAGTCAGACTCTCTCAGGTGATTTGTCTCAAGGTTGAGAAGCAGATGCTGCAGCTTGGTTTGTCTGCCAGTATGGAAACGTCGGGATGAATAACGTGTTCAGGACAAGACAGAGGGTGGGTGGGGGCAAGGCCATGACAGGTGACAAATGGTATTGATAGACTGAGGGATATAGGGGCCGACTGGATGGCTTCCCCATCTCATTCCCCTCTTCTCTTTGCTTCGCCCTGAGAATCGACCCAGGCCTGCGGGCTGACTTCAGCAAGCAGGAGAGTTGGGCATCCTTCAACCCCTGTCCTTGGTATTACCCTGTCACCCACTAATGTGATTTCCCACCCTGCACCCGGCCTACAACTTCTACCCCGTCAGTTTGGGCAGATGGAAACTATTTCGGTGCTTTCAAATATATGCACTCAGGTGCCCTGAAAATGCACCTGTGCTCCTCTTTAAACAACTATATCATCAATCTGAACCAGCTACAGGAAATAACCTCAAAATGCTTAGTTTTATGGATGTATGTTGACACCTGGTAGTCAGCAAGTTACTCATTCTTGGAAAACCAAAAATAAGTAAACAAGGGCAAAAAGCAGTTTAGACTAGAGGTGTAACAGTGCACAATGGCGTGACACTTGGCGATTCATAAATATGACTATACGCATTGTGAAGCACAACAACGGATCACAATATCTGGTCAATTGAATTCTGAATATTAATGCAAGGGGGCACAATAGACCTCATCTTAGTTTGCTTGACTGACCTGTTGTTGACCCTGACATTCACTGGCTGTAGTGATTTAATTCTTGCGAGAAAATGGAAGAGGTGGAAATAGAGCGTGCTCCGTCATACTTTAAGTCAGTTGTATGCCATCGATTTGTTTTTTTCAGCATGGAGGCAAGAAAAGAGAGACATGGTTTTGGACCAAACAAGGACTATTTGTAAACTCTGTCTGTGCACTATGGCATGCGCTATAGCAGTCGGTGCCTGATTAATTAACAACAGGCCAAAAAGAAAGAGAGAACACAAAGCACACTGCAAACTGACATTTTCAGTTTTCAGTAGTCCGCGACGAAGGATAAGCAAACTTGTCGTCCCATATGCACTATAGATGCAGCCCTCCAGAAAGCTGAGAGAGTCACAATAACCACAGATGGCTGGACCTCGCACGGCTATCCAGAATATCACAGCCCGCATCATCTACTGCCAGTGGGAAATGGTGAGTTTCGTTTTCCAAACGTGCGTGATGCTTGAATCATTGCTAAAGGTGCTGATAATGAATGGGAGTTTGGAACAGCAAATCAGCCCACTGCTGTTGGTACAAACAACCCTCAGACTGCCACAGCATAAACTAACGATTGACGTAAGCATCCGGTGGTATAGTACATTCCTACCTCTAACAGCAACTCTTGTCAGCCAAGAACTGCAACGCAACACACAGGACATTGATACTGTGGATGGAAACGAAATCAGTAATGCAGAGGACATTATAAAATGGCTCAGTCGTCCTAAAACAGCCACCAGAATGCTGTGCCATGGGGAAGAAAACAAACAGTGTTGCTGATTTGGATGTACCCCTGACCTAGTGTCCGAAATCAACTTTCTGATTCACTGCACAGCTATATTTTTTAACGGCCAAAATAACAAATTGCCTTTTTGTTTAATATATTAATTTGTTTCAGTACATTTCATTAAGATAATAAGGTATTGACAGCATTTTGGTACAAACATTTACCCGCCAGTGTGGCAGATCTCTAGCCTGGCATCGTCAGACTAATTCCAAAATGTGTATTAGTCTGGAACCTCACAGTTCATTTTTGATTTCCAAGGGGCGTTATTGACCGGCGGAGACAACCAATCAGAGCAACGAAACGTTGTCCTGTTGGACAGTACGTCCTGTCAGAAGTTCGGCAAACACACATTTCTTATCAACATAGAGTTTAAGTGCAGTTGTTTGTTCTTCTTTTAGAGAACATTTACCGTCCAGTCCGTTTAATACTGCAGCTGTCGCCGGCCGGAGAACATGGCAGCACCATCTTGGATATTTAAAATAAGATACCTGAACGGCGTTTCTCTTTGTCAGCCATCGTATTAAACCCGCCTCGTACTAGATAAAAGCTTGTGATTGGTTACCCTGATAAATCGGCAGAGAAATCAGTTTGAATGGGAGAGGGGCCAGACGTATCTGCCAGAGCAAATGAAACATGAGCTCGCAGAATCGTCTGGTTCCCAGGGTAGCAGATCTCCAGAAATTCACTTAAATAATTTTTTTCTGGTGTTTTGCTGTTTTCCACCTCTGCTGCATGTATTGAGATGCGACTGACTTGGAAATAGGGGAGAGTACAGCAGGAGCCAGTGCCACAGCCAGTGACAGTCTCACAGATGATCTTAGATACACAGGGAAGGCTGAGCTGAAACACCATCCTGCAAAGAGGACCTTCTCGGGGACTCACTTTCACTCCCATTCAGCCAGCAGAGTCCAATAGAGCAATAGACCAAGAGATAGACATATACAGGAAAAAGACTCCTCTCCCACTCACCACTGAAGTGCTGGAAAGAAAAGTCTCACATTTCTTCCATGCCTGCGCCTCTGGCAAAAGGATATCTTACAGCTCCTGTTACCTCTGTTACCTCCAGTGAGCATGTCTTTTAGACAGCAGGAGAGATTTGAAATGTCAGAGGTCTAAACTGTTGCCTGGACATTTCAAAATGCAGATTTTCATGTTCTAAGCCAAAAATGTCAATGAGTTCCTTTGAAAATGCTTACACTGGGTTTTGTGGCATGGCCAACCCAGGTGTTTTTGAAGTTTGATAAAGGCTTTTCAACTAAAGTTCAGACATTTGGCCCTCTTCTTAATGAGGACATTGTTTATACACCAAGGACATTCTGATTTAGGCAATTTTATTTTTCATTTTAGTTTCAAGCTGGTAGTATATGGTTTTGACCTTTTTTACGGGTTATGACAACATTGTACTATCCAAAGTACTTGCTGGGAACATGGTGACGTCGCCAATATAAAGACAAGCGGTTCTGACTGAATTAAAGTTAAACAAACCTACAGGTTAGACAAACTTAACTGGGAGAGAAAATACAGGCAAACGGTATATTTATTACCCAAACTGTCTGGTTTAAACACTCATCACAGTTTATAGACCAACGTCTTGGTCCAACTTTGACCCACTATACTGTGCTTATTTACAGCCACCCGGATCATTTGCACAATCATGTGTTTTGTTTAAATGAAAGAAAGAGGCACTCCTCTCCATCTCTTAGCTTTGATCAGTGTTGAGGGTGTTTTCCTATCAATTCAACCCTCTGTTGTTTCAAATGACATTGCTTCATGAGGGATTTGGATAAGCATGAAATGCTTGTGTTCAGTTTATTTGAAAATAAAAAATAGTTTCAAGGAAGGGTACGAAACAGTCCCCAAAACGAAGAATGCTTCTTTCAGCCCTCCGTGATTGATCAAACCACCTTTTCATTTTTCCTCTTTTCACTTCCTGACACATCCACTCTGTGTGTGTCAGTCTCTGACTCCCTAAACTGCATCTATTATTTACAGACTGTGAGCATCCTCAAGTGCCCTCCCCGAGGCCATGTCTTACTACAGCGCTAGAATATGGATTCTGGTTCTGGTGTTAATGAGTTACTGCTGCAGAGCAAAGGAATCATCATGTGTAAGCCAAACGGTCGATTTTATGTAGTTTATTTGAGTTTGCTTTGGCGCTGTGTTCTGCCCCTCTGTTGCAGTTAGTTTGTTTTCCTCTTCCATCTCTTCTGTGATAAATACCCCCCCACTCTCCCCCTGCATTTAAAATGTATTAGGATCTTATCTCAGCTAATATATCAGTTGATCTGATTCTTGTAAGCCATTTGAGTTGTAAGGAAAGACAGAGCAGTGGATGCAATCCTGGTTTATATGTTTTAAAAGCTGATTAAAAACCCTGGGTGTGCTCGCTGGTGTCGATGCAATGTCTCCCCCTGGACCCTTTCAGCTATTAGAACCAACATAAAAAAATACCACAGGAGCTCTCTAATGGTGCGGCCTCTGGCTTTTTCCTCTTTGCTCTTATTTATACAATCTCATATATGGATAACCACAGAGCAACAGAAGGTTCAACGCCCTTAAAATCCCAAAATAAAAATGGACTTGAGTATTTAACTGAAGCCTCCTGCCTCGCTCAGATTTGGAGCTTCATTTGGACTGTGAGACTAATCAAATGTTTCTTCTTCTGTTGTTCGTGTTTATTGACTGTTCAAATGCACGGTGGTTGTACAATCATAGCTTAGCAACTGTAACTTGGCATGGCAGAACTGTCAAGCTGTAGATGTATAATAAGAACTGTATACCGGACTCTGACGTGTCCTCCAGTCATTCGGATGAAAATTGGTCAGCCAGTGCATAAGGCAAACACGTTTTCTCGCTTCATGGTTCATAGATCTACTGCACATGCGTATCATTGTTTTTCTACTTGGTCCCACCAACTCAGTCCTGCTCATAAACTGGAAGAAGACATGCTTTAGGAAATTTTTGCCAATATAAAACATTAATGGTTAAATATATATATATGAAGAGGTGTCTTGACAACAGCTTTTACAGATTACTCGTTTATGAAAATTGTCTCTGGAGCAAGTGCTTTTTTATTATTTATTGCATTTAGGGATGTTTGCCCAACATGAGTTTCCCTAAACCGATTCTGTATGAAATCAAGGTCATAGGCATTTCGAATGGTGAATTTTCATATGTATGTTGCAGGCTTAGCAACAGTTACTTAGTGGGGTGGGGTCTAACACAAAAAAAATCAATTGATAATCTGAATTGTAGCAGCATGCTTTTAGTATTCCAGGCAGAAAAGAAGAATAACAACTTTAAAGATGCACAGTGTTTTTCCTCTGTCTCTCGGCAGGTAATGAATCAGGCATATAGTTCAGCTGAGGCAGCAGACAGTACAAACAGGACTTCATCCACTCTATCAGTCACCCACATCCCTTGAGCTCGCTTACAAATGTTTGTCCCATCGTCCGTCTGTGTGTTTGTGCGCTTGGGTTTGTGTGTTTCCAAAGCAGGCACTTAAGTGAGACAGATCCATTATTAATCTTCTCTGCCAGCCAGGTGGCTACTTATTTCCATCCTTTATTTCTTTTATTCATAAATGTGTAAACAATGTGTAGGTATTTGGGTGACTCAGCTTCTATGTCTCTGTATTTATGTAAATTAGGCCTTTTTACAAAGTTGCATTCGAGGAATTGTACTTTTAAGGACTTTTCTTTCTGTGTGCACTTCTTGCCTGTAGGCTTCTTTTACTGTTTTATTAAAAGAACTTTAGAATCAAACGGCAGTTCAACAGATGCACCGCTGTATGCTGTGATCATTGATATTCCCTTTCCCTTGTCTTTATTGAGTTTACAGTTATGGGGGAGACAACGGTCAAGCTTTGTCTTTGTTTACTAAAGGCCCGTCTACAGAGCCAAGACGGGTGTTAGCAACAGCAAGAAAATTACATTAAACAAGGGTGTGGGAGACTCGAACAGGAGATGGAGCAAGGAGGTGAAAGAGTAAAACAGGGGTGGACTGAGGAGTCGGAGGTGTGTGTGTGTGTGTGTGTGTGTGCGTGTGTGTGTGTGTGTGTGTGTGTGTGTGTAACTGAAGGTTGTGGTGTTCCCTCTAGCTCACCCCAGCTCATTAATTTTCTCATTTAGTCAGAACAGTGGAGTGTGCAAACAAGAACGGGGGGTCTTGCCTACTAATGAGGACAGGAGGAGACAAGCAGACAGCTTTTACAGTGTGTCTGTGTGTGTGTGTGTGTGTGTGTGTGTGTGTGTGAAAGAGTGTGAGAGACAGAGAATGTGTGAGGGATGAGGATAAAAAAACAAGCATGTTAGAGGGAGGGATGGCCATGAAGTGGAAGAAGAGAAATGTGTTTTTGTTTGGTTATGAATGGCGTAAAGGGCCTCACTGGGCAAAAACTAAAGATCATTTTCATTATCAATTCATCTATATATTATAATTTGTCCAATTAATTGATTAATCTACACTATATGGCCAACAGTAAGTGGAAGCGCCTGTCCACATACGTTTGGCCTGGGCCTGTTTTTAAATTGTTATTTTTTTGGATTCCCCTTTAAAGAAGTTAGACATGACATTTTGAAATCCAGTTTCCAAAGACAGAAGAAAGCCCAGGAGCCACTGTTTTAGGCAACAGTGTGCTTCCCAACAGCTTGGCAAAGGCCCTTTCCTGTTTCGACATGACAATACCTCCATGCACAAACTGAGGTCTGTACAGAAATGACCATCTGTATGCTCAGCACATTCCCAACAATGATAGCTTCAGCAAAATATGGCTAAATACAATCTCTCTGGTGCTTTTAGTGGAATAGCATGCATGATAGCAGCCTCCTTTCAAACCTGCTGGTTGGCGAGTGTTTGATATTTAAAAGATGAAATATGAAGAACAGTTTAATCTGACAGTATGCACCAATGTTAAAAGTTACTGTAAATATCAAGACTGCATCTAATAGTTATTATTGTTTAATGGGTAGATTATTTTTCCTGATCATTGACTGATTGTTTGGTTCCATCATAATTGAACAGTCCAAAACCCAATGACAATCAATTTACTGGGATATAGATCTGAGAAAAGTAGCACATTTTCCCATCTGAGAAGCTAGACTAGACATAGAATATTTGACATTTTTGCTTGGACTTATCGACTTATCCTTCCAGCACTAGCAGATATAGCACTACAGTACTAAAAAGAAGCCACAGTGTCTACGGCCTAGTGCCGTCCCCAAAGCAAGACTTTCAGAATTGATTCAGAGTCCGCACTGCTTGTGTACGACATTGTGCTGCCCTCCGTTTCCTTTACCCTTCTCTACTTCCATGACAGTTAATTCTTTTGGTTAGGTCATTTTGAGATAAGACCTGGTTTGTAAAGGTTACATCCTGCTGTGTTGTTGCTTCTGCTTTGCTCTGTGTACGCGGCTAAAAAAGAAAACTGCTGACTCAAATCATATCCTTTTAGGGCGCAGCCATACTGTGGCCCATAGCTGTTGCCTTCCTCATGTCTAAAGCTGCTGGGATCTATTTCTGTAGAGATGCATGTCCAGACACACATTGACTTTTGTTGTTTTAGCCTTGGTTTGTGAAAATGTACAGCTGTTTGGACTGTCCACTGCTTTACGTGGGTCAGTTGATTAAAAAAAAACCCTCCACTGTCCTTTTTGTGCCATGTACTGTATTTGACAGTGCACTGTGTTTCAATGCTGTGTGTTGTGTTCAGTGTGTTATTTTTAATTTGTGTAAAATCACCAGTACTTTATTTAAGCAGCCAATTAAGGGCAGCAGACGTCTTCATTTGCTCACAGACTTTCCTTTGCTTGTACTTTTTATCATTCTCGTTGAAAAAAAATCCAACACATCTTTGAAACTTTGATTTATAGTTTTCTGTTATGAAAAAAGCGATATCTAAAGAAATATCTTGTGTGAGAAGCTCTGGAAGACTGGCAGCCGCACCTGATGGAGCTCAGACTGTTTTAAAAGGCATCGCCCTTAGGAAGGATCTCCAGTCCGTCCCTCTTTTAGCTGATGTCACCCGCAGCCTAAAACCCCACGACCCTGCATGATGCATAATCAAATTCCGTCTCAGTCTGATAAATGAAAATCAGCCAGACAGCCATTCATTACATTGTACAGGTAGCCTGTAGTCTGCTTATTTCATGGATAACCATCATACCTCAGGGTTATGTGCTATCACTAGCCAGCACCACGTGGTCTGTCTGTGTGTGAGAAGGGAAATTAGTTTTTTTTAGTTTAATCATGGTGGACAGATTAACTCTACGAGGGTCTATTATTGCTTGACCCTTGTTGATTGAGAGACTTTGGGGGTAACTGAGTCAGAGCGAGGGTTAGAGTGTAATTTACTTTTTGATTTAAAGCATTCAAAGGAGGAGCCGTTATTTTCAAGTGGTGACATAGTTACTGCACCATTTTGCGATGTCTTCTTGAGGGAAACATGGGCTCCAATAAATTAATTGCTTTCACCATCAAATGCACTTGTTGGTGGCACAAGTTAAACTGGGAACTTGCCAGTGTGGAGTTTGTTCCTGTTATGATTGTTGCCATGCGAATGTGCAAAAGTGTAAGTAACACATGAAGACACATTCACAGCATCCACTGTAATTTAGCAGTTTTCTAATTTTTATTGCCATGTTAACAGTTTGGCTTTAGAGAGGCAACTATATATCTTAAAATCTGTGTGGATTAATTTTGATAATTGATTTATCTTAATTGAACATCGATTCCCAAGGTTCAAGGTTGATCTTGGCATCGATGCCTTTGTTCAGTGAACATGTGTACTATTGCATTAAATTTTGCAGACTGTGGTTGCTTGTTATAAATGCTGCAGTTTGGGCTACACAATGTGTAAATGCACAGTGTTGTCTACATTATTAAAACATACACAAAATCCAATGAACTTGAAATGGAGCGCATGCAGTATAATAGCTTCTTACCTGTCTCACCATTTCAGTTCCCAGAATTAATTGAGTAGTTTTTCCATATTTATACAATATTGCTATTTATCTGATGCAATCTTCAATAATCTAATTGAAATGGATGGAATCAAAATTGAATGTGGAAGAGCCTGGCCAATATCCAGTCCTATAAATGGTCAATAAACACACAAATAAATAATGACAATAGTCATTATTTGCAGCTGTACCTTGGTGAGTCTTTGACTTTTGATCTCGCCCTACCAACAGGTCTAAAATGTCACCTCATCCAACACCTATATTCATGACAGAATACCTCTAAAACTACTTGGCCAGTCTGTGCAAAGCTCGACTGAGCTTCATAGCCGCAGAGCTGCTGTAAACTCAATAAAAGAGCAGGTAAACAGGGTTCAGTCTCCCAAATTGAGGTGGCATATTAGACTTGGGCGGGTTGGAAGGCATACCTGATTATAAGCCTGAAAGGTGAGCGTGGTAGCTTGTGTGTGAGCAGAAGATGGAGTGCTTTTTATTTTGTGTGTGTGTGTGTGTGTGTGTGTGTGTGTGTATACAAATGCCTGCAGGTGCTTTGTAATTCACAATCTGTGCTGGCCATAAAAGCAAAGGTTTAGGGAAGGAAGGAGAGATCTTCTGAAGTAGATTTCTACAGAATGACAGAGAAGCAATATCCAACGTGAGTGGCTGAATACATATTTACAGCAAATTGAAAAAATGGTTTCCAAAGTAGTTTTAAAAGTGCTGGTGCTGATGCAACTCCCTGCCTCTTATCACCTTTTCCATTTTTCCCACATGTTCATTTTCCAGAGAAAAGCACATATTTAAGTGCTCTTTGTGTCTGTCCTATCTCACAAATGTGCTACTGACGTAATACAGCTCGTGTGGCGATTCCCCCCTGTTTTCTTTTTTTCATGTTTTTTGGTGCACTGTATGAATTCATCATAAGTAGATAAATTGAATCCGACTTGGATTAGATTCATTTTTTTTAGATATAAGCAATATTTGATGGATATACCTATTTTTTCTTTTTCTTTTGTTTCTGTTTTTCTTCTTTTTGGAGGGATGTTTTCCTCTGTAGACAGATTTTGTGAGAAATTATAGACAACAGTGTATTATACCATACTTTTACACAATATATTGTAGAATAGAATAATTTGAAAGATGCTATAATCAAATAAAAATTCTGCCACAGTCTGGATGTGAAAGTGCTGTATGGAGGAGCTAGGTAAATCCAGCTGGAATGATGATTAAACCATCAAACTCCATGATTCCTTGCCTTGTAATCAAACATATGTTAATGTAAAAGTTGAATTTCTGCTTGAAATGCGATCGAAACGTGAGGTTTTAATGGAAAATAAAATAAAAGGAATTTCATAGAGCAGATGCTTGTGGCTTTTACTTTCCATTTAGTCTCAGATAACAGCACAGCCCCAAAAGACAGACTAAATTTAACTGAAAAGCTTTCATTTTTGTAGATTGCAACCTTAACTTTAATGGTATTTGAAGACAATATTTTCAACATACATTTATGTGTAAAAGAGCTTAAAAAGTGAAATCCTTTACATACATTAATACATCTGCTCTATTCGATTGGTTTTCATTCGTCCATCAAGCTCCTGCAGTGCTGCTGTTGACCCTTCTCTCTGACCCTTATGTGGCAGAAAGCAAAAAAAGATGCAGTTTCCCTACAGGGTCAAAAGAGCCATCACATTATTATAATTTCATACCTATTTTAAAAAAACAGATGGATGAGCATCTTTTTCAAGCAGCCTACTCTTTCTGAATGTATAGTGGAGTTGAGTGGTTCTCTGTTGGTTATTTACAAAAGAGCAGGGCTGTTATAAGCAACAGACGGTGTAGAGTTGGATGTGTGTGGAATACCTCAATCCTCTGATACATAAAACTGAGAGCCAGCCAGAGGGAGAGAGAGAGAGAGAGAAAGTCAACTATTATGCTCTGTCTGTCTCTGTCCCAGAATAGCAAACAGAGCAGAATGGAGCAGATGATTTGGATTCCTTCCTAATCCAAACAGCATTATTGGCATTAATAAACGTGTCTCCAAAAAGCCTTACGTATAATCAGCTTAATATTAAAACCAGTGCAAGTGAACACAAGACACAAGGTTCTCTAATGCGGGTAATGACGGTTTAGTGCCACCCACTGAAATGAACCGATGAGAATCTCTGTTGACCCCTCCCCTTCTGCTGTTGACTTTGCTCTCCGTTTTACAAGCGCAGCGAAGCAAATAGAGGGGATTTGCTTTTCAGGACATTTATTACATTGTTTAAAGGAAGGTTTTTTTTTTTTCTTGTGTATGTGACTGAGCAATCATCAGGTGCTCCACTGCTATGAGTGTCTGTAAAAAGTGAAGGTGTCCTCATAAAAGTAACGCCGACTTGCAGAAATTACTACAGAGGTAGAGGGTCCGGTTTCTTCTGTATTCCAGCTGATCAGCCTGATTCGCAGTCAGCCTTGGAAAGTGTGTTTGACATGGGTTAACATGGACTAAAGTTGATGTGGTACAAATATGGGTCTCCCGATTTATGTAGCTCTTTCCACAAATAAAGAAAACAAACAAAAAAAGCTTAATACTGGCTTATTTGACGCTCTGTGTGGAAATGTCAGAGGTCCTTTGCTTCCTTTGCTTCCTTTTGACCCAGCTGAGAAGTCAGTATATATGTAAAACTTCCATTGCCTTCCAGTGCTCTTTTAAAGAAACTAAAAATGATATTTTACCTTATCCATTCCTGATCCATCTCAGATTCTTTAATTGTTTGTTTCAGGTGCACCCGATGTCAACAACACCCCACAGTGTTGTGAGGGAGCGGCAAGTGAATTGATGAGTGCACAAAATACCTACAGCAAGCAGTTTTAATCAGTGATATAATGTCTGTGTACAGCAGTGAACCATGTCAGCAGAGCTGTTGGGGTTTGAAAACGTAGTTGTTTTGCATCTACTTTTCATTACTAAATAACAGCTTTTAAATATATATATATAAACATTCAGAACAAGATTAGAATTTAATATTATAAATATAACTAAATGTTGTTTCTAGAGCAGCAAAAGTAATGTTTACAGCAGCAAGGACACTATATAAACTCAATATCTCACTGGAAACAAATGTAAAATGTCATATAATAAAAAACATAATATTCCTGACATCACAATACTGAGTGAGAACACTGACATCAGTCAGTGGCAGTCCTTCCTCCTGCCTTCTGTCCTCCTCCCTCTGCTGAGGTGATTCACTGCCTGCAGGTACTCCTAGTAGAAGGAGGAGGGGCTGGTTTGCCTTAGCTGCAAGTCTACAAGAATTTGCCAAATTTTAAGATACGTTGCAAACTAAGATAAACAGTTCAACTACAGACGGACAGCCTTTGTTATAGCTTGTGTGTACAATTTGCTATTAGCCGAGCTAGATTGGGTAAGACATGGCGGCGGTGGATGAGAGATGTTTACATGTTTCTGCTTGTTGAACAGGTGTATTGATTGTATTGGCTTTTTACTCTCCAAGGATTTATTGCCTTAACTTACAATAACGAGGGTAGTTGTCGTCAACTCGAGTGATCTTTGAGTTATCTTCATTACACCTGGTTCACTTCACTGTCTCCACCGACCACTGCAGCCTCTCTGCTCTGCTGTTCTGACTTCGATTTGTTTGTCTGTGTGTGTGTGTGTGTGTGTGTGTGTGTGAGTATGTGTGTGTTGTGTTGTGTTGTGTGTGTGTGGAGGAGCTCAGCACTTACACAGAGAGAAAAGGAGAGGCATCAGCGTGATAATAAATTGAACCAAAACGTTAAAAAGCACAGAGAAAAGGACGGAGAACGTTGGAGCTTATCGATACCGCGCTCTTTAATAATTAGCCCCGGGCGCCCGTTTAATGCTGTTTTTTAGTACCCATCCCTAGGCAAGGCGAGGGGAAGAAAAAAAACAAACAAAAGTTGCAGAGTGTGGGGCACCAAGGCCACAGTGGCGATTTTCAGAAGGGCACCAAGGCCAGACATCGGGGCCGTCGTGGCTGCCGGTGAAACTCCTGCCCTGAGCACCAGTGAAGGAAAACTGTCACAAACGCTGTTTTCATAACACAGAGCTAAGTCCCTGTCCCTGTGCACACCTGGCCTACTGCAGGCTGCAATTTGTGGCAGAATTACCTGACAGGACATCCCACAGAAACATATTATAAACATAAAACATCTGTAGTTGACACTTATTTTTTGTGTTTTCCATTGCTAAGGGACGAAAGAAGTAGGGGTACAAGCTGAACATCTGATGTCTTCCTCAAGCTGATGAAAACAAGTTTAGAACCAGCAACATATGGCTCTTTGTTAGCTTCTCTGTCTGAAAAGGGGTTTGAGAAGAATCATTGTGTAAATGACTTCAAGCAGCTCAATATGGCTTCTCACTACACACTAATAACTCTTTTCAGCAGCCAGAGATAAGGCCCATCATTTCTCAGCTACTATAGTCTCTGCTTTTGTCCTCTTCATAGATTGAGCGCAGAGTAATTAATTTGTTGGTGGTTGCTGAAGGGAAAAAGGCTCCCTGGAGCTTTGTCATGTTTCAAGGTCTCTTTTAAGCCGAAGTTCCCTTAAGCATCTTTCAAAATAAAATCCTTTCACTTCATATACATTTTTTGAAAATATATTAGACCAAAACCTTTTGCATATTCATGTCAAGCGCCTTAGTTGTAAAAACAACAGTGGAGTCTTGGTACAGTGGGAGCTCTGGATTTGTGTCTGACAACGCAGGTGAGTTTGTTGATTGGGTGAGAAACGAGATGCTAGAAGTAAGTCTCCCGTGTGAGAGGGCTGCTCGGCTAACTGAATACATTAACTTTTTTTTAAGTGGGGTGTTCTTTGAGTACAAATGAATACTTTGAGTATAAACTCTTCATTAAATCCTCAAAGTGCTTTGATGGCGTGTCTATATTCTGCGCTGCGTGGTGTTATAATTATCCAGGGAGTAGCATTATTTAATCACAGAGGGAACTTTTCTGAGGAAGGGAAATGTAGCATGTTGTAATGCAACTATGGAAACAACATTAGAGCTGATTTCTCGGCCTAGTTAAATATGGTATTTCCCGGGGACTTTACTGAAGCCTGTGTGTGTGGCGACTGGGATCTGGAGACAGAACAAGGACTTTCATGCAATTCTGTAAATTAGTAGCTAATGTTTGAGCCAGAATTTGAGGGAGGCGGGGTCAAATTAGCCCAATAGTTTCTAGGGGATCACTGCTCCATCCAAGTGGGTCAATAAACAACACTGAAAACTTTACACCCATTAAGTGTCACACAATGATATTAAGATGATATGAGAATTGATAAAAGTATAACAAGCTTTTGATTCCTCTGAACAGACAATATTTGGGAAAATTTAAAAATCTTGGAGAAAAATTAGGATGATGCTTAACAAGGGTTTAGCTGTTCCACTGACAAATATTTTAAATAAAATAAGCAGAAATAAAAAATGAGATAGAAACAGTAAAGTATTGAAATCATTATGCACAAGAAATAATAACACTAACAGGCACTAAAAGTAAAAAGTAGTATCAACCAAACTGCAGCAATGGGTTTCTCCAAACTCAACAGGCATTCAGGAATAGTATCCGCATGCCAGGGTATACAGGTTTGTAGTAACGAAAGGATCACAGCAGCGAGCACATTCAGATGCGGGACGCCCTGAGGGGAAAACGTGCCAGTCGCCCCGCAACATTGTTGCACGCTAACAAAAAAATTTTATACAGCATATAGAATCTTAAAATGAAAAACCTATTCACAGCGTTGATTCTGGCTTTGATTTTATGGGGGAGAGTCTGGCACAGGGAGGTTGTAGTGATGGGATATTTAATGTTTTAAGGGGGTCATTATCTCAGTGGTGTGCTCTGGCTCAAACCCTCTCAATGCTCGGTCACTGATATGATACAGGAAAACAAAGCCTTTCATATTCATGCTGTTGTCCTCTTCCCCCTTTATGGCTCACATGACTAACATACAGGGAAGTTTATACAAGATTGTGAGCACCCAGAGAGCGTATATTCCAGTGCATGTTCTGCATACATTTGTGCTCCTTGAAATGCAGTAACGGTTTAAAACAAGCACTCGCTGATTAAAAAGTCTTGCAGCGATGCACCAACAGATTTGATTAGCCAAACACAAATGCATACTTAAATCAGCGCACACACATTCACACACGGACACAGCGTGACAACAGAAAGAGAAAGCAACACAAACCTAGACCAACAAACAAGTCCGCAGCAGGAGAAATCTCACCAGCTCAACATCCCATCAATAATTCAACAGCCACTGGCGTGAGAGGCAACACGAAGAAGAGAATGAGAGGAAGGAGAAATGCGAGAGAAAGAAAGAGGGAAATGACGAGGCTGGGAAAAGCAGAACAGGGGATGAAAGTGAAGGATGACTGAGAGATGCAAAATGGGAAGCATTTGCGTAATGTTATTATTAGAGGCGGGGGTTTGCCTGCAGGGAGACGTATCGTCTGGTCTCTGAACTGATCATCATTCTGTCCTCAGAGGGGTTGACCTCAGTGCACAGGCTTATATCCTATTAGTCCAAATCTCTCTGCCATAATTAGTCTCTCACCAGCCATCTGACCTCTGCTCACTACATCTGCATAACTCCAATATAGTTGCCTTCACTCCTGTACTGTGCCTCACCTCAGACTTGAAAACATTTTCCCAATGTGTTAGCGCTGGGCTTGCTAATCAAAAAAGTAATATCTGCACATTATTCTTTGCTGTTTCTCCAATTTTAAATATTTCTTGCCTTAGAGCACTTGTTGTTGCTCATTGTGCTGCTGAATCTTTTACAGCCTGCAAACCCTCCCTTACCATCAGAAAGCTGGATAACGCTTTTCTTATTAGCTTCTGTGTGAATGATCAGATACCAAGCAAACCAGGTCCATCTTCTTTCCTCTATTTGTGCAATAAAATCAAAACAGAACACGTCTTCCATCTAAAGAAAGTACAGTTTTTACAGTTTAGACTGTGCGGTGACGTCAAAGATAACCGTCAGGAAAAGGTTTTTAACTCTGTCCTTTTGAATTTTTTCAAAAGTGAATAAACTTCTACTCATTACTGGAAAGAGTTATGTTATGGTTACACAATGCTCAGTAACTTTACCATCCAGCTATGGCTGCCCAACAAAAGTCGATTCCAGTCATCAGCCGGAAAGTTTCTGAGTCGACTTGCATCTTTTTTTATTCATCGAGTTGTCGTACACAGAACAATGTAGAAGCACCCTTTACAAACCGAGTCTTGTCTCAAAATTACCAGACCCATTCATGTATGTTGGCTGTGCCGACATCATAGTGTGAAATATTTTGTGAAGTAAGTTTTACTGCCGCTGTTACTTTTTAAAGTAATAATTCCCTAAATCTCCAGTTGCAGTGGAAAGATACAGACAAGCCCTCACTTTCACCTCCATTGACTGAAATCCTGTAGGCAATGACTTAAGGCATTTTCAGTGGTGTAACTGGGAAACTGGGCTTGCATTCATTGAAGTACATCATAAAATTGTAAAGTTTAATGCAACTTCAGCAATATGCTGCCTTGCCTTTGACACAGCTCCGCTGGGAGCCACCGTCTCTTCGCCTGTCTGTGGCACAGTAGCCTCCAGGGTTGATATTCTATTACTCGTGACTTGTAACCAATCAGATAGTGCTGCGGGTTGGACATAGAGCGTGATTACAGAGTGGTGACTACAGGCTGAGGGAGAGAGAGCTCCATCAGAGCCAAAGAAGCACATTCTTAAATTGATTTAACTCAACCCCCCAAATAATGATCCAAACTGTGAATCAAAACCATGATATGATCCGACCCATGAGTTTTGTTATCTGTTGCACCCCTAATATATACTGTATATTTGTAATAATCATAGGTGGTGTATTGATAAAGGACATCAGTAATAATGTTGAGTATTATAATATAACTAAAGACCAAGATGTATAAATAATAAAAAGCATGGACCAATGAACAACAAGCATATGGCAAATTAATATACCAAAGATGAGTCATTCGGTACACGGTGCATTACAAACTACAAAGACACTTTGAAGATTGTCAAAAGATGTTCTTGGGGGATACAATATGTAACAATGCTACTTTGTATCCTGATTGTGTGGATGATGTTCTTTTTATTCCATCTCCAAAGCCTAAAACATTTGTCCAACAAAGTTGCCCGACAGGTACAGTAACTAAGGGGAACAGTGGTTAATTTGTTGGTGGTGGACCAAGTGTTTATTTTGTGTTCCTTTCTGATCAGTGATAATAGTAGGCTATGTGTTCCACAGTATCACCTCTGGTTGTACAAATAAACCACTATTCACACCGGATTATTATGAAAAGTGCACCTCCTGTGGTTTTTGGATTTGCCCCCAAGTGTGTTGTGTGGTACATTTGCATGGAATAAACAAATTCCCATTTTGACAGTTCACTTGCTCTCCAAGAGATGATGGATGATTTTAATATCACACCTGCTGATTAATGATTTAAAACTCGTCCAAAGTGCATGTTTGAGATTTTTCCCCCTTTTCCCCTTACCCTAATAAAAATCACAGTCCCAAATACCTACTGTTTCTTATTACACTCAGTGTTCCACAACCAGTCCAGACAGAGCCTGTGTTTTAAATTTCATCTCTGAGATCTGGGGCCGCTGGTGACATGGGTCGGATTAGATCCCCCTAAAATACCCTGGCCAATTAACACCCACCTCCTGTAATTTGTCAGTGGCTAAAATGCCACCAGGAATGATGAGTTTAGTAACTGTGGAGCATGTCAAATATTTCATTACCCAGCTCTCTCTGGAACACTAATCTCCTTGGAATGGGGTTAGTCTGTGTTTAACTCAGATTTACTGCCCAGATCTATCCTTGGAGGACAGTAATGCAGGGTAGCCCAAACAAGTTTGTACTGAGCCTGTTGGAAATGTAAAAAAAGTTCCTTACCAAATGTTATCGTTTAGCAGTTTGTCCTTTTGATGGATTTGAGCCTGCTCTTCCTTTTGGTTTCAATCCTGTGTAGTTAGTTGAACCTCTTGACTTGGTGCGCAAAAGGTTATCAAAACTCTCAAAAGTTTCCCTGCAGCCTCAATACATGTTGACCCTTGAAGAGGAAGCCAACCAGTCATCTCCTGAGGTTACCACATAATAAAGCAGTAGAGTCTTTTGGCATCTTCGGACACATAGATAAATGAGTCATTGGAAAATCGAATGGGGAGGTACAGATTAAAAAAAGAAAAGGAGGGGGTTAGGGTTTGGCACTACTACAAGGTAATGCATACATTACAAAAAGAAATTGCATCTGGACCAATGAACCTTCCTGGGTAGTTTGACCTCATGTTGACTTTGTGCAAGGGCAAGAGAGACAACTCACTGTCTCAGGCAGCAGCACTATTTGACTTTCTTTGCTACTTACTTTACAATAAAGGCCTTTAACATATACTTTCAGTCAAAGACTTACCTATTGTGGCACCTTAGGCCATCCACAATAAAGGCTTTTTTGCTGAGTAGGTGCACAGCTGTGGTCACTCAACCCAGCCGTCCAAGGGCTGACGTTAAATCTGCTGTTGCCGGAGTGTAATTACTTGCCTACAGCCCAGTGCAAATGTAATGAAACTTGCATTTTTCTCTCTTCCTCTTCCCTGCTCGGGGACATGACTGGGCATATGTTAAATCATTCACAGTGCTGGGCATGAAAAAAGCCAACAGGCTGCAGGGTGTTATGAGCAGGTCTGTGGTTAGAAAACATGGACCGAGGGGAAGGCGGTGGAAGAAACCAAGTGGCTGGGAATTCGACAGCATGTGTACTCGGGAACTGTGAAAAAACAATCAATTCTGTTTAATGTTGTGGTCTGATTACATAAGATGCTCCAAGATTCACACGTTGCTTGCTCATGTGTTTGTTCCACTGTAAATGTACAATAGCAGCGTTTTTTGCCATCTTTCACTCTTTCTGCTGGTGCTGAGGATTTAGTTTTCATGCAACACAAATGCAAAGTGCATATGTCCTCTGCATAGCATCAGACAAATAAGAATTCGGGTTGGCAGAGGTCATGACGTCCTTTTTCCTGAAAAGCTGAGTGACAGAAAATCGGTGGAGACGCACAAATTAAAGCTGTCAGTGAATAATGTTTGTGTGCTTGAAAATGCTTTTAAAAACACAGTGCGTTTGTTTATTACTGTCCCTCAACCGGCCTCACTGACTTAATAGTATAGGTATTGACTCCCTGATTTTCCCAGAATGACCTTCAAGGACCTTCAGACAAACACATTTAACATGTTGCTTATAGCCTGGCATGTAGTTTCATAGGTCCAATACCGTCCGACTCTGCCACAGAGGATTTGTTTCTTGTTTGACTGCAGAATGTTGTTGAGAGGTAGAACTGATGCATAGAAAAATACACAACCAAACAAGATGGAGTGCTGAAATAATTAGACTGGATTGAGGGGAAAAAAAACAAAAAACTTGTGTTTATTAGTTATATCAGAAGTTAAGATCATTTGTTCAGCAAAATTGTAAAACATTTCCTGCTTAAGTGTGATGAATTGCTGCTTTTTCTCTGTTTTATAAAATAAATTCTTAAGTTAAGTTTAAATATTTTTTGGTATTGGTTTGTTGGTCAGAAGCAATCTGAAGACAGGGGTGCTGGGCAACTGATTGTTGGTTTTAATTAAAAAATGAATTGTCAGATTATACGGTACAGAGAATTGTGAGTGTCGGTCCTAAAATATGGGCAGAAACTCAACTTAAATAATTTCATTGAAAAATTGATTCTGAATAGCACTGAATTCCAATAAACTTGAAACTGAATGTAATATTATGAAAATGAGTTTATTTGCTCTGAAAATTCAACTCTCTATATACTTCCACATTCAGTTCTCGTAATCTAAATTCAGTTCTTGAAATTCAATATCAGTTAAGTGGGACACACATCCGGGTTGTTGCGGAGTAGCAATTGAGTGCAGATTCACAAAACCTCATCGCTGCAGGCTCTGAAGTGTTCTCAGGATGGATTACATCTGCATGACTGCATTTCCCTGCAGATAGACAATAATACTGGAGAGAACAGTATTTAAACAAATTGTATAATTTGATCGGTTGACTAGAATTTGAGAAAAATTTGGTGATTCAAGGAAAGCTTTAATGTGTGGTTTGTGTTCCTTTAAATGTACCTGTAATGTAACCCTAAACTGTTTTTACTTTATTTTAGTTTTAAATGTAGAGTATACTATATATAGGCCTATTATATTTTACTATAAAATATTGTAGTGCTCCCCATGCAGGGCTGGGTATTGAACTTAAATGCTTTTTTTATTGGTAGTAGCAAGTGTCAAACTGTCAGCTGTTGAAATGTGGCATTAAATGGTAAGATTCTTAGTCTTGTTTAGTTATTGTATTATCTTCTTTGATGTTATATTTCCCAAATTAATTTTGTAATTTAGCTAATTTAAGAATATTTTATGTAGGCAAAGTTCTTATACGGCTGCTCTATCTGATGCATTTGAGAAGTTTGGCTTATTTTGTTAAACATACATGTTTTTGCAAAAATGTACTATTTCTGCATTGCTACAGTATCATATTTCATACACTATAGTTATATACTTTAAAGGGAGGTATCTTAATGTATAGATTTTGCTATCAGTACTGAAACTCGTATTTGCACCTAGCCGTTTTCATGCCTCCTACTCTACGATGTCTTAGATATTGTGACATCTAAACATAGGCGTATGTTCAGCTATCTACAGGTGTTTTCTATTCACAGGCATGTTGAAAACATGAACACATTCCCGCGTGCCTCTTGGCCTCTGCTCTGTTAATCCATGCTCGGCTTGACTGACTACACACTTACTTACACTTGATGAATACTGAAGTGAGCTGTGCAGAGTGGAGGCGAGGACACTGGAGCAGCTCAGGTGTGAGTTGTGCTGCAGTTTGCTGTGTTGAGATTAGGTGCCTCTCTGGACCAGTGACTGTTTACAACATTATTTTTGGAGATGGAGAAGAGATGACGTTTTTATTTCACCGCTGTCACATCAGCGCTGCTTGGTGCAGCGCTGGGTGACACCTCTTCATCCTCACTGCGTCTTATTTAGCGCAGGGTGTTAATGGTTAGTGCCTGCTAAACAGGCTTTTGTTTTTACTGCTTCTTTGGGAGGAACGGCTGCATCTCAGCATGTCCAAGATGTTTTGTCTCCATGACGACGGTTTTTTAAGAGGGCTTTCTTTGCCTCCTCTTTTCTCCTCTCGAACACTCCTGCACTGGCTCCAGTGCCAAGAGTCTTATCACGCTTGCTGTCTTCCTCTCCCGCCTCAAGATAAATGAACTTCCTGTGAGTGGCAGGAAGTGCAGATTAAAGGTGGCACAGAGTATTTCCTGAAGAGGTGGGCAGCCATGGAGGAAATGAGCTGACACAAGGAATTTAATAACACAAAAATGCATTGAATATGAGAGCCAGGAGGCGGACAGGCTGCTTTAGCCTTTAATAAATTCATACGTGAACATTCATACAGTATAGCAGGATGCTTTTGTCTGTAGCTGAAAGGTGTTTTCCTGCAGATCTCACTTTAAGTTGATGTGTCATTGGACAGTATCTATATTCTTGTATAACTATATGAGATTAAGATAGCTCTCAAGTATATAATCACCCATGGGACTCGTGTTTAGATTCTTCAGTCCGTCTCTGTGTGGTTTTTATGTGCAACATATGCTTGGCTCAGCCTCCGCCATATCAGTGATTTTTCACACTCCCCCTTCTCATTGTCCTCACAAGTTATTAGACGCTTCCTGTACTTCCTTCTGTTTCTACATGCTTTCTCCTTATCTTCTGCCCACTCATCTTTTATTTATTCCATTGCCAACTTTCTCCTCCCTCCCCTTTTTGCCTTTCTGTCATTTTTCCTTCATGTACCCCTGTTGCTCTGTCTTCAGTTTGATTTATAAGTGATCATAGCCACGTGTTGAGCTCATATTTCAGTTGGTAAAGCTACCATCAGGTGGACTGCTGAGGACACTGATGTTTGTACACATCCACCTTCGGGTGGCAGTTACTAGGCCTGGACGATATGCACCAATGGGAATAACATTGTTCAATATTGCGATGACGATATGATGTGCGATACATAAACAAATATTGAAGTGTGCATATTAGCTATAAAAAACAACTTGGGTTGATTTGGTTAAATATTGAAAATGTTGAAATGTCTGGTGCTTCAACCATAAAGACATTAATTATCCTGTAGTTGCCAAAGAGTGGATATTGTAGAGGAAAGTAAAATTTATTTATTTATTATTTATTTCAATATTTGTTGTAAAGTCTAGTATGAACATTTTGTGATGGCAGTGAACATTTTGCTGATGTAAATTTTTCATGTGTATGTTGATAAACAATGTTATCTCTGCTGGCTGTAAATGTCTTACAAAACACTTGCATATTATCTGTGTATGAACTAGACAGGGTGGTGGAAGAGGGGATGACCTGCAGCAAAGGGCCCCGGGCCAGACTTGAACCCAGGAGTGCAACATGCGCTGTACCCAGTGAGCTCCTGGGGCGCCCCAATGCAGTCTTCTGTTAGTTGTTGACATAACACTGCCTACACACACACACACACACACACACACACCCACACACACAGATCTTTCCCTCTGTCATTGACCGGATTGATCTCTGCATCCATTAATAAAGATGAGGCTCTCCCTGCAGGTGTGATATATCAATAAGCAATAAGTGATCTGCGTTGATACCATAAAAAGTTGATTTGCTGGAGCTTTAATAACAGTTGTTTGCTGCTGACTGCGGGTGTCAGGCACCCCGGGGATCCTGCTCCTTCTGCTGCTGGTATTGCAGTTTTAAACCCTTAGGCTTCTGGGATGGAGTGGATGTACAAAGACTTTAGCTGGGTTTTTTGCTAATACAGGCAAAGCTGGAATCCTCCCATTTTTTCATCAGGAGCCCTCCCATACTTCTTCTCATTTAATGTCTGCCGAAATCCTTATTTCATCTGAGCACAAAAAAGTGAGAATTAAGTCGCAGCATGAAGGGGGAAGTATGCATAATCAAACATAACTGTCAAAGTAATGGAACAAAGTACTCTTTCAGTTTCAGTTACACAATTGTTAAATGGCTTGGAAAGGTTATTCTTTGGCTGCCTTGTAAGTGTGTAATTTGTGCTCTTATGTGCCCATTAAAAGCCCCTAAAAATATGAGAATGCAATTAGATTCCAATTTAGAAATGTAGCATTTTCAGTCTCGGTCAGACACTGGCTGTAAAATAGATGAACTAGTACAGTAAAAGATGTTTTTTTTTCCACCCCATTAATTCTCGAAAAGAAAAAAGAAGAAAAGACTAACAGGGGTCCACTATAAAGGCACATATGGTTCAGTTTAGTAAAATTGACTTTTCCAGTATATTATTATTGTATTATTATTATTATATATTGTATACTATTTGAGAATTTATGGTATTACCATATTTCATTACACATACTAATGATTTATTTCCTGAGCAGTAGTCACAAAGTTTGTCAACCAAAGTTTAAAAAGTCAAAAAATGGCTGAATGAGCTGAAGTTTTTGTTTTTCTGTAATGTCTTTGTGTATGTTTAAAGTAATCCTGCACTAACCTCCTAAACTGAATATTGAAAAACCACATCCCACCTTCATCCATTGTGTTCTTTTTTAATTGTCTTAATTTCAATCTTAACTATCCTAAATAAGAAATAGCTGACAAGATTAATTTCTCCTTAGTGTGAATAGTTCTTCCAAATTTATTTTACTGAGCATAATGAAGAAAGAACATTAAGCATCTTTGTTGCTGCTGTGATCATTCACAGGAGTGAAGGTACGAGAGAATGCAAATACCAATTTTTGGTTTTAAAGTGCAAGTAATTCAACAAGTACTGTGACAAATTATTCCTCGAAGGGGGTAATAAGAAAAATATTAACATAACTTTTGAAATTAGTAGTGAATAATGACTGCTGCACTACTTGAGTTACGGGCCTTGACACTGCTGTCAAATCTTTTTCTTTTCCTCCCTCTTTTACTTTTTCCAGCTACAATCTCCCACCTACCACTCCCACTCTCATTTATATCAATCTTTCTCTGTAGGACACCATTATGTGCAAGACAGCGAAAGATATAAAGCTTCTTGGTCACTGTCAGTGATAGTTTGGAACAATGAAAGAAAACAATGTGTACCCTGCAGCCCATGAAAGAGAACTGATGAGCTTATTCATTTTAATTGTAATGTATTGGTTGTTTTGGGTGTCACTCTGCTCAGATATCAAACTGACATATTACATTTTTTGGGAAGGAAACACAGTGTGGATGACAGAATATCGTTACAAAATATTTTTTATCAGGATAAGGTATTGCACACATGGTACCTCTGTGGGTTTCTCTTTCTGCAGGAAATGAGTTGAGGTTTTTTCAGCGAGCAGCTGCAGTGTTGACTCGTGACTGAATGTTTCTTTTATGATTCAGATTTAATCAATAATCCTGCAAATTAATCAGTGAATTCTATTCCGCGAGGAGCACTAAAAGGATCTTGCATCCTGCCGAACATAACAGTGTGATTAAAATTTTGTTTTCTGTACTCATTTTCTGTGTATATGTTTTTCTGCTCTTATGATATTATGAGGTAATTGCAATTACTTAACCGGAGCTAGTTTTTACCTTAAATATTTTACAAGCTACATTAAATATTAAGTTACTCCTAGTAGTAAAGAAAGTGGCAATTTCTGCCAACTGTTTTGGCTTAATTTTCTCATTCATATGCTTTGCTTTGGTTTTTCTTCTGGCCTGACTGGGTTGTGATTGACAGGAAGTGGATCTAATGGAACCACAGAAAATAACCACCAGTTGATGGATCTATTTTGGAGAGGAAGATGCACATGAAATTGGACATGTCGTCAGAGACAGGAAGGCTGATAAGTCATTGACGACTTCTGCCATCAGCTCTGGAGAAATATGCAGACCTCTGAGCTCTAAAATAAAGCGGGGCATAAAGTTGTTTGAGGAACATACAGTAATTGGAGTGTGTCTGGGCTGAACTCAGCAGGTCTTGCAGCAAACTTTAAATTTTTTAGGCATTGATGACGTTATTTGTTTTATTTGTTGAAATTTAATTTAAATATCAACATTTCTGATACGTAGCCGTTGACTTAATTCATATTTGTTGAATCAGGTCTTCATGGTGTCTCTAATAAGTAACTTAGCATTGCAAATTAGCATGCAATGTGTATTGTACTTTTTGTAATCACATTCCTAGTCATCCTAGTCAAGTCTGTTTGACCTACTGCATGATTTTGATAAATGTGATACAGAAGGCATGCCGAGCAGAGAGGATGATGGGGGTTTTTAGAGCAGAGAAAAGGATTGGTCTGTGAAGGTTAAAGGAGAGAGCCAAATGATCCTTGAACACTGGTGTGTCTCCAACTGAACACTCATTGCAATCACTGGTGGAAAAACTGGGAGAGATTTGTTACTACTAATGCTGTGATGCACTTTGTTTTAAGAAACTGACATTATTCTGTCACCTATTTCTTTTTACAAGACTGACGCTGAATAAGTACTTGATGTTTAAAAGTAGGCAAAGTTGTCAAATGAATGGGATGCTCTAAATTAAATAATAACAATGTAAAACACAATTAAATATAATAAAGTTTCTGAGACTAAGAAGACAGAAATGTTTCATTTGGTCAAACAAACAATCTATATTTACATTTTTCTGACTATCAATCTTTTGACTTTGTCTGTGGAGACCTCAGTTATTGAATGTTTCTTTTAAACATGCCCACTATTGTTCCCTAACCTTAACCAAGTCGTTTGAGTTACCACTGTAACAAATCTTAATCATAGCGAGCAGCAGATGAAGAAACAGTCATAGGAATTATTGCTGTAACCGTCACGTGTTACAATGTCGCCTTGCAGATAAGAAAATGCTCACATGGGTAGTTTTTCGGAAGACCATGATAAGCGACGTGTTTTGTCGTTTATGTTGGAGGCTCTGTTGTTTTGTTAATGAGCAGTGTCGGGTTGAATATTTAAACGGCTCCTCTCTTGGTGCTAGCGATGATGTCGGATCAAACAACATCGCACCTGTGTGTCACCGCCTGGGGTTTTGAAATGAGAAACAGTTTGAATGTACTAATTAAAAGTATCATTTATGAGCCTCAAGTAGTGGCATTAAGTGTTCAATCATTCAGCATGGGTTTACTCATGAAATCCCACCAGCGCTTGTTGAATGCATCTGTGATGTAACCTTGTTTATCCCGGGCTTTGTGGGGCTTATCATCACTTGGAGGAGCCTCTGGTGAAAGAAAAAAAAACAGATGCCTTTAAAGACCTGCACAGAAAAGTCTTCCTCTGTCTGTGACTGACGTGCTGTTTCTTGCTGCTGGTGAGCCGTGGAGTTCTGAGTTTACAGCCTCTGATTCATCCCAGTCTTTATGTTTGGAGTGTCAGTCGGTGGCCTGCTGAGTTCTTAACAAAACAGTTAGATGAGCCTGCCCAGAAGACTATTGTCCTCAACTTATCACATTTTGGTGGAGTCTCTTAGCCTCCAGTCTGAGCCTGAAGGTCTGCAGCCCCACTTGTTCCCGTCCCCAGCTTTCTGCGGTGAGTGATTCAGACCCAGAGCGCAGTCAGCTCGCTGGTTGGACAGAAAACCACTGGAGCTGCAGTGCCTCGGGCTTGAATTTATGCTGCTCTGGCACAGGACATGCTCTTCTATGAGATGCATAGCTTCAGCCACTTTGTTCCAGCAAACCATCACAGAGCGGACCCGGGTTTATACTGTCGATGTAGAGCTCCATCAGTAATTTATCATCTTCCATCCGCACACTTTACTGAGGTTTAAATTAACTTACTTTCGGATCTGATAGCACAGCTTCCTGTGAGGTGTGTGCCTTGGCTTTCATCTTTCATCTCACTCCAACCTTCATCTTCGTCCTCCTCCTCCCTCCTTCATTTATCTCAGCCTCAAGCAGTAGTGGGTGGTACAGGGGCGTTTTCTCAATCTCGTGCTCCTCTCCTGGGCCACTGTCCTGTGGGGTTCCACGGTGGTGTGGAGTAATATTTTCTCCACCTCCATCTTTTTCTTTCTGCCTCCCTTTTATCACCTTTCTCACAGCTCCATTCACCTGCTGCCCTGAAAAAAACATGAATACTACTGTTCCAATGCCGCTCTGTGTTTGCTTTGCTGAAAGGCTTTGAGTAAACAGGAGCACGGTGAGGAATTTTAACCAGGTTGAGGATGAGTCAAGTTTGTCTGACCTTGGACGTACACTGTGACTTAAGGAAAATGACAAATGACAACCACAACCACCCATCAAAAGCTGCGCTCTCTTTACAGTGAATCTGAAATTCAGATCGTCACTCCCTTTGAGCACAGATCGTATTTTCTCCCAGCATCCTGCTGCCTCCCCCCCTCCCCTTTCGCTCCCCGCACCCCACACACGTTGCATGGCCTCATTTGGCACAGAGAGAAATAGAAGACTAATACAAACATACCAAAAGATGCAGCTGAAAACCGGCATGTAGAGCTCTTTCTGTGTGCTCAGGCACAGATTTTTGTGTTATTGTTGTAGATCTGTTCTCATTACACACTTGTGCCCATGGGGCAATGAGTGATGATTGCTGTTTTTCGCAGCCAAGCAGGCTGAAAACCATTTATATAGTGAAAGATTTGCATAAAATTGAGAAAAGTGAAGGAATGCGCTCTGAAGCAACATTATTTTTTCAGTTTACAACGTACCATGTATAAACATGTTTTTTCCCCCATCACTTTTGCTGTTTTACCTCTATTTTTGTATTTGGTGTATGACCTCTGACTAGACTCACCTTTAGTTGGGTACTTTAGTCATATTGTCTAAAAAAAACTAAAGAATTATTGTAAATTCATACCAGCTGGCAAGTGGTAATCATGAGGACCATTTTCCTACCAGAGTTGATGTTCAGTGCCCTCTGAATGTTGAGGGATGTCATATTACAGGTATAGATATGAATCAGCCATATTAAATTACAGTTGAACTGACACGGACTGCAGCCATCTTTTTTTTTTTGATTTATCATTTAATAATTTAAGATGATAGAATGTAAGAAAATAATGAATATTAAGTCCACAAAATTAGTTTCCAGATTTGCAGTGATGGGAAAATAAATTATACCATTAATCTCTTAATCTCTTAAAACCTGCCACATCCACCTTTTTGAACCATTACATTGTGCTGCCAAGATTTGTTAAAACCAACTGAGGGCTTTAAATTCTATTCAAGATGTAAAGGCTTCCAGAGATACCAAATATACCAGGATAAAGCGCAAATAAATTGACATAAAATGATGCACAAAATATGTAGAATAATCGCATTTTATATAGTTATTCAGTCGTAAGTACATGGTGTCTTAGGTTTGAATATTTTATGAGATACTAGATTGTTGCTTAGGAATACTTAGGAACAGGATTTTAGACCATATTTCCAAAAAAAAAAGGAAGTTTCTTTTCTGTAACTTCATTAGTTAATTGTTTTACTTATTGCCTTATACCAAGTGGATAAACACGCTGGGAGAGAGTTTTGTTTCTTTACTCCCTCTAACATCTGACACTGTGAGCAAGTTTCAGCTTTGTTTGATGCCATTTAAGGTATAATATGTAACATTTCCACATTAAAATGCCTAAAAACTATTATCCCAAATGTTCAAACCCAGAGAAATCCATAACTTTATTCAAAGTAATGGTTTGTTTCATTTGGATGCCTGTCAATGGCGTCATATCCCCTTGACATAGAATGTCAATGGCAATTTTTTTCCTGCCACACAGCGTAATGTTTATATGAATTGCCGTTTTGCAATACAATAATCCAGTAGATATTTCAATATCAATCTTTTTTACTGCGATGTGCTAATATGACAACTGGCTCGTGCCGGCCACAAAGCTAATACGTATTGTAACGTTTCAACGTAATCAAACTACATCTTTAGTTATTGTTTTGATTTAGAGACCCATAGGGTCAGAAATGAAATAATGTGTGTTTAAGCACTTCAGCACAATTGCTGCCAAATCCGAACAATTATCATCACACGTGCAGAGTGGAGGCTGCCAGTCTGCTTGCCTGTGTTCTTGGTTGCACACTGTAATGATATACTAATGTCTTAAAAAAATAACGTGGCAGTGTTTCATTGATGTGAAAATGCTGCACTTTAAAGATACGTGCAAGGATATACACAATCAAGCACACACACACTAACGCTCGTCCTTTTGGTTTCGTCTGCATAAAGAAATCTCAAAGAGATCACAGTCCTCTTCTTGAGACACATGGTAATTAAGACAATCAAGTATATGACAAAGAAACAAGACAATACAGTTACATGCCAGAACTGTCAAAGCAACAATTAAGGAGGTAATCACAACCAGCATCAGGGATATCATGACTGTAAAATCATTAAGATATTTAAAAATGGGAGCGTTCGTGTGGATATGCGTGTAGTTTTGTTTGGCTAAGCCTTCTTTAATGCAGTAATCTCTCTCCTCCACCTTCCTCTGGGACATGGCTGCAGCACAGAGGGTTGGCTGAACGTGGTTTTAATTCCACTCTGCGTTCATTGGTAATTGAATTCATTACGAGGACACCGGGCCAAATCGGCTGTTATTTTGCAGTCAGTCAAGGTTGCTAATTAGAAATTAGCTCAAACATTCTGGTGCGCAGCCCTCGGGGAGTGGCGTCGTCAGTCTAAATCTCTGACATACCTTCCAATAGCTCATAATTACTGCCACAGCTTTGCAGATAAGCGCACTCTCGTCATTATCCCAGTGCTGAATGGCGTCGTGCCGTCACCCCCCCCCACTGTCCACACCATTAACATACTGTAAATGTACAGATTTAATTTCCATATGGAGCCTTCAGATTTTAACTATAAGGGAAGGCAGCTGAATGAACTTACAGGAGTTTTTAACAAGCTTACTGTCTGTGAATGCTTCTATAGCATGACATAAAAGATTATTATTCTTTTATTCTTTTACATCTCGGAGTGGAAGGGATTTCATGTTGAGAGGCTCACAGAGGGGCACAGAGGCTCAGGAAATTGTTGCAGCGCTGTTGTTCTCTTTCTTTCTTTTTATCCAGAGAATGAAACGCTGTAAGAGAGGAGAGATTGATCGAGAGTAGTGTTTTTTTAAAGCACGACCACCATTGTTTCCTAACCGTAATTTTTTTTGTCATATTGTAACCATGACGACAAGTCGCCTAACCTTGACAGAGAACTTATTTTATCCCAAACCAGTAACCCACCAGTTTTGAAAAGCACAGAGAAATTATGTCGTCCTGCCGATAGGGGCCGTCTGATCAAAAGACTTGGATTTTGTCATATAATTTGGAGGACTTGTTGGTATTTAGCATTGACAGTTGTGTGGAAGTGTTAATGAGTTTGGGAGGGCTTCTTTTTTTAAGTATATAGATCATTGATAGTAGTAATAGTCTTCAGTACATGAACACACAATTTCCCGTTCCTGTCTATACCCTAAATAACAATGTCCTTTCTGAGCAGTGAGTGTTACTGCTGGCCTCCAGGTCGCATTTGGATGACGTCAACATAGCGACATGTACGTTCCAGGAAACAGAGTTATCAGAAGAAAAGTTTGGTTCTTCAGATGGTCTACTATATTGCAATAGATGTGTACAGTCAAGTCAGTTGAGTAAAACTATTTTTATCCAATGAGGACTGAGCATTTTGTTTGTTTGTTTCTTTAATAATAATGGTGGTTGAATTCCAAACCAGGCCCTGCTTTGTTTCATTTTTGCTGATAATACATTTCATTTGATCTAAACTGCAACCAATTCTGTTTGTGGGTAGTTTTTCAAGGTCTTACATTTATTTTTTACCTGTCATTTTCCGATGTTGTATGTCTGACACTAGAGTATTACATACATCATTTATGTGGGTGACTGTGTGATACTGCAACTTTTTGTCAAGTTAACCCTAGCTGGCGCCAAAGTAAAGAAGGAATTTATAGAAGTGATTGTACAAAAATAACTTTGTGTTCTCATCTGTATTTGTCCTTGTGAAAGGAAATAGATTTTAGCTAGAAAATACCATGGTCTTATATTCGCTGTATTCAACCCTAAACACTACTGAATGTAGTTACTACTCAATATTAAACAGCGTGTGTATGTTTGGCTGGAGAGTATGGAAAGGGGGTAAGCAGAGGGAATATATTTTTGGAAGGGGTTGAAACAAGCAGGAAAATAGCTGTATGGAGTGAAGTTGCTAAGCAACTCCATTTACCCCTGCATGAACGGACTGAGATATGAATCAAAGTGCAAAATGACTGACGGAGAAATGAAGACCGAGCAATGCAAAAACGAAAACAGTTTGGAGTTGACATTTCTGTGTGTGTGTGTGCGTGTGTGCGTGTGGGGTTTACACGCTCTGTTGCAGTGGCCTGAGACTACATTCATCCCTGCTGCTACCACTGCCGCGCTGCACACATCCCATCTGCAAAGATTAGCCTCAATTGTAGAGACTTGTACTATTTTTAACTGACCTAGCGAGCACAGTGGGGAACAAAGAGAGGAGTCAGGTCTTCCTCCATGAAACAAAGAGAGGAGTCAGGTCTTCCTCCATGAAACAAAGCCTCTGCTTGTCTCATCCTCCATTTCTGTGGCGTCATCCCCTTCAGTTTTCCTTCCAGTCTTCTTCTCTTTTCAAATTCCGTGGGCTATGCCTGCTCTTCAGTTGGCTTCAATGGGATATTGCTTTATCATCAGATGGGTTTAACACCAACATGATACTAATGTTTTTTTAATTGAATCTACTGAAGCCCAATTGATCTTTATAGAAACACTCTTTTTTTTTTTGAATATATAATTTTTGTAGCTGTTTTTTTCCCCACTTAGCTGCCTTGAAAAAGAAAACATTTATAAATACGTATATTTATAATACAAAAAGCAACAACATGTGGCTTCAGTTAAAGGCAAATATCGGCCAGGTGATAAACATCGGTCTAACCGGAGTCGTCCTTTGGCTCCAGGTGCCGCGTTGTTCATGCGTGGCCTCAGTGTGACCCATCAGCACTGAGTCAGGCTCTAACAGCTCACACGCTCCCATTACCAACTGACTAGAGCGTGTGCAAATCCATCATCAGCTGGCACTGCAATACCAACAACCCCCTCTCTTCTCCATCGCTCAGTCTGTCTCCCTGCGGTACTTCTCTTACTCTGTGTGTCTCCTTTCCTCTTCTTCAACAAGAGGACTCCTTCACATTCTCCTCGCTCTTGGCATCACTTAAACCTTTGCCCTCTTCACCCCTTTCTCCTTGTCTTCCTCCTTCTCGTTTAACCTTTCAGTGGATCATCACTACTTTGCCCTCCCATCGCTGAACTTTGGTCTTTGCTGCGCGTGTCAAGGGCGCTATACTGTATGTATCATCTAAGTGAAGGGAGTTCACCACCTGTGTGACCGCTGACCAAGCACCCAGACCACAAAAGGCGTTGTGAGATGTTTAAATTGTAAGAGTTCAATTCAGATGTGGGGTGCATATTGGACCTCAGTACTTACTTGTTCCAGATTTAAATGTGTCTGTGGCACCAAGTGTCAAAAACTGAACGGCAGAACGCTGTTATCAACGTCTTGAGATAACTTTTGTTATGATTTGGCGCTACACAAATAACATTGACTTGGCTTGTTATCAAATGTCTGGTTAGATTTGTAGTCGTGCTAAGTTAAAGCTCTTGTACAGCGGTTTATGTTTCGAAAATGTAAAGATACTTGAAAATGGTTTTGTAAAGAACAAAACAAAACTTTTCAACATATAGCAAGCAAGAGAATTGAGTTGAAGTAGCCACAGCAGATTGACGATCAAATTCTTATCATTTTTCTTGCTGTGCTTTGTCCACCTCACCCTGACAGTGTTGCAGCGCTGCTCTCTTCTAAGACCCACGGTGCATTTCCAAGTGAAACTTTGAATTATTTTGGAGCACCGGTGCAAGCGACTCAGACACAGAGGTTGTTTTGACGCTAAAAAACCTGTTATCTCTTCTATCTCTTTCTCATTCTGGTAGCAGCTTCTCCTTTCCAGCTGGCGTTGACGGTCGCTCTCAGCGTTTCACAAACATCGGCGGCAGCAGGTCGCATCAGCTGTCGCCGATTAACGTTGCTGATTGTGTGAGCAACTTGCTGACAGGCCAACATTAAACTTGGCTGTGGTCTGGTTAAAGTTCTCTCTGCAGCTGGTGTCTGTACTGGGCCAGAGATTGTTTGTGAGGGAACAAGCTCCACTCTGTAAAACCGCTGTACAGTGTTTCTGTAGTTCCAATAGATCCAACAGAGTGAGATGTCTTCTTTCTAGCAGATTGTATCGTGGCAATTCAGGAATTGCATTCTCCCAGTTAAACTTTATTATTCATATCATATCAATAATTGAAGCTTATAAACTTTAATAGCCTCTAGTATTTGGATCAAGAGTGTCAGATTTAGTGGGCTGCATCCCCTTTTTTTTAAACACAGATGCATAACAAAACAAGGGGACCCTGGGGACCCCACACAAGGTCAGGTGCCAGCTCCACCACCCCGAAAATACGTGAGGGCAGAGTGCAGAGCAACCTCATTACAACTGACAGTTTAACTTACATTAGTGACTTACAGCAGTCACACTTAAATACCAATTCCATGTCAGTTCAACACCAACCTCATTACCATGTTATTTAATTTTACTTGCTTGTTGACCAAATAAAGGTGCAAAACTGTATGAACACACCTCCTCCAGAATGTGTATCTCAATGAAATGCGGTGTTCAAGAATGACCTAAATGAAGTCCAAGGACTTTCGAGTCCACTGTCCAACTTTTGTAGGGTTTTGGCAGCTTGTTACATAGAGACCAATCCAGGTATTCCTTGTGCCAGTTCTCCAAACTGAAACTGTTGGGTGTCATCACTTTCCAGTGGATGAGTATTGCCCTCTTGACAGAGAGACATGCTAGCCCGATCAACTGTTGCTTTATTTGAGAATTGATTCCAACCACCTTACTGCCCAGTAAACACACTTCAGGGCATATTGGAATATTTGCACATGAAATAGACTTTAAGAACCTCATAACATCAACCCAAAAACTTTTCACTGCAGTGCAGTTCGACAAACACATATTTCTTATCAACATAAAGTTTAAGTGCAGTTGTTTGTTCTTCTTTTAGAGAAAATTTACCGTCCAGTCATTTTGGATATTTACAAAGATAGCTGAATGGCTCTCGTCTCTGTCAGTCATCTTATTTAACCCGCCTCTTACTAGATAAACACTTGTGATTGGTTAGCCCAAGAAATCAGCAGAGTAAACAGTTTAAATGGGAGAGGGGCCAGACATATCTGCCAGAGCCAATGAAACATGAGGCTAGGATAATGTCCTCAGTCATGTCATTTTTTTAAAATGATTTTTAAGCTGTATTGTAACGATATAACTGGTTGCTTGGGGTGCCAGTTAGGTTGGCGCCTAACAATAATTTCGTCAGGTTTGTGACTCAATATTTTTAAGTTTGTCAACAACACACAGAATTCAAGTATAGAGCACAATAAACACAATACCCATATCTTTAACCCTCCAGAGCACATGTTCTTTTTTCTGGGTGCAATATCGCCTATAGGAAGCACCCCCGTTGTTCACATGATATACGGTTGAAAGACTTATAGCCCAGTAATGACACAGGCATTTTCAACCCATCTGATTATACAGCGTGCTGCGTCTGTTTGATTTGCACAACATTTAGCAGTAAATAAACAGGTTCATTAGACGGTATAAATGCAGCGTTTAGTCCTGTAGCAGTTGAGGCTCTGTTGCCATGTATGCAGAGCATATTTGCTGGGTGTTTGAATCTCCTCCCTGGTTGTTCCTCTGTCTGTTCATCCCCAAATGAACTGGTGAGCAGATGGGAGGTTGTGGGGGCTGAGAGGCGTTGGTGACAGTCGGGGGGGGGGGGGGGGGCTGGCAGGCTGTGCTGTGGGGAAGAAAAGAGGAAGTAATGATATGCCATGTCTGCTATATTAACAGGCCTTATGTTTAGGAGAGCAGAGCAGACGTTTCATGTGTATTTGTCATGCAAAGTGTCATTCGCTGTTAAAATGCACTCAGTCGGACTCTTCATTCAGATCACATCTTTCTTTTCTGTGAGTTTTACTTACAGATTTGTCTCCATCTTTGGTGCTGCTGAAGGATCTCTTCACTTCCAATCTCTCCTCAATTTTGTACCTGAAGTTAAACTAAACCTGCTGCACACCTGGTTTATCTGAGGTTTAATGTCATTGTGTTCAAATGATTCTAGTAATTTTCTAAAAGTTCAAATCTTTCACCATGTATTATCGTATAAAGGCTACGTGTCAAACTAATGTATGTACTTAATTATATCACACATCATATCGGCCTCTGTTCATTTTCGATGCAAAAAAGAGAAGTACTGATTACCTGAGAAACTGAAGAGGTCAGTGCAGCCGCACAATTTTAGTACCTGCAGATTTGCATAAGTTTGCCAGTGTTTCCCAGACTTTTCCAGCCCAAGTGTTGTTGGATTTGTTGCCAAAAGTGGATATGACCATCGTATCATTTGTGTACTGTTTGGGTTTAAATCTGTTGGCATGGCATACCAAAGATTTTCAGGAGGAAGATTAACATGAATGTGATTCCTGTTGTCACCACAGAGTTTCAGGATAGAAGGCCCAGTGTACATTTTTTTGCATGTTGGTTGCCCCGTTATAACATTGGAAATGTGGTAACCCCAAACCTCGCTCTGACCTGCTCGTCTGTAATAAGAATTCTTGAAACTTTGGAGATTTATTGCCCCAAATAAAAAAGGAAAACATACTGTCAAGGCTGCGAAAGAAAGACCTGGGGAGGAAGAAAGGCAGACAGTAAAACAAGTACTGATCTTGTGATACTGTTGTAAAATAGAAGTGTTTTATTTCGAGAATTGTTGATTCCTAATAGGCTTGGGCGGTATCTATTTTTACCATACCTTCCTGACATTTGACTGGGGTATACGATATATATGACAGTATTTGTGTTTAAAGGAAATAAAAAACAAACAAAAACGTTCAAACTGAGTTGCTGGTAATAGAAGTGATTGTAGCATGTATGACGTTGTCTAGCCTACAGTGCTGTGTGACTTCTGATAACACTCCGTCACTACAACATTATCAGTTATAAATGTATTCAAGATTTATATTATAAATTTCACTATGTGAGAACATGGACGTATAACGTGTACCATTATCCCCACCACTCACAGTCATGCCTGGGATGAGTCTGCTGGCCCCTTAGCGCTACGGACAACATTTGGATAGCTATGGCGAAGAGGAGGGGGGACAACGGACAACCTTGTTGTATTAAAGGAATGAACTTGGACCTGATAGTGTTAGTACATATGCAGGCTTGTGAAGCTGTGTATAGTAAACACACCCAAGAAATAAAGCGCCCTCCGAAGCCAGATTTTTATTTGAGTACGTAGTTCCAATCCACCTGGTCAAAGGCCTTTTTGGCATAGAAAGAAATGACACCTTCTGGAGCAGATGTTGAGGCTGGAGAGAAGCTTATATCAAGAAGCTGTCACACATTTGTGAACGAGTGACAGACTTTGATAAACCCTGTTAGGTCTGTTTGATCGATGTGATGGTGGGTAGAACAATTTCAAGTCTGTATGCTAAAACTATGGCAAGAATTTTAACATCCACGTTGAGGAGTGGGACAGGGCGGTATATGATGAACATTTATCTGGGTCTTCTCCCTTTTCAGGGTATTAGAGATATGACAGCTTGAATGAGAGTGGGCGGTAATGTGCCATGCAGAGATTCATAAACATTTCTGTCAATAGAGGGGCACATTGTTTGGAAAACTTTTTGAAAAATTCTACAGGGAAGCCATCAGGCCCTGGAGACTTTCCACTGTGCCATGATGTAATCATGAACAATGAAGCTTTGGCTATCTCAGCTTCTAGGTTGTTTTTATCTTCAGTTGATAGATTTGGGGTGTTGGATTTGAATATAAATGTAGCATTTCAGAATTGTCACTTGGTGACTCTGATTCATAGAGTTAGGAGTAAAATGACTTTGATCCCAGATGGGTCAGTTATTATTTGAGGCGTTTTCTGTTTGAGTAGACTAATCAGTTGTGAAGCTAACTTACCCTTCAGCTGATGTGCGAGGATGCACCCTGCTTTATCGCCGTGTTCATATAAGATGCCTCATGTTTTGAGTAATAATTTCTCTGCCTCCTTTGACGATAGGAGATTCAATTCTGTCTGCATTTCAACTTTTATCTTCGTACAGTTCTGCAGTTGAGTCAATGCGTAACTTTTATCTACATCAGCTACTAATTTTAATAACTCTTTAGAACGCTTGTTCTGCGTTGACTATGTAAAAATCACAGGAAGAAACACAAAAAACCCTGTTGACAAGTGAAAAGTTGAATTAGTAGTATCTTCACTGAGGCTTCAGGCCTTTATATTATTTCCCATCAAAATGATTTAATTAAACCGTCATTAACACAATACAGGTCCTCAGGATGACATGACTCTGAGGTTGAATTTAACAACTGTCATAATCAGTGACACCATAGCCACTTTTTCAGGCATAAATCAGATATTATATATCCGCTTTTGTGAAAAAGAATATTCATACTGCCCCTTTAGCCCGTGGACAAGGACTGAAACAGACGGCAATGATAGCTTTTTATTTGATTTTATTTATTCTCAGTTTGCAGCTGCTCTGTTACTCTATGCCCAGGCTTTGTGTGCTCCTTTCTGTGTGACAGATTTTCATTTTCCTTATTTTGCAGTTCAGCCACTGTGCTGCTCTTGTTTTATCCCTGTGGCCTGTTGTTGATCCGGGGTGTGGAGAAGGACAATGAGTGGATCAGAGGTTAGCGACTGAGTCCTCCTCTGTGTGTGTGTGTGTGTGTGTGGGTGTGTGTTAGAGATCAAGGCCTTAGAGCTGGCAAGAGATGATTTTAGAGAACAATTCTGGCCATTTCCTTTCTTTTGTGTCCCTGACATGGATCACAGTTAGTCTGTTCAAGATCAGAGGAGATCAGAAGGGAAGCTACATGTTTTCAGAGAGCAGAGATGGAAAGAATGACAGCACAATTGGCAAGCAGGAGAATATTTAATATGGTCACTTTCATGTTCCCTCATCATTATTGCTAATATTACTGGTCAAGGAGAGAATCATGTTGCAGAAATTAAAAAAAGTCCCCCCTGTAACATCTGTATACTGCTATAAAAAAGTTAATAGTGATGTATCTGACATTTCTGGGCCCATGTTGTTGTTTCTTGTTGTATTTTTCTTATTGCTGTATATAATGGGCCAAATGTAGACACTGTTTCACTTTGGGATATTTCCAGCAGTTAAAATGCAGCAACAGAGCAGGGTTTATTGATTTAAAACATCAACAGTAAATGTCAAGTTTTAATAACAGTGACTGCGAAAAGAACACAGGGATCTTTCTAGACAAACCATTTTGTATCGACGTTTTGTAATCAAACAAAAAGAAATCCATTATGAAAACTGGCAGGGATACTAATGTCTCCCCAATAGTGCTGCCATCAGACCAGAATACAAGGAACGTTTGGAAATAGTTGACAGTGGAAATAGTTGTTGCTCTGGTATTTGTCAAAAGACTTGGTTGGGAAAACATATTCATTTGTACATGAAGTCATTGACAAATTATAAAAATTTCTTTAAATTGGCAGTAATATTCATTATATTTATCTATTCTTTAAAGCTTTTACAACTGCTTTTTTGCCTCTCGAGGCAACAAGATATGTTAAAAAAACATTTACATATAATCACCTTATAAAATTGATAAAGAGATGATAACAAAGGTGTTACCAGCAGACATGGAGCAACATTAGGATTCATTTGGAGTCATTTTTCTTTCCACCTGAGGAAAGTAAGTCCAATACTCTCCCTTTCTCTCTGTTTTTGGTCTTCATCAACTCTTGGGGGTCACATCTGTCTCTTTAGCTACTCAGTGCACCTCAGTTCACCAACCAGCTTTGGTGCACAGCAGGTAGTGGACAGGTAGTGGATCAGAGATTTTACAGTACTTGCTGCTGTTGAAAACAAAGTCTATGAGAGTGGTGAGAGTGGCAAAAAAAAAGAAAAAAAAGCTGTGGGCCATAAAACCAAAACCATGAGCTGAAAATGGCTAAAACTCTCAATACAACTGAGTGGTTGGGTGATAACTCTCTAAGGATTTAAGTGTTAGATTTCACAGAACCATGCCTTAATAAAAACATTTGCATGCTGAAAAAAAAGGGGGTCAAATATTGGAGTGGAATAATCACTGTCTGATTACAGTAAATAAATAAATGAGATGTAATGTAACACAACAACAAAGTTGAAGTGAAGCTCATGCAGAGATCCAGTTTCATGTCATTAGATCTGAGCTCTATATCCTTTATTTTTATTGTTGCAGCTGAAATGCTGAGTGTTTGTGCGTGTGGATGGAGTGTATCTTTACCAATAACCTTGTACATTACTTTGACACTACTTGGCATTTTCCGATAACCTTCAATCCGATACCATTAATTATCAGAAACCTCTGAATAATCTGAATTTTCTCCCACACAAACTCATAAAACCTCTCCTCTGGCTCTCGTCTGTGTGTTTACATCGTGAGGATTGTGTCTGAAGGGACTGTGGAGTTGTGAGTGTGATCCTTTAGCTCGTTAACGGCGCTGAAGGATGACATAATGGGATGAGTTCATGGCCTTACTAAGCTGGAAACAGACACACACTCCTACACCAGCTCACACTCACAGCCCAATTGCTGAGTGTGTACAAGTGAGTTTGACACAGGCTGATAACCCAGTGAAGATATTTTATTTACAGCTGTTAAAGTCAGAGGTGGAAGCTGCTGTCAGGTCGGATCCGTGAGAGAATTGTTAAAATTGCGGACGATCTGAAGACATTTTGGAATTTTGGCTCACGTGTTAAAGAATTGATTTATAGTTATGCACAGAATTGAGCACTTTGGTTGTCTTGGCACCACTGCAACAAAACAAACATTGGTTGTATACCTTTTCTTCCTCAGATATATCAAAGGGGTGTTCCCCATGGATCTATACAAAGAGCATTGTTTTTTTTTACTAATACTGTATGTAAGTAACGTTTGTGACAACTTAACAAATATATTGAATCACTTTTATGTTGATGGTACTGTTGTTTATTGTTCCTCCTCATCAGTAGTACAAACCCTTCATGTTTTTACCTGCAGTCTGCTTTTGACGTTGTCTGGTCCTTTCCAACCCAACTTAAATTCGTATTAAATGCAGACAAATCAAAAAGTTTTCCTCAGATTATTTTAATTTTACTTTATTTAGGATAATTTTGAAAACTCAAATATGCATTTTATTGTATTATTTATGGTCTTTTGTCTCCTGTGACAGTTGTCTTTGTCTGTGTATAATGTTCGTAATGCGTTTATTTTTTACGCTGCCTTCTTGGCCAGGTCTCTCTTAAAAAACAATCAACCTCACTGAATTTTTAATATGGTTAAATAAAGGGGATGACTATCATGCTGTGCTGTCTCCCTTTTCTCATTAAAGGTACGTGCAGGAACCTGTGGTTTTTATGTGTGTGCCAGTGTAGTTATTATGTAAACACCATTTTATTATTAATTATCCACAGCTTTATGTTTAAAAATCAAACTTCATTTATTTCTTTATTCTCAGGAAAAGAGAAATAAGAGGTAATAATTATAAGATCAGAGGAAACCTTCAGATGTAACATGAATATGCAAGTCATTAAATCAAACTGTTTCCATCAAAAGCATTATATATTTAGTCCATTTTTAAGTGAACTGCAATGTAATCATCGTAAATTCGGTGTCTTGTAAACTTCTACTGCCTGGGCGCCATGTGGTTTCAGGACAATCAAGCCACTATGTGTAGAATTTGGAAATTTCAGTTACTAGCTAAAAAATGATCAGTTTGATGCAGTTTGTATGTTTTTACTGCGCAAAAATGAATGAGGGACGGTGAATTTTTCTGGAGCGAGGGAAGCCCTGAGGTATTCATTGAAATGAGAACAACACTGCGGTATTTGCCAAAAGGGGTTAGCAGTGCAAGCTCCAGGAATGTTTGTTGAGATTTAAGCAGTTTTTACACTGGTGTCTTCGGCGTGATGTGATTGTTCAGTTTAATCCTGTGAGATTTATCTGTGTTTAGTCTCTGAGGCGGCGGCTGCCTCTGATTACTGATTCCTTTATAGTCACAGAGAACAGCAGATTAGATGAGACACGGTGAAACTGAGCTGACTGAAAAATGCCCAGATTGACCAACAGTTATAATTTTGCAGTGATTCTAGGCCACGGAAAAACCAGATATTACATTTTGTAAATGTTTGCATTCTAATAAACTTTATAGCTTGTACTTTTACCGGATTCTATGCTGTGCAGGCTAAATTAGGTTTTTATAAATGTCAGTCTCATTCTAATCTGATCTGCTTTTAAAGGCTATCATTCTTTTTCCTGTCACATTAAGAAATAACCAATTTACTTTTAATGTAGGCTTGTTTGTTTATCTCCACTCACTCACATCACATACAGTATTCCTGCCTTTTTCCTCCCACTGATCCACAGCATTTGTTGGGTTCACAGGCTGCCTTTTTGGAGCAGCAGAAAAGTCAGAAAGGTTTAAAGGGAAGCAGTGAGGAACAGAGATCAAACCCAGCCCGGTTAATTTTCTTACCTCCAGTATCATGACTTTATCAGAGACATTTTGATGTGAGAGAGCCAGTGCAGCCTGATCAGCAGCCATGACAGATGGCAGTTTACTGCCTGGCAAAGAACTGGCCACTCGGACTCAATAAAGATGCCTCTTTTGATGTGTTTGTGTGTGTGTGTGTGTATGTGTGTTTGTGTATGTGTTTGTGTGTGTACAGTAAATAAGAAGGTGCTGGAGCTTTACTCTATCTCCTGCACTGCTTGGTGCTATCTCCATATCTGCTTTTCTGCCATTTGCAGTTTTCCCTTAGGGTGAGATTGCAGCCTACCATATCATAAAATGTCATATTTCAATACATCAGAAATGCAGAGGGTTTTATAAATAAAATGAGCAAAAAAACCCACCAAAAAACTACAACAGCCAATGTACTGGTTGCCTAGCGGTCTGAAGTTGAGGACAGACCTGAAAGATTAGGTGAAATTTACACTGTAAAACAGACAACTTTGAGAACACCCAAAATTTCAAGGTGGCAACTTTGAGTTTATCCATTTTTTCCCCCTGCTCTTTACTTTAACTTTATTATGTATGACCAAATTGCCTTCTACAATAACGGTGCGGGAAGTGTCCTGTGCGCATACCCATCTTCATGGTTTGCACTATTTTTATTTTAATTAGAGAGAAGACCATCTGACTTGTTTGAGACACATCATGTATAAAAAGACACATAACTGTCTCCATTTTATTTGATTGATTTCTAAAGCATTTCAATCTTACTTCAGTGCATGCTTTGAAGTATAATGTGATTAAGATAACAATGTTTCTAAATTCTTAATTTGATGAGTTAACGAAATTATAATTTAGACATTTTGTCTAATGAACTCATAGTAATAAATTCTGAAAGGGATAATAAAACTATTTAATCTTGAAACTGATAAATATATCAAAGTACAATGGTAACAATGAAAGAATCTAATACAACTTATAAGATTTTACGGTGCAAAAGATCATTATCAACAAGAATTTAAAAGAACTTCCTCGCTTTTTAATGAATCACAGATTAAGATTAGGAGTTATCAGGACTCATTCACTTTTGTAGCAAAAGATTATCACCATTTTTACTTTAAATTATGTCCTGACTCTTGTTGTAAATATCAAATCTGTTTAAAATATTTTTAATGAGAAATACAGGCAGGAACAACCTGGGAACCAGACGAATCTGCAAGCTCATGTTTCATTTGCTCTGGCAGATCCGTCTGGCCCCTCTCCCACTCAAACTGATTACTCCGCCGATTTATCGCGCTAACCAATCACAAGCGTTTATCTAGTAGGAGGCGGGTTTAATACGATGACTGACAGGGACGAGTGCTGTTCAGGTATCTTAATAAATATCCAAGATGGCGGCTCCCATTCTGCGGCCGGTTACAGCAGCAGTATTAAAGGGTCTGGACGGTAATTTTCATTAAAAAAAGAACAAACAACTTCACTTAAACTTTATGTTGATAAGAAATATGTGTTTGCTGAACTTCTGACAGGACAGGACAGCGTTTCGTTGCTCTGATTGGTTGTCTCCGCCCGTTGTCAACGTCCTGATAAAGGTTGCTTGGACAGAAACCTTTTGTTAAAGAATAAACAACAGTAAACAAGACCGTATGGAGGGACACTTAGCCTGTAATCAAGTTGTGCTTCCTTCCGATGCACTTGTCACACATTTAGGTATGCAGGTAGATTATTTCAGTTATTTGACTGTTATACTTAATACAGCAATGTCCCTGGTTCATCCTGGTACAGTGTATCTGCACTGTGACCTATCCAGTAAAAGCAGAAATGCCACAAAAAAGTATCACACATGTACTGGGATGCTGGAAATGTCTACTTTAACCTTCAGACACACTCTGTTGGATGTTCTCAGTGGAGGGTGGAGGCTGACAATTTCATACCTGGACAGTTGGGTTCAGTTCCATCTTGAGGAAGTAATATTAAAGTCCAGTTCACTCTGACTTCAAGGAGTTCGATATTAAAAAACATTTTTTTCTATTTTGTTACCTCACAATTATCTTGTAAGATTTAAAAACTTGACTGATCTTCTGAAGAATTAGTAATTAATGCAGTTTTATAAAAGTGGTATTCCAATTCTAACCAAACAATCTTTATGAATACACAGGATAGAAAAACAATCACAAAGCCTGTTTTATACTATAGAAAAGAGAGCTGAAGAATTGTAAACAGAGCTGATATCATGAACCAACAAACATATTATTTATAAACTCACATGCTCTCAAATTTAGAGACTTGATAGTCTTCAAATTGCACAATTAATGTGTAATGGAAAAACAATTATAAGATGACTTTAAACTGTATAGAATAGAATAGAAAAACTTACAGCAGCTGTTTAATTATAATTATAATTTGAAGTTAGTGAGTCAGTAAACAACAAGGAATTTGTATGCATACAAAACAAAGATTGGAACAAATACATTTTTAAAATGCAAATACATTTCTAGTGTATAACAATTAGATTATATTCTGGCATTTGTGGAATAGTTATGGAAGTATAGTACATTTTAAACTATAGCTAGAGACTTACCTGTTCTTGTTCAGACGGCTTTATGGTGTCACATCCAACATCAATTTGTCCAACTCGTTCAGTACTTTCAGATGGTTAGTTGAACATATCAATTAATTCACATTCAACTTTGTATTGCACAGGCAGTTCCTCTTGTCCTTTGTTCTCAGTCCACATCCTGGAACGTGGGAGTCCTGACAGGGCATGTTTTGTGACCCAAAGGTCATGTGAAAGCAGAGGTTCCTGGGAGAGATTTATCAGTTCTGGGCAAGATTTAAAATTCTTCATCATAACATCATCCTACACACTGTACTTATCAATTCTCTCTCTGTCTCACAAGAGGACTCTATCCACTCCTTTTAAATTCCCTGCAGTAGCAAAAAAAAAGACTAATTTATTGGCCTCTAGACCTCCCATCAGTCTCTTTGCCAGATAAGGCAGACAGTCTGAAACCAGGAAATTTAAGGCTGCAGTCCTTCGAGCTGATGCTTGTCCCTGACTTGCTTTGTTGACTTCATAACAAGCCAGTCGCCTGTAGCATCAGTTTTAAAAGCTACTTGGTGAAGTAATTGTTGAGTCATCATATTGATCAATAACACTATCAACCCCCTGTAGCTGTGCTGGTTCCAAGGGGTGGCAGCTGCCACCCTAAAAAGATGCATTGCCAACACAGCTGCCACCCTAGTTTTGGAAAATTTAATTCAAAAATATACATATGAAAATCCACTGGTGCTCACGAGCGTCTCCGATTTGCCTGCAGCTACCAACATCTCTGAAATTTCTCATTCTGCAGACAAACGTCCAAATTTTAGATCAGTCATGCAAGTGCAACATAGAAAAAGCACCCAGTTTAGCACTAAACAAAAAGCCACATTAGTCAGCAATGCAGTGACAGTTCATTTAAAGCTTAGTACCTGAGAGTTTGTAATTTCACCACATTTTCAAAGTTCAAAGTTCAAAGTTCAGAGAAAATTACTTTTGCCATTGAATCAGCATTACTGGATAAACACTGGATATCTTGGATTATTGGCAACAGTAAATGTGGTCAATATCATCTTTATACTGTATGTAGCCCTACTGTATGTCAATACCTAGGAGCCAATTTAAAGCCTTAAAGAAAGCTTGCATTGACATAATTACTGATCACTTTGAATCTTAGTTTAGAAATCTGTTGAAACACTGAGGGGCTGCAGGATGTTGAAACAGACGGTACCTAAAAACTACACACATTCACTCAAACCTTCCACAATATTCAGTGTTAAGCTGTACACAATTATTAATGTTTAGATATTTCAATGCTTTACTCATGTGCCACAATAATGTAATGCGTTTGAGCTAATATCGCCAATCCTGCTTTTGATTTCGATGAACAAACTCAAAAGCTAATTTTGATCAATTTTCGATATGGAATCAAAATCGTCACCCCCTAGTATCAATACCAGTGAACATACACATACACATCTACATAGAAACCTGGGAAGTTTTTCTTCAAACTTTCACAGGCCGACAGAGGAAGATGAAGACGTTTGACGGTTAGAGAGAGAGAGCAGCAGAGACGGACAGATTGATGACATATGAAAGCCAGCAGCAGATTCTCTTTGCTCCTAGTGTATGACCTTGTGAATAAAAACTAAATATTTCACCTTTTTCTCAGAATAACAGGTAAGTGGGTGCAAACACACTTGTATGCACCTACAAAAAGATGTGTTTATAAGCTCATAAAGCCGCAAAACACTCAAGGTCTGAAACGTGCAGGACATTCAAATATAAATGTGTGTTTAGAATTAATTACATAAATGGGAAGTAGCACTTTTAATCATTTTCATTTTCTGATCTCTGCTGCAATTCTCTCTCATTTATTCTGCCTTTCTTTTTTTAAGATCCTATCTGGTTCCTCTAAATCCTCCCTCTCCATCTGTTCCTTTCTTCTCCATCAGTCATTACTTCTTGGCTAATTCAAATGCTAATTCCAGCTCATTTGAGGGATTAATGTTTTGACTGATAACATATTGTGCAGAGCCGATTGACTCTACCTGGAATCATTATCTCAGTGTCATAGAAGAAAAACTACTCCACTTCTATGAGTCATACCTTAAACTTTCAACCCTACAGTGAAAAAAATTCATGTGTATTTCCTGATTGATTGTGGAGTTTTATCACTGCGTGCATTTAGTGCTCCTGGAACAATAAAGTTCTTATTCCTCAGCTTTTCTGCTGGATAGAAACGTAAGTCACTCCATCTTTTGAAAGTCACCCTGTCCTAGTTTTCCTGCTCACTTTTTTCAAAGCAATATCAGTACTTAATACTGCTTCTAAATAAGATCTTTTTTCGCAGTCAAATGCACCCACATGTTGCTTCACTTCACAACTGAAGTAGTACCCTAAGTTTTCTGTGGCCATTTTTTTGTTTATTTTTCCAAGAATAAATTAGGTTAATATTAGGTACAGAAGTGATGAGAACATTTTTGCGTTTTAATGATATAAATACATGAGTAAGAATCTTGAACTCAGTTCTGAAAAATTTGAAGTAATCTCATAATGTCTTATAGCGTAATATCTGAATCTTTGGTTTAAATTCTCCTCTTTGAAATATCAAGTGGGTCATCTCTGGTAGTGCAATTTCAAAAAACTCTCTCAGTCATCGCATTAAACCCGCCCCATATTAGATAAACTGTTTCAAATAGCTCGCCACCTCTCAGTTCTGGTGAAAATCTGTCTGAATGTGAGAGGGGCCAGACATATCTGCCAGAGCAAATTAACCATGAACTCTCGTGAATGCAAAATCAAAATTATTGGAATTTGGTGGTCAAAGGTCAAGGTCACTGAGACCTCACAAAACACGTTTTTGGCCATAACTCAAGAAGCATCTGCTTTTTAGAATTTGTAGGTTCCTTGCAGACACATCCATATTTAAAGCACTTTATACTGTCATGGCTACAACTTTGTGTTATGACAGAATCAGTTTTATTGGTCAAACATGTGAACACATTCAAGGAATTTGACCCTGTTTTTTTGTTTGTCTCAATGAAATGAGACTCTTCTGTAAAAATATCTAGTGAAGATAACATGTTCAATGGAATCATGTCAATATAGTGATAACTTACATTTTGCCAAACAAAACACCTAATACCTTTTATTAAATTGCTTCCAAGCTTATTATATGAGTGTGGCTGAGATGGATGTAAACTTTAACTTGGCTGGTTGGCAGAGGCAAACAACCATGAGGCGGTAATTTTAGTTATAAATGTTTTACTTCTGCACATTAATTAAGCTGACCTTTTGACCAGTGATTTGCTGTAGTAGATAAAAATCAAATATTCCAATCATTTCTAAATCATGTTTATCACGTGTTTTTCATTTATATTCATTTAGATTGTGTTTTTATGAGGTTCTATTGTCTACACTACACTAAGAGATTGGAATTGACTTGATCAAGCACTGAGCAATGAAATATTCAACATACTCACTGATGTTGCATGGATACTTCATAGAAATTCTGCTAATATAGGAATTTATTTTTGTACAGTTCTCAGTCCCGAGGAAAATTGTTGAAACTATAAGTCCCATACCCAAGAGGTGAACCCCGGCCATCTGGGTGGAAACCAGGAATCCTAACCGTCACATATCATCCTTTTTTACTGCCTTTGTTGGTGCATTGCTGCATTTCTTGGTGCATACTCAACAGCATACCTTTAAGTGTGTAGTAGCCAGGCAACCTGCCTGCAAGACTACAATCAGGTTAAAAAAAACAAATGTTTGAGGTATGGCAGCTTCCCAACCAGCAGCATCTTAATCTGCTGACATAAGTTTGACATAAATTCTAAGAATACTGTTAAAGTAACTTAATACTAACTCCCAAATAAAGCTAACCCAAAAAATGCAGGTTAAATTCAGCAGTAATTGAGAAACGGAGTGCTCAATTTGTTTTCCAGATTGCATCTGAGAGTTTGAGCAGAAGTTTACCCCAGAGGCAACCTGGGAGCAACCGCTATGTTGTTAAACATTCCACCTGTGTGTTGCTTCGATTCACTATTTCTCTTGGCAATAAATATAAAAAAATAACAATGTGGTTATCATTTTTGTCTAGGGTCTATAGCTTTTGTGTCTGTATGCCCTGAGTCTTCAGCTAATGAAACCAAAATGAATGTGCAGAATGTGCCTTTGTAACATGCACATGTACATCTACATTGAACCTAACATAAGGATGATCCATTGTACAAATGGTGACTGAAAAGGATACATACAGGAACCCAGTGCAAGGACCTACTGTTGTGTTAATGCGGGACGGCCAGAGAGAAGAGAGAAATAATCAGAAAATATGTTATTTTCAAATCTTTTGAAATGTCAAGTATAATCTCAGTATACTACAGAGATAGATATATCATTAGAAATTGAATCTGTAGCAGTGATCAGAGGTGTAAATGTACTAGTGAATCATTAGTGTCACTTTGTGGTTGTCATTTTAAACCCGAGACAACAGAAGAACAAAAGTTGTGGCCGTAGGCTATATATTATGTATGTGTGAGCTTGTGAGAGTATGATAGCTCTTTTTAATGGTTCTTTTTCTTTAGGTCTTCTGTCTGATCCCCCTCCACCCCCTCTTCTTTGCATACCGTCTGTACTTACTTGACCTACTGTTTTTGCCACACCAACGCTTTTTGAAATCCATCTTGGAACAGTGCGCTGAAACATCTCTCTGGTAAAGGAAACAATGTCTAAAAAGGAAATTTTAGTAAATGTTTCAGTATCATAGGGAGAAGCAGAGGGGTTGAGATGAGAAAAGTGATGGCTGACAAAAAAGCAAAAAAAAAAAAAAGTGTGAGCAAAATGAAAGTTTGTGAAAAATGCTGCACACAGTGTGAAGCACTGTGTTCTGCCTCCTGCTGCTGCCTGGCAGTTTGTCAAGGTGTGCATTGAATGCAGGAGAGCAGGAGCGAGGTGAATAGGGATCCGACTACCGTGTTTGCCCTAAACAAATATATATATGTATATAATATGGAAGCCAATTAGTGGTTCTTTTCAGGGGTTTTCCGCCTAAGAAAGTCGACTCCTCCACTTGTCAATATCATGCTGTGATAAGTCACAGCAGCTACACTCAAAGTGTTCCTCCACTCTGTGAGTGCAGCACATGAACACCTCTGACGACTTTCCCACACCCTCAAGCTTTAATTGCCTTTTTCCCAGCCATGTCGGGAAGATAATTACCTGGCTTTCTATAATTCTCTTCCCATTCATACATGACCAGCACACAGCATCATGTGTGTTTCCATGCTTTTGGTGTGTGCGTGAATGTCAGGGACCCTGTGTGAGTGAGTTCACGGGGGGGGGGGGGGGGGGTACAGGGTGCGGAAAGGTCACTGCCTTGATGAAAGTGCTTCCCTTTGGCAGAATGTCTCTGTTTGATGTCCCCCAGGGAGTGTAAAGTAACAGATTTGCAAATGTGTGAGATTGATACAAAATGGATAAAAGTGGAGGTTTTGGTTGAGGAGTTGAGGGTGGTGTGAGAGTAAAAGTCTGAAAAGGGGTTTCGATATTGCAAGCACAAAGGTGTTATTTGTGACATTATTGCAGAATCGTTTTTGTGTAGTGTAGTAGGATTTAGTTACCAAATTTATTGCAATTACCTGCACCAAATGTCACGGTGATCCATCCAACTGTTGACATTTCACCACAAATGTAAACCTGCTAGTGCCACACATAAAAAGTTAGAGGATCGCCAAAGACATTGACCTCGTCAGCCTGAGAGCTTAGCTAAAATGTCATATAAGTTCAGGTAAATAAAAAAAAAAAGGATTAGATTTTTAGATTACTGAAATAAAAAAAAACTTTTTTACTCATCAGTATTTTGGTGATGTTAATACATCACAGTGTAATCATCTCTAAATTGACGTCAATGTTGGCCAACTTTTTTTCCGTGGAATTTACTTTGGTTCGAGGAATGATGATGGTGGCGATGCTCCATCAGACTGTTGGTCCAACACTTTTTCCAACATTTCTTAACAACTATTGGAGGGATCGCAGTGTGATCTGGTAACAACATGCATGGCCCGTACATGATGAATCGTTCTAGTGATCCCCTGACTGTTCACCCACTGCCACTTACCAGTTAGAAATGTCCATTTGTTCAACATTTCAACAAAAACTTCAAAATGTATGACTGCATTTCTGTCAGTCGTTGCCCTTCCCAGGCTGTTAACATACTACCGAGCTAACATGGTCAATGCCAGTATGGGTATGGAGTTATAGTCCTTCCTTTACTTATACATCACTCCAGTCTGGTACCCAGTATACAGCGCAGGGCAGTTCAACCCTTCCACACTCTGACTCAGTCACTGCATGTGGTGGATGAGATTTCCCTCCAGTCTTCTGTCACATTTTCTTTTCATTTGATTTCCTGCCTCATCTTTGCACTTTTCTTTTTTTTTTTTTTTACTATCAGCAGCTGGCAGTTTTATGCTGCTGTAATATATTTCTTGATTAGGTTCACTTGTTTATTTTCCGTCCTGACAAAGTGTGCGTTCAGTAGTCACATACATGCCTTACTTCAGTCCCTGTCAACAACCTGCCACAAAAGTTTGTTGACTTACATACTAACTTGATTTACTGGGTTTTTTAATTTACATCTCTGTAAGTTTGTTGTTGTGCTTTCTTTTTGATTCCCCTGATTGCATTCACAGCTAATGTGTTTATGGCTTTCCATAATTCATATTATACAGCAATTAGACTAATTAGATTTCCTCCAATCTAAATAGGCATACACACTCCAGAGAAAAGTCTGGACTTTAACTCTGTAATTAAGGACTTTCCCTTACTTCTATTTGTTTAGAATAAAGAAAAAAGCATAAACTGTTGACAAATTTACACCAGCAAGTGGAACATAATAAATTAAATATATTCTTAAAGGTGCATATTAAATAATGGACAATTATACCTTCTTTTAGACAGTAGAAAATAAACTTTTATGTTGTTTTCATCTTTAAAGTAATCTGAAAAGACTGTGAAAATAATAGCTGACATAAAAAGCCTCCAGCTTGTGTTGCACAAGATGGCTCAGACCTATACCGGCGAACTCAGGTCCCCCGTCTGAGCAGGAAAGTGACTGCCGACAGCTTCTTTGAGGGCTGTTTTAAGTTTTGACAGGGTGTATGACTCATATCAGAACATAGAAGATTATTGCATCAAATGGTTATACAACTCCAGTAAATGGGGTATTGAAAAAAAAAAAAGAGCACAAGCAGCAGGCCGAGAGTGTCATTTTGCTGGCTGCTGCCATATTTTTTTGAACCCCCGGCTGGCGGCGGCAGCTATTACTGAGAGCCCCAGTGACACATTTGACTGATCATTATAAAGCACAGCTATCCTCCTCAGCATGACGTTGCTACCCATCTTTGTCACATGCTGATTAATAATGCAGTAGTAAGGGGAGCCATGATCTCGCATTAGTGCATGTGTGCATGCACATGCATGCAAACAGAGCAGTGGAAATGTTAATAGCAAATTAATCTGTGGATAATTGCACTAGCTGTCGGGGTCATTAGTACTCCTCCAGCCTGTCTTATTAATGGCTTGCAAAATTCACGCCTGCATTATGTTAATTTCTCTCTTTCTCTTTTAAATCTCTTTTTTTCAGCCTGGGTTGACTGCAGTTTAGTGGGTATTTAATTAAATGGATATTTGCCCCGTCCACTAATCCATAGACAGTTAAAGCCACTTACATACACTGTATTAAATAGATACTGCACACAAACTGTCTGTGGAAGGACTTGTAATTTTAAAATAATTTCTAAAGTTATTTAACTTGTAATTATTGTTAAAAAAATTATGAATCCGAAAGTTGATTGTTAAAAAATTAATCAACAACAATTTTTATAATTAATTCTTTCTGTAGTTTTGGCGACATCTCTTTGGGCTTGCCGAACTTTGAATGGCATGTCTCATTTTGTTTTACTCTTTTGGACGAGAAACCATAATCAGTATATTAATTAGTAATGAAAGTAGTCAGTAGTTGCAGCCCTACTCTTAACCCTTTTACTCAGTAAAATACAGTGGCTCGAGAAAAAGGCAGTTAAATCTAGAGAAAGTGCACAAGGTCCACAGGGCACAGGGGGCAGAGTGGTAGGAACAGGCACAAATGTATGTTTTCTCCAGAGTGACTACCTTCCCATGTCTGCTGCTTCACCATAATCATTTGCCTGGTTGAATTAAGAGCACAGCACTATCAGCTGCTGCTGCGAGGATCTGCTTTGGCGAACTTTCAGCCAGTAATGATTTGAAAGTGCTCTGCTATCAATCAGTCGTACTTTTCTCACATTTATCTTTTGTCAACTGCAGTCTGTGGTATTTTGTCAGTATTTAGTACCTGTTGCACTGGGCTCCCTTTCTTCCTGCAGACATTTTGAACACCTTGGCTACACTACTGTAAGTAGAAACGTAACGTAAAACGTAGAAAAAGTAATTATTAACTTCTGACTTGTTCAGGTGGAACATTTGCTTGTGGGGAGGTGAGCCCTGGCATTAAAATGGCTAAATTCCCTCAAAAAGCCACATAAAAAAGTAAAAAAACATATGCCGACTAGGCTATGTGATACAACTTTTACTGATACAAAACTAACAGACAAACTTGATAATTAGTGCTCTAGAAGTGGAGGCTGCCCGTACTTTGGCACTGGCGGAGCTCAGTGGACTCGTTGAAACCGCAGACGATTTAATAGCTGTATGTAGCTCTTGCAGAACGTTGTAAAACTGATATTACAGAAGCTCGTGTGAAGTGGAGTGGATTGGTACATTGAAATTAATGTCAGTGGCGCATGGCACTGCCTGAGTGAGAAGATGTTCCAAATCAGAAATGGATCAATATCAGGCATAAGTCTCTCAAAACACTGACAGCAGAAGGGGAGGAGAGACTTACACCCGCAGCCTACTTCCTGTGACTCTATAATGATCTGATAAACTAACAACTGAGCGTATTCTATGCTATATAGTCAATCATGACATAAATTTGGTGAAATCATAGATCAAAATCATTAAAGCAGTCTGCCTCAAAAGTGACATTACTTTAGGTCAGAAGTCTCACAATGTAGCGTAACTGCTTAGCCTGGGACAGGACGAATCTACAACTCATGTTTCATTTGCTCTGGCAGATACGTCTGGCCCCTCTCCCATTCAAAAATTATTTCTCTGTTGTTTTATTGGGCTAACCAATCACAAGCGTTTATCTAGTATGAGGCGGGTTTAATACGATGACTGAAGAGCGCCGTTCAGGTTTCTTTGTAAATATCCATAATGGCTGCCGTGTTCCCTGGCCGCCTACAGCGGCAGTATTAAACGGACTGGATGGTCAATTTTCTCTAGAAGAAGGACAAACAACTGCACTTAAACTTTATGTTGATAAGTAATATGTGTTTGCCAAACTTCTAAGAAGACATACCACCCAACAGGACGGCGTTTCGTTGCTCTGATTGGTTGTCTCCACCCGCTGATAAGGTTCCAGGCGATGCCAGGCTACTAACTGCTGCTACAAACCGACAAATCTGAATACGGCATGAAATATGACTGTAGTGCATGTCCCTAAAAATTGCTTATCATGTGTGGTGAAGCGTTGATCTACCGAGCCTAAATGAAGCTTAAGCTTAAGGTTTTACCTCAGTTTGGCCCCTCTGAAATCCTACTTTCTATTGTTTTAGTATTTTTCTCTTTAAAAATACAGCAGGGGATCAGGCCTCGTTGAACCGTAAATATAGATTTCACTACATAACCAGTGTTGGCTTGGATGTTAACACTTTGATGCTGAATATCTCAGCTCTGCATTCCACACAGACACAACCTCCTAATTTCAACCTCACACACAGAGAGATAGGATGAGTCCTCCACAGCTCTGTTAGAAGTCCTTGGCAACACATCTGACGTAACTTCCATCATCATTTTTCAACCCACTAAAATGTAGTTTTTTTGCTTTTCAGAGTTCTACTGCTGCCCATTGGGTTAAGCGATCTATCTGCAGTGTTTTTCTTTCTCACAGCCTGTTTATTTTGTGTCTGTATACCTGCTGGGGTTCGATGACAATCAGATACAATGATGTGGTTGAAATACCGTTTTAGTGCAAATGTGACTGGACCATCAGAGTTTAAATTTGTATTTATTTTCTGACATTCCTCCTACTGACTTTTTTATTATTACAAACAAACGCAAGCCATGAGGTTGCCAATTACCTTGGTTACATGTAACAAGTGTTATGCAGACATTTATTTCCAGCTGTTTAACTGATTGTTTTGCTAAGTGAGCTCACACTTCCGAGGGTTGTAACCTAACCAGACAACACAGAAGGTAAAGAGAACCATGGTGCAATCACACAATGCCTACAAACTTGACATAATTAGCAGAAGGCTACAGATATAGGATTAAATATATGCAAAACACAATACTTTTTGAGTATTTGTTGTTAATTACTCAACCACATGCATGTTAAAACACAGCACCGTTTTAAACGCTAAATAACACCAATGTTTGAGATGCAGATTCTCTAAACCGATGAAGTGACTGCATACAGCAGCAGCAGAAAACCAAAGAATGCATGTTCGTGTTTGTGCTGATGTGCCCAGAACTTTTTTTTTTGTTGTTGATCAGCCCAACCTTAACCAATAGCAGCACTCACTGCCTAGGAGCTGGGAACTAATCAGGAGAGGGTACTAATTTAAGTCCGGTGTGCGGCACACATCCATATTTATAGTATTTTTTAATTTGCCAAGATGCTCGCAGCTGCTAACTGGCAAGGAGCTAATTGTAACTTTTTTCCAAGCCTTGATGAAATTACATCCCCTAACCACTAACTGCCTGTTTCCTTGTCCATCTTTTCCTTTTCCCTTTTTGTCTCTCACATTCTCTGTCTTCTCCCTCTCCGTGTCTGCAATGCTGATGAAGACAGATAACGATACCACCACCACCACCACCACACTCATGTGCACACACACCCACACACACACACACACGTTCCACATACACAAACACACCTATTTAAGTGGGGATTTGTTGTGGGAAGTGCAGTCCACACCTCCTGTGCGGACTGCAAACATGGCAGAGCTATAATAAACACTGTTGTGGGGCTGGCTTCCTGAGCAGTCCCTGTGCAACACTTGCTCTCAGCAGGCGGAGCATGTTGAGATGAGACTCTGGGGGATCGGGGCGGATCTAAGCGACTGCAGGGCATCAGTCACACTGTGGAATCAGTGGCACACTCCCTATCGGGCGCCTCCAGCCCGTCAAGGTGTCTGTGCTCCTAATGCCTGACTGTAAATCCAGCTCTCATGGCCCCAAATGCAGCAGGAAAGGGCTCGCCTAGATTCATTTTCTCTCTGACTGTGCTGCTGTGTGGGAGGATTTTGCAGTTTGTGTTTTGTTGTGAGGTAACCGCTGGGAAGAAAGCTCTACATGGCAAAGGTGCCGGCACCAGTGTGCAGTGACAAATGGGAAGGTTCAGTGTATACAATTATCGTCTAATTCATTTCTTTTGTGCATCTCACTTTACCATCTGACCGTGCCATGCAGCAGCTTTTGTCATCTTATAATCAGGCACATGTATAGAGGAAGTGTAAAGCTCAATGAGATGAGTTTAATCATTGTGATGTTCATACTCAGCTTTATTGCTTTTAGAAGAGGGAGAGTTGACATGAGGGCTGATATTTATGTAGCAAGGGCCTTTTCATTTAACAGCTCTTAACCAATTTGTTTCATCTGTTGCATTATTCTAGGATGGTAAACTCTTTGTGATAGAAATTCCCTTCTGCTTCTGCTGCTGCAACCATAGCTGCGTTCCCATGGACCCTAATATTTCACTAATAATTGGAATAATAACCCAATCAGAATGACATTTTTTCATGTAACCACGTCAGTCGGAAGAGACAGGCCTGATCTGGCCTAATTGGAAGTCATTTTCAGTCGGGTGCGGAGGAGTGGCGTAAACTTTTTGATAATCCGTTCACTGGGAAAATATTAGCGCCCAATAACCATGTCAACACTTATTCTGATTGTTTCTCTCTGGTTGGAATTAGTTAGTATGAATGTTGATTTAGCCTTTTATACCTTTTAAAATACTTAACTTTTTTTGACACTTTTTTGCAATGCAACTCAGTGGGAGGAATTCACAATGTATACATCAAAATGTATGAAGAGTTCTCTTCTTTCACACTTGTAACTTTAAGCAGTAGAACTTACACTTGTGGAAATTTCTGCCTTAAAACACCAAGAGTGCCCTTCAGCTGTCTCATTCACTCATGATAATTTTGGCTGTGAACTCTGTTGGACTTTTTGAACTGCGATATCTCTGTCATTTCACGGTCAAGTCTGTTCAGTCTGTTTTATTTGTTGTTGGACTGGTGATTCGGCGGGGCTCCCCTTCTCTCAACAAGGACTCAGCACCTTCAGGCGTCAGCTACAGATACACTGCTGGTATTGATTAGCTGATTAAACCTCCGACAGTTTGTTCCTCTCTTCTGATTGGTGGATTGATGTTAGGCCATTTTTGGCAGTTGGGACCTCTGTCTCACACACACACACACACACACACACACACACACACACACACTACTACAGTCTTTACTTCTACTACTACTGCTACTACTTCTGCTAATACTGATACTACTACTGTTACCACGGCTACTAATGATACAACTTCTGCTACCACTACTGCTACTATTACTACTACTACTGCTGCTACCACTACTGCTGATACTGCTATTACTTCAGCTTCTTCTACCACTACTTCTACTATTACTTCTCCTTCTACTGCGAGTACTACTGCTGCTGCTACTTCTTATCATACTAGTACTAGTGCTACTACAGCCTTTTGTACTACAACTGCTTCTACGAATACTACTACTCTCTCTTGTTTGACCTGTAATAATTTCCACTCTGTTGTACTGCTCTGTTGCAGAGTGGTTAGACCATAAAGCACATATTTACGTATTTCCTGCCTTGAAGTTCCAAGAGATGCCTTCAACTGTCTCATTAACATTCACTATGCACGCTTCTGTTCAACCTTTTTCTACCTTCAGATACTTCATACTTGAATTATTGGAATAGCTGTTTTTCTACTGAGTGTAGCAGAGTGTGCAGGCTGATACCTTGTCCTCTTAACAAATGTCCTACACTTTGATGATTTAATAAGAATCCTCGTCTGGTGCCACCTGCACTGCACTCACATAATGCAATTTATTTTTAACCATAATCACTTTTATGCCATCTTCTGCCACCACATGTTAGACTCTCTATAATTAAACATCTTCTCTGTTTTGTACTGATTAATGCAAATAAAACAAAAATATATGGATATGAAGATAGTTCTTGAATGGATTTGTTTGTCTGATCAGTGGAATTGATCTTATGTTTACTTGCTTTGATAATTAGTGGTCTTCTTTTTTTTGGAGCTATTTTGAACGCTACATTAAAAGCTACTTAACGTAAAGGTAGCTTAAAAGATTGAAGCTATTCACATCTATAAATATCTACTGTTAAGTAAAAGAAACTCTAAACAAATTAAAACATTGCTGTTCCCAGAACAAATTAATCTGGTTGTCAAAGACTTCAAAGATAAATGAGTGACACTGAGTTGACATTATTACTATGTAAAGTCAAGTAGTTCTCCTCTCTGTCTACATGCTCTCCTTCTCTGTCGAGACAGTTTAATAACTCTTAATCATCTAACATTCAATAAATGTATGAAATTATTGTGGCTCTTTGAGCTAGTATGGCTACATATAGCCTTGGTGCATGTCACTACAGTACATTTATTGGATCTACTTCCAAAAACTGAAAATCCATTGATATTATAGAGGAGCCTATTAAAATACCCTGTTTTTGAGACCCTGAAGTGCAACATGTTGAACCTCGGTGATGCACTTTCAGTATTGTTTTTGTCAAGCACACTCTCAGTGTATTGGGTGGTCTTAGGAGGAAACCATTTACATACAGTAATGGCCCTGTCCCTACTCACTAACACTTTACACAGAGTGTATCTCAGAACTTTGGAGGGCACTCTGTATTAATGGGGAGGGTTTTAAAAACTGGTAAACTGTGAGATGCATTCACGTTGCAACATAATGTATAATCACCATGGGTACTAATATTCTGCTAGTTTATTTGTCTGTTGAGTTATATTATCTAGTCACTAATCACCCTAAAAGCAGCCAACATGTGCTATAAAATGCTATGTGGTACGTTCTTCTTTAACTGATTAATATATTGATAGTAGCATTTTGATATAAGACAAACCAAATAAACTTAGCTGTAAGTAATGATTCCTTATCTTTAAACTTTACTGCATGCTATAAGATTTAACCCACCATGAAAATGTTAATGTTATAATGTTTTAAGACGTAGCCAGAAAAAAAACAAAAAAAAACTTTATATGATGTTTCCTTAATCATCAGACTAATTCAGGGCTAGTGGAGAATGACTAATCGGCACCAGGGAATACTGTATATGCAGGTTTTATTGTCCACTTTTATTCCACAATAACTGATCTGGATCATGGCAAATGGTATGTACCTTGTGCAAACACAGGGGTGTGGGGAAATAAGTGGTTGTCATGTGTTAGAACAACCTTGGTCAATCATATCAGTTCCCCCCATTCTTAAAAAGCAGTGCCCTCCTTGCCCTGTTTTCTTTTGCATAGTGGAATAAACTGACCGTTTTCCATAATAATTCTATTCACATGGCTAAATATGTTTTGGTTGAATATATACTTTTAATAAAAAATTCTAATTATGGTTGTAGCAAGTATTAGAGACAGACACAATTTCTAATAGGCTGTGCAATATGAATGAATGGTGCTGTTTTTCACTTCAATATCAACATGAATCCTTTCTGCGCCCTGACTGGATGGACGTATCTTTTGCTCTTTGCTTCTGATTTTCAAACTCAAACATGGAGGCACTTTTAAAAACAACTGTCCACCAATTCGTCTGTCCTTTTAGGTAAATAACATATCATTTATTTTCTCTGCCTAGGCTGTTCGGGCTGGCTGTTTTACTGGTGTTGGCTCAGTAGTGAGGAGTGAGCTAATTAGCTCAAACTAAAGGTGATATTCTTCACAGTTTGAAGTGAAATACAATCCAGCTATTATTCTCGGCGGAAGTGGTACTTTGTCATCAGCCTCTGTCACTTTCTTCCCCCTTTAATATCTGTCTTGTCTGTCTTAGTCTCTGACGAACTGCCTGCCTGTCTGTTGATGTAGAGTATGTCCTGGCGTATCTGTCTCGCCTGACTAGGTCCGTAGAACAGACAGCAATTTCATCTGTGGCGGCACATCTTGTATCCCTTTAGTTATCATGGGACATACGAGCACAAGATTAAAACATCTTCATAACAATGTGATTAAGGGTGCAATTCTCTCAAGGGAGTGTGCAATAAATCTGTCAGTGAGTATGAAGTTATGCATGTTTTTCTTTAGTTAAGAAGTAAGAAATGACAATGAGCCTGGATGATGTTTGTGTTATATTTTTGGAAATGTATGTTTTGTGTTTTGTTTAGGTTGATGGAAAAAGCTTAATTTAATTTCAGGAGCTTCACTGTAATAGATGAGGAGTGTAGTAATTGTACAGTACTTTGTTCATATTTTTCTTCATAATTAATTACTTTTGATAATTGGTCCTGTTTAAAGGTGTACATACAACCCGAACATTTCAATGAATGGCACAGAGAGTTGTGTGTTCGTCAAAGAAAAGAAAGAGATTTTCAAGCTAATCCAAAGGTGATAACTGCTCGAGCTGTGCTTCAATAGCTGAAGCTAATTTTCTAGTAATAATGAAGGCCAGTAAAATCCCTCTTGGCAGTCACTTTGGCACACACAGTTAACAGCAGTCATTACTGTCTCTGGATGCATCTGTCTGCATCTCCTCCCTTGTTTCCCACTGTCACTTTCCCCTCCATTTGTTTCTCTGGGCGCCATTGGAAAAAAAAAATCCCTTTGATAGGGGCTGTCTGGAGTTTCAATGTCTTCTGGCGAAATTCATTACCGTGAGAAAAAAAGGTCCATGCCCATGTTCAACTGTCTTTACCTCTGGGATTTCATAGCCGGTGCTCTATTGCTTATCAAGTATTAACAGAAGGTGTCAATCTACTTTACACACAACAAATTTAAACCAATTTAAGCTCAGACAGACATAATAAGGCAATATGCATCCAACCCAGCAAGAAATTTCAATTTCAGTTTTCATGCATTTTGAATGTATAAGACCATGCATAATTGACTATAACTATTCGACTCAGTTATAAAACACATCATACCTGTCATATAGATAAGAGGAAATGCATTTTATGTGAAAGATCAAAAGGAATTGTATGTATATGATCTTGAGTAATTCTTGTTATTGTAATCATATTCTGACAACACTATGTACTTTTATGAAAATTTTCCTGGTTCAAATCCTTGCAGAGATGACATTAGATATGAATACTTAATTTAATTCAGTGTGGCTGTCCTTATTCTCATCCCTCTACTGCTCGGCTTCAGTCAGTGAACATAGATGCATGCACACATAGCACACACCAACACACTCTTTCATGTTTGATTAAACTGAGAATAATTGGTTGCCTTTGTGCCTGCTTGTTTTATAACTGGGAAGTGACAAGTGACAATGCTCTCTGGAAAGCTGATTCTAGACGAAATGGAGCACTTTATGTGTTAGTAAAAGATGCCCCCGTTTGTGGTCTCACACACTTCTGTTATTGGCTTGCAGATGGCTGAAGTAGGTTGACGTGAAATATTTGTGGCTGATGAGGTGACACGTGTGAGAGGCAATGCCAACGCACTGACAACAGCATTTATGTTCCGCTTTTAGGCCTGTGCACTAAATAAGAATTTAGTAGTGATGGTGAAAAGTAAGATGTTATTAAAATGAGCTTAGAAACTGCACAGGCTGTGACAACCTCCCGCAGCCACAGAGTGTGTTGTACTGCACTTCATTACCATATAGACCCAAAGAAAATAAGAGAGAGTGGAAGTTATTAGCTCTGTGTTGAAGAACAAACTGACAGAGAGAGAGAAAATCTATATGCAATGTGTATAAGACTGTGACTGAGGCCCCCCAGCTTCTTTTTAAAATGGCAAAATAACGCTAGATAAAAATAAAAATGTGGCAGAAAAACATGCTCTGTAGGTCTGATTTCCACAATGTAGCCATGAACTCCTTTTATATCAGGAAGTCTGCTTCGCCTGACATTTACAAATACATTTTACTGCTGCTAAAAGAAAGAACCTCTGACAGAGAAACAGAGGTAGGTTTCAACAGCTGTGAACAAAACAAAACAAAACATTTTATTTATCCCCCCCCCCCCCAGAATATCAACAACAATTTATATAAAGATTCTAAGGTAGGCTGTAGGCGTGCAACACACTCCGCATTATCAAACATTATCAGTAGATGTTTTAATTAAAAGCTGGTACCAAATCAAGACACATCACATACGATAGTCTTACCCTTTTAAAAGCATATCAATATGCAGTTTGGTTACTGTAACATATGTGGGAAGTGTTGTGTGGACCCAAAAGCAGGACACAGAGGTAGAACAGGTATGGTTCAAAAGCCAGGTGAGCAAACAGGTAAGCAGCAAAGGCAAAAGAAGCCCAAAAAGGGAGCAGGCATCAGGCAGGAACCAAAAATGAGCTGGACTTATTAGCAGGAAGGTAGACAAAACTAGGGCTGGACGCAAAGGCTGTAGACAGTCTGGGAAACGTCAGCTGCTGGTGGAAAGGTAAATATACTCCTTGACTGAGAAGAGGAATGAGGGGCAGGTGTGCAGGCAGGTGATGATCAGCTGACTGGGGGATGGTGGGAGGAGGAGCCGGGGATGACTGCTGGGTGGTGAGGAAGTCTCAGGGTCTGGAATAACACCAGGCAGGTGTGGTGAAAGGCAGAAAAACTATAAAAACAAAACAAAAACAAGACCACGCTGCCATCACGACACATATAGAGTTAAGGGTCCAGACCATCTTCTCCTAAAATAAAGTTCATATTGTCCAGGAGTTTTAACATGCCCCGCAGCCCAGATATAGAAATATGGCATTAGACATGTGCTACCATGTGAAATAGTTTGTTTGTTTTTACTTAATTAAAAAAACAAAATGTATGCTTAAAAAGCATCTTATTTCTCAGAAATCTGAAAGTAGATTGTTATTCCTAAATTATTATGTTTATTATAGCATTTAGGAGAATTGATAGAGATTTGGACTCCATATGGTACTCGTTTACTGCCATATTGTCAGATAATTGCAAAGGAACTAGTTTTTCAAAATGTATTCTATGGGTCCTATTTTTGTATAAATTCATAAATAAAATTAAGATGTTAAAATTTTGTTGCTGCATCCATTTTATGAAATTACTGGAATGATGATTAATGATACATTAAAATTATAATGCTAGCCATATGAAGCTTTTCTAATTAAAATAAAACTAAACTTACCGAAAGAATGGCCAATCAGTATTCCTGTGAGCACATAATTATTATGCAGTGATAATTACATGTTAATACATGCACGCACAAACACATGCTGTGAAGACTAATTAGTCATCATGTTTCCTGTCAATTACATTATAATGACAATAATCTTACTAATAGCCCTCCAATAGTTTCAAAGTGCCCTCTCTTTCTCCTCCACCTCACCCCAGTGCAAACAGAAAGGCCATGAGGTTAATGGAAACTTTATGGGTTTTTTTTACAATAAATAAAGGAGCTGTGCTCCTAGAAGCATGATCCAAGAGCAGCCGTGAGGCTGTTATCCATGCCCACACACCATCCTCTTTTCTATTCTGTGGTTGTAAGTGTGATGCAGAGCCAGGCCCAAAAAACATAATATGTGAAGACCAGGGGAGGGGGTGACTGTTAACTTTTAAGGCACATGCTGGTACTTTTGGCCACTGACAGGCTGACAGACCTCCCAACGCGAACACTAAACACAAAGAAGCACAGCAGGCATTTTTAGATTTGAGCAGATTTAAAAGAAATGACAGTAGAGGCAGAATAATTTAAGTGGAAGAGCACTGGTAGTGATGTCAGCACTGCTGGATGCATCTGTCTGTGCGACCACCACGGGACTGAAGGTACGTCAGGGTCCTCACACTTTATAAAATCCCTCCGCTCTCTGCTGGTTTTCTCCCGGCTCTGCTGGCCTGTCAGCTTCAATGAGCGTGATGCTAATGTGATCCAGCAGGCCTACAGAGAGACGGGGCCCTCTGAGGATGATGGGATTGGTCGGAGGCTCCCGCGCAACTTTCCAAGAAGGCAGACGCAGGGGCCCTATTGGTAGCAACCACCCTTAAAACACTTAAGATGTGAGGTGGATGTGATTTTTCAGAGACAGGATTAGTGGTGACACTGCCATTGACAGAAACCGTCCCAGATAGACAAAGAACTGTGATCTAATCCAAAAGAGTCACAGAGACTTTATTTGGTCATGTTTTGATATACAGCCTGGATCTCTGCAGTGTTCTCTAACAGGACGTTAAACAATTTATGTCGCCATAAGCCCCACTGTAGTCATTTTGTGGCAAAATCAATTAATTTCCATTAGTTTGCTGCAAATTAATGAATTTGTTTTTCGAAGGATAACTAAGTCTGTGCGAATCTTTGGCACCTAGTTCAACTTTGATAGCTCAGTTGGAAAGCTTCTGGATCAAGCACTGCTCACACCATAAATTTGCAGAGCAAAGTTCATCCACACATCCTTTTGTTAGCAAGCTTGGCGACCTATTTTGACACACTAGTTTTAGGATGTTCTCCACCTGCTCGCCATGTAGCCGGTAGTTTACTAGCTATGATAGTTAACCAGCTAGTCATTTGAGTAGTGACTAGATCATAAGCTTGTCTGTCTTCATCTAAACTAGACCACATATTGAACAGAATGCATCAGCTGCGCATTTTTGCCTTCTTTTATGGCTTGTTTGAGCAGCCCCTTTTTTGCCAAGTTACAATACCTGCTCCACTAGGACCTATTAGTAGTTACTGTTGTCTCTCTAATGTCTAATAAAGGCATAGAATGGATGCAAATATTATATATATATAAAAAAGGGCAGTACTGAGAACTCCGTACCGAACCAAATCAAGCTCTGATGATGCCAAATGTAAACAAGTAAATTACAGGGATGTGCAGTAAAATGATATGACCGTATTACCCTAGTGGATTATCCATAGTAATCATTCAACAAACACAGAGCAAGGAAGTGTGGAAGGACAAACAATAGAGGAATCATAATTAGAATATACTACAGATATGCTTCTTTCATCATTTGTTTGATTTCTAAATGCGATGTGAAAGAATGATGACATGATTTGGTTTATCTAATTAAATGTTAGAAGGCACATGTTTCCCATTTGTAATCAAGCTGTCCTGTGTGTGTGTGTGTACGGATTTTCTACAAGTTATTTTTCTAAAAATAGTTTAGTTATTCTGTATTCCATTACAGTGATATGTATGTTAGATTATAATGATAAACAGTGATACAATAAATGGAGGACAGAACCAAATACACAAGAGCACTGATTTGCTAATTATCATCAATGACTATTTTCAGATATCATAAAAATGTTGCACAGGGCAGAACCCTGTGCAACAGTTGGCATTTTGCGGACATTTTACTATTCCAGACATAGACCGATACCTGCTTAAATTCAGATAGAAAGGATCAGACAGCTGTTTATGAAACCGCTGATGAGCCGTGCTGATCTTTTCTTTCTTTCTTTTTGATTGTTTTGAAAGGTGGAATGATAATGAGCTGTGTGAAATGCAGGTTTGTTTGGTTCTGAATACAGAATAGGGATAAAATACACTTCTGAGTTATGTCACTCCAAGCCAGTCTGTTATGAATTGATACAGTCATTGTTTCATTGTTCATTTATCATCACCATTTGGAAAGTCTGTAAAAACCTGCGTACAAACAGGCAGTTCAAGCCTATGAAGCCAAAAAAGAGTGTAATTAAAATGGCCTATAAGGTTAAACCCTCACTAAAAAGAATTTCATATAATAAGCCAATATAAGTATTTAGTTTCCTGCAGAGAGACCCTCACACCAGCCTCACAGCAGTTCACCTTTGGTTAGAAATAAGTCCTTTTATTTAATTCAGGTTCAAAATTCAGCACATTCCTCAAGGAGATGCATATAACGTTTCAGGACCATGGACAGCGTCAGGACAGGAGAGAGGTGTAAAGTCTTGATGAAGTTATTGCGGCCTCTTGAAACCTTTTTTCTTAATGTCAAATGATCAGGCCATCAGAGAGACTTCTGGGAACCGTTTTGTCATAGAGAGGTTGCCAGGCAACCAGTGGAGATGCAGTGCAGGGAGTACTGTGAGGACATATGAGCTAAAATATTTACACCTAAGACCTTCTGCTAAATTCACAAATTGTTGTTTATACATTACTGCTTGTGTGTGGATTGCACAAACATGATACATCATGTTAATAACTGAGCTTTAGTGTCGGCTCCAGGTTCTTGCACAATATTAAACGCACAGACTGCTATCGGGATTCTTAACCCATTTGTGCCCAAGGATTATATTTAGTATGATGAAAGTGCGACAACATTTGTTCTGATTGATCTTAAGTCTTGAAATTTGGTATGGACATACTTGAAATATTTAGATCACATGAAAAATCACACTTTTATTAATGGTCAAAGTCAGGATTTTTGAAAAATTTGTCTTCCATATATAATATTTTTTTTACACTTCATATGTGTGGATATATTTGATATTCTACTTGATGATAATACATAAATACCAAATACTTGATTATGCTCCTTGCAGTTTCTGAGATACATCCATTTTCTTATTATACAACATTTAGTCTTTTGGCACATGGAACTACAGTGTTTGACAGAGAGAGCTGTTCCAATATGTATTCAAGAGTCAGTCATTATCTCAAAAAAAGCAAGATCTGAGGTTTAATAGAAGCAAACAGACATACTTCCTGAAAATGAATTAAAACCCATTGAAACTAATGGAAAATGGCTCAGAAAACTGTATGGCTAATAATAGTTCTGTGCAACTTTTATTTATATGGACTATATAGATAGGAGCCCTTCATATGTGTGTAATCAAAATAATAAAAATCCCTGCCTTTTTATTGTTTATTCTAGGGCATTTTTTTAAACCATTTTTAAAAAAAACATGTTTCATGTATGCCACGTCCTATATGTATGATAAGAAAAACTTACTTTTCAGCCAAACTGTTTGACCGATATAAAAAAGGTCTTCAGATTTGTCAATTTGTCAATTAAACATTTCAGTCGCAGGCACAAATGGGTTAACTAACTCAAGGAAAGAGAGCAGATAAGTATGTTTGCATGAAGGTTAACACTGTTGTTACGTATTATTATTATTATTACTGGAAAATACAGTAAAAAAACTCCCAAGGGAAAAGGGGATTGGAGCTCACAGATTGATTTGCAGTCTTTAATTGTGCAAAGAGACTAACATTTCAACACTACAGAGTCTTTATGAGCATCAAAATCAACAAAAACATAAACCCAACACATATATAGTATAAGAAGCACATTTTAATTCAATTAATGAAAGTTTCAAAGTGAATTAAGTTTTAACAGTGTGGACCATTCTAAGCTTCGTAAAGAAAGAATATGTGGCAGAGCTGTTGTACTGGAATACATTAAATTGTATAGGTGTACCTAATGATGAAGTGGCCAATGAAGCCCACAAAAGCACAAAAACAGCATACAAAAACATTCAGACACATTAACTTAAAGCTACCAAACTGACAAAAGTTTTTTCTTAAAAAAAAAAAAAAAATTTAATTTTATTGGTGCCGATTGAGAGACACTAGGCAAGATGTTGCGTGAGGTGATTTTTAGTCAGAAAATGTACTCCTTCTCTAGTCATAAAGCAGTCAGATTTTTATCACACAGGCATGAAACATGCATTGATATCATTCAGTGTGACTTTCACTTCTTGTGGATACAGAATCATCATATTTTTTAATTTTCTTTAGTATTAAAGTAATCCAGTGATAGTTGTCTGTACATCCTCGGTCACATTGCAAGCAGTACTAATAGCTCATTTGTCTTACTTTTGTAAGTGCTCATTTGCCAAATCTAAACAAATATAAGCTAAAAGAAAAAAATGGGACTGCAGCCCATTTGATGATCCTTTACGAGATCTTGCTCTCCTGGTGGATTAAAGTTTTTCTGTTGTCATATTAATTTCCAAATAGGCATATATGTTAGTGTTAGTATGTTTTCATCGATCAGATTCGGAAAAACATTTTTTGACTCTTCAAAATTAAAGAAAGCGTGGTGAAAAAAGAAAGTAATTGCGGTTTTAATTATTGCTGAGTTGGGGGTGAAAATGTACCCACATTTGCACTCCCGACGCAATTAGAATCACTGACCAGCACAGGTAAAGTTAAAATCACTCCGCCTCCCCTAAAGATATAAACCCAGTCCGAAATAGACTGATAGAGCCTATCAGTAGTTATAAAAACCTCCCTTTAGAATTCACTATAACAGATCGTTTCATTACTGTTGTTTTGGAGGAAAACAAATCCTCACGGCAGCAATCCACATAGAGCTTTGCAGATCTTTGTATTTCTAATATTTAAACTAATATGCCAAGCCCTTTCGACAGCTGTACAAAGATGAGAGCACTGGTGTCTAGAGGTTATTTGGCAATCTCCCACCAGCTCATTGTTCTCATGGTGTAAAGGAACACAACAGGGCTTGGCCAAGCAGAAAAGACTTGTTCATTCTGTATTTTAACTTGTTTTCTCTCTTGATTCAAGATCAGTAAACCTTTTCAAAAAGAGACATTCAGCAGAAAACTGGTCTCTTCCTGCCAAAAGCTCCTACACATACAGGACTATTTTGGTAGTTGTTCCTCTATTATATAAAACCTTGCACCAGAGGACATTTTTTCAAAGACGAACCTCTTCAACTCACCCATGTCCATGGCCTGATTAACCTGTTTAAACAAGTCCAAGTTCCCATCATGTACAGAACACAAGTACAGAAACTGAATGTAGTCTAACCAGTCAATACATACTGCGACTATTGAGGTGAATTGGTTAAGTAGCCGTCTGATCTTCCAGGGCCATGGATACAATGGAGATATAATATCTGATTAGTGAAGATATTCATCTGTAACTTGTTGCATAACCATCACCTCAGAATCGGGTTTATTGCCATGTAGGTTTTCACATACAAGGAATTTGCTGTGGTGTGTCTGGTGCGTAATGTCTGTTTGGGGAGGAGATAAGGGTCCATGTCAGTGGGGCTCCCGGGCCTTGTTAATCAGGCCAGCTACAGACGGGAAGGAAATGTTCTTGTTGCATGAGGTTTTGGTCCTGATGGACTACAGCCTCCTGCCAGAGGGGAGAGTCTCGAACAGTTTGTGTCCAGGGTGGGAGGGGTCGGCCACAATCTTCCCTGTACACCTCAGGGTCCTGGAGACGTACAGGTCCTGGAGAGATGGTAGATTGCAGCCAATCAGCCACACTGCGGAGCGAATGATACGCTGTAGTCTGCCATTGTCCTTAGCAGTAGCAGCGGTGTACCAGATGGTGATGGAGGAGGTGAGGATGGATTTGATGATGGCAGTGTAGAAGTGCACCATCATCGTCTTTGGCAGGCTGAACTTCTTCAGCTGCTGCAGAAAGTACATCTTCTTCTTGGCTTTTCCTTGGTGAGAGAGCTGATGTTCAGCTCCCACTTGAGGTCCTGGGAGATGATGGAGCCCAGGAAGCGGACGGGCTCTCCACTGTCTTGAGAACGTTGAGCTCCAAGTTGTTCTGGCTGCACCAGGTCACCAGATGGTCAATCTCCCACCTGTAGGCAGACTCATCCCCACCAGAGATGAGCCCGATGAGGGTGGTGTCGTCTGCAAACTTCAGGACCTTGAGAGACTGGTGACTGGAGGTGCAGCTGTTGGTGTACAGGGAGAAGAGTAGAGGGTAAAGAACGCAGCCTTGAGGGGAACCGGTGCTCATGGTCCGGGAGGCAGAGACATGTTTTCCCAGCTTCACGTGCTGCCTCCTGATGGTGTTGAAGGCAGAGCTGAAATCCACAAACAGGATCCTGGCGTAGGTTCCTGCGGAGTCCAGATGCTGGAGGATGAAGTGGAGGGCCAAGTTAACTGCATCATCTACAGACTTGTTGGCTCTGTAGCGAACCGCAGGGGGTTCATGAGTGGGTCTGTGATGGATTTGAAGTGGTACAGCACAAGGTGCTCAAATGACTTCATTACCACAGCTGGTATGCACAGTGTTTCAGGGTGGATGGTTGCTTGGGGTTGTCTCTCTTGAATAGTCTGTTAACATCCCTCTCCAGGATTAAGAGAGATGTCACTGTGGATGGGGAGGGGGGCTCTGAGGTGTGCAGTTGTGGAGAGGCCCAGGCCCCCTCCTTGATGACAAATATGTCAAACGCATGACTTTCATACTTCTTTTTAAGACTGTTGTTGCGAAAACTGAAATATCAGTGCTTGTGTAGTGCAGATGACAGTTGGTATTTAAATACCAAATGAGAAAATATTCAATCCTCAGCAGATATTTATTGCTTGCAAGCAAGAGCCATCATCAGTACAGATATGACGGAAGAGAGGCAGTCTCCCAGCAGTTCTTATACTTTGAAACTAACACATTTTGACCTTGCTTTTATCTTCTCTTGATACTTTATTTGGCGAAAGAACATAGTTCTTCTTTTATCATGTCTTACCGTGTTTCAAAAGGTTCCTCACCTGCACCTACTCCCTAAATCCCCACACATTCCACTGTTTGGCAATTGTGTGAAAATACATAAAGCAATTATATTCTTTGTGTACAGAACTATGTGCATCAATGTCTCTCATGACACTCACAGAAAGAGGGCCTTCCAGGCTTAATTCTTTTTTGATGAGTTTTCTTGTGTTCTGTTTCACAATAACCTATATTTTGCAATATCATGGTTGATAAATACTAAACACATCTAATCATTTCAGCTAAAATGTGATCTTATTGGAAAACACATCATTATAACTTGAATTTCCCTTACACCCCCCCCCCCCCCAATTAATTTGTAAATCACAAAGCTAATCACTCTTTCAGTTTAGCATTTAGCAAATCATTTTACCATCTTGAATCAGAATCAGCTTTACTGGCCATGCATGCGTTCACATACAAGGAGTTTGACGTTGCTCTCTATGTATTCACACAGAAATAGGCAATTAAACAAGTATATGGTGCTGTTACAGATATGTAGACATATGGAGCTTCTTGTGGCGGTGCGTAGTCATTATTACTATGTTTGGAAGGTTGGTGCATAGTCGGACAATAACGTACAGTACAAGCTAAAGCTTCTGGAGTAATTTTACCCGTGGCCCTCGCTATTCTTCCTGTGGTTAGGTTTGGTTGTCAAAGTCAGTGTTATTAGGTTCAGTCTCATGTCCTTTGAAACCTATTGTCATCAACACCCAGTCTCCAGGCTGCAATGAATAGAATGGTCTTTTTAAAGTAGGACTGTTGGTAGGGCTGCTTTCACCTATGTGTAAAGAGACTTTAGGATTTGGAGAGGTTAATGCAGTAGTTCAGCATTGCATCATCAAATTCCTCCACTCTTAGGGACTGTCCCCGCTCTGGAGAGGACATCCCTGTGTTCATGGGCCTCCCCATGATTATCTCAACTGAGGACAACCCTGTTTTGGATTTTCCCGCCCCCTTATGCTCATAAACAGTGTAGGTAGGGCTTTAACCCAACTAAAAAAACATATCACCAATCACAAAACAATATTTTTTTTTCCCTCACATGGAGAAAGTTCAACAAAATCCATCATTATGTGATCAAAAGCATCTGGGGTAGGATGGCTGGATTGCTGTCATCGGCTATCCCCTGCCAGCATTGTTCCTGAGACACACTAGGCACTGTGAACACATATTTTGTGAGTAGTTTAAGAAGCCTTGTGCGTACATTGGCAAACATGGGTTGCCATTTGGGCCTTAACACACTTTGTGTACAAAGGTACAGTTTGAGTCTTTCCACAGTTTTCGCTCTTGTGTGGGAGCATTCTGCTGGGCTTCAACCAGTTCTGCAAAGGAGACGGAAGGAGTTATGGGACAAGAAATGTTAGGCATCTGCATTACTGTCTGAATGGGAGCCTGTGCATCAGCACTTGCATCTCCTCTTGAGCCTGGATCTAATGCTTTTGTGTGTACCTCACACTTTGAGACAGCCACTTCCTGCAGGAGTAGGATTGATTCCAAAAGGTTAAATACCAATGAAAGCATTTGCAATTAGTTTTCCAGTTGATGTTAAAACCCTTTATCTTCCACAATGTGCCATAATCATGAAGTGAGCAATACATATGGTAATAATGCATAATTCTTGCTGTACTAAGGTGACTTGTTCTCTGCTCCAGGTGGAACGATGAAACTGCATGAGGGACCAAAGATTTAGTTTGTGATGTTCCACTAAGCCTTTTGATGCTACCACTGCGAATGATGTTGCAGCCACAGCTTTTAAGCAATGTGGCAATCCGGCTGCTACAGCATCCTTCTTTAATGAGAAATTAGCTACAGGTAATCTTATCATGGATGGATCTTATCATCTGATCATTTCTTTCCTTCATGGGAAGTTATGTGTCCTAGGAATGTTACTTCCTGTCTTACTTACTGCAGCTTTGAGAAGCTGGCCTTGTGGCTTTGTGCTGCTAAATATTGTAGCAGTGCCACTGTGTCAGCCTGGAAGACCTGCTCTCTTTTTGAACACAAAAGTCGACCCATAAAGGTAAAGGCAAACCAAAACTGGGAATCTGTATGGACTGGTACACTGAAAAATAAATTTGCTAGGTCTGTAACAGAAAAGTACTTGTTTATTATTAGGTACCTATGACACAATTGTATGAGGATCAGGAACCACCGGTGCTCTGGCATGCACTGCATCATTCACTGCTTTTATATCTTGGACAATTCTCCAAGCTATAGGTTGATTTTCCTGTGGAGCCTTTTTTTAACTGGAAAGATAGGTGTTAAAACATGTAGAATCTGGGCATGTCACAGTAACTCCCCTTTCCAACAGTTATTTAAACAATAGTCTTATTCCTATAATTGCTTGTGGTTCAGGGGATACTCACAATCTGAATCGGGTTTATTGCCATTTAAGTTTTCACATACAAGGAATTTGCTGTGGTGTATTGGTGCATAATAGCCTGGGAACCAGACGAATGTGCAAGTTTATGTTTTGTTTGCTCTGGCAGATATGTGTTGATATGAAATATATGTTTGCTGTACTTCAGACAGGACGTAGCACCCAACAGGACGGCGTTTTGATGCTCTGATTGGTTGTCTCGGCCCGTCGATAACGCCCTTTGGAAATCAAAAATTAACTGAGAGGTTCCAGACTAATTACGCATAGAAGAACACCGGGTCTTGCATGGTCTGTAATCAGATTTTGGCGTGACTATTAAATGTGCTGGGGTTTTTTTTGTTTATTTTTTTAAATCAGGCCCACGTTGTACTTATGTTTCGCCCACAATTCCGAGGGACCATCAGCCAGTCGTTGTTCTGAAGTCAGTGAAGCCATTGTTGTACTTAAATAATTCTGGCTTCTTTGTGAGGGTAACTATACTGCATGTACTCCCACGATGTGCAACAGAATGCTTTACTGTACACCTTTTGAAGAGGGTGAGTATGACACTCCTTCTCCCTCCTCTGTGGCTCTTTTCCAACCACGAATGTCAGTACAGCAAGTCACCCATGGACCCACATTCTTCAATTCTTTTGTGTGTGGCTTTGTTAAGCACATGTGTGGATCATTGTGTTGTTTGAGAAACCTTTGAATCTCACTGGTCCTCTGTATAGACAAAGCACAAAACCCATTCCCCTACAATAAAAAATAAAAAATGAACAAATGTCAACAACCGTGGCTCTTTATCCTCTTTGAACTAGTGTTTTCTCAAAATGTTCATCTGCGGTTTCTGTGATTATACAGTATCCTGTGCAGTGTAAATTCATCTCTGTGAATGTGTCCCACTCCCTCCCCACATTTTGCGCCAGCAAAAACCATCAGCTGTTGTGCAACTGAGCAAGGGACATCAGACCTGAAATCCCATGTGTACTGTAGGAGGAGTTAGATCAAAAGATGAAAAAAATGCTCTCTTATTTGCAAACCTTTAAGAGGTGTAGTCAAATTTCTTTTTTTTTCATCATACCTCCCGATCCTATAGTGTCTCCTGTCCTGAGGCTCTTTTTAGGAATGTTTAACCAGTCACTTAATTTCAAAACAGAATGAGTCAACTAAAAACTCTTTTACTGCTACTAACAATTTAATTAATGGTTACTCTTCTGTGGAATAATTTTCTGTTCCATTTGCATTTCTGGTGCGTCATCATTAAGTGTGTGTGTTCTCACTTCACTGTGTGTTTTGCTCACCCTCCCTTTCCGTCTCCCCTGGTTGTCAGAAGCCATCCCTCCCTCCGCAGTGATTTCTGCCTCCTCCTCTCCAGTTATTCACCGTCACCCTGTCCGGGCGGGGCTGCCGCTCCTCTCTGTCGTGTAGGCTCAGGTTGTTTACAGTTACTTGCCCGAACCATTCTTTTCTCAAAGTAAGTTGTCATTCTGGTTACCAGGGCAGCTACTGCCCCCCTACGCCTTGCCCTCAGCCCTGTTCCAGGGTGTGTCTGCAGCTGGCCACCTACCTTTGACATCGGCCCATTTTAGTTTCTATTTGGCGACCAGCAGTCTCCTATTTTCTCCCGTTGTGGGACCCCCCCCCCCCCCAACCACACACACACACACACACACACACACACACACACATAAACACTGATGGATTGGGAATGCCTGCCATGTTTTCCCTTAAGTCAGTGTTTTGTCCAGGGGCGGTACACATATATTGTTCTGTCTTCGCCTTCCCCTGCCCTTGGGTTTTTGCAGTTTCGACCATAGGCATCAAGGAACAGTTACCTGTAGGCCAGTTGCTTGCTTGCAAAGGGCTGTGGGGATAAGGTTCAGGCTTCAGTGGTTCTTTACACTTTTCTTTGGTTGGGCTGTTCGTGCCCAGATAGTCTTTGTCCTTCCCATAATTTCAAATGTGCAGCACATGTGAAAGGAAGAAAATGTCTCAACATGCACAGAAACCAGTTATACTTTGGCAGGATTCTTAAAACATCAAGGTGGTTATGTGTTGAGAATATCACATCAGGTTGATTTTTTACCAGAAAAAATCTGATTGTTAGTATAGGATTCTGGTATTCTTTTGATAAACTCAATTTTTTATTTCGTCTACCCTTCATCACATATGGGACATGAATACAGTGTATGAATCTGCACAGTGTTATTATGCAGCCCACAATTGAATAAGAAAAGAGAAGTAAATGGCAGAAATAATCTTATTACATTATTAAACACATCCCTTCTCATGACGTCCATATTCTTCTCTTCCTCCCATCTCCTCCCCTTCATTTAAAGCTGTCAGTCTCTTCTAATGCCCTGCTTATCTGATATGTTTCCTCTCTGTTCATCCTCCAAGTAATTCTTTCCTCTCTGCGCAGGCCTCATTTTCTTGCACTTCATGTCTCACCCTTTATCTCCCTCCTCTATTTACACTTGCCTCTGTCTATTCAAATTACTGTGTTATTTCTAGGTTCTGTGTGTCGACTGGGCACTATAATACTCAGTTTAATCAGAGAATGAATATTTTAAAGGGCCAAAGTGAGAAGAGACAAATATGTTTTTTTAACTACAGATACTGTTCTTTTACATTAAAACCCCAAACACAGTTTGCTTTAAATCACAGATACATTTCACACAAAACGTAATAAATAACCAGGTTTTTCTGTCGAAAAATTGTTGAACAATTAATTTATTTTTTAGGTTTAACCTCCATATATATATAAATTACTGAGATAACATTTATTTTTTATTTTTTTAATCCTTTTTTTTTTTAATGGGCTGTCATATTTCATTGAAAGTAGCAGTAAAATGTGATTTACTGTGACTGTCCTATTTAAGTGGCAACATAAAAGTTGCCTAGCGATTTTCACCATAAAAGTTGAGCCCTCTGTTCTCTACTTCATTTATTTCATGACTGATCGCTCATTCAACTTTTAGCACTTAGCACTGTCAGTAATTGCCTTTTCAGAGGATGTAATTGCACTAAGAGGGCGTCTCATGCCGTTTGTCCAATGCAGGCAGAAATTCGCCGCTGAGTGTGTGAGATTCATTCATACCAGCGGCCGGAGGTGGTAATTCACTCAAGGCCTGCACGCATATTCCTCTACAATATTCTCATATTCCTCATTCCTGTAATAAACCTTGAAAGGTTAAATTAATGAACATCGTTAAGGGACACTGGTCGCTGTGGAGGGAAAGAGGGCTTGCTTGACAGAATCGGAAGCAGATGGAGCTGTGTTGCTTTGGGCATCGGCTCCGTGTGAGTGTGTTATCTGTTCTTCTGTGTGTCTGAGCACATATGTTACAGCCTGCATGCGCATATTTTGGAATGTGAATGTGCAGTGATGCATACATCATATTGGACATGCAACTGTAACAAAATGCAAATGAGTGTTTTCCTCATGCAATGTGTGAAATTAAGTCTAACGTGGCACTGTAAGGGTGAGTAAATGGTTTAAATGGATGAAATATTCTGAGTATCTCTGTCGGCCTTCTTTTTTTTTTTTTTTTTACTCATTACTGAAACACTTTAGGAAAGCACAGTCTCACACACCAGACTTTAAGTGCTGAGAGAGCATGCTACTGTGGCACTCCTCTGTCTGACTTTGAATATTCTGTCATATAACCGCCCTGGTCTAAAACCCAGAATGCTTAGTTTACTAATCTGGATGGTTTATCATTACTGGAAAGTGCATGCAGAGCTGTTTCATTAAGCTTTTTTTTTTAAAACCATGGGTGGACAGTGTGTGACAATAAAACAATAGTAAATTATGTGTTTCTGCAGTGCATGCTGTAATGCATGTGAAAGCAGCTTTTTTCTACTTTAAATATATTCGCACATGATGTGTGGGGGGAATTAGATGCTGGTGCAGAGGAAATGCTTTGTGTGAATAATAAATAATTATGAATTAATTTATAGTTTGTTTTGCACAACACAATGGTTTATCGGCTGAAATAGGAATGTCATGCCAGTATGTGGATGCCTGACATATTTCCTCAAAATGTAGATGAGAGAATACAATATTAACAAAAAGACACAATGACTGAGGTCATGTTTCAAAGTGACGCATGACTTTTTGGGTCAGAAAAAGGATTTATCATAATGTTTATGAATTAACTTGGACCATACTGTTAATGCATATGATAGCAGTGAGCATGCATGAGATCATTAAATTCAACCTGCTTGCAGTGCTGAATTGATTATTCGTTTAATTTATTCATTGACTGAAAGAAAATGATTTGAGAATTTAGTAATTGTTTATGTCATTTATTAGGCAAAATGCCAGACATTTGTTTGTTCCAGCCTCTGAAATGTGGTGATTTGCTGCTTTTAAAAAGAAATCTGAAGATGTGACCTTGAGCTCTTGGAAATTATGAAAAAAAAAAATGGGGGTATTTTCTGAAATTTCATAAAAAATCCTTCAAATAACTGACAAATAATTGATAATGAAAATTACTTATTATTTTAGCTACAGCCATAGTTAATTACCATTACAATTGCAATTGTTTTACTTTAAACTGTCATGAGAAAGGAAAAAAAGTAGATTATTTATCTGTCAAACTATCATAACTTTTCCAACAAAGGACGTAATGGTTTCACCATATCACTATAATGTGTTTATTTTTAGAAAACTAGGTGTGTCCTTCTCAGGTGCCACATTGTGGAACCAAAGTCTTCAATAACACTGCACAGGTTTGGTGTGTCCCCGGATTCCTCATTCACAGTTACTGATGCATGATGGGACAGCGGGGAGTGATTGGGTTTTCCACAGATCCCTGCCAACAAGTCAACAGATTGCAGGCAGATCCCTGCGTGTTGTCGCTCCGCCTGGTAGGAACATAGTGGGTGGGAGAAGTGAATGTAGCCCTGCCAGATTCTGCTGTCCCGCAGTGACGGCAGCCCTCCAAACTCCCCGGGTACCTGGGCAGGTTCCAGGCCTCCTAGTAATGATGACTGACTGACCCGTGATGAGAGAGTTGGAAAAGGCCTGTCCATCAGCTAATCCTCTAACTGGAGGAGACTGGTCTACTCTCGGCTGCTTCTGATTGTGTTTCTCATCTGTATGTTTTATTGTAAAAACACAGAGCAGCTTTCAGGTTTTTGCAGCTTGCAGGTGTTTTCTGCTCCTGTTTTCTGCTGTCCCCACTGTTCTCACACCGTCAGAAATACATCAACTGTGAGTTCTACGATGATGAATAGAGCCCATTAGCCTTATTAAATTTGCAGTGAAACACAGGTCGTCTCCTTACTAATGGAAAAACAAGTCTGTATACAGAAAAGATGCTCATTTGAATTGTAAGGCAACAAAAACGTCCTTTGTGCTATAAAGATCAGACCGATTGTTTACAGAGCAGTCAGAATGGTCTTTTGTCAACTACATAGTTTTTTTTTTAAATCAGATTTGGCCTGTTTGCACTTTATTTCTGTAGTGCTGAATGAAGGATGAGGATATGCTGAGCAGCATTGGCTGTCGATTGCTTAAGCCTAGCGAGTCACAATGGTGCAAATTGGACCTAGCGGGTGTCGTTGTAGCCAGCATGATGGTGGCTCACCATCATGCAGTGTACAAGTGGAGTTCAAACCAGGATCAGCAGGAGCTGCAATAATATACTCTGAAAATACTTTGTGTGGTGATTTCATAAGCTGCAAAACTAATATTATTAATAATAATAATATAATCAGTGCGTTTTAGCTGCACAGCTAAAAAATTTATCCACTGATTATATTATAAGTAATACTATACATAACTTAGATTTTATACAAGTAAGATCCTTTTTTAAACTAATCTCTTCCTTATTATGTTCATATGCACAGGCAAATACATTAATGACAACACAGGGTCAATGCAGTACTGTAAGTATCATACAAGATCTAAACACATCTTTGTCCAAGGTTCTCATACTCATACTAGTAACCAGTGCTGGAATTTTTATTATTTTTATAATAATTTTGCGTTTTTGAGCCAGTTAGGATTGACGAGAAACATGGAGGAACAAATGACTTTGGAAGATGTCTAGTAACAATTCTCCTCAACCAGAACTAAAACAAGGACATGTCTCAACATGATGTTCATCTGAGACACTGGACTACACTCTTTATTTTAATACAGGATTTTGTAAGAGTAGTCAATTTAAAAAAGCTGGCAGTGAATGTTTCCAGATGTGTAAAATATGAATGTTATGCAGATAAAATAAAAAATAAGTTCAAGAAAAGCATGATCTTGACAGCAGTAAATTGCCGCAAAAATGTAACTCTTGGAGGTAAAACAGTCACATATGAAAATAAGCCATAGAAAATTGGCTTGCACTTTGCATCACATGACCGTAATTACATGATTATAGGAACTGGAATAGAATCACTAAGAGGTTCAGGATGTCTTTTAAAATAGTTATACCCTTGTAAGCCAAGATTAAGGTGTGTTTAGACAAAACATGAAGCAAATTGTAGAGGCAGATGCGAATTTGACCTGCATGCACTGAAGCAAAGTTGCGTCCATGTGAATAAAAACTTTCTTTTAACTTAACGGAAAAATATGCACTTAGCTTGACCCTTTGTTACCTCAACTCATAAAGATACAGAGTCAAGAATAATTGAGAGAGGTCTGGAAGAAAGTAGAATTATTAGTAGTGTGATGGAAATCTTAGAGCTGGTTCACTCTAACAAGAAGTTTCAGGAGACCGGGATGTCTTACACAGGAATATTTATTGAAGCTCGATCGAGGAGAAAAGGGAAACACCACGTGTGAATCACAGCGTACTGCTACCCAAGTCTGAAGATGGTGTCCTGAAGCTCAGTATTTAACCCTCCCCAGAACTGATAAGTTCCGCTATATCCAAATAGGGTTATTCCTAACTCAGTCTGTCATGTGTGATGACTCTATTGGATATCAGATCCAAACAAGGAAAGACATCAACCATTGCTGTCCTAGCAACAGCATAGTAAAAAAGACATTCAGTTGACATTTTTTAGAGCTCAAGCAAATGCATTTAGATAACTCAACTGACTAATTTTAGATTATAATTACCTGATGGAAACAAGTTTACCTTTCTTATGTCTGAGACTCAACAGGTGATTTTATTTCAGCTTAATGATAAGCATAATAGAAGTATTGCCAAGTGTACAGTTAGATCCAAGGTGAGCCATGCCAAGATCACAAACACATCATGCACACTTACCTGTAAAGCGAATAGTCTGCATGTTAATTTAAATAAAAACCCAAATGCACTGACATAATTCATTTGTATGGTGAACAATATTAAATTGTCAATCTGTGACACATCTCACGTCAGACGTCTCAGATCAGTTGTTGAACTGGATATGCCAACTTTCCAAATGTGTAGATATTTGTGAAGTTTTCTTTGCCCTCTGGCTGTTCTGTCTAGAAATATAAATTTCTGAGAAATAACCCTTGGAAACTCTGACAGAAATATATGATGGTGTGGCAGCCGAGTTCCAGCCTGTTAATTCAGCTCCCACTTCTGTGTGCTGGTGTGTCCTGAGCAGCCTATTATCCGACCGGTCGTATGAGGAAGCACACATTACAGAACTTGGGCCCTATCTGACCAGTACCCTCTTTCATCCTGAAATATCTTTCTTTGTCATCTTTTTTTCAATCTTCATGCAGTGCAGGGCAAAGTCATAGTCAAGCATCTGAAGAAAGCCAGGCTGACCCTGTTGGAAAGAGAATAGGCATAGCGCTGTAGGGTTATTCCAGAGTAAGAAAGTAATGATGCTACCCTTCACCCTATATTTTAATCATACCCTGGGCATTTCACTCTTTCAACAATCCAACACTCACAGGAAAAAGTAAATAAACTTTATATTGGTGCTATAAAGCAGATTTCTTGAATTGGCACAAAAAAAGAAGGCCAGAAGAGTCTTTGCGTCATATCTTCATGTTTCAAAATTAGGACAGAATTTTGATAATGGTTGGTTAACATGCTGTTTTTTTAAATAAGATTAATTGCCAGTCTTAATAGTGTGCTGTACTGTTTTGATTTTGAGAAAAAACTTTTGTTGCTCATACTGTACTTCTGACCAATGAATGTGACCTGTAGAGTAGAGTAGGGCTGGGTTGGTTTCCAGGTTTGCCAGTCCGGTCTGGTGTACGAACTTAAACCAGTTTCATTTTATGTGAACTGTCTGAACCGGCATTTTTCGTTATGAGACGCTTTGGCAAATAGAAAAGAAGCATTCACTAGCGTCAATCTACGGGCCTGAAACCTGCATTCTCTCTGTTGGCCAGTAGGGGACAACTCCACTGGCTGCAAAAAGAAGTCAGATTGTATAGAAGTCTATAAGAAAATGACCCTACTTCTCTCTTGATTTTTTACCTAATTATAGTTTATGGTTTAAATTCCTAGTTTCAAGTCTTTTTCAGTACAGCATGAAGTTCATTTTTGTAAATTATCACATGTCACATTTAGAGTAAAACAGACGATTAAGCAGCATTTGCTTTATGGCGAGGCCAGCTTTTGATTGACAAGTTGCTACTATGGCGACCGCCAATCAGGATAGAGGCAACGCTACCCTCCCGTCCAGATAACGTCACTTCTGGGTCAAAAATCCAAGATGGCGACGGCCAAAACGCTGAATTCGCATCTTAAATCAAAACGGCCGTCCACAAACCAAAGGGTGGCGTCACAGAGGCTACGTCCACTTCTTTTCTACAGTCTATGAACCTACATCAGCAACCTGTGCAGATGGTGCTAAATCCAACTTGTTTGCATTCGTAATAAGCACTGTGACAACGTAACAGATGCAACATACTATTATGTTTGTTCAGGCCATAAACACAGCCACTAGTAGTGCAATGACAGCAGCGACAAAATAAAGCCAATGATAGCACAGGATAGGAGGCAAGGGAAATGATCTTCCACTCTCTCTGCGGAATACACAATGTTGCTGTCATCTCTGGCGAGACGTCTCCGCAACTATTACTTCATATCCTTTTCCTTTCCTTCCTCGGGAACTATGTCAGTTGCATTGAATGGCTATGTGGATACTGGAGAAATAGGAGAAATGGTGTTAAGTGTCCTGTTTTTCTTCAACTATACAGTCCTTAGTACAGCTTTCAGCCCTAAAGATTTTCCTTACAGAGAGCTAAAGTCTTTCAAGCTGCTGTCCCACTAGCTTCTGTAACTCAGTGCAGTCTCTCATTTAGGATCGTTTCATTAGTCCATCATAAAAACTGCTGTGTTCCTGGGTTTGACTACCCATGTTCTAAAATAAAGAAGTATCTGCTACAGCACTTGCTATGAGTATCAAGTTAATGATTTTAACAGTTGAACAACTAAATCTCCCATTAAGTTTTACCAGTGTAGCAGCACACTTACTTCGACATCCTAACTGTTGGTTTATCCCTTTTCTGTGATATTCACCCACACTCTCTTAAAATGTCATCTTTTCAACTTTTTGGCAGTAACTTCTGCTTAAAAAAATTTCTACCCCTTTAGCTCTTCCTTTCACATCCCCCTTTGTTCGCACTGTGAGCTGCACAACATATATTTATGTTCCAGGGACTGGATTTGTAGCATTTTTGTGTTATCACAAATGAACAGCATATATATATATAATCAGTAGTTTAACTTAAAACATATTGAAAAAAAGAATTGGTCACAGTCTACATTGTTACTGCTATTTTCCTCGACTGAAATAAGAATAATAATATATATTATAAATAGTTTTGATTTAACCAAGAGCTCCATTAAGTATTCCTCTTACAGAAATGTTGTTTGGTGCAAAAATAATCAGTTGAAAAGCTGCAGATGTCTAGATGTCAAGGGATTGACTCTTTTATTTTATATCCATTTAATACATAAGAAACCAGGTGTTAGTTTAGAAAGAGAGCAGACCAGAGTGTTATAAGAAGCATTCAGACCCCGGCCAATGTACTGTGGCAAGCTTCATGCTGTGGATATGTTTTCTAATATTCACCCTCTCCTGTAGTCTGAACTCTATGACCTTTGGGTAAATCACACGTTTCAGAGCGAGAGTGTTGCCATGTTGCCTCCATGAAAGAAGTTAAGATAAGTGGTGTTCAAAGCCGAAGTTGATGTAACCTCGGCATGCCTCATTAGAGCCTGTGTACTGTATTACTGTAGTTAACATTCAGGGACACCTCACATCTTGCTCTTAGACAAAGCAACACAGGCTGCAGAGGGGATAAATTGCTTGCTCCTGCGGCCCTTTTTCTGGCTTACTTACTTTCTCTTTCTTTCTTTCTCAACTGCTCACAAGAATGGGCACCTTTTATTAAAGGCAAGTGTGTGACGATTAGATAAAAGCCCTTTCCGAATCAATATAATTTTTAGTTTACTGAACAGCGGTGTGTATTCTGTTTCCACTAAACCATCCCTGTTGTGACTCATATTTAGTCAAGGAGAGAGAAGGAGTTCGTTGGGGAAAAGAATTGGAGAACTTCTGAGTTTGATTGAGTTGGCACAGGATTGCTTTCCAACACCCACAACACCACAAGATCTGAACAAAAACAAGATCAACAAGCCAGAGGGATGTGATTTTATGGTTTTGGTTCAGACCTAAACAAGTTTGTGCTGACACTGCTAGTTTGTTGTTACAGGATACAGTAGTGCAAGAGAGGGCTATGTAAAGACAGATTGTTTTTTATTTGACACCCCTAAACCCCAAATGTGGTTTAAGTTGAAATAAAACTCCACCAAAGTGGGGTTTAAAAAAATACCATTAAATAACAAGCATGGCAGAACCAGAACCAATCATATTACAGGGATCTGGGAAAAAACGCAATTCAGCTTCCAAAGCAGAACACAATTATGGTCCAAAATAGTGCCAGCTACGCCACTGCTTCCACTGAGCTGAGCTTGGGCAGAGGTTTAACTGAATGTTTGAAAAATACAACTATTATTGCTTTCTGGTACACTATATAATCTTATAATCTATATAATCTAGTCCAGTCCGTTTAATACTGGTCACTGTATTGCCATTGAACGCTCCGTATCGGCAGCCGCCATCTTGGATATTTGCAAAGTTGCCTCAGCGGTGCTCGTCTATGTCAGTCATCGTATTAAACCCGCCTCATACTAGATAAATGTTTGTAACTGGCTCGCCTGATACCAGTACCAAGGAAATCAGTTTGAATGGGAGAAGGGTTAGACGTATCTGCCGGAGCAAATAAAACATGAGCTCGCAGATTTTTCTGGTTACCAGGATAACCGACATTGCCATCCCTAGGGCCATACTGCTAGTCTGGCTAGTACAACAAATGGTCAAAAGCAAAGCATCAGAAGCCAAGATATCCTGACTTTGGGTCAAGTTGAAAAAAAAAATACGGATCCTACATTTTCCACAATGAAATGCCATATCATTTTTTTGTAAGACTTACCCTCCCTGGTATACGTCTATCAAACTCCATATCTCCAAGCCCAACCTAAGGTAACCCTGATCACTACAACAGGGTTTCAACAGTACTCCTATAACCAATAAACTAAACTTCACGTTTACAACTGGTTGAGTGCCCCTTTAACTTTACTACCATACATGATGAAAAGAGTATTGACCTGAATTTGTCTCAGTGTGTTACTGATTAGCTTTTGATACACAAGTGCTTTTTGGACATTGCTCGATAGTTGCAGCTGATTAGTGATCATGTGTCTGCTCTGGGTTTGGCTGATGAGAAGACTATTTTGGGGGTTACATTGTAATACTTAATACAATTTGCTAATTCAACAGAGGCTGCTTGGGTACTTTGGTAATTTAAAAGCAGTTTTCAGTTTAATTCAAATTGTGTCTTTAAGGCAGCACTTACAATAGAGCTATTTCTGGTTAATTCATTTTCTATTAAATGCACTTTAAAGTCTTATTATTTTTTTTTTTCTCAGACAAGACAACACAAGTTTGCTTGGTCAGTGCCTCAGATGCTCTTTTGAGACTGTGAACAAAGGCTGGTATGAGCCATTAAAGTTCAACAACCAAGCTCGCTGATGCACTGTAACTAATACGACTAGGCTATACCACTCCATCTGTCCATCAGTGATTTCCATCAGGGCCGAGTCTGGATTTGATCTGATTTCTTTTGATGTTATTTTTCTCTATCACATGTTCAAAAGGCACACAGGATCCAAGTAAGCATGTCAGTTCTAACACCCGTCCGCTCAGTGACAGGGAGATGGATAACTGTCACTGGTTTTCTGCAGGCTGACATAACTGACTTTTCAAGAGTACTCATAAATACATTCCCTCTGTCAAGCAACTCTGTTTCTTTTTCCTTTGGTGTTCTATAAAGTCTTTAAAGGTTGTTGCTTTCTGCCAGCGACAATCTCAGATCTGGAGCTCCTTGACTTTGCTGACGCCAACAGCCATGAGGCAATGCCCTTGAATCCTCAAAGACATATTCTATATTTTCCATTACATGCATTCATGACTGTCAATGTTGTGAAATGATAACCTGTATAGTGTCTATGTAGAATAATGGTGAAGAAATGTGCAGTCCGGTGGTTTAAAAATGTTTAGCAAAGATGGGTTGTAGAAGTAAGAGCTTCAAAGAATGAAGCACTAACATTCACTGGCCCCATCAATTTAAGTTATAAAATATCCACTTATAATATTTAAAAGTTGACTTATTATTCATTGCCTAGGTGGCAGGCCTGCTTTGTGACCAGTCAGTTCTACAGGAAGAGTATTGTCTGGACTGAATACTGACAACATTTTGGATTTGTAGAATTTAAGCCAAATTAGCGAGTGTCATGGTACCTGTTCTAAAACCTACTGTAAATTAATTAGTTAAATAATTAATTCAATACTAATTACCTTAGAATTGACTTTTACGTTTGCTTGATAAATGTAAACACTTGCTGGACATTCTTGAAATAGTCAATAGATGTGCAGATTATTACTAAATAGCTGTGAATTTGACGAGGCCTGGTGGTACCCATGAAAATCTCTATAAATAACATGTAAAATGTAAGTATAAGTGTAGGCATGGCTCAGAGTGAATACAGTACATAGTTAGGAATAATTTGCTGCGACTGGGATTGATGAAGCTCGCTGGGAGTGATATTTTGTTTTCCCCCCATCTGGGCTGGTAATACCATTTCTGAATTTTGAGTTTTGAAAAATAACCACAATCAGACCAGAAAGCAGGCTTGTGCAAATCATTTAGTTATTTGTGGGATTTGTGACAAAAACATTTAACATGTGCCCCATGATAATATCAGCAAATCACTGAGGTTATTTTCAAGTGTTCAAGTTGGTTCTCTGCTACATGATTATTTTAAAATTTGAAACTAGTCTTCATATTCCTTTTCATACCTGGGGCTGATATAGCACACAACTCTAAATGTTCTTTTCCTGCTGTGGTGAAGACGCTATAACTTGTCAGTTTAATGAAATTCCACAAGTTGACTTCACGTAGGACTGAGAGGGACTTTTCGTTTATGCTGATGGGTCAGAGTCAGCTTTGGCAAACACCATAATTCAGACCAACAGCTCAAGGTGTTTTACGCTTCACACAACCTTCTCTCCACGGTGTGTCTGAGAGTGAGCACGGAGGGAAATAACTTAGGCAAAAAGCAGCTGCAAAGTGAGCTATAAAGCAGCACTGTGACATCCTAATGGCCTGAAAATCATCCCAGCCTTAATGGCCCTGCTAGAAATGATGAAGCAACATCTGCTTACAACTTCAGTGATGTCTCAATAACATAAACAAATATAAACTAACCTGTCTGGTCAGCCATTCCTCTTTCTCCCTCTCTGCTCTTATCTCGCCCTCATTGATCTCCCCTTGGCCATCTCTCATTTTTCTCCTTTCATGTAATCAACCTTTCTCTTGACATCTTTCCTCTCAGCATCACATTCTCCTCATGCCATCTCTATTGCTTTTTGAGTGTGTGCACCATCAGCTCCTCTTTCCCAGCGGCCGAGTCTTGTCTCGTTGGGAGGTGATTTGCATCAGGGTGAACTGGAATACTGTAGTCGAGTAGCAGGAGTCAGCAGGGCTCTAATAAATTGAGAGGCTCTGAGTCGTAATCCTACTCTTTTCCCCTCCTGTGCTGACAGAGTGGTCCAGAGAGGATGCAGTAACAGATTAAAGAGGCTCACAACTTACTACACACTCTTGTGTGTGTGTGTGTGTGTGTGTGTGTGTGTGTGTGTGTGTGTGTGTGTGTGTGTCCACAGAGGTGAGAGGATCCTCTTAACATCCTCCCACCAGAACACACTGATCTACAGCTCTGGGTGAGAGTCAGCAACATCACCAGGGTTTACTACTGTAGGGTCTCAAGCAGAAATAATTTGTACTATTCGCTCAGTACAGAACTGTTTTTTCCTTTCTTTTTTTGTAATAGGCTCTGTAATCACACAAGAGCAATAGAGAGAGCAACAATGATAGCATTGATCATTCCTGCAAACAGCTTAAATCAAATTAAAAACTACTCTATATTCACAGTCAGCACCACAGATGCGCATACCAAGTATTGGACTTGGAGAATCTGTGTTTGCACAGCTGAACATAAATATTATGTATGACACCATGACCACCTGACCTTAACCAAAAAGCCTTGACTGCATAAATTTAACCAGAGCTTAATTATAGTTGTGGCAGTTCAGTAAAGTGTCCTGTGGGTACTGTATGTGACTTGTTAAGACCGAACCTCAAGCATGTTTGGAGATTATTTGCTCCAAAAAACCTGCATTGCCAAAACACATGGATCTTCCAGGAAAACTACAGCTATGGCAAATAAGCACAAAACATAAAGTTTAATAAAGATGGATATTGTCATGTGTTTGCCAGCAGTCTATAATGCAAAACATGAAAACATTAACCAAGGGCATACTTTGAATCAAGTTTCTTTCTATCCATTGGCTAAAGAGCATTAACTCATAGAAGAGCACACGGCCGTACTGAATATCATTATGTGCCACCAAAACTATCCCCACCTCCTACACACATTTAAAAATCAACCAAAGTGGGGGTGGGTACGCAGGAGGCTGTTTCTACTGTTTACAGATAAAGATAAAATAAAGGTGTAATACTGTGTTGTAAAATCCTTTTTGTAAGTATTACAGACTGATGTACAGTGTTTTTGGAGTCTGGGAAGCTTTTAAATGGGGAAAATGCTTTTTGGACAGCAGGTTATTTTTTTATTTTTTAGTTTCAGTAGTACAGTTGACCTCTGGAACACTTTGACAGCAAGGATGAGTGGCTGCACTGTATCAACTCTCTTTATTCATCTTTATTTTAAGGGTGTCTCCAGTTTTAAACTTGAAAAAACCTTTCATGAATGATAGAGTTCTCCATGAAAAAGCAATCAATTTTGGATAGTAAGGTGTCTCGTTTGACTGGATTTGTTTGCTCTTCAGTGTGTGAACCTTGATAGGTAAAGTAAAAATATGGAGCGATGAAATGTTTTCCACCATGACTTTGACGGAAAAACGAACTTTCCTGTAGAGCTGTGGGGGAGACAGAATGTACATTATGTGTTGATGTGACTTCTGGAGGACTCTGAACGTGTCCTTGCTGGATCCTCTGCACTAGTTTTTTTTTTTTTTTTGTGCTTTTATTTTTTAAATCAGCTTCACTCAGCTATTGTCTGTCAGTCAATTAAAGAATGTAGAGCTTTGCCTTTCACAGCAGCAGATGAGAAGCTTTTCTCATAATGGATTATGCATTGCAATTCCCAGTGAATGTCTTACAGGAAGGACCCTTGAATAGCAAGCAGTAGAAAAGAAGTGGAACGATTTTCACTTTAACCTTTTCATCTGCATCTATGGGATGAGTGGAGCGAAGCCTTCGGTTGTCTCCATGAAGTATAAAAAGGAGATTTTTCCCATTTTACTGTGTTAGTTCAGTGTGTGTTTTGGCGATATTGTAATAGCCGCTTTAATGCAGAGAGGAAGGTTATAATCACTTGTTTGGTGATAAGCTGACTAGTGATGTTATGCTGTCAATCCTCTCCTCAAGTAAATTACTGTGTCATCTAATGTGCACCTCTGGAAAGGGATTAGTGAATGATATTGTTACGACACAGACTGAAGCCCATTTCGTCTGTCTTTGACAGTCTACCTCTGTGGTTTATGTGCCGTTGTATTCATTGCTTTTGTCCCCCAAAAGCGGAAGACTGCAATCAATTTGTCCACCGGGTGATTTAAAATGTTTGGTCACTTTCATCACGGCTGATGTTCAGAGTAAAGTATATACCTCCGCTAAGTTTAACATCAAGGCCTATTCCGTTAAATGATATGGGATCTGTCACTGCATGAATTTTGGCCCTTAAGAGGAGGAGAGGTGGGCGACAGCTGTGTTTGTCAAAGGGTTACTTGACATTGATGTGTTATATTGATGCCGGTCGTCCTTCAGAGAGCATTAAAGCTTTCCCATTTTGTGTGGCAGGTTCTGTAATGTAAAGCCTTGTTTGTATCTGTGGAAGATGAAAAGGTTCAGATGCAGTTCATCACACATCATCTCTCACAGCGAAACAACATGCACTGTCTGCTCATCATAAAATCCTTAAAGCTTTGTTTTTCTTTTCATTGTTCTCATTCAGGGAAAGTCAAGGGTCAGACTTGAGGGTGGAAACTGTATTTAGCATAATAGCCACTTTTTTAGAGAGGAGTAATCTCATCTGCAAAACCAAAGTTAATGTCTCTTGGCTTTTCATGAAGTGCTTTTAGTGAATCTCTCTAAAATCTATTCTAAAACACTTAACATCAGGACTGTCATCTAAAAGTGAACTGTGGGCAGCATACAGTACGTGATGCGTTTGACTGTTATTCATTAAGTTGTGGGCTAAGTGGGTTTAATTGATGCTGGTCCATCCGTGGACATTAGACAACAAACTACATGACAACTAATATAGTGAAATTATTGATTACAGCAGCCGACAAAGAAAATTAAATGAACAGTAATTAAGTTAAGAATGGAGCAAAAAATAGGAAATGTGCAGTTGCAAAATAAAGTGAAAAACATTTAAAAATACAAAAAGGCTACTTTTTACAGTATGGCAGTAATGGCAAATGTGGATAGACTGAGAACATTAAATCAAACTTTAAAATCACACCATATGTACAACTTATCATAGTAATAGTACATATACTTAGTTTTTACAAAAGAGGCAATTAATATGAATGTTGTATTTATTATATCAATGTATCAGCATTAATATTGCATTCTAGCGGTTACTATATTGAATTGCATCCTGATAACTGATGTGTGACCAATGTCATAGATTTTTATGTTTTAAATATAGTAATGACTTAGTTCATTGTCAAGAAATACAATTTATGGACAGTACATATTATATAGTAAATAGTATATACAGTAAATTCTAATTTTCTTACCCAAAAAATTATTTGACTGCCGTTTCCTTGACTGAAAAGAAGTTTGGCATAAGTTTTGATAAAGCATGGGAGTTTAGTGCAAATGTTCTTTAAACGGCTGCCATCCCTCAGTCTGATACCGTGAAGATGTTCTGACTTGTAGGTATTTTATTCATCCGTATTGTGTAGCCTCTTGTTTAATAAATTTGGGTTTTCACAGCCCCGTTGCTCTAGCTTTGTTCTGGCTTTGATAGCCTGTTAGGGCCTCAGTGCTCAGCATGTTGTGCCATGACGCTGCTGTTGTTCTGTGCAGAACTCTGGGATTCACCTTAATGGTCTGGGAATGTACAGAGGGATTTGTTCCACACAAGCAGAGGTAAATGGGCATTAACACTCACTGCTGACAATGCGGCATGACTTTAAATCCCTTTTCCCTCAGGATCAGTGTAGAGAGCAATCCAGGGACAGACACAAACCCACATGGGGACAGGTTCTCAAACTAAGACAGGACACAAAACACACTCAGCTTGTGCTCTGATAGGGACTGGAAACCTTTTTTATAATTAAGTGTGTACAAACTCCACTCCGAAGGTCAGCCATTATAAGTGTGTTTCTATTAACAGAGCAAGCTGTTTAAATTTGTAATTATTTTTTTTTTTGGGTCAACTCCTGAGGGAAATATCTGTCTCTTAAGCTGCTAGAAGCTTCGATATGTTCACCAGCTAGTCACCAACTGTGTTTGTCTGCCGGTTAGTGCTGAGCTGGTAGTATAAAGTGGGTTTTTGTAGCTGGAGTTTACAAACGTTTCAAGGCTTTCTTTCTCGTTTGCAGTGTGTGGTGAGTGTGTGATGATCTTCTCAGAAAACATTCTTAGAAAGATAAGAAGGCTGTGCAGTACTATTAGGTTTTTAGTTACACCTAAGAAGTATTCTGTTCTTTTACTCCAGAGGTTGTTTAATGGCTTTGTACACATTTAATATATGTGATAAAACATTGTATTTTTTACGAAGAAATTGGGTGCAGCATGTGATAGATTGGGCAGCAGCGTGGTGGTGGCTGTAACAGAGAATTTCATCGACCTTTTGGAGAAGTAAAGATGCTGACTCTCGAAAGTCAGCCCTTTCCTCGCTTCTTTAACATCCCTTTCCCCAGCCTGAAGGGGAAACAGTCGAAATATGCAGAGGAAGAGATGGTCATCGGGGTGTGTGACAGCAGTCAGGTTAGACGCGTGTGCGTGGTTGAGGGACGGGTGGATTTGAACAGTGGATGTGGTGCGGAGAGAAGTAGTAAATACTCTCACCCTCAGAGGCGTGAGAATTTCCACAGGCTGCCTCCTGGCTCCAGAGAGTGATAGATAGTTCTTATTAAAGTGGGGGAGGCAATTAAAAAGGAGACAGGGCGAGCCAATCCCTCTCATCTATAATCACTCTCCCTCCCTACAGTGATGCTGCAGTGCAAGCTTGTGAGAGACACACTGTTTCATTGTAAATTTAGAGAGAGCTTTGTCATCTGTCATGCTCTCTGATTTATTTAAGATAGTTGTTAATCACTTTTTGATCAGGTGTCATTTTGCTTTGACTGACCAAAGTTCTCTGTGATACTTCCCGTGCTCCAATGTCAGTATATTTAGTTGCAGATTTTTTCTGCTGCTTCAAAAGCACAGCAGCTTTTCCGTCCAGCTGTTAGCTCCAGCACTGGCAAAGAAGTACACATTTTATCAGCAGTATAAGTGAAGTCCTGCCTCCACTTAAGGGATTACCTGGACCCCTGCATCTCTGTCTCTGGTTGGACTGAAGTATTTCTGTTTGGTCATTTCCTCAGCCAAGTCTGCTCTGCCAAATGGTGCACTCAGCACACAGGAGGGGAAGTGGGCACTGTTACCGTGGGAACAACACAACCCCATAATCTTGCTGTTAAATCATACTCCGCAGGCTCAGGACAAAGATTTAAATCAGATACATTGTCAGACGACCTCCTGAAAGTGGCCCATTGGGTCGGTGCAGCTACAAGGTGCCGAGGCATTTTCACCCAGCTGTTACCACCTCAGAGAATACATAATCAACACTGTTAAAGAATATCTGTTGTTTGTGTGTGTGTAGGTGCGAAGGGACACACACATAGTGTACTTCAGTGTGTTTCCTGCAGTGTTGTATTGCAGATGCTGGGCACTTTACCACCACCGCTCATGTCAGACGAGAATATAACACTTTTATGAAATATAACAGTATTATGAAAATCACACAGCAAAGGCCATATATGTAATGAGCTTGTTAATACAAATCTGATAAACATATACTAGCCTATATTATTTGTAAGTATTTAAGTCCTTTTTTCTTTTGTAGCTATGCTAGTGGCATACCATGGCAGTGTCTGTCTGTCTGTCTGTCCACCATACAGGTCCAGACTGAAATACGTCAACACTTATTGGATCGATCGCCACGACATTCGATACAGACATTAATCTCCCCCTCAGGATGAATTGTAATAACTTTGGTGATCCCCTGAATTTTCACATAGTGCCACCATCAGGTCAAATATAGCTTAGTGAAGCACTAAACTAAGACGGTGAACATGGTTAACATTATACCTGCTTAAAATCTGCATGTTTGCATTGTCTTTGTGACCATGTTGGCTTAGTAGTGTTAGCACTTAGCTCTAAGCACCGCTGTGTCTGAGTTGCCTGCATGGCTGTAGACTCTTTGTCATTTTATGTCTTTATTAGAGAGTTGACAGTAGATAAAAGACAGGAAATAAAGCAAGAGATGGGAAATTACATGCAACAACTGGAAACGTTGTATTTCACAGTCAGCTTATTAAAAACCACCAGGGCACTCCTAATATTAGATTTTGAATATATTTAAATATATAATGTTAACACACAGTTTTGATAATTTACTATTTATAATTTGGTTATTAAAAAAAAGGTGACAATAATATGTACTTTTTTAAACAAATAAATGTCAAAATAGCCCCTTGTGGACAACCTATGTAATCGCATAATGTCAAAAGTGATTCTACATTGCATTATCTTTTGACATATCCGTGTTGCAATTGGTACATATTGGCCTGACACATACGCTGATATCAATATATCTCTGATTAACAGGGCTCCAGACCGCTGCCATTTAGTCACATTTTGTGATTTTGTGATTTGAGACATGCAAATATGCTCCCTTTTTTTTTTCTTCTTTAAATCATCATCGTATATCATGTTAAACACCAGGAGGGGGCAAGAATTGGTGTGTGAGTGTGAGATCAAGACAGATTAGAGTGGAGATCAACGCATCATTTACATTGCTAAAGCATAATTACACAATTTAATTAGAATGTTTCTTAGAGTAAATGCGCTGTTTCTCTTTCGTCTTGAGTCCTTTGTGTCCAGCACTACTTTTATTAGATCTGGTTCTGTCATTTTTATTACACTTAAGAGGTGGAAGTTTCATTTTGAACTAATGTTGGAGTTTGGTTGAGAAGTGAGGGTTATTCAGGGCTGCCTCTGTCTTGCTTAAATTGAGAGCACTGACTCTTCAACTCCAGGTCTTTTTCTGTTAAGTAAGATTCTATAAATGTTTCTCAGTTCGTGGTCTGTATTGTACTTTCACAATGAAGGAATGAATGATTTAAGAATCTATTAGGCAAGCTGTTATATTGTTGGCAAGAATGGCAAAAAACTGTGAGAGAGCTCAGGTATGTTAATTTAGAAGATTAACAAAAGCTACAGTAGCTTGCAACATTTATTTTGCAAAAAAGGTTAATATGGCCAGCCAGTGCAAAAAAAGAGTGAAAAACCAATACAGATTCACTCCTCAGTGCCTGTTTCTTGAATTATATTTTTACTGCATCTATAAAACTTACCGTTAATTGCTAAACTTTGGCTTCACACAAAGTTTTCTATTTTCTTTCTAAGTAAGGCTCTTCAAATTTGTTTCTTGTGTGGTCCTTGTGAAATATTTCACAGTGAAAATACCAACCTGAAAGGTTCCCTCTACACTAAATGATTCAGTGGAAAATGTATACTGCCTTCGATCTTGCAGTGCACAAAAGAATCTAATATTGGTGACTCCAGCAATCTTTGGACAGGAGGCTCACTCAGTGCTGTATAGAAAACAATTAGAAATTTGCCGTTAATTCATTTGTGATCGTGAATGATGAAAAAATACTTTTGTCTATCGATCTACTCTATTGATTAATTGACTTATTGTGTGTTTGGTAGCTTAGTTATCACGCCCAAATATTTAGGAAAAGCAGTGGGAGATCAGATCATGTTAATGTTAATTTAAAATCACATGTCATATGTGTTTTGTTGCACATTCTAAATATTTCTCTCTCTTTCTGCCTTTCTTTTCCCAATTGGGTTAACGGTCTCCCGTGCCCTTCCTCCTGCTGGGTCACCTTCCCCCATCGCCTCACCCTCCTGATCCGGGCTTTCCTCTGGGCTCCACCACCTCGCCTCCGGCCCTTTTGGCTTGCTGTTTTAGGTAAGTGTTCTGTTTTATAGTATTACTCACAGCCTGCCTCCCCTGGCTGTGGAGCTGTGTGAGATGCTTTTCCAGTAGAGTCTTCCTCCCACAGCGGAGGTCAGGCATAGATTTAGCACTTGGCCGCACCAGACTGGACTGGACTGGACTGAGCTGGACAGTCTGCCCAGAGCAATTTAAGACCTTACTACTCATTCAGTGAAACAAGCTTGTAGAGACATGCTGCACTTGCTGAGGAGACACCATGCTTTGTAGCTGTGCTTAGGCTACAAGGTTACAAGTCAGTGGTTTGTTCATGTAGAGAGAAAATGAGTTTTTACATGTTTCAGCAATGCATTTTGGGACACGTGAAAATAAATAAGATGTAATCTACCATGACAACAGTGCATAATCGTGTCATCTTCTGTGAGAGACAGAAAAAAGAAATTGAAAAACACAATAATCCCACCATGACCTCACTGCTTTGGATATTTTTATTGAAGTGTACGTGGTCCACCAGCCAGGCAGTTGTTACAAATTGTAGCTGCTGCAAAAGAGAGACCTTTGTGAGACATGTAATCTGCCCAGTGATACAGAAGTAAAAAGTGAAAATTGATAGAAAAGTGAAAACTTTTGAGAGACAGAGAGCCGTTCAGGAGGACTATTAAGTGAATGACTTTCCTGCAGTATGACAGTATCTGAGGAAAGGATTGATATTGATTTTCTTGCAATTTTAAGCTTTGGATTGATTTTACAAATTCAGATATTTATTATTATTATTATTATTATTATTATTATTATTATTATTATTATTGTTATTATTATTATTATATTTTATAAAGCTGTGTAGCTGTGAGGGGCCCACCCTGATCTATGATTATTTTGTAAAGTCTCATACATAAAATGTTAATAAGAAACTGTTAATATGTTTGCCATGTCACTGGAGTATGTGATCATGCACTGCACACCTCAGAGGCAGTGACACAAGCAGGATTGTGAGAGTTATGTCTTTACTGGGACTGGGAGAAACAACGTTTAAAGTGGATTTCACTGTCGAGGCAGCCGGTCGTTTCCTGCGACATGACCCGGCACTTCTGCTGTCTTCACCCTCACACTGCTTTTCAGAGACAGCTGCACTTACCTATTTTTATTTTTTTTTTACTTGATAGATGATCCATGTAACAAGACCTTTTATTTCCATTTGAACCTATTGACAGGATGGAGATGATGTCACATCTGATCACTGCTCCCCCTGGTGGTGTTTGTTGACAGAACTCTCACTGTTATACTGCCTCACTTGTGGCTTTAAACATTTCCTGTACATGTGTTTATGTAAGTCACATTAATGCATTGTGTTTACTCTCCTGCTGAATGGTGTGTTAGTGTTTTCACAGCACAATATTTTGTGTCAGTCAGACCCCGCAGAGACTTGCTTGCAGCCCATTATTGGACTCCACCATGCTCATAGTGGCAGGTTCACATTCGGACATCTCCTCCAATCTATCCGCACACCTTAACCTCTCCACAAAGGCGGGGAGAAGCTTTTCACTGAGATACACAATCACAGCTTGATGTCAGCATGCTGTTTCTGATCGATACAAAGATCTCATACTGAGCTGCACTGAGCTCTTCAGCTCCGCCGCTTGCTCTACCAGAGTGCTCCACTAGATGGTATGGCATAGCCAAGAGTGAAACAGTAGCTGCTAGAAGAGAGGAGGAAGATTGTCTTTGTGTGCATGTGTGTGTGTGTGTGTATGTGTGTGTGTGCTTTTGTATGTCTTAGGGTTTCATCAGATTAAGCAGCTCTTCATTCAGGAGACGGAGAGTAAACATTTGCTTTTGTCAATCCTCCCCTGTGGTCGCTCTCATTGTCGCAGCTTGGGGGTGAATTTGGTTCAAAGTCAACTGTGGCGCACATGTGGTTGTGGGTGTGTTAGCAATTTTGTATTGTGTTTGTGTCTGTGTGTGTGTGTGTGTGTGTGTGTGTGTGAACCTGTCAGTGTAGATTTCCACCCATTAACACCCGTCAGTTCCCTCTGTACCCCTTGTGTTTGCCGACACCGGCCGTACTGAGGCTCCGCTTCTGAAACCTGCTCTGACAGTGATTGTCAGGTACGAGGAACATGTGGTTCAAAGCACAGCAGCAGGATAACAAGACCTGACAGGGCCTTGACCGGTTAACTGCATAAAAATAATTGGGAATGTCGCACTTGGTTCCTGGGATTAGTCAAGCTGTGTTGCAATAGCAAAGCAGGGAGATCAATCAATGCTGCTTGTTTATTCACTTGCAAGGCAGTTCTATCAGTTGTATTCAGGCAGCCTGCAGGTATGACTGCATCACGTTCGGGACATTAGTTCGGCCCTGACACAACACTCAGCTGTCCCTACGTGACGGCGGGTATCATCAGGGCAGGCGGGGCTGAGACAGAAATGCTTGAAGTGATTGCCCCCCATTCCCAGCTCGAATGGTGTATAAACAAACGCCGTTTGTAAACTGAAATTGGTTCAGCGCCTTCAGTTTTCCTTAAGAGCTGACCTGCTGTTGGCTTTTTAGCATGGGGTAATGTGTTAAATAACCATCCGTGTTTAGTTTATCCAGTAATAACAGGGTGTGCTTGCAAAGTCCCCCCCCCCCCCGCCCCGAAAAAAAAGTCTGACAGCAGCTTAAATTGGCTTCAGAAAAACTTTTTTATAGAAGAGCTGAGACACAGTTCTGGCATTGAAAATAGTCTCTCTCTCACAGTAGTATTCAGTGTGTTCCAGACAGGAAGTTGGAGGTCTTCAAGGTTGCCATTTTGCTCAAAATCTTAAACCGAGTTCAAGACTGGGTTGTTCATTCTATTCAGTGTTCATGTTCACAGTCAGAGTCAGAGATAATGATGATGACAATGAGTACTTGTACCAGTGCTTCTCATGACCTACTTAAGGTCATTCACTCTAATGGATCCGACCGTTGGAGAGACTATATTCCCAGGCTTTTCGCAGAGAAAAAAAAAAGGAATAATTCAACAGATGCTACAGATAAAGTGGTTGATGTAGTTTTGAGGCAGCATCATTGATCATCAGTATCATTATACAGCACAATGTGCATTGTGCAGTTTATCAAGTAGAAACCTTTCTTTACTTTAAGCTGCACTAATCAATGTTTATTTTTATAACAATGGATCGGATGCATGGATAATTTGAAAGGTATCCCTCGTAGTGAAAAAATGATCACCTGCAGCTTCGCACAGCTCTACGGAGCGTTTTATCATCTTTCAGCTCTGCTGTTTTGGTTTACTTTCACTACTCTCATCAGCATCGCTCCCAGCCACAGCAGGCAGCTGTTTTCAACAAAAAAAGCTGTTAAATCCACTGTGCCCTACCTGCCCAGCACCAAACAGAAGAAGTTGGCAACTAGCTGGTAAACAACAACAACAAAACTTTTAGCAGCTAAAGAGCAGTGGTGGGTGGTATACTGATTTCATCACCATTATTACACGATGTCACATTTTGCCACCACATGGATTTTGCAAAACTGTCATTACCATCATAAATGTTTTAGCACATTAGAAATAATTTGCTATACTGTGGTTGCAATGACATGCAGGTAGATGGCTATGCTTGTACTCACTGAACTGGAGTTACATCCAGTAACTACTATTTTCTTTACGCTGAATCTGGTAATATGAAGACATGGAAGGTATGTGCAGAACACTTCAATTTCCCTGTTGTTGGCTGCAACAATTATTTAAATCTTAGGTCTTATCATCCAGCCCTACTGAAGAGACAGACATTTTTCTTTTTAATGACTCTAAATTAGTGATAATTTTGTTCTCTATCTGCTGAATGTCTAAATAAGTAAATGCTTTCTAACATGTTTGCTATATCAACTTCTATGGTGTTGATTTGTCAGTCGGATGCTCACAGCTTGTTGTGCTGTCCCCAAGAGGCCCACCCCAAAAAAAAACTTAAATAATACTGTTTCACTGCATGTAAAATCCATTTTCCACAATATTCAGTGGAATGTTAATTTGTAGCATTTTATTTTTGAGCAGATGTTACTTAAACTTGCCACAAGTACTTTACATTTTTGCAGTGATATTCAGAAGTTCTGACTAAGAAATATATCTGCACCCAAACAGAGCTGTCATGATTTTATAAGTACTGAAGTCATGAGTTTCCCCAAAACAACCCAATCCCCATAAGAAACCGAAATGAAGGCCTCATTTTTTAATAATTATTTAGATTACTTATTAAGATGTACTTTCTGTAAATTTTATGAAACATGAAGGTTTAAATGTTTTTTCAAATTCATCTCTACACTGCCACGGATATAATTCTTGGGGAGAAAGGCAAAAACTTGCACATATTTATTAATTTATTCTTTGGACTAAACATAGTAAAATTGAAACACATTCGGTCTAAAGATACTGAACTCAGCTCATAAAATACCCACCATGAGTAAAATTTTAAATGTAGAATGTAATATCCACCCTGGGAGCTTAAACCAAAAATACATGACCTCAGTGTCCTCAATAGTAACTACAGCATTAATTGCCAAATATCAGAATGAGCCTCCATCAACTACACACTGAAATGCTTCTTGTTTTTAAGGTATACATTTGCCACATGTCTAATCAGACGCACATTAAGTGGCGCACTTTCTTTAAATTGCAGGCACATAGCCATCACAGTATCCAACAACTGAATCTTACTTTGTATACCACCTCCACTTTGGTTAACCCTAGTTTTGCTAATCCTCTTCTCATCCTCTTTGTGTATTTGGAGAAGATCCACATGCCATGTGCTTCAAAGCTTCCTGTAGGAGTGCTGTGGGAGTTTGAGGTGATGTGGTCACTGCTGCGGGAGATTCAGTCCTGGTAACAGTCGGAGCGAGAACTGCACTCACGTTCGTAGATTTGACGTTCAATTAAATTCGGCATCAGACTGGCGAGGTTTTCTGCAGTACTTCCAGGACAAGCTGAAGGTTTCTTCTACGTTTTTGGACAGCTGTTTGTGTTAAGAGAACATTAAACAATGATGCATTGGAGAAGTGTGGCTTCTCTTGGGGCTATTGTAGAAAAACATGTTTAAGCACCAAATTTAAGTGTTGAAAGCTACGTTCTGTAAATGTTAATTGAAATTAAAAAAAAGCAAGCCAACTGAACTAGTTTACCTACAGAAAAGAAAGACAATGTTTCTCACATTAAGAAGAAAAACTACAGTAGCGGACTACTGGACAGTGGTTTAAAGAATATTCATGACATTCACAAGGACTTCCGCTCTACACCTTAGCAGCTTGAGTTACGTTACCTTAACATACCAACAGAATGAGCTCTGTTCGCAGATTCAAAAACTGGAAATTTTACTGAGAGCCCAACAATTATTCTTCATGCTCCACGTTAGTCATTTGAACTCCACTATGGCCTAGCTAAATTCCCACTCCTGGTTTGAAAATGATGATGAACACAGTGATTTTGATTGTTTCATCAAAGTCAGACTTGCCACCCTGAACTGCAAAAAGACAACAAGCTTTTAATTGAATAATAGTAATCAAAACAATAGAGTGGTGGTGTTCTAGAAAAACCCAACTTTGATCCACTCTATCACTCTAGCCACACAATAACCAAGAGTTTAATTTTCTCCTTTGACTTGAATTGACTGAATTAATGTTAAACGGATACAGCGAAACAGGCCATGCCCAGCTGAAAATTAGATGTCAGAATATTGTTTGGTATCAATAGGGAAATTCAGGTATCATGTTGGACTGGTATTGAAAAAATATAGATCATACTCAACCTACCTTTTAGCATTCAAAAACAGTGTGGTATAATGTGGAATAAGGCAACAAAATATTAGACAAAATAATATAACTATCAGTCTACTGTCGAACACTGTAATCTGTATCAAATCTGTACAGTGTTAATACTAAACGTGCACTGTTTCATGCAAGGTTTTGGAAGTGGGGCGGGGAAAAACCTGTCTTTACACCTTAAACCAGAAGTTTTCAAACTGTGAGGCAGAGGAAGAGAAGTGAGGCAAAGATACTATACGAAGTTAGTAATTGTCTGCAGCGGCTGTGACACACAGCTCATGTAGGCAATTAAAGTATTTTAAAACGCTCAATACCCTATTGCAGCAATTTGCTTTGAAATGTGCTCCTTCTCTGTCATGCGTCATTCAGATCTGAACACGCAGACATGATACACATATTTTTAGATTCAGTGTGACTTACACAAGAAAGGACATCTCCAGTGTTCATTGTGAATAAACGTCCATAAATTTGCTTGAAAATCATAGAAGGAAAAAAAGTGCTCCCCTGTAGCTCCAGAACTTGCTTTAAGTTTTCCTCAGCATCAAAGTAATCCAGTGATAGTAGTCCATACATCCATTATACAAACAGGTAATGCTAAAAAAAACAAACATTGTACTGTACTTCCTGTTTATATCCCCACAGCCCCCAAATTATGGGAACTGTTTCAAAAATCAGAGCGTGGGTGTTGGGGGATGCAGTGGCCTCAATTTTCGTTTGCCCACAATGTCAATCCCTGCCTCAAACAGATTGATCTTAAGAAAACATGCTGTCAACAAAGGATGTACAGTAAACCAAGAATATGCATAAAAATGCATCCCCCATCAGGTGATATTGATTGTGTACTGGGGAGCAGCTGTGTAAAAAATTTAGTTTGGCCTTTGCACGCTGTGGGAACCAGAGCCAACTTTGTTTTCGTCTCAAACTATCCGTTTTCCTGTGTAAACACAATTTGTTTCTGTTAGTCTGCCATCTCAAAAATGACCATTCTGACCCCTGGTTTTGAATAAGATAAAGGTCGGCACTTCTGTGCATTGTGTAAGTATATTGCAATGCAGTGTGAAAGCTTAAGAAGCTCTTCTTGTTCATGCCTGGAAGAGGTTAAGAGCTGCTGGGGCGAAGCTCACTCTCCGTAAGCATTGTGCTTGATGAGGTTGAGTGATAGCCAGACATTTGGAGGTATGGACCTTTTTAAATACACTGCAAAGTCAGCTTCTTTCAAAATATCTATTCACACAAAGTAATTTCATTTTCAGTAGTTTGAATTGGTTCTGCAGGAACTCATTAGTAAGAGGGCTTTATTGTTAAAAGAGGAGAAGAGAAAAGATGATCCCTGCGGTGATCTGCAAAAGACATGATGTGACACTTTCTCAAAGATGTTCTCTATCCTGTCCTAGATTTTAATAATTGTTCAAGTTCAATTCCAACGGTCAGCTCATATTTGTTGTTGTTGACAACAGAGTACCTCACTTTTATTGCATTGGCAAGTGTTATTTTTTGGTCATAGTTCTGAGAAATGTGTTTTTCCTGTTTGTTTGCTTTCTTGTTGTATAGATTACTTATCTTGTGTTACCCTGAAAGATCTGCGGCTGTGTTGGCAGCGGCTAATGGGGATCCAGGTAAACATGAAAAAAATAAAATGTTACTCTGCACTGCGTTGGAAGAAATCTCTCATCTTTATAACACTGGCTGCTCATGTATTGCAGACTATCTGGTAGATGTGTCACTCCTACAAGGGCCTTTGAAATTTGTGGATTCATAAAATCGCCTTCATTGCTGTCTATTCTTTTCTCAAGACTCAAGATAACCAAAGATAAATGGAGGACTTTAATGTGCTCCTTTGCTCCTTTTCCCTTTCGCCATAACGGTCTGAGGGCAAACCCCTCAGACCGTTCAACATAGGCTGAAAAGCCTTTAGCTGTGTTTCATCCTGCTGCCTGTAAAAACACCTTTTCACATTACGACGACTCAAATGCTTCAGATGTGAAAAAAATAAAACAAGCAAGGTAAATGAAAGTGGTGAAAAAGAAGGAATTGATATCTCAGGCTCATAATACAGAAGGTAATAGAACATCAGCTGCGCAGCCTACAGTAGGTATAAATGATTCTTGCTTTAACTGGTTGGACAATTTAGAGCTGTGAACATTGCTTCAACACTACTTAATAAAATGTGCTGGACATATTTCATGTCCCCATCAGTGAACTGTGATAACTTGAGTGATCCCCTAACATATAGCGCCATCATCAGGTGAAATATTAAATACCAGTAAAATTATTGACATTCCCATCAGCCTCAGCTGTACTTTGTGTTTAGCGCGATTTAGCAAATGCTCGTTAAAACGGCACTTAACTAAAATGGCAAACATTTTAAACAGAATACCTGATAAGCATCATCACTCGCCATATGGAGGCACCACTATGCCTCAATATGGTCTCACAGAGCTGCTAGCATGGCTGTGCACTCTTGGTCTTGTTTATTAAACTGGTAACAAGCAGACTGTACACAGAAAATTACTTCTTGAATAAATTGTTAAAAGAATTCTTAAATTGTTTTCAGTTCTTGAAACCTTTCCCAGTAAATCAGTGTATGTGACTGACTAACATATCCACTATTTCACAGCTTCCAGCAATTTTCCATTGGACCGTTTTATGAATTTCAAAGTAAACTTCAAATGTTACTTTAGTCGGTGTATTTTACTTGCGTCAGGTGGGACTTTGGTTACATCAGCTTTGTGCCAGAGGCTAATGACAAAGTAAAGAGCAATTTTAGCCCTGTCTGTGTCTCAATTATTGTTTATTGTGTTCTCTTCCTCTGATAAGATCCAACACTGAGTGATGAAATGATTTCAGATTCAGATTTCATTTTTATGAGAAATCCATTTGTTCTGCCAGCAAAATTTGTCTGAGCATGAGTGATCTGCTGGTACGTTACAGTGTGCAGAACAATCAAATCACCTTAATAAGATTAATCATTCCAATAATTATGGCTTTGTCTGTGTTCTTCCAGAAACTGATGAAATACCCTCCTGCCCCCCTAAACCCTCCCTCATCTGCCGGGATCAAAGCAGCTAGCACCAAATGAAGCGCTGTGTCGAATCATTTGGTAGCATTTGACTGCATCTGGCTGCATCTGGCTGCTTTTTAAAAACACTTTGCACTGCTGTTATGGTTCTCTGAGGGTGAAAAAAAGAGGAAGGAAGGAAGGAAATGCAGTATCCAGTCATGTGTGTTTAGGCATCATGGAGAGTCTGTTGGTTTACTGGGTGCAGATTTGTCCTGAAGTCTGGTGCGGGTCCAGCGGAGCATCTCTACAGATACCTTTAACTGGGGTAGCTGGGAGGATATACAACCAGCCATGGTGGATGCTGATTTTGAAATGATTCTAGCAGCAGGGGTTGGGCTGAGCTGTTTCAGTTTTATTATTAAAATGCACACAAGGACACTAGAACATGCACATACACACACCTATATACACAAACACATGCTTTCTTTCTCTTTTCTCACACACTAACATGTACACATATAAACACAAACAAACAGGTATCACACTGTTCTCCAACTCGGCCACTGTGCAGAGAAATCAATAAATTGTCTCTAAAATAAACTTCCAGGCCATTGTTCCCTGTTCCCTGTGGTGTTTAAAAAAACAAAGGTTAGAAACCATGAAGATTCTTTGCCTTGGCAGAGTAAAAGTAAAGAAGCCAATATTTTGACCCACAGCGTGTTGGATATGTCCTCACATATTACTATATATATATATATATATATATATATATATATATATATATATATATAGTTTTTAGGAGCAGGAAACCAAACCAGCAGACACCAATTACTTCTGGATAAGTGTGTCGCAATGGCCGCTACTCTGACTGTTAGGCTGCATTCAGACCAAATCAGGCGCTGCTTGTGTGGCGGTTTGGGAGTGTCAGTACGTGGCCCATTTGTGTGACGTGATTAACTTCTTTGTACTCCCTCATGGAAAGGGTTGTTCAGTCTGATCACCGGCTTACTTGATTAGAGACCGCAGAGTGACGTCGGGTTGGGTTTCTTCAAAAGTTGATTTAAAAAAATTAAAAAAATGTAAGCATCCCCCTGTGGTCTCCTCCACAAGAGCACTATCGGGGGAATGCCTCTTTTGCCGCAATGCCTGATTTAGTCTGAATGCAGCCTTATTTACAGTTGCAGTTTATGTGAGGAATACATTTAGACCACACAGGAGGGAGTTTGTACATAATATATACTTTGCATGCTGGGTGGCGTGTGTGTGTTTGAGGAGGAGTCAGAAACAGTTCACACAGAGTGCTGTGTAAAAACCCAGTTCCTCATGGACCACTAGTGGTTCAGTTCCTGCTCAGCCGCTTCCAAAAGCCATCAACTCTCTAATGAAGTGATGCACTTTGGGATTGCAGCCATTCAATACATACCCCCGCAGTGACCTGATATGAGTTTTCCTCTCCCTCCTGTCCTCCCACTCTTTGATTTCCAAACTTAACTCTATATCCCACTCTTTCTCCATCCATGCCGAGGTGTCGGGAGCTCTGCCAATTGCTTGCATTTTCTCTAGTAGATTAAGAGAGCCACAGGGGACAGCCCTGAATGAGGGAAGAGGAGCACGAGAAGGAGAACAAATGCATCTAATACTTCAGCCATTGCCATCCTGTCTCTCAAGAGGGGTGCGAGTTGGCGTTTGAACTAAATGGTATGATTAGATTGGTCCTGTGTTCCAACAGTAGCCCTTCCCACCCGTGCCCCGAGGGTTCAGGCATTTTCCACTTCCACTAAAAGCATCACAGTTCTGCCTTTGGGTGACAACATGCCATTTGAGTGAAGTTGTTTGGTAAAGTGTGGCTTGTAGTGGAACCCCCGCAGAGAGGGTGATGATCGAGGCTGATGGGGAGTGGAGGAATAGCAGCGAGCGATTTTGCCCTGTGGCGCTGCATGTTACACTTACGACATCATTTGAATGGATAGATGAGGAGCCCCAGGAATAGAAATGTGTCCAAGTTTGTTGATGCTTGTAGGGTACATATATTTGTAGAGGCTATTGAAGGTTACATATATAATATACGCATAATCTTAACACTGTTTGTTAAATATAACAAAGTTGCAAATATTTATCTATGTTAATTCATCATCCATTTACTGTTTGCTTAGACTGCTGGCCCTGCCACTCAGAACAGGATACAAGCAAAGTAGCTTAGAAATACCTACCTGAAGCCACATCTTTCTCCTCCTCCATTTATTCATTAACAAGCTTCTGATTCCTGAAAGGAAAATTTGGAGGAACTGGGTGTCCGTCTACTATGTGTCAACACTAGTGCTGGGTTATTGAATGAAATCTTTTGATGCTTGTTTAGACGCAACACCATTCCATGGCCTACAGCAAAACTTTAACTTTTCAGAACATTACTTTGAGAAATATGATTTTTTTTTCCTCATTTATCAAAGTTCTGGAATATTAAATGTTGTCTAAGCACAACTTTGTATAATACTTCTGATCTAAATCAGAAACTGTCTGTCAAATAATAATTTAACAAGATTACAAATCATGCCTTACCTAAAGTAAAAATAAATGTAAAATAATGAACATTTAATATGTACATGGCAAAAACAAATTTAGGTGATTTTTATTATTTTTTGCAAACAACAAAATTTTAGTTAATTTTCTAACTCAAACAACACAATACGAATCATAAACAAAATGTGATAATAAATTGTATTGATAAGTATAATTGGAACTGGAATCACACTGTCACATTTGGTATTCAGTTTAATCCAGCAGTGGTCCTAGTCTGTAAACCAGTTCTGAAAGTACAAATGTTAACTTTTTCTTGTATTCCAAGTTAACCCAGGTAGGTGTTCTGGCAGCAGAGGCAAAGCAATCACACTGAGGGTTTAGAAGGAAGTGCTGCCCCTGGGCAAAGCACCTGTTCTGCAGTTTCTGCCAACATTTTCTTGTATGTGTGTATGTGTGTGTGTGTGTATGTGTGATGATGTACAATGTGTTCACAACCCGATATATGAATATATTCATCCATCCATACCTTTCTTGCGCCTCCTGTTGACTGGCTTGTCAGGAGATTTCAGTGATGAGGAGCAGACATGACTTTTTTTATCCACCGGATGTAATTCCCAAGCTGGCATATGAGTTGTTATTGTTGTTTCAGGCTTGTTGGTACATTGCACTCAAGGTGATATTCTAATCTGCACGGATGTGTAAAGCAGCATGGGATAAGTGCACTGTGTTCCACATCCTGGGGCATGTGTCCCGGTTATATGAGTGTAATATTCACTTATTTGTCCTGCCTCTGTGAAGGTGAGGGAGTATGTGCAATAACATTTTAGAGTACCTCAGGTTATAGTCAAGAGTATCTCTGCAAAAAGACCATTTTACACTTTTATTGGTTTCCTTTGTCTTGTTCAACAGAATGTGCAGTAAATCTAATATGACAAGTACTAATCTTGTTGTATTTGTGCAGGCTCATTGTGTTGATATTCATTCTCCAAACATACACATGTTCACCCATACGGCACTTTTTAATTAGTTCCATTGGTTTGTTCATTAACGTGAGTGGGATTAACATTTGTGCAAACATACCATTCAGTCCCTAAGATTCTTGCTATATCCACATAGAGCAACATAAAGTGTTTGATTTGCTTGTAGAGTTTGATATTTGAAAGACCATAGAATTTACATTCGGCTACAACTGGACCTTACAGTTACAGCACATAACTCTGTCTAAAATTATACATTTTTTATACGTTTTCACTCTGGATAGAGCTAGGCTAGATGTTTTCCCTTGTATCACAATTGTACTATATAACTGTAATATTTAGGACACCTTTTTGCTCTGTTTAAACTTTGCAATCCAGAATCCAGCTGTGGCTACCAGCTGTGTATTTGTGGTACTGTTAGTGAAAGGCGATATTTAGCATCATCAAAATGTGTGAAATGAATTGTTGTTTATTCCTGTATTTTTCATTGACAATATGCTAAAAAAAAAAAAGTTTTCTTTAGCTTTCTGGCAGTGTGAAATAGTAGAATGTTGAGAACAATGCCTCATTCAAAGACAATTTTTGAAGCTGACTTCACCACAATGTTGTGTTTGCATAATCCATCAATCTGATGCAATGTTTTATCACTTAAAAGCCTCTGAATCACTCCAATAAACAAGGACAATTTGCAAGTACCCATTGAAAGACAATACATCACTTACATCTGTCTAAACACTCTGGAGAAGAAACCCTGTCATTAGCGGCGCTGTAAGGTGGTTTTTCATCTTGCCAGCTGCCAGACGCATTTCACTGTTGGTGAAAAGCTGAGCTAATAGAGAAAGAACAATTTCTGGTACAAAGTTCACACTCGAGAGAAATAAGAAGTTGTTTCTAGCATACTGAGGATGTCTGTGGCAGTGACAAGTGCCTTCAGATGTGTGTTAAATTACATGCACATTTTCATTTGTATGTGACTCCTCTTCTGTGCCTAGCATTTTCCTCTATTGTAGACCAGAGGGGTTAAGGCTCTGCCAGATGAGGTTTGGCTGCTGACAGCCAATGCTGACTTAATCCATGGCGATTTTTACTGAGGAGGAAATGACAATGATCCATGAAATAGCACGATCAAATTAGAGAATGATTTCAGACCAAAAAAGAGCATATAAATAATTCCTGGCTTGCTGATAGCACTATGTGCACAGCGTGATTTCTTTGTTCTCCAAAAGGCTGCTTTTCTGGCTGCATTAGTGCATAGAAATATAAATTTCTATTCCATCTCAACTATTTGTTTGTTACTCTGCATAAAGATGCTCCTCAAAACAATGGCCAAGCCTTAGAAAGCTGGTTTTGTTTCGATTGCACTGCTTTGGATTTTCTGTGAAATTACCCACAAAATTTCACACACTTGTAAATTTAGTTTAATGATTCATGCATAAAGAATTCCAGGGCAAAAGAGATGAAGAGGATAAGCTATGTGAGGGAGTTACCATGCTGAGAGCACTGACTTTTTTGTAGTGTGACTGAAGTGGATGGAATTTATAAGTGAAATCTGTCCTGCTTATGCAGAAGCAAACATTTTGTTCTTCCAGGCCACCTGCGATTGATGCATCTCTTTATTTCCTATGGTTGCATTGGACAATTGTGAAAGAGCCGTGGAGGGACAAACGTGAGGCAAAGATATAACACATGAGGTGAATTTGAGTCATAATCATTTGATCGGAATCATAGCTCAGTCAAATGTTAACACACATGAAACACGGGGACAATTAGTCATTCAGTGTCACTTACACTCCCCGAGGATATAATTATCTCTAAACGTTCATAAATCCACTTAGAAATCAGATGAAAAGGACTGGCGCAGGTAATGCTAGAATTATCCAGCCTTCCAGTCCATATTGGTCTTTGGACCCATGGGTCTCAGATTTTCAGCTGTTCAGTTTTTATTCTTTGGTAAGTGGTCATGATACTGAGTGCAGTAAAGCACTCTGAGACATTCCATTATAGAAAATATTAATATAAATCCATTCCGAATGCAGTTTAGGAGTATACAGCCCACGCTAAGTGCTCTGTGAAGCTGTAACTGTTGGATAAAAGTTGATGGCCAAAGAAAGTTTTTGATCCTCAGCAGCAGTGGTGAAGTAAATGTGCCAGATGGATGTGTCTGAATAAAGACTTTGGCAAACTATATCAGAAGCATCATAGTCATACATAGCATATGAATGAAAAAAATGGGTGGGGAAAATAAATCGATTCACTTAAGTATTGCGATTTTCTTTTTAACTTGATTTTGTAATTGATTTTTTTTAATGCCTGAATCCATATAATCCACATTCAGTTGCGGCTCCGCATGTACTCATAGAACTGGAGTTACATCCGGGTAACTACTGGCTTATACACAGTCTGATATATACACATGCAGGGGCCCCGACCTGGAGCCCACAGTGTTGATGTGGTTTTAGCAGAGGAGACCCACAGAAAGGACATTAAACAGTGAAACTTACTGACACGGGCCCGACAAGTGGACCCGCTGCCGACATTAGGCTTCGGTTGGTAGTTGGCAGCGTCTTGACAGCCTGTAAGTTATCTGCAGCGAGGTAGCTCTCATGCTAAAAACAAGCCGGTTACACCAGCAGAGACTCCACCTGCTCTCCCGAACTGGAGACTTATAACTTAAAATCTGAACGTCCGAAAACTAAAATCTTTTGAATTGTTAAAAACGTACAGCTAAAATCATGATCTAAAAAGTTGCGTAAAATGTGTCTTAAAACTGGATACAAATGTAAAATTATGACAAGTTTCTGACAAACACAATGCTGACGCATGCGCCTTCTCCAACACTAAACCCTGTTACTGCAGATCATGGTTCCTAACCCTGTTTCATTTTATGGCACAAGTTTGATGAGCAGGGACAGCTGAATGTAGCAGTTTCATTTCAAAAAGTGTGTTTTTTATTTTTTTTTTATTCATTCTATTGTACACGTACATTTATTTTCCACTTTTCTATGCAGTAAAACAATGATTCTGCTGAAATAAAAGTCAGAAAGTGTAACTAACATGTGATGATATACAGTCTCTAGAAGTTTACGATTCAACTTTTTCCCATGGTCTAATGTAATAAATCATAATATCGAATCGCAATACTTGTAGAATCGCAATACATAAAAATACTTAACAAATCGACAGCCAAGTATCGTGACAGAATCTAATCGAACGAAAAGTGTATCATCCCAGCCCGAAAAGGGTGTTCTGTGTTTCCCACAGAGATTCTGTGAGACTGTGGTGGTGGACATGCTCCCCCTGAAGAAAATGTTGTAACCATTAACCTTTTAAGATGGAAAACTGTACACTCTATAAACATTATGTTGGCATCAGTATTGTAACATCATATTTTCTCTGTATATTAGAAGCACCATTAGTCGCTATGGTGAATGCAATTCTTATGTGGATTTTCCTACCATCTGGAGTACTGTAAATTCTTCACATATTCCTTTACACAGTCATACAGCCATGCTAAGCAATTTTCCTCAGTTACCATGGTATAAATTGTGAGGAAGCACCAACTCCTTCACTATTTGCCCTATAAGCCCTTTTTGTTAAGAAAGGTTGACATTCTTTCACACAGTTTTCTGTGTTACATTTACAGTTCCAATATCAATTGGCAAAAACAAAGAATTTTAGTCAAAATTAGAATTAAGTTAATTTCTTGAAAATACATTAAAATACATACTTTAATCAAAGCCATAACCTGTCAGAGTTTGAGTCCTTTTAGGAAGCGTTCTTGTACAGGTGTTTAATGGGGAGCCATGCCTCAACAGTAGCCCTTCTTAGATAAATTTGTTTGAATAGTGGATATGTGATGAATGGACACCTAATTAATAAAGAAAAGATAAACACTAAATTATGTTAAAAGTATTTATTTTTTAATATACAGTATTTATGTTAACACATGAAATTATTAATCCAGATCTTGTTCATGTAAGCAAAGTAAGAAAAAAATTTAAATTTGTTGTCAACCTTGTCAACTCTCCATTCTAATGCTCTGACCTGATAGGCCAGTTTGAACTGAAAAGGTGGGCTCTCCTGCCACGTGTGTGCTTCCCCTCTAGAGAATGGAATGGAGTTTTCCCTCCATCTTTGTTTCATTGTTTTGGAGGCTCCAAATAAAAGTCTGCCTGTTTTTTTTCCCAGCACACCTCTCTGCCAGCGGGAAGTTTTTGTCTTCCTTAAGTTTCACCAGGCTACCCTGCACCTCACCTCACCTTACAGCATAAATTACAGCTGAAACGGCTGACCTTTTCATGTCCATGGAAAATGAGCTATTACGCCAAGCAGTCCTTGACAGCTACTCTTGTTATTTTCTCAACCATTAGATGAAGGCCAAATCCTTGAGGGTTTGATGGTTTGATTGATCACACAAAGTATAGACAAGAAAATATCTCTCTGATTGGCTGTGATGCTTTCATTTGGTAGCAATTCACAATCACTTGTCTCATCCTTGTTTGAGTGTTTGTCAACATTAAACCCAGCATGTGATATTAAGCTATGAAGTCTGAGTAGAAAGTAAGTCTAATGTGTAAGGTTTGGATTAGCTAATATATCAAAGTAATATCAGCTCTATGTTCTTATGACTTCCCTTTACTCAGCACATAACACCCAGTAAGCCAATCAGTAGACTGTCAGTGTTTTTAAAGTACTCCGTACTTGATCCCGAATTACTACACACATCACTTGAGTGTTTATACACCTGACTTGCCAACACGCTACTAAGCCCCTTGTGTCTTGGAAACTTAAGTGCCTGTGATGTGTTTGAAAAAATGTTGTTGACTTTGTGTACTGGCCAGGGTAATATTCTGCAAATATTAAAATGCTAATAAGAAAATAGTGTGTGGGTGAGGTTAAGGTTGTGAACAAAACAGTCTTTTTTTTGCTGCGGCAATAGTTGGACTTCTTATGTATAAAGTTTACTTTACAACATTTTAGGAGAATTCAGAATCTTTTTTTATTATTTTTTCATAAAGTCCAATGTTTAGTTACCCTGTGGTATTATACAACCCTATATAACACTGTGCATGCTGTGAGACCAAACTTCACTAAACCCAAATAATGAGAGAGGCAGTAGACAGTACGATAATTTTATAGTTGCTAATGTTTTCTTCCTTGCTTAAAGCTGTGTGGGATGAGAATGCGACTCATTTTCCAAGTCGTTGCTTAGGTCTCTCTAGGAGTGATAAACAGTTGCACTCTATAAAAGCCCTATGTTAATTACAGGGCATGAGTAATTGTATTCATGAGCTTAGTTGCCTGAAGTTTCACTAAGACGCAAAGTCAAAGACAACACATAGCTTTTTTGTCTGGCATAATCATGTGTAATGCCTAGTCCCCTTTGCATTTAAAAATAAAGACATGTAGGTGCTAATATGCCATGCGTATCCACCCTCTCTTCATGCATTATTCATAGACAGACGCCTCTCTGTTTACTTGCCATCAACACATTTGCAAGTGTGGTGGTAATCATTGTACAAGTTTGTCACCACGCATATACTGATGAAGTGAACCCAGGTCAATGCCACATTCTTCTTTTATTCCAACTGCTATGTACCAACCATAAATAAAAGGGATGCAAGTAAAGAGAAGACAAATGAATAAGGATTTTAACCGACATCTACATCCCATTAATGGTGGAACCAACCTGATTTGTGCCATCATACTGTACAAAACTGTCTGCAGTCTAACTGACAGACCATCTCCTGTAACACCTAAACTATAAAAAGAAGAAAACTTTTCCCTCATATATTCTTGTGGAAGAAAGGTAAAGTTGCACCATCAGTCCAACGTATTAGGGGGGTAAAAGCCAAACTTGTACAATGGCTACATCAGTATGAAACGGACCTCTTCAAAAGGGAACTCTGGTGGAATGTGTTTTTTTGCTCTCTTCAAAAAGAGACACAGAAACCCAGTTTTCAAAGAGAGGAAGCTTTTGAACAACACTGACTGGGAGCAGAGATAGAAAGGGAGACGATGGGATAATGAGAGGATTCTCAACATTTACTCTTCCCTAATGGGTAACCCCAAATCACACTGCGGTACAACTATATTCATATTATTTTATTCTATTTCTTAATCTTATTTATAAATACTTCATAAAGCTGCATCAACGTAATATCTAGTATGAAATCACAACTATATATGTGTTGACCATCAAACCATCAATTGCATTTCAAAATCATTCAAAACTTTAGTTTTGCCCAAGAAACAATCCACAACCCCCAAAATATTGATTTACTATCACACAAAACAAAGAAAACAGACAATCCTTAAACTTGAGAAGCAGAAAAAAGGAAATGTGTGATGCTTTTTGCTTGAAAAATGACTGACCCACTTAACTGATTATCATAATATGATTTTTTTTTTTTTATTTTAGTTGACTAATCAATTAGGCAACACATTTTCTCAGCTCTGAATTCCATCAATAAAACAATTCCTCGCCAGTTGCTTCTACTTTGCAGTTTTGCTGAGCGTCAATGGAACTTAAACTTTCATGCAGATGTTTTACATTCAAATCTTCGGGCTCACTTTAAAAACCTTCCAGGAAGAGGTGGTATTATGCCTTTTGAGCGGCTGGAAAGCTTTTAATGTGAAACATGTACACAGGTCGAAAAGCGATCGAAAAATGGCAAAGTAGAAACGATAGGAAATATTTAGCGAATGAAAGCAGTATTTTTGTTGAAAAGAGAAACTTGAAGCAGCAGAGTGGTGAGATTGACGTGACTTTTGTACTCATGAAAGTTCTGCTGTGGAAATGCATATTGTATTAAATTACCAAGTCAAAAGGTAAACTTGGAGGACATTTTGAGTTTTTATTAACAGCAAAATAATCAACAGTACATTAATAGGCAAGCAGACCAAAAAACAGATTAGATTGTTACGTCCCCAACAGAAACCCAGGGGATGAGGGAAGTAACAAATGAAATAACCCCGGAGACAAAGAAACAAGGTGAACGGCCGTAACACTCTTCACTAAAATATGCTAAAATGTACTTATTAAACAGGAAAAATTAGGAACAAAGGCCTAATATACTGTTAGCCTGTTTCAAACAAAGGCCTCTGAGCAGCAGGTGAATAACCACTGTTTGAGAATGTATGGTTTCCAGGCCTTAACAGAGAACAACCATCAGACCAGAGTTTCTAAATTATTCAGCTTGATTATAACAAATTAATTTAACGTGGCACAATTAATTAACTGCTCACTTACTGTAGTTGGCCAGGTCTACAAAATTACACCCTGAGCTGCTGGACTCTCAGACACTGGTTTTAGATTCTGGTGGCAGGAATCACTTAAAATGCTTAATCCAGTGTAATGGCTGATATATGTAATTCACACACACCATCCCAGTCTTTTCTCGCTTTGTCTCTCCTGGTAGTGCGATTGTTATAGTGCTGCGGGAACACAGTAAGACTGTTATTATGATGCATGTTTCCAATAACTGCTCCTGCTCGGCCCGGTGGCTTTTACCTGCTACTTAGTATGACTGTCACATTCCAAGCCTGTTTCAACCCCTGCCCCTAGTGACTGCAGGGCTGGAAGAATAATATTAAAACTGCTACCTCAAGGTCTGCTCATGAACTACAGTCCGAACTGACTCATAAAGAATTATTATTTTGAACTTTGACGGATTAAACCACACACTGATGTCAAATTCTAATAATTCATTTTTATTACTTTTAAAAAACCTTGTTTGGCAGCTTTTGGTCTTGATTGTGATTTAAATGTCCAGAAATCTGTGGTCACACTGGTGACAACACGGTATGCTCATATTCTGGCGTTACAGCAGGATTTGAAAGTGAATATGAGGGGGAAAAACATGCACATGTATGGCTGGAAACAATCGGCTGGTGAAATGCCAAAAAGGGGATTTGCAGTCAGAAATGAATGATGAATATTTGGCTGGAATTTCTTATAGATGGATTTCAGTGGGGATTTGTTTTTCATTAGTCTTGGTGTTGTCGACTTTCCAGCCTCCCTCACTTTAGGTAAGGCATTCTGTACATGTTGGAATGTGTGAGTGAGAATAAGGGAGAGGGAAGAATGAGCGGGAGAGAAGGTGAGATGTCTTTTTCTAAAGAGAGCTGATCCCTGGCTGGAGTGTTTGATGAGCTGGCTGCGCATCAGGTGCAGAGGGTGATTTCCAAGAGTGATGAACCATCTACTGGCATCTGTCACTGACCGAAAATCACCGTACCTACATCATTTGCCTTGATTTTTCAAAAATCCCGGATTTGCTGGACAGTGATTCGGAATCTGCATCAGCCATGAATGTATAAGAAAGGTTGGACCTTTTTTTATTTTCATACAAGTAACCTTGCTATGGACTTGGTGATAACCCAGATTTAAACTTACTACATGCTAATGTAGTATTACTGTTTGTAGTTGTTAAAAAAATATGGTAGTTAAGTATTATTTATAGTATAACAATTTCCAATGACAAAGCTCAACTCGGGCAGTAAATAAAAATGGGTTCATATGGTTTGATACATCTGCATTTTAAACCATTGTAGCAGCATATATCTCAGTAACTATTTGACGGACTGCCATGAAATCATGTTCAGATATTCAGGGTCCCCAGTGGAAGAATCTTACTAACTTTGACTGTCCCCTGACTCTTCCTCTAGAGCAACCATGAGGTTGACATATTTGGTTTTCATCTAAATATTTGATTGCAATGAAACTGAATAGACACATTCACAGTCCCCAGAGGATGAAATGGAAAAACTACGATCCCCTGTCCTTGTCCATGTAGCACCACCTTTTGTTGTGGTCATTGTTAATTAGCAAAATGTTAGCATATTATCATGCAAAACTAAGATGGTATTCATTATACCAGCTAAACATCAACACGCTACCATTATGATTGAGAGCATGTTAACATGCTGATGTGAACGTCAGCTCAAAGTGCAATTGTGCCTAAGTACAACGTCACAAAGCTGCGTTGTGGTCTGCAAACTTGCAGTTAATTTATAAGTAGAAATTGTTCTTTGAAATAGCTACAGAACAAAAAATAATGGGAATCAACAGTGAGAACAGAGTGCTGTGTGTGTAGTTTGGGTGTACTTTGGTTTTGTACAGTGATCAGTTTTCTTCTTAATTTGCAAGACATCAGAATGAAGAAGGTGAGGAAAAAGGGAAAAAAAGAAAATCTTCCAGGGTTGGATACACAAATAAAGCCTATTATTCTAAATGCAAAAAAAACAACTGATGTCATGTTTGTATTGCCGTGAATAAATATTAAAAAAGTAGTACTTTAATATTCCCTCTGAAAGCTTGTGGTGGAATGTATTAAACAAGCCAGATATATATTTACATAAAAATGATTTATTCAAGGTGTCAGCTTGCAGTAAAGTAAGAATTATAAGGAACAAAAGCTTGGAGCTGACTCTGCATAATTTGTGGCAGCATGAGGGAGAAAGCAGTATCTCTCTGCCCTTTGCATTGCAGGATTTTTGGTATGATGGAGGAATTCTGTCTGAAAATGTTAAATAGAAGTATAATCAAGTCAGTTATCACTATAGCATAGTACCTTTCTGAAATGTTTAATTATTTTGTGGGCCCTCGGTATCAATAGAAGTACAATATGATTTAATCTAATACAACCACTCTGTTGAGTTTCTCTTTTTCAACAGAAATAGGTCTTCATATTAATTAATTTGAGTAGTTTCTTCTGAGTGACGTTAAGCCACCATCAACAAAACATTTCCTGATGTTTTTCACATTAAAAACTTATCTATAAAGTAATACATAATACAAATTTTAACTTCTAAGTGCCCCACTGTTTAAGCACTTCATTAAGGGCAATAAACCAGGAACCCAGAGCTAATTTTGGACCTGATTTTCTTGTATACCAAGTAAGGTTCCTTTTGAATCTCACTGAAGGGCCCGATGTTGAATTGGAGCACTTTGACTACTGAGCCGCATGTTGAGCCATTCAACATTTTGGAAACCCTACGTGCTCTGACTGCCCATGGGATTGTTGGTGAAGTCACAGAAAGCACATTGTTCCTTCATGCTCCAGTATCTTTTGTTAAAGTAAATACCGAAAATAAAAATAAAAATAATCACTAACACGCTTTAAAATTGTCATTGCAATACACCTAAAAGCCATCAGCTGACCTTTAGCTGTTAGATATAATCAATGTTGAGTAGTTTGTGCTCTCAGCATTGATTACACTCTACTGAGTAACTTAAATGTTAATTACACCCCCCCCCCTCCCCCCACCCCCACCCCCTCCACCCAAAAAAAAAAAAAAAACACCATCCTTCCATCAAAAAGCTTCTCAACATGAGGCAAGCTGGCACAAACTGATGTCTTGGATTCGGCTTCTAACATTAAAAAGTGGCAAACACACAGTTTCTCATATTTTTCTATTCACCTTTTAAAAGTGCATTAACACCTTTTACCGAGCTCTTACCAGGTCTGTCCAGACGTTTGTCGAGCAATTATTTGTGTTGCAGTGTTAACTTGGCTCTACTTCTGGAGAGAACATCCACAAATAGATAACCCTTCGTTGGTTGGAAATGTCGCTTGGTTTGTTTGTGGGGATGTGGAGTTCAGAGAATGGTAGAAATGTTGCTCCCTCCCTTCACCCAATAGGGAGAACGTCTTTCTGGATCCCATTGGTGTCCTGTATTTTCAGGCGATTGCTGTGAGCTGACCTGGTTTAGCGCTCCCTCAGAGAGGAAATGTCAGCTCCAAAAGACTGGAGGGAACAAAAGCTCAGTTTGTTAGGCCCCCTTGATGAATTTGTGATGACTACTCACTCTGTGCAAAAGCTTATTAATATTAATAACGAGAGGTGCACCTCAGCATCGATGCAGACACACTAACACAGCTCAAATGGCTCTATGTGGAAGTAAATACCTTTTGAATGACGAAATCACTGATGCCCAAGTGATTAATGTGAGAGTAGCAATCAGCAGCATGTGTCTGCATTATTAAATGAGGTCTGATAATCATTTTATGATTATTATATAATATTACTATATTTGATGTTGAACTTTGTATCCTTTTGTTACCCGTCTACCAACATCTACTGTCGGAAGCAAAACTTCATGCTGTTAGTTTCTTAATGGTGGGATCATGGCAGCGCTGACTCTCAGAAACCTTGTGTGTATGAGGCAAACACAAAAAGGCACTAAATCTGGTAGAAAATAGCACAAAATGCAGTTATGAGCATCAGAAAGAGGTAATAACGAGATGTCTTTCTCTGTTTTGATGGGTTTTTATATTAAAATAATGCAAAAGTATGCTTGTATATCAAAATATCTGTTTCAAACTGCAATAAATAACATGGTGGTGGGTCTATAATAGCATGCAGTGTCTCATCATTTTTATCTGATGGCTGCTGATGTAACATCCATTTTACAGACAGAAAGAATGCACCTAAGGTACAAACACTCTTCCCTTTTGATGTTCCCACATTCCAAGATGACGATACCTCCCGACACACTGGCAAACAAATTTAGGGGTTGTTTCACGAACAGCAAGATTAAGCCAAACTGAATCAACTGCCTCATCAAAACTTAGATCTAAACATCAGTGAAACTTCATGGGTTGTCGAGTGCCACTTTGTGCAAACCCAGGAAACCTGGAAGCGTTTCTTCTTGTGAAAAAGATAGAATATAAAGTTCAGATCAGGTTGTGTCAAAACAGAAAATGTATAGTTCAGTAGAGTCATTCATATTCCTTATTAGATACTTAATGCTTTGTGTTATTTCTAACTTTTCTTTCAAGAAATATGTATATTGCAAACTGAAAGTGTAAGTGTAAGTGTTTGTTTGGCTTAAAATGTCGGGTTTGACTCCCTGAAGCGTAGTTTATCTCTTATTACTGACAAATCACAGATTCACTCAAACATATATTTATAGCTGATTGACATATAAATGTATAAGAAGGAAAAATAAAGAAACATATGACTATTTTGGCCAAGCAAAAAGTCCAGTTGGTGGTCAAGATTTTCTACCCCTGGGTGGAGGTCTGTACTTGTGGTTAACTCCTCACTCCCATTCTCAAAATGTTGCAGCCAAAATGAAATAAATAGGACCTATTCAAAAAATGATACAAATTGGTTTTGAATGAATATTAATGACCATACTGGAAATGTAAAACATGTTGTGTTTAGAAATTATAAACTCCAAAGCATGTTGTTATTCTGAAAATATTAGCATGTTAATATTTTTGTGCTTTCTGAGGCAGAGCGCAGTGGCTGTCATGTAAGCCAAACAATTATATCCAACACATCCTGAAGCCTTTCCTTTCCAACTGCTTATAACAGTCATTTGTTGTGTGACAAGGCAATTATCACTCATGTCTCTTTTGCTTGTCAACGATTGTTCATCACCCCTGGCATTTGTCTTCTTGAGTTGGTAATAAGAGGGAGTCGTAATGCCATTAGCACACTCTTATCAGAAGGCAGACAGCACAGACCAGATAAATCTGCAATGTTTGTGTCCTTTTCTATTGCCCCGTTTCCTCTTTCTGTCTCTGCTCTGCCTGTTTTCTGTGTCGCCGGCTGATAATTGTCATCAGGTTAGAGAGCCATTGCAGTGCCAAATCCCAATAACGCTGGTCCATTACCTGTCTGATAGACCAAACACTCCCTCTTTTACATTAAAATTTGGACACAGCTTTAGCGGGAGTCACTTTCGTGCTTGCAGTGCTCACAATCTCAGCCTGCACCGACTGACAAAGTGCCCAGATGGACAATACAGAATTAGCATGGTTGAATATACACATTAATGTGTGCACTTTCTTTTACACATTTCTGAACCTTAGGATGACCAAGCTTCAATTAATATATTGTATAATCCAGTATGGCATTCGGCACTGAAACAGTCCATTTACCAGATTTACCATTTGAAAATGCCCCTCATACTCCGCAGTTAATTGGGTTGTCTGGTTGCACCTTTTCGGTTGATCGTGCCAATACCATTACAATCAGAGTTACCTGTTTGCTAATTTGGTACATTTAAAACAAATATGCTGACGGGAAATTATGTATGAAGATATTATTGGAGCAAAACCACTGAGCACCTGTGACAGTGGAAAAAAAAATGTCAAGTCATGGACAAAGTTTGCAATTCCTCAAATCATTATGTGAATTCATGGAATGAGAGTTGCACACCTGTAGAATATTTTTCTCACAAATACGTCATAGTCATAGTCAAAAACTGCATCTACTTGCTTCTGCTCCTACGGGTCTCAAATGCTTTTTCACTCACAAATGACAAGTTCTGCTTGCTTTTGCACCCCATATCTCCACCATGCTCCCAGGCTCTGATGCATTCTCAGGATAGATTTAATTAGACAACTCCACATCAGTTAGACGAGTCACGCAGCGCTCAATCTTCAGGATGTAAGCAGTGATTGTCTGTTTTGCTTTCAGAAAAGTTGACATGAAATAATATTCTTTAAATGTATCCTACAGCATTATATCCATATTCTTGTTGTGTTTACACTACAGTTCGTATATCTGCATCAATACTGATTGACTACTCTACGTGGTGATCTTTGTTCAATTACAGATTACAAAATGAACTGATTTTGCCATGCTGTAATATTGTTGTATCCCATGTCTGCTGAAAAGGCAAAGAAAACAAAATGAACATTAACAAAAATGTGAGTGTATGAGTTTCCTTAATTTGTGATTTGTAGAATGAAGAATTTAAGAAAGTGTAACTGTAGTGTTTGTGGGAGAGAAACAAAATCTGCAAGTGTGCACCTCCTAAAGCAGTTTCCTTAGTTTGTGATTTGTAGAACAACAACTTATAAACATGTGCAACTATTTTCTACAAATACAAATTCCACTATCACGGGTGCTCAGTTGTTTTGCTTCAATAATACCTTCATAATTTCACATTGCAGCAAACAAACAGACAGATTGCTGAAGGCAGAACAACATTTTTGCTGGCGTGCTGTTTAAAACATAGTTAAGTGTAAAATTCAGAGACAATAGTGCGCAAGTTTGAAATTAGCATTATTGTTTTGGAAAGTGTTATTTGATTTTAATCTTGATTTTTCAGAGGCACAAAGTACACTAAATACAAATATTTAATTAAAACCAAAATGGTGGGATAATTTAGATATGATATTAGACAATGGTGCTTTTTTTTTGTCAGGCTGTGTAATTATGACTTGCTTTAATAGCTGTGACATTTCTAGGTTTTAAGGAGATTTTCCAGCTAGATGAGGCATGTTTGCATTAGGATGAGGTAGTGACTTGTTTAGACATGTGTTTCTCATTACCACCTCTTGTCTGGACTGCGGGACCAAGGTGAAAGTTACAGCTGTGTCCCTGTAGCTCCCGATCACTGGAGGAGGGGTTGCAGAGGCAACACCCGAAGGCTCTGGAGCTGCACCGAGGGTACGTCTGGAGCTGATGTGTAGGTAAGTGTCAGTGTAACTACACGTCAGGGCTGCGGAGCTGTTACACGTGTTTCCTTCTGCATGTTTCAAATGCCAGGGCAGATTGTTGACAGTGAAGACACCATGGAACAAGTTTAAGAAAGGCATAGTCATTTCCTTTCCAATAACAATTGACAGTCATGAAGTGAATTAATAAATACTGTATAACAACACTGTTACTGTTGTTGTGTAATGGTGGTGCAAATCAGTGATCACCAATCTTTTATAAAGCTAGATTAATTTGTATTTTTTGATCTTGTGAGCCAAGCTGTTTTCAGTGCAAACCTTGCCACCATTATTGTCTGTAAGACTTAACACAGTAACTACAGGTGTTTAATGAATGCACAACATGGCCCTATTATGTAGACACTTCCACCTAGAGTTGCATTGGTCCTACCGATATTACCAATCCTCTCATGGAAGCATCTGGACCACCGTAATAACACATCGACACAGAAGCATAACCTCAATGCGCCAGACCCCCCACCAGTTAACATACAATATCAAAACATAGTGTTCTTACAAGTAAATGGGGAAAAAAAAATAATGAGGAATGTTCTGGTGGTGTGCAGTAGCTGAATTAAGAATTTACTGTTCACCCTTGTGCTGTATAATCACTTTTCAGTCTAGGGGTGTTTAAATGTTCATAACTAATCCCCTTGTGTTTCTTTCACACAATACATGGAAACTAAAGGTCAGGGATAAATACTTAAAGCACAAGGAGGAACATTTAAAAGCATTAATTTGTCACTTTTAATATTTAAATATATCACATAGCAGCCTTACAGTGAATAGAACTTAAGCACTTTCCCTGTTGTAAGATGCATAGTATGTAAGTTTGTACAAACCTTATGCTGGGTATGCATTTAACCTATGCCGGGTCGATGAGTTTGTTATCATCCATACCAGAGGTTTTGACGCAACAGTGACACAAAGGAGAGATGTGAGCATAGGACGCGAGGCTAAGGTACTGCATGAGGCGAAAGAGACAGGTGCATCCCAGTGTTCTAAAAACAACGGGAAGTTGTTGTATTGGGCCCGTTGATTTGTCCCGCTTAGCAACGCGGCCAGCTGTAGGAGCTGCAGCAGTGTCAGTGACACACATCTCTTGGAGGCAATTAAAGTACCAGACTGCCACAATTTGCTTCAAAACTCTACTGTGTCATTACACAGTCAAACATAACACACAGACATGATGGGCATATTTTTAGATTCAGTGTGACTTAAACTGTCCAAAGATATCATCATTGTATCCATTGCAAATAAACATCCATAAATCCGCTCAGAAATCATAGACATATAGACGCTCCTTGTCTCACTGACTGCATGGCAACATTATACTGCTTGTTCACATTTCCCAAAGATCAATGCGAACTGTTGGGTTCCAAGACTTGAAACGTGATTATCCACCAAAAAGAAGACAAAGATGTGAGAGAAGAATAATATATAATATATAATAATCTTTGGTCTCCTGGTGTTTCGATCCTTCTCGTTGGATAAAAGCCACATTTTGGACTCACAAGTTGAGTGCTTTCAGCTGATGGGCAGATGCAGCACATCAGGCCTGGTGGGTACCAGTTTTTTTATGATCTTGAAAGCCTGTCGTGGATGATCTCAGTTTACTGCAAAGGGCAGCATGATGGGGGAAATAAAAAGGTGGGTGACATCATTACTCTAATCATTTAGTATTGACTCTCATACAGTACTTCATGTAGTCCTGGCACATGTGTTCTGTAGATGTATATGCAATGTGACAAAAGCAAGTGTTTGAGTGTTTGTTTGTGAATATCAAAGACGACTGCTACGTATTATGAATATTTTATTAGTATAGACATGCATGGAAGCAGTAACAGATGTTGAGTGAGTTTGAGTTCTGATTTGTGGACATGAAAACATTTGTTTATCACCATCTTTATTTCATAGCTATACCTTTTGTTTCAGACAAGTGGTCATATTTTGATATAAAAGTATCCACGTGCCTTTATTTAGCCTCTTTTCCAGTTATTTTTCAGTGGAATGGTACACAAAATTGATTTTTACAGATTGGGATGAGATTCAATCTTCTCATAACATTATCATTGCAGTTACGTACTTTTGTTTATTCCATTAAGTTCAATTTGTATTCCAGTGTGTTTTTCCTCCCACTTATCTTAGCTGCACTGTAGTGAAGAGACAACATATATTTGATGAATTAGTGTTGCTGTAATTTGTAAACAATCTTTTACATCAGTTGTACAACATCAACAATGCAATCAATATTATATACAAGCTTCAGGTGGTTGTGTGATTGAATGAACAGACTTTACAGGCAGTGCTGTGGTGATAACGTAAAGCCGAATAAACAAAGTCTGTTTCATGATAACAAAAGGTAGTCAATCGCTGAAATGACAAAACATATTCAGAATATTCTAGTATGATCTTTTTTAAGCTTTAATAGACCATACAGACAGGGGTTGAAAAATTCAAATCAACAACATTGAATCTTTCAGAAACATTTTCGCACACAGCCTCTGCTTTATACTTATGTATGTATGAGGTTTCTGGATTAAAATAAATTAAAATAAAGATAAGGTTATTCATATTTTTTATGTCTTCCTATCTTGTTACAAACTAATGGACCTGACTCGTCTACTGTATCCCCAGTCTAACCTTGACATTTTCAGCCATGCTGTAAGGGATGACTTTGATATCTCAGTACAGACGTTCATAATCCCATGAATCCTAAATTAATTGATCTTCTTGCTTCTCATTGAGTGCCACCAACAGGCCATAGTTGAAGGAAAATTTGACAATTTGGGAATAATGCTTATTAGCTCTTTTTGCTGAGCGTTAAGACAGTCTACAGCATGCCACTGTAATATCTGTACTGTAATTATGAAGCTACAGCCAGCAACTGGTTGTCTTAGCTTAGCATAAAGACTGGAAAAAGGGGGAAATGGCTTGTCTGGCTCTGTCTAAAGGTACACCGACCACGAGAATGGTGCACCTTTACTTCGGTTGCAGTGCATTTGTGCTGCAGCAGAGCATGTGTTACAGTATAATGTTGGCAGGGGGTGCTCAGCTAGAATCACTTTATCCAGAGCTTCTGTGTTTTCAAGGCGGATATCCAGCTTTCCTCCTCCTTATTTTATCTATGCAGAAGCACTCTCAATGTTTTCAGTGGATTATGTTCACTTGTGCTTTGTTTTGCTCAGACCTCCTAGTCCGCAAACCGCCGAAATCCATCGCACTTCAACACAGCTGTATATCTACTCCGGCTTTCCAGCTTTCCAGCTTTCCATCCGCTCATCGCCAGATCGTTGGTGATGAGCGGATGGAAAGCAAAGAGATGATGAATGGTGTGAGTTCAGATCACTTGTAGACTGAAGATCACATGCTGCATTATTAAACTGATCATTTTAACACTCCTAACCGTAAACAGCCACAGTCAGCGTGTCGTTTAAATCACAGATTGACAGAAAAAACAGACACTGTGTGGTGAACTTCAGCGACGGTTAGGAATGAAAAATGACCCTGTATTTTTTGACTCATTCATTAAATTCTTGTGCAAGAAAACGACATTAGTGGTTAGTCCCTAATTCATTAATGCTAAGAACTAACTTGTCAGAACCATTCATGCATAACAATGAGTTCAACATCTCGAAAGTTTGCTGTAGCACGTCAACTTTTTTTTAATGTGCCGCTCCAAACCAGGATGGGATGGGTCTGTTCACGAAAAGTGACGCTGACGAGCGCATCAACTTTATGAAACGTTGAACATGTTTCAACTAAAGGCACCAGAAACAGCCAGCCAGCCGAACCTTACTTATCCTCTCCCTGTAGTCTTCTGTCTCGAGGCTTCACCTGTGAAACGTTGACTAACAGATGAACTGGTGTGGCTGCACTCTCTGCACTCTCTGCTCTCTCTGCTGCCTTCAGGCTCGCCTGGCTGAGATGATTGATTGCTAACGGCGCCAAATTAATAATTTGTTATTTTAAAGCATTTGCTCTCAGGGAGTTCTGACCTCTTCTCTCTCAGTTTGGTAGCTCCGCCTTTACATTTTTTCTCTTTGTGCTTGTCAATCTTGCTCAACTCCATTGTTTATCCAAATGTCCCCACCTGGATAATTAGAGGTGGGGCCCAGGTGAAATTAGAATGGACTGGACCAAAAGTAATTAGCTGGGAGCCCATTCGCCTGGGCGAGTCAGCCACACAGCCAAAATGGGCCAAGGACACATCTTTTGTATGTCTTTTGTGTTTGTATAATGGGCTGCTCAATCGGCCCACAGAGCAACCGGCCCACCCAGTGCTCCCGTGACAATGGTGAACTTGAATTATATCATACGCTAACGTAATATGACATTTTACATTTGAATGCAGTTTTGCTTACTGTTGAGATGGAAAATGAACATAGGAGAGGCTGTAGGCAAGTGAAAAATTAGGCACACACACATTATTTAAATTAAAATTACATTAAACGTCACGAGTGAAAGCTGAAATTAAATATAAATCCACATATGCTCTCCCCAAAAAGTCTGGAGAAGGTTACAGAGACAGCCTGGTACTCTAATGAGCGTCAGCCCGTAAAACCTCCGTTCTGTCCCTCCTGCGCTTTCTGTGGTTACTTATTCTGTGTTTTAATGATGCAACCAAATTCACAATACATGTAGTTGTTCTCATTTACATATTTTCTGTTTCTGTTGTCAGGCAACCGAACAAGGAGGAAATAACCTATTGATTTAATCGCTCCTCAAATGTCATCCAAGCTGCCATGGTGGTTATCAAATCATTATTTTATAATTGCAACGTCATCTGACAAAATCAGCATAAATAGCAACAGCTGTGATTGGCTTTATTGTTTTTTGAAATGTGGATAATAGAGAAAGTTAGAGACGACAGACGGCCGTCTTCTTAACTTCATTCCCACACAACCCCAACTGCAGGGAGACGCAGCCAGTTACTGTTCTCTATGATGACCCATGCTGTGTTTGAATGCAGCCAAATACAGAATAGAGTTTATCTTATTTTCCTCTTCTTCTTCTTCTTCTTCTTCTTCTTCTTCTTGATCTTATTTTAAATATAAAGTGTAAAAATGGATAGTTATTTGCCAGACTATTTCTTGGGCGGAAGCCTGGAGCTATATGCTATTGTGACAATTACTTCCTAGGCTGCACACACTCATTTGCCCGGAAATGACAGCTGTTCTTTTTTTTTTCTCATTTCTCTCTTTTTATTGTTTATTTTCAGAAAAAAAAACAACAAAAAAAAAAACATATTACCACAGTCTGCCCAAAGCTGGTTGTTGACTGGACATGATTACAGAATCTGGAGTCTCGTCATCAAAGTGATGTTGCCAGGCACTGCCCCTGACCAAGAAATAGTCCATCATTTAACCCCCCACAAAATCACAACTTGTTTTGCACTTTGGTTAAACAAATTAAACAAATGAGAGTTCGGCCACGTCTGACAATGTAGAGCTCTCCCTGACAAGCTGAGTCTGAGATGTCCCTAAATGACCACCGTACAGAGAATAAACCTTTTTTATTTAATGTAAAACATGGAATTCTCTTCCCTCCCCTAGGCTTAACTTTATATATATTTAAATCATGAGTTATAAAAAGGTCAAAGGCAAAGGGGATAAGTACTTAATGAGAGCGCTTGCAGCTATTAATCCTGATTTGTCCACCAGTGGTGTTAAAAACCCTCAAAACAGTTTATGCCCTAAGCTTAACATTGTATTAGCATTAAGCATTAAATCATCAAGACATTTCTCTTGAAAAAACAATCTGTGTTTCAGCAGAGGCATAAGTAGATTTTCTTTCAAGTTGCCTTGAAATCTGATGGTCCTCTCTGCAGGATGTGTACACAATTGTGTACACAATCTTTCATGCTCTGATAGTTGCTCAGTGTCCATTAGGCCCACTGGAGAGAAGACTGAACAATTACAAATAATTCAAGTGAATGGAGGTAACACAAACTGTTTATTCCTCTTATCCAGCTCAGATTGTATTCTGCTTGACGACAACTTGACTAACTGGTGTTACAGTTCCATGTCAGACCTCACATAGTGTGAAACTGTAACCCATTCAAACAGAAAGCTTTTCAAATAACCACCCTTTAAGAATAAACAAGCAAAAATCAAAGAAAGATCGGGAAATCGTTTTTCCTCTGGACCACCTGCATGGTCTAATTTTGATTTATATTCATAGCTGCATACAGAGGAAATGATGTAGACCTGATTGAGCACTCCTCAGAAGTCAGCCAGTAAGCCATATGTTTTTAAATGTATCTACTGATATGTAAAAATCATGAAGCTACAACTCAGTTAGGACAAAATATGTCCACAGCTGAATGTTTACAGGGCCAGGGACAGTCCATCAAGGTTCTGGTCTGGTTCAGAGACTCAAACGCAGAGAGAGACTCAAGACACTAGTGCAAAGTTGGAAAGGCAAAGTCTATACTGGAAAGCCAGTGGTCATACACAGGTAACACCTTCGGAAGAAGGTGAATAATAGGGAGTAGGTGTGGATAATCAAGGGAGTTGGAGACATATGAGGGCAGGAACTGAAAGGACAAGACATGTCATTATTTCAAAATAAAACCGGAAACACAACAGGCAAAGACTCAAGAAATGTTGTCATAACACTGTATTTCATTCCATAGTTCCCTGACTGAATGACAGTTCTGGGAATGTAAAAACAACCTTATCAAATATTAACAAAGTGGTATAAAAGTTTCACAGAAAAACACAATGCTGCCCACACATTCTGCCTGCAGCAAAAATAACAAAATCCATAGATAGCAGTCACTTTTTACAAGGTGACATGTTTTTATCACTGTATTATTTCTGTTTTGTTGCTACATTCCAAAACAGAAGTTCTGCCCTACCATAACTATTACAGCATGCCTGGCCTTTCCCGTTTCCACACTAGTTGTTGGTGCCTCTTTGGGGAAAAAAGCAGAAATGCAGTCTTTAGTTTCTGGATGAAGATATGAAATGAGGAGCGGATTTGCTCTGTACGGTAGACACTGTGAAACACCAAATCCTGGCCTACCAATTAGGTGCACCTAATGCACAAAAGCACAAATGTTTGTACTCAGCTCTGTGCTTCAGCCTAGTGCTGTCTGCACAGGATGTAATCTTGGTAATCACACTGAATGATCACATGGCACTTTCAAAATGAGCAGCACGCCCCCCGAATTAGATGCTGCAGATGTCTGCCCTGCATTAACATGAAGTTACACACTAAATCACTGTACAGCCAGTTGATTAAGGAAAATCACTGTTTAGCCTAAAAGTATTTGTGAATCACAGATTTTGGTAAAAAGCATGAGAGAGTATACATTGAAATTGCATTGTTGCCTTAATCACATTGGACTCATTTTGTACACAGAATGGGTGATCAAAGTGAAACAAGCGTAACATACTTTAGAGGATTTAGTTCAACTTAGTGCAGCCATCTGCACCAGCTAAAGACAATAAAACAGTAGAGAACATCAATGCACAGTGCAAGCGCAACACCCAGTCGTTTGTGACACCCAGATGTCCCTGTTGTGTTATTTAACCTGTACAGTATTGACTGTTAAAGCAATGTCTGTTAGCCTCTACTGCTCTTCACCTACAGTAGTGCAGTGTTGACTGTGAAAGTATCGACTAACTGGAGAGATCATCAAACCTCTGCAGACTCCTCTTGGCCTCCTGTTGCAGTGAAATCAGCCTCTCTGTCATTCTGGTGGCATGTTCAAACGTATGCTCTGAATCTCAAAAAAAAAAAAAAAAAAACAACACAATTATTGATTATATTCTGATGACTTAAGTCTGCTTAAAAACGCCTGCCTCAAATTGTATTGCATATTTGATGCAGCAGCAACAATCTGTCTTATTTGAAATGAATTGCATGGTTTTGGCTGGACTAGTAGAAGTGAACAGAGTCTCATAGGAGCCTGAGACAGCCCCCTGCAAGTTACTGAGTTGGCCGGTAGTTCTTATTTTCTGGGGCCAGGATTTTTTTCTGAAGCTAGGTTTTCAGAACAACTGGCTGCTTGTCTGAGTAAATTATTATAATAACTCAGATCAGCATCCAGAGACAAAAACCTCATTTGGTACATTGGTGAAATTAAATCAAAAAGCAAAGTCATTTAGAATGTTGTTTTGCTTATAAATGAGAATACACATTGGCAGAATGTCAACTTGTTGTCAGAGACACCAGGCAGGCAGTGATTTGAGCAGAGCTTTGCCAAAGAGAAATGAAGACAGAAAATTTTAAAATTTGAAACTTGATAGTTAAGGTATTGCAGAGTTTCTAATCATACCTGCCAAGTACGTTTTCACATACAAGGAATTTACTGTGGTGTATTGGTACATAACAATAAACATGGAGAAATAGAAAAGTTGAAGTAAAATAACAAGTTCTGCAAATATAAAATAGAAATATTTACAATATAAAATATAAAAAGGTATGTGTGAAATATCCGCTTTTAAAGTGGAAATGTTGTACATTTTGTGCTGGAATGTGCAAAGGTTAACAGTATGAAGTCAAGAGAATATGTTCACTGTGATGATTAAAGACGTCCAGATGATATGCGTTAATATAACGCATCGAGACAGGTGTGGAGACGTTAATGTAACGTGTAGTGTCTATAGGGTGGAGGGGATCAGGGTCCATGTCAGTGGGGGTCCCGGGCCCTGTTGATGGGGCCAGCTGCAGACGGGAAGAAACTGCTCATGTGGCGTTTGTGTCTGGGATGGGAGGGGTCGGCCACAATCTTACCTGCTATCTGTAAAACATAGATTAACTTCTAACTAAGTGTGTGTTTTTATGTGCTTTTTTTTTTTGGTAAATGGGGAAGTAATGATTGTCATATGTATTAACCTGATTCACAGTGGTTGTACTTTATATATATTTATCACATTTTAAGTGTTCTAGATTGGGAAAGAACCACTGGTTATTAAGAAGTACAGAAAACACGATGTTTTCAGTCATGGCCCACTTACAGTATACAGAATACTGCAAAATATAGCATTTAAAGTACATGTTACTTTTTCTGTATTTTGTTGCTGTGAAAGGGAGCTGTTATTAAAGCACAGCTACAACTGGTATTACTTTTGTGGTGGATTTCACTGTCTAAATCATTTCAAATTATTGCAAACTCCACTTTCTGCTGTATGAAGACAGATCTCCAGTTGCAGTGGGTGTACTGGCATTTGCATTCAGTGCTGCATTCAACAGCCTGTGAGAATAGGCCAACATTGATCTGGAAATAGTGCACCAACAGCCTTACTTGACATCTTGTGGTAACATCACTGGTTTACTAAGGTGGACAGCAACTCTTTGCCCTGAAGTTTCATGTGGTATTTTACACATAGAAGTAGCTGTAAAAGTATGTGTAGAAGTTAGTTTGACTATGTGTGAAGGCTCGTTAGGCAACAGGGAGGATGACAATGGAAAAATATTCAGTATTACATCGAAGCAGTACTCTTTCAGATGCCAGAAAGTGATATTATTAGGAAACACAACAATGCCTTACATGTCACAATCAAAATTAAGCCCAAATTCCTATAATTCCTGGATGATTCCTCTTGCAGTCCCATCAAGAGCAAACCTCCCGAGTGTCTATGCCTGCTGTGCATTTCCATTGGCGCTCCAGCTGACAACACCCACCAGTCGCCAACATCAAACTCCCAACACTGAGTCACTCATCAATTATAAATAAGTCACTTTGGTGCTGTCTGAACAGAACATCTTCTTTCTTGGCTCTTTAATTCATTAAAACCAATGTTCGGCTCTGCAGACACAAGCTCAGCTTGACAGCTTGAGCGTGGTAATTTCACTTTGTTTATTCAACAGTGAAACAGATGATTTATACGTTTTGTTTGTTTTTTTCTTTTTGTTCAGCTATAATGACCTAATTTTATATTTTGGGACTGTGCGAAGCCTAAGCAAGCCAACGAAGAAAGGCACACTGTGAATGCATGTCAGGAGGTTGTCTTCGGCCCTGTTCATACCCGCCATTAAAATGCATCTTGGGTGATCCCGATCACAAATGGACAGCTCTAAGTATGTCAGTCGACACCCAGCACTGAATTGTATCTCCACCTGCGTCTCGAGGGACCACTTGTAATAGGATATCACTCTCCCGCTGTATATGCAAATAAACACTTACATCGTTTCCGTAATTAGTCACAACGTCTGTAATAGGGCTGGTTGTTATTCCTCACTACAAGTGGCATTTACCTCAGAGTCAGTGCAGTGATTCAGAAGCTACCTCACTAACATCACTCACGTTAATCAAACAGATCATCATAATCACGCTAGCAGAACGAAATATTAAAACAAATCAATGGTGTTAACGTGATTAACTTCCGCGTGCCCAGAGGACGTCAGTTGAACAGGCGGTCCTTCATTGTAGCCCGGGACACATTCACGCACACACTGCTGAAAGAATGTGGCCCCGTGAGGCCCCGACCACCGTGAGGCCCCGTCCACCGCTGTGGTCTGAGCCACCGGATCTCAATTCGTCCTCAATCCGTCTTGGATGCCTCCACACATGTACTTGGAGCTTTCCAATTGTGATCGGATCACTCAGGACGGATGTTGATTCCAGGTAAGAACAGGGCCTTCGTTTCTGAACATGTTATCTTGAAGCACTATGGACAGTCGTGGCATTAGCAGATATGCTTTGGCTACATGTGGGGAACTAGTCTACTGACTCGCTGAAAGGCTGCTGCTTTTAAAGTCCGTGCTATATTCAGCACACCTTACTCAGTGATGAAATAATCTGGGGGTGCTGTCAGTCACTGTTAGCCTTTTAGACTAGAAGCTCTACAACACCAGTAGGGGGAGGACAGTCATGCTTAGGCTTGATGCTGATCGGGTTTGATGGCTCTTTGAAAATGTTGTTACTCATTGTGTATTAGTGTGCTATTTTGGAGGGTTTATTTTCCTTCATGTTTGTTTTCGCCTCAGAATGTCCAGAACACTTTGCGCTCCAGAGCCTGTGAAGCATTGGGCAGAAGTGATGACTGTGGCTTTCCATTAGCCTTCCCTTTGGAGCATGGTTACACTACACATCAATGGGCAACAGACATGCTGCCAGGCTGAGATTTAATCAATCTAATTTATGAAGCCCTGGGGATATACTGTATGTGTACATGTGTCGGGTCATTTTGTATTGTGTTGTGTGGTTTGTGTGAAACATTTAGGCTGTACGTTGTTCATTTGAAGGTATCATTCCATTATGTCCTCAGGGTGTAACCCTTGTTATTACCTTCTGTTTTCATCACAACCTCGGCAGGTACAGAACCGGTGTGGTATAACTCCTGTATATTTTACTATTCCCTGACTGTAATCAGATTGCATGATTTTTCAACAACCTTTTGGATAATTCCAAAAATAAAAACTTTTTTAGTATCACATTATATATACATAGCGCATCTGTTCTTTAGATCCTTAACTGGCCTTTATTTGTTTCATTTGGTTACACTACTAACCAAAGATTCTGATTTTCTTGTTGATTTCTTATGACTTGATCTTACTAACAAGTTTTGTCTCTGTAGCCAAAGCTTGTTATAGTGTATTGTATTATTTGTTAAGAACAAAAAAAGACTTATGCCAGCCCTATCCTTTAAGTTCTTCAGTGATATTTGCACAAGTTGAGCCTAAGAAGCTGTAGTTCCAGTTCACATCAGTTCAAGTAGGTTAAATAAGGTCTAAAAATAAAGTGCTATCCAAAATTGCTAATAATGTAAGCCATTTGACACTTCAGAGTGATACTCCGCCTTGCATATGGAGCTGCTCAGCTCACCACAGCCATAGTCTGAGCGTCAACCTGCACAGTTTTGCTGATAAATCCCACTGGTCCCATTTATCTCAAGTCGGGATACAAGCCTCTTTAAATAACTCCCAAGCTGATTTTGTGTTTACAACTTGTAATCCTGTGAACACTAAGTACCTGTGGGTTGATATGGAACGAGTAAATCTGTCACAGAGACGTGAATGCATTGCAGGAGTTTCTACAGTATGTGGAAGTAGTTGACTCCAATGAACATTTATTTTTTTTATTGCTGGTTATTTATACTCCCGGGTCAGGGGAGGACTCGGGCCTCTCCCAGCATGCATTGGGACAGAATAGCACAGTTAAAAGGTAAAACAGAGTTTATGATGTAGAATCAGTAAAGAACTTAAACTAGTTTTCCGCAGGTCAGAACAGCTTATCATTACCTGACATCTCCAATCTTCAACAACACACTAATTCACGTAATAGTAATCTATTGAATTGCCCTTTCTGTGCATTTTTATTTTATTATATTAATTTTTATTAATATTTTGGGCTATTGATCTCACCACTTATAACTATGATACAGCATTTGCACTGTATATGTCTTTCTTCCAATACATTACCAACCATGTGCAGAGACAGCACTGATATACAGTGTTTAGGATATTATTTGTTATCAACTAGGGTATATGGTTTTTGCATCGCCTATCTTGAGATGGCTTTCTAATTTAAGAGTAAACTGTTTGTCATACTGGTGAACTAATTACTGGGCTAACACAAATGCACATGAGACATACAGAACCTTGTTTGTGTCGCCTACATTTCGTCAAATTACATACTGATCTCCCAAGAAAATACACATCACTCATCGCAGTATGTTTACATTCAAGTGACAAAATAACTTACCATAGTGATGTCATATCGTTATTTTCCAACAGTTATTTGAAATATTGTTGTCTTGTCGAGGAGCGACAGATCCAAAAATACTTACATGGGATGGTCTAGAGGACACGGACAAATGGTGCATTTTGTCTAATTGTTTAATTTGGAAGACTTGTTGCCTAGAAGGGAAAGTCCACCCCAAAATCAAAAGTACATATTTTTCCTCTGAGTTGTAGTGCTATTTATCTATCTGGATTGTTTTGGTGTGAGTTGCTGAATTTTGGAGAAATCGGCTGAGGGATGTCTGCCTTTGATGATACGGTTGGCGGGTGTAGGAAGCAAGTGAAACAGCTCACAACAAGGTCTGTGGATTATCTTGAGTTACCAGATCATGATTTCTGTATTTCTGTTTCAAATGAATTGTTTTGGGTGCTTTGAGCACCACAAGTCAAGTGCCATCCACAACCATTATATTAGAGAGAAAACAGACATATCTACTGCAGATATTTCCAAAGCTTTCTCCTTTACCTGAGCCCTAAAACGTAATGGTGAACCTTGTGAAGAACAGCTTCATGTCCGAACAGGCTCAAACCTCAAGACTCAAACCTGCTGTTGGTTAGAAACATGCTGTAAATGTCTTTCCAATGTGGAAGAGAACTGAGTAAAAAGGCCAAGGCTTCTACCATACCTTCAAAAAGCTCCTCAGGGTGAACTGGTTCCAAAGAAAATGACTAATATGTTTTGATGGGACCCACACACCACAAAAAAAAAAACTGACAAAATTTGTTAGAAGAACAAAAGACATAGTGAAACTTTTTTCAAAGATGAAAGTCCTATTTGATGAGCATAAGTGTACAGAGTGAACAGGGAAGGTACTCGAACTGCAGAAAGTCAAAGTGAAGCAACAAAGGAGGCAAAACTTTGAACCCGTGACTCTCAAACCACTGAACCACAGTGCTGCCCAGTTAATAAACATTGAAAAATACGGGCAGGCACATAGCTGGGGTCAGAGGCCAGGACTATAGCATTGATTACTTTGAAAAAATCATTTTTTGTGCCTTGGCACACACACACACACACACACACACACATGCACTGTGCATGTAACTGTTACAGTCACATTTCAACCCCCACCTCCTGTTTACAGCCCCTCTAGTGATTTACTGCCCTTGATATAGCCAACCAGTTATATACTGTACTGTATATCTGCCCTGCCCCCAGTACAAGACCCCATAAATCTGTGATTAATACAGTTTATGTTCTATCTACCAATCAGCATAAAGCTCCACAGAGCCAATGAAAAGGCAGTCCATGAGGGAAACTCAAACGTGGTAGTACACTCGAAATGAAATCGAACATTCACTAAATGGATGTGCTGCTGAATACTGCCGTGTGAGCAAATCTGTGTACTCGCTGCAGCTGTTCTGCTCATAAAATGACACTACATGTGCACTGAGGTATGATGAGACTGAAAGTCGCTGCCTGCATGTTAATGTACAGTAAGCAGACAAATCCTGTCCCAACTTTGCCATTTCTAATCTTAAACTCATTCTTTTTTTGGAAATTAAAGGAAACACCTTCCACCTACTCTGTAGTATTTCTGTCTCACACAAAAGGTGGGAAAGTTATTTACAGTTCCTGCCTGGATCTGGACACATTCAGAAAAAATTTTTTAGATTCAACTGGTGGTCCACTACATTTGGAGAATTGTATGACGAATAAATTTGTCACGCATCAAGTTTCTTCATTCTCAGTGAGTGTCAACCTTTCAATTCTTCCACAGTGATTCACAGCGAGCATTTAGAGAAGATTTAGTCCCTTCATGCCTGAACCTTTTTGAAGAACACTTGTCATGGGGGCAAATGCGAAAAGTTTGTCTGCATATTTAAATTACAAAAGAATTAGGCTGTACTATATAAATATATTTGAGAATCTCATCATGCAAATCACTGAGTGCCATCTAAAATGTTTTGATTGTGATTAAGCTATTCTCTAGTCTAGTCTGCTTGTAAATTTGTTGCTTTATTTTGAAAGTTATACATAATGCTAACAATTTGTTGGTTATTTTATGTACATCTGAAATGATTAGTCATTGAATCAATTAGTCAATCAACAGAACGTTAATTAGTATCAATTTTGATCGATTCATTGTTTTTCATTTTCCAAGCAAATGTGCAAAAAGTTCACATGTTTAGCTTCTCGGTTGTGGAGATTTCTACTTTTCTTTTCCTTTTGTGATAGGAAACTGAATACCTTGTGTGTTGAGCTGTTTTTCAATTCATCAATTGGGGCATCCAAAAATAAGTAATAATAAAAAAAAAAGAAACACATAATATGGTTGAAAGTATTTGTATGAATTTGTTTACAGCATTTCTCATTCATAATACATTTCTATATTATTATTATTATTTGCCTGATGTGTGTTTTGTTCACAGTGTGGAGCAACTCTGTCTAGTCTGAAAGCTAAACTAATACAATTTGCCTTCAAACATTTGTTTTGGACGTTCAGATTTTATTAATTATTTTCATACCTCAAAAGATGATATAAAAAGAAACAACATGTAACCAAGAGACTAACGTTATTTTGATCATTTGTCTATCTCATTCTTGGTGGAAATCTTATCCACCATGTTTTTATCTAATTAGCTCCCTAGTCAGAGCGATATTAGAGCTTATATTTTTAGATCCTTCAGAAGAAGAACGCCGACCTCCTGAAGAACAGGGTTTAACATTATGGGGAGAGATTTTATTTGACTGTGTAGTATGTAACAGTTCCCTATACAGATGGATGAACATTTTAATTAATTCTAAAATCTAAATTAATTAAACTGGCCAAGGATAAACGGGGAGAAGATGAGTAGGCAGGAAGATTGAACTGTGTTTCTCATATAACTATCTGAAGTCAGGTCCGAGGACAAATAGTTTACTCCCTTTTCTCTGCAGTACTGTATTAGTGAGCTGAAGTCTACTTTGACAGCTCTACATAATGAGGGTGAGCGGGGGTGTTTACTTGACTCCAGCCGCAAGGCTTTCATCCACTGCCAGGTCAGTGGCCATCATGTTAGCCAGCGTGAATACTCAGACCTTGGCACTGTGTTGTGTTAGCTGGATTTTTTTCCTTGCGAGATGTCAAAGCTACTGCACGACACGTGCGTATGCCCGGCTGAGACATGGCTGTTGTGTGGGTTTATTTATTGCTGCAGGGTCAGGTACCAATCATACTGTGCAGATCAAATCTGAATACAATGGAAAGAGAATTAATTGTAAAAAGATGCTGAATCTAACTAAAGTGAATCAAGAAATAATCTATTTTATTCAAGTCATGATTTTGACTGTTTTGTTGATTCGCTGCACCTACATTTCTGTGGAACACTTTTGGAGATCTGCCAAGTTGACGCACTTACTTCTTGTCAGGGAGACACTGGACATTTTCCTGCTACTTGGCACTGTAGGCTACATTTTTAAAAAAGGGTTAACAGCCCACTGAAATGAACTAGAACTTGTATAAATGATCAACTAAGCTGGACTGCTTCCATTTCTCACAGGCTACATAGACAGAAGCTCTCTGTGTAGCCCCTTTTAAAATGTGTCCATTCCAATCGTTTTTATTCTGATAGGTCTATATGCAGTGAGTAGCTGATGACAGTAGTAGTATAAAGTATATTTGATCCAGGCATCAGATGGCAATGTGTTATTCAGTGAAATTAATTCTAGTTAAACATAAAGAAAATTTGCACCAATGAACTGTTTAAAATATTCCATTCGGAAAAAAACATAGATATGGAGAGGAATTATTGAACAGTTAAAACAGGGACATAATGTATGAGCCGTATTCCAGTTATGCATTTAAAATTGCCTTTTCCTTTACACGGGTGGCCGAGCTGCTGTCACACTTCCATATGTTTCTTTTCAGTCAACCCACTGGCATGGAGTAAGTGGTTGACATGTTTTTCTGTGACAAAACAGCTACATTTCAAGTATTATTATGGGCATGCTATCAGCTACAGCAACAGTCCTCGGCCTGAACCAATCTCTTTTTGCAACACCAATTTTTGAAAAAACTATTTTTGAAGGTTAGAGATGCTTTAAAGGAAACAAGGCATACAATACTAAACAGCCAAAAAGATTTATCAGATTATGTATATCAATCAAACAAAATAAACTACTGCATGCAGCTATTTAACTGTAAATAAAGTATGGTTAACAAGATAACCTATAGACCACTCCCTCTTTAATTTAATGTTATGAATGCTATTTCAGAAACAACCTATTGTAATCAGCTGTTTCAGATGAATGATGGCTCTGGTAATAGACAGTGTTTCTGTCTGTTTCCTCACATGCTCATTGACTCACTCTCCTGTCAAGCTCTTAAAATTGGTACATTTTAAGACCATGGAAAGATTTTCTTTCGTCATTAACCTTATAAGACTGTATTTACGCCCACCGGCCTTTCACATGAAATGCTGTGACTCGCCTGTAACTCTTCTTGAATCTGCATCTTAACGGATTAGACTTTCTGATCCATTTGCGCTGTAAAGATGACAGGGCGGTACATGTTGTTGGTGGCCCACACGTGTTACGCTCATGATGAGGTGTGGGCCACCGACAACACGTTGGCCAGTCCCTCTTGTTGGTTAGAACCAGATATTCCAATTAAACCATCAAACACAACTAACAATATACACTGCTGTTGAAACATCTCCATACTTAGAGATACTCACAAGGCACAGAAGTCTTCAGCTGTGTTTATGTGTTATCAGGCTCGGCTCCCTTGACAGCAAAATACATAAAATGGAGACAAATAATACAGACAACACGCAGATAAAGCAGAGATATAAGCTCGCATGGAGACAAACCATACAGAAAAATATCAACTTTTTTTTTGAAAACCAAAGCACATGAGACAAATGTTAAAAGTGAGTGTTTTTTGTGCTTCAAATCCGATGTAAATGAAAAGTCGAAAGATTCTGTCCTCTAACGGAGTACAACAGAGTGTGGTGCGGACCACACGCTCATCCTCGGCTTTGAAGTGCTTTGAGGATTAGACTGGATTACAGCGTGGTTAGTTAGCTGGTGTCAGATAGATCAGTAGTGACTAGATGCTCGTCTCACGACGGGGGTGAGCATCTGCCAAGAAAAAGCTTTGAAAATGGGGCACATATTAATGACTTTGCCTCCAGTGATTTATCTTGTCTTTCACTTTCTTGCAGTCATACTTGAGCTCTCTCATCTCCTAATGTTCTCTATTTGCCTCGTACGCAATCCCGAAGGATGGCACTTAAACTTGTAGGAGTGCGTTTGGAGCTAACACAACAGAAATGTCATTTCTCCATCTCAAATGGGAGTTAAAAAGTTGTGCCGAATGCTCTGTGAGAGCAGCGTGATAACGACGACCCCTCCTCACATCCTTCCCCGTCTGTCTTTGTGTTTGAGCGGTATCAGAATCCCCGATGATACACCGCCTCCCCCGTGTTCTTCCACTGGTAGTTGATGGCATTTGTACATCTGTGTTTGTAAAGTGCAAATGCAAATAAGATTCCTCTCAACAACGAATCAAGAAGATTTAAATCATAAGGAAGATTTTTTTTTCTTCGCCAATTAAGGGGAACATAATGGACACATTTCCATCTCATTCAGGCAAACCTCTTTCATCTTCAGAACTCAGCATTTCACATTCATTCTCTGTCATTCATCAGGCAGCTGTCAGGTTTGATCAGTTGTGTATAAGTGGGTCTGATTATTCTACATCAGACCTCTGGTGTGTGTTGTTCTTCACTTCACTGCTTCACATGATTTTAATAGCACGGGGAATGCTATATGCACTATATCAGTCAAAAGTTGACCTTGCCCTTACCTCAGGGCCTTTTCTGTAGTTGTTCGTTCTGGAGCTTTTGTTCACATCACAATATAAATCATTTGAATGGAGATTAATTCATCAGAGGGAGTTTGCACAGTTGAAATTTCCATTTTTTTTTTAATGCTCAACAGGAAAACATTTCTTAGCCCAGAAATAAATTATAAACAAAAAGTAAACACCTGCAGTTCCATGACAACTGAATTAACACCATCTGCTGATGAAGATCATGTGACATGATTGAAAGCACTAGAACAGCTACGAAATGGACCTTGAGGTGAGTTTGTTTTGTCAACACAAAGTAAATCTAGTTATCAGGACAGGAGGTCAATAAAAACATCACACCTATCAATATCGATATCTGTCGCGTTAGTTTTGGATGACCTCGTTTGGAAAAGAGATAGATGAGATGTAGACATCCATCACTGTATTCACACTCTGCTGAATACGTATGACTGTTCATTGTTGCTGTTTCCACAAGCAGTTCTGTATTTTCAGGCCTCAGGCTGAGAATTTGAAGCCTCTCCAACCTCTGTCAAGGTCCGCGTTTGTCGTGGGTTATCTTTTGTTTAGAGTCACTGTGAATTGGTCAGTGATGTGTGAAGTGAAACCTGGCCTGGTTCTGCCGCTGCCTGGTCCCTTGTAATGACGTCTGTAAAAATACGAGACTTTGCAAGCAGTCTGTGCATCATGCCACCCCATAGGTGAAGAAGTGGAGAATTATATGCGTCTACACAAACCTACTCACACAAGGAGCATGGCTTATATAGACCAATGCCGCCTATGTTGATGAGAAGTCAATTAGATAGTATGAAAGCATTATGAAGTGAAGCAGATTGCTGGCATGATATTGAAAAATGGCGGCAGGAAGAAGTAATTATATTGAATCGACAGGCTGTCAGTCTGGTCGGCAGACAGATAATCACTGAAGCATGAAGGCAGACACACAAACAACCGACCCCAGGGTTCAGAAACAAGAGGGGTGAGGAAGCAACCGATAGCTGCAGCCCCGTGTTGACAAACAGTGAATTTCAGGCTATAAAGGTGAAGGAGGATTTCATGATTGTCGGCCCTGAACTTCTTGTATAAACCGCTCTTAATACTGCTTCAAAGAAAAACAGTTTAGAGGCTTCCGAGTCACCGCAGGGCATCTAAACAACCACAGACCACAACAATAGAAGTAGATTTGAAGTACTAGTCTTCCCCTGAGAGTTTAGTTTTGAGAAGCAACAAGCGTATTGAAAAGTAAGTTAATGTCGGTTCAATGCACAGCAACATAAAGGACAGAGCTACTAATGCAATATACACGCAGTTCAACAGTGAATGAATGTGAATTTCACCATCCCCTTGACACCTCCCAAGCCGGATGGAAACATGCCGTTCCTGACAAGTACATGGCAGCTGCAATCCTGCTTTTCTTTTCTTTTTTTTTTTTGAGTGACAAAAATCAGATCACAGGTGACTCACTCAAAGAAGAAAGGAGCACTATAGGAGCCATTCCACTTGGGGAGAAAATGGAGGTCAGTGCAGTGCTTTTGGAGTGCGTCATTAAACCTCCACATTTTTGTGAATATGCATGGAGTATGGTAAGAAAAAAAAAAAAATTTTAGGACAAAGATTTTCTTCAGTAATGCTGGATCTGTAGCACACAGTTCTTTTATTCCCTTGATTTCCCAGTTCACTGTTTATCGCCACCAACACAGTGATCATCCAAACACTCAATGGTTATGACTGGTTCGAAACCCAATCTCTGACTCTGCTCCAGAGTCTCTCATAAATGCTATTGGCATCATAACAGCTGTCGAGGAGGCTTTGGCATATCCCCTTCATCAAACCACTTATGCCAATTAAATGATGTAGGGTCATTGTCACTCTTGAAGCCATCACTGTCACTAACATCAAAATGAAAAAATCAAGCATCATCCTTAAAAATTTTGACTAAAGCATTTCCATCCCTCTCAGAAATGATTTGATATAATAATTACAGGAAAGGTTGAAGGCAACTGTTGAACAGTCTCACCAAAAATGGAAAATTAAATTTACAACTACATACATGTTGTGGGGGCTCCTTTTTTTCTGGATTTTTTGACACTCAAAAAAGACAGTGGGCACCATTTCAACAAGTGTCAAATAAATGGAACAATATTTGTTTAAATTCATTGTCTCTAAGTAACAAAATGACCCGCTTATGCTTATTGGAAACAATGCAGCCACTGTAGTAGTATATGGCATCATCATTCAGTTATCATAACAGATAACTTTATTTTGAAGAGAAGGAGTGAATTTGCAGTCACTTAAGCCAAAGGACTTATATAAATCATATTTATTTTATATTCACCATATTTAATTCAATCCTCACGGAGCACCACTCATCATGATGAGAACATTAAATGATCCTTGATCTGAATGTTGCCATGGAGCTCATACACACACCTTACATAATCAGGTTCTTTATAAATTACATATTCAGCTAATACACACAGCTGACTACTATATACACAGATAAGCAGATAAATGAATGAACATACAAATGATGAATACTAAAGGGACAAAATCCCACTCTGACACACACACACACAGGCACTTGGAACCTCAACTCAAATTATCCTTCTGGTAACCTCTGATCAATTCACTGGTTATATAAATGCATATTCACATTAATGAGTAAAAGAAATCAATATAAATCTCTAAACAATGTCAGTGGAGGTTTGACGACACATACACAAAATCACAGATCCAACTTTATGCTACAGGAAAGTACTAAAGGCAGACGTGTTTATCATGAACACAGTAACATAATATTTATGAACCCAAATGCTCTAAAATCTAAAGATTTGTTGTGATGGTTCTGAGAATGTGTAACACACTCAATAGATATTAATAGATAATAATAAATAAATCTAATAATAATAAAAAAAATAAATCAGAGACTGATATAAGATTTATGATTTAAATCTCATGATTGAGAACTTATTAAACACAAGACCGAAATTAACCTAAACTAAATTACTCTTATCAGGAATGTGGAAGAGAGGACAGACAGGATCAGGGTTTGCTGATTGCCTCAGCATCAAACATCACATGTCAAATCATGATTCCACTACTTTCAGGTGGTTAGTTACACCAACAAGTTTTTGGATGTACACTTTTATTCTGTATTGTTAAGTCACCTTTCTCTTATCCTTGGTGTCCTCAGTCCTTGGTGGGATGTTGGGGTTTTAGCTTGGTCTGATGAAAATCAGAGATTTTCTTCTGACAAGTATCGCATTAAGATGGTAGTCGGAAGGTCAGCGCAAACAGATTGTGATTTAAAACCCTGGTTTACGTAGTCTGAATTGGCACCCAAACTTCTTTGGTCAATTTTCGTGATAGTTTGCTGGTCTATGTAAATCAGGAACTTTCCATTAGAGTCTTCTTTGAATTACAACACTGACCTGTGTGATGATCTGGGTTCATGGTTCAAGAGAGTCTTTTTAGAGAAAAGTTAGTGTGTGGCAGATACAATACACTTCTTGATAATATTATTTTCATCATCTACCATGCTGCATCACCCACTTCACTCTACAATGCGACACTGTTTATAATTTCACCTTTATCAGTGGGGGAAATTAAATATGTTCTAAAGTAATTAATCTAGCTCTCTGAGTGCTGTGAAGTAATTATAGCTCGTGTTCCCAGCAGGACTGATTTAGTTCGGTTTGTAGGCTCTTGAGCATTGACTTCAGGCCTCAGGACATGTAGATACAGACTATTTGGTTCAGACTTAAAATTTCAGATGTTGCTGATTTCTGTTACAGACTTGTACGTGTTTGTGGGGTCAAACCTTAGAGTTAAAAGTGCTTTTTAATCCTTGTTAATTTTAACAAGTGTTTGATCATATTTATTTTAGTTATTGCTTATTGTGGTGAGTTAGTTGGTAATGTATTATAGACTAAAAATAAGCAGAGATGGAAACAAATTCCCACTCACTGTGCCGTTTTGTGCTCAAGCATTTTCTCTGTGCACAACTTGAGACTTTTTATGATCAAGGCAGAAAATGTGATAACGGCTGCTGCTGAAAGGCCAGACCTGGAATAAACAGTGTGGATTGCACACCAATAGATAGGAGTGTCTAAACTAACAGCAAAACATGTTTACCCCTTTATACACAGACTTAAAGGTAACACAACAGGTGTAAACAATCAGTACACAACAGGGCCAGAATGAACTATCGATTGACAGCCCTAGCTACATCGCACCAGGGGCTTTGTTTACATAAATAGAGTTCTATCCAACAAATAGGTCTTCCTTCATCAGTTCCTAAAAATGTTTTGTGCCTAGTTTTGGACTATTTCAGGTAGGAGTAATTCCCTCTGTATTCTCAGTAGATAAAGGCTGAATTTAAACTAAAAACAATGTGACTGGGACACCAATTCAATTTGTGCAGATCTTTTCCCATCGGCACCGACATATTCAGGAAGTTACAGCTTTCAGGTAGTTTAACTGCAAAATTCAGAGATGTCTGAAGCATTACCAGAAAGTTATGCCCTTCTTAAAAGTTTTGTTATTGACTCTAAATCATATTTTCCTTCGTATTGGCAGACGGTCCCTTTGTATTACTACCATACAGGCTATCTGCAGGCCTTTAAGAGTCTTAAAAATATTTAATTCAGTTTTTTTTTTAAAATTACCTTACATTAGTTACACATCTTGTAACCCAACTGTTAAAATTCAGCCGAAATGAAAAAGTATTTCTTTAGGAGTCATACAACATGCATACATCCGCTTCCACATCTCTTTCCATGGAGTCAACCAGCGCAAATACGGACAGTGCCACTCTGCCATTGTTCACCACAATGTGGTCAAAAGGGGGTTAAAAGTAAAATGTGCAGCCCCCTCTTTTACCGCCGCAACATCACTGCTGTAACGCGGCCGCAGTGTCGTCGAATGAAACCAGTGACATCTGTGGGAGATATTAAAATGTCTTAAATTTCATTTACACTCTGCAGGAGGCTCTTTTTTTGTGAGTTTTACCATTACAGCGAACAATGTCACTACTGATAGCTACAGCAGTTAGGAAGCACATCGTTTCATAATGAACAAGAGTCAATTTTAGCAAAAGCTTAAATGAACATAAATTAATGAATCATTTGTAATTGGTTAACTCTTCCATACATTTTTTGACAGTCATCTTGCTCCAGTTCACTTTAATTTAATTAATAATCATCCGGGATTATTTATATGTAGTACTGAAAACATAAATAAATAATTCTAGGCCCTGTCATCCCTACTGGTTCTCCCTCATACTTTCATGCTTTGGGTGGTATGCTCATGAAACAGGTATTAAATTGTGTTCTCTGTGGTATTAAAAAGGTCATAAAAGTCTTAAATTTCACTTTGTGAACAATTTTAAAATTAGTCCGTCTTTGGTTTTGTACATCTGTCTAACTTGTATTACACTACCAAGTCCATCCATCTGTTTTACTATACTTGCTTATCTTGTGAAGTGTAACTTGGGGCCACTTTTAGCCTATCCCACATGGGTAACAGACAGGGTACACCCTGGACAGGTTGTCAGTCTGTCACAGGGCGTACTCAAAATTAAGGCAAAATCTAGCCCCGAGCCAGTCTGACATGTTTTTGAAACGGTCTACTACCTTGGATAGTAGCTGCAGCACCCACAGTACCAGCTGAATCAGCACCTTAGACAAAAACTTACCTGCTGTCTTCCTCTGAACAGTCTCGTATCACCTAGCTGCCTCCAAACCAGCAGTTTGGACAGCCCTGTCGTCTACTTTAGCTGCGCTGGAATCAGCATCATGGACAGTTTCCTGGCCTACTGTCGTTTTAGGAAAAGAACCACGGACAGCTCTTTGGTCTCCTAGTTACCTCAGAATTAAATAAGCACATTGGACAGCGTTCTGCAGACTGTTGCACCAGTTATGTGTTCGATTAAATGTGGCTTAGTTTCCTGTGACAGACTTAGCTACGTCCTTTGTGATTTTATACTGCTTTCACTTGAGATGGGAATGTATAATGGACACTGTTTAGGTTGTTTAGTCATCCATAAAATGTTATTAAAAATTTAGTTATTTATGTGCGGTACAGCTATCCTTGCTTTACTAAAAAAAAAAAAAAAAAAAAACATAAGGATAAATTATCATTGAATCATTTTAATAGTTGAATTATTGAGGTAACAGACAAACACTGTTTCTGAATTAGGTGAAACATCAATCTCTCTGTGACAATGTTCTAAATATGGTTTACTTAGTTTAGTTTTTGTTGGGTGGTTAGTGTGTTGACTTTACACTCAAACTTATGATCAAACCTACATTCAGCTGGTGGATCAGGCTGCTGGTCTTCCAACTGTCTCTGAATCAGGACCTTGGACAGCCCTCTGGCCAGTGTTTTGTTCTGTCCATCAGGTTTCCATTCAACACGTTTTATTATGCTGCTGCATGCTTTCTACTTTGTACCTCATCCTTTTTCTTAGGTTGTTGGTTTGACATTTTCTATTCACAGTACCACAGTTATAAAATGTTGAAAATATATGGAAACCAAGTCAGAGTTGGTGTGTTTGTCTCTGTTTTTGATCTGTTTACTAGACAGTCTAGACACATCCCATTCATTGGTTCATCCATCATTCACTATATTTCTTTTATTTATTTCAGTTATTGTTGCTTCCGTATATATATTATTTATTGTGTGATTGCTTTCGAAGCCATAGAAATTCTTTCATGTGTTGATTTCCTTTTATGGTACGGTTCTTTAAAAAACAGGTTGTTATCCAGAAAACCCTGTTTTGACTAATGCAACAATGCCTCACATGATATGAGCATTTTCTGTTGTGTAGCAGCGTTAGTTTATTATTTTTGATCCAACGCTGATAACTTTACCGTTTACTGCTTTTGATGAAAGTTGTTTATATAGTTGATTATTAATTGCATCATTATCTCTGCAGTCATAAGCTTTCTTCTGTTGCCACTGTGCTGTTAACTGGAGTTCTCTGTGACACAGAAATCAGACAACCCTCAAACACAGTGACTTACGAGGACAATATCACTCATGTGTTTCTTACTTGTCTGAGTTGCTCCCCACCCACTAAATGAGCAGTAACGCAAACTATACAGCACATTCCGGATATTAATAGGGTTTGAATGTGTAGTTTTATCATCCATCGCCTTTCACTGACTGCTTAATGTCTCACGTTGGTCGTTGATTAAAAATGAAGATATTATCTACTCTGTGTGTGTGTGTGTGTGTGAGAGAGAGAGAATATGTGCGCGTGTGTGTAACAGAGAAGCTAAATTACACAGCATCCAAGTCTTCTCTGAGACTGAAAAATACACAGCTGAGATTATTGTTTTTTTTGTTTTTTTTTTTGATAATGCAAGTGTAAACATGGGCAGTGAAACACTGGATAACTTTTTAGCCAGTCCCTCAGGAGAATGAAAAGGTCAACTGTAAACGAAACAGCACATGGCTTCAGTAACAGTTTCGCCTCCAACTGGGAGAAGTTGGGGCCGGTTAAAAGTGGGATTAGCTGCTAATGTTAGTATGGCTCGCCTTGTGTTGACTGCTGCTGTCTGTAACTTTTCTGTTACTGCAGACATTGCCTTCTTAAATTAGTTGTGAGGTTTGTGGTGCCACCAGCATATTTTATGACTGCAAGTAGAATATAAATGTCAGGCAGTGTGGTACACAGGAGTCCAACGTTTTTTTTTTTTCAGTGGTGTGAATGTTGTGGATGGCTTGATGCAGGTATGTGATTGGGGAACTTAATGAGCCAGCTGGAGAGGGGCGAGTCACACACAATAACACAAACAGGCTACAGGCACAGGAAAGCAGAGAGAGATAGTTACTTGGAAATATTGTTTTTTGACAGTAGTATCAATTACTTTCTTCCTGAATTTAGGTTGATTCTGTGTTTGTGTATCAATGTAGGCAAATCTCTGACACTCCCTGGTTTTCAAATACGTATCGGTTTATTTTTACACACCTGGAAGACCTGTTCAAACTTAGCAGAATGTTAAATCGAGACCAGTCATAGGTTACAGTCTTCCATGACCTGCATGACGACCAAAGGTGAGATAAGGTAAGATAGCCTGGGACCCAGAAGAATCTGCGAGGTCATGTTTCATTTGCTCTGGCAGATACGTCTGGCCCCTCTCCCATTCTAACTGATTTCCTAAACGGACTGGACGTTACATTTTCTCTAAAAGTAAAACAAACAACTGCACTTAAACTCTATGTTGATAAGAAATATGTGTTTGCCAAACTTCTGACAGGATGTAACGTCTGACAGGACGGTGTTTCATCGCTCTGATTGGTTGTCTCCGCCCATCAATAACGCCCCTTGGAAATAAAAAAATGAACTGAGAGGCTCCAGACTAATACACATTTGCGAGTTAGTCTGGCGATGCCAGCCTTAAGATAAGAGGGGCCAGGGACAGATTTTGAGATCAAGAGCGATAGTAACCTCATTATCCAAAGCATCAAAGACATCAGAGACATTGTCAAACAAGTTGGGAGAAGGCAAAAGTATTTTGACATGCTAAGCCCATCAGGTGAGGGCTACTAGTGTTTGTTTTTCAGCACACAAAGTAAATGGCAAATTATCATCCAGGTATTTCAAACTGGTATTTTGTCTGATTAGGCCTTAAATACACTAAGGTCAAGCAATATCCAACCAAAATCATCTTAAGCGTTTGTCTGTTAATATTTCCCCCTCATGCAAGGCAACACAGTTGATTTCAGGTATCAAACATACACCCAAAGAGTACACTGTAATTTCTGCTCTCTCAGCAGACACATATCATTATTAAGGAAATGCTGGTTAAAATGGAGCAAAATGTATATGTGTATAAATTTTTGCAAGGACAAAGCATGGAAAAAAGCAAAAAGTTTAAAAATGTTCTCCTTTTCAAAAAACTTCATGATTCATTGCATACTAGATTCAGTGAATTTATCTGGTTTGTTGTTTCTTTGTTGTCTTTTGTTGATTTGATTCTATACAGAAAATAGCTTTGAAAACCCTGTGGGGGAAATATATTTCTATGAACAATACTTATTTGCCCATGAAAATTATTCTTTCATGACAGGTGTTTTTATTTCAGTGTACCAGCCCTTGGCAGGCGCGCCAGAACGTTAATTTCTGACACTGTTCCCTTTCTGAGGGGTTTCAGGGAGCCGACGGAAGGGCCTAAAAGTCAGGTGTCTGTCAGAGCCCTGACAGACACAGCTGGACAGATCTGGTTCGATTGATAGCCGTGGAGGCAAAGGGCCCACTCCTCCCTCCCGGTGGCAGCAGCAATCTCGGGGCTTAGTGAGTGTTATCTGTCCTTCAGATCAACCACAGTGACAGTCAATAAGCTCTGGCAGCACCCGACCCCCTGTGTTTACAACTTTACACTCAACAACACATTGCTACAACACAAACTTTGTGTCACAAGTGCCACAATATCTATCCATCTATCTGTCTGTCTATCTGTCTATCTATCTATCGCACTGAATTATTGAACTATAGAATATAGTCGTGTACAGAAATGGTGATTGTGGGATGCTGACAGTTTGCAAACTTGTATCAGTGATTAAGTGAAATGTCTTTAAGGTAAATGTTTTCAGTGAACTTTAAGGGAGCTGTAACATTTTAAAATGCCTGTAGGTGGCACAGAATGGGTAAATATATATATAATATAATAGCAATGTTAAACAACGGTATGTATTAGTAAAAGCAGCATACTTGCCGGTAAGTGGTAGGTACTGCTCTGCAATACACAACACTACCTTACAACATAATAAGAGAACAAAACAAAAACGAGGGACAGTAGAAGGAACAAGACAAATGACAACTGTTTTGTAATGTATCAAAGCAGCAATTGTTATCAAGATAGATTGGCAAGGATTATAATTATGTTGAGGTCCAAGCAGGTAATCAGGGTTGTTGAGGACTCAGGTCCCAAGGCACAGAGCCAATGATTGAGGTGATCTTTTCATTTCAGCAATACGATATTTTTAGTTACAAAATTCTTAAAATAAACCGATTAGAGCAGGGATGGATGGAGTAAGAATGAAAAATGGCCCAATGACAAAATAGTACAGGAAGAAATTTGTTGGTGAATAGACTGGTGAGTAGTCAAGTCAGAAGAAAATAAAAATGAAAATTCCTACCTCATTAAATTATCTATTTAGTAATTTTTGCACTGACTTAACACACTTTTGTTGGTGAATGGAGACTTAAAAAACATTCAGATTTGCTGGGCTGAGATCATTGACAGCTAATGGCTCCTTACCTACCTACAGATAAACACCTACCATTATATATCAGGAAAGACATGATTGGACACAGGGATGCCAAGGTCAAAGATCTATGGGGGCATGGAAATAATCATCTATTGCATGTGGACAGTGATGGCCTTTATTAGCTCCATGAAGGACCTTGTATTGTTAATGTTATGGTTTTTGTTAAGCTGTGTCTGTGGGTAGCTGTTAGAAGTGACATTGCATGACTATGATTTGATTCTGCAGCAATATTGTAGTCAGAACATTAATCTAGGTTGAGAATATGCTCTGAATCTTTTCCATGTCTGTGATGAAATAGACTGTATTTTATATTTCAGCTTTCTTGCATTTCAGTGATTTAATCAATCTGGAACTGATTTCGACCTCAATGTGTAATATCCTTGGCTGGATGGTTCTGCACATTTGTGAAAAGAGGCATTTCACTGGGTGTGAAGACAAACAGTAACTTGGACAACTTCAGTCCTAGTTGGCCGGAATTCATTACAGTACATCGTCAGGGTTTTACATTCATGTTCCTTATCTGAGACTGAAATAACCACAACAGTACCTGGGCATGATTACCTGTGATAATGTAAATTTTAAGAAGGAACCATGTCTATTGACAGTATATATTGACAGAAACATGCTGCAGCAGACGTATCAAAATAATGAAACAATAGGTTTCACCACAGGACTGTTAGCAGAGAAATGCTGAAGTGAGGTAGGCCCAGTGATGTAAGTAGCCGCTGGAGGATCTCAGCCTCTTAATGAAGAGAACAGAGAGTCTCATCCATCAGCTTTAGACAGTGTCATATCTCTGCAGAGTGAGAACAAAGGGGAAGTGGGGACTATTCTGCCATGTGGCGGAATAAGCTTTTCAATTAATAAACATTTACAGTCCAATCGTGACACTGTGAAAACAATATAAGACTTTCATCGATAACTTAGACACAAAATAACTTTTGGGTCAGTGTGGCAGCTTCAGTTGATTGTTGACTCTGCTGCAGGGATGCTGCGGCAGACATGTCGTGCTGCGTCCGTGCCCAATATATTTCGGCTGTTACTGTCTGCGAACAACCCTTTGCTCTACCTGTCAGTTTGAATGTAGAAAAGATATTACAACTAAATTGAAGTGGCCGTGGGTTGAATCACTTAAATTCGTTCAAATGTAAAGCTATTAAATTATATAGATTGATAAATCGATACCCTCGGCTTACAATGGAATGACTTGCTTTTTCTTGTGGTTTCAATGTGTGTGATGACTTGACAAGAAATGCAAAGGCTTCTCTCTGCAGCAACTAAGTCAAAGCCAAGTGATAATGACTCCTTGTCATTGTCAGGTTAGTGTTGTAATTTGTGACTTTGCTCAAAGCTGCGCCTGATATGGGAGTCGTCACCACAGCTGTAGTAGTGCAATGTCAGCGATTTCTCTAAAAACATTTTAAATGTATGCATATGTTGCCGCATTAGCATCTTCAGGCGCAGCAAGTGTGGGCTCTTTAAATGGATCCAACTGAGCAGAAAAGTGCCACTCTGACTCGCAGTCCCAACAGTTGTTACAGTTATTAGCTCTTTAGCTCTTGCCTGCTCACCGCTATGCATTTTCAACATCTATGACTTTTCCTCCAGGCCGCTAAATCTCTCAGGTGAAGACAATGACTGATGAAATGAGAGGCTTATTTTTGGCTGTAATAAAAGCTAAAAAAAAAACAAAAAAAACAATCTACCACAAACAGAACAAGCAATTATTTTCAGTAATGCCTCACATCAGACCCATAAGATTATACTTTCAGAAGAGGAGGTTGCTAAAGCTCCAGTTCTAGAGGGAAATGAAGAGAGGCAGAGTTTGCATCATGCGCATGGATGGTAAAACAACTTAATGGCGGGGGAACGGCCTGAACAAAGCAAACAAATTCTGATGACTCAATATGAGATACATTTGTCCGAATCTAAAACATCACTGAATTATATGTTCCATTTGTGTAAGTTATTTTGTTCCCTTCCATACATTTTCAAGAGCACTTTCAAAAGAGCACTCTCTGGTTTTCTTTTAAATTCTATGTTAATGGATTTTATAAATGCAGCATCTTAGCTTAGAGTCATATGCTATCTCTAAGTGATCAGATATGAGCAGCAGGCCAGACTAAAAGCTTCAATAGCAAGAGGAAAGTCTGCAGTCAGGAGAAGTGTGTCGGTCTGTGCTGACCTCGCCATCTGTTGCAGTTGTACGAGCCTAGCCACACGCATGCAGAGCTGACCGTATGGAGGCAGAGCTACCGAAGCGTCTCGGTGTTATTTATCTTCCGGAGCAACGTACCGCAGCCTCCCAGTGAGCCTCCCACCGCACGGCCATGCCTCAAGCCATGAGTGTAACGTGATCCTCGCTTCAGTTGGTTAGTCCTACACTCCCAGACCTCTAATGGAGAAAATGTCTTCAAGATCTCAGTTAACAGTCAATAAGGAACAGCGTGGGTGTTGGTGCTCATGCGCATAATCAGACTTCATAGGTTCATGCGTTAATGGTGAGAGAGGCAGTGGCAGGACCGTTCCCCTCTGAGCTGCTGCTTTTTTCATTAATATACTAGTGTGGATAATGATCCAGAAAAGATTAAGACCTCAGAGATGAAATAATGGCTGTATGTATCTACCTCCCTTCCTTATTCTCCCTGATTTCCCTCACACTTACCCTATGTATCAGTGCATACTGTAGGACAGTGGTTTCCAACCTTACTGGCTGGCAACTCTTTGAAGAATCAAGCTTATTGTCTTATTTTCTTATTGTCAACAAATCCTGTGAAAAGACCAAAATGAGCAATGCGCTAGTACTTTCATTCATAAGTAAATTTTGAGGTCACAAATAGAGTCCATAGTTTCTTACATTTTTAAAAGAGACTCAGTCATTTCCTAAAACAGCTGGGCACTCTTTTTAGAAAATGTCACTCAAACAGGAGTAGATGAGGCATTTGCTGAGGTCTATTGTTAGTGGCGGATTAAAACACATCTGGTGCTCTCGTAGGTATTTTCAGCAGCTTGACGGCGTATGTGGGATTGATTGAAAATAAACTATAATAATAAAGGAACATGTCATGTTTTTATGGTTTTTGAACAACTATTGCGGTCCTCTGCACAGAGGAAGAAGATATATCACACCTTGGCTTGACAGTTCTTGTAAGTATAATCAGTTGATTTTTGGTTTTGATCTTTTCATGGGATTTGTTGCCAACAGAAATATAAAATGTAGTTAGGCTTAACTTAACTTAATTAAACCGTGTTTAATTGCGACTTCTTTTCACAGGTTGCAAACATCTATTAGCTATTTCTCTAAACTTCTCAAATTTTTTCATCTAAACAACTTCTAAAGGCCTGAAGAGGTAAAACTATCCAGTATTTTACAAGAAAAAAGCAAAGATCAGAGAAATTTAAGAAAAAAATCAGAAAATTATTTTCTTCTTTCGTGTCCCATGAGATATCTCACGAGCCCTCGTCTACGACCTCTGGCATGGGTCTCGACCCTCAAGTCCAGAACCACTGCTGTAGGAGACATGAACACTTGATTCTCTGCCATGTGAACTGAAAAAAGAGTTCCTCTTCTGCATCGCTACACTCCAGTATCTCCAGAGAAATACCAGATCAGTCAGCTGTTAAGTGATTAAAATATCACTCCTTCCATTTTTGAAATTGATTGATTTGGTCTTAAGTCTTGGTTTGCCCGTCCCAGCAGGAGGCCCTGTGGATGTCAGTTATTTTCAAGCCACTTTCTGTCAGACTCCCCCTCATTCATTTCTGTCAGAGGCGTTACACCCACCCAACTACTTTTCAAGCATTTGCATTGTTTGTCATCTTTGTTCACAATAAACTATCACAGCCATAAAATCATGTGTGACTGACTGTATTCCACAGTATGTGTCTGAAATAAAGGTTCCACATTAAGGGTGGATGATGTGATGCTTTTAGATCTTGAAGGCGTCCACAATCTACTATTCAGGAGATTGCAGTAGTTAATGTCCTCATACTTAGCAGACCCGCATTACGTGAACAAACCAATAGAGTAATGTAGCCAACTACATGGATATGCTGATTGGACAATTTACTTCACGTGGCTCTTCCTTGGGTGAGGTATTGTACACAATTCAACGTAAATTATAGCTATTGTATGATGTATTATCATAGATTATGAGCTTAAGAACTGAATGTCAGTGGTTTGGGAGTGGTTTGGCTATGCAGTGTCTGATATTTCCCCAGCCAAAGTTATCTGTAAACTTTGTCGAGCAATGGTAGGTTCTTCTGGAGGTAATACAACAAATATATTCAACCACCATAAAAGAAAGCACCCAAAATAATATGCCCACAGTGCTTCAGGCAGCTACTCAGAATTGCAACACGTTTTAAGCTTGGCAGTCCATGCATCCAATGTGGATTGAAACGAGATCTGCAATTTTTATTTTGTTTGGAACAGTCCTTTTTTTTTTTTCAAATTTCAAAGTGAATATTTTTCACTGTGATTGTTATGAAATTCTCTCACCTGAAGGTGAAGTTTGGGAGTTCAGAACTGCAGTACATTCAATATGTTGGGCCAAAATCAATCCAAAAAGCACCCATAGCAATACACATTCCCTTAAAAAACAGCTATGTCTCATTTCAAAGTGTCCTTTTTAAAAACTGACATTTGGGGGCATTTGTAGTGTATTTGGTTCATATCATTAGTATGATGGGATAAAATAGTAAAAGACAGGGTCTAAATATTAAACTGGAGCTGACATTGTGTTTTAAAAGTGGTCCTGTTTTCTCGTTCTCATTTCTTTCTCTGTGTCTCCAACCTTTTGTCATCCATTGTTCCTTTTTTTGTCTCTGACACATGAATACCTCAGACTGCCCTCTGTGAGTTATAAAAAACAGGCCCAGTTATTGCCTCATGTATTGAAATCTCAGAGCAAGGTAATATTTCCCAGACAAATCTTTTCATTGCAGCTATTCACTGATTCCCACCCTTTCAGGCTTTCAATTTTTTAATTCAAGCAAACAAAGCGTTCCTTTGTTCCTTGAATTATAGGTGTTTTTTTGACACAAAACAGACTAGGATTGTAATAGACTGTGAATAACAGCATGACCTTAAGAAAATAGTTGCCGCCACGGCAAAAAATGTAATAAAAACACATAAGAAAACAAAACATTCCTTGATCAATCATTAATCTAACATATTACTGACTCGCCCCGGAATTACGATTCTCGCCACCTGTCCTTGAGCATGTATTACACAGTTTAGTCAGTTCAAAAGTTAAGTTACGGTACTAATTAAAAAAAAAATTTGTTTCCTCAGGTATTTTACAAGGAAAATAAAAGCAGGCGAGGTAGGTAAACAGAGCCGGCATTTAGTAAGCCAGATTATATCCATACTGTATGTGTATAATATCAAGAGAGATACAATTATGTAGCCTAAATTAAAGTGATAGCATATGTAGGGTTGTTGCAGTGAAGGAATTTCCCCTGTGGTGAATAAGGTGGCTCATGCGAAATATGCTCTAGTATGGCAGTGCTATATTGTATTGTCGGTTTTTAAATGTGCCATTTCTCCTCTACTCTTCACCTGCTGTTACTTGAGCCACTCAGCCCTGACCATCAGACCTCCCTGTGCGTAGCCTGTGTGGAGCAGCAGAGAGTGACGGTGAATGTGTGCAGAGCAGAGGGAAGGGTTAGCAGTCGAGTTGTCAATCCTGGCCGTAGGCTTACATTTCAAATGATAATTTGGGCTGCGGTCAAAACATTCTGGGTTTAAGCCCCGACAAAATGACCTGGCAACGCTGATAGCGGTTGTGGCGGTAGCTTGCCAGTAGCGCGGTTTTGCAATATTACGGTTATCGCGACTGCCCAAACATATCTTACCTCTGCAGATCACGGGCTCTGAACCGCAGTTGGGAGACGTCCAGTTTTAGGCTATTTTGATTGACTTTTTAAACTGACTCCTACGGTTGCCACCTGTCCCGGCTCGCCCTGTATTGAAAAATAAAATCAGCTTTCCCTTACTGGATCAGTACGTGGTGCGATCTGTCCCGTATTTTTGTGCACACCCTACTCTAATGCATACACTACATTTTCACATGCATGGAATGACGAGAAATAATTAAACCAAGAATACCTAGAATGAAAGGCAAGTTGTCTGTCACTCAACCTCATCGTTGCCCTGGCTCCGGAGACTCGGACCCGTGTTTTTTTAGAAATGTATTTTCAGTTGCCTATGGTGCAGCATAGAGAGCAGAGGACGCAGAGTGGAATCGCTCAATTGATAATAATCCAGAATTGTACTGCATTTAGAGTCATCATGTGATAGTTACCTAGGCTCTGCCATTCTCAAGATACACAACATCTCTTAACCAGATGTAAGCAGAAGATCCACTCCCTCCGCACGTACGCGTGTGTGTGAGAGGGAGAGGGAGAAATTTAACCAATAACCCACTTGGTGGAACTTAATCTTCCGAAGGCTTGCCAGCCCCAATTCTTCCTGAAAGGTGTTGGTCTGATGGTTAAAATTAGATTTCTTGCATTTTTTTTTTTTTTATTAGATGTATTATATGTATATATGTTCACATGACCCGGAGATAAATTAGCAATTATTTTTCACACATCACATTTCCCTCACACTGGAACAGGTTGCTCTTTATTCCAATCTTTACAGAGCTGTTCTGATCAGGGTGACAGTAAAAAATAAACAATTTCAGTTATCTGCCAAAGTGGTCTCTTGGGTCTACCAGGTCATTTGCATTTCTGAGTATATCAATGGGTTTTTGCTTCTTCCAAATATACCAAAATGGTTATTTTGACAGAACAAATATTTTGCTCATGTCTACGAGCTGATGTTTTAATGCTTAACATAATTTAATTGAACTGTGCTTTACTCTTATTGACTCTCTATTTCCTTTACAATCATGTTGAGAGTAGCTTTGAAGTTGATGCATAAAAAGCACAAACTGGTGCATAAAAATATAAAAATTCACCAGAATTCCCGAATGAAATCAAGTGTCTGACACTCATGAGGAGATTCCTGAGCTTCATTTGTGCAACCCCCCTCCCAGTCACATTGCCCCCACAGCAAACCTTGTGTTCCGCAGGAAACACTGATCCTTGTATAACTGACCGGTTTTGATATTATAGTTTTGAGAAAAAGTTTGCTGGAGAGCAGGTTTTCCAGAACTTGGTATACTGTTTACTGCAGGCCAATAACAGATTGCAGGAACATATGGTTCAGTGTTGTGGCGACGCTTAAGTAAAGTCTACACTGGCTGCACAATGCGAGCAGTGTGACGGCAGCATGTGAATCTTAAATATGAAACATATATCAAACTACACAACAGTGTGGTGTGTAATTAATATTTGTGCCATCTCGATCACCTGCAACATTTAAAAGCTGCTTATCAATATCATAATGTTCATACAGTGTTGGTATGTAACAGTATGAAAAGGGTGGCCTTGTGCACAATTTGCTGATAATTCCTCTTTACTTTTGTTTATGTCAAGTTTTGAAGGACTTATACTTGTGTTTTAGTATGTTTTACACTCTAGTATTTCCATTTTTACTTAAATTAAGGATCTAAGTACCATTTTTATCTTGTAAATTCGATAAAATGCAGAAAATGTTTTGTTATTAAGAGAGCATGAAGATTAATCCCGAATTAGGGAAAACGATGGGTTATTTGCTTAAAATGTGTTTTTAAAATGGTTCAGAATTCCAATCAGAAGTTTCTGAATAAATGTTAAACAGAAGCTGTTTGACGTCTGTCAGTCTGTATGTGGCATCATTTAACCGTGCCCTCTGAGTTCCTCTCAACAAATTTCCAGTTTAATCGCTCAGGCCTCCTCACTAGCATTAGTGCTTTTAAATAAATAATCAGCCTTTTTAATCTTGTTCATCTGAGTCTTCAGTCCCATGTTGGGCATATAGAAGTGAAAATAATCTGTTTTAGAGACCGCACAGAATTCGAGACACAAACAGCTCTCTACAAACACATATCTGCTATTTTAAATATCCATCACTGTACACACAAACCTGCTACCATATGTTGGTTTCTTTTAGATTATATTGCTATTTTTCCTTCTCTTTGTGAAACTATAATTTTCACAAGGTAGAGCACAGCTGCCACCCACACCTCAATACTCTCCTTTCACACTTGTAAATGTAACCACGGATTACATTCTCTCAATCACTTGAGTCCCCCCTTGAGGGGGACAGGCACACCCTATCAAATGTCTTCCTTTTTCATTAAAAAAAGATGATTAAATGCATCGTCTCAATTCTTCTGCCTGTTACGATGAGATCAAAGCAAGGGAACCGACTGCTTGTGAAAGTAATTCAGCATTCTTTGCAGTGCACTCTTAGAAAAGGAGGCCACCTTACTTTGATGACTAAACCATTTCTCTTCCACTATTAATTCCACAGTAAAGACTTGAAATGCAGGAAAGGTGTGGCTACATAAGCTGTTTCAGCAGGGGTTTGTGTATGTATAGTCAGATACAAAGAGACCCTGCTATATTTTCTTCTTTTTCAAAATCAATTCTGCACTATTGTCACTTTTCTACTAGTAGAGTTTTCCATCTGCTTCTGAGTAACCTTGTTTTCCTCCGGGGAAGTTTGATGATAAAATATGTTTTGCAGGGCACTTAACAGGCGTCTGTATTTCTTCACCTTACATCAGTTTCCACTTAAAACTCTTCAGAAGCTCCTGGTTTTGCACAAAAAACCTTTCGAGAGGAATTTGTACTTTGCCAGGTCAGAACTGGAGGTGAATCCAGGTGGGCTCTGGCACTTTAGAACACATGCTTGCTCACATTGGCTTTACTCTTGCTCAGTTTTAATTAAGTCATTACCTTGGCCCCAAAATGGAAAAATTATCTTTGTGCTCTTTTCTTTCACCGGTTCTCTATTACCATGGAAGCACTAATCTTTAGTACGGACACATAAATCCTCCCAGGAGTAGAAGGATTAGTATGCTCTGTGAAGAACCATGAGTAGAACAATGATAGCTTTGACACTACATTACATGTGAACTTCCACATGTTTTTTTTTTCATAATAGGCCTGCAATTAGTGCTTATAAGTAAAGTTGAACATCCAACACCTGTCCAATTTCAAAGAACACATTACATTTTCCCAGAGAAGATGAATCACACTTAACTGAGGTGCAATATATGTGCAGTTGAATAGATAATGGACACAAGGTTCATCCACCTCTGTGAAGGACACTGCATTATTCCCTGGGCAGTATATCACATTGACAAAGACATAATTTAGGTTACATCATAAATTTATGTGAGAGGAGTATGTGGCTATGATAGACAGTAGAAAGGGACTGATTGGTCAGTGTGAAATACAGTGACTGCCAAGAGTATCTGAATGTAAGTCCCCTAAATTACTTGACAAAATACGCTGTTTGTAACTGACCTTTAGAAGGGTGCCTTTTCAGTCTCCCATGTTTAAGTCCAAGGTTTTGTTGACCCATCGACCACCCCCCTATGCAGACTTAAAGTTTGAGCAAAAACTGAACAATGTAACCTTCATGAAGGTAGAATTTACAGCAGGACTGTTGAATTAGTGGTTGGTTTTAGCTAGGTGTACCTAATGAACTGAGTGTATCTCAAATGTGTAAAGTACATGAAGAAAAACACGTAATAATGCAATACTTCTGTTATGTACACACAGGGACAGTGGGGATCCATTATTTCCTACAATGGCACATCTCAGAGTCTTTATAGCACTCTGAGCCACTTACCAAAGGACAGAAAGAAACTGAGCAGCTGAAGATTTAACCTTTTTGAAGCTCCTTTCAGACTGGATATATTTTTCAGGCGAGCTGCCCTGGCCAGTGATTTTTAACCTGAATCATTTTTTAATTCCCACCCCAGTAATAATTACTGCTGCAATTACCTACTGTTCATATATGGGAACTAATATGATGAAGAAAAACAATTACAGCTATCAGAAGAGCAAAAACTCATGCAATGGTTGTAATGGTTGTATTGTAAAGTCAGCCACAAGCAGGTACTGGTATTGTGTTTTGGCTAGTTCTTCAAAATCCATGTCTATTACAGACTACATCCTGTCATTTCCAGATGGTTAAAATGTTGTCTGCAACAATAAGTTAAATTACAGAGGAGCACAGTTAATACTTTTTGTCCCACCTCCCTCTGTAATGTTAATCCTGTCCAAATGGGTTTTAGAGTAACACAGTGAGGGGATTTGGATTAACAGCTAGTGAGTTCAACAATTAACTCATGTACACAGCATATTCCATCACTGTTATTGCTATGGTTACTGGTAGTATTATACAATATAGCATTGATTTAGAACGATGATTAAACTATTGACTGGATGTGTGTTTAAGGTGTTGTTATATGTTATTTTAACACACACACATACACCAACACACCTGCTAACCATTGATTTCTGTACTGTTGGTGTAGTTCCTAGGCCACTTAATCTGCAACGACCCTTTTAGTTTTGACTTGTGTTCCAATTAATTGCATCTAGAAAGATGGGAAAATTGAATGAGGTTTTATTCAAAGATTGATTATAACATCACGGAAGCTAATTATTATCAATATTCTGATGTTAATTGAAGACATTACCTGAATGTGGAATTGCCATGCAGACTGTGTTTTCTTATTACTTATAATGTCATAGTCCCCCATTGGGTAACATGAATAAAGGTCCAAAAAGAATAAAAGAAATACTTGGAGTACACATGATTAAAATGAAGACATGGGGAGAATCACAATTTTAGCCACAATATTCAAACACATCTTGCAATCCAGCTGCTTTACGATGCATGCTAAAATGTCTCCCTGGGAAAACACACTCACACACTCCTAGTCGCTTATAAGTGCAGTCAAAGAAAACTTCATTGTGAAGGGGGTGTCTCTAGACGCGTTGAAGGGGACTGCAGAGGAAAATGATTTTTTAATGCTATTGTGAGTTCCGTAACTATAAAACTGACCAAGTTTATCAAATGAAATGGATGAGAACAGTGGTGTGAAAATAATAAAAAATAAATAATAATAGTTAAAAAGCTATATAACATCCCCCAGTTTTTATGCAAATACACATACTGTATCAACATTTGGGATTGTTGATACATTGTAGAATGTAACAACATACCAATAAGAGAAGAAGCAGGGGACCTCAAGCAATGTAAGAGATCCAAGGTCCAAAACATAACAAAAGGCTTTTTCTAAATGTTAAGAGGTAGGAAATGCATTCAACATGTTTGTGATGCCTGAGGGACACGCACAGAACCATGTTTGTTCATGTGTTTCTTCAATTGTGTTCCAGGAAAACTCTTTTTCCAAAACTCTGTAAAAGCACAAAGCAAAAAATATATGGGACTATTCCCTCTGTGTTCCCTTTTTGTCTACACTAGAGCCACTAGAGCAATGATTCAGACTGGCTGACCACCCATTATTAGCTCAAAACAGACATATTGGTATCAGGATATATGTTGGCCGATAAGCAACTAGAAAATCTGAACAGAAATGCCAAAGATATGTTTGAGGTCATTTAGAAACACTGTTGTCATTACATAGTTTGTCCTCCTGAGAGCCCTGACAAGTTTGTTTTTCAACTGTGAAATGCTCTGCTCAGTACAGTCCCTGGTCATAATTCTTATTTTAATATACCATGATTAATAGCCCAATTTAAAGGATCCTTACCGACTTCCGGTTAAGGCGGTGTGCTGAGTAGTCGTGGTTTTCCCTGCTAACCCTGAAATGAATTCTATTTAAACAAGCCCAAGGAACATAAAAATTATAGATATAGAAAAAAGGAGCCAAGTACAAACATGAGATGACCAGAGGGCTCGCTAATGAAGAAAACATGTCTGGATCTGACTTCGAAAACGGAAGCGGTGCTGGCCTTGCAGAGGCAGGTTCAATATACCATCTTCTGTTCTGGAGAGAACTCACCTAATAATGAGCCAAAAACCTGACTTGGCTCTGAGAATTACTAGTGTGAAATGCCTGAACTACAAAGACAGAGGGAGCATCTTCAGAGGGGCGAGACCGAAGAAAGAGTGAAAAGTGAAAAAAACAATGATACATGGTTATGTTACAAAAGAAATAATATTGACAGATATATTGCAATTTGATTTGGCTTTGGCTGAAGTGATACACATTGCCAGTGGTTTCACACAATTCCACTGTTGTACAGGTGGCAGTAATGCGCCAAGAAACACAGCAATGTGCCAACGAGGCAGGGAAGAAGAAGACTGCAACCTAGCAGAGATGAATAAAATCAATGAGGGATTTAAAATACTGTGAAAATCAACTTTGCAAATGTTTTATGAGGAAGAAAATGGAACAGATTTGTCAGACTTAGAGGATTCACACAATGCATCTTGGTAACTTTTGTTTCTTTACAAGAAAACTTTACAGGGCACAAATCAACATTGGTCTCAAAAATATATTACCAGTCAAGCCTTAATACACCTAAATGAATATGAAAATTTGCTTCTGTCAGTCCAGCAGCCCGTGTTGCTTTCATCCAGCAGGTGTCAATGTCATCAGAATGGATGCACCCTTTTGAAATCAGGAAATGAGCTCAGATTATCATATGAAGCACAGACACCATCATGAATACCAGGGCAACATTATAATCCCTGTCTAGCGACATACAAATCAAATGAGGCTGTGTTGTGAAGTCCAGGTCTATACCTGTGTCCATCAACCATATCTAGTAGGACTCACATAGCAGTTGAATCAACTGTTCTTATGAAATGATCCAGTCACTGCGTCAAATACCGGATCAGCTTTTAAGCCGACTCTATGATAATGAAAGGTGCTAATGAGAAGTTGATGTTTACAAAAGCATTAATGAGGACCAGTGTGTGTCTCTGTGGCTTACAGGCCCACTCATTAGGATTCCCTTTAGCTACTGGCTGGCCCACATAAGAAGGTGCCCCCTCTCAAAGCCCTCTGCCAATCACTGAAGATGTGCCGTGTCAGGACATGATAGGTTACGTCAGATCTGGAAAAGGGAAAACATATGATCTAAGATGGATCTGTTTCCTTCGTCACGAATGCCGACACGATCAAAGAAAACAGCTTTCAGAAGATTAAAGAGAAGATGACGTCCTCCGTCCTCACAGTAAGGAGACTTCTGCAGTCACATGGAACTTACAATAGAGGGAAGATTTTGTGACTGTTTTTGAATACATTAAAAAAGGTCATGGGAGTCAGATAATCAGATTTGTGTGCCTGTGGCCTTAAGAGATCATTAGAAGTATGAGGATGGAGTGTCAACAAAATAAGATGCAGGAGGTTTTTCATTTTGTGGCTCTGCAGGTGGTTACTGCATAACTGAAAGCTTTTCTCCTACTCGCACTACTTTCACATTTAGTCCATGGGAGTAGTCAACTTTTTACATTTTGTCAGACTTGGCAACGACTGAACTGAGAGGCTTTTGTAACACACATTATCTGTGTTACATCTGGCAAGTCAAGTTAGGTGGATATTTTTATCTTTATTTTTTCAAGTTGAAAGAGCATACATTTATCACTTTCATATTTGAAATAACTTTTGCTTTATTGCTGATCTCTCTGCATCTGCCAAATAATGGTTTTACTTAAATAACAAATGTGAGATTTTATTTAGGAATGTTGTGCTCCCTCAAGAAAGTGGTGACAATATAATTTGGTGGAGTATAAAAATACACCTTAGTTAAATATTGGCGCATAATAGGATACTTTGCATGTTGCAAAAAACACACAAATGAAAGCAAAAAAATATGGAACATTAGATAACGAGAAATCTACCTATCCTTACCTAATTGACATTTAAATGTCATTATGTTCTGAGAAATGCAAATATTAGCCTCCATCTTTCCTGAACACTATGACTTTTATTGAAACAGACATCTCAGTACATCAGTGCTGTATGTTACAGGTCTGAAATTTTTTTGCTGCTGTGAAAGCTTTCTTGTAAAGTACATCATTGTGGGTGGAAAAATCAGCCTGAACACATATTTCTACATTTAAAGACATTCACATGATGCGTAGGCTCACTCACAGTTAATTTTACCCTCTAGTTGACCTTTAGTCTGATCCTGATCACTAATGTGTGCATATCAACTGCTCTGGATTTTTGGTTTCTACATTGATTTGAGCCATAATCTTGTATTAAGTGCTTGTTTTGGTCTGAACTATTAAAAGAAAGTAATTTGATTTGTGTTTATATTCAATAGTGGATTCTTTGAAATGCATTTGTGTATTATCTGTAAATGGGGGTTTCAGTAAATGGCACATCAAGTTAATAGAGGTTTTCAGATGTTTTCAGTTTTTCCTCATTTCAGGTATGACATGCTTTATCTTTGAGCGCCTTGCTTGGTTTGCACTCGGTGTCCTTGTGTTTTGTTGGTCCATTATTTATCAGAGTGAACTGAAAAAGTGCAGCCAGTCTGAGGGTCACTGCGGTCCAAAACTAGAGAACACAGAAGACCATAAGAAAGAATTTATGAAGTACTAAAAGCAATAAAGTGGTATTTCGTTTGCATGCTTTGCTTTGATCACCGTCGCAGTAGATCTTGGGAGATGTTTTTGTGCTCTGTGTGTTGATGAGTTTGGTTAGGGCCCCTCAGGGTACGAACAAACACACCCACACTTGAGCTCTGCTAGGGCCCAGGAAGCTGGCAGAGAGTGAATGACTGAGACTGATTTTTTTAAGACCTGTGCTAATTTACACTGTGTGTGGTTTCACATGCAGTATATCATCAGGGTGTTGTGTTTTGTTTTTGAGTCATAATTATTTTTTGGTGTGTAATTCCACCAGCAGAAAAATACACTGAAGCTAAAGTTGCATACAAAATAAAATCCCTCTTTGGCACGTTTCATGCTTCATACTAAAATCCCAGCATGTGTGCTCAAATTGACTTTTTGTTTTTTTACATGAGGTCTGTTGGACACTGATGAAAGTGGAGCCTCCAGTTCTTTGGTCATTTTGTTTTATGTTATTCCATTTCCAGGAGTGCTGCTAAGGATTCTCGGCTGCATGACAAGACGTGACAGTGGGTCTCCCACCTCGATGCATCTGGTTCAGCCCAGTAACAGCTTGTCTGTTTGAAGGGTAGCCAGTAGCCACCTCCTTTCATCTGCTCATTTCTTATCTTAAGAGTTTATAGTCCGTTGGACACATTTTTAATGTGGAGCCAGCATCAAGGTCATTTATTGATGAAGTTGCGTACTGATAAGTCAGCATCAACTGTGGCCAAGCCTGGCAGTGTCTCCAATGTAAACAATAAGTGTGGATTAAATGATTAGGGCACTCAATTCTGGCGCCATTTATTATGTGTTTGCAGCATTTCTTAGTCCAGATGCTACTCTGTTGAGAGGGAATGGACAATAATGTTATCCCCTGGAAGGAAGGGACAAAAAACAAACTAACAAATCAATAGATATTACAGATAAAGAGAAAGTCATAATGAAAGTCAGGTAAGGTGAGGGTTTTTTACTTTAGGCAGTGATAATTCCTGGAGCCAAGTGATGCCAAGACTCAGCTATCTGTCTGTGTATATGATTGAAACATAACCATAGTTTTTATTATAATGTGTATAGGAGGTATAATGGATATTTGTGTATTTTTATTTTTATTTATTTTTTTGTTTTCTTCAAGTTACCATCTGCCAGAAATGTAATGCAGGCTGTTGTATGCCTCAGTTGGATTGGTGTGGCACGTAAAGATGACACATTCTCTGATTTTTACCTTCAGACAGAGTGAAATATGGACAACATTAACTGACAGCAAACAATAACAACTGTCTAATCCTAATCATTTCTCCAAAGAATCATTTGACTCATGCAGGTGTTTAATGCATTTCTCACTTATTTCTCATTCATATACTGCCGCTGAGAGAAACAGGCAATTGGCTTGAAATGTTTCAGTATTTCAAAATAAATGGAGTTGTTCAACACTAACGCCACATACAATATATTATTTTCTATGTGCATACAAAGCTACATATCCTACCACCATTATTAATAAGCACACCAACCATAGTTTAAACTTCCCATCAGTATTCTGCTGCAAAGACAGCATCATCACCACTGCATTTGTTCAGAAATCAGGCCTCTAACCTGCAGAGCTGTTTGTCATTTGCACCCTGCCACTAAAGGAACAGCAGCTAAAGCACCTCTCTCTAAACGCCTCGTGTAATTACTGTTGTTTGGATGCTGATGAGATGTCTTTGCTTTTTGAGGTCATGTTGAGTTACAGTAATGTTTCCAGATTGTAGCATGTTGCTCGACAGAATTAAAAAATCATTCTTAAGAGTTGTAAAGCCTTAAATCTGTTGAAAGACCCGCAGTACTCTGCACTCAGTACTGTTGATGTAGTTATTTATATGAAACCCTGAGGTACATCCCTCTTCAGAGATCATTAAACCATCTTCACTCACACCCAGGAGCAACACATATCCCCAGCTACTTCATAATCATTGGATGGAGGGAGTTAAAATTATGTTTTTTTTCAAATGGATGCAGAGAATTTAATGATGTGCTTCATAGTTTTTGATAATCCCTCATGCTTGTTGCTTCAAACCAATAGAAGTGACACCAGAACTGCCGGGTCCTGTTGCAGGAGTAAATAAACACCTCATTCAAAATACCATTGACATTTGTAAGAGAGCTGATAACTAAAAATCCAGCCTTGGAACAAACAGTATGTCATCTGGCTCGCTTCATAAGAACTGTAGTTTTTTGAAAAAGTATCTAATATCATTGATTATCTGATATTCCTGTGTTCTTTTAGCATAATTAGTGACATGGAGCATTTTGACAGTTACTTGGTACTTACCTCTTCCCTTGCTGCTTCTTTGTTGCACCTCAGATTAACTGCATTTGATGTTGAGATTATCAGCGGATTGCATAATGAAATACCTACACCTAGACTGCCAATTCTTTTCCAACTACGATAAGACTTTTGTGTCACAGCTGTACCTGTATCTGAGGTTAATCAACTTTGTGACAAAATTATAAACAAGTATTTTCCCAAGCCATGCTGTAATGATATATACTGCAGATCACAAAACCATCACTGGAAGAGTAAACAGCAAGACAGTTCACATTTTTTCTTTCACTGCAACACATTTACTGTTTCTATTTTCAACTTAAAAAGGTCATGCGTTGGTGTAGATCTAATGCAGGTAACCTTCAGCAAATCTCATTACTGCTTTGCCCTGTGCCTACATGTCTGACCTTTAGAATTTAAACTCCTTCTACTGTATTTGTCAGAGACAAAGCAACATGTAAGGGACAACAGAGAAAAAGGCAGGGCAAATACAGAAAAAAAAAAAAAAAATCACTGAGAACCAACATGTCATATACAGTACAGTATAATTCTAACCATCTCTCAAAGCGCCTACTCTTTCTCTACAGATTGAGAGACGTGATGCTTGAGTGTTAGCCTGAGAGCTTGGTGCTGTTTTCATCAGCTGCTTATTCTATCTCTTTGTACGGTCTGAGGAGATAATGACCAGAGTTTATGCACTGCCACTCATCCAAAAAGCACACATCAGAAAGGGTTTTTCAGTACATGCTTGTATGTGTATCTGCTGGTGTGCTGGTATAAATCCTGTGTCCCTAATTGTGAGTCACAGCATGACCTTCTTTCTGAGGATTCAACTGCTGCTGGTTGAAATATTTTGGGACTTTTGTTAATGCTTATGAGTAAGCGAGATGGGGAGCTAAAGTGTGAATTCAAGTTTGTGATTCCTAGATCAATGTAATAATGACTGACAGCAGGATTCTCTAGAAATAAACACAGCTTTTCAGAGGACCATGCACTCAATTTTACATATACGATACATGCGAAGCCCATTCACCCCCATTGAAGGTGGCAGTGTAGCATCTTGAGCTCTTTAAACTTAATGGGCAAGGCTCCTTCTGCGACAATGACACGATGACCTGCAGTACATCCCCATTAATAATTAATAACACAGGAGCAGGATGCTTTTCTTGGCCCACGCAACAAGACTCTTGTTACTGCCATAGTCTGAAGTATGCTGAGAGAGCTCGCCAGCTCATAGGTTTGCAAGGTGCCTTCGCTGTCAGCATTACAAAGTATCTGGCTCGGCACTACATGGAGTGCATAGCCACATTTTTCTTTCAGGTTTTCTTCACTTTTCCCCCTGCTGGGCGAGGATGAAAAGCATTCAGCTGACAGCCCTGGACCTGAAAGAACTCTTGATGTTTCTTTAGGTTTAAAGGACAGATTCGAGGTTAGGCAGCACTTCTCACTTTCCCTCTTTTAAGCCCATTGCTTGGGTCAGAGTAGCCTCCAGGTAATGTGATGAAGTCATATGCTGCTCACTGAAAGGTAAAATGCTGGAACATCCTGTGACTGGCCCTGACCAGTTTCCCAGCTGGACCAGCTCCAACAACTTCTAACTAAGCATCCAGATCAGTTTGTGCACTGTTAATTAATCTTCTTGCCAAGGATTAGATGGATATCCAGCTGGAGTCTCCAACTAGTTGGATTGATTGCCATCCCCATCTTAATGCGTTACATTAAAGCACATCTGTATATGGACAATGTTTTGCACATCCTTGCGAAGTGTTTTCATTTTAAAAACATATACCAAATATATCAAACCATATACCAAAAATGAACTGAGAGGTTCCAGACTAATACACATTTGCGAATTAGTCTGGCGATGCCAGTCTAGGTCCCCAGAGGATGAATCCTAAACTTTTGTGATCCCCATCACGTTTCCTCTAGCTCTACAATGAAGTTGTAGAGCTAGAGGAGCTAGTGGTGCCATTCAACAAGCACCACCATCAGGTCAACATTTCAATGTGTCTTATACCTTCCTTCTAACAATCCCATCAACCTCAGATGTATTTTGTGTGTAGTGTTAATTAGCAAAGGTTAGCATGCTAAACGAAGATGGTGACCATGGTGAACATTATACCTGATAAATGATCTGTTCTTCTGTAAGTACCAAGAATCAGCTGTTGGGAGGAAGCTCTGTGTTTATGCTCAGGAGGAACCACATCCTTATGCAGTACTTCCATTTCCTCTTGAAAGGCCTAACTACAGGAACTTCATCACGCACCATGTGATGTAATCTGTTCCCGCTGTTAGAGCACAGTCGCCTGTCACGACAGCACTCTGCATGTGATTGGAACACCGGGGCTTGAATTAAAAACAGCTGGTCCAGAATGGTGGTGCCATTCAACAGATTCCTGCTCGTCTCACTCGCCTCCCTTCTAAGAGCGGCAGGCGCATTTCTTTTTTGCGCAAGCACCAGTGGTCTGTGATATTGATTCTGCTTCAAAACATACAAGGTCACGCTCATCTTCCTTTCAAGAGTGACAGCTGCAGTAGGGAGGGAAAATGGTGGCCTTCAAAAGTGTGACCATCTGACTTTTTATATATCTAGTCTTCAAACGGCAGTGTTGGTAACACATTTGTGACAAGGAGAGCGGCGACACCTTTCTTCGACTCTCTTTTGCACAAACTGTTTTCAACAAGAGTGGTCGGGAGGAAAGTCCCACCCCGGAGGAATTGAATGTAATGGGTTTTGTTGTGAATGGTCTGAGGGTAAAGCAAGGTTGCATGAGGTTGTTATGGTACTTTGTCTGTTGATTCAAATTCATTTTTATAAATCCTTTGTGGTGTCACAAAATGTGAGGATTCTCCATCTTCTTAATTGTTAGAACTAAAATGGCACTCTTTCATGTAAGGAGTAGCCCTGAAACCTGACCCCATAGATGTGTCACGTATGATCCTGCAAATGAAAGGACATGATGGTTATTGGCTTTCAAATAAAATGCTAATTGGAAATCTGTTCCAGTCAGTTCAACCCAGAAGAATAACTTGAGCTCATCTTTAATTCATGGGAGCGCTTACAGTGCTGTGCCACAGCAATCTTCTTCCTGCACCCAGAAGGGTCAACATTTCTTTGAGGAATCAGCTGGACACAGGCCTTCCAGTGAATGTCTTGACAGTTCTCCTCATCCTTCTCTCCTTCCTTCTTCTCCCACAGAAGTATCCACTCATCATGAGTGTGAGGAGATTTAATGATATCTTATATCACTGCAGCCCAGGCAAGAGATTAGGAAGCTGCAAGATTCTTCTGCTGTAGTAAGGATCTTCAGACAGATGTTCCTGGGAGGGGGGAATAAATGCAGTATTTTAGTTTAACACAGAAAATACTAATGCGATATGTTTTACTTTAAAGATGGAAGCGTGTTGGGGTTTGAGGAGGAGTTCAGTTCTGGCTATTAGTGGGGTTTGAAAGGAAAATGTTGACTCACCTCCCTGTCTAGCTTTACCATCAGGCCATGGCGTCTTTCATTTGTTTAAATACGTATTTTCAGTTTAAGATCAAACATGAGTGCAGACTTGCTGAGGGCAGTATGGTTGATGGTGTTGACAGGATTTCCAACTCCAGCTACACTGCTGCTGTGAGCTTTAATTCAGAAACATGGTTCTGTGTTATTTATGTTACTTGTGGCTTGAAAAGCTGAAAATTAGAACTGGTACAGCCAATTCTCAGCACTGGAGAACAGCAAAGGATTATCATGACTAGTTTTAGTGTGATTTATGTGTAGCTAAAATCTGCAATCACTTGAGGCCTGGCTCAGGAGGTAAAATGGTCGTCTAGTAATTGGAAGATTCCTGGTTCGATCCCAGCTCCTCAAGATAAAGTGTCGAAGTGTCCTTGAGCAAGACGCTGAAAATGCTGTTGAGCAGTTGGCACCTTGCATTGCAGCCTCTGCCATTAGTGTGTGAATGGGTGAATGTTGGCATGAGTTATAAAGCACTTTGAGTGGTCAGTAGACTAGAAAAGCGCCATAAAAATGCATTCCATTTACCATAACACTGTAATAGATGGGATAGTAAAATTCAGGGATTTGTATTCACTGCAGACATTGTTACTGAATTGAATCTTGTGTAAATCATCCATGGGAGATTACAGAAATGACAAAATTAAACTTTAGTTCTCAAAATACAGTTTGCTAAGAAATAGGATTATCATGGAACTACTGTATTTAGCAATTTGTTTTTTCGAGTCATTTTTTCCCATTTTGCTGTGGAATTGCTGTTCCCCATCAGTAATGAAACATTTAATTGATTTGGAATCTGCAATGCAATAACTTGAATGCAGTTTCAGCTTTCAAGTTTTTCATATAAAGCACGTAATCGAATGTAAAATTTATTTTTTATACTTTACAAGGTGCAACTCACATTATCCTGTGGTAAGGTAAGGTGCAAATGTAGTGATTACATGTGATGTCAGTTAACATGCCCTGTGGAAAATCTAGAAAATCTAGTGACACTATTAAACATTGATAGAAGTACAAAAGGAGAGAGAAGATGACAAATGAGTCTGAAAACAAGCAACACTGGTATTTACTTGCCAGATGAGCATCTCTTCAGTTGCTTCTTCAAATATTTTTTCCTCAGTCAAGGATTATTACTTAGATAATTATATTCAGACACTTTCTTTGGTACGCTTGTGTTGAAATGGGAAAGAAACACAATGCCAGCCTAGTATGCTGTCCTCTTCTCTGTCTATGTTTTGTCTCTCAGTGGATACACCTGTGACTCTAAAAAGTAGACTGTAGCGAGAATTGTCATGGTTAAAGGATCGACTTGGGATTCACATGAATTCATCAAACAGCTAAATGACTTTGGCATATTTCATCTCTCTGAGTCTCATAATTCCTGCATCATTAAAATTGTATTAATAATGAAGTAATCAATGTTTTATGATCCCTTTGCATATTCTGAAATGTATTAATTTCCTGTTTGATCAAAATTGGGTCTGTTCACTGACATTTACCTTCAGATTTCAAAATGTCAGACACTTCTGCTACATCAGCCCGACACCGTTCCCTTTGGAGCCTTTACTTTAAATTAGAGTTAAAGAGGTTACAGCTCGTTACTAAATGTGTTATTTTGGCGGCCTAGAAAACCCTCACATTGAGTTGGAAATAAAGCACAAGAATAATTACAGATGAATTACCACATGATTACATTTTAACCACAGCTTCATGACTGCCCTCTGTGTTCCCTCACTTGCTTCACCTCAGCACCCTCGTCTGGCCTTGCTCAGTGTCAGCTCTCTGTGTTGCTGTTTCTCTGTTATATCCTCTGACTGAACTATTTCAGAGTTCATTTTATTACACAGAAGAAAGCTTATATACCCAACAGAGGAGACTCTAATGAATCCATCTGTCATATAGTTGAAAAAGTGAACAGTGCTTCGACTGCTCAAGTGTATATCAAATACTTATTTGATTCACAGCCACTTTTTTGCGACAGATGTTCCTACATGGCTCACTTCATCCTCTCTTTGACTTAACGTGAATGTTGCTTACTCCTTTCTGAACTGACTGCCATGAATACCACACCCAAGGCAACGATGCTGTTTTACACATCATTATGAAGGCCATTTGTATTTTTTTGACTCACCATACACTGTGGTACACTGTTTCTTAGTGCGCAGGCATGAGCCCGGTGGTTGAGCAGTCTTGAAGGTTATACACAGAACATCTGACTAATGGCCCAGCTCTCTGTACATGCTCATGCTAATCACTTCTCTGATTGATTGTGCTGCTCCGAAGCACTAATAGCATCATTAGCTGGAACTGTTGTGGCAGTCTCGGCTCTGAGCTTTCTATTTCCTCACCGAGATTTTTCTTCATCCTTTCTTTTATTATTTAGAAAGTAGATCGGGACAAGTTAATTTTAAATGTAATTGCCTTTGATTCTCGGTAAAGACAAAGCAAGACATAAATCATAGAACAGTAAAGGTTTCTCATTAGCCCCACTGTTCCCACAACCATGCATATCGGTCCAGCTAGAGCTGCTGTTACCTTGGGAACCTTGGGACAATCGCTTTGATATAAGAAATTACAACAGGAAGATGCTAAGCAAAACTGCAGGAGGACCCGCATGTATCGGTAAAGAGATAGTGACACATTAGCACCTGGATGCTGATTGTATTCAACCAGAAAGAAAGGCATGTTTAGAGAAAAAACTACAAATATGATACATTAATTAAGCTACACATTTGTGTTTCTATTTACAGAACAAAACCCTCTACACCCATGTAGTGTCCTCTTACTCCGTAAAGTGTTGAATTGGCACAAAATGGCCTCCCTGAAAGTCCTCCGATGCGGCGGGAGCTGACTCTTCACGGTGTAGTCCACAGTGGACTAATGTCTCACATGAGCAGTCAGCCGTCTGAGCCGACAGGATTGACATGCTGCCCCCTGCCAACTGTTAAACTTGTACAACAAGAATTTAGCTGATAAGTACCGAGTCACAGTCTTACACGCACAAGAAGCTTTGAACATGGTGGGAGTTCTGAGGCTTGTTAAAGCTGACATGCTGCAGTCCAGTAAGTCCATGGATCCAGTTAGTTGCACATAAAGGAAATAAGCAATGAAGAAAAAGTTTACAACTTAATTTGTGGTTTCTCATACCTGGCTCCACAATTGTACTTGGTGCAAGTGGATATTATTTATTTGACTGTAAAAAAGGATTGGAATCTTTCAGGGGAGTCACATGGAACCCATTTTAAAATGTTGAAGTTTCAGTGTGTAACACTTGAGCATCATTTGATTGTTTCAAAGGTAACTTCGAGACCTTAACAAAGAAGAAAGATGCTATAAACAAACGAGTTTGTCACACAGAAGCTCTACCAGCCTCTACACTACACTTAAACCTACACCAAGTTATTGTGATGGCTGGCTAGCAGACAGAAACATAATAAAGAACACAACATCACAGTAGAAGACTGCTGCATGAAAGTTTATTTAAATGAGGACTGCAACTAGTGATCATTAGTTCATTCATCTGAATGTTATTTCCCTTCTGTGGATCAATAAAGAATTATCTTATTCTCTCAATTAATCTTGGGGAAAAAACGTCCAAAAATTGCTTTTTTTTGTCCAGCCAAAAGCCCAAGTTGGCCCAATTATATTCATAAGACAAAGATGTGATTTTTTTTCTATTTCATTACATTTTCAACAACAAAAATCCTTTGTAAAGATGCCTTTTTGGTAAATAATTAAACATTAAAATCAACATTGTTTTCTGTTTTTGAGGCAAACAGAAAGCTAAAAGGACATTGATTTTGCACAAATGTAGCAATTAAACCAGTTTAATTGCACATTACCAAGCAGATATTACACTTACATAACCATCCCCTCATTCTTATGATTAATTCAAAAGATGTACACCTTGCTGTACTTCATTTCACACATCATTGCCTCTGTCTAACTGCTTATGTATTGACATAAAGCTACCATATTAAAATACGGTTTGACAATATTATATTTAGTGTTAAAGTTCATGAGGTGTTGCTCTGAAGTGTCTCTGTCTCGCGTATAAAATGTAGATTGTATGGCACTGGTTTTCAAAGGTTGGTCTGCTGACTGAATCGTGACCAGGGTTTGCAAAGTGAGCGGATGGCGGATGGCCGAGGGGAGCTGTAAAGGGCAGGAGTGTGTGTGCAGAGTGCGGCTGGGATGCTGCCAAACTGTCAGAGAGTGTTTAGGTAGTGTCAGCTGGGGGGAGATTATTAGTTTAACCAGAGCTGATGTTATAATCATAGGGAAGGGAATCCAGCTGGATAAACAACTTAGCAATTTTTTGGTTATCGTAACAAAGACATGCGTATTTAAGCATGCATTGAGGGATTCATTCAGCCCTGCAAGTACCCACCAGACCTTCATTCACACAGCATGTTCAGTTTTATGCACATCCACGTTTTTTTGTGATCAGTTGCGCTTCAAACTTTAAAAGGCCTCCTGCTCTGTTTATATGTGAGCCAGTTGTGAGGCCTGACCCAAAGCAGCTGCTCCATATTGTCTTTAAATCAAAGACTGTGGCAAAAAAAGTGGAGCAGCATGAACATATGCTTACCATAAAGAAACAATCAAAAGCATGAGAAAACAATAAGAGTTTTATTTTACCTGATCCTACATCATATGTTTCTATTCAAGTTTAGTATAAAGTACAATATACTTCTTCTGCTCGTTTTACCCTCATTAATAAAAAAAATGTTGAAAATGAAAAATATCTAGAGGTGTGGAGTTAGGAGGAAGTACACTTAGCAGACCTGTAGCCTGCTCCTCATCTCTGCTCGAGGATACATTAGCCACAATTAGCTTAACACACATCTCTGACCGAACTGTTGGCAGTTGAGTTACATTGTGGGTAGCGTAAGCACTGTGTTTTGATAAAGAAGAAGAATGCATGGAATAAAAAAGATATTTCTGGTTAGATATCTCTAGTTCTGCTGCATCCATTTTAATTATGGATAAGAGTCCAACTATTATTTTTGTAACATATTTGATTTATTTATATGCATTCTTTATATTTTTAAAATCCAAAAAGAGCAAAAGAAAAAAAATCTGAATTTAATTCAGATACATTTCCTTAGAAAATGCTAAATGTTTAAAAACCCAAGTAAAAAAGAAAAACATATAACATACAATATGGTAAGGACGGTTACTGTTTGGTAAATGTTGGAGTAATTGAAACAAACAGAAATGACGATGTGGCAGCTGAAGTATGACATGACTGTTCTCAACATCAGTGAGCCAACTTTTATGATGCTTTGCTGTTTTTCTGCAGGTTATCACATATTAATTAAAAACATGTCAATATCAGATTTAACAGTTTGTTGTGCAGTATCAGCAGCTGCAGCTTTGTGTGGCCTCCAGGCACCTTTAAGCCAGCAGGGCTGGAGTCAATTCACTTTTACCTCAGTCGATTAAGCTGAAAATCAATTGAATCTAGTATTTATTACTTGCAATGAACTTTGATGAGAATTGTCGAGGAAAAAGACGATGGTTTTGTGCTTGTGCTTCCATATGTTCAAGTTCTTACTTACATCCCTATTGACCCGAATGCCCCATAGACATCATTAAAGCTTGTTGTAATTTAATGTGATTTAATCTAGGCATTAACTTGACCCTTACCCTACAAGTGGAGCTGTATAAAAGTCAGCTAGTACAGACCGAAGAAATCTCCATTCATCAGCTTTTACTTACATTAGTCTTGAAATGAATGTGCTCTTCTCAACTACGTACACCGATCCTGTGGTTTATTCTTACCCCTGTGAAAGATTGTTCCCTTCCTGCCTGAGGCTAAATTACAGCTCAGCAGAGCATCCCCAAGGTTAAATGTTCAGGTTTATCTTTGAGTCATGTCACCTACTGCTTCGACAGTACTGAGACCACTGCAGGTAGAATGCACTCCGCTATGTTTCTTTTTGTTCTCTGTGAGTATTTAAAACTTTACAATCAAACCGAGTGCACAGGCGAGTACAAAGGGCCGCTTCTGTAATATCAGATCTGCAATAAAACTTATTTTCTGTGAATTTGTCAGGTTTTATCACTTTTAAAGCTGCAGTGGCATACTCCACAGATCAGTGGCTCCAAGCAGTGAGAGCGGTGACTGAGGAATGTGAATTCCCTGACAGTCAGAACAGTTCACTGACTGTTTTTATGGAAACAATTTTAAATTTGCTTTATATTAAAGGATACCAAAGGCAAAATATTTATTCATCTAAATCTTTACAAAAAAGAATATAACTTAAAATAGTACAGTTTTCTCTGAATGGAATCCTTAATACAGTTTTGTGCTTATTCTATTTTTATATATTTTTTATTTATAACTTACTTTAGGTGAAGAACTTCATTTGGGAAAATAAGACAATTTCAGAATTGGATGCTCATCTCCATTGCATCTTTATTTTATACTTTTGCAGCTTGTTTTTAGCCCAAAAATGCCGCTGTTCAGTTGTGCTGCTTCAGCCTTTACATTAATCTGACCGCATTCAGTTCAGACTTTTTTCAGCTATTTTGAAAGTGAGATTGTGGTAATTTTATATGGTCCGCCTCACCTGTTAACTGTCAATTGGTGTAAAGGTAAATCGTTAGGACAAACAATGCTGATCAGCACTGCAGCATTCTGTGTCTGTGTCTACTGAGTATACTGTATATACGCTCTGATAAACCCACCCATAGGTAAAATGTTAATGATTGCAGTAGAGCCAGAGTTGAGCACCACAGTGCAACATGTTATCATCAGTGACAGCGACACAAAGATGATAGACAGGCCCCAGCAAAACCTCCACTGTCTCAACACAAAGAAAGCTATTTGTAGATTATTCTATGAACCCTAACAACAACTATTACATGTAACGGTGATTAAATGAGCAGCTTCCACTAGGCCGTCAATGTTTTGACTTTTGTCAGTGGCTACCTAGGGACTTATCATTTCTATTCATTTAAAAACCAATGAATTGAGGACAAAGGCGGGAGGTGAAGCCCCCCCCCCCACCCCCGCTGACAAGTGTTACTGCAGTCAGAATAGAAAACTCATAAAGCAGGGAAAAACATCCATTGCTTTGCCTGCCATCACTGTCATTTTAAATCAGGGTGGGGTTTTGATGAATGGCAGCTTGCCACAAGATGGCGGACACTGTTTTTATTCACCTCCCTCATCTTTCATCTACAGTACTTTCAAGTGTCACGGCCTCACCTGTGCATTGCACAGACAAGGCCAGCATCAAGTTTGTATCCTTATGAATCACATCCAACTGCTGCCTCCCTCATGCCGGACTCGAGTTTTGCAGGACCACTGTCGTGCTATTAAACACTCTGGGCCTCATTAACATGACCCTATCAATGCTAAATTGTGGTATATATTTACAGGGTGCTCTCTCACAAATACTTTACCGCTATGTACCCTTTGATCTGAGACAATGTTGTTGATGGAAGCGTACAGGAATATTTTATAGGAAATGCATGCGTCGCAGCCATAGAGTGCTGTGTAATTGTATCTGACGCTTGGGTTGGCTGTATCCCTAATTAATCAGTGATTTCCCGTACGTTTTAGAATTGCAAATTGAATATGTTGAGCCTTTGAGCTGTTCTTTACAGTGACTGCATAGCTGGACTGAGAAAACCTCTTTATGGCTCCAAGCTAATTATACAGCCAGTGGATCCAGGCCCTGGAAAGCTGCCTCTAACTCTATTGTGTGTTTGTGTGTGTGTGTGTGTGTCTGTGTGTGTTTGTGTGTGTGTGTGTGTCTGTGTGTGCCTATGTAGCATACAGTAGATGTGAGAGGAAATAAGTGTACGTGCATGCATTTGACATTCCAATGCTGTGCCATTTGTATTTTGACCGTTTATGCAATATACATGGATGTGTTTCACTTTTTCAACATTTTCATAGTCCTGGTTCTGCTGTTTGGAAATTATGTTTTTAATTGTGGGTACATATAATTTGCATCAGCGTGTGCCCATGTCTTTTCTAGTTTCTACATTTATTTATTTTGACAGTGCGAAAAGTTTCTTCAGCCTCATATGTGCTTTATAGCTACCGAGTTAAAAATGTATTTTTATCACATATTCAAAGATGTGATCACAGACAGGTGTCAAGCTGTTTTGCCAAACATGCAGCCAAACAATGAAGAGCAGCGTGGGTTCAAATTGAAATAATATCAAGCCTGTACACTTTGTTAATCTTGCAGCAAATTAGATCTGTTTCATTCTGTGTTGTTGCAAAACAGTTTTATAATAATTTGGTTAGCCTCTGTGACTCATGACATACAACTGCAAAAGACAAAAATCCAATGTTGTGATAATGATTCAAAGCTGCTTCACATTGCAGGCTGAGACAAAATGTAAAGGAGGTGCTGTATTCTGGGTTTGGATTAAAAACATTTGTTTTACTCAACCTCTTTCTGCAGAGAAACTGAGAGAAGCTTTGGGGAGATCAATTAAGAAATTTAAAAAATAAAAATGAAATGAAAAAAAAAACTCTCATCACACAGGGAGTAAATGTTCTCCTCTGTAATTGGCAGAAAAGCACTGATGAATGCTAATGAGAAAGAGCTTAAATTTAATGAAACCATGCATTGTAGCATTGAGTGAACAAGAGTACTTATACTGAGTTGGCTCAGAAGCTTTCTGTTTGATTGTATTGATGAAGCCTATTTTACTTGACGGTGTTGGACATGGCTGATATGATATCGGCAGACCCAGTATGAACTGAAGCTTCACCATTAAAGCAGTGAAAAATCGGTTTGAATGAGCAGTAATGTAAAAGGATATCGCCCTTACACAGGCTACTTGTTCATGTGTGGGTGGTTGATGTGGTTGTCCAGAGCAACTAAGGATGCGCTGAAAATTTAAATACTTCTTTCATTCAAGTTTTATGGAAGATAAATATGAGCAGTTGTAGTCAACATGCTGGTGCCAGTTATTTTTCTTTGCCTGCTTTCCTTTCTGTAATCTTTCTGGGTTTTTTTGTTTGGTTTAAGGGTACTGTCATTTATTCGTTGGCTTTGGGTGTTTTTTCTCTCTTTCTCTTGAAGATATAACTGAGACTTAACAGAAAGTAATTTTGGAAAATAAGAACAATGACAAAATGTTTTACAAATTGGTCAACAAATAAAATCTAGCCTCGTGATAAAGGAGAACGACACCTGCAACCATGGTAACTGCATACATCAAATATGGCAACAAGCCTCGACATTTTCTTTACAACCCAAGTTAGTCAAATTTGACTAAAACTAAAACATTTTTTTTTATCAAAGACCTAAAATTATATCAAAGGGACAAACTCAACATACTTGCTTATGAAAACTAAATTTCGTCAACTGAGAAGCCTTGATGGAGGATAAATTATCATAATGTCCCTAAAACCCCGCTTTTACTCACACACAGCGCACCACCAAACTAACTTCAAATCTCCATCATGGTGATGAAAGGCGAGAAAAAACATTTTGACTGGGTTGCAGAAAGTGCAGCGGAGAGAGCCCGTGTCCGGCTGTTCTCTGCTGCACACAAACCCCCCCCGCATTCACGCGTCTCTCGCTGCTCTGTAGCCGTAGACAAACAGGGGGGGGGGGGGACAGGCGCTCTTATCAGTGACGGGCTGCGTGGACAGAGCTGTGGCGCAGGAGGAGGAGGAGGAGGGGGAGGAGAGGTGCGAAGCAGAGGAGCAAAACGCGAGAGAGACCGCGAGAGAGGGGGGAGGAGGAGGAAGAGGAGGAGGAGGAGGAGGGGGAGGATCACTGAGGGGAGAGAGAAGTCATTCGGAGCGGAGAGAGACGGAGCAAGCTGGGTGAAGCTGACAAGGACGCGGGGAAGCGCACGCAAAAAGCTCTCCGCGACGGCGGGAGAGGAGTGAGTGCGCGCACAAAGTGGAGAGGAAGAAGAGGAGGAGGAGGAGGAGGAGGAGGAGGAGAGGGAGCCTGACAGCGGGTCGAGCTTACGGGGCTTGACTGACACAGGAGCGAAGAGGAGGAGGAGGAGGAGGAGGAGGAGCATGAGGGCAAGTTGACGGATTTGATTTGGGGAGAGTATTTTTAGAAGGAGGAGCGGAGGCACCAGAGGAATATTGAGATGAGAGACGCTGCCTCGGAGCGGAGGGAGCAACGGGAGACGGAGACGCTGAGATCCGAGTGTGACAGAACAGGTCATCCGCGGTCTGAGAGCCTCCCTTTTTATTCTTCCACGTGAAAGTGAAGCAGGTCCTCCGCGACCAGATGAAGCTGCCCCGCTGGACTGAGTAACACCGGTCCCAAGACAAGTGTGTGTGTGTGTGTGTGTGTGTGTGTGTGTTAGTGGGGGGGGGGGGAGGCAAGCAAGCAACAGACCGGTGACATCAGGAGGGGAGTCCGGGCGTCAAAAGTGAGACCGCGAAGTGGGACAGAAAACAAATGAGCGTGGCAGACTTTTGTGAATTCAATTAAAGCTCGTACTTAATAGTGACAAGGAACTGATTGCCGCCTCTGGCTGCCCGAGCGGCTCTGCACACACACACACACACACACACACACACACACACACACGCACACACGCTACTCAGAAGAAGAGAAACCACAGCGCTGGAACAAGTCAAGCTCTCCTCTAACAGACTGCATCACACCGGCCAATTCCCTTCGCTGTCGTCTCATTATTTTAATTACCTTCCTTTCTTCCATTTGCTTTTTTGTCCTCTCTGCTCAGCCCTTGGTGTTTTGTATTCCATCCTCCTCTCTCCCTCCCTCTCTCTCTCTCTCTCTCTCTCTCTCTCTGTTGCCCTCCCTCTTCCTCTTGCGTTCTTTCTCTCTGTCTCATCCTCTCTTGTTCACTGTCACACTAACTGCGGTGGATGCTGGAGTCACTCATGTAGAAGCCACCTTGCTTGGAGCACATTTGGCTTGCTGATTTAATTTTTTTTTAGTTTTTCATTCCCTGCTGACTTGGATGATTGGAGCACTCTCATATGGAGAGGCCAGGAGAGATGACCAACAAGTAGCTGCTGCTGAGTTCATCAAAGCTCCTGCACCACTAAGAGAAGACGACTACAAAACACAGAGATTTCCTTGAGGGTACTTCTGCTCGTGCATACGGTATATTTACAGTAAAGACTGCATGGGTCATTAGTATTCATAAAGCCAAACACATATCCTGGTGTGGATTACAGTAGTGGATTTATCCTGGAGCTACATGTGGGTCCCAGCCCCTGAGGCCTGGCTGGGAAATGAAGCCTTTCCCGCGGCTATAGGAGCGCTGTGGGCAGCTATGGCCCTGGAGGGGCGCTGTCTCCGGCGGGGATCCCCAGCCATGATCAGAAAGTGTCGTCAGCGGCGTCCTACAAAGCCAACTCTGGCTCGGGTCACTTCCACTCTGCTGTCAAGGACACGCCTGCACGGCCTGAGGCATGTTTGCATCCCCGGTGGCTCTGTGGGCCGCAGGGCCTTCTGGCTGCTGGCCCTCTGCACCTCCCTGGGGCTGCTTTTATCCTGGTCCTCTAACCGGCTACTCCACTGGCTTTCCTTCCCCACGTACACACGGGTCCACACAGAGTGGGCCAAAGAACTTGCCTTCCCGGCAGTCACTATCTGCAACAACAACCCGATCCGCCTCTACAAGCTCACCAAGAGCGACCTGTATTTCGCTGGCCACTGGCTGGGCCTGCTGCTGGCTAACCGGACAGTGAGGCCCATGGTTCTGGACTTGCTTCAGGAGGACCGTCAGGCCTGGTTCAGCAAGCTGTCGGACTTCCGGCTCTTTCTGCCACCCAGAAACTTTGAGGGAACCAATCTGGAGTTTATGGATAGACTGAGCCACCAACTGGATGACATGCTCCTCTCATGCAAATACAGGGGAGAGCCATGTGGTGCTCACAACTTCTCTTCTGTAAGTCCAACTTCTTCTGTTGTGTTTTCTGGCAGCCTGTCATTCAACTATTATCTCCTTACATGTTGTCTTTACTTTAAATCCCAATGTGAACATCAGCTGCAGTGTAAAAGTTGCAAATGCATTACATCATGCTGAAACAACATCTTGCTTCATTTCATTATCGTTAAGGCAGTATTCTCTTGTGACATACCTGCTTTAATGGCTAAGTTATAAGCTTGTGAAAACGATCGTAAAAAGACAGTATACAAGCTGTCGTAACTTCCTGTTATAGCTGACTGTCGAGGCTTTCTTGGTCATCACAAAAAAAGATCAGCAAATGTGTTACTGCACAGGGCAATTATTCAATCACCACCAGAGGTGTTGTTAAATGAGTGTTTGCAGAATAAAGATAACAAATACATTAAGCTTTTGTACAGTAAAAAAGAATAAATGGAAAATGGCATGAACAGCAGCCATGGTCATGTAATATCATGGAGGAAATGGATTACGTATGAGCTTGTGGCTAAGCATAACTACAACCCTCCATATAAAAAAGTTTATTTTACAGTACTGTACAGAGGAGTTTACTGCCTCTGTTTCTGATCACTCTCATATCTGTCTTTTTTCTGTGTGGGTGGTTGTGAGTCTGGGGATTTGTGGGCCTGCTCTTCCTTGTGCACTCCCTTGGCTCCCCTGAACCATGGCAGATGTTTTCTCTGCGGTAAAACTGTCTTTGACACTTTTTCTTTTTGTCATTTAATTTGTGTTCTTTCTCATATTCGTACTGTAATTTTAGGTGAAATGAGAAAGGGCAGATAAATACTTGTGTGCAAGGGTTGTGCATGTTGTTTCGCTTGTTTATTCTGTGTGTTTTGCTGCTATGGAGTTTGTTGCCCTCTCTCTTCACTCTTTACATTTAGAATTGTTAACGTTCAGCAAACCCTATTTTTTATAGCCACATTTGCAGTCCACCTTTTTACAATTAATTTGGATGCTAACCCATGCACAAGAGATTATGACAAAACTAGACATGCATACATTGGGTGTGATCTGGAAAACAATTGGCTGTGTATGCAGTCAAGTACTAAAATTCCACAGTTTTTTACCCATCAAAGTCTGTTTACACAGCTGCATATGTGGAAAAAGACAGTTTTGGCCCCAGAGTGAGGTGGGCAAAGTCTGATAAATCCCCTGAGGTGATGTCACTTGAGTCAGATTTGGTTGAGGCTGAAAACTACAAGTCTGGGGGTCAAAAATGTGGGGGTTTCGAGTTAAAAAGAAGTGAACTTATTAGACTTCTGCAGCCCAGCTATTCTCTGCTTGAGACTAGTGGATCAAGACTACATTAGCTGCTACTAGTATAACACAGCCAAATCTCGATGAACAGTTTGTTTGGGCGTGCTGTAAATAGATACACAAGTTGTTCTTGCACTTGTGATAGAACAGCTGCCTAAGACCAGTTTGCTGCTCCTAGTGGTCAATACACATGTAACTTTCAGAAAGTCCTTGTTATTAGTGACACCAGTGGCTGTTAAGTGAACTGCAGTCAGCCTGTTAATCAGGCTCACGCATGTGTAGGCACAAGTCCGTAGTCACATTCCCGTTTTGGCCTTACAGGCTTCGTTATAAAACCTTACTTTTTGTGCTAACATATGTTGTGTTACACTTGTTGTGGTGGGTGGCGGTGTAGGTACCAGATGTGCTTGGCTTGCCACGGGCCTGAGAAAGAGGTCTACATTTTGTAAAATGTAATGCCAAACTTTGCATATAATAATTTTATCTTTTTGTGTAGAGAATGTAAGTTCACTATGCATATATCATGTTGTAATAAGTTGGAGAGCTGGGGAATGAAATCAAGTCCACAGATGGCACTCTGGTTGTCTGGCAGAGGAGCAGACTTGTTATAATGTGATATATATATATATATATATATATATATATATATATATATATATACATAATGACCTTACACTTTATGATGAATATGAATAATTATATGTAAAGCTCTGCATTTACATTTTATTAGATGTAGGTCTCTTTCTCTACATGCAGGACCCCGAGCAGATCTGGCAGGCCGAGCACGCCTACACCAGTGGTTTGTTGACGTTAGCAGACTCCATTTCGAAGCTACTAGTGTTGTACAATGCCAGTGTTGCCAACTTAGAGACTTTTCAGACCTTTCAGCCTTTTTATTTCTAAAAAGCAACTAGCAACCAGTTATGTAGCAAGAAAGATGATACAGAGCTACTTTGTGGCAAAACAACCAATCTTGATGTTAAGTGGTGGCCTGCTGCTGCCCTGTTAGCTGTTATCTACGGAGTTTATGTTACAATACGTTCACACATTGGTACTAAAAAACGATTAATACATAAAAAAAGTTACCTTTAGAGTAACTTAAAGTAACCACAGATGTCTGCAGATAAACCAGAACTAAAATCTAAAGTTAGGCAGTCTAAATTATTTACATCATGTCTTACAATGGCTTATAAATGACTTGCATAATGTTCCACACATGACCTAGAGTTGTTTCACAACTTTATAAGTAGTAAGGTACTTCATTTATATAACACCTTTCGAGAGCAGAGACGTTTCAAAGTGCTTCACAGAGGAAATAAAGCACCAACATAATAAAAAACTAAAAAAATAGTAAATAGAAAATAGAAAAAATGCACAAAAATCAAGTCTAGACAAATGGGTTGACTTGCTTTTTAAATGGACATGGATAGTCAAGTTCAAAGGTTGTGGCATTGAAAACAGCAGCTCAGTTCTTTACTAGTCTTTTACAAGCTCATGGTCAGTAGCTGTTGTTGTTCGTACATGATTTAATCAACCTGGATGATTTTTGTTCGCTCTGGTTCTGCTTTTTGTCCACTTTATTTAGTCTCTTTGCCCTCTGTCAGAAACAGGACAATGGTGCATCAGTCCACTGTCAGGCAAATAAAGTGCTTAATCTAAACTACACTCTCAAGCAAGTATCCATTAGCAATGTTTTGAAGGTACCACATTCATTTTATTGCAGAGAAACATTTTCCTTCTTTGTATAATATAGATGTCACATTCAATTCAATGTTGGAAAGGTTGTGAATGCTTGTTGGTGTGCCTGCTTGGATACCTCAATGTCAGCAGGTCAGTTTTTATGTCAAGGTCATGCATTCAAAGTTGTGGATCCACTATCACAATGAGTCCCACCATTATGAAGCTTGTAATGTGAGTGCAGTAAAACTTTGCCCAAGCTGAAGGACTTTCTGGCATTTAATATGTCAGAACATTGCGTAAGAATGGATCAAATTGCCAGTGATTGAGGAAAAATTGTCCTTTGGGAACACCTACTGTGCAAACTTTAAACAAGCAATCTGTACAATCACTCTGAAATATCAGTAAATCCAAAGGGGGTTAGACCATGAAGGACAAGGTTTCTGCAGCAGATCTGTTACAAACACAATAACACATTACAGTCTCCCCAATTCATTACCCCTTGAGACCACTAGTGATATGTATAAGAATATATAGGCTTTAAGTGTGTAGTAGTACAGTCTAAATATTAGTTTTTTACATGGACATGGTGTTGGATATGCCAGCTTTACTTTGCAGATCAGAGCCACATTGATGCCCCAGTCCTGCCTGCTTACACATCTTGTTCTACCTTATAGGGGGCAATGTAACGTTTACGGGCCCTCAGTGGTTTTGCTAATCTCATTAGCCTGCTGCTGCAAGTCAGCAAGGACTCCCTGAGGCCTATTCATTATCACTGCATTTAGAGCACTGTCACTCTAAGACCAAGAAGGATGCAACAACAAGATTAAACGGGGGATAGAGAACACAAACACATAGACTTGTGAGTAAATAAACAGGAGAGTCCTTTTGTTGCACTTGTACAAATTCTTATACCTGCATGCATGATTGTCTTGGAGAATAAGGGAGTAATACAGTTTTGATAGAGGTTGGGTATTACAGGCTTAAGAGAAGATGCTTTGATCTGCCAGGCAGCGGGTGGTTTGGGGGGTAAAGCAGGAGAAAGGTACAGCTAAAGGTTGGGAATGAGAGATGTTATAGAGAAAAAGCATCTGGTTGGGAATACAAATGTGTCCCATAATTCTGGCCAACCTCCCACAGGATTTTATGTGCTGATTCTACTGTATCACAGTGAATGGGAACTAGTAGAAGGCTGCCTAATCAATAAATCTATTAGCTTCGTGCTGTACTTTATGGTGATCTATTTTACTCCCACATCTCCAATACTGATATACTCTCAGACACCCCACAGCTAGTCCCAATATAACAGAAAGGGATAGCCGAGTGGGAGTAACATGCCAAAGGCCAGGCAAACCGTTCCCACCATCCACAATAAAATGTAAATGATACTTATCAAACCATAGCTAGATAAGCCTCTCTCTGTGGAACAGATGCACATCTCCACCTTTTCCAGGCTCCATCCAGGACTAGATAACTGCGCCTGCAATGACAAATTAAACAGTGCTCAGAGTTGGAAAGTAGCACCTAATCACACTCTAGGTAGTGGTATGAAAAAAGTGGACCTCTTTGCTTGGCCACTGTAATGTATCAGCTCTGTCTCAAGAAAAATCTCATAACTGCGGAGCCGCAGTGATGCTGTACTACACTCTTAAAATGTTTGGCTTGAGCAGGTTTGCTCATATATGTTTTTGAAATGTGAATTATATGGGTACAATACTGTCAGATTGAGTGAAATTAATGATTTTTTTTAAAAGCTGCTGTAATCATTTTTTTTTATACATTAACAATGGATCAAATGTGAAAGGAGTCCCTTGTAGTGATGAACCCACAGAGAATTATCACCTGACTCTGCAGTTCCCCACAGCTTTATGAAGCGTTTAAGTGTCTTTCAGCTCATTGTTGGTTAAATGCCCCGCAACTTTACTGTTTTGGTTCAGTCTCAACAATGACTAGGTGATGAACACTGTTGAGCATCAACAAGCGAAAGAGACAGACTCCCTCTGGAGCAAATATTGGACTTACAATCATCAGGAGGCCAGTAACACGACTCCAAAATAAACGCTACTATTGCTCTGTGTCTGCAGGATGTGTAAAAATGCAACTTGGCGTCCTTGTCATGTAAATTTAAAAGTTGATAGTGTTTCTCTGTTGTGTTTACAGCCTGTTTCTGCTGCCTGCAGGTTGCCAAAGAACCAGTTTATGCAGGTTTAACTATATTAACCTGGCAGCTACTAATAGTTTAACATTTAGTGGAAACATCCCTATTAAGCCCACCTACCATATAAGCCCATTTGCAACTTTTAGGTCAAATTCAATAGCGTCTTAATTACGCTTTTTATTGTAAGTCAATTAGATTTTTGATGTTGAGTTATTGAAGCACGTGTGTGACATGTGCCTGCTGATCCCAGAAGTTGCAAACAACTTGGTTTTGGTAACCTCAGAAGATACAGTTTTTTCTCATTTGTCTACTCCTGTTTTGTCAAGGACTCCTTGTTATCAAAATTTAAGTGATTAGTGTTTTGAATAAAACATATGTTAGAATATTGCTTGAATTAGAAATATTATTTATTTTGAAATCAAAATATGAATTTTAGTGCGCTAGCAAACAGACCACAGTTATATAAAAAATATTGGATTTGGTGGGCTTAAATAGGGACGTTTACCCCTAGTTGAAAAAAAATATAACAGATGCAAAGTATACTTCCATGTGGTACGTCCTGTCAGAAGAAGGGTAAGCACATATTTCCAATCAACATAAAGTTTAAGTGCAGTTGTTTGTTCTTCCTTTAGAGAAAATTTACCTGTTTAATACTGCCGCTGTAGCCGGCCAGGGAATGCTCAGCGTCCGTGGCAGCCATTTTGGTTATTTACGAAGATGCCTCAACGGCGCTCCTCTCTGTCAGTCGTCATATTAAAGCTGCTTCATATTAGATAAACAGTCGTGATTGGCTCAACACATACCAGTTCTGGTGGAGATCAGTCTGAATAGAAGAGGGGGCAGATGTATCTGCCAGTGCAAACTAAACATTAGCTCGCAGATTCGTCTGGTTCCCAGGCTAAGATAGCCCTGCTTTAAGACAGTGTAGCTTTGCATCAACAGTTATTGGTTAAACATTGCCACTGTTTATGGAATATGAAAAAGGAAGGTTGTTCAGTCAGCAGACATACACATTTTATTGGATTATTTTTAAACTACACCTTCTATTTTCATTCTGCAGCTCTAATTATTTGCAGTTTCACTGTCAGTGCTTTGGGAATACTGAAAAATCTGCACCACCTGTTGACTCTCCCCCTCTTACTTTCTACTTCAACCATATAAACGCAGTGAGGAGACTGACAGGTCAGGTTAATTTGCAGAGGGCCCCATGGAGCCATCCACAAAGCCTGGTCAATCACCACTGAACCTGGAGGGGCTTCTGATTGAGTTTTAAGCACATCCACGTATAATGCAATTCTCTTCTCCTCTCATTTGTCATTGACCTTTTCAGTAGAATTCTGTAAAGTAAGACCACGATAAGCTATTGATCTGGCTCGAAATAAACAATAGTGGGAGTCAGGTGGAAACTGCATCTCCAACTATGGCAATCTCATTAACACACGTGGCCCTGCGCTTACCATGCTCCGCACCCCCAATCCAATTTCACTCTTCAGAACAAATGGCTTGTGTGGTTTCATGAGCTCCAACTTGCAGCATATATTAAAAACCATAACAGTGCTGAATGGCCACTGCGCTGGTCATTGATATGCCACAGCCACTGGATGCAGCCAGCATCCAGTGGCTGTTTGACAGCAAACCATGGGCCATAGCGAACAGTCACCTTAATCTCCCCGTGTAATGCAAGCCTTGAATGCAGATGAAAAGATTATACATGGTTAGTATTCATAAGGTCACGTTGATGCATAAACCACAGGACTTGTTAAAGGTTAGTTTTTGAAATAGAAAGCTAATGGATGCTGTTCTCTTCCATGAATACCATTACCTGAAGCTCTATCCAATCTCCAACACACCTTATAAGGGACAGGCCTAATTTACAACAGATGAGCATTTCATGTGTCATATTGTAGAGAAAACATTTGTGCATTGTTGAGCGCTAATGTAAGACAAAAGTGATGACAGTAACTAGACGCCGTCAATACAGTATTTGAAAAACAGTCTCACCATTCTCTGTTTTCCCTCACGACTCATCTCCCTTACACCCGAACACATTCTGTACTAAAGATATGCATACTACTACGCCCACGATTCAAATCTGTGATCACTCTCAGGACCTTTGGGCAACAAACACCCACTTACAGTATTGTCTCTGTATTCTGTGTTGGTGAGTGGGGGCTAGTATGTACAGTACATGGTAATGGTCGCAATATAAGAAAAAACCTTTAGTACAATGTAATACAACAAACACGACAACAATAAAACTGTCTCAAAAGTTGCATCAACAACTCTCTGACATAAGTTAACAAAAACTAAACATTTAAGCTTTACAAATGTAAGATTTGTTTAAAAATGAAGACCAGTTGTGTAACAGTAGAGATGCTCTGCTGTGGGCATGCTGTGGCAAACATCTTGCGCCATGTCCGTGACCCATGTATTTCATCGGTGATACTGGTGTTGGGCCAGCTCCTGTCAGTACAGCAAAAGGTTTAATGATTATCTCTGTGTGTGCAAGGTCAGACTTGAAACTGCTATACATGTGCAAAAAAATGTGAAAGGTGAGAGACAAATGTACAATACTGCATAAAAGTTTGGGGTCACCCAGAAAATGTCATGTTTTCCATTCCATTCCACTTTTATTCATCAAATGAGTTGTATAATAAATAGAAAACATATCCAAAACATTAACTTGGTTAAAAATAATGATTTTTACTTGAAATACTTTGCTTTCGGCAAAGAATCTTCCTTTTCATGGCCTTGCAGACCTTGGCATAGTAATCTGACGAAATATCCCCTCCGCAACGTCTCACTGAGGTTGAGATCTGGTGACTGTGCTGGCCACTCTATTAAAGACAGAATACCAGCTGACTGTTTCTTCCCTAAATAGTTCCTGTTTAGTTTGGAGCTGTGCTTTGGGTCGTTGTCTGAGCCTTCCTTATTCAAGATCCCTTTTACCCTGTTCAAATCTCCCACTTTAACACCACCAAATCACCCCCAGACCATCGCATTTCCTCCACCATGCTTGACAGATGGTGTCAAGCACTTCTCCAGCATCTTTTCCATTGTTCTGGGTCTAAAAAAAGAGTTCTTCTTTGTGATTTCAACACCTCAAACTTTGATTCGTCTGCCCGTAACAATTTCCTCTGTCCAATGTCTGTGTTCTTTTGCCTTTCTTTTCCCTTTTATTGGCCAGGCTCAGATATTGCTTTTTCTTTGCTACTCTGCCTAGAAGGCCAGCACCCTGGGGTCGCCTCTTCCCTGTTGACTTTGAGACTGGTGTTTTGCGGGTACTATTTAATGAAGCCGCTAGTTGAGGACCTGTGAGACGTCTTTTCCTCAAACTACAGACTCTGAGGTGCTTGTCCTCTTGCTCAGCTGTGCACTGGGGCCTCCCACTTCTCTTTCTATTCTGGTTAAAGCCAGTTTGCGCTGTTCTGTGAAGGTAGTAGTATACAATGTTGAATGAGACCTTCAGTTTTCTTTGCATCTTTCTCACATTGGAATAGCAGTATTTCTGATCAATTTAATGTTATTTTAATTTTAAAAAAGTGGGATTTTCTTTCAAAAATAACAACATTTATTTTAAGTGACCCCAACACTTTGGGCGGTAGTAAATATCAAGCCTTTTTAGCACTCTTGTCAACAAATAGCTGTTGGCTGAAATTTTTAAGTTAGTCAAAGTTGTTTTTTCCTGAATTCTGTGGTTTCAGGTGAGCAGAACTACAGTTTTAAGGCAGCAAGTTGCACATATTTTTTTTATGTTAAAAACAGATGTAATGTTTTTTTTGGTTTTTTTTGCAATGTAGTTACTACTACACTACTAGTTAGCCTGATCGAGAAACACCAGTGTCACCATTGAGACTCGATAACGTCCAACCATCTTTGTGAACCCGTGCATTTGTAAAAACGTGTCGAAATGTACTTGAATGGCAGGTGTGTGACAGGCACAGCACCTTCACAAAAACAGGCTGTTAGTGCTTGAAGGAAAGCACAGGGACAGGGAACAGAGCAGGCTGTGTCGACAGGACTTGTTTGGCGGATCAATCACCAGCTGATGCTAATATGGGCTTCCCAGCGTTTGAAACTGGCTCTGTGTGGCTCTCCTCATAGGTGTCCCTTGTCATGTGAGAGGGCAGCAAAGTAGCCTCCAGCCATACACACACACACACACACACACAGAAGATGCGATTAGAGTGTTAAGAAAATGATGTGGCTTCTGCACAACTTCTGCAGTACACGTTCTCATACTCACAGGAGTCCCGATGGAGGTCTAAACTTCATACTTCTTGCTTTTTTCAGTTACTTGCACTGCATCTACAGTCTTGTATAAAAGCTTAATTGGAAAAGTATTGAGAGGCACGTAAACAGGATTTCATCTGGCAGTTGACAAAAAGTTATATTCCATTTTCTAACACGTTGGAAACGGGCCAAGAACAGATTTCCAATTCATTACATCCCACACACTTTCCAGACTTCTGCTTTCACACTCTGAATATGAGATTGTCAGGTTATTGCAGTCCCCTGCGGTTATTAGATCTCACATGGCTATGACCGTTTTAGTGTGCATGCTTTTGACCTTTCCTGGGCTGCTTCCTTCTATGTGTCAGGCATTTTGTAGTGTGGTGGTGCGTAGGTTGAAGTCTGCAGGGATTAGCTCAGCTCTGAGGATGTTCAGGTCAAACTGCAGCTCGGCATCAGAAGGCACAAGTTCCCAGGCCCTGGGCAAAAATTGCAACTTCAGCCATGCCATAGATATTAACAATGCTGTTTGAATCTCACCTAGCTGCATCGTCCTTATCATACTTGGTTCCCTAATATGCATCACTGGCATGCATTAGAACAGCATCTGATTTGATCACAGACTTGTAGATCATAATGGTGCGGGTGTCAGCCACCTCAGCTGTGTGCAGCAAAACGAAACAGCCATTTCATCTCATTCTTCTTGCTCTTATCAGATTATTGCATGCAATGCTGCCACTATTTCACCCAGGAAATGTGCCTGCCAGCAGAATTTTTATGGTTTCTGGTGCTATCTGTCGAAAACAGATAGCAGTTCCTTTACGCACCACTAGTTTTCTTTTCCAACTCCAAATCAGGAAGGAGTCTCAAGGTGAAGGAAACAAGATTGCAGGCATACCCCACTCTCCCTTTTCAATTACTGCTACCTTTGTGCCTTTCAGCAAGCACTTATTTCCCAGCTCCTTCTGTCATATTGATTGGGGGTGTTGGACAGCTCTCCAGTGTGTGTGTTTGTATGTAACCAGGTGTGCACCTTCCTCCAGCCTGCAACTGTTGCTGCAGATCAGACTTGTCCGAGCAAATCTTTAAAATCAGGGTTGAGAGTGAAGGACCGCAGCAGAGGCAAAATTTAAACAGACTTAAAATGGCAAGCAGATGTTTGTTCTCACTTGAATCTCACAAGACTCTGAAGGATGAATCAACGGTGGAATACAAGCATGTTCTCCTGGCAGTCTGTTGTTGTGCGTGATGAAACCTGGTTCCACTGTTACTGCTTCAGTGAGCACATACGGCCATGCCCATACACTCTTACTCACACATACACCTCAACCTTTCCCACATAAACTTTGAGTCTTGTTCTGACTCAATGACCCACAGTGAATTCATTGACCTTTCCTGACCTGTTGGTAAGCGAGTAGAACAGGGGGTTTTTAATATCTGACTTAATCCATATTTTATAGCTTTTCCACATGTCAGTAGTTTAGTATGGGATTCTTACCTCGCTATTTGGATCTGTCAGCTGTAGCTGCTTCAGTTATTAAGTATAATACAGTATGCGTGAAGTGAAGGTGGCTGTAAGTGTGCATTTAATCATCATACACAGTATTAGATTAGAGTCGTTTGAAATGAATCAGAAAGCGTTTCCCTTTCCATTTTATCACCTGGGGATTTCAGCAAATCTTAAATATTTTATCCCCCGCTGCAAGACCAAGAGGAGTCTGTAGATTTCTGGGGGAAGGCTGAGAGGAGGTGGAGGTGGTTTTGTAAGTCAAAAGGAAAAAAGGTAAACAACCAGGAAAAGGAATGGGCTTCAAGAGGCAAAGAACACAGTGGCTTGGCAGATTTAACCAGAACAATATCAAAGAGAGAAACCTCTCTGGGATCCTGAGGCTGGTCAATAATGTATGACGCTGAATGTCTCGGCATTGTTTGTGCCTCTCCTTCAGACGTGAATACCTTTATGAATAATGGAAACACAAGGAGCAATTTGCAGCATTTCATCCTATCTACTTGACAGCACACCTTAATTCATCTTTAAACGCTGTTGCATATATAAATATATAAACGTGAATAATTTTCATTGTTTCTGTTATCTAGAGTGGTGGTTAAGCAGATTTCACCAAAATGTCAAAAATACCTTATTACTGAGAAACTGCCTTGTACATATGTATTTATTATTATTATTATTATTATTATTATTATTATTATTATTATTATTATGTTTGTTCTCAGTCTCTGAAGTATATTATTATCACAGTTAACTGTGTTAGTATTATTTTGGCATAGTCACTGTCGATATTTATACTGCAACTGGTACAGTATATGGGTATGCAAAATAACAGAGAAGAGCAGAGATAAAATATAATAACAATTTTAAAGGCAGGGTAGGCAATTTATCCCAAAGCATGTTTTGTTATATTTGTTGAAAACATTTTTAAAAAATCCAGTGTCTGTGACCTTCACAGGACGGTAATAAGTTCCATCATTGTGTCCGTTGGATACTTTCAAAATCTAGCTTCTCTTGCTGGTTTCTCCAAAGTTATTTACCCCAGCTTTAAGATACAGACTAAATAAAAATTAGAATAAAATGTGAGGCGTCTTAATCTCTTATGTTTTTCACCAATAATTGCAAGTTGTCCTTTTTTTGTCCTTATTTTCCTACTGCTATGATGCAGTGACATGCTCAGTTGGGGTCCATTAGGGTAAGCAACACAAGCATTCAGACGACCAGACTAATCTCCAGTTTGATCATACCCACTGAATAACAATTTGGGGATTTGAAAAAAAAGTTGATCACGCCCTCAGTGTTGTCTCATTTACTAAAGTGATTTATTTATGTAAAGTAGTCCCATTACATCCATATCTCTTCTGTTTCCAAGGAAGACTTGAGAACAAAAAACATTTACAGTCAGACAACTATGCAACCAGCATACAAAAACAGTATATTTAAAAACAGACAAGCAACAATCAAGCAAGAGTCATAAAACCATTAGATATTACATTTTTTTAATTTCCAAGGGGAATGACAGAATCTAACTCAGGAGTTTATTCTTTGTAAGAGTTGCACAGTTCCTGAACTCGGTCCTGCCAAGATCAGTGCAAAAGTATGGACTATTGAAATGATTATTGAATTGCGTGTTGTAACTAAGATGAGAAAAGGTTTGAGCGTTTGAAAGCTAAAACAGCTGAGCACTGTAGTTTTCAGCAAACTTGCTGAAACCGGAGAGCAGTGCATTTGTTGTGGACTATTTTCAGTAGCAGATTAATACACATTTGCTGCTATAGTGAGTTTTTACAGCAGCTGGACAGTGTTTGTCGGATTGACTCAAAATATGTGTGTTCATGGTAAGGAAGGAACATGTCACAGTGCAAAAGTGTGGCTCATTAATGTGTTTTTTTAATAGTTTTTGGAGGTGTTTAACAATAGAGGAAAAAGCTAAATCAGGATTTGAGTCCACAGGCAATACTTGTTAGCACAAATAATTACATGTTGGTTTTGGACATTTCGTAGAATATGTGACAGTAAGAAAATATGTTGCTGCCTTTATCTTTTAGCAGTAGAGCTCTTACGTGTCTGTGAGTGTGTACATGCACACAATAGTGTACTTACCTCTTCATTCATGTACAATGACACCCATCTGTATAAATAAGAATTTGGTCCATTTGGTTGTGTTTAATGCTGACATTTCCAGTCGCAGCAGTCTCTGAAAGTTAATTGCTGCTCCCTTAACACAGCAATTAGAATTTTTTTTAATTTCCTCCTCACAAATATGTTGGTTCCCAACCCTCTCTGAGCAAGCCCACATTAGCATTGCAGCACTGTAAACGTGCTCCCACAATGCCCTCCTCAGTAAATGAGACCCAGGACTCTCTTTGACAAAAAGTGCTGGTGCCATTACAGTGTCCAGACAAAGCTTTTAGATTCAAACGAGTGAAATGGGAGGCGCAAAGTTCTAGCGAAGAACATTTCCAAGATGGATGGAGATGTGAAGAGGTTGAACGACGGGGCACATTGGCACATTGGCTCTCAGAAGCTCATCAGCATTACAGTCCACGTCCCTCTGGCATCGTGGGCACAGGTGGCACTGGCTCATTACTCAAACCCCTATTGTCTGTCTTTCACGGGCAAAGGGAAATATGGACTCTTATTAGCACATCCCCTGCTGCGCCATGCAGTATTTGTGTGGGTCAGGACATGTGTGGGAGGCTTCTACAAAGAAACAATCTCAACTATTTCAAAGACAAAAAAGACATTTCACAGTTTATTGAGGTTTTCCTTCTCAGAATGGAGAAATCTGCACTTCTTCTCATCATAAACAGTGAAAGTAACACAAGCTCATAAATTAAACCCGCGTATTGCAACCTACCAATCCACACACGTCCCTGAGGAAGATTTATGCAGACCGTGTAAATATAGAAGGGTACAGTGTGCCAGAAAAACAAACAAGCAGGTAAAAGTTGATCATGTATATACAGGAATAAGGCAGGGGAAGCTTGCTAGACTGGCAGAGATATGTGTCAGACTTGGCAAGATGAAAGTGTTTGTGTAGTTCTCACTCCCTGTCTCGCTTTTGCACATACACATACACATGGCACAGTCAGCCCCACCATTAGCTGGCTAAGCACAATATACGATAGGAGCCCGTATAGTGCACAGGTACATGCACATAATATTAAATCCAGGGATGCATCCAAACATGTAACAGATTCACAGGCAGAGGCAGGGTATTGTTGACATTCATGACAACGTCTCTGTGTTGTCAGATCGTAATCATTCTCCCTTGCATGGTATAGGTTCCATATGTTAGCAGCACTCATAGCTATGTACTCTTCACACAAGCTCCATCCACTGCCAGTGCAGTGAATGCAGTTCTCCTATCATTACCGTCCTCAACAGATGTCATTCAGTCTTTTTTTTTTTTTTTTTTGGTCTTTGAACAGCATTAACTCTTTATCAGCAGCAGAATTAATGACAAGTTACACATGTCTGGTGGACACCAGGACCAAAACCTAGAATTTTAAATTTGAATACATTCCTGTCCCTCTTTTCACCCAACGACAGGTAGCTGCATATGAGTGAGTATTTGTTTCCAGAGAGTTTGTAAGGCAAACACGTAGACTCGATGGAGCCCAGCAACTCGACAGAGAGCCAATCAGGAAACTGAGGCATGCGGTGAAAATTATGACTAAAATGATTTATGTCTCTGAATTATTCAAGGTTTTAATGACATCCCTAACCAAATTAAATGTAGATTAAGGGGGAACACACAACAGTGGTGTATGACGCATGTCAAACAACCCATGATTTTTGTTTTCTATTCAAGCCCACACACCAGCAGCGTCTGGACACATCATGCAGGTTATTGCCCAGTGACATATCTGTATACACAACTCTACAATTTCCCGGTGTTGACATGGGTCAAAGCTCCAGAACAATCAAATTTTATTTAAATTTGCCCCCAGGATTGCTGTATCCCCATTGACTACTACTAGGCTGTCTGTATGGTCAAGTCAGTTTTATTTATACAGACCAAAATCACAAATTTGCCTGAAAGGGTTTTGGTGCAGCTGAGACTTACTCATGGTTGTATGGTTTTCAAACCACGAGTGCAGAAAACCACTTATCTTGAGATCAGCTGCTCACATACAATGTACAGGTTATCGATAAAAAAAATGTCATTGTGCTGTCAGTATTTCTGATAACATACTGTATTTGGTTTGGTTAATGTCGAGAGTTGATATTTACCACAAATTATCACTAATGCTCACCTGCTGTTTCTAAAGCTTCACCTTTCTAAAGAAGCCATTAAATTCCACAGTGTGGGCCATTTTAAAGGACCAGTGTAAACCCTGTTGTGGTGATTAGTAATCACTAGCATGCCTCGTTTCCTGTAGCATACGGCTCGGGTGCACCTCTATCCCCTTCCTTACACTCAGCGTTTCAATCCTTCGTCCTCGTCACCTCTCCACTTCCCCCGAGGCGTGATGATTTGAAGATAGAACGGCAGTCCTGACAGCAGTGTTCTGCAGAAGCCTAGCTGTTCTTCTGAAGGACAGGGGCTTCTGGCCCCTAGGGGACTTGCTTGGACAGAGGACAGGGAGAGGACATCCAGGAGCCATCCTTACTGATAATGACAGCTTTTTAAATGCTTTTAACCAAATGCACGAGAGACAGAAAGTAGAACGCCCCGGAGCAGGAGTCAGGCAGGCTTTACGACTGCGCTCAGATGAGTCCTGGAGGGAGGGCACGGGACTGACCAAAGCCTCTACTGGCTTAAGCCAACCGTATCAAAAGTTTCTCCGTAATCATCGATGACCAGAGGAAAGATTCAGCTTTTCAAAGTCAAGCATGCAAAATGAAAATCCCCGTTCTGCCAAGTTGCCATCGCCAATAGGCAACATGAAAACTTCACTTTGATTCATGCTTTGTCTACTCTACTTTGCTGCACTCCTTTATGTTGCCAGTGGAAACACACGGTGTCGTGGTGAGTAATGCACCTGCCCATGGTGGATCAGGTTGTATGAGTGCTCTTCTCTTGAGAACGGCCATTTTCTCCCCAGCACATTCTCTCAAAATATTCTCCTGCACGTCAGCTTCAGTTGCCAAAAACTGATGGGTTAGCAGCTCCTATTGTGTCTCTGTAGAGTGCTCGAGGTTTGACTTGAATGATAGTGCGGGTAAGTGAAGGGGTGGGGGTGGGGTGCAATGATGGTGATGGTGCATTTTCTTTCTCTTTTCTTTAAAATGAATACCCTTGATCGAAGGATTAAAAGGGTTGTCTTCATAAATTCTAAATCCGAGCTAATAAAACACAGAATGATTACACATTGGCCTGATTTCACAACTCCTTTAGCAGGCGACAGCTGAAAGCGGCTTTGACATCCTATCATTTACTGAGGTCGTGATTTAATTTTACATGATTGTACTTGTGCAGCGAGAGCTGATACTGTCTGAGTTTTTACAAAAGATAATTTAACGAAAGACTACGCATATGATGTTTTAAGATTGGCATCTGGGTTAAAACCCTGTGTCTCCCTTGTCTCTCATGTTTCACTTTTAAAAGTAGCGATTTATATCTTTTTGTGTGGATAAAAACATATTTTGTATTTAAAAAAACAATGTTTGTTCAGCATTTAAGATTAAGGGGGAAAAAATATTATTGTTAAATATTATTTCCACTTTTCAAATCTGATGACTTTTTTGGATACCAGATTTGATTAGTTTGGCAGCACACTTGTGAAATACATTCTCATTCTGAAATTTGAAATGTGAAATTCTTCCAAAAGGCGAGAAGAAAAATGGTAATTATCAACAAAAGGAATTGATAATTATCATTTTTTTCTTCTGGAATTTGGTGTGCACTTGTGTATTGTGCCTGGCAACAACAAAGTACTAATGTATTTCTGGTACGTGTAATCATCAGCTGCTGACTAATTGAATCTTGATTAAATTTTTGTTTCAATGCACCACTGGTGACATGGGCTGTATTAAAAGTTATTTTCTGCCTGTTAATTAGCTGAGAATAAATGACATATACTTCCAGTCGGTAATGAAGTAGCTGAAAAATTTCTTAAATGACCTTACAATTAAAGGGGATGTCAGAAAGCTGTGCCAACTATTAGTCGCTTCCACTTCCCGTCCTTAATGACACGATTAAAGCAGGCACTCTAATTGAAGGTGTCATTTATTGTTTGTCATATTTCTCTGAAAGTCGCCTATTCTTAAGAAAATAAATTATTTCCTTCTGAAGCCAGGCAGGTAGCAGCACGCTATTGCGTTCCTATTTCTACCCTATTAAGGCTGAATTCCCACACCTCTTTGGTTTCATCGCTGTGTTCTGATTTGTTCTTTCTCATATGCCACCTTTGTCTCTTTCCCTCTGTCTGTCAGCTGGAGTTAGTGTCACAAATGGTCAGCACGCTTCTGAGCTGTGAATGTATGACAGGTGGTATTTTGTCAGTCATGTCCAAATATCACACTATTCCCCCGGCCTGCATATCATGGCTGTGGGCCCGTGGGTCAGGGCATCTATTCGACCTCCCAGCGGGCCTGTGGAGCTGATGCGGGACAGTGCTGGTGTGCTAAGCCGCTGTCCTCACCCGAGCCTCTCAGGACCGCATCGGAGTGATCAGAGAGAAACTCTGCTATCAAAGCTCTCTCCCTCCGATCGAGTCTGAGCTGATGGTGTGGGAAGGAGGGAGATATCGAGAGCTACGTGTGTGTGGGTGGATGGCCGGTTGCATTCATGTGTTTTTCGAATTCGTGTACAGTGTCCATCTTTTTAGCAGCCCACCATCCCTAAGAATTCCATTTAAATGGGATGTTTCTGCACTTCACAATTCACATCCACTGCCAATGCTCGGCGCCAATGCTGTAAGTAGTTTGCCCTTTTGTAGCGAGGCAGGAAGTAAAGGTGTTAAGGTTGGGTTGGTGGGCGTGTAGCGTGTCTGATTTTGGTGCAGGAGATCAGAGTTTACCTCCTAACACAAACCTGCAATTAACATTTGCCTTTTTATTAACCGTACCCACAATTTGTCCATAACCTTAAAAGAATAGCGAACATTTTGGGAAATATGTTTGATTGCTTTCTGGCAATTTAAATGAGAATTTTCATATCATTCTCATATCCATCCCTTAATTAGTATGCGGCTACAGCCAGCAACTGATTGGCTTGGATTGTAAACTGGGGAAAACAGCTAGGCTGGCTCTGTCAAAAGGTAACAGAATCTGCCTACCAGCATCTCTAAACCACTTATTAATACGTTTAGTTTTGTTTTTTGTTTAATCCATACAAAAACCGAACTTCTGTATTTTGTGATATCACTGCTCTGAAATAGGTAGTCAAGAAATACTGAGCAGCGCCATCCCGATTTTGTAGTCTGGTAGTGTTGTGGGACTACGAGTCCTTCGTCAAACAAAAGACTCATCAGGGCGGCATTGTTTCTATTAGTTAATCCTGCAAACAGATCAAAATTTAATCCCATTTTACAACAGCTGAAGTGGTCAGACAAATGGGCTTCATTAAGAGTAAAGGAGAGGCAGTTGAGTTGAACCAACTCGATGTAAAGTGGCCCCTGTACAGAGGATAAAGGGTTTGTACTTTTTTGATGCAACTAACACAGTTTTTGGACTCCACCCTTTGGCAAAACTTGACTATGTTTGCCCCTTTTAAGGATATAAAAATAGGAACTTTGTTTTTTCTCCATATCTTCTTTATCCAGAATGTTTGGTTTCTCATTTTTAACGAGTATTACAGACTTATAGGGTTGCAAGTGTAATGTAGATTTCACTGTTCACTGTGCTTCATTGTAGAAAAATCTTTCTGCAGTATTTGGTTTTTATTTTTATCCTCTCCTGGCCACCAATTGCCCTCATCTTGAACCACATAATATCACCTATTAGAATTTTTTGTAAGTTGGAATTCTAAAATCTCAATGATACTCCTGTATTTTCTGTTTTAAACTCAAGGGCACAGCATCCTAACATTTCCAGTCTTTTAGATGTCATCAGACAAAGAGAATTTTGAACCAAATTGCTGAATATTTTTTCCTTATTTATCTAGTCATAGTTAATGAATTTGGCAGATGTCACTAGTTGACAAGGTGCTCTCCTCTCTAATACTTATACTGGTTGAACAGTGCATAGATGCCTAAGGACCTAGACCATTTATTAGGTATGCTTTGTGATCTGGCTGGAAGAGTGCTGTGGTAAATAATTTAGCTTGGGTTGAATCAGACTTTATGAGAAATTGCAAAAAGGAAAACTTTTGCACATATGAAAGAATACAGTATTTCATATACACTGCATGTCATGTCAGTTAGTGCTGCACAATTCTCATCATTTTTTATTTTAGTAAGTCAAGTCATGAGATAAAAAAAGAAAACCAATATGAGAGCAAAATTCTCCAAGCTCATTAATTGGGCTGTTGTAGTGTCATGTAACAGGTGATGGTCTGTCTGATTTTATGTGCAGTGACCTAAACATATGTTAATATAATATGAATATTTATAATAATATCAAATTAAAATGCTATGATAAGCCCACTGGTTATGAAGGTCACATGATTTTCCCATAGTTTCTCCTTGTATACAGAGCTCCTGTACTTTTCAACTAATTTCCAAGGAGTTAGTTACCAAGAATAATGTCAAATGTTTTGTTACCCATCTGTAATATTACAGATCCAAATAGAGCTTTATATGACAAAATTTAAAAAGGTCTGTACATTTACATATACAAGTACATTAATACTTAATTTGTATTCAAGATGTGCTTATACATATATAATAAGCACATAATATATAAGTGTAACAGAATAACATTTGATAACTAATGCATTTGGTTCAAATGACAAAGCCCTCTACTGTAGCTGCTGTAGGACTCAGTTGGAGGGGCTTGGTTTGTAGGAGGTAGGGCTGTGCGTCGTGTGACCCACGTTCACATCATAAGCAAAACAGGGACCCAGTCATAGAAAACCAGCTCCATAGCGCTACTAGAGTTCTAAAACTCCACAGGCAACCTGTAAACCAGGCGGGGTAAGGACTTGTTGGAATAAAAAAAAACATGATACAGATATCTCAACCGTTTTTGTCATAAGTGATAATTCTTTCTTTAATCTTGAACACCCCCAAAACACACCCCTTGTTTTACCAACGTCAGTTGGTTTTTAATCTATGACCATGAAGCTAAAGTTTGCTTTATCAAATGTTTACTTCTTCTTTCCTCTTGACTGACATCAGGTCTGTTTGTTTCTGTATTTCGTGTGGTCGCATTTAAATGTCACAGTATTATGAGTCACTGTAGTAAGAAGAAGCTTTTATGTAAATCTATCAGTGTTCTTTTTAAATTCAGTCAGTTTGAAAAATGAGACCATGACTTTAATATGACTAATGCACCGCATTCATGTGAGTGTGTGCACCACCACATGTGGGCACGTACGTGCATATGAGGCAGTCTATCACAGTCACTGACACACCAGCAAGTTGATGAAGCAGTTTGTACATGTTCACGCCCCATCAGACATCAATAATTTAGCTTTGATCTACCGTCATCACTAGCTTCTTCCAGCAACAGACATATTTTGCATTATTCTTGCATACGAGGTCAGAATGGCTCATCACTGATTTTAGTCTTTACTAAAAAAAAAGGTGTGTACCTGTACCTGCTGCATTCATTTTCCTCGTGGTGATGTGCATAGAAAGGTAATCATTTTAGAGAGCGTTATTTTTTTATGACCATTAATGCAGACAAGCTGTGAAATCCATCTCCGTAACTCTTAGCGAAGGCTTGCCTTCTTGTCTGACTACCCTCATTAACAAGACACATGGAATTCATACCGACTCTGTGGCATGTGTTGAAACGTTCATCACAGTAAACAGCCCCCCTCTCCGTGTTGATTACTGCTGTGACTTATATCCACTGCTGTAGATGCAGAGCTTTAACTCATCTATTCAATGGACCCGTGCTACCTGTCAGCTGCAAGGAGGCACTGTGAATCTGAATGGCCCAGGTAACTCGTTTTATTCCGCCGGGGAAATAGCAGCCATTATGTTTCCCCATTATGATCCGTTCCTAGTGTGTCGTCCTGGGAGGTGACAAGTCACCCAGCAGCAGACTCCCTATATAGCCACCTGCCATTCCCCCAAACACACTTCTAATTAGCCAAACGTTAAGATTGGCTTCAACACAGCAGGGAGCATAAATCTTATTTAAAAGCTTATACATCAAATGCATAAATCTCACCAGAAATTAAATACACCCTTAACCACACAGCACAGCATTTGTTGACTAGCGATTCTTGCTGGCTTTTATAATCATCATCTATTTGAAGCATCTTAATATCATGCACTGTGTATAATAACTGGCAAATCACTGAGGAACGCAAATAAAGAACTCCTGTGGGTGCTCAAATAAATATGCAGAGCGATTTTTAGTTTTGGCCATTCAGCAGAACACGCTAGATTTCATGAACACACACATTTCCATCCTCATTTACACAAGCTGCTTCAAGGTTGAGTCAATAGACTGCGCCCATACAGCAACAGTCATTGTTATGCATGCAGCAATGTGAGCGATGTGATCTTATCTTCAGGATTCATCAGGGGTCCTGTGGTAATTTGCAGCGCGTATCATGTCCAGCTTTGCAAGCTAATAAACAACAGTATGAGCGCTGGGTCAAAGCACAAGGGACGCATGACACACTTTCATACCATGCATGCTATTTTGCAGAGTTTCTTGTAAACACCCCTTACAGGTCGTAACTGTCGTTTCCCAATAGCGGTCATGATTTGCATCCATGTGCTGCAATGATTGACTGACTGGGGCTTTCCAGTCAAATTGCGTTGATTAGATGAAACAAGCTATGTTCATTTAATGAGGAAATATTCATTAACTTTTATTAAATACAGGAAAACCTACTGAGACTTTGTCATTCACAAAGGTGCCCTGTTCACAATCAAGCTAATAAAAGTGGATTTGTTCTTTTTTTCCATCATATGCAACTGAGGTGCTAATCACAGACCATCTGTCATACATTCGACTGATTTGATTATAATAATGGCACATAGACTCCTTCTTTGCTCGGGGAAAAGCTGCAATGTATGATTTATTTCTCTGCATCCAAAAAGTGCTTTAGAAGTTTTCCACTTTATCTCTGCAGTTGAAAAACTTATTTTTATATGTCTAAAGCTCATTTAAAAAACTTCAGAGAATCTTTATCACCTTTATGCTGCTGTTATTTTTACCCAGCTGCTTCAAATCAGGCGTGATATTCCCATTTTGGCTGTCAGTCTTGTTTATTATTTCCGGATTTTCTCGGATTATCTGGGAAACCCCCAAGACCTTCACACAGCAGTAATTTTGAATTGTATGCATTATAAACCCATTGAAACCAAATACCTTTTTTCATTTGTGATGATCTGTTTGGTGTGTGATAAAGCTGCAGCTCTAGCTACAGGTGCTGTATAAAGTGTTAATGTAAAATGACTATTTCTCTCACTGTGCCCCTTTTAACCCTGATCAGTCATCCAGTCCTGACCTGCAGAGTACTGACCTTTGTCTCCATCACAGCGCACTTGTAGTGCTCTGTTCCAGCCAAGTGGGAAGACAGAGCCACTGAGCCATAACATTACATTTTTCACCCCTCTAAAGTATCTGAAAAGCACGATGCAATTGCCTCTGCTTGCATTTTTTTTTAAACCATCCAAAATAAATCCTGCTTTAAAAAAACACACGTATAAGCAACATGATGTTGTTTACAGTTATTGTAATACGGTACGGTAATGGATTAATAATTAACAAATCTCTTGATCAAAGATGATAAAACAAGTGCTGCGTTTGCAAAAGTACAACAAAAGGTCAGGAGACCAATGGAAACAAGGGAGTAGAGCGAAGAAAAAGCATGAGTGTGGAAATGTGAAAAATGCGTTGCACTGTGAACTAGAGGAGAGGTGAAATCAGTACAGTGAGTACGAGGGAGACTTATGAATGCAGCTCTCGTCGGCTGTGTATCTGAGCCTGTAGGCATAGTTATGGTACCCACGGCTGCTGAATTTTGGTTGAAACTAAAATTGCCTGACTGTGTTCTAGTTCACAGCCCACAGCAAAGTCCATTCCAGAAACCTTCCCAGTGTGATTTCCCCTGCGATGGGATATCTTTGCAGTTCCGTGAATCAGCTTTCAGTCACTTCCATCGTCAAACCTCAACATACCTCCAATTCATTTTAAGCTACTTGGGTGCATGTCGACAAATCTGTTCATCTCAATGCTCTGTCATGTTCTCTGTCAAGCCAAGTTTTTACAGATAATCAGTTGTTTTCACTCGCAGATAAGCCTCAGTTGTCAGTAACATCCAACGAGGGGATCGAGCTCCGGTGTGTTGTGGCAGCCAAACGGGGCCCCGGTGTGTGCCAGCGGCATCCTGGCTGGACAGGCAGTCCCTGTCTCTGGAGGGCCTTAGACTGGGATGCTTCTCAAAGCACATGCCAGAGCTCACCAACACACCTGGGACTCAGATATCTCCATTCCAACCACTTGTCCACTCCACTACAAAACCACCTCCTGCTGTTGTTGTTTTTTTTTTTTTTGGCATTAGCACACACACATAAGCAGATAGGATCTGACTCAGCCTGACCTGCGCTGCACAGACGCCAATGAAAGTACCTGAAATGGACGTCACGGAGTAAAAAAGAACAGAGTTCAGATGATGCACCGACAAACTCGCATCAGTCTCCAGCATGTTCAAGTGTTCATCCATGTGGACTGCCTCATGTCAGCGGCTGTGATGTTGATTTGAGTATAAAACCATGTCGGTTGCCATGAGAAGACCTTTGCACTCAACTAAGCTGCAAATGTTTACCGAGACCGTGGTGCTCACTGCTACAGCCGTACGCACACACCCGCACAGCATAAAAATTTAATTATGGGATGGAAATAAGACCCCCCAGTAAATAAGAAGCAGTTGCTGATGTGTTTATTACTCATGCTGCCATATTTGTGATTTATCTGTGTTTTACGTAACAGCCCAGAAAAGCTGCACGGGCGGGTTTTATTGGAGTTTCATTCTGCTCCTGGCTGTTAAAGTAGGGAAAGTGTTGCTTTGTTTATGTGACATTAAAATCAGATGAATTTTTCTATGTATGGCTTTTGTTAACCTATTGAGTTTTATGTTAATAGGTTTAATTCAGTAACTCTCCCTGCACTCTCCACAGATGTACCTGATGCCATCACTAAAAATTACAATTTCCAAAAAGCAGACATTTTAATTTGATGTATTTTCTGCAGTGACAGCCTCCCCTACTTGTTTTTGCTACCAATCACAATATTGGTAGTAATTCGACTGATGCAATATGTGTTTGGGGGGGTCACAAAAACAGTTTGTCACGTCACTTCAATTCCAACAGATACAAAGGCAGTTAAACAGTAGGTGGGGTGACATTGTTGGCTGTTGCTTGGTCCCATATGTGATTCCAGCTCTCCCTTTGTTACTCTGTGACACAGTTTTCATAGTCTGCTCCTCCTCCATCACCCCACCTGGACGCATGTAAGAAAAAAACAAGACAGCTAACCCTAGCTGCTGTACACCCCCTCCTTTGTGTAACGCAGCACGAACACAACACCGAGTGTACGGGGGCTGCCAAGTTAAGTACAAACAGATAAAAGAAAAACAACCTTGCATCAATGTGTAAGCTATGCAGTATGATGACCCTAGTCAGTAACATGAAAGTTGTCAGCATATCTTTCTTGACCTTCATTATAGTTGAAGTAGAATCCAAATTTTAAGCTTGAATTTGAACTGAATTTCTCGTTATTATGACCCAGAGTAGAGCTATTGCCAATCTGCTACACCACACAAAAATAACAGAAACATGACTCACAGGGCTGGTGATGGCATGCGGGTGTAGCTTAAAATCCATACTAATTAAATGTGAAGATGTGAAGGATTCTTTCCAAGCATAACCTCTCCCCTCTTGTCTGTTAGAAACAGCTATTTTGTGAAAAGCTTAGTATTTACTCTAGACATCAAGAGGGGTCTTCCTTTGTCAGGTTTTGAAGCAGGTCAAGCAGTGTCCCAGCTGTGCTCTGCACCTTGATAGCTGAAGTAACTGAAGACCGCCTCCTCAGAACATTACTTAAAAATCACATTTTCAAATGACAGAGACCATAGAGGGGCCAAGGGCAGGCAGCCGCCCAACCTCAAACCACAGCCCTCGCCTCCCTCGTCTCCCTCTGTGAGCTACAGTTGTTGCATGGTTTGTCATTGGCACACTTTTCCGCTTAGAGAGATGTGACTAAGCAAACAGCAAAGTCACATCGTGTTTATTTTTGGCTTTAACCAACATGGACCCAGGCATGTCAACCAAACAACCCCACTTAAACATTTAGCATTGCAGCAAAATCCTGGCTATCCGTTTGCAGCTTTAAATTCAACAACCTCTGTTGAATTTGGCGGTGAAGGATCTGTAACAGATCTCTCGTTTTATTTTTGATGATGCTGTTTTATAGACTGTTTGTTATTCTCAGTGTGCCGTCACTCAGCTCTTACCTCCCTGGTGGGCTGCGACGTTCTGATCTGCAGCTGGTGGTGAGTGTGTGTGTGTGTGTGTGTGTGTGTGTGTGTGTGTGTGTGTCGGGAGCTTGGTGTGCCTCTCAGCAATGTATAGTGTGTGAATCCAGAGGGTGTGACGCTCCTGTCAGAACACATTACATAAAGTGTGACGTCCACTGGAGAAACGAGGCCAAGTTTTGTAGATGTGCAGAGCATGCGTGTATGAGACAACAAAATCTACTGTCATAGATTCATATACTGTACTATCTATCCATCCATCCATCTTCCAATCCATCTATCTTTTAAACTACATAGACAAAAGTATGTGGACACCAACATACTGCTGCTGTTTTTAATGGTTTGGGCTCCAAACAGGTTCCAGCATCTGGTTCGAAAAGCCTGAAACCACAAGAGTGGAGGCTTTCACAGCATCATATTAAAGGAATGAGATGTTAATGAGATGAATGAGATCACAAATAGGTGTAATGTTTGGCTGTCCACATACTTTTGGCCATGTAGCGTATGCCTGAATTTAAGTTGAAATTCCATTGGTGAAAAAAAACAAGATTTTGGAAGACTTCAATTTTTTGGCATGGAAATTAGGTTAGACCTTAACATGAACCAATATACTTATCAGAGTACACTATCTGAAGCAAAAAGTATTAGTTGTTTACTTGATTAATCAATCAAAAAACAAGCAATTTGTAGATGCCACCTTGGGTTTTAAGAAAATTAAATGATTGAAATTATGATTTTTAACAGTTTACTAAAATGTTCTATGCCTAACGACGAATCTATATATCAAGAAAACACTGCATATTAATCAATAAGGAAAACAATCATTACTTGCATACTATCTATAATTGCCTGAATACAGGCGTTAAACTTGTACGTGCTTATGTAAAACCAATCATATTCCGGTCCATTGAAGCTGTCTTTTCACTTTGAGGAAGTCTTAAAATAGTCGCCAGTCTCAGGGCTCATCATTATCATCTCTTCCCTCACTGACTCTCTGAGCTGCTTCCCTCTCGCCTTCTGTCCCCCTCCCACCGTCCCCTTCACTCACTCTGGCATTACCCCCCCCCCCCCCCACATTTATTTATTCATACCCTACAGTACAAAGTTTTCTGTTTAGCCTTTTATTATTCAAGTAGATGGAGGCAGGTGTTTGTCAAAAATGATCAGTCAATCCGTCAGCGGGTGGAGGAGACACCATGAGTCCGTGCTGTGTGCATCTGTTTGAGCGATTTTTCTGTGTATTACAGGTAAACCAGGTGATGGGGAAAGAAGGGTGTGCATGTCAATGACAGCGATGACAGCCAGCAAATACGGAATAAATCATAGTCCGGTTCCCCCTATCATGCGCGCTGCAGCTACCAATCTGTGAGAGAGAGTGATTTATTTTTTTTCTCCCCCTTTTTTTTTTTGCAGCTGTCATGGTTCAGAGTGGAGTCTATATTACAAAGTAAGGAATAAAAAAGGGGGGGGGGGGGGTGAGGGAGAAAGAGATCCTTTGACTAAAATAGTTGATAGTCAATTGAGTTGGAACTGCCTTGACACCGCTTGTCATCCGATTGAAAGCTTTTGATGTGAAGAAGACAGAGTGGTAGAAAAAATAACTCCTGGCTAGACGCTGAGCCATGGGCTTACTTTGATGGTGCATCCCAACTTTTTTATATCCCTTTGCGTATGCATGTGTGTGCGCAGGTGATGCTATGTACATTCACGCTGCTTACATTTTCACACTTCGGTTGTGTGAGTCGTTTTGGGTAGAAATAGGGAGGCGGGGGGATAATGAACGCTCCAGTATTCCCCCCCAGTTCCAGCGAAGGATGTGGATTGAGGTCACGTTGAGCACCACTGCAGTAGAAACATCAAAGCCCCTCCTGGCTTCATACAGTGACGAGCTGTGTGTTTACAGTACACCCAGACATGTATCCACATAACAGCATGGCAACCGCTTCTCTCCAGGGAGGTCTATGTATTCTGCATGTGTTTGTGTGTGAATTTGACTGCTAGATAGAGCATGTTAGCTGGGGACAAAGCTTAAAAAAAAATGAAAACTCTTCCTCCATATTAATAGACCTGCCTGTCTGTGTAATTTGAACCATCCATTTTCTCTGAGGACCTCCTTATCGCTTTTTTCTTCCACGTCAGAAACAACTCATTCTCCTCTCCCTCATCTGGTGCAGCTGTGTTCCTGAAGGAAAAGTCATGGGGGCTTCAGAATACTGGCTGATGACAAAGGCAATAACGAAAGAAATGTACAGTCATACTGTATGTAAGGACTGGGCAATAGGATTGAAGTCAATATCTTGATTTGAATAATAATATTTTTTGTAACATCTATAGGATGAACATTATATTCATATGGGATTGTTGAATGGCTCATTCCTAAACCATGGGCATTAATCTGCTGTTATAACAGCCTCTCTCACTCTTCTGAAAAGGCTATCCACCGGATTTTGGAAACTTACTGCAGGGATTTGCCACCATTCAGCCATAAGAGCATTAGTGAGGTCGGCGGGCACTAGGGTCTGACTCGCAGTCGGTGTTTCAGTTCATCCCAAAGGTGTTGGATGGGGTTGAGGTCAGGGCTCTGTGCAGGCCAGTCAAGTTCTTCCACGCCAAACAGCCTTTCTTCGTGCATTGTCATGTTGAAACAGGAAAGAGTGTTTTCCCAAAATGTTGTCTGAAAGTCTGAAAATATCCTTGTCGGTTGTAGCATTAAGATTGATTTTTGTTACTTTGAACCAAATGGTTTAGCCCAAACCAGGAACAACAGCCACCGACCAGGAAGTGTTCTCCTGGCATCTACTAAACCCAGACACTGAATTCAGTGGTCCAGTAGTGACGCGTGGCACTGCTTATGGTAATCTCAGATGTGTCTGGCTGCTTCATGGTCATGGAGAATCCACGGCATGAAGCTCCCAAGGTGGGGTTTTTGTGCCGCTGTTGCTTCTTGAGGCAGTTTGGAACTTGGTAGTGACTGTGATTATTTTTACACGCTATGTGCTTCAGGACTCTGCAATCCCATTCCATGGCTTCATGGCTGAGCTGTTGTTGCTCCGAGGTACATCCACATCACAATAACAGCCCTTACAGTTAACAGGGGCAAATTCTACAAATCTGACAAATGGAGATATTGGAAAATGGCTACATATGATTATTTTCAGAATACCTATTTTTGTACCTATTATATTTGTTATTAAAGATTATGCTCTCTTTTATGTACCCGTTAGGAATGGGTGTGACTGAGGCAGCTGAGCCCAATAATTACAAGGAGTGTCCACATACTTTTGGCCATATAGTGTATAAACAAAAATGTAGTTAAGCGTAAAGCTGACAGACAGAACTTCCCAACGAGAAGGAAAAAAAGTCTGTATGTTTGCTGGTTGGTTTGTCGTGACAATGTGTGTCCTGGTGTTCCTGGTGTGTTCCAGTATGTATGAGGGTGTCTGCCGACTTCATTACCCGCCTCCTCAGTTGGCAGCGTAGCCCTGGGTTGACAGCAGAGGTCAGGGGCTGCTGCTCCCGGACGGGCCAGAGGAGGATAAGCTGGTTGAAGTCATCCCGAGACCAGAAGGACAGAGATCGCAATCCCCTGCCTCTCATCACATTTTATCAGGCAGAGGAACAGCAGGAGAGAATCAGACGCACAGATATTTGATAGAGGAATTGTCTTAAGAATCTGGTCCGACTTCACCCGTCTGCTTGGGACTTAAGGCTAATAACTTTACAATCTCATCTCCTTAAAAGTTTGAAGCTCACTTCCTTTTGAAGGGAGTTGTTTGTGTTGGCAAAGCACTGAGTGAGCGGCAGGGCCGATAAGCCTGAATACTCCCAGACTGACGAATCAGCACTCTGAAACTAGAATCTTGACTTTTTATGCACTTTGGCTCAGATTTTCGTAACTGTTTTTCTCCTTCTCTTGTTTAAATGGGGGTGCGTGCAAAGGCTGTCCCCAGCAGGACCGTTAAGCCATTATCGGACCTGTCTGGGCTTTTATGTTTGCCCACCGAACACGACCGGCATGCCTCTGGGACAAAACTGCTGACTGCTACAAGCTCACTACCTCAACCTGAAAGCTTATCGCTCTCACTCTTCAGGTGGGGATTATGCAAATCAGAGACTCAGGTAAAGCATCAAACAGGCCAGGAGTTTTAACGGACTACTGTGTTTCACGCATGCATTTGTGCAGCGTGGCGGTTAAGCACAATTCCACAACACCCCGATTGTCAGCAGCAGGGTATCAGCTTTACACTTTTTCAAATGCTTTCTTCTCCCCTTTTCATCCTTTTTGCCAGTGTAGGAGATAATTAAATTGTATTAGCTACCTTTGAGAACCGTAAGGTCATGCCATGAGTATTTATTTGTGGAAATGTGAGAAATTTAACAAACAGAGGAGGAGCTTGAATCCTACAATTACTTACAAATTAAACATTATATTTCAATGTCACTGTTTTTAGTTTAAAAAAACTTCAGTTAGAATAAAATGAAAAGTTTTCTGGCAGTGTTGAGAATTGTTTGACAGCTCGTACCACCATCGAGGACCATGTAAGTGAGATACAATTTACTGAAAATATAACTCAACAGTTAAATGAATGAATATAATGTGAAAGTCTTTCTCAATAGCCAAACATTTCTTTAGAGGAATTGGTTGTGCTGGAGGGTGTTTTGATTATAATCTTAGTATATCTAAAAATGATGCAAGCTACAGTCTTGATTTTTTTTTATTCTCTGTTTCATTCTTTTGTATATAATTGTCTGCTCTCAACTAGCATTATTTTCTATTTTATAATGAAAACAGCTTCAAACATTTATTCTTGCTCTTGTTCTCTCACTAGTTTCTTGAAGCAGTTGTTCCTTATATCGTTTTTTGGGCACAAGCAAAAGAGGTTACACAATGAAAATTAAACTCATGGTATACGAGTACCTAATTTACAAAGAACAAGCTCAAGCCCAGTAAAGTTTACAAGATCTTGAGACATCAGATAACATCCTTTATTTAAAAAAAACCTCACCCGTCCTCAGATGGCACCAGAAATGAGCGATCACTCTGGAAAAGTCTGTCATGTTTAAAACTGACTGAGATAATTGAATTAAAGATTGACACTGTTATAACATCAGCCACAAGCCACTGAACTCCTCACAGAGCTCACTGTCTTCACTGGCTTCATTAAAATGTTACAAGCTAACGCTCAGCGGTGTCTCACTTTCTGTCACCATCCTACAGATACAAAAGAACCAGGCCAGGCGATGCTGCAATGGCATAATGTAGTCTCTCCAGTACTATAATATTGTTAGAGAAAACACACTGACATAATTACACGTCACATAAAATATGTCAAACTATCTGTTTTCAGTTCCAATCAAACACCAAGGGAAACTAAGAATAAAGAGACAAGATTCAATTTACAGGTTTATTAGTCTCCAGCTTATGTCTCCATGTAGCGATAATAATATGTTAAATAATGTAAACTTAACTTGTACATTTATTTTCCAAATGCATTTAAATGTTAATAGTCTAAAAGTTAACAGTTGTAGGTGTTTTTTCGGTGTTGAATTTGGACTCTGCCAGCCATTACAATGTAATTTTTTTTTTCTTTCCTGTGTTTTTTAACCATATAGGAAAAGAGTTGCGTTGTCTCAGCTCCTCTGGACCTGAACACAGCAGTATTAGATGAGGAGTACTGCTGCATTTTGTAAAAGTAAAGATTAGACCCTGTGTGCCCCACTGTTCCAGCTCCAGCCGGAATCCATCCCCTGCTGCTGGACTTATTTCCTCAAGCCAGCGTTCTCTCTTATCCCTGTCTGAGCTGCGGAGACTCCGATTTGACAAAGTTTACCTCTCTCTCACTGAAACTCCCCTTTTGTCTCAAATTCCCATATTTTTTTGTAGCGTTTTTAGTCTCCACTTAGTGGGGGAGACAATCCCTCCTAATCAAGGCTTTGCAGATTTCACACGGCCTCATCCATGTCAGGAGATTCTCCTCGGCTCCTCCTCCTCCACACCTCCACATTTCTACAAGCAAAATCCTTGTCATGCTCCCGGCTAGTTATATTCAAACCGATCTTTTCCATCACAATTTCATCGTTGCTGTACGACCACAGGAATATTAAATGCAGGTTGGGGGAAACAAAGGTCTCCCTCTGGTTTTAGTTTCCAACACTGGCACGTAGAATTTTTTGATGCTTAATGAACCGCATGTAGGGATGGCTTCTATTCCATTCTAATGTTGAGACGAGCTCCATAATGACCTTACTGATTTAAGGTTTCTTTGCAACTGTAATACAGGAAATGGTAAAATGTGAAATTGGCCCTGCTAAGATGTTGTCCAGGGAAGGACTAAGATTTGACAAGATATTGATTCTGTTTATACAAAGAAATTAAATGAAGTAGGAAAAAAGCTGCCGCAGTAGGTACTGTATAACAAAGAAATGGGCGAGATTAGTTCGAATTTAAGTGCTCTGATATATTATGAAAAGGTTAAGTTGAAAGCTGCAGCAGTGAACCCGCACATTTCCCCATTGGCTTCTCCACAGCAACAAGAGAAAAATGTTAAAGGATCAAGAGAAAGGTGCTACTGCCTCACTCCAGGCTAAAACAACGATTTTACAAGATGAAGGCAGCTGGTCTATGCATACACAACTGCCTGAGATGCAGCCTTCAGATGATGGTTCAGGTCTCCCCACACATTTAGGTTAAGGTTTTGAACTGAGCCTCTCAGGCAGCAATTACACCGAGGTTGTGCACCCCCAGCAGGCAGCTGGCTCCACCAGTCAACCACTAATGTTTAAGTGAGAGGGTCCGGGTGAGGTGGAAGAGGAAGAATAAGACATCCTGCCTGAGAGACTTATCTCAGGGCCAGAAAGACACACTACACTCATGTTGGAGGTTTTAAATGGGTCCTTTTGGTCCCTGGGACCTGAGCCGGGCTGGGTCCAAATTATATTCAGTCTAACTAGGTTGGAAAGGGTGTTGTTGTATTGTCGCCCACTGTGTGTCAATATGTCTAATACCAGTGGTCTGTATGGGAAAATGACATATTTAGTTCATCTTTTCAACTGTGGCCACTTGTTACTTGCTGACATATCATGCTGCTGCCAGTGTTGTTGTTTAGGGCTGCAAGTAACTTATTATTATCTCATCATCCATTAATCTGCCGTTTACCCTATCAATCATTCAGTCAATTGTTCGGTCTATAAAATGTCAGAAAATAACTTCAACAGGATGTCATCAAATTTCTTTTTTTTTCCAGTGATCCAAAATGCAAAGACATTCAATTTATTAGAATTTAAGTCAGGGGAATGTGGCAATTCCTGCACTTGAGAGTCTCACATTTGGCATTTTCTGTTTGAAAGATTATGTCAACGAATAATTACTTATCAACATAGTTGCTGATCAAGTGCTCATTTGTGTTCTCTCTGTTATTAGTTATAAGTTCTAATTAGTTTTAGTTAGGTGTACCTGGTGGTAACTGAATGTAGAGAAATGAGAGACAGAAATAGGTCAAAAGTAACGATCAGGTTTGATTGTGTGATGAACGTGTCTGTTGGCATCAGTCTGAGCGACGCCGAGTTTGTCTTTGTGCGTAAGTAATAGCTGCATTTGACAAATGATTTAGGACGAGAGCAGAACTATTGACAGCTTCAAAATAAAAAAGGCTGAACTGGAGCACAAAAGCAAAACAAAAACAAGTATATAACAAAACAGCAACAAATGTTGAGTTGCTGAGTCGCTGCAGGCTGCTCTGTCATATTCAGTATATAGCAGTTCATATCAGGTCAATTCTGCTCCTGTTTTGTTTCTGTGCAGCATTTGGGTCTTTCATGACCTCATTTCTTCTCACCAAGTAGGGAACAACTTATTACTTAGCAAGTTTGCTCTTCCATTGCTCCTGTTGCAGGTTGGAATGTTGCATTCACACACCTCCACCTGGTATCATCCTGCTGCTGCTGCTGAACTCAATAATTAGTTTAGAAATTATTGAGCAAAAGCATTTTCTCACATATGCAAGTCCCATGTGAATTTATTCAGAGAGGATTTTTACAGCAGAAACCTGTGAACAGACCTCCTCCTGTGCTCCGTGAATGAGGCAGGAACTCAGCCTTCATGCATTTCATTCTTTTTCTCTTTCCCGCTGCCAGCCAGCTGGAATCATGTAGCTCTCTTTGTCTTCTGATGTGTATCGCAGAGGTTTCTCTGCGGTCTTTTAACCTCCTCTACTGAAAACAAAAAAGAAGATTAGAAGGGCACTGTTATGACAGTAGTAGTAGATCAAGGTTGTAGCATGTGTACAATATTAACAGAGATTGATAATGTAGATAGCCACCATCCATGTTACCCTGGATGTCTGTAATTTTCAGCATTTTTTTTTTCAGTTCTATACCTGCCACTCTCAACTTTACGCTGAAACAATAAAATAGCCAGCTGCTAAGGCGTTCTGTTTGTTTTGAACTTATTGCATGGATAACTTCAAGATCCAGATTACATATAAGCTCGATTGTTTCAGTGGACAAGATTCACCACTCTGGTGGCCTTTTTGAACTTAAAAAAAAACACTGTCCACTTGTGACACAGTTGCAGGTCAGTGCTTCTCGCAACCGACAAATTATCTTTGATGAATGGCAGAGACTGGCTTGCAGAGAATGTCATTTGGGGCTTTTTGCCAGGTAACTACGGGCATTAACATAGATAAGTAATAGCTGAATATAGCTTTTCATTTGAACTTGTGACAGTCAGCGACACCTAAAAGTTAGAAACCTGCTTGCCATGGATGTTATGCATACTGCCAATACAATATAGAGCAGGGGTTCAAAAGTCTGACAGTGTCTTCTTCAAACATTTAACATATGCTGAATGAAATATTATCAGTTCCTGTTTGCAATGTTCCCTTGGATGTACAGGCAGCTATCACTGGATAACTTTGATACTGAAGAAAACTTAAAAACGTGGTGATTCTCAGGTTCTGGAGTTATAAGGAGCATCTTTTTTCTATGATTTCATAGCAGATTTATGGATTTTTATTCACAACGGACATTGGAGAAAGTTATATCCTTGGAAAGTGTAAGTCACACTGAATCTATGTATGCTCACATTGCACTGAGTTATGGCTCAGAGGAGGAGTACAATTTTGATACAAAATGCGTCAATCAGGGGCCAAGGGTTTAAAGTACCTTAATTGCCTGCTTGAGCTGGGTGTCACAACCACCGCTGCAGCGCCAACGTTTGACAGTTCTGATAAGTGGACCAAATTAGCAGACCAAACTACAGTAACTAACATCATGTTAATTTCAGAACACCAGCATGCATCTGTCCCTTTCAAATAGAGCGAGGAGAGGCAAAAGATTGGTTAAGAGATTTTTAGACTTAGCAAAACACTGGCTTTTGGAGCCCAATATTAGTACTGTAACTTGCAGCCAAGGTTACTTTTGTGTTAAAAGCTGTTGAAGTTGAAAGCCTACACGACAAACTTTAACCCACAATGGCCAAAGAGAAGTGTTTCTTCATACAGGGTTTTGTGGTGATAGCAATAGCAAAGACAAAAACGTTTCCAAAGCCAAATTTGTCCAAGTGAGCAACAGTTACATAATTTTTTTCTTTTGCCACTGCCAGCATTTTCTTCCTGTTCCAGGCTGCGTGCCCGGTTGTTTTCTGATGGAAGAAAAGCTCTTTTCAGTGAGAAGACACTGGCAATAATACCAGTGGTCACAGGGTCCCACAAATAATTGATGTTGGTCCAAGGAGGACTGTAAGCTTAAGTATGCAGGAATATAAAGTATAAGAGTTAAATTATTAAATGTGAGTGTTGTTCTCTTTTTTGACCCATTTTTTTTCACAGCACTTTAATAACAGAACAAGTAATATCTTCCCTCAATTCTAGTTATATTCTGACCCTTGTTCGTGTACAATACAAAGAGGAATTAGCTCTGCCAGATATTTTAATATATATGTATATGATAATATAATATGTGTGCAGGTGTGCTCATGCTTGAAACTGTGAGAGACAAACCTATATGTTTGTGGGCTGGAACTTTGTAATGCAGAAGTCCAGCAGTCACACTTACAGAGTGGAGTTAGGAGAGGAAGGAAAAAAATAGCCCAGAAGCCACAATCTCTAGTCTCCGAGGTTCAAAGAAGCGTCTGTTGGTTTGAAGCTGCGGGGAGCTCTTAATATAAGAGGAGTTTCATTCCAGATTTGTTTATAACCAAGCAGGAAAAAAATCTGGCTTCTTCAAATTCATCAATCAATATTTAAAAACACAGATGGTTCTGTCCTCAAAAACAGAACTTATTTTGTGTGAAAAGGTCTCATTATTCATTAGCAACCCAGAATGTACTTTGCTTTTCTTCCAGAAGTCATTTTTATCAAACTACATTTTTTTTTTCTGAAATAGTTCTTTTTTTAGACTTTTCTAGACTTTTTTTAAAACTGCTCTCAGTGTTCTTAAATGGAAGTACTGAAACTGGCAAACTGCAGTGAAAGCTAAATGTAGTTTCTGGACGGATGGATGATTATGAGTGTAAGGATAATCTACTGTCATGTCATGTGTACTAAACACTTGTTCACAGTAAACATTTTTCAGGCTACATTGCAGTTTTTTCAGCATTGCAGCACTTAACAAGTATAATTATACTTCTACTCCACTACATTTCAGAAGGAAATATTGTACATTTTACTCCACTACAGTTATTTAACTTACTTTGATTTTACATACAAAACATATGATCAGCTTATTAGATATGATGCGTTGTTAAAGACATCATCGGCCAGCTCCGACCAGGGTCCGACAGCTGCGGCTGTGCTCCATAGACTCTCATGCCAGCACTTCAGGTTTTTCCTCATTTTTTGGGCTTGTTTTATAGATTTCGAGCGAGTCACGGTTAAACGTTGCGCCTGGGGAATGTAATAGTGATACTCTGTGTTAATTGGAAAGGTTGGAAGTTTTAAACCTTTTTTTCCCCTTTCCAAAAACAAGCAGAGTAACATTACAGCAGGTATATGAATGCTTTTTAATGATTGTAACAGTGAATTAAGACCTACCCTGCTGTAGAGGAGCAGCGTACGTCATTTCATTGAGCTCTGCCTCGATCGGCAGGTTGATGTGATGGTTCACATTCACACTGTGATCTGTAGGCTGGAGCTTCCATCTTTTTTTTAAACCGAACAACATAGGGGCAGGGCTTAGCGTTGGGTCAATTCACAGCAGTTTTCAATGGTTACACAAAATATGAAATCCTACATTAAAAAAATACTGTATAATAATAATCCACACAACTCAACACATTTTCAGAAAAAATGTCAGTAGTATGTGGGGATGTGAGATGAGAGACATTTCAGGTTGAGTGTGAATAGGACAGTTGGACTGAACATGAAAGGAAACAACATCAAGCTAGGCTGGGTGATATTGACAGAATCAAATGCCATAATGCAGTATTTTTTACCCAATACCTTAGTAACAATGTATGTGCAGTATATGGATTATATATCTGTGAAGGAACTCGTAGGGCTGTTTCACTCAAGACAGAAGATGTTTCAGGAGACCTGGATGTCTTAAACAGGAATATTTATTGAAGCTCGATCAAGGAGAAATGGGGAAAACAACAATATGTGAAACACAGCGTACTGCTACCCAAATCTGAAGATGGTGTCCTGGAGCTCAGTATTTAACCCTCCCCAGACCTGCTAAGATTTGCTACTTCCAAATAAGTTTAACATTAAAAAAGGAAAATTCCTTTACAATATTAATCATTCAGTCATTTATGAGAAAATCCGTAATAATTTGATAATACAACATGTCTCACTTAAGTAGAAATAACAGTGCAGTCATTAAGACCATGAAAATACAATATGAAAATAATTAAAATCCCCAAGGAATATCTGTATTGTAGTCTAATATCAAGATATTGATAAGCTTTTGATGCACTGCGATTCACAGCGTGAATACTACACTGCAATGAATGCTGCCTCTGAGGAGCCTATCATGTTTATTTTCTGTACAGAATGAGTCATGGACGCGTTGATTCAGCCATATAGTAATTTATGAGGCTGTAGTTTACTGTGGATAGTCCATATTTTTTCTTGTTGTAATTATCACTGGCAGAACTGTTCAAATAATCTTCTATTTACCGCAGCCCAGCTGCGTTTGATGTAGAAGAAAGGGTCAGCAAGATTTCACCCACTGACCCGCTGCTTTAGTCATCATTTACCGTAAACCCTCACAATGTCACAGATGAGGTTTGACCTTTGTTTTAGTCTTGCTTGTTGTGTCCTTGTGGTTGTAATTGGACCCCACCAGAAGAAAAAAAAAAAACTCCCCTTCAACACTTTCATTAAAGCTGGACTACAAAAACAATCCCACTCAGAAATGTCATTGGGGATTAGGGCTTAGTCTGACTGAGACATCATTAGTTTTTCATCCTGCGTTCTGGGCAGCTGAGCTCCCTTCTCCAACTGACAAAAGCACACACCTAAACTCCACACACACACACACACACACACACACACACACACACACATACACACACACAGGGCTGTCACAGTGTGGAGGGTACTGTATGTGTCTCTGGACCCTCGGGTTGTCCTGTCTTCCCTTTCCATTCCTCTGTGTGAACGTATGTGTGGCACGTTGATGTCGATGACGGCTGGACCCTGTGTCAAGGCCATTTCTGCTTTTCCTTGAGGCCTCCTGGTTTTTTTGGGTTTTTTTTTTTTGGACGGACGATCTGAAGGTGCTGGGTGTCGGATGCCAATCCTGCAGGACTAATAGAAGCCAGCTCTCCTCCCTCACATAGACACATGCATACCGTAAGCACAACCAGATCCTCCCCACGCCTCTCAGGGTCACTCACTGCTTTGCTGCTGCTGCTGCCTGTGCTTTCAGCTGTTAAGCCTTAGCAACGTCCCCTCCAGCTGGAGCCCCGTCTCAGCTGCTGGCTCCAACACAGATAGAGAAATCGATGGATAGATAGCCGTGCTTTGCTTTGCTCAGCTCGCTGTGGGTGCTGGACGCAGCAGAGAGGGCTGCGTTATAATGTGATCTCACCAGGGAAGGTGGCATTTAATTGCGAGCCAGTTTGCCAAAACTGCATGAACAAAGCAATCTACTTTGAGCGTCCATCTGCAGTATGAGTACAGTATGATTAAACACAGTGGTTTGCATCGAGTTACATTACAATAAGTCAGGGAAACGACGTAAGTGTTACTGCAATTATACTTTGTTCCCCCCTGTGGCTGAGTTGTTAGACCCTGTGCTGTAATACAGACTGCTGTGATAGCATGAATGTGCCCTGATTAATTATCCATCTAATGGTTTAAACAGACACTTTCCCACTCTGACCTGCAAGGCCTCGAACTAGTCAAATCACATTCAACAATACAAATCCAACAAATGGATTCAGTTAGCTTGGGCGGAGGAATAGTATACGAACCACATTCACGTTACACACATGGTGCATTAATGATTAATGATTCTCCTGCTATGTATATATATATATATATATATATATATACACATTTGACACAACCCTCGCCGGTTGTATCCCTGATATCCCGGCTCACACTGATCCTCCACCTCTGCCAGCGGATTAGCATTACACTTGCTCTGCAGAGAACTACTCCATATGATTTAGAAATTATTCATCAGTAAAACAACAAGCCGCAGGCAACATGGTGACTTTGAGCATAGCCTCTAATTTTTTTTCCCTCTCTCCTAAGGTGCACCTGCACGGAAAGAATGTTAAAGGTAAAAAAAAAAAAAAAAAAAAAAAAAAAGGCAGGGAGCAGAGAGTTGTAAAAACACAAAATGTCGGGCTGCTGATAGATCACTCGAGTTTTTAGAAGCTCTTGTGGTGTTTTGCGGTGTGTGAACATTTTGGTGGCTCACTGGTCCTCTGTGCTTCTCAAAAAAGCTGACAGCATCAACATGGACCCGGGATGTGCGCCATGAAGAATTGATCTGTGTTGGACAAGAGATGAAAGAGGCGAGGCAGAAAGGAGCACGAGCGATGACAGACTTCTAATTAAATTGGACAGATAAAGGGAAGATGAAAGGCTGTGAGAGAATAAGTGCTAAAAAAAGAAGTGTTTGATTGCAGCTGCATTTTCTTATTGGAGATATGAGGACGGTAAGAGAAGGACACTTGACTTGAGAGACTTGGATATTTGGTTAAGTGTACCCAACAGGCAAGCACTGGAACAAATCCTATACTAGTATGTTTCAGTTTATAGCAAAAACATGCCAAATTGAAATAACAAAACCCATCACCTTTTGGAGTAAAAATTATATATATTTTTCTTAATTAAAATGAAAAAATAAAGTCAATGTTCTTTAGCAACAAATCCTTTCAAACTAAGCAACAAAAGACAATATCTCTTTTGTCATTGCCTTTATTAGCATTTTATAATGTCATCCAAAACCATTAAAAGTGAATAATACAAAATTATTCTTCTGACTGTTTAATGTCAAAGTATAAAAGCTACTTTGTTAAGTTTGGAAAAGAGCGTAATCATATAAGCCAACAGCATTGACTGTTGATAGGACACAGGACGCAAACAGTGTTACAGAAGTTCAAGTATTTGAGGACAGTCTTGTTCTCAGATACTGAATTCTGCAAAAATACTCCATGAGAAATGGAAGGAAAAAGAAGGCTAAACAAATGTGACTGATTTGCATTCAAGTCATGTTGTGATTCAGTGTCACTGTTAGGAGAGGGCTGGTTACTGCATTTTACATATGCAGTTTAAATAAAGTGTTTCCATTGGTCAAAGAGCTGCAACAAATCGTTGATTAATTCATTACTGGATTGATGGAAAATCACTTGCTAAGAATTTTGATAATTGATAAATGGTTTTAGTCATTTTTCAACCAAAAATGCCAAACATTCCCTGGTTCCAATTTTCAAAAGTGAGGATTTGATGCTTTTTCTTTTTCTTGATGCTACTTGAAGACATCATCTTGGGCTCTGAGAAATTGTGATTTTTTTTTATTTATAAACTAACTCATTAATTGAGAAAATAATCGACAGATTAACTATTGATGAAAAAATTACTTGCAGCCATTATATACATACGCAATAGCATTTGTAGAGCTAGATGCATTGACAGGTGAAGTCTTTGTGAGACTGGGGCTGGGTGTCCTCTTTACTTTTATCAACTGACAACTCATGATTCAAACCATAATCTTTCCATAAAGTGTATTTCATCAAGCAAACTACTTGTATGGCTGTTTGCATTTAGACAACATTTAGCACTTGGCTTCTTTAGTTAAAAGAGAATGTGGTTTTGTAGAAAGACCAAGATGTAAAAAAAGTATAGTTTTTGTATCACTTCTTCCAAATGATGCCCATCCTTACATGATACCCAATAACTAATTTACTTTTAGATATTAATTAGTGGTCTCTTTTGTTGGTAAAACACTGTCAATAAAAAGATTGCCCCCCCCACTTCCATATGTGTATTACTGTATTTTCATTAGCTGTCATCCAGATATGAGGGGATTGGTGGGAGGTCCCGGAGCGTGGTGATGGCTACACATCTTCAGTTTGTTTGGTAACACCTCAGGCCTGAGCAAAGATAGAAATAAAGCTGTTATAGACCCATCACCCTCCAGAATTTGAATCACTGCATTTATAACCTCATTGTGTAGACCACAGACGATTGACACGCCATCACCTTTAAGGTTTAAGCCAAATGCAGATTGCTGAGGTCGAAGTTGTTCTACGTAGTAAATGAACAGGTCGGCCCATGACTTTGTGCTTCCGAGAAAATCAATTAGGTACTTAATGAGGACTGTATTGAATAGCGTAAACACTGTTTCTTGCTGAAAAGAGCCACACATTTATCTATACATTGTGACTCTCTTTCCTTTGTCATTCTCCCTCTCATACTATGTATTTGAATCATTTTTCCAGGATTTCTCTCATCCATGGGTCTATATTTAGCTTTACTTTTCTTCATCTCTCTGCCAGGGTTTTTGATTCAGAACTCACTCAGGTATTAATGTGACTTTTTTTTCTTCATAACTCTTCCATCAGCTGCTCACCTCAGTCTTCATGCGCTCCTCCCCCCCACCGCTGAGACATCATCACTCGCTTGTCATCCACATTTCTCATTTAATTTACAAACTTGTATCAACACCCCAGCTCTCAAACCGTCAGTGCTTTTTCAACTGTTGGAGCAAATATTAAGATGAGACAGAGGGACGCAGGCCCAGACAGATGTGCGAGGAGAATGGCGAGATAAGGCAAAAGTGAGTCTGAGGGGAGCAAGGAGAACAGGAACAGATAAAATGAAGGACAGAGAGCAAAATCAACATGGAAGTTGAGTGAAGGTGAACTTTCGCACTCTACATCTCAGTGAGCAAGGTTAGACTGCTTTAAAATATTCTTTATTCCGCGTTACACAACAGCAGTGCTGCAGTCGAGACAGGAAGAATTCAATCATTTCTATGCCATCCTTTACCTTGTCCAAGAACCATGTAATTTCACTGAAGCCTGGCACCACTGAAGGCTGGTAGTCAGACCCTATCTTTCAAATCGCCATGATTTTTCCTTGAAAGAAATGGTCAACCTAAAAGAATACTTTTTTGGCCAATCACCACCATTTTCTTGATGAAGGTAATCCAAATAGAAAATCACTTTTATGAGGTAAAGTCAATTAAATATCTTCATTCTCCACAACTCTTTGATCGTGAAGGTGGAAAGGACTTTGTTTCAGTAGAACTTGTTATTCAATGCAGTGCTTGCCACACCCCAGCATTCAAGCCAAATCTCTCCAATCGAGCTTTCTATCTAATCTAAAAGCTTAAAGCAACTATTTGGTTTACAGAGTGTATTGGCAGCACTACATAGCATGGTAGGAAGCACAACGGTGAGCATATAGAATTAATGAAGGGGAAAAACCTTTTACAGGAGTGGATTCAACTTCATGGCTAATTAGCTGACTTAAGGCAGTCTGAGGAGATTCCCAAAGTCATTTTTACTCTTACTGGAACTAAAGCTAAGTAAAGCTTCTTTCAGCAGCTGCAATTTTTTTGCAGTTGAAATAGTACACAGATACAGTTTTTGGTAAAGCCACTGCAAACTCAGTCATTTTGGGCAGTAAAAGTTAGAAAACCTTTTTCATTTCACAAGGTTCTGGAGGGACTGAGTAGCAACTACATGTACATTTTGGTCTCCACCAACTACTGAGGGAAGTATCTGTTTTTTAATGGCTGCTAAATGCCTCAATATATTCACCAGCTAGTCGCTAAGTTAGTCTGTCGGCTGTATAGTACTGAGCAGGTAGTGTATAGTGGGTTTTTGGCTGAAAATAGCTACCTACTGCGGCCCTAAGCAAGTGAACCAAAACACTAAAGTTGTGGCAGGACAGCTAAACAATGAGCATTGAGCTGCACATTCAGGTGATAATTATCTATGGATTCATCACTATGAACAACCTTTTTTGCATTGTCATTTTGTTATGATAAAAATATTTTATTATTATAGCTGCTTTAAGAAAACACGTGCAAAGGAAGCTAAGCTCATCACCACTTTTCAAAACCCAAGGACACTAAAACCTGATGAATATGTATATTAGATATATATTCTCTATGATTTTCAAAAAAATCGCTGACATGTGAAGTGTAGTTTTAACATGAGTACATGAATCAGATATAAACGGAAATATTGTCTATATACCTACTAGTGTTAGTCTTTACGAATTATTATAGTGTTTATCAGTTCTTAGTGTCCCCTGAAAACGTCTATTGTGTTGTGAATTGCTAATTTCTTAAAATGCTTGTGTTTTATTTATTTTCAGTGTTATAAATGCTGCGTATGAGTCATCAAAGTCTTATATTTTCTTAAGTTTTGCTCTCTTGGGCCACCATACCAAACCCCTTTATATATTAACCCCTGGATGAAGTATGCAAATATTTACATACAGCCATGTTAACATGCTTGCGGACTTAAATCTGATACTGAGCTGCGTCAGCTTCCACGGCTCTTCATCATCTGTTGTTTCCGATTCCGGATTGTTTTTCCTTCTCAAACGTCAAATCTGACTGAGCTCCAAAACCCAACAAACCTCCTTATTTAAATCCTTCAAAACAAAGAGAAGAGGAGAGATGCAGGTAGTGAAGAGGACAGTTGAGGAGTGGATGACAGCATTGACAGTAGCCCGGAGCAGCAAGGGTATCAAACTAAGAGTTTTATCGTTACAAGAAGGACTGAGCTGCCTGACAGTGTCCTCAGTGCTGCAGTTCAAACTGTCAGTTGAACCCTATGGGTTTAGCACAGAACCACTTGGAATAATAAATGCTGCAAATCACTTAAAAGAGGTAATTTAGTCTTCTGATCACATTCTGTATGTGGAAGTCGGCACTGCTGATGTGCATGAGATATTTTCTGTACAGTACAAACACAAAACAGACATTAATCTTTATTTTAGCACTGAATCCTTAAGTGAGAATTTTTAAGAAAAAAAATTCAAAATCTCTTTTAAATGCAGTGTTGTCAGTTAAAGTGGCTTGCTTCACATTTCAAGAAAATTCACGAAAGAAACCTTTTTAGATCCTGTTTTCAGGTCTTATCTCTTGCTTTGTGAAAAATAGGCTTTAAGGACTCTATGCAATTTTTTTTTATCCCAAATCCCAATTTAAATCCATTTAAAGATTTAGCTCTCTCTCTCTATGCCCAGCACATTTCTGGCCCTCATGTATCCTAATGTTAGAAGGATGTAAAACTCAGGCTTGCTTCAGACCGTTGCCAGTTGCCTCCAGCCAACAGTCTGCTGTCACCCACAATTTGAAGAGCAATTTGTGACTGCTTGGCTATGCAATGAGGCAGGCTGAATTGTAGGTACAGAACAGACCCAGACACACGAGAAATAGGAATACACACCCACACACCCAGAGACGTTTTAGCAGAGAAAGGATATATGTTATGCATATTTTATTTTTCATGTGGTTGTACATGGCGTGAGGGACAGGGAGCGTGAGGAGGCAAGTGGCGGCAGAGAAGCAGCGTGTGCCAAACAGAGACAGCAGCATGGAGAGTAAGAATCAGAAATTAGGTGCCATTTATCTCTGTAAAAATATACAAACTGCACCTTATGACTGGCAAACGATCAAACTGCATGAGACCACAAGTTCTGCTAAATACAGTTATGCAGGGTTTTAGCACTCCACTTCTGGAGTTAAGAGTCCTCTTTGGATTATATACAAAGAATTACCATATTTATTGAGGCTACTGTAGTGGTAACAAAGCATACATACAACCCCCCCGGCACTGTAAAGTGTTAGCACTCAATCTTAACAGAAATGCAATGAGCTCAGGGATAAAATGAACAGATGTGAGGCTAGAGGACGAAGCAAGACCACACAATTCAGTAGCTTTGGCTTTGACCATCGATCTGCTTGTAGAAAATGCACACAGGAATGCATGGCACAAGCCTCAGGTTGATCCAGCATAGACACAGAAACAGAAACCTTTTTTGCTCTGCATTGTTCCTATTTGACAGGGTAGAAGAAAAAAAAAAGTCATCACATCAAGGGCATTGACACACCCCATAACACTAGCATTGATGTGTTCAATAACTTATAAAACAATAGTGGTAAAAATGCAGATGTCTCATGACTCCGGTGCTTTTCTGTCAGAGCTGCCTGCAGTCTGACTCATATTTCTGTGAAATCAAAAGATGCCTTCGTTATCGGTTGTTCAAAGAAATGCTGTAAAAAAGAGTCGATTTGATGAGAATTTGGAATTCCATGTTAAATTTTTAGTGTGTTTGGTAACTTTGGAGTGTTTTCCCTTTTATCTTTCATATTTTTTTGTTATGTTTCGAGTGCTCCTGTGAGAGAGATTTTGTGTTGTGTGAGAGCGTATGTAGTTAATAACTTATGCAGCAGGGGCCTCTGAATGGGAGGTTGTTTTAATGATTTAATGGGCCATTCAAAGGATTCATTCCACTGGGAGCCATGGCGGCTATCTGAAAGATATGAGGCTGCCATTTTATAGCTGGCGGGAATTCAGAACCTCACACCAGGCTGTACCTGTGTTTACCCGGCATTTTCCCATGTAATGCTTTAAGTTGCATGTTGAATATTGCATATTTCCAGTCTGGAATGCCTCAGCAGAGTTTGGGCTTTGTTGCACATTCTGACAACTCCCCCGGAGGATTTTTACTTCCTCCTTATAAGACCTCACACCTAAACACTTCTCCCCCTTAAGGAAAAGAGAGGCTGTTAGATTTCTGTATCACTTCCTTCTCCTTAGTTCATCTTGTCCTCCATCTCAATCCCCAGCTCACCTTGTGCAATAGCAGACGGTTTGATACCAGAAAATCGCTTTTGCACATAAATGTGGAGATTGAGTAAAGTTGTGTGTTTCTCTGCTGAATTTGCAATCACTCCAGGGTACCTGGGCAGGTCTGCTAAGTATGCATTTTTTCATAATATTTGAGTCTTGTACAACTTTTGGAAGTAATTTAGAAATCAAACTGTGAAAGAGTAGTTGTATAATTAATACTAGTGTTCATAATTCATATTACGAATTCCTTAAAGGCAGGTTCATGTAATTAAAGCGTTTCGACAAGGTTTTCCTTTCAAATCTCATCTACTGAATGTAAAGGAATTCATCAGCAGGTGACACCAAGCTCCAGGAGCGTAGGCTTAGTTTCAGATGTAAGGGCTAGCACCACGCAGTCAAGGTTTGAAAAGAAAAAAAATATCACATTGAGTTTTATGTGTAGACTTAATACTTAATGATAGACAAGGTTGTTTTAGTGTTTGTTTAATTCTAGCATCTCTTTAGGACATTATGATTCCAATCACATTATAACCTGCATTTCAAAGTTTCCTTTGATGACATCCACAGTGTCCCCCAACATAACAATGTCTTGGCCAAGATTTAGTTATGTAGGATGGCTCCAAATAGCGTGATAGTCATGTGCTTCAGCCCATTGCTGTGGAGAAGAAGCTAGTATGAGGCACAAATTACAGCTTTAGCAAACGTAATGCTTTATCATTGCAATTTTGCCCGAAACATTGCACCATAGCTGCCACACTTATTCAGAATCAACCCAGATTTCAAAAGTGAATTTATTTATGATGCTAAATGTATAATAGGGTTTCTACAAAGCCTGAATTTAAGATTTCTCTTGCAGTTAGTGGCGTATGCAACAGAATACGAACAATATTTCTAACATAAGTTGCTCATGTTTTTCATATTGTGCAGATTATTCAACTGGGAGAGTTTCATGCTCCAACTGTCTGTCACCTAATATTGTCCATGCAGAACACAAACAGGACTTTCACTCCTGGAACCCTAGACACCCAAAATAAGTCATCCCACATTTGAGCCACTGAGAACGATAAAGATGAGAGATGTCTTTTTTTTTTCATGACTTGGATCACCTTCACTTCAGCGAAAAGGGTTGTGTTTGATCTTCACCTTTCATGAGATCAGAGTCATCCAGCAGGAGAGGATCCACCCAGTGGGGGGCTTTTTTTCACATTAAAATATATCCATACAGGCTATTTATGGACACCACAGTCCTGTGAAGCTACAGTGTGTGTATGGCACACTAATTCATTGAGGGTCATAGTGACTTGGCGGCGCGTGCTTCATGTTGCCTTGTTACATTTGCTGCTGCGCCTCGTCTATGCCCAGTCACTAGATGTGCTCGCTGCACAATGAGCCCAATCAGGGAGGAGACGGGCCTGATTTCTCTCCACTTGTCACCACGGCGTAGTGGAGCGCGGCTGAGTCATCACGGCTGGCCTGTATCATCAATCGCCGCAATCGCCGGGGTTTTTATCACTCTCAATGTTAAATGTCAATGAAACTGCCGCCCAAGGTGCACCACTCACGCTGGGAGACCACTGTGCCTATTGACTCACCTCGTCAAAGAGTACAATCGGGCCGCATCAGACGATTCATCCACGCCCACACAGATACCTGGCGGTGACAGACACTGGACGATATCATCTTCCTGTGTAAACCACCAAAGCCTCATTTTGTTCTGTGGGAGACACAGACAGGAGCTTAAACTCTCCTTTTATTCCCTTGAACCTCTTGTTTTGTGATTTGTGAGTATTTTTACACATGGCTGATTTTAGTGTGATCTTTGCTATGTCATCTACAGGGCGGATTGTGTCCCTAATTTCAAAAGATGGTTATTTTATCCACTGTATTTCATTCTCTTTTTACCTCCTTTCCTTTTCCCTCCCTCTCTCTCTGTTTTTGTCTGACTGAAGCCACACTCAGATCTCAGTAGGCGTGACAGGACATTGAACTCAGACTAGAGATGCTGTTGATCCGCTGGTGAACGGCGGAGCTTTTCACTGAATTCTGAAAGACATGACAGTCGTCACATTTTAAGTCATTATACAGACCCACTGCTGTTCATGCCACCTCAAAATGAGAAATCAGCAGGATGGAAGAGTGTGAAAGAGATGGAAGAGACAGGAAGTGAGCATTTCTTTTTGTTTTTAAAAACACATTTTATTGCAGAAGTATAGTAACAGTCACATACATTTTTATATGTTGAACCCAAAAATCCCTTACCAAATCCCACTCCACCCTTATGCCTTGGTGAGCTGACTCACCACGGTTTAAAAGGCTATAGGGTATGACTTGCATTTTCAAATAATTACTTGTGTTCACATACCCCAATATTCAGGTGTATACTTACCCACATATATGGAAATACATTACATATAAGATAGAACAAAATAAATAATAAAAATGTTTTCAAAATAAAATATGAGCATTTGTCGGTAATATCAGGGTATATTCTTGATAACCTGGATTTACTGTAATGCGCCCTGTGAAGTATCTTAAACTGAATAATCTGCAGTTTTGGTGAGCAAGAGTTAACCTCTTTTTGATTGCCTGCAACCACAACGTGTCTGAAAAAGTGACACCTAATTCTGTTTCCCATTCTGTCTTCATTTTAATGAGGTCAGATGGTTGCAAGTGAGCAATTCAGGTGTTCATACAACTTGCAAAATGTTAGTATTTCACAGGCAGAGGCTTTGAAATAGCTAAAAAAGAATTATAATTGGAGAAGTAAATTCTTAAAATTGGGGCGTGCATTAATTAAGTAGTATTTTTTGTTCCTAATATTAACTATAAACTACATTCTCAACTATGGTAATACTTACCAAAAAAAAAATAGACATATATACTTAGAAAAATAGATTGTTATTTTTCCCTCCTGCCAACAAAATACTTGCTATTTCCATTCCAAGTGTTAATTGTTACTGGTAATTTATTTTCCATGTTACACTATATTGTGAATGTAGATGGATGCCTACAGTTGGTTGCTATAGGCATACCGGATAAGAAGTCACATACTTCATGGTGAAGGACATTTAGTGAAAACCTTTCATCCCCCCCAGTGTTTGTGTGCATCGGCATGGCTGCATGTGTGTTTGATCTGACGCTAATTAAAAGTCAATTAGCCTGCAGCCCAGTGGGTGACTGACCTCTCTAAACACAAGAAGGATCGGGGATGTGAAAAGCTCCCCAAGCTCATTATTTACCGTGACACTGTCCTTCTCCCTCTATTTACCACAAGCTCCTACTGTCTGTCCACCTGTCTGCATTTGTCTCTCCGTGTGCTTCATCACTCTGTATGTTAGACCATCATCACACCTGAAACACACATGGGGGATAAACTACAGACTGTCACCACATGGGTATTCTGGACAGTAATACCCTGTAGAGAAGGTATATAAAGTGTCTGCAGACAACTCTCCTGACTTTTCTCATTTCACTCATTCTTCTTTTTGCGTTGGTGAATTACATGCATGCAAGCTGTTTCTCTCGTTACCTGAAAAACACAAATTACTTCCTTTCCGGGGAAGAAATCAATATAAGATTGGTTGAATGAGTGGCCCCCCTGCTTGGGTTTAATGGTTGTACTGTTCACTGTTCAACATCATCTACCACTAATACTACTTAATACTGCAATTTATTTGCCAGTATAAGTAATTATCAGCTCTTGCAGTGAAAGTTCTCCAGAAAGTGTTGCTGAATCTTGCTGCAGGATCCGAAGCTTGACAATCTGACCATCTATGCTCTTTACACCTCTCAGTGAGTTGAAGTTTGGGTCCAAATGAAAAATAAATGCAAGATTGTTGCACTTCCACCCACACAGTATGGCAGTGTAGGATAAATCTTCTTCTGGAAATCAGAAGAGAAACACACATAGAATGAATGAATGGACGAAAGACCATAAAAACAAAAAAGACTGCAGAAAACCCAAACAAAACTCATCGACCCTTCCCCAGCTAACCACCAGTCCTTTGGTAATGCTAAAAAAAGCATAACAAGGACAAAGGAACAGCTACAACAAGTTGAGGATAATAACAGACTTATTAAAACTCCAGTCCGAATTGGAATTGCAACAAACAGATCAAGAGGATCAATATAGAAACAGCAACATCAGGATTCACTTAATAGCCGAAGGATCAGAGAAGAACTTGCCACCCATGATGCATTTTGTTGAGATTATTCATGCAGAAAAAATGAAATTAAAAGGGACTCGCTTCACACAAATAAAAAATGATATAGATAAATTGTCATATAATTAAATTTAACTGTAAAATATTATGAATACAAATTATATCTTTTGAGGTGTTTTTAGTAGGGTTTTGGTCATTAGTGTTTTCTTTAACTGAACACTAAAACTTAAAGCTACTGTGAATGTGTTTACATGGAGGATTGTCTCCACAGATATGGAAAAATGTTGGAATAAGTTAAATAAATCACATGAAAGATTTCCTCACAGGCGCTTCAAACTTCCCAAAAAAGAATCCATATTTTTACGTCCTCCAAATTTAACTACACAGAGCATGCCCCTGTTTACCAACCTGTCTGGTCTGTTATGCTTCATAATTAAAGATAACAGATAGATGAGGAGCAAAAGATCAAACATTGTGAGTCCACCTGTTTCTGGAGCCAACGCTGACTCACTGCTCTCTAGGAGACCATTTAGATTTCCTTTTAAAAATTTTCTCTGCCGCGAACTGTGAGGAGAAAGGCGACTGCGCAGAGTTGAAACCAGGTTTTCATATTTGGAAAAAATTTAACAAATCTATAAGGTCGCCATTGATTGGAACAGAATAATTCTTTGTTCTGCAGCCATACTCTGATTGGTGAATTTTTACACCGCCTCACACCGCTTTATAGTTTCATCTGAGAAAATATTTGCCTGCTATGTCATATTACACCATCTACTATTAGATTTACCACCTGTTGCTAGTTTCATAACTGCATATCAAATATTTCCTGTCATAAGAGAGACATGTCAACCACATATGTCTCAAACTTAAAGTATCACTGTCACTAAGTGACTATAAGTAATACAAACATCCAACATTTTGAAGAAGTTATGTGCTGGCATAGACACATTTTCACATAGCAATATCAATATGTACTGTATTGTTCAATTGTAATACAAACATGTCTTAAGTGCATCTGTCATGTTACTAGTTATGCAGGTGGCATCGTGCATTGCAGTAAAAATGTAAAAAAAAGTAACCTTATACTGCATAATGCTGACTTTCAATTTCTTTCAAGGATGAATGATAGACTAAGAAATATTTAAATGAGGTACTGAAAAATTCTGTATGTCTCATGGGCTTTGACAGGAAGGAAATATGAAGCGCCTCCATATGTGATTCAAAAATTATGCAAATCAGTGATTGTGATTCATAACAAGTCATGTTTGTTTTCTGGGATCTGCAGAACAGTATTAAAGTGCCCTCATGCTGAGTAAAATGTTGGGGACCAGGTGGAGAGTTAAACCTGCTTGTAAGAGCCTTGTTCTGATAAAGCCAAACATCCAAGCCTGCTTAAGAGTTTCCTTTCAGACGCAGGCTGTTAGTGTGGTTCCCCATGGAGATAACTGGACAAATTGAAGGACACTTCCCAATGGGTTACACGTAAAAGAAAGTGAGAAGTGGATCAGCGGGTCTTAGCACTTCAGGATTTCACTTCGGCACAGCTTCCCGCAGCATTAGAAAAAGATGAACATTCAGCGAGAAGTGCTTTTTCTTATGCCTGAAAACAGAGAAGACTCTCTGAAAAGGTTGTGAAAAGGCTTTCTGTGTACCTCCAATCCTTCCCCAGCACCATGGGGCAGGACGTTACTCTTGCTGTGGCTGAAATGCTTCAAGAAGCACTTTCTCTTTGGGAAATTAGAGTAGAGTGTGAGAGTGACTGAGATCTGACAATGGTGACACGGACAGAGGCAAATAACGCCACCTGACTTTTGCTTTATTATTGAAGCTCCACCCAGGAGGCAATGTACAAGGTGTTTTCAAGGGGGATAGACATTTTTATATTAATTATTTGTACTGTTTCCAGGAACACCTGTGATTTACAGACTATTGAACATTAAATTATGTAGTTCGAATGATTATGTTCAACAAGTACTCCGCCGATTTAGCATTGCACTGCTGTAACATTGTCAGACTCATGTTAGTTAAAAACATTTTAAAAAGAAAGATTAAGTTAAGTTGATGCAGCAGATCCAGAAATATTTTGTGATTCCTGATACCTACATTACCCACAATGCATTTTCACACTAGTAGTAGTCTTCGGGCCCCAACCGACACTGGCTCAACTTTTAGAACATATGCAGTATTACTCCCCAAGACCTGTAATCATACTTTAATGTGTAAAATCAGTGGAGTTCAGTTAAAACTGACTAAATATAAAGATTTGTGTTGCATTATTGTTGACACCGTGTATATTGTTAAAAAAATTACACATCAAGGTTTACTAGCTATATTTGAGGCTTTCAAACATACTGCATGGTCTTCATCAGTACATGAAGTTTACTCAGTTTGAATGATTGTAGATGATAATTTAACTTCTTCTGTTCTTCTTGTTGATAATGATGGACATGGAAATTGAGCAAACCTGTCTATTGTTGTCTGGGTTTTCTTTTATGTTTTCCGGGTCAGGAATGAACTTCATGCTTAAGCTGTATATATTTGTAGCCACAGTCAAAACATAATAAAATGTGACCTTCCTACCAAAGAGAAAGTTATGTAACCATGACAACAAACGTCCTCTAGCCATAACAACATGACAGCGCCTCGAAGTGAAACCAAAACATCTCGATCAACCCCTGGTGGCTGGCTGCAGTATAGGTCATAAACCCCCATGTTAATGGATGGGACACGGGCTAAACTAAAAACGTTTTTAAAAAGTTCACTTCAAATACATTATCACAAAGATTGTTTCCATCAATTTAGGTAGTCACGCTTATGTGTGTTCAGGTGTTCATTTTTCTGACAAGTTTGGTTTAACCTGACGTCATGATTGACAGCTGGTCTGAGTGAAGTAGTCCCGGAAGCACCTGCGGACCTCTTTTTGGGAACATCGAGAGGAGAGTAACTTTATCCAACTAACTTTCACTAACCGTGATTGTATGTTTAAAACTGACAAGATGTTCGCAACTGCGTATTAGTCGATAACCTCTCAGTTTATTTTTGATTTCCAACGGAAATAAACATAAACAGGCGGAGACAACCAATCAGAGCAACAAAATGCCGTCCTGTTGTGCGGTATGTCCTGTCAGGGCATCCGTCTAGTTTGTTTTATACTGCTGCTGTAGCCAGCCGGGGTACACTCCATATCGGCAGCCGTCATCTTGGTTATTTACAAAGATGCTATCATTCGTGTCAGTCAGTCATTGTATTAAACCCGCTTCATACTAGATAAACGCTTGTGATTGATTTGCCTGACACAACGGCGCTTCCAGTACCAAGGAAATCTGATTGAATGGGGTAGGGGTCAGACGTATCTGCCAGAGCAAATAAAACATGAGCTTGCAGATTTGTCTGGTTCCCAGGCTAGACAAGATGGATTCTTCGGCAGTAAACAGCGCTAATCGGCTGGTGTACGGGAGGGACGTTGACACCGCGGCCCCTGGTGGCTCCACTCCCCGATCACTACTGCACAGACTCTGGCTCCAAATGATGTCAACAGCGCAAGATGGCAGCGCCCGTACCTGGTATATTTTAGTTTGATTTTTGTGCAGCGGAAGAAAGTGGAGGCGCATCATCCATCTTTATATACAGTCTATGGGTCAATTTAAAAATTTATTTTCCATTCATAGTGATTTGTAACAGTTTTCAAAGGATCAGAAAACGCTTGTGTGTTGTTCTAAAGGGCATAGACAAACAATGTATTTTGTCATTAAATTTGGAGGACTTCCACATAAATACAATGTACATAAAGCCTAAAAGAACCTACACATAAAATAAACATATGTCTTTATATGAACTTCACCCATCATCTATCCTTTACCAATTGAAACTATTAGCCTCCTCCTGTCACCTTTACTAAATGTTCAACTGATGTATTCAGAGATTTTTGCTCAAAACTTAAAAATATGGCATCTAAACACAGCTTATTATAATACGTGTGATGGATTTTCTTTTCGGTAAACAGGGGTCATTTAATAGGAGAAGCACTGATATTTTTCTACACGCTGCCCAGCATCACCTCGCATTTGACAACACCAACAACATCCACCCTTGTCTCCTTTCTCATACAATCAGGTAATTGGTGTTAGTTATGAGCCAGCATCTAAGAGACAAATTGATTAATGAAATGGACTGTTGTGTGTGTGCGTGTGTGCATTACGTCTGAGGTTTGGACTGTAAATGAGGGCCATTTTAATAAATGATGACAATACTGTTAAACACACGGAGAGGAGTGAACTGAAAAAATATAGGGATAGCATATGAATACCAAAAATGGGAAAAATAATGAGTTGGCATTATTTCTAAATCCTGCAGTATATGTGCATCTGCATTGTGACGAATTACCAATTTACATACTCTTTTCACTACATTTGTAAGAATTATTTGTCGTTGATATTATCAACTTATTTAAGTGAATTTATTACAAATGAAAGGCAGCTCTGTCTGAGCTAAAATCTTGTTTTCTACAGTGTTTCATTTTTCACTTATAGAGGCTTGGATGCTTGTTTTCCATTTGTAATCTCAGACAAATTGCATACTGAGACTTGTTGCATCCACGCACAGACACACGATACTAAATATTCATGCAGCACATGGCAGGATGTACCCTTTTTAAAAATTTCACACTTGATGTACGCAGGCAACCACAATTGTGCTGCATGCTGTCTCTGTATCAGTAGTGGGAAGCTCATTAATCATTCCCTATTTCAATAAGGATCATTATTCATCACACTAAGGGCATCGCCCTGCCCATATGCATGAGGCAACAATATATACGTCAATATCAGCTAGTAGCTGTCAGGTTATTTAATTATTTATTGTTATTATTCTCCCCTGTGGGAATGTATCCTATAATTTGGTACGGACAAACATTTTTCTTGCTTTGCTTGGGCTCTGCAGAGGCATAATGAATGTTGATGTGAGGAATCCCACTGGCACACCTGCTGATGATGATAAAAGCTCACTGGAGGGCAGATATGCTGAGTGTTTCCCCATAACAGTGACAAATGCTGCACTGACCAACTCATGTCACATAAAAAAATTCTAGCCAAATTCTAACCCAGGGCCTCCACATGTACTCATGATATAACATCCAACAGTGTTGCTGCTGTAGATAGCAGGAGGACTAATGACTCGCCTGCAGTTTCAACAACAGAAATAGGATTTATACATCAACTTGATGTCTTTTCTCTGAAAGTCTTATCTTTTGTAGATACTCTGTGGTTTTGTGTAATTTAAAGAATGTCATCTAAGACACAATAATATTGTCCTCTTAAAGTAGATTAATTATTTTATCTTTACAATTAAGATAAGATCGGATAAGCCTTTATTGATCCCTGGGGGGGGGGTTCATCGTGTGTTGCTGCCGCACAAGGACAAAAAGAAAAAATACGAAATAGAATAAGATTAGAGTGATAAAAAAAATATTTAAAAAATACATCTGGAATCAGCATTGTACCTTAAACTAATTGTGTGCTACCATGATTAGAAGCTACAAGTCAGCAAAGTACAGTATAGTAGACACATGTAGTGTAGTATGATGGAGGATCACATATTAGATATTATATTACATGTAATATATTGTACATATAATGTAATATTGTATTTATGTGAGTCTGAGTAATAAACTACTACTATAAACTACAGCATACAATAGAATAAGATATGATAAGTAGTAATATAACAATGCTTATTAATATAGTTATAATATAATGTAGTATGGCACATAATTTAATAATATGTTTCAACATAGTGTAGTGTAGATTGATAATAAAGATACATTTTTTTTGCCTCATCTTATGTTCATGCCAGTCAGTCAATTAGTCAATTAATTAAAGGATTAGTAAATTGACAGAAAATTAACAATTTAGTTAAATGATTAATTGTTTCGGTGATTTAACTAATACAAATGCAAAACAAATTCTGGATCCAGCTTTTGCAATAAATATGATTTTTCTTTGTTTCATTTAACTGTAAACTGAATATCTTTGTACTGTTGGCTGGACAAAACAAGCAGTTTGAAGATGATACTATTAGTATGGAGATTGTTCACTATTTTCTGACAATTTATAGATTTAATAGTTAAGTTTATAAATAGTTAGTTTAATAGTTATTAGTTGCAGACTGTAAGTATAGTCTTATTAACGATATATGCTGAGGCAATCAGTCGTAACTAGTTTTTAGTAGGACTATCGGCTCATCCCCATTTAATAGGATGATATAAAATGAAAAACCTCTTAGTTCCATAAATTTCCAGGTGAACACAGAGCTTTCATTTGTAATTTTACACACTTTCACTGTAACAGGTTATTTACAGTCAGTGCAGGTCAATGTACAGAATCAGCATCTATTCAGTGTGTCTGCTTGGAAGGCTTAAGGTATAACAGTTTACACATGCAGAGTTTGATGCACACTGAAATAATCTCTTCTCTTCAAAATAGAATAAAAAGTGAAAGCCGTGCTCAAATTGACCACTAGTAAGCTCTAAGTTTGTGTTTTTCAGGATTTGGGGACCTGAAAATGTTGTTTCAGGCTAGAAAGCACTGAGAAAACACAATTTCAGGTTTTCACTTTTTCTGAATTTGTCAGCAGACTGCTTCAGTTAGTTAATTAGAGCTTAATTATGTATAATATAAAACCCAGTTACCCAGTCATAGGAGCAGACCGGCGTAGATAGTAATGTCGATGGAAGGATGAATCGTGGAACAGATGGACGTGCACATGAACAGATGGACTTACTCTCCACCTCTGAGCATTCACATGTCTTTTGGGGTGAAGCCTTATGACTTTCCGCCGCTGTGGCATGGACTCAGCCGTTGCCTCAAGTTCATCCATCAGGAAAAGAAGAGCAGAATCGATACTTTTGTGTGTGTGTTTGGGGGTGGGCGGGGAATGGGGAGGTAATCAGAGCGATTTCATCCAAATTCAGTGCTTGTCCTTGATTTGAGTGAGGTAATGTTGCTTGATGACTGCTTCATTCAGTGAAAATGTACAGAAGGTGACAGACAGTTTCGTCCCTGCGATTCTCTCCCCCCCCCCATCCTCTTTTTGGAAGTGAAACGTGTTTCTGGCTCCCACAGTTTTGGAAAGGCCAGCAGCTCATGATTGAAGGCCTGACATTTGTCAGTTTCCTCTGTGTAGGAGGTGAAAGCCAAGGGAGTACTTGGCCTGTTGTTGACATTTTCCGGAACTAATAGGATTTTTTATTTTTTCATAAAACAGGGAATGCAAGTGCTTGTCCTTCTCTGTCCAACAGCTGATGATGTCAAGGGAGAGGCTTGTGATATATTGATGTATTTGTGATGTAACTACATGACAGATCAGTGTTACCAAAAGCTGTAAAGACCAAATCTTGTTCCAGGGTGAGGCTGTGAAGGTACATACAGGGATAAGAATTTAGCCACCATAATGTATTTGGTTTTAACTTGTTTTGCAGCCATTGTTGTTGCAGCAGAGCCCTAATAAATCACACTGGAGTGGACCGAGCCAATAGATTTTATACTGACGTGAACAGATTGGGCCAGATGTACAGTAGCTGCTTCATATCCCTCAGTATTTGTTTCCTGACATGGGTGGAGCTCAGCCTGGTTTCAGACCTTCAAATCACCCTAGCACAGCACATGATGTGGACAGATATGTAAGATCCAGGTGGCAGCGCAAGCAGGAATTTGGACTCGGGTGTAGTTACTCTTTAAGGACAGAGTTCTTCACAGCAAATCTTTAGTTTAATGTCTGGAATTCTTGAGATCAAAATGTAGAAGACTCTAAACAGAACCGCAACCACATTTGGTATATTCAAGCTTTCACAATCTATAAATCTGTCCACAATAATAAAGGATTTTGTGTATCTTTTTTGTAAAGACAGTATACTATATTATACATATTTTTATGGTTATGTTTAGGCACTGGCAGGACCTTCTTAAGATGAGGGAAAGATCTTGGTCGGGTTTAATACAGAAAAAGTCTGCAGGGACTTGAGACACACTGTACTTTATTGAAATCTATACAACCAATATTTGTAATCGCTGTTCTCTGTAAACTTGCTTAATTTGCAACACAATGTCGCATAACGTCAACATCATTTGTTGCGCATCAAATGATACCGATACACACTGGAAGCGTCATACAGACAGGAGAAGTAGTCAAGGTTTGGTGTCTGGGATGTGCCGGTTCGGGGAGCAATTGTGATAATTGAATGTATTATATTTAAAAATTATTGCTGCTCTTCTGGAGCATTGCACACCTCAAGAGCAACGTATGATGTGGGCAAAGTGGGCCATGTTACTGACGCTGTTGTGTGGGCTTACAAAGAAAACAGCGGGTGCCAATATGTGTTGCCGTGTTTGCTGGCTAACTCAACGTCACTGTCGACTGGCTAATAAGAAGGCAGTGTCAGGTTGAATAATGGAGTTGAAAGGAAATGGCCACTCAGTCAGAGTATCAGGCTTCCCTCCCTTCAGCAGTAAAGGGTGCTTTTTTTTTTTTTTTTCTGTTGTAACTCGGAACAAGATCAATCTTAATCTTCGCATTAGATGCCTTTGTAACCATTTTCCCAAACTCACAGCACACACACACATACAAGAGTTCCTTAACACAAATACATTTCTAACAATGATACACGAAATGACTGATAATCTACTGATGGGATTTTTTTGTAGGGAATTACTTGCTCTTACTGCCAATACACTCTGCTTACTTCACTGTGGCTAGATCCTGTACACAGAAAACACAGACACACACACGTACACACACATCACATTGAGACTGCTGGCAATAATATAATCAGATTTCACATCACTGTGCCCCCCCCCCACCCCCCCCAACTCTCTCTGTCCCCACTCCCACGCATGAATATGACAAACTAAGGGAAATATCTTTTTATATATTTGGCATATCTGTTCCTAGTGATTCCCAGCGTTACTGTTCATCTATTTCCCATCACTTTATCCAATTTCATGCAGCTGAATGAGACAATGCAGACATTATCAGGTTTTTCTCTGCTCCGTCCATGAATTTGCGGGGAGCTAGTGCTTCCATTGTGAGAACTCCTGTGTGATGGATCGTAATAGAGGGAGACATTGCACAGTTTTGACATATTGGAAATGCAAGATCAGCTATATTCATTTGTGCAGATGGCTCCCCAATTACATTTAGCCGTCCATGTCACTTGTCATCTCACTGCTGCTGTAATATTATCTGTACAGCAGAGGGGAACCATTGCCATATTGTTATATTAGTTTTACTACTATGCAAATCATATGCTCCTCTTGCACAACCCTGCCTGCCCTAGACAACACGGGTTGGTTTATGCCCCGCACATGCACACAGATCCCCACTTTTATGAGTGCAGGGTTTACGAAGAGAACCAATCTCACAGACAGAGACATAGCTTCTGAATGTGCTTCTCCTTTGATCTTCTATATGAATATCAAATAGTTTTTCATGACAGTGAAAGCAGGATATGACTTGTAATTATCCAGGATTTACCCAGCAGACAGCAGCCTTGCCTTAAAATTAAACTCCACCAAAAATCTGTCTTTTGAGTATTGACCACTTGCTAAACTTAGCTTAGCTCTAAGTGGCCAGTATATGCTTTCAGAAATGCTTGTGGGCCGGTTGAACAGTTTCAGCCCCCCCCAATCACCATCACCACCACCTGTCTGTTGTCAGAATAGGGGCGGCTGCGTCCGACCATTACTGTAACTCTCCACAACGGACAATCTGACATTCACGCCCACTTTGCGCCATGATTGGCAGCTGTGTGGTGAGGTGGGCAAGTAAGCAGCGTTTTATATCTATCTCGCTCTATTTTTTAAATTGTTGCACAACTGCCATTTTTGTGTGTACGACCGAATGCAGCACTGCAGTATGAATGTATTCCAGGAGAGACTGTGCGCCATTATCCACATATTTACACAACATCGCGTTCCCCCACTCTATATGATGGATGGCTTTTCACTCCGCCTTCAAGTGTGGCTGTCGTAACAACTATGAACACTTTTTTCTGACATGGTTGGACTTATAAACTAGTTCTAATCGAGCGTAATTCGACCCTTAGCCTGAAAATCAGGTTTTGTTTTTACGTCATAACTCAGTCTGGCATTGTGTTCTTGTTAGCGTTTTTCTGTTTTCACCAACCAATCAAGGCGACTTACAGATACATCACACACATCATTTTTGGTCGACTAGTAAACTGTGGTAGCAGTTGCTGAGAGTGGTTGTTGTTTATGTAGATCACCAACCATGTACAACTGTCTTGATCCTAGCCATGGTTGTTGCTAATTTTGTGGCCTTTTTTCCCCATTCTTATCCCTATCCAATTTAATTCCTGAGTTCTTTTGGCCAACTGCAGGGAAAAAGCTGTTTGAATCGCTGAAAAAATTGTAATTAGGGCAGGTGATTCAGAGGTCTGGAACCAGACTACAAAACTTTTAGAAAACAGGCTATGTCAGCTTGGTTGCATGGAAACTTCTCAAACCACACCTGCATCCTAATCCACTTTTCCACTGTCAATCAATATGTTACAAACAGTCATATTTTTTTGGACAGATTTTCTCCCTCAGTCCTGTGAAGCTGCACTTGAAGTACCACTTCAAGTTTCATCATACCGGAGCATCCTTCTCTTCGATATGTTGTTTCTGGGGGAGGCTGTGAATTAAAGTACAGTACTAGTTGTCTGATTTCAGCGGTTCATCTTCAGGAGTGGGACATAAGAGATTCATAGTCAAGTCATGTGCATTAGGGTATGGACTTACTGTTTCCATGGTGTTGTATAAAATGTGTTGGTCTGCTGTATATTTTGCAAGCTCATTTCCAGGGGCATGTAGTTGGGAGTCAGGCTGTGCTGCTGCGGCAAAACTCTAACTCAAGAAGTGCCATGTGAATTTTCTGATTGTGGAATAATACCTTACAGCCTATATGTATTAGTCATGGAGTCAGAGTTAAGCAACCCATTTATGTTGTTTATTGTGGAGAAACGCCCAATTGCTTGCTTGCTTGCTTTCAAACTTGCAAATAGATGGTGTTGGCGTGCAGTTGATAATTATTTTTGCTAATGTTTTTGTAATCATAGTTTCACATAATTAGCAACCATGATCTTCTGTACACCAGGGAATCCTCCTTCTCCTGCAGCTCTGATCAGCCCATTCCTTCACAAATTGTACCCGTTCTCTTTTATATGAAAAAAAAGACCAAAAATCAAGAAGAATCGAGAAGTAAAATTGTTGAAGACTGATTTGATATTTCTGTGCAGTCTTTTTCTTGACTGGCATAAACAAAAGCAAGACACAAATTTGGTGATACATAATCCACACCATCTCTTGCCTTCTCTCTCTTGATTACTTATATACACATCCATAATCTTTTAAATTGTAGCTCGAAAATCATTAGTGATCTCGTTGATCAGTGGTTATCTCATTTCTGTCTGTGTTATTTCATGGACCAGTGGCTTTACTGCACAGCAGATATGAAATGTTGCTCAAGCAGGGCTGCAAGCTGCTGTCAGGTCAGTATATTACGTTGTGTTATTATCCCAGGGTTATTCTTCCTCATTTTCAGGGAAACTAAGCCAAATAGCGCAAATTCATGAGAGGACTCACTTACAGAAGCAGGAAAATGTATGGATACAGGAAGAGTTTCTTCCTCACCAAAAATGTTTTTTTCCTCCTCTTATGGCCCGCTGTTATCTTATTTTTTACTTTCCAATAAAAAACACCACCTTGTCAGGAGAAGATTTTTTTTCATTGAGTGGCTACCGAGGCTTCATATAAAAAACTTGATTCTCTTTCATACTCTCTTACAAGTGTCTGAGTGTCATGAGTCTGCTGTTCCACCACAAATAAGATAAAATAGGACGGAAATAATTTTTCCAGTTACAATTTGTCAACTGAATTTTCACAGGAAATGCAATCCGCAAATAAATCAATGCATGATCTAAGCTCAAATGTACACATTTCTACCTCCGTTCTGTGAGGGTTGTGGCTCTTTGTACGATGTCATGATAGCTTTTACACACCTATATGTGTGTGTGTGTGCATACTTGTATATCTTCTTTGTGAGGACATTTTTGCCGGTCCTCACTTTCAGAGACACCTCCACGGGCTGTTCGAGGGTTAAGACTTGGTTTTAAGGTTCAGGTTAGAATTAAGTTTAAGTTAGGCTTAGCGTAAGGGTTGGGGCCAGGCATTTAGTTTAGATGGTTAGGGCAAGGAGCTCGGGAATGCATTATGTCAATGAATGTCCTAACAAGTATAGAAGTACAAACATGGTTGTGTGTGTGTGTATGTGTGTGTAAGGTTAGGCAGCTAACACATTTGGTTAACATTAGGGAAACATTATAGTCAAGGTTTAAACATGACAAGAGTCTACAGTCAAGCCTGAGTTTAGGCACATCAGCACTTTGAGCTGTATGCTACCATCAGAATGTGTTGACAGTGAAATGCTAACATGCTGATGTAAGTTCAATGTTTACCATGCTCACTTTCCATCTTAGTTCAGCATGTTCAGACTCGGAACTCACCCATCTGCTACTGACCTCCACACCCTTTCCCTCAGCAGGGCACTCTAGACTTCCTGCATTGGCACTAGGTGTAACTAATTGTGTGTCCATTGAACAATGTGTCTCTGGTTGTAGAGGACATGTGTCCAGTCGTTACCACATTGAATGAGTTAATGGGTATTTTGTTTGGAATCTTTTTTTGTCTCCATTTGGAAACCCAACTGCACACATCATTGGATATTAAGGGATAATGAGGCGCTGTTGCTGGTATTGATCATATCAGGGTTGAGGAAGCTCCACTGTGTTGCCATGTCTTACATATCAATAGTGTTTCTCTCGAAAATAAGAGCTGAAGTCAAGAAAAGTCACATGAATCAGGAGAGCAGTCCTTTACTTTGAGAAACAAAATCCTCATTGTTGATTCTTCTTGAAATTTTGTCAAATGTCAGAAGGTTTCTGCCCTCTTCTAGAAGCCCTGATGGAAAGGAGGTCACGGAAGACAATGGCTATAATCTTGGCAGTGCATTAAGCACATACTAGTAACCTCAAAGAGCTGACATCCTCTCTGAATACCAGTGTGAGGAAGACAAGCCCTGTCATCCACTCCAGATGAGTTGGTTTCCTGTCTGAGATTAGTAGCTGCCACAGGTCCCCCACCGTTTGCCCATTACTCAGCCCTGCATCAGCCCCGGCAGAGACAGCCAGACTGTGACAGGTGAGATAGAGCCCCAATGGCCATCAGCGAGAGGTGACTTATTAAAAATAATGACTGTGTGTGATGTGATTGATGAATTGGGGTGACAGCTGGTAGTCCGTAGCTATATCTGGACGCCTTCTGCACACTGACATGACGCATTTTAACATTTACATTTTCCTGAACCTTCGAGTGGAAATGGTGGTTGAAGGGAAGGAGAGCAATGCAAGTATCATTCGAGGGTACAAGATATTTTACCACAAGTAACTTTTATTTGGTGTATTTCAAAACCTTAAAACCTCAGAGAGTACACACTATACAAAGAGAGGAATATAATGGCACAGGCCACACAGTCGTAAGACAAATACCATTTTATGCAACTTCACTGTTTTCAATAGAGACATACTGCCGTGGAAGCAATGGAGCTTACTGAGCAAAGTTTTAACATCTGCTCTAGAATATTAAGTAGAGAGATGATAAGAAGATTGACACCTTTTTTTAATACCAAAGGGAGGATTTTCAAGCTAGAGGTGACCTTTGGCTTTAAAGAATAGTTCAATATTTTGGGAAATATGCATATATTGTTTCTTACATAGAGTGGGATGAGAGAAGATTAATATCAAAGTGAGAAAATACTCCTACTTATGCTTCTGAAGTTGACAAATTAACATGTTTTATCTCATTAGCTCATTCCAAACATAAATAGAATTAGTAGGAGTTATGAGCTGGAACTATTACTGGCTGAACTAAAGCCTGAAGCAATGACTTTGCAGCGTCCTGAATTCTTGTTGTTACAGTGAGGTTGCCAGGTTTGGTACCAGTGTGCCACCGAACCAAATCTAAAACTGTTGTTTGTCAAACAGGCTTCGAACACGTAACTTCCCCTCAAACTCTAATCTGTTAATGTATAGGTTAATTAAACAAGATACATCATGTACATAAGCTACTGTAGGAAATTTCAAAACATTGCCTACCTTCTACCTGAGGTGCCACCTTCCACCTGAGAACCTAGCCATGCGTGCTGCAAGTTCGATGTGAGGATGTTCCTGTTTGTCCCTCATAAGTGATTTCTGATTGCCTTGCCTGGGGGAAAAGGTTTGACTCAACTGTAGCTGTAGGACTGGACTCAATCAAACGATCCCCGGCCCGCCAACTGAGTTGTTAGTTCCACAGCAATCCTGGGCCTCATGTCACTTTATATAACAATAATCCCCATAGAGTACTGGTACTCAGTATCTGGCAGGTACCCTGAGTTGAGGTATCAGAATCGGTGTCGAGGACAGAAACATTTGTATTAGTGTATCCCTCCTAATAACAAGTCAGACCCATCCCCATGCGTGACCATCACCTGACCCTCCGATTATTTACTACACACCCCCTGGCCTACAACACTAAAAGACATACCGTAACAATAACATATTTAGAGGTGTTAGAAATGTTTTCACTCAGACAGCCAGGCTACATGTTTTTTCCTGCCTCCAATATTTATGCTAAGACAGACTGACCATATCCCGACTCCAGCTCCAAACAGACATGACATTTTTGTCAATGTTCTCATGTCACTTTTGAAAAAGAAAAACAATTAAATAATTGCATTTCCAAAATCGTTGAACTATTCCTTTAAGGCACAATCGAAGCTGATTGTACTGGCTTTTACATATTGGCCAGCCAGGAGCCTCAGTATATGATGATGGATTACACTGTAACACATCCTGTCTGTCCTGACCCTCCCAGCTCTCATGTTAACGGGACTGACGTGACACAAAACAGAAGCTGATCCTTGAAAGCTGGCAGACTTGGTGGATATTCAGTTTAGCCTTCTCCTATTATAAAGGATATTTAAAGGCTAAAAGGTAAAAGAGTTTGATGATGAGGAGTCTGGGATGCTGGTGGATCAGATTGGAAGACATAGCTGAACAGACTCCAAACTGTTCAACACACAGTCCACGCTGAAAAAAACAACCCTGGTCAGAGTTCAGCCACAGTGATTTAATTCACTTTTTCACTCAAGACAGGTGTTTGTCTTTTGATTCCCGATTAGTTTCTCATTTCCTCTATTTTCCCTCCTCTCATTTTTATCTCTCTCGCTCTCTTTATAGTTTTTATCCTCTTTCACCCTCCTTTTCCCCTCCCCTCAGAGAGCATAAATACCACGCTGGCAGCAGCGACTGCAATCCTTTGTGTCCTATGGCAGCATGCACTGTGTTGTAAAATAAAATATTATTGACTGGCATGGTAAACTTACATTAGGGTGCAAGATAAATATGTTCCATAAAACTCCCAACACGTCACATAAATTGCGGAATTTGTTTAATGTGACATGAAATATGCTGGGATATGAGGGTGTTTGAGTTGCATGGGAATCTGGTTTGGCATGCAGGTAGTGGAGCGTTGTGCATTAAGCCATAATGATATGGCTAGTGAGGCAGCTGTGTGTGGGTTTGGGTGTGCGTGTGTTTGTGTGTGTGTGTGTGCGCTTAAACCCCTTCTTTCCTATACTCAGTGCCAACCCTGTCGCTAACGCAGCAGCCCTCTGCATTATTTATCCCCATAGCAGTACAACCACTTCTCGGCAGCAGAGAAAGTGCACACCTTGCAACTCAAAGACCTTTTTCATAAACTTTACCCCTCTCTTCTTCTCTCAGTAAGCCTTGAGGATGAAGGGCCTCTCTCGTCCCTTTCTCTCCTAACCGTCAAGCTTCCTTTCGGCGTTGGTTTTATCATAAAACGCCTGCTAAATTCTTCCATAATGGATATTGATTTGTCAAACTATAACACCAGATCACAATAGACAGCTCATGTGAAAGTGGTGTAACCTTGAAACTTGGAGGCACTTCATGAGAACGGATAAAACTGGTTGGATGACTATTATGTTTAACATTTCAATTTACTCTTCAGTGCTTTTCACTTATGTCCCGCCTGCCAGCAACGCAAATGGGACGAGCAAGAGAAGTGTCTTATAACCTGCTTATTCTGTAATGGAAAAATACAAGAGGGTTGACAGCTAGAATGTCATCAAACTAAAATTGAATACATATCTCAGGAACCTTTCCTGTAGTTTTGTGGAAAGTATTGTCTTTATGTTTGTCTTTTAGTTTTATAATGGTGCATAAACAGCACAACTGAGAGAAAGTAATAGCAGAGTCAGCATGCAGTATCTGATGAACTCTTCGGGAAGCTATGTCCGATCTAAAACGGGCCGCAATATTACAAATGCAATGGTACTCATCATCTGGTCTTTCTGTTTAACAGAAAACTGCCTATATCACTGTATCAGCTCAAATAATGAAGAACATGTTTGAACAGGGGCCAACGTGGCAGATATGGCAGAGCTCTTTCTTGTGGTAGATACAGCTTTGCTGTGTCAGTAACATTAAAAGTGAGATTTGGTGCACTTCGGGGTATTTTGATGGCTGGGACACTACATGGGCAGAAGGAGACAAATAAAGGGCCAGTGGGAGTGGGAGCACACAATAAAGAAAAGACAGCATCCCCTTTCTGGAGCAATAAGCTGCCAGTCTTTTGGCATCATGTCAGCAAGCCATTTGCAAAACACTGATAACAAAATAGGATTGTATGCAAGAAAGCAAGATGAATTCAGAATAGTAGAGTTCACCATGAAGAGCTTAGAGGCTACTTCCAACGAGGACAGAAGTTTAGATACCGCAAATAAAATTTAAGGTTTTCATGATTGCACACGTTTATTGCCAATTCTTTGCATTAGCCAAGAGCATGTTTAAGAATCTGATTGGTGGGTGGTTGACCTTTCGTCATGACAGGAATATATGCTAATGGCCATGTCATTTTTGACTTCTCCTCACTCTGTGGGAGGCACTACATGGCGAACAGGCGAGGTCACGCCATGTTTGCAGCTCCGTGCTTCCACACATTCAGACATGCAGCTGTGAATACTAATGAGACTGGTTTTGTTGGTCAAAAAGCATTTTTAATTGGCAGCTAGGCTTCGTGCTCTCGCTTGCAGGTCGGCTCTCAGACCTCTGGCTTGGATAAGGGGAAACTAATGTGATATTGGCAGCAACTGAATTTGATTTCTCTGACTTTTTACACAGTAAATGGTTCAAAATTTAAGGAGCAGCACCAAGTAGTCCTAACAAGACTACTATTTTTTGTCACAAGGCAAAAAAAGTTAAAGCAGCATTCTTTTTTCCCTCTCTCTTTTGGGTAATGTGGTGGCAGTACAACATTGATAAATTATCACATTATAGATTCAGGCTAACGTGTAAATAAGCAGTTGCCTAGTTACACATACAGCAGACATGGCGCAACATTAGCATTCATTTGGAGTAATGTTTGTTACCACTCGATGAAGTCCAAAACTCATTCTCCTGTCAACTCTGCTTTGGTCTCCACTAGCCTGGGAACCTGACGAATCTGCAAGCTCATGTTTTATTTGCCGTGGCAGATACGTCTGGCCCCTCTCCCATTCAAATTGATTTCCACCAGAACTGCAATGTGGCGAGCCAATCACAACCGTTTATCTAGTTTAATACGATGACTGACAGAGAGGAGCGCCATTGAGGCATCTTTGTAAACACCCAAGATGGCTGCCGCTGATGCAGAATGTTCGGTTTAATCGTCTATTTCGGCAGTATTAAATGGATTAGATGGTAAACAAACAACTGAACTTAAACTTTATGTTGATAAGAAATATGTGTTTGCCGTACTTGTGACAGGACGTACCGTACGACAGGATGGAGTTTCGTTGCTCTGAATGGTTGGCGATTTTCCAGGCTAGGTCTCCCACAGCTTTCGTCACTTAATATTCCACTATGTTCTCCAGTTAGTCTTTCTCTTTGTCTTCCGGGCAAAAAAATGTGCAGCGGGTTCTGCCTGCTGCTGCTGCTGAAAACAGGGCTGGCGAAAGCAATAGAAACAAAACAGTAAAGTTATGGGCTGTAAAAACCAAAACCATGAGCTGAAAGATGATAAAAGACTGTAGCGGAAGGCGGACAGCAGAGTTGGGTGATAATTCTTAGTGGGTTTGCCAGTACAAGCAAGACCTTTGACATTACATGGAGTAATTTGGGCATGTTGAGAAAAATATAGATTAGTGCAGGGTTAATAAAAGAAGAGATTACCCCTTATACTAGAGCAGGTTATGTGGACACCAAATAATCAAATAAGAGGTGGAAATCTGCATTGGCTCCCTGGCATTGATTGAGTGCCAGCCTTGCACAGGTTGTCATGGCCTTGTTTATTTACAGGCAACTTCCTCTGTTATTGAGAGATGACAACCAGGACAAACTTCCTAACGCAGACAGTGATAGTCAATATTATGTATTTGCCTTTTCACCGGTGCAATTCACTTGTTAAATGAAAATTGATAAGTCTTTTAACCGTTACACATTTTTTCAGGCAGAACAGTGTTTCCTGCACTTTTCTACATTTTCTGGACAGGTTTGAGAACTCATTATCTTCTCCCATCTGACAGCTCAACCTGAGGCGGCAGATCAGGAGGGAAGTGAGAAAGAGGGAGAGACAGAGTCAGGGTCAGGGGCGAGGATTTGCAAAAATAACAGAACCCTACTGTCAAGGTTTTGTTAGCGTCTTTGTCATCCAGTGGCTGAAGAGGAGCCTTTGTGTCTGGCTGAGGTCTAATGGGATGTTGACCCAGCCCTGGTCCTGTCTGTCAAACATCATTAATCTTGACAAAAGGAGTGAAAGAGTGTCCCCTTGAAAGCTACTGTTCCCAATATAAGAAAGCCAGGGGTGAGAGAGATGTTGAAAGTAGACACTTGGGAGCCAATTGCTTAGAAAAGAAAGAAATAAAAAGCTATCAGTGGAGGAATATTCAGTCCAATCTGTGCTTTCATCACGCACACAAACATATAATTGAATAGCAAATGACTGAAGGGTAATTACGCTTAATGCTTCAGTTTTCCACCAATTAACCAGCGAGGGTTAAATGGAACACTTCAATCTCCGGAGGGTTTGGACAGCTGCGTAAATGAAGTTCATCTGAGGCATCATTAGATTTCATTCAGGAGAAGCCAAGGTTATTTGGTCCATGTCAAAACACAGCTTCTTCTAATGAAACTGGGTGCTGTGCAGTAAAGTTTTGGTGAGGTTGCCAGTGCTCAGCAGACATGAAAAATGAGTGTTGGACCGCCACCATATGGGACCTCTGTGGTGTTTCTGTTTTCTGTGCCGAGAAGTCTGTGTGAGTGCAGAATTTAAAAAAAAAACACCACTTCTTGTACCTGCAAATGAGGAGTGATGTTTCCATGAATATTTATCTGCTGCCCTCTTCACTACGCTCCAGCAACTTCTATTGTGTCATTTATTTTGTGCAGATACATATTTGTCGGGAGCACTTCTGCTTAGCATAGGTGAATGAACCTGTAGTGTGGTACTTTGTATTCTTCCGATACGCACCACCCCTATGGCAGTATGACATTAGCTAGTTGATAAATTTCACTAAACAATCCATGAGAATGCCGGTGTCAATAAAGGGGGAGGAGCATGAAATTAAAAATCCATCTCCTTGTCTTTTTCAGCAACATAAAACATCAGTGGTAAACATCAAGTCTTGTTTAAGTCCCTCGAAACTGAAGACTGAAGTGCTTTCTTTTATGGCTCTGAATTTTTAACCAGTCCTGAACAATTAAAGATTTTTAGATTTTTTTAGTAATAATTACAAATCCTATTTTGGCAACTAGAGTGCCTCTTGATCTTAATTAACATGTTACTATTATTATCACAACCAACATTTCTCTGTCCTTCTACACATAATAGAAACAGCTGGGTCCAACAAGTCTGCAGCTGTGTTAAAATCATGTGGGGTGGAAGATAGTGAGGGGAAATATCGCCGTATTTACAACTTGAGGGCGTTCATCATTGGATTGTAGAGTTGGTCGCGTGAGGATATAGCTGGATATATAGTAGGACTGTCCATTGTATTTGAATTTTTTAATTAGCACTCTCGTTGTGTCTGTTCTGCACGTACTGTGATCACATCTCTATATGCAAATTAGGCGGGTAGAGTTTGGTACTTTGAAGCGGTTTGGGATACTCTTGAGGGAATGCCGTGACGTGCACGGCCGAAGACTAATTTTCAATAGCCTTGCTCACTTGGCTAATGTCACTTATACTGTAAGAGGCTTGGGATGTACTTATTTTTCCTTTGCAGTGGAAGGGCTTGTCTGCAGCCTTTTCTGCATACATTTAAATTTTGCAAATCTTTTTTTTACAGATTGCATGTGACTACTGGATATAAATAGGGTCAAAGGGTAAAGATCAAATTACAACACTGCTTCCTGTAACAGCTACCACTGTGAGATAGTGATCATACAGTCAGAACATATAGTAATGTCATATATTGAAATATGTAAGTCACATGAGAACATCATATTGATGATTACTTTTAAATTTTGCTAATATGGGTCCAGAGGGCACCGCTGCTTTTGGTTTCCCCTCACTTACATTCAATCAGTTATTTAAATGTTGGAGTGGATGGTTATGGTAATTTCTACTGTAGACCTCACAACTACACTCTCATTTACATGTTTGCTTGTGTTACACACACACACACGCACACACTTCTTAAATAAGCTGCGCTGTGCAATTTTAATTCAATCTATAATTCATAAATGCCTCAAAACCATTTGGTGGCTCTTGGCGAGGTGGTGGTACAGTACAGGGAGACATCAGTGGAGGAAGAAATCGTTCTCCACAAACCACAAAAAGTGTGTCATTGCTTTGTTCGCACACACACAACATGTAATTGAATGGATAGTTTTTTAGTAATATTTGCTGAAGCAAATGGAAGTTGGGGCTGTTAATGGCAGGGTGCTCTTTGCTTTTAAGCAATTACATGGGAAATTGCCTCTGGTTTTTTGACTTGTCGCTCGTTTCTGCAGGCTCTACAGTTGCTTGGCTTTACCTCATAAGAACGGTTCTCTGTTCAAAAATTGAATGGCTCCTGCAGAAACAAAGTAGATTATGCAAGAATGAAGGGTAGTGCAGCTTTTATTGCCAGATCTGTCCCTCACAGAGACACACTTCATAATATCACCTGTATCCGTGTGTGTGTGTGTGTGTGTGTGTGTGTGTGCAATGTATAGTTTTGTTAGACTTGTACTGATTGGCACCCTGGCTCCGGGGTCAAACTGCTACAGTAGATTCATGGTTACAATGCATGGCAACTTTACACTTTCGGTTTACGTTACCCAAAGAATGAGGGGAGATGTTAAAAGTAGCTGTAGCTGTAGCAAAACCTCAAATCATAATGATCTCAAAAGGTGGTGGGGGGCGGGGGGGTTCTATACTTCTACTTCTATATCTTTTTGACATCATTAAGTTGTCACCATGCAACAATGAGTCTCTCTTCTATCCATTCATATCTATATATATATATATTTGTGATATTTTTAGAGTTACAGAAGTTCCCCACAAAAACATACTTTTCACATTCAAAATGATAGCACTTCAGTGTAGTCTGACTTATCCTGAAAATAATGGCATGCCTAGCTACGACATGAAGTCACAAGCCCATACACTAGTAATTAAAAGGAGTGCAAATGGAGCAAAAACTGCCAAGTGTTAAGAGGGTTAAATACAAAAAAGAAAACACAGATGGATAATTTTTTGCTCTTGGGGTTCTATTTTGTTAGCCTAGGAACCAGACAAATTTGCAAGCTCATTTTATTTGCTCTGGCAGATACGTCTGGCCCACCTCCTATTTAAACTGATTTCCTTGGTACTGGCAGTGCCGTTGTGTTGGGCAAACCTCTCACAGCCATTTATCTAGTATGACGCAGGTTTAATGCGATGACTGACCGAGAGCTGTTGTGGCATCTTTGAAAATAACCAAGATGGCTGCCACTGATGCGGTGCGTTCCCCGGCCGGCTATTGCGGCAGTATTAAACGGACTAGACGGTTGGTTTTCTCCGCCTGTCGATAACGCCACTTGGAAATCGAAAATTAATGGAGAGGTTCCAGACTAATATGCATTTGTGAATTAGTCTGGCAATGCCAGGCTAGTATTTTGTTAGAAAGTGTCACAAACTCTTTAAACCTGATAATGTGTTCAAACATGTTGTAGCTCATCATCATGCAAGTACATTTGATTTCTAAATAGACGCTCTTCGCTACAAACAAGTCTCCTGCTTTGTAGTAAATTGGCTCCATCGATGTACAATTAGCAAGTGTGTTTACTGCAATGTTATCTTTGCAGTGTGTGTCTATTTACCAGGGTTAACGAGTCCTCGCTCATCAGTCCCCTCTCTTTGTCTCCTCTCAGGTGTTCACCAGGTATGGGAAGTGCTACATGTTCAACGCTGCAGAGGAGGGGAAGACGCTCCGCACCACCATGAAGGGTGGAACGGGAAACGGGCTGGAGATTATGCTGGACATCCAGCAGGACGAGTACCTGCCGGTGTGGGGGGACACAGGTAGGCATGACCACCTGTTCACCTGTCCTGCTGTACTACTTTGAACCGATCCACATGTGCAGTTGTGTTTGTATGTACCATGACACACTGATCTCCTATCTGCAGCCAGCTATGAAAGTCTGAAATTTCTACCAATGCATGCTAAAAGGGTTTAATAGACTTCGCAAAACACAGATGAGAGTGATTGCTTCACTCAAGGAGCCTTTTTCTATATGTTGTGCTGCTTTCAAGTGGAAGTCGTGAGGGTGTGTTTTTCAACATCGAAGCTATAAATGAAGGAAAGGTCATTACATCATAATACCAATGTTCTAATGCTCTGCTTGGTTACAGACTTTGGTGCCAGTTCTGTTGAAGCCTATGGGAGACACATGGAGAAGCACACTAAAACCCAACATATCTACATCATGTTACCTTTGATGACTGGTTTTATCAAATGTGCACACTCATTTATTTGCAGTTGTTTACCAAATAGTATCCAAAGATGATTATAGGCAGACTTCACAAGGCTCTTGGGGAGTCAATTAAAATGCTCATCATAGCAAATAAAGACAAATAGTTGAAGTGAAGTGTCCCTTGAGAATACTGAGTTTAGGATAAATAAATATTGTTAACAAAATCTGTAATCTTCATTTCTCCTCTCTTCCTTTTATTTCGAATCGCAAGCTGCTTTACTATGATTGACTGCTAATAATAGCTAATGTTATGGGAATATCTTGTATTCAAATGAAACGTTTACAAACCTCTGATTATTAATTGTGAATTGGTAGGCTATAAACTATCCTAAGCTAAAAACAACAAAGGCATTCAGAAACTTTAAAACTTCAACAACAAACTGGATCATCAAAAAATAATGCATCGTAATTATGAATGAAGCCATCTCTGCCGTGGTAACACCTGGGCTGTAATCCTATTTGCCTGGTGCTCTGCTGTGGCTAATCTACACCAGGACTGTAAACTATGACTGGCGCATGGACGGTCTTGGATATCTGATATCCGTTGTCCAGATATTCGCTGGCTACATCAGATGCCCCGAACTATATTGTACCGTACCCCCAGCGGCTAAGTCATTGCAGGACGATAGCCGATGTGTTCCGAGATTGGCGTAACATTAATGTAATTTGCGTGAATTGATATAAAAATATAACAAAATGTGCCATGAAACACGTAGACAGTGTTGACTGACAATAAAAACAGATGTTGCCTTGTTTCCCTTTCAAAAATAGTCAATGGTTGTGTGTGTATTTCACTACCAGGTAAGAGCAAGACCAAAGGAAGCAACAAAAGTAATTTAAAACTTTACAAAATTTCTCTTTCTCTTCCTTTTACCTTTCTACTTGTATTGTATTCTATTTTTATTACTTATCTAATGGCCCTTAAACAGCTACAATTGTCTTCATGAATATTATACATCAGGTGAAATCGTATTCCATTGCTCTTAGTCTAATACTCAAGGCTTTGCCCACACAATCACTAAAAGGCTGATTTTAATTGCACTGGCCCCATTTTAGTCCACTTGAAGCACCTCTTGTTACACTGATGACTGTGGGCCTTTTTTCTGCTGTTGTTTTCAATCTGAGTAAGACTTTAAACAAAATACTCAAGACACTGTCATTGCTCCTCCAGATCTGACTGGCTGTGATGATAGCACGTAGACTTCTCAGTGGTCATAATGCATAACTCAACCCTTTCAAGTCGAGCACTGGAGCCTCTTTGATAATCTTGATTACGAAGTAGCGCAGCCTTAAGTTATCGTCCATACTGATGTCTGCGTAAGAGATCTTGTTTGTGGTTCGGATTTAGTGTTTTTTTTGGGAGGCTTGCTGCCTGAGTGGCTCCACGGTGAAGCTCATTGAAAGGCCGGCTCACGTCTGAACCAGTGGAAGGGCAGACAGGGGAGTTCCCAGAGCAGCTAGCCCAGCTACGAGCAGCCCAGCAGATGGACATAATTTACCCTGGGCTCAAACCTAAAGAAGATCCATCATCAAAACATGAGCGTCCTATCAATCCTCCTCATGTTTTACTATGGACAGCAGGTCCCTCAGCCCCCCCCCCCCCCCCCCCACACTTCTGTACTCTTCTTGGTTTTATATCCGTTTGAACAGGCTATACTCCAGCCACCACCCTGACAGCATGTGGAGATTTGTCTCCCAGCAGGCTTACAGTTTCCAGTGCCCTTGTTTATCCCTGTGTGGTTTAATTAGCCCAGATGAGCTGAGTCAGCCTCAGCAGGGAGCGCAGTGTCTCCTCAACTGAGCCAGGTCCCTGCGCTGTGCAGACATGATGGGCACACACTGCACAGGGACTCTCCTCCCTTTTCCTCCCTCCAATTACTTTTTTCCATCCAATCCCCGCACCTTCTCTCCTCCCATGTCTTTCCTTATTGTCCATCATCCAGAGGCCAGCAGTCGGTCTCTGGGGTTCTATTAGCACACTGCTCTATCCAGGGAGCTGCAGGGCAGCCATGATACTCCTCCTCACTTCATCATGATGGACAAACATTAAAAAACCAGCGTGTTTCATAGTGTAAAAAATGAACAAGACGGATATAAGTTTGAGTGGTGGGAGAAAACAGATGGCTTGTTGCCTGGATACCCAGCTTTCTCCTCACTGTGTTGCTGACCAAACTGCTCAGTGATGGAAATGATAAATAGATTGGTGTGTCTGTCTGTCTGTAATTTCCATTCATACTGTGGCTGTCTAGAAGATGTTTTCTCAAGTAGACCTTAAATATGTACGTGAAGGACACCAGGAAATCAAAATAATTTATTAAGACTCTTAATCAGACAATTGCTTTGCCCACAAGTTGTGTTTTTTCCTTCAGTTTTTTATTATATGGATGCCAGCCAAGATGGAGAAGAGCTCGGATGTGTAACTCTTGGTTCCTCAGAGGCCTGCTGGATCTTTATGAAATCGCCTTGCCCTCTATGAGCTTCAGTCCCAAACACAGGCCTCTTGTTTTTTTTAGATTGCCAATTTCAGAAATTGCTTAGAATAGTAAGTTAAAATTAACCAGAATAGCTACCAGCACATGCCCGCAGACTAACTGTTATTGTGTAAAAATTATGTTTGCATCTGTGAACATAACACACACACTCTCAAATCCCTAATTTTTGAGGGGGTTTGAATAGTTAGTTCAACTCCTGCTGCGCACTGACCTGTTTTGAAAAGTCATCTGAAGTTTCAGCGTCTGACAAGCCTCTCCAATATCAGATTCGTCAAGCTGTCTCGATCAAAGTAGTCTGTTTACGCACTCCACACCCAACATGTTTCCCATCAGCACCAGAGCTACAAAATGTTTGCAGTGTAGAGAAAAAACCCTTCAAACACATCACAGCCTGTGAAACTCTGATTACATTCAAGTTCATCTTGACATCTTCCAAAAAAAATGATACACATCACAGGGTTTTGTTTACGATCATGTACAGAAACTAAAGTTCCCAACAACCAGTTACATCGTGCTCACCCACTGAGTCTATTTTTAACAGCATCATTGAGGGAGTGATGCAGAATGTCAGAGGTATGCAAAGAATTATTGAGTTATTGAACTTTTTTTTATCTCCTCTCTGAAAATGAGAGTGAGACATGTTACATCAACGTCTCCCTTTTTTCTCACTTTGCTTTATCATCACCAGTCTGAGCTACTGTATATGGCTCCTTCTGTTGCCTGTTTTCCGTCAGTGTGCCAGCCATCATTTTAGATCTTAGCTCCCATTTCATGTGTATTTTACATTTTACGAGTAAATCCAGACAAGCATTTGAGTGCAGTGCTTAAACCTTGCCGTGTGTCTGCGCTCTGAGAAGTGCCTGAAAGGAGCAGAAGGATGTCTGTTCACTAAAAAGTTAAACCAAGTAAAGTGGAAGTGGAAAGTCCTTTTTTCTTTTTTACTTATGTCACTTCCCTCCTGTGTGGGAGATAGCTGTTTAATATGTCAGCAGTATCCAGAAATGATGTATCTTTAATCCATTCTAGTGTTGGTGAACTTCAGCTGCAGCGTCACAAGCGCCACAAACTGTCTCTGGACGAAGTGCTTATTTGCTGCTGTTTACAGGGCCTTTTCTTTTCTTTTCAATTTTAGTCTTGCTGTGAATTGCGATTCGTCTCTATGGCTGCACAAAGTAAATCTGCACCCAACAGCAAAATTAGAATAACAAAAACAAACCATAAAACTCAAGTGTGTGTCAGTCCCTGCGTGTGTACTAATTTTTTTTTTTTTGTGAATAATATATGTAGTTTTATTACAAATAGTTACAACAAAAAGTTGATTTTAAAAAATATCTACAAAAACAACAAACTATACAGCGGTGAGTAAATACATAAAGAAAGACCAGCATGCAAACATGCACACATTAACAATGCTTACATGCTGATGTTTAGCAGCTGTTATGTTTCCCATGTTCACATCTTAGCTTAGCATATTAGCATGCTAATATTAGCTAATTGGTACTAAACAGAATCTACAGCGGAGGCTCATGGGAATGTGATAAAGTATTGGACAAATTATAAATTTGACCTGATGATGGGACCAGATGAAAAAATCACCAAAGTCAGTAGGGTTGATCCTCTGGGCACCATGGCTCTATGTACCAAATTTCATGGCAGTCCCAACAATAGTTGTCCATGTATTTTAAAAAACAATAATGTGAACCTCAGGTAGGATTCACCATCTGGGGACCATGAATGTCTTTATAAACTTGTATGGCAATCCATCCCATAGCTGCTGAGATACGTCAGTCTGGATCAAGCCTGACATGCCAGGTAGTGAATGTGACGGAATGGAAGAAATGTGGGATGGAGAGAAAGCGGAGGAAGAGTGGTGTTACTGACAAGCATGCCTGTAGTTATTGGCATCTTCATAAACGAGCCTGTGCATCAACTCACACCTCATTCATGCCACTAAATCCTACACACTGGTCTATTAATGAAATCATTGAGTTTATGAGGATGTCTGATTAAGTTTTTTTTGTTTTTATTGTGTCATTATAACATAACAAGAACTTAAACAGATACCCTCATTAACTTAATGAAGTAACTTAATTCTTTAAAAGGACCAGAGTTGAATATGTTGTACATGTTGCCTGCCAATAAATAAACAGTTGTCAATTCTTGATAGTTTCTCATCTCTTAATTTTAATACTTAATATACATTGTTGTTATGAATAATTCAATAAATAAATAATGCTATGTGATAAGAAAGGCTTCATATAGACTGGCTGATCGGTATCAGCCCACTCCTGCTCCCAGCGATCGGTGATCGTCCCTTCCCGATCTGCGCGCCCTTATTTTTTCTGTTATTTTAAACATGCTTACATCACCCTCTCACATTTCCACCCAGCAAGAATCACTTGAAATGCTGAAGGAGATCGGCAGTGAAATCAGAACACCACCTGAATTTAGTTAATGGTATGCAAAGCAGCAAGATCTAAGTTATGATTGTAGCAGCAGACCTTTCTTACTTTGTTGAGTCATTTGAAGTCAAATGAGTGTGACAGTGGTGATGAAATACATGGAAACTACAAATCTGTGGAGCTATCTTTGATTCTGCTTAAGTCATTGCCAGATATAAGCAAACAAATATATATATATACATATATATATATATATATATATATATATATATATATATATATTGATCATCTTTTGATATGGAGAAGTGGACTAAGTGGAGCACAAACAAGGACATCAAGCTCTGTTTGCTCTGATCTCTCACTCTCACACGCACACACTTTTTCATTGTTTGTTCAGACAGACATGCCGTCTGCAAATACAAATATCGAATCTCCACTTTCAGTAAGAGATCGTTGTCTTTTTACAAATACACAAGATTTACCTATAGGATGATCAGTTTATTCTGGGTTCTCTATTTTTGTATCATCACTGATTTCTCTGTAAACTGAACACACATTTAAGTATCTATTTGGTCATCTTATTTGAGGATAACAAAGTTCCATTTCAAGGACAAAATACAAAACATTTAAGAGTTGAAGCTTCTCAGTTGTGAGGATTAGCTGCTTTCCTTGTTCTGATGCGATAAGGCAGTGAATATTGTGGGGGTTTTGACTTATTTCTACACAAAACAAGACATTTGAAGATGCCACCTTGGGATTTAGGAAAGTGTGAGGGGTAGTTTTTGCTATTTTCTGACATTTTATGGACAACAAAACAGACTCAAATAAAACCTGCTGATGTGCATGAAATAATTTTATTCAAAAATAAAGCCCAATTCATATTGATTGACTGTCAGAACCAGCCCAAGGATTATTAAATACAATCCAAACATTGTCAACCCAAAAAACTGAAAGACATCACCAACACTGGCAGCAGCATGATATGACACAAAATAATGAGCAGCCATGGTGGAAATGATTAGCAGTGCATGTCTTAAAGGGTCAGTATCCTCCAACTGAAGAGCTTTTTGGATGGTCGAACAGAGTCTGAAGCTTTTCAAATTCAGCCTATATTGGCTGACAAAATGCCACGTTTCTGCTTAAAGTCATGTTCCATCTCTTCTCAGCATTTTCTAATATTACCCAGTATTCACTGCAAAGATCAGTCAATCAAGTCCAATATATATTCATCCAGTATATTAGCATGTGGAAGCATTTTGGTTGACAAAGGTACAACACAAAACAATTAAACAAATAGATATTTTTGTGGAACAGGGAAGGGTCAGTTGAAACAGTGACCGCATCAGCGTCGCTGATTGGTTACCAAGAGCAGCAAAGCAATGTTGAGCAACAAGGTAACGCATTATTGAACTTCTGCCTATAAAGGATGAAGTGGATGTTATTTTATATTTTTATTAGTATCATCATATTTCTTGGTGAGACCAAAATTGTGAAGGCCATCTGAGATCTGGTTAACCCCTACTTGAAGAAGGTTGAGGAGACCTGGATGTCTTACGTATGAATATTTATTGAAGCTTGATGAATATTTATTGAAGCTTGATAGAGGGAATACAGAGAAACAGTACAAGTGAATCACACAGTAATACCACTTAATTCTCAAGGCACTTTCCTGGCTTAGGAGTTTTTAACCCTTCCCGGATCTACTGAGATTCACTTCGTCCAAATAAGGTTATTCCTAACCAAGCTGTACGTGTGTGAAGATTATTTCCTAAGGTCTTGTCCAGCGCCCTCTCACTTGGTGCCAACCTGTTGAGTCTAAAACAGAGCACAGCAGATTCTAACCAACCTTGGTCTGTCCAGGGTCTCACAGAGACAGACACTTGACCTGACCCAGGGAATCACTGTCTCATATTACCTTTAACCTAAAAGAAGCTCTAACAGAGACATAGAGAGTTGACCTTTAACCGAACAGAAGGAAAATTCTTTCACAAAAACCAACAATGAATATGTTCCACTAAGGTATTTTATATGCAGTCACAGCCTGATAGATTATATCTCTGTGCTATAAAACAAACACGGTATCATCAAAAACACACTGAAGAGCCACAATTTTGCACTTGGCAAAATTTTCCTTTATCACAATGAACAGCTAATGTATTTAGTGTCTATATTTTCATGTTGTACAGATGTCACTGTGCAGGCTCAGGGATGCAGTTCCTTGTTTACACTGTTCAGTGTTTGTTGTAATGAAGGAATATGTCACCCAGTGCAGAAGAATGGCTCTTTTATGGGTTTTTGATTGTTTTTGGACAACAGTGGCTAATTATAGAAGATTTAGCTGTGTTATGGCTGCTAATGGAGCATAAGTCCAGCAACTATTACAAAGACATATAGTTTAGTATCATGTGTTTTCCTTTTACAGTACATGCCACATGACCACTAACAACTGAAATATATGACAAATAAATGATGGACACCCCTGTCCACATATGATTATTTGTTTTAGACAACTTCACCTGGTTTATCCAGTTTTGCTAACGTAGGACCAAATTGGCAGATTTATGACCTAAACTTAGTCTGAAACCTTTTATTAAGATGTAGCCTGATTAGGCCCCAGAGAAGGCCAAAAGTATGTAGACACCCTTTAGTTGAATTGGGATCCAGGCCTTGTCGCCCAACATGAGTGGCTGACCTCACCAATGCTCTTGTTGCTTGGAATAGAAGCAAAAACCTATTGCCAGGTTCCAAAATCGGTTGAAATGTTTACCCATAATGCCTATATACAGTATACTGCCTTGGAAAATACACTGTGCTGCAATCGCCTTTCCTTGTGTGGACACAAGGAAACTCCCCACTCATATGAACACACATTTGCACTAATGTATCTATTTCTGAAACACACACAAAGACAAAGTCTGATTATCTCTCTCAGACAGCAAATGTTTATTTCATACTCTTTTAAACACGCACACAAACACACACACACACACACACACACACACAAGTACTACACTCTTTCAGACACACAGCCAAAAAAAGCATCTTTGATCCCTTTATCTATTCCTTAGTGTGAATGCATCCAAGCTGTCACCATATCAGTCAGTGCAGATGTTTGATTGATGAGTGAATAATAGTGGGGTGATACTGCTGTGTGTGCGCGTCGTTTTGTGAGGCTGGCCGTTCTGAAAGACTCCGGCGTCTTGGTTGCAGAGCACCTCGAGCTGTCCAACTGATTGGCTGTCAGGGGGAAAGCCTTGATTGAATGTTCGGGAGCACACCACTGAATGTGAGGACATGGAGGGAGAACTTTATCGATTTCTACAAAGGCCGCTCTCCCTTTTCCCATAAATGTTATGGTTCTCTTCATCCTTGCCCGTGTGTGTGTGTGTGGGTGTGTGTATGTGTGTGTGTGTGTGTCTGAATGGCAAGATGAAGGTCCTTTCATCTATGGAGTCAGCTCCGAGCCTTCTTCACTACCTGTGTTTGATGTCAAGACAAATGGGACGGCACATGTCTGAGAGTGTGTGTTTATAATAAAGAGAACCTTAAAAGCCCATGGCTTTGAGTCGAAAGCTCCAAATTCATTCGCTGAAAGGTTGGTTCAAACAGGAAATTTAGTGTTTGTCTCTCTGCAACAGCATCTGTTGAGTGTAAACAGCTTTTTTTTTGCTCCTCCATTCCCTGAACAGTTTATCTGAACTACTCAAAAAGACGTATACCTTTTTTTTTGTGCTGCATTTCTGTTTATGTTTATTGATAAATCAGCTTACTGGGTCTTTCCATCTGTCTTCTTTTCCAGAGGATACAGCCTTCGAGGCAGGTGTGCGGGTGCAGATCCACAGCCAGGCGGAGCCCCCATTTGTTCACGAGCTGGGTTTCGGCGTGGCCCCCGGCTTCCAGACTTTTGTAGCCACACAGGAGCAGAGGGTATGTGTCCCTGGCTTCCACCGATGCATACTTAACAGTTTAATTTATCATTTTTCTTCCTTTTGCTGTTTTTCACTACTTATCCGCATGTTCATCTTATCCGTCAGAGATAAAAAACCTCTTTGATAAATTACAGTCATGGTGGGATTGCATGCATGCATGTATGTGTGTGAGTGTGTGTGAGTGGATGTGTTTGTGGACCCTCAACTGGCCTCTGTGGTCTCTTGGTGATTGTTGACTGACAAATGATAACTTCCCTTCTGTCAGTGGCTGTGACCTTGCTGGTAGAGAGGTGCTTTACTCGAACTCAGCGGCACTCAATCATACTGAAGCTTTGTTCCATCACACAAGGCCAATATTTAAATCTGCAGGTCTCACAGATATGTACAGCCGTAGGTATTCAATGTAAGAGCTTCTCCTCTGTCACCAGGGGATCCCACTTCACAAGGTTGTTTTTCACTTACTCAGTATTCCATCCGGTTGGCTTGGATTGAACAAGCTTTAGTGAGGGCAGTTCGACACTGGCACACTGCATGTCTTTATATTGATTGTCAATTAGAATTAATTTTGCCAATGCTATTAGAACCTTGTTATTAATGAGACCAGTGGCTTTGCGTGAGTCACATTCCTGAGACTTTGTAACATTTTTGTGCTTAAGTGGACTTTGTGTGGGACTCTTTGTTGTAGTGGTCGCTTGTTGACGTTAGTAGACACCATTTCTAAGCTAATGTCAGCCAGTGTTGCACACTATTGGCGCTGTAGGGGACGAGAGGCAAAAAACGGAAAAAAACGTCCCGAGTCCTTTACATTGAAATCAGTCCACAGGCTGTTATAGGCAACCGAGAAAGTTGAGGATGGTCTAATTTTTAAAGTTACGTTATAATCTGTTCACGCTTTGGCAATACAAAGTGATTATTTTGTGTAAATACTTACATGTAGTACCTTTAAGTTAGGCTTTTAAAAATGCACTGTCTGGCTCAACAGTGGAGGTTGAGCCAGACAGATTTCTGTCAAGATAAATTCATTTCCATCTCATTTACAAATGGGTTCTGTCTCCAGCATATCAATGCATTCTCCTTTCCTTTGGCAGCTCCAGGCTGTCAGTAAGTGTTTGCGTACACTTGAACCTGCAATAATAATAATTTTGCTTTAACTAGCTGTGAACAAAACACTGACATATTAACACCTTTTGAATTGTTATGGGGAACTTGTTAGCAAGCAGTTGCCTATTTACTCATCCAGCAGATACAGAGCAACATTTGCATTCATTTAGAGTCTGGCTCCCTGGGAATGTGAGTGCAATATTCGACCAAACATCTGCCTCTTTAGGTTCACCAGCTAGTTGCTAACTGTGTGTGTCTGCTGTTTGGTGCCGGGCAGGTAGTGAACAGCGGGTGTTTAGAGTTTTGCATAATCGGGGTAGGGGTAACACTGATTTCCCCTACTAGGTTTCTCCTGGGGAAAGTTGGTTTCTTGGGTTTGAAAATGTGTCACTGGGTTTTTTAATCTATTTTTCACGTATGTGTATTACTTCAAGTCATTGACTTCAGTCAGCGCTTCAGTAATGGAAAGTTTTGCTGCAACAGCAGAGCGGGAGGATGTAAGGACATCATTTCGCATAGAGATTCATCCTGGTATTTAAAATAATTCCATCCGAAGTTCAACTAAAACTGAAATGAACACAAGGTACCGTCTAAAAGTCATAAGTCGGTTTCAGTCGTGTTTTTTGCTCATCTATCATTGCTAGTTTTGTTAAAATAAAAAAGCAATAGTTTACAGATTAAGTATTTCCAGCAACCAGGTTTTTTAGTGCATGTAAACATGTTCTTCCTGGTTTTTCAAGTATTTGCAAATCTACTGAATGAGAGTGAGTGAAATTGCTGATTGTTAAAAAGGAGTTCAGTTTGAATTTCTTCAGCAGTTGAAACCTCGCCTCACTACATGTGAGCTCAGTGTGGGGCTGCGACGCCTCAGCAGTAGGCAGGAAGGAGAAGAGGAGATGTATCCAGAGGTTGTTAAGCCTCCTGGGCAATGAACCTCCAGGGCTTCAGTCTCTTCTCATCTGTCAGTTCTGTGACTGGCAGGGTGAAGACAGACCATCCTCCGCCTGCCTGCTGCGAAAACACTGCCCCTCTCAACAAGCCTTCACAGTTGGAAACACAGCAAATTTAACTCCAGCTAATTAATTCAGAACTGAACTTTGTATAAGAAGTCTAGGAAAAACCATCCTGCTGTGAGATGTTTCCACCTGTCTCTTCAAGCCTCATCTTCTGTAGAAACCCGGAGGGCAATTTCAAATATATCCAAAGACAATCACGGTAATGATGATTGGGCCGAGTATCTGGGGCGAAGATTTGGGATGGAGCCTTGTGGAAAACTGGTGATTAGTGGATCTTTATAATGGATACCAATCAGTCTGCCTGTGAAAATTACTTTGACAAAGGGTTTAAATGAACTCATTTTTGGCTAATATTGGGCCTACAGTAGATCAAAGCCGCTCAATCAAGTGAGCTCAAGGCACAAAGTACGCAGCCTATAGGAAGAGCTGAATGAGTCCTCACACGCAGGCAGGCAATTTTAAATTCAAGCTCTCCAGAAATAGAAATTGTTAAAAGGTTATGATGGTGCTGCCAAGGAATAAAAAAAGTCTCCATTATAGCATTATTCCTTTGCCCCCTCTTGAGAAAAAAACCCTAACCCAACAACAGGAGGGATTCTTTTGAAAAATACACAAAAATGTGTGGCTTGCTTCTGTACACCAATTTGATGTTGAGCTCCCGCTCAAACCAGCCCTCTACACTTTCCTTTTCAGCTCACCCAGCATGCGCTAATACAGTGACCTTATTAAAACTATCCCTGTTCTTAAATCCAACTTTTTTTAACAATGTCCCTTGCTGACCAAATTGTAATGCCTAATTAAAGCATTGCTCCGGTATAACAGGGGAATGGAAAACTGATTAATAACACACTGAGTGGTGCACAGGCCTCGGTTCTTATTAGATAGACCATAATCAGGTCAGCAGGTCTCAGCGCAGAGAAAAGTGATATTGAGTACCTTGGATTATCTGATTACAGAGAAATAATCCAATATAATTAGGCCAGGAGTGAAGATTAAATGGAGTATAAAGGTGGTTTTAAAGGTTAAGGTTTGCTAAGAAGCACCTTTCTTAGGTCCCCTAATAAAATTAATAGTGTCTGGATGTCGGTAGTCATTGCGTGCACTTTCTGCTGCCATCGGGGAGGGCATGTCTAATTATCACAGGAGACATTATAGCCGCCCAGAAACAGCCAGAAGGTTTTGGACGTTGAAATATTTAGCATGCTAGATTGCTGTTTGGATTGTGTTTGAATTTATTGTCCTAAGTAAATTTTATCTGCAGACCCAAAGCATCAAACTCCCTAGAAGCAGAGATACAACATCGCCTGATAGATGGGGCAGGGTTTCAAATTCTGTCAGTACTAACAAGCAAACTGTGGCCAAATTTCACCTGGCAGGATGTTGTGTTTTGCCTCATCCAAGAAAAAAAAAAAAAAAGGCTCTTTTGGCAGAGGAAGCGGTCTCATGTGGGATGCATTGTGATGAGAATGAAGGGAACTGGGGAACAGAGGGTGGTGGGTGATGGATACCGAGAGCGCGGCTAGAGCGCACTGCTTGTGTTGTGGAGCAGATGGGCCTCCACACTGCTCGGCCTGGTGTCCCTCGTCCCTCATCTGCTGTCCCAGTCCTCAGAGCCGCGGGAGCAGGAGGAGAACATTTGGAGTTGTTGTGCTCCCAACACCGGGTGTTGTGGGATTTCTCAGACGGAGTCTGGCTATCTGTTGAATTGTTTTCTGCGCAGCCTGGTTTGTTGTGAGGCTCTTCTGCTTCTCTGTACTGGCCGAGTTTCAAGGACCAAGGAACATGTTTTTGAGAGCTGCTATCAGGATCTGTCCACATTTTGGACTTAATACATAGATTTCCTCTGCACGTGTGTGTGCAGGGGATCTCAGAGTCTTGGAAATGTTTAAAAATGATTGAATTCAGTTCCCCTCAAAGAGAAGCCTTAAAAAAGGTACTAAAAAAGCCTTAATTTTTTTTTTTTTTTTATTTTGCTTGCAGTACACAGTAACAGTAGTTCTCACTTTTTTTGGTATGTGGTTGGAGTCGTAATACATCTAAAACCTACAAGTGAGACAGGTGCTATAATGGATTGTTCATGCAGCAAGCTGTTTACTAGGAATTATTGTTATATACTGTACAGCTTGGAAGCTCTGAAAAATAAATTATGTGAATGTCTGTAAATTCATGTACTTAACAAATAAGGCCTATTGTTCCTACTGATATTCTGTCATTCTTTGTCCAGTATGACCATGAAAAAGATATTAAATTGCAAAAAGAAAAATTGCATTCTATGTGATACTGAAAATATCTTAAAAGTCGAAAGCAGAAACCTAACTAACCCCAAACCTCCTTTCTCACCTATAGCTGACTTACCTGCCTCCCCCGTGGGGAGAGTGCGAGTGGAAGGCTCTGGAGTCTGGCTTTTTCCAGGTCTACAGTGTAACTGCCTGCAGGATTGACTGTGAAACACGCTACATCGTGGAGAACTGCAACTGCAGAATGGTGCACATGCCTGGTAAGCACCACTGCTGGCCTGACGTCAGCAAGAAAAAGTGTGAGATTTAAACTGCATTGAGAGGCCTCATATCGATATGAAGTCAATACTGGATTAGGTGTTGGCATTCAAAAAGACCAGGGATTATTTGTTTGGCAGGGAAAAGGTGCTGCGCCTCACATATTGTTTCTAGCTACATCCAGCTGTTTATAGTTTGTTTGTGGAGTTTTCAGAGAACTTAATGTTTTAACACTGCCATTCGTCCTCTAATGTGTTTTAAACTGTTCCTAGGTGATGCTTCGTACTGTACGCCTGAGCAGTACAAAGACTGCGCTGAGCCTGCTCTTGGTAAGTCTATACACACAACCACGTGAACATGAGTCAGGGTGACACACACATACTGCATTTTCTGGTTTACATATCATATTTGCCTCGACAAGGATTAGGATTAATTTTTTTCCTGTTGATACAGAGCTTTAATGCTAAACCTGCTTTAAAGATGGGCAACACCATCTCAAGCTTTAAATTAAAATTCTCAAGCTTAAAATTCTCTCTGGTACTGGCTCAACTGAAGAGCAGCTACAGTATATCATCATGAATGCCAAAGCACTGTAGTACAAAAACATGATACTTCAGACAAGGGTGATGGCCGCCGTTCTGCTGTTTGTCATTGGTCCTCATTTAAAAGGTAAAGAAATAACTCTGCAGGCACACAACTGGCCTGCTAATTAGACTACAGCACTTTCAGTGTTTTATATACGGCGGAAAGTGATTGTGTCAGTACTTAACCTTTTGATTTATCAAGGGAACAGGATTGTTCTCAATACTTCCTCTCAAGTGTGAAGGACTCATCATGTCTGTAATCAACATCAGAGCGGACAGGGACTGCAGTGTTACAGTTCAATTTAATGGATGGATGGTCAGGTAGATAATGGGTCATATTTCCTGCATTGAGCTAAATTATACAGCCAGGTAAAAGGTTTTGGCAGCCGTTATCTATTCATCCAAATTCAAGATTTTATATTAACTTTGTCAGTTTTATTAACTGTTGGCTCGTCCAGCTGTTTTAAGGTATTGATCCAATTTTCTTTGTTTTGGCTTTTTATGAAATTGTTTTAATGTCTCAGTGTAATGTTTTACCTCTTGCCAAAGCAGTACACTCGAGAGAGACTCATGAAAGTCAGATGAGACAGTCTCTTTGTGAATTTAAATAAATTAGATCACTTGTATGTTTAAAAGTCAAGTTTTTAGCATCACACCTCTCAGCCAAAGCGTCTGAAAATACGGTTAAAAGATTCACCAACCATAAAGGCACCAAAGACTATGCTCTGAAAAGGTTTGTAGTAATGAAGTAGTCCCCAGGAATGTAATGGAGATACCACTGTGATTAGTCAGTTTGTGTTTTCTCCTACAAGTTTCTGATGCTGGGGGAGATTGTTCAGAATGAAGAAAACATTAGTGGAAGAAAGACTCTCCTTTTTCAGTAACACACATCTAACAGACACACTGCAGACCTTCTGTTCACCTCGATCCCTGCTCAGTATGAATCATTGAACATACACACAGCAATAGCACAGCGGTAGTCTTCTCTTCAGTAATGGGATGAGGTGAATAAAGTCATTAGTTACCTGGGTTTAACTCCAGTTCTGTAAGTATGTGTGTTAATGAGTGTAAACACAGTTACTGTGGGGGTTATAATTAGAGGGGGTCTGACTGTCCTCTGTTACATGTTGGATGGGTTCTCCTTTTTTTTTTTTACATATGTTTAGTGATACACTTAAACATGTCCTACATTTTGGGCTTCTCTAATACAAAATAAGTTCCATTTACCACCATTGTATTGGGATGGGGGGGTAGGAATCTAAAAAGAAATTAAAAACACCTTAAAACATGGGCAAATAAAACCAAAACTGTCTATATGTTTAGATGCCATGAGTCATGTGATAAAATTTTTTTTTTCTTGTTTTTTTTTCATTGTTTAAGGGCTATATCGATTTGGCAACTACAATCAGTGAAAACATATATTACATAAATAATAAGTGAATTCAAAATCATACTGAGAAAGGCTCAGCTGTTGGCCAGTGGGACTGAGAGCAACATCAGAAAATATTTCTATCCTCCCACATCAGTGTCTCTGCTCAGTCTCTACCGTGAGGAAAACTATTTCTGGAAAGCGAGAAAGGTAAAAAAAATAACTTAAAAAAAAACTTAGCCAAGGGCAAGAAAACTTTCAAGCAATCAGCATCAAGGCTGCAGGCACCCACACCATAAGAGCATTCAGTGTAACTCATCAATGTATCATTAACATACACTTGAAATCCCACATTACACTATATGATGCAGCAGGAGTGTAGAAGGCTTTGGTGCTTATTCCAGGCAGCTCTTTTCCTCTCCCTTTCCTGTAATTGGCTTAATTTTTGAAACAGTAAGGCTTTCAAAATCCCAACACACACTTACTCAGCTTGGATCATTAAATGCAAATGAATTCTTGTTTTAAAACTCAGTGCCAATTTGCTATACCCACCAGAGAAGATTTTACACTGCAAAGTTTGATTGTTTTTTACTCTCTATATAACTGTGTCACTCAAGTTTTGGAGACAGGCACTGAAAATATTTTTTGAAAGGAGACAGCTGCATCTGTTATCTGTGGACAACTTGCTTATCTAGTTGTTTGCTATTGAGGAAACAGATATGGCTTAAAATGACACACCCAGACAGAAAACATTATTATTTCCAATTCTCATTATAGCTGCTAAACAGAAGAGTGCATCTGCCTAAACTGTCTTAAATAAATGGTTAAATCAATTGTCTTCCTGTCAAAAAGATGTTCCTTTATAATGTTTATCAGTTGTTATTAACAGCTGGTTATGCATTAGCATATAGAAAAATACAAACGTTATCAGGAAGAAATGTGTTATGGTAATTTGGTCTTTTAGATATAAATGTGTGTGAGAGAAAAGGAGTGAATGCAGTGGGCAAAGGTAAGAGGCTTAGACAAAGAAATCAATCATTTGAATGCATGAGGCCTTGCTCCCGTGTATCCAATAACATCTCATTTGAATAAAAATAAGAGTCCACTGAGAAGCCATATTGAATTTCCTATTGCAATTACGTGACTGTGTGGCCCAGCCGGCTATTAGTGCACCGTGGGGGATAGCTGCCTCGCACTCTGTGATCTGCGGGCCTGCCACGGAGCTTTCTCAGTGAGAAATAACCCCGATAACATTAACTCCTGCTTTCCTTTCCACTCAGAGAATAAGTAGGAAAGGAAGCAAGTATGGGGAGATTTTAGATTCGAAGAAGAAGTCCAAAGATAGAAGTTTTTTGGCAGTGAGAGAGGACTCTGTAATCTCTGGTGAAATTAAATGGGATGTACTTCAATTTCCGAAACTTCCGAAATTCAGACTTCAGCTTAAGAAAGTGATTTGTGAGGAGTGTGAGCAGCCTCGGTGCCGTAGAAGCTTTTGACGGAGCTACATTTGAAAAGCTTGTGTCGCTTAACATTACCATCACTGAGAGAGAGTCGGTGTTGTGTAGGAGGCCGTGGGCTCAACACGAAATCATCAGTGCGTTTTAGTTCTGTTTGTTTTGTTTTTTTTGTGTCAAACTGCCAAAGCAAAGCCGTAAACAGAGCCTGGCATTTCTGTGTCAGGACTTTGTCCGTGTCAGGGTAAAGACTGTTTCACGGATGATGCTGGAGGGTGTGTGTGTTAGGTGCTTTACATTCTCTCCTCTTTGACTTTGACAATGACATTGACTTATACTGTCTTTAAGGTTAGGAGTACACATCAGCCAGACTCAAGATGCAGAATGAATGGGGCCACGTGCAGAATCGTGTGTGATGTTTGTATGCCTGTGTCTGTGGGTACAGTATGTGTGACCTCTGTTCACCATCAGATTAAGACAAGAAATGCTTGATGCATTTTCTTGTGGCTCTGATGTTCTGGGCGCAAAGTTGCAGAAGCTTCAGGTCTGTAGGCTACTTTAGTTTGAGCGCAATAAGCTTTAATGTTTATCAGCGGTGAAAAAGCGTTGCCGTACAGCTGCAAAGATGTGGCAGATTAAAAGCAATTAATCGCAACTGAACGTAATGTTTTTTTGTGTTTGAAAAGTTTTAGTTCGCCATATTTTTGATATACCAAAAAGAACGAAGATGAACATTATAAAAGCGGTATTTAAATTAATTGAACTCTGTAAATTACCAAATCATTTTGAACCCTGATAGATATTTCTATTAGGGCTGCAATTATCATTAATGTTTTGAAACATTTTTGGAAAAATGCATTTTCCCAGATTGGTGATGTCTTCAAATTGCTTGTCTAAAAACACAATGTATTCAATTTTTTAGTTATAGACAATGGAGAAAAGCAGCAAATCATCATATTTGAGAAGCTGGAACCAGTGAACATTTGGCACTATTGCTTGAAAAAAAAAATTATAACCAGAAATGGTGTGGCATAATTTTTCCACCAGTGGATGAAATAGACTAATTTTTATTCAGAGTAAATTCTTTTTATAGAGATTAAAATAGGCTACGTCTAGAAGTGTACAGTGACAGAAAGCACAAACTACTGACTTTCTTAAACTTTTGTATTTTTTCATATCTTGAACCTGGGATAATATATACCTTATGCAGTTGATTTTCTCATGAGGTATTGGAATAATATTGAGATTTGATTTGTTTGATTTGTGCAGATCACTCTCCCCTTCTGGATTTTTTATTGCATTTTTTTTATTATATCAGCTCAGTTTAGGCAGAAGTTCTCCAAATAAAAAGCTTTGGTTTGCCAGTTGGATATGACCTGTTGTAGGGGATGGCCTTAGACAATATTGCACATTGTCTGCAGAATATTCATAACAACATCAGCAACTTCACACCCAAAGCAGTGGCAAAATGTTTGGGGATCTATTGGCATCTATTTGGGATATTTCCTAACCGGATGTCTCAGTATGTCTGGGACTATGTAAGGAAAAGTCTAATTTTGTATCTTTCCCTTGTGTTCATCATCGCCAAACCATCCTCCCACATCTCGTTCCATTTCCTGCCCCAATTTTACGCTCCTCCCCTCTCCATCACCCCTCCCGTGTGAAGCTAAACTATCGGCCGCGGAGAGCAGTAACTGCATGTGCAGGACGCCTTGCAACATGACCCGCTACAACAAAGAGCTGTCTATGGTCAAAATCCCCAGCAAGACCTCAGCCCGCTACCTGCAGAAGAAGTTCAACAAGTCAGAGAAGTACATCACGTAAGTAGCCAGAGCTTCTTGTCATGGTGTTCGTTGTGTTCTGACCAGCAGCAGGCGGTGCAAGAGACTACAAATGAGTCTAATATATTTACTGGTCGCAGTTAGACATTTCCTAACCAGCAAATGATGCTCTGGTGCTGCCTGTAATGTTACGATTTGAAATAAAATTTTTTAAGTGCTCATATGGAATGGAATTAACATAAAAATAACTTTAAATAATTGTGCTGTAAACATTGCCGACAAACATTCCAGAAACGTTCAAATGCAGAGATTTGACCTTCATCGACACGGTTTTGGGATAAATTGAAAAAATGTTTTCCCCTGAATGATTGTTGGCAGAAATGTGCACTTTGTAAACTGATAGACACCAATTCTTTATATAGTTTGTCATGCGTTGTAGGCCATGAAATACAAATCACTCCCCAAAAAAACACATAACTCATGGTGGGAAACCAGAAAATATTCAGTTCCTGCAATATGCCATATGCATGTGAGACTAAAACAAATCAATGGCCTCTGCATTTCATAAATCATTTCAAATGTTCTTATTTTCTCTGAATTTGACATTCAAGAGAAAAATAATTAGGGAACATTCATAAATGACAGTGAGTGCAGCTGATCATTTTTGCCATATCCATTCATTGTCAATACACACCAACTCACATTAAGTCTCCAATTTACCTTAAGTGGAGGAAAGCTGAGCATCCGGAGAAAACACACATTAAAAGGGAACAAAACATGCAAACTCACCACAGAGGATCGGTGTAGAATCAACACAGCATTGTTTCCTAGAGTTCTTCTAAAGAAGGATTTAAAGAACTGGAGTCTTCTCCCACGCCGTGGTTGTTTCCCTGGATGCTCAGCTCTGTAGGAAGTGGATTGACTGTCGCTGATTGTGTTGCTCGCCACTGATCGCTTGATGTGGAATTCATTAGGACAAATGCCCTATTTTGTCTTTTGCAGAGACAACATCCTGGTGTTGGACGTGTTCTTTGAGGCTTTGAACTACGAGACCATCGAGCAAAAGAAAGCTTATGAGGTGGCAGGTTTGCTGGGTAGGTTTCACTCAATGCTGCGCTCATTTTACAAACCTGGACCCAGTCTGCATTAGTCACAGCCATACTACTTTGGAAATGATGTGTTGATTCATGGGAAATGGCCCACACTGACTCATGGCAGCAGATTTAGACAAGAGAACCCAAAAATGCCTGATTGGATGGTCAACAAACTTACATCATCAAAATGTCGCCACTGTGAAATGTTGTGATTTTAATTTGACACTTTTGTCAGTTGTTAGAGCACCAATATGTGGAATTGGTTCATGTTCGAGCCTCAAATTTGGCATTATCGGATGGGTTCAGCTGAGTCAGGTCTTAAGGACATGGGTAGGGGCTGGGGTTGGACATCTTTGCAGAACTCTAACGAGCTGTTGTGATATGTGAAAGTAATGGATGAGGGGGAGGCACAGCGTTTGTTACTTTGAGGACACCTTGGAGTGTCTTATTGTGCCTGTGATACAGCCACTAACCACGGGCAAATGAAGAAGCAATGTTCCAATGGTCATTCATTGTCATTTCAACCCACTTACCTGCAGATTACTGTATCTTGCTCACTGATTCAGAACACTGGTTAGACAGTTGACCACAATTATGCTTGAGATGTATTTTCATGTAACATTACTCCCGCTTCTGCCTCCACCTACTTCTCTTTTGTGTGACCGTGGCCTTCTACAGGTGATATTGGTGGTCAGATGGGTCTGTTCATTGGGGCGAGCATCCTCACCATCCTCGAGCTGTTTGACTACGCTTATGAGGTCAGTCTCAAGTTGCTGCTTTCACACTTTTATTCTCATGTACCAGTCAAAACATCTAATTACACCCACACATCACTCCTCTGCAGGCTCTCACAGTTTTTCACGGTGCTATAAACTTAAATAGCTTTTGTTTTTTCAGTGAAGAGTTAGAGCATTGACCATGAAAGCCGACTACAGGAACAATGTCACTGATGCAAAAAGGAGATAAGAGCTAGATTTACTTCAGAGCTCACTGAGATGAAAGAATGTGTGATGGTACTTTTCCATTATCTTTGCCTTACTGTGCACCATTCTTTAGAGCTTCCCATGCTGCGTTTAGCTGCACAGGGTTCTGAAAAGCACATAATAGTCTTCGCCTTTCCTAGGGTTTTTAAAATACACAGGAAAATTAATTTTGAGAAGATTTATTTTTCATTTTAATGGCCATAATAAAGTAATGGGGATAAAAAATCCTCATGTTGCCAGTATAAACAGTTATAATAAAGCAAGTTTTAACACGTTTCCTGCTGAAATAATTGTGGTAATGCTGTTGTTGCCACCTACTTAGTTTTTTTACTTTGAAGTAAAATTTTCCTCTATTACTGTAATTACAAGATGAACTCATGGAGATCTTCTATAATGAGTTTCTCTGACTTGTATTTCCCGATTGACAGGTGGTGAAAGACAGACTACTGGATTTACTGAGCAGAGAGGACGAGGAGGAGAGTCACGGAGAGGATGTGGTAAGGGTGGCCTTTAACCTCTCACTTGTTAATCTTCTTCACAGAGTGCTCTGTGTAAGTGGAGTGGGTGGATTCAGTGTCATTTCACTCACGCTATCATGCATATCAAACCTTGCAATATCCCAACCCGTCCACACAAGCATGGAGAAAGAAAGTAGGCATGCCAATTTGAGCTCTCAAGAATCCGAACAGCAACAAGGACACATTAACAACTAATTTAAAACTAAACAACAGTACAGTATAAGGAGATGATTTGGGTGGTGGAGGCAGCTGCAGCATGGGTATAAACTGCTCCATTGGAGTTATAGTCTGCAGAAGTTAACAACCAAGCTACTGTGACTGGCTCTCCAGCCAAAGTAGCATTGCGATCAGCTCCAGATCATCCGAAACACCTATTTTATAAGGATGCCCAAATGAATTTCGCTATGCCACCCTGTAGTCTAACCTAACACTGAGACACTTTCAATCTTTTTTTCCCAGAGTTCTTGTGACCCGGTGGCCAACCACTCGGAGTCCATCAGCCACACTGTGACGGTCCCCTTGCAGACAACGCTGGGCACCCTGGAGGAGATTGCCTGCTGAGGCCGTCCCCCCTTCCCCTCAGAGCCACACACACATCCAGAGGCTGCCTCTACTGGGTGGCGCTGCATCGTCTGTTAGGGGCACCCTGCAGGACCGTAACAGGGGAGGGGAGGAGACGAGGACAAGAACAGGGGCTGGTCTTAGGACAGCGCTGCGCTCTGTCACACCGCCCCGTCTGAGGCACTAATGAGGATTAAGGAGCTGTCGGCTGGACTTATCGGCCCTCTCTGTCACCCTGCACTGTACTGTAGTGGGAGGGTGGCCTCCACCGTGCCAGACCTGCAGTGGGGTCTGTGTCTCCACATGCACGCACATAGAAAATCTGAGACTGGGTGGGTCAAGTACCCATAAAGGGGACTCATCCCTGCGCAGCATATTTATGTAACAAACACATTCATATCACTGCCAAATGAACTGTACAAAATTGGTTTTGAAATGTCCAAACTGCATGCGTCAATCTATCTTGCTCTCTTTGCTGATGCATACACTGGACTGCAGTGTTGCTTTATTGTACATGTGTGCCATTTGTCTCTCTATCCACGGGACAGGCCTGTGGCAAGGGCCCAAGCGAGATATCGAACTTCGAATGTACAGATTGAACATATGGTTGTTTTAAAATCATAGTTCAGATGTGACCAATCCTTTGAAAATCTATTCTAATGATCGATTTATTATTTCTTAGTTAATTATCTTGAAGGGGTTGGTGATGTGTGAGCATTACTGGGAAAAAAAAAATCTAAACAAAACCCAAACATTTTGCTTTGTTAACTGAAAACTGACTGAAATCTGAACATTTTGCAGCCCGTATTTTGCATATTTTTTTCAACCGTCAGTTTCAGTTTAATCAGTTTACTAAAAGGCATGTTGTGCTACGTGACTCCCGGGATGCTAAGCTGTTCTCTACAGACATCTTTAAAGGGATGTCATACTCGTACTGTTAATTTATGTGAAAAAAAGGAAAAAATGGCTCCTGGCTGCTGCACCTCACCACAACATCCAGCTATGTGAGGTAAAATCTGAATTTATTTGCCTGCCAGACAACAAGCCGTGTACAAAGCTCTGCAGCAAATGAATATGCCCAAGGTGTTGTTAAACCATTATTTCATTAAGAGAATGTCAGGCTGATATTTCAGACAGGTATTACCACTTCATCAAGGATGGCATCATTTTAGTTCTTACAAAAAAAAAAATCTTAAAACATTTTAAACAATTTTCATGATTATGAAAATAATTACAAAAAGTATCTTTTTTTTTTTTCTTCTTTTTTCAAGGATACAGGGTCTGCTGTGTTATGGTGTAAATATGTGTGTTTTTTTTTCTCATAAAAAACGGGTACCACACAGACATGCCTGAAGCAGGTCTAATTTAAAAGAACTTTGGCAAAACATCAACTCCAGGTCCAGAAGTGACTACATATTTGTCACATTTTTTTCCTAATGTTACTCAGTCTGCAGCCATCAGTAGGTGAGAATGTTATGTAACAGGCAGTAGCATTTTGGGGTAGTTGAATGTCATGCTAAAAATGAAGGACACACTTTGCTATGAGCACCAGGCATCCTTTCCAATACAGGTTCAGCTGAACTTTTAGTGTCCTCGGAAATTTCATATATATGGCTCTACACCAAAAGCTTATGTGAGACCATGTGAAAGATTTAGTGTATTTGAGTTTTCTGATTCTAGTCCATGATCATCGTAGCATGGTCTCTGTCATCATGGTAATGCACATTACAGGTAGGAATGAATTCAACTGCTTTGTGAGACTGTTTGAATTATGATTTCCCATCTGTGGCTCAACCTGCTGTCTCTGTGTACTATCTCATGTTGTGGCTTCAGACGAACACAATCCTCAGCCGACCTGCTGGGGTGGGAGACGAACGTGTCTCGCTTCTCTTGGTGGCAACGACACTGGCTGTTTATTCTCTCTACTTTGGCTTCAATTGTTAACGCAGGACGGCGTTTCCTCATTTTGTGATGCAGCATACAGTGTGTGTTTTTAATGTGAAACAATTAAATTAAAAAGTTGTTTTGCAGTGGTGGCATCCTGTTGTGGAAAGGCTAAGCAAGGCGAGTTTATTTGTTCTGCACCTATCAACAAGAAGGGAATTTCCATGCTGGTGGGCCGGGACAAACATGCCGACATGCGCTAATTAGCACTAAACACAGTTTTGCAGGTATTTGGTCATAAACCATAAAGTATTGGATAGATTTTAAAAAAATTCACCTGAAAATGCTGCTAGATAAAAAGTCAAGGGATAACCAGATCATCCAAAAGGAGGCTAAAAACCACAAACGTCAACCTCGGGGTGGCACTAGAGGAAAGGTCACGAGAACACCTTAGATAGGAGATTTGCAGATTTATTTTCTGGGGACCATGAATTTCACAAGTTGTCAGTCTGGAACAAAGGTTTTGGATTGACAGAATTCCTAGAGCCATGCTTTTAGAGTGGCTAAATACAATTTAAAATAGATTAAAAAAAAACATGGACGATATAAATAACCTAAATTGAATAAAACAGAAAAAACTGATAAATAAAAAGCTTCAGTGCAGTGAGACATATGAATAAATAATAATTTCATCTACTAGAGTGCATTGGTAAACTGAAAGGTTTGAAGTCTCAGTTTAAAGAGCTGAGGAGTGTGTAACATTGCAGTCGTCCTCAGATAATGTGTCATATCTTGGGAGATTTGGACAGTGACCTATGAACTAAGTCAGGGACATTTTCAACTTTTCTAAGTGTTGGAAAGAACAGAGAGAGTCTGCATAAAGTGCATGACAACTCCTGCAGAAAGAACTGGAAAATAGCAAGCCACGCTGAATCAAATGTACAGTAGTTTGGCAAGGTGCAATTTCTCTCTGACATCCGTGCTACATGCTCTTAATATTGGCCGAAGTGTTCCCGTATTCAGCCTGAAATGATTACGGCAGCTTGGACAATGGAGGAGTCACGGCACAGCAGCTGGTCAGGTTTTATTAAGCATCGCTTCTTTTAAGAAAATCCAACAGCAGCAGCAGTGAGCACTCAAACTCAAAGAGTGCTATATCTTTCATTTCTCCTGACTACACATTTGTTTCATTAATTCAGTCTAATGCTTTTGATTGTTGTGGTTAATGGATGCAGCGTGGGCTGAGGGATTGTCCTCATACAGACTTTTAGAAGCAGTTTCTAACTACTGTAGAAAATGATTTTGGTTTACTTATATTAATATTCTACACATTGTCAGAGCCTATTTATCTGGGAGTTGCTGCAGGCTGGGGTTCAGCCTCAGTTCAGTCTCAGTTCATTTAGCAGATATTTAGGCAGTTGAAATTGCCTGCAGGTCAGCCATAGTGCATCAGCAACTTATTGTAAACATACTTGTTGCCTTGGTAGATTGCACACAGCAGACAATGCACAAGTACTAACAAGAGCATTGTAGAAACAATAAGGTCAAATACTTGAGTCTGTGTAAGTGTTTCATGAATCTGTTTCATGTGCTAAAGCAGGAAGAGAAAAACATTGTGCTCAGCCAAAGACAAAAAGAGTTTTTGCACGAAAATCAGAATGCTATTGTAATAATTGTTCTTTTCAGTGTTAAAACACAGGAAAGTAAAATACACAGATACTTTGGCTCTGCTTTCTTCAGCTATAATAATCATTCAGAGTCACAGTTTGTAACCTACTTTATTATTATTTATTTTTATTGACAGAGGTATTGTCGATAGCTTTTTTCATAGACGCAAGAGGCTGGCTTTATGGATCCATTAGTGTAAAAGAAGCTCTTCAATTGTACATGTCTTTAGAAATGGTAGAATTCCACTTTTATATGAAAATGATTACTTCTGTTTGTAGCCACAGATCTTAAAGCTTTGTTAAAAACTGCAATTCGTACTTAGAATTTGATTAAAAAAACCCATCTTGTACAGCATGGCCTTCAAAAGGAACAATGGGTTTATTTGTTCCATTTGTGGTTTTTCACAAGTCATTTAGTGGCTGTGAGATGAAGATGAAGAGGTGGTAACAAGTTAAAAAGCTGAAGCAGGCATAGCCAAAACCTTCTTTGCATTGCAGTCCCCTGTGCTTATCTTAAAAACAAAAAACGAAATCCAAAGAGGATTATTATTGCAATTTCTGTGGGTTAAAGCAAGAAAACACAAACAAGGATTTTTATTCCTAAATCCGTGTTAGAGAAGTTACCAGGTGTTCCAGCAGCAGTGTGTTCAGCTTGGCCAGTCTGTTTCAATCAACACAAACTGTTGTTCAATGGTGTGAAGCCAGCCAGGAAGCATGTCCTGGTTGCTGCACTGGAACATTTTTTGGAGGGAGGGGGGTGAAACACATGTATAAAATCTGCTAGATTGGAGATGGGCACTGACTGACCTGAATGTTTATATTTGTTTCAGCTATTTGCTTCCTTAATTATTTGTCCCTGAAGAATAGATGATTACAATGTGTTTCAATAAAAAGTATGTTACATCTTAATGTAAAAAGAAACAAACAAACAAACAAACAAACAAAAAAACAGTGCAAACAAGCCCTGCTACTAACTAATCTATTAATCTGTAATTTCTCGATTAATTTTTTAAAATGCACTTTTATTAAAAAAATTACTAAAATAATTAATCAATCATTAAACATCCAAACATGTTTTAATATACATAATATGTATGTCTGAGGTATTTTTTCTTTGAGGGTGTTCTAGTTTAGGCGTGTAATTATTTAGCTTGTGAGTTTTTAGTTACATTTTGTTGATTGCATTAACGACTACATTACAAGTTTCTACAAAAAGACTTTAACCTCAGTCTGTTTACAGTTAGAATATTGAAATTGTTGTATTAAATACAGACAGTTTGTTCATCAGTAAAAATACAAAAAACAACACAACATCAAGCTGAATTTGAAGCCGGCTTGATTTAATCTTCTCAGCAGTCTCAGTTAATCAGGCATCACACGCTTGTACTGAGAAAGACAGTTCGTGCAGAGGGAGTGAGCAGATTAAAGAGAAAATGAGGGATAATTAGAGTTTGAACCAAGAGACAGTCATAAACTGACAGTCAGATAGCCACTGGAGAGCTGACGGAAGAAAGTGCAGAAAATATCAGGCAGAACGATTGAAACCGGGGTTTCATTTTCTCTTTTTCACCAGTTGTTCCAGTCATTGACAAAGTGGGAACAATTGTTGTTTCCAACCTGATTTTCGGAAACTTTCAGCTCAGTCAGGCTGCACTGAAGACAGTTCAGTTAATCTTGAGATTTATTATTAATGTTAGTTCAAATTTGAAGTAAGTAAGTAAAATTGGCAACATAATGAAATTTTCAACTCAAAACAGACTACGAATCTGTTTACTAAACTAAATTAGAAAATAGTTTGTAGTAGTTTTGTTCTCCTTCACCTGTTATTCTATTGTGAAGGTTTGTTCTCCTTCACAATAGAATAACAGGTGCTGTAAAAATACTCAGCCAGCCCAATATAATGGAGCATCCAAAATGACTGCAGTACCTATTTTACATATACACTTGCCGGCTTTTACCTGGGGCTAAATCATGTTTAATTACCTGTTGACTCTGTTTATTGCTTAAGCAAGTTGATTACTAATTTAATCACAAGCCACAGCCTCATCAGGGCGCTATTTTCTTGTGCTCCCAATGAGCCTCTGGGAAATCAGTGGCATTCGGTATAGTCAACTTGGCTAATAATCCATTCAGTTAATGAAACGACATACATCCACCTGACCGGCTTGTTAACATTCCTGAGATTCTTCAAGACAGTTTTGCAGACCTATCAAGGAGTCTGTGTGTGCCGTGATAATTACTAAAACAAGGCTGCAACATCCCACATGCCTCTCAAATCATCACAGCCTGATGCGCTAAAGCCCCGTACAAATTCCCTTAAAGAGATTTACAGGAAGACTTTGAAAGTGAAGTTCTAAAGTGACGTGTGTGTTGGGCCGTGTTCCTCTGCACAATACAAACATACCTTCAGATGTCAACTTAAACTGGGCTCATGAGTATGTTTTATAAAATCTGGTTTAAGAAATACAAACGCCATTAGTGGTGGACCCCACCGTCACAGACTCACCGAGGCGATGTGACAACGAGGGAGTCCACCTAAGAGCATGATGCCATCTGAAAACACTGTAAAAAGTTAATACATCAAAAACTAAATACAATAAAGCAATATAAAAATCTTAATGTACAGCTTTCATAAATGTCCCCATTACATTAAAATGGCAGAAAACAGAAAAACTCTATGTGAATACAGTAACCAATACTACCAACCTAGGGGTTGCACACTCTCCTCAGGGTCACAATCATAAGTTTTACAACAGAAATTGGGATTTTCTCATATCCTTTTGAACAAATCTGAAATTTGACGAGGGGTCCCAACACTGCGTTTTTTTGTCAGGGACACAAGCTAATAAGATTGGGAGCCACTGATTTAATTTTTAACAAGGCATTTCATTTTATAAGCTTTTTATAAAAATGTAAAATGTTCATTTGAAAAGTAACTAGTAGCTACAGTTGTTAAATAAATGTAGAAGAATTAAAAGTACAATATTTACCTTTGAAGTACAAGTACCTCCAAATTATACTTGTTACTTTCCACCACTGCCCTGAGTTAATGTCAAGATTGAAGAGATTCAAGAAAGGTTTATTTTTATTGTCACTGACAACCAAATTACAATTCAGCAAAGAAATATAAACATGGAACTAAGAAAGAACATGTCAAGCTATCTTGCATACAGAAGGTTGATGAAAGATTTGAGATAAAATTCAACTGAAGCCATGCGAGCAGCTCTGTGAGGCACAGTGGTGCTTTGACCTGATGATGCTGCTAGATAAAAAGAAGAAAACCATGAATGTTTGTAACAAATGTTATCGTAATCCATTTAATAGCTGTTGAGATTGTTCAGTCTGAAAGAGATGGACTGACCGACATTGCCATCCCAAAAGTCATGCCCATAGCATGGCTAAAAATACCAAATATAAAAATATTACTAGAAATAATGTGTCTGTCACATTATCTTACATACATTTTAAATGATGAAATACATTTTGAGATGTAATTTAACAGACTAAAAACCTTTCTATTGACCATCTTTACATCAAAACCTCCATAACAAAGTACAAAAAAGAGAATCCTCACACATCTTCTATCTACTGACGCCACAGGTTATAGAGCTTGCACATTATTAGACACGTTATTTGAAACTAACAAAACTTTCTAAATAGAAAGAATCTAAACTCAGTTTTGCCACAGCAAATAAAAACCTCCATGATCATTTAAAGTTTAATTTAAATTAAAATTGACAAATGAATAATAAAAGAAACCGCAAATCCCAAAGCAATCACAGTCATAATGTTGGAACAGGTTGGGGAATGAGTGCTAGTGCGTGTGTGTTTGTGTCAGGGCGTGTGTGCTCCTCAGTAAAATGTATTGTACCAAACAGTAATAGATAACACTACCTGCGGGGGGAGATCAGGGCCAAAGCAATGAAACCAAGGACACGAGGGAAACCTTAAAAAAAAAAAGAGCCTCCACAATTGCAATCATTTGTTCTCTGGGTCATCCATCACTGAGAAATCTACTTGGTACAAGATACATTATGAAAAAAGTCATCTGGGGAGATTACTGTGTGGCCTTCATGCTGTACAGCACATAAGAGGCAGCACAGATTAGATTAGATCGCCCGATAGTGGAGAAGCCGACCGCTGCTGTGTGTTCCCATGACCAGATGTTGAGTTCTGATTCAATAACACGTGGCCTTTATCAGTATCACTCCTGAGAAATATGTGTTTACCAACTTTTTATTTCATCTCATATCTCACAGCGCAAGTGAGTAAACAAAGTTGAGTGTGACATGGCTCTCAGTGCCTGAAGGCAGTTAGAATTTCGGGGTGTTAACATTATCATCACAAAACAATTTTAGAGCGAAAGAATCTTGAACACCATCTCCTGCCAAAAATATCTATCCCACTCTGGGAAGCCTCATGTTCTGCTTCTGCCATCTAGTGGTGATATGGCAGCTCACTTGACGTGACCTCAATTACATTCTGCACTGTCTCTTCTATAGCTCCGATGGCATTATGAAGAGGCCATATAAACCTTTATAATCATGCCCTGACAGGCTAGAAGATAGAACTTAATTTAATGGACAAATCATCCAAAATTAAATCTCAAGAGAGATGCCTTTCATGTGGCAAACACCAAACCTCATCTGAAGTATGTCCCAGTTTCAGTTTCTATTATGATATACGGCCAAAAGCATGTAGACACCCAAACACATATAAGCCAGAACCGGAGTGCAGCATTTGTATTTTCTGTAACTGCAACATAAAAAAATATAAAATAAGCGTGAACAACCTTCACAACCAAAACCTCAGCCCTTCATTGTCTTCAACAGAATTCATAAATCAATACTGGAAAAGGTTAATACTAGTCAAATACTCCACCTTTTTCTTTACAGGCTTTTAAGAACAAGCTAGTAAAGAACAAATATATCAAAATGAAATGTGTTTGAGGTACAGACGTATAAAACTTCTGTTTTTTCCAGTTTTTCATTGTCTGTACTACCAGGATATTCTAGGGTTTTGTCGAGCCATTTCATGGAAAATGAACATTTCAATGATGGGGATTCAGATCAAATCAGACAAAAATGAGAAACCATAAACAGTAATTAGACCCATGGTGAAAAGACTCACACCACACAAGGAAAAAACATTTCTTTATGGACCTGGCTTCAGGCACAGGGACATTGTCATGTCTTGAAACAGGAAAGGGACCTTCTCCAGCTGTTGAGACAAAGTTGGAAGCTTCAGAATTATTACTTTAAGATTTCCCTTAATTGGAACTAAGGGCCTCAGATAAAGAGAAAACCATAAAAAAAACTGCCCCAGAAGAAAGGTATGTAAATGTCCACATACGTTTGACCATACTATAGATATGCAAGTGCACTACTGTAAAATCAAAAGGCTTCCAAGAAGTATAAGCCCCTCCCTACAGTATATTCAATGTATGCATTTGGTCCAATTGATGAGAATGTCAAGATGTGTCAAAAATGACCTTTTGAATTGTACTGAAAATCTTTGAAGGACTGGTCAATTTGGATGCAAATGTGGTTCTATTATTTCATTTGATATGTTGCGCTAAATTCAATTTCAAAACAGATATAGATTACCTTTGACCTTTTTGATATAATGACAACATCTGGCAGCAGCTCTTGTGGTTTCTACAACCAAAGACTGTGAGGCCCTGGACTCACTGCAGCTGACGAATCCTCTCATTGGCAACACCTGTCATCATCAGCTTCTGATCACAAAGAGCAAACACACACAAAAATCTGCACGAGAAAACATGTAAGAGAAGACTTTTTTTATTCTTTAGAAAATGTATAAATCTCAGTCATTAAATAAAGATCACTAAATTTTTAATACAGCAAGCAGACGTGTAAAGCTTCACACTGTTGAGACATTAATAGATCACCTCAAATCTTCCTGCAATCATTTATAGAGGTCAGCTTTTTCTATTTCACTCTGTTAGGAATTAAAATAAGCTATTTCCTTTAATCTTAAGAATTCTCATGCTTTAGTTAACAAATACTTTCTTCTGAGTGATTTGCATCTCGACCCCATAATTCAAGCAGAAAAATCACTCTCTTTAATCTGAAGGTCATCTCATCTATCTCCAGAAAAAGCCCTCAGAGCGCCGTTCTCTAAGTTCCACTATGTCTTCAGCTAGGACCCTAAACCTGAATTGCATCCAGTCTGGCTGCGCCAAACACCATATACCTGTAATTGAATTCAGATTCAATCATAGCTTAATATATCATCGTCATTATAACTGCCTCCAAGCCCTGAATGAGGTTCTTGTTCATCTTTTATTTTATCTTATTATTATTCTACTATCCACGCCTCATAATACACCTTATCACTTCTTTAGTTTCTCTATTAAATATATATATTTTTAAATGTATTTCTTAAACCTCCATTTGATTACCTTCTGCCCTCAGTTAATTAGGTTTACAATGTTAAAAAATCTTCTAAAAAACCTCATTATGAACAAACAGAGACAATCAAAACCCTGTCTGAGACTATTTGAAAATATCATTAATCAGTATCCCAAGTTAAAATAAAGCCACGACTAATTACAATTCCCTGCATGGTTCCACTCTGTGCTTTACTATTTTTTTGGTCCTTTCTTGTTTTGTTTTGTCCTTGAGGAAATCGTAAACCTGCAGTTTCTCCCCCTTCTGGCCGTGGGAGAATTTACACAAACACTGTCAACGCATGCTTAATTCGTATGCCAATGGTTATGCGTGTTTTTCTTCACCGTTCCCACCGTTCGCTTTTTTCTTTTTGATTGTAATGTTTCCTCTGAACGCCAAGTTTATTTATATTGTTTATCTTTATCTTCTTAGGTTTGCCCACCATAGGCTCCGCCATACTCCTGGCATTGCCGGTTGACGTAAAACGCATCAGTACTGGTGCGCCAGTGTGGGAATGTCGCCACAGACACCGGATTTTTTAAAACTCTTGTATGCTTCGAAATACAGAGAGACTTACCTGCCGGTGATAAACTTAATCAGCATTGTGTGAACTCGCTTGCAGAGGGCTTGATTGTAACAGATGTTCATTTATATGTTAAAACCCTGCACTCCAACTTTAAGTCAATTTTAACGGCTTTTTGTAAATTTATTGACGTTTTCAAGCACGGATTTTCAGTGAGAACTAAGATCACAAATCAATCCGTCTTGGTTAAGTAGTCTGTCCTTTGTAGTTGACACATGATTATTATGCATCAACCTAAATATATATATATATATATATATATATATATATATATAGATAGATAGATAGATAGATAGATAGATAGATAGATAGATTTAACAAATGAAAAGATAATGACCCTTTTGAGTTTTTAAGTGGATGTAATCCCATTTCTCTTATTTCATTGGGAAAAATGATTGCAAAGCCGCTAAACCGTAAATCGAACAAGAATTCACAAGAGTCAAGAGAGCTTTTGAAGAAAGAATTATACTTATTTGCTTTCTTGATTTCTTTCTCACTGTGTGATGATGATGATTGACATGATGAACATACCAATCTCTATGTGCTAAGACTTAACTACGTGAAACAACCTCACTGTGACGAACACTGCACCCGGCCATTCTTAGTCAATAAATAGTTTCTGTGCCTAACTCCTCCTAAAACAGGTTAAACAAACAATACATCATGAGGTCAGCTTTAGAGATATCTTTAAGATTAAAACCGAGGCAGGCTTCAGTTTCCGTCTTCATGCTAATCTAGTCATTTTAATGTATAAAGTGTTTCATATCATATGTAGAGTAATGCAACATGTTTTTTGACCCCAGCACCGCCTTGTAAGTGTCCTGAAGCAACTGATTCTTGAGAATTTGTGATTTAATTGGTTAATACACGAAGAAGCGAGCAGAACGAATCTTTTTATGAATATTTAAATCACTACCGTTATTTATTTATTTTTTTTAAATGGGTTCAAGGCTTCTGGCATCTGTAATCATTTCACAGATGCTTTCCCTCCAAACAGATGTGTGGTTGCCTCTGTTTGGCAGGTACAAGAAGTATGTGGCCTCCATATTAACCGCTGAGCTCGTGAATCACTGCATATTTTGTTTGTCCATAATGAATGTCAGTGGATCTGTGTGCAGCCTCAGCACACCTTCACACTAACATAGTTCCATATTCTCAGTGGAACAGCTTCACTAATTACAATGATTGTTACCCAGTTTAATTGGCTCTGTCAGCAGCAGTCTCAGGAGTCAGAGGATGCTTGCAGAGGTAATTGCATATGAGAGAGAGAGCGAGTCTGTGATGAACCCTCACAAAACTTACTGAAAACCCGCGCTACACAGGCAGAGTAATTGGCTTCCTATATCTTTTTTCAATTACAGAAACTGAATGGGGAAAGTAATGAATAATTAGTGCAAAGTCCAGAAAGGTGTTTACTACAGGAAATCCATGAAAAGGAAATATGTTTTTAGACTCGACGGAGAACGGTTTTTAATTATGACAACCAGCTATATACACAGAGCCTGTTTTTATGTTCATTATTTTATCAAATTAAATCTAATGTAATATTTAGATTTACCAAAGACAATCTGTGATCCAAAAGTAAATATGGTAAAACAAATGATTTGAGTCTGCTATGATCCCTCCCAAATTAATTCAGTCTTGATACATGTACTAACACCAGTAGGCACCAGTATTATTGTAAATGCAGCAGCAATGCATGTCTGTATATTTCAACAATGATGGGTTTCCTCGTATTAAAGGAGACCTCCACCTTTTTTACATATCAAGATTCATTTGCTAGTTATGAAAAGCACTCAACACAGCTCTGCCTGAGTAATAGTGGTGGAATGTAGACTACTGTACTGATGTGTGTTGTAAGTATTTGTAAGTATTGGTATTGAGTATTTTCATTTTATGATACTATGCTGTAGTACTTTATATATTAAGATTTGAAATGCAAAATATGAAATGATCTTATAAATTAGGTCTGACACTAACAAGGTTTAATGAATAATTAGTCTATCATTTTCTTAATTAATCTGATAATTATTTTGTCTATTAAATGTCTGAAAATAGTTTTAAAATGTCCATCATATTTTCCCAGAGCCCAGGGTGACGTCTTTTAATGTCTTGTTTTGTCTGACGGATGCTCAAAAAAAAAGTAAATTTTTGCTTGAAAAAAATATATAAATAAGATTATCAAAAATTATTCTTCTGTCGATTGTTAAAGCTTTATTATAAATATATCGCTTTACATAAAACAATCGTGCACTATAAAGTAGGTTAAATTAGCTCCATCCTGACCAGCTACAACATTAAAGCTTAAATGTTAATGCATCAGTAATAACTCCAAATATATCAAAATACAACATTGACAAAGAGCATTCGTCCCTATGTCTCTCTAGTGTGTGTGTGTGTGTGTGTGTGTGTAGGTAGTACTTGGTCAGTAGCTACTGAAGAAGTACATTTTTTTTTTTTCCACCACCACCACACTGAAAAAATGAAATTGTTTGAATTGTTTTAGGCTCTCAGGTTCCCCTGAGCTGCATTTAAATTCTTTCCAGATCTTGGATTTCTTTTCAATTTATCTTTCACTGTGACAATAATCTCTCCCCAGTGCATACCAACCGGAGAACAACGCTGGTTGAATAGAGATGAGATGTGATGTGTGGAGTGCTCTTGTGGACATAAGCCGATGACTCCTAGCAGTCTTTGAGATGCACTTTAAAAGAATTGCACTGAAGGCAAGAACAGCTAAGAGGTAAACACACACATTAAACATTTTAACATTGCAATGTTTGCAAACTGCAGGTTTTCATAGAAGGAACAAACATTGTGGAACAAAACCCTCTTCTGAAGGTTTTTTTTTTTTTTTTTTTTTTAAAAGAATTCAAAAGAAATACCCAAACTTTGATTCAGCTAGCTTTATTATGGCACTTTGTACATGTCACATTACAAACTCAACATTCAGGGTTTCTTGGTTCATACAGCTCGTGAAGAGAACTTTGCATGTTTATTTAAAAAAAACAAAAGGGATCTGGAAACTGCTTAATTTAGTTTATCTAAGATGTTGTACCTTGAAGGAGCTCTAGGTCACTGTAATAATTTCTGCTCTCAGGCTGTGAAACAATCCTTCAGTTCTGTGTAAGAATGACTCTTAAGTTCAGCTGGAGCAGTCTGAGTTAGCTACTGTCTTTTTGGTGCAAACTTCCCTTCTGTTGCTTGATCAGACAGCACGACTTGCTGAGATGCAGTAAAGGGTTAGTGCCAAAAAGACAGTAACTCCGGTTTGATTTGGCTAACTAAGACCCCTGCAGTCCTACGTATATTATCTTGGGCTAAACTTTTGACTGCATTTCTACACAGAACGAGGACTGTGGATTTTGTCCCCCATCACTTTCATTAAAGGTGTGTTAGGAAAGGATATTATCACAAACAGTAGAGAGAAAAAGAACAGTATTTTTAAGAGATTTGAAAAAAAAAGTGTTTGCCGCTGTTAATGCCAGGATGACATAAAGTGTATACTTTTATCTGTGTCAGTTGAAGCCCCATTTCAAATTAAACCATTAACAATTATTTTAGTTACTTAATCTGCCAATTATTTTCTTGCTTGATTGTTGATTGACTAATACACCAAAACTTTCCGTTTACCATCACACAAGATCCTTGCAATTAAAAAGATGTAATCAGGGAATGTTTAGCATTTTTGCTTGATAAATAAATCAATAAATATTTGCTGGCAGTTGTCAATTCATTTTTCACTCATTAACTGTTTCTATTCTAATTTGAAATCTGTGTCTATTATGTCTCCCATCTCCACACTGTTTCTCCAGTCTGACAAGACAATAATGAAGCAAAACCCTGATTATCAAAGAAAACATCTACTACCCACCTCTTCTTCTGCAGTCAAAAATACAGATACGAGCATCTCAGGTTGGTGTATTTGAACATACACTGTGACACCCATCCACACATACTTTGTGCACAGCATTATTCTACACACAAACAGACGTGGGTTCCCAGGGATCGACGGTAAACAGGTTGCATTGAAGTGCTACGAGATTTTTCGTTGGCACACGAGGAGTAACATTTACAATATTTACATCTGAGATTAAATAATCAGTTGTCATGCGTTTCCTAAAAACAAACAGTTTTGTAGAAAATAACATTCTCACATTCTGTTTGGATATCATTTAGATTTTTTTCTGTTCATGTGTGGAAATTGTATTTATGGATTAGCAAAAAGAACACATTAGTTTCAAATGGCATTCACTTAACTATATCAATTACTCCTGTTGTGTTTGAATGTCTTATACTTTACAGGATGCATGAGCAGGAAGCATTCTGCGATTGGCATTGAATTGAATAAAACTAAAAAATCATGCTACTAAAGGTACTCCAACAAGAGTCACAATAAAGCTGACTGACTGAGCAATCCTCTGAGTAGGATCCCAAACCTGACACACTCTAGTGAACAATGCAGCTAGAAAGTGTGACAGCGGGAGGAATAAAACCATTCTTTAGCTACAAACTTTTGTCTTTGAAGCCAATAAATAAAAACCAAACGTGAATAAATATGACTTGAGGATGTGACAGTAAGACTGATTTCTGGGCATTTAAACGGCCTCGGGCCAAGAGAGCTGTCGATCTGCTGCAGACAATGAGGTATTCCTCTGACATCCTCCTCTCCCTTTGGTGCCTCAGTTTATGGCTGTCTGACCAGCCCTGCATCAGTCAGACAGAGGGAGCTCAGCGAACTCCGAGGCTGGCCAGCTGGCCTTTTCGAGGCGAAAGGGATTAGGAGAGGACTGGTGCATGATTTGTGTGGGTTGACTGGGAAGTTCCTCTGGAATATACAGGTGAGGGGGTAGGTTTAGGTCCGCACCCAGCTGACGGGCACCCAGAAGGACTCTCGTTCCAGCCTTTCCAAGATACCTCGCAGTTCTGCACAGGCACTGGCTGAGTCCTCCTTGATCAGGACCCGGTCCACCAGGTGTCCGTACTGCTGATCGATCTGAACGGCAGACTGACGCATCTCCTGGAGGTCTTCGTCCTGTTGCAGAAAGCAAAATAAAACGATTTATACAGAAAGACACTGACCACCTTACTTGCCAGGTGTACCCTACAGTAGCTGTGTCCCAGTACAGACTGCGGACCTCTGAAAGATGCATCCCATAATGATTAAACCTATGGAGGAACTGAATCTGTTCCTCCTCCACAAATGAGACAAATTCAACCACGGCCAAAATTATAACAGTGCTTTTGGCTGCTCTTGAACACAAATATCTGGTTATTATGAGACAGTCACATATGTCCAAACTTCAGTGGTTAGCTCCATTATATATAGGAAGTATATGATACTTACTGGTGCACAAAGGATTATGGATCAGAGCTGCAAAAGATATGTACCAGTTTGGGCTAAAGAAGCCTTCTAAGCCTCTGAATTGGGACACAGCTATTATTGCCAAGAGAAAACTTAGGACTCACTGTAATGCGGCCATGCTCTCCCCCTCCTGGTGAGGTGGCAGCGCTGCGGCGACGTCTGCTCTCAGGAACACGAGGTTTGACAAATATCACATAGGGCTTGAACTCGGCTGTCCGCAGCCTCCTGAGGGCCTGGAGTGGTGGACGATTTGCATACAATGGAGCAAACAGAGGGCAACATTCAGACATGATAGGAGAAAGTCAACAGTGACACATCAGCCTCTCTACACAGATCTGTTGCGACTGCCTGCCTTCATCCACTCAGCGAACTGTGGCTGCCTGCACTGTGATACATTTGGATGCACATTAAATGAGACGTGCTCAGTGGTTTTAACATGACCCCCCCCACCCCCCCACCTCAGGCTGCACGTCCACGACACACATCTTATTCTTGGCCTGCACAGAGCGGATCGCCTCTATACTTGTGCCATACTGGTTCTCCTTGTATTCCCCGTGCTCTATGAACCTGGAGGGAAAAACGACAAAACTTTAACTTCGGCAGGAAACAAATCATATACGTTTACACAAAAAGCCACGCTGTATCCATGTAAACATACTTGTTGTTTAAAGCATCAGCATCAAATTGCTGTTTGGTGACAAAGTAGTACTCCACACCCTCCTTCTCATGAGGCTTCTTGGGCCTGGTGGTATCTGTTGGAACGCAAAAGAGGTATTTGCTTGTATTTGTAGAGTAATGTTGGTTACAAGTACAGTGTGTTAAAATGTTGGGTAACTCACGGGGTACAGCCACTGCAAAACGATGTGGGTTTTCAGCAATCACCCGCTGTTTGAGTTCATTGATTCGCGCTCCAAGAGAACCTTTAGAAAGCCAATTGTGTGTTTAAAGCAGAGGGGGAAAAATAAAGAGTTAACTTCACATGCATCAGTGTATTGAAAAAGCTTTAAAAGATGGGTCATCAGTATGTTGCAACACATGCTTTGATCCACTAGGTGTCACCATCAGCACAGGAAAACTTTGCTCAGTCTCACCGATCAGAACCACCAGACGGGGCCTCTCATTGGGCCTCTGCTGGTAGCGGGTCACCTCTTCATAAGTCTGGAAGTCGGGGTCTCCAGGATCAGAGCCCTCTCCGGAGGATCCTTGCCTGTCCTTACGACTCAACCGGAAACTTCTCCGTAAACCAGCTACAGCGAGGCCAGATATGGAAGGGAACAAGGAGCAGAGAAAAAAAAAAAAAAAAACAAGGTCTTGGGTCAGATGTCATGCACCATACAATTATTTGCACAAGATTACATAACATGAGTACACTACTTCACTTCCATGATGCAGATTTTATCTTTTTGCATTCAAAATCATTAGGTAAGTGCAGTGAGCAAACATGGCTTGAATAAATTCAAGCCCAACCCATTGATAATCATGCATTAAAAAAACCCTTAAAGAGTGCATAGTGCACGTGGATGAAAATAGCTCTCGTATCTGAATTGTAAACACTTGATAGTATGAGATATTAGCTGAACTTAAAGCCAATCAGACATCATGCTTCAACTCAAAATTTTATCACATGCAGCTGACAGTTAACACATCAGGTGACATTCCTAAAGGCTGAAAATGAAGCAGACTCCGTTTTAAGCAAAACATTCTTTGAATTAATTTCTTAAAAGTGACAAAGACTCTTTCAGCAGTTCAAAACAGATTTCAGTGACCCCAAATAGACATGACTTCCCAAACAAGGCATGCTGCTTTGAACGAGGCTACAGTGCTGAGGCAGGACAGACAGGACAGCCTGGCCCTGAGAAACACCACGACAATTAGCAGAGTGACTGCAAATCAGGGTCTCCCATGGCCAGATCTGCCTGTATCCCCCGTCAGTGGTGTGTACCTGAGGGAATGAGCCGGCCACTGTACCTGAATAAAATTCCCAGGAAAACACCTGGCCACAGGAGGGCGCCACTGCTTTACACTTAGGAGAGACTATAACTGGCGTTAGAGCATCACACAACCCAGCCTCACACCTCCACACAGGGTGAACGAGCAGCAAACGTGCCTGGTTGAGTGTGCAATGCGTCCAACGCAGCAGGGCCCTCATGGGGATGGGGGGGGGGGGGTGGTAGGGTTTTATTGGGAAGGGGTAAGCAGTGCACTGGCCACAGCACAGCAGCAAGGGGCAGTTAGTTAGATGCAGGGCGGGAGGGAGGGAGGTTAAGGAGGATCCAAACACTGCAAGGTGGGGGGGGGGATGGAAAGGGGAGGGTTTTACAGCTCCAAGCAGAGTGCACGATAGGACAAATACTGTTTTTTATTGTGTAACAGTGAGAAGGTGCTGGTAAGGTTTTAGCTGTGTTTAGATCGCTGCTTGTGCTCATCAGCATTCCAGACGCGCACAGGGAGTGGGGGGGTGAGTGGGGGGGTGAGTGGGGGTCAGGACGGGCTGAAGGAGGGTGAGGGAGGGGAGGTCACTGGATGGCTAGAGAGGGGTTGAGGATAAAGGGGTCTAAAGGTTAGTGCAAGTTAAAATGCCTGTCTACCTGTTTAAATGCAATAAGTAGCAACATTCGCTATTATTGTAATACGATTTGGTAAGGTGTTATTTTGCAGGTACTTTCCTAATAATTTACTGGAACGTTTCCTGGAAAGAAGTGTAATTTGGTGCTAAATTAGGAATAGGAAGAAGAACTCCATCTCAACCCAAGTATCATGTATTACTAATCTGTTATTGGATATATTATTCTCCACATATGTTGAATGATACACTTCATGTTTTTGCATGTTCAGCTGACCTACTGTGTGCACGGACTTAAAGATTCTTTATGCTAGCAATCATTCCGAATTTATTGTTATACGTGCACAATTTAAATGCACTAATTGAACACTGTCTCTCTTTGCCCCATAAATAGCACTAAGTTACACAGTTCTTTTCAGGAAATTTCCTAAGAAATAATTCTGTGATAACCAAATCATCATTGCTTTGTTCTATATGTAAACGCTTCCTGAACTTTCTCTTAACTGTAATTATGCAGTGGAGTCTCTGAAGAGGAAGATCTGTTACTGGCACCTGTAGAACTGCAACACGATACTTCCTGCACATTTTTCCATTACTTTCCTTTCATGTTTGATACCAACACTTTCGTTTTTTTTTTTCTATGTCTGCACAATCTTCCCACGTCTTCCCTTCCCTTCCCCCAATAAATCTTGCACCCTCATCCATCTTCCTCCTCTGGCATTGTCTTTGACCCCATCTGTTGACCCTTTGAAACCATCCTCTTATCCCTCAACCCCGGCCCCAGACAGCCCTACAAGCAGTCATTTTTTTTAACTCAAGCCCAAAAAGCACCCAGGGAACCAGCGCACAGCCAGGCTGCAGCAGGCACAGAGCAGATAGGGAGAAGGAGGTGGAGAAAGATGTGCACGCTCTCACCTATGTACTGTCCATTGAAATAGCCCTCACAGTCACAGTCCTCTGTAGGGAGGCAAGCAGGGAAAAGAGGGGGTAAGCACAGGGTAAGAGACCTGGAAGAGTTAAGGAGTCAGGGAGGTGGAGGAGTTAAAAGAGAGGGGGGGCGGGCCGTGGGCGCTGGAGAGGGCAGGCGGGGCAGACGACAGGCAGCAGGCAGGCAGACAGCAGGAGGCGAGAGTGGAGGGGCAGCCAAGAGATAATGAAGGAACGCTGTTGGAGGCAACAGCCACCAACGAAGGCTTGATGAAGAGATTTGACATTACGAGAGAGGAGAAGAGAGGACAGGAGAGGAGAGAGGTGGCTCTCCTTCATCTGGAAAGGAGCCAGCTGTGAGCAGAGGCTCTGTGACCCACACACACACATACACACATGTAAATAAGCCTAGCCTCCTCAAAGACGCACAGCTGAGGTACAAACTGCCTCACATACAGAAACCTACAAATCCACAATTCCAAGACAAAAGAAAATGTTGCATGTCACGATTGTCTGTCATCCATCTCTAAATCTGTCCTTTCATCAAATCTAATGTATGACAATATGCACTAATTTTAGTAAATAGTCAAAGGATGAGTGGGGGAAAAAATCTCTCAGGAACAGGAGAAAACAACAATAAAACAGCAGCTGAAACTGCAGCAGAGTAAAGATGAGGAAAGAAAACAGAACAAAAGATAATAGGGACTGAGGATGACGCAAAAGAAAAGAGGAGCTATTGTTATATTTAAATAACCCTCCGCTTGGTCTCCAGGGATGCTACCCTGCCTGCACATCACCTGGTACAACACACACACACACACACACAGTCACAGACACACCCACACACACACGCTAGACAAAGAATCTCTATTCTGGTCTGGTACACTAACAGCAGGAGGGGAGGAATTAAGCTGAAAGCAGTAGAAATCCCAAATGCACACCCCACTAGCACACATGCAAGCTCTCTCTCTCCACACACACACACACACACACACACACACACACTCTGAGGCATCTCTGAACATTTTGTGTCTGTGTGTTCTAGATGAGTTATGTTTGTTGCTGCACATGTACCCACCTTTATCACATCCTTGGTCATCTGATATTGTATGCAGGAAAAACAGAGTGTCAAACATCATCATTAGAGGAGGTAAAGGTCAGGTCATTTTGGTGCAGATGACACAACAATGAAATTTGGAAATTTAGAAAAATGAGGATTTGTAGATTTTCCAATTTGAAGAGAATTTGCCCCCCGTCTATGACGTCACAGACGAAACAAGCGGGGGTCCACATTTAAAAAGGGCCCCCTGCTGGGATTTAGGGGAATTATATTAGAGAACTGGAGGAGCTTGGAGGGAGGCCAAGACAGAAGAGTCGCCGCAGGCTTGCTGCTGCGTGGCGTAGCACGGGTAGCTGCCATATTGCTAAGCTCTTGTTGTCTCCCCGTGGCTCAGGCCTAATCGGATCGCCTGCAGATTACGCGCCACGAAGAGCCATCCCCTCACAATAACCCCTCACCTGGCTGTTAACACGGGGCCTCTATAGTATCATGTGAGAAAGTGAGAAGTGTAATGTATTGTCGAGTCTTTGTTCGTCAGTGGGCGCCGCTTGTAGCGCTTTATGGATCTACTTAAGCTCAACTCGCAGCCTGCTCGCTGGCCAGATGGACCAAACACGAAAGAGATTAATTCATATCTGTGATCTCTCCCTCCATCTCTGTGCCCCTCCATCTCTCTCATCCATTTAAAAAAAAAACATGTCTACACAGCAGCATGGAAAGGACGGACAATGAATTCTAATGCGTCTGAGAAGGCCAATTACCAGAAAAAGGTCAATAAATGTCAACCATTGCTGCATTTATCCAGCGGAGATATTATTATCCTACAACGACAGTGACTGAGTACGTAAGTAGAGAAAGGAGAGCTGATAGTGAAGGATGCTGCAGGTGGTAAAGTGTAATTATGAAATAATGCTGGAGACGCGGTGGAATCCTGGGAAGCAGAAAACTTACAGACAGGCTTTTTAGGGGATTTTGGATTCGGGAGTGTGCCCATTTTCATCCTGTAGGCCAGTCGCCTGGAGGAAAGTGCCGCAGGAGAAAGAGCCAAAGAGGATGGAGGCAGGAAGAGAATCATCAGGTCAGAAATACACAGTAAGCCAAAGGTGAGGAGAGAATGTCAGAGAGGTGGAACAAAAGATTCATGAAAGAGAGAGGTACATACAACACTTACGAGCAGATCAGGAAACAATGGGGCCCTGGGCACAAACAAGTAAAAGGCCCCCACCCCTCCTACATAAGAGCAAGACACCGAAAGTGAAAAGATACAAAATGTAATTCAAGGTCCTCTTTTTGTGTCTCTTTTGGGCCGCTTTACGTTTATTTGGGGTTGATTTGCTTCTCTTTGTGGCTGTTTTGTGTGTCTTCGTGGTCTTTTACATTTCTTTGCGGTAGTTTTTGCGTCTTTTTGTTGTGATTTTCTCTGTAGTCATTTGATTGATTTTCTAACAGGAAATTCCAAAGGTCTCTTCTTACAGAGGCTCTGTGCCCAGTAGGCCTGTTCAGTAATCCATCCATGACAACACTGTGATGTCATTAAGCCGACCCGAGCTTATGCTGCTTAGTCATGTTGAAGAACTCAAAGACATTTTGTAATTCATCATTGTTTTAACCCAAAAGGTCAGAGTGCAGCAGGAACCCACAGCATCAGCAGAAATGTGTTATTTTGTCCTTAACACTTATTTAACCTACAGAACACCACATTAAGGCTTTTCAGAGCTTTGATACCCCTCTGACCAGAGTGTTTCTATGTGTTTAAGCTGTGGTTATTAATCCAACAGACGCTGCGGTGTTTGGCAGGGATCTCCCCGCCTGCTGAGATCATCTTACTGACGGATTACGACACTAACAGTATCAGCTTGCACCTATTCAAGGCTGTGTTTTGATTTGTTTTTTTCCGCGCTGCTTTGATGCGCCATCTAATCATAGTTGACCCCTCAAAATGGAACACATGAATGTGGATTAAACAGATTACAAATGGCTGGATAAAATAAATATCAGCACTGTGTGGGTGAACTGTGCAGTCCTGGCACCGATCAGTTCACACCACAAGTGTTCAGATACATGATGTGATACCGTCTCCTCCTCGGAGCTCTCACCTCTCCTGGAACTGTTTGGAGGGGACGAGTCCGGCCCGCAGGTTGCTGTCTCCAACACGCTTGGCCTGCCACCAGGTGGGGTCATCCTGGGTCACGACCTGCAGGATGTCTCCCCGCTTGAAGGGAAGTCCCGCTTCTTGGCAAGGCGTCGCCTTGTCTTCCAACGGGATGTAGTCAAACAAGGCCCTCATGTACACCTGGAATCAAAAACAAAAAGCACCACATTTAGATATTTATTATTGTAAATGAACATGGACAAAGCTGTTTACCTGAATAGTTTGCCTAAAGGTCAGATAAACCCTCTGGAAATTCATTGCATGGAACTATTGATGGCTACTGATTCTCTACTTTCGTTGAGCATGCTCAGCCACTCATGCTTCATCTCACCTTGCTCTCCTTCAGTCGGTCCTCTTCTTTAATGGCAGGGATTATCTTTAGAGTGATGGAGCCCTGGGACTGGGACTAGATCACAAATAGACAGAGAAAGTGATTGTGACTGCAGCCTCCCTCCAATCAAAGACACCAAACACTAAATATACTTAAAGCTTAAAAAGGCACCCTGGGGTGGATTATGAGTGGATTGTACTTTTAATGGACAGTGCACCCTGTTTATAAATGAATGCAAGATAGCACAGTTTTAGGTGAGGATTCACATGATCCTAAAGAAAATGGTCATCACTCACTTGAGTTTTTAGTTCACCCTCCACTATATTTACCTCTGCTTCTGTCTGGGGCAAATACAGGGAACCCTGTATATAAATAAACAAAACATGGGCAGAGCATTTTCAATCATTATCCTAGAGAAAAACCATTTGCATTGTGCACATGTGCGATTAAATCAACTGATTTAATTGGTGCACATGAGTTTACTGCCATGCCGTTCAAAATACTACATCATAACACATACTGTAGTATAGAAGTGACGTGATATAAGGTTTTCATTTTCATGGGTTTTTTTTATTAAACACACAAATAAATGCTTTTCTGAATAGCTCATATATTTGTGGTCAGTTGCCTTACGATATGCTTACCCAACATTATATTTACCACTACAGTACATCTGTGGTTATGTTGGCCTAAAAAGGTAGCAGCATGTTTCTATGTGCTGAGCTGAAGTATAAAACAATGGGCCTCACCGAGCTACTGACATATCAGCAGGGTTTAGACTCTTTGTAGGCATTCATAATGCTGACGGCATAAAATACACCAGAACTGGCTTTAAAACAACCAGTTTAGATTCAAAAAGTCCAGATTTGACTTGTTTTGAAGCAGTTCGCCTTGATTCAGTTCCATATATGATTACAGATAATTACCAATATCATGTAAGTAAGCAACACCATTGTTTTCATTTGAATATAAAAATGCATAAAAAGTGCAAATTATACGCTAAATTGTAAAAACATTTCACTATTATGAAATTGGAAAACAAAAGACGGCGAAAAGGAAAATATTCACAAATGTATACATTTTCATTGAGAAATGAGCCATGACAGCAGAACTGTCTGTCTTACCAGCAGCTGACTGATCTCATCGGGCCTCTTGTGGATCACAGAGACGCCGTTCACCTCCCTGAGTTCATCTCCTACGTGGACCAAACCTGTGAGGAGCAGAGACCGTACTGTATGAAGACGCTTACTGAGTGGGCAGAAACATCAATGAGAGTCAAAGACTCTTCGCTGAGCTTCACGGCTCTTTGGGGTTTATCAGTGGCATCTGAACATCAGTATCGTTGTCAGATCCACAGATACGGGCAGCCTCTATCCTCGGCTGTGAGCTATGTATCTGCCACCAGAACAATGAAATCAAAGGCCGAGAGAAGTTGGATCGATACGCTCTTCCCTCAGGATGAGAGGAGCACGTAGCAGACACACTACTGTGCAATTATACACAAATAATGTATGCATTTAGCAGACATACAAAGAGACCTGAGGCTAATACTGGAATCTCGCCACACTGATGAGACCTTTTTCCGTCATTTGACACAGCTGATTGGTTTACTTCCCCAGCATGCATGTTTTTAATGCCAAGCAATACACACACACACACACACACCTGCACGTGGTTGATATTTCCATGGTAACGCCCATGAAAGGATCTTTGCTGAGTCTATACAGCATCATGTGTGATTGATTCTCTGGGGACTCGTGGAGAGCTTTTGGTTTCAGCAACAACCGCACTACCCCTCTCAGTTTTCTCCTCTTGTTGTATCTTTCTCTTTCTTTGATCTCACTGTCACTAGAGTATCAGGCTTTGCTTTGTTATCCCATACATAAATGTATGTTTTTGGTGACACTGTTTCACTAGGAGAAATGCTATCATGCTGCTGTAAAAATCAGGAGCCTCCTGGGGTGTCCTGGTGGCTCAGCTTCCTGAGGGCTGCGCTACATTACTGCAATGTCCTGGCTGTCTTCCATGCGGACATTTTTTTGTTGCATGTCATCCTTGAGTCTTTCCTATTTCTTTCACTTTTAGGCAATAGCAAAAAGGTCCCAAAAAGTTATCTTTAACAGTCAATATTTAAGTTATTTCAGTTTGCCGTTGTGGAAGGGTTTTAAGGGGCAAACAGAGTAACACATCCGAATGACCTTTTCTGCTTGCGACCCCTTAATACAGAGATATTTATTTCTATCTATTGCATGTCAATGCATTCTGAGCATACGTAACTACGAGTAAGTGCTACAAAATCATAGATATATATTTGCAATAAGATGTATTTGGTGGTAAGCTCTGTTCTGGGACCTCCCTGTCCTTCCAGGTGCATACGTGGAAAGCTTAAGGCAGGGAGAGCAGCGGCAAGAACCCCCAGAAGGTTACAGAACAGAGCAGCATCAATGACAACAGAAATGACATTGATAAGTCAGACACAGCATGAAGGGAGGAGCTGGGGTGGAGGTGGGTTTTGAAGCGGCTTGCGGAGGAAGCGGCCAGGATAGTCAGGCTGAAGCAGCTTAAATAGGGCGCCCTGAATGAGATCGCAAATAGATACGTAGAAGGGAATCAGCTGATGTGGCTGCTGGATTGCAATGGTCAGCTGATGTAGCTGGGATATTGAGCTGAGCTTGACTCCGTGGCCTGCCTGAACTAATGCGATGCTCAATTTTCGGAATTTGGAATTTTGACTGAATGAGTTTACACAGGGCAGATTCTGTACATACATAAACATATTTAATTCACTGATTTTAGAGGAAAGTAGATACCAGAATTATACGGCAGTGTGGAGAGCATGTATTCGATATTTAAATGATAGGATACATGCACGCATACAAGTGTCCTTTTTTATCCCAAGGATATTATGGATAATTTGTGACTATTTAAAGCGCAGACATACATTATTCTTTTCTACATCATTAATTTGACGTGGCCAATTAGGTTTGTTCCTGTTCAGTATCTCCTCTGCACTAGCCGACGGGACTAAATGGCACAGTTCAGCTAAGGTTATGTAGAACACCATATGATTGTTAATCCATCAAATGTATTAGTTTTTTATACTTGAATGATGCAACCACAAGCACTTGAAGATAAACTCTTCAAATACATTTATATCAGAGATGATTTAGAGGGTTAAGGTGTTATTTCACTCAGGCACTCAGCACCACCCTTCCTATACTTATAGCGGAGAGGGTTTTGAAACAGCATTAGGATATCTTATCCAGCTTTATCTAGCTAGATAAAATGCACAGAATTTTATAGAGAGATGGATGGGTAGATAGATACTGTAAAACTGTTATAATCATGTTTTCATCATGCAACCTTTTAGATCAATTTCACTGCACCTTGCCTGTGTTCCAACCATCTACATTAGGAACTGTGTGTCTAGTGGTGTGATAAGATGTAGGAAGAAGTATAATTTACCACTTCGGTCAGCTGCACCTCCTCTCATGATCCGAGCCACGATCACCGCCCCAGTGGCTTCATCTCGCCTGATGGTGGCTCCCTGGAGTACCAACAGGAGAACAAGATCAGTAACAGAGAAGAGCAAAGGTCTCAGTCTCTGTTCTCCTGCAGGCTCCTGTGTTCTCCACTCCACTCTCATCTTTCACAACCCACCAGAGGCTCCTTGTTCTTCACCAGCCTGACAATCTTCACCGACTCTTCCTCCAGCTCGTCCTCGAAGTCGTCCGGCAGCGGCGGCAGCACCGGGTCAAAGTTCTTCTGAGCCACAGTGTCGTGCACCGAGAGAACGGCCTGATGGGACAGAAAACCGACGTGCTGATATTACAATGCAGGCGTTGAGCTGCTGGGGCGCACAGAGAGCAGCCTGACGTCTGCTAGAATCTGTGACCAGCCTCAGAGATTCATTTACATTTTGATGTCAGGGCAGATAAAATGACTGGCAGGTAAAAAATGGTCACATTAATGTACACTAGTGCTATATCTCCTATATGATCTTTTTTTTTTTTTCACCTTGAGGTGCGGTGACGTCAGCAGGTGCAGCAGCTCCTTCTCCTCGGTGCTCATTGGTCCGCTCTGCAGCTCCTCTGCCACCTGCCGCAAAACACACATGAACCGTGAGCCTTGACCTGGTGTGACCCTGAGCATGCGTAAACCAGTGATGCACTCTGATGTGTACTGTAGAATAAATGCAGACAGATACATAGACATGCACACAGGGAAAGATAAGTAGTGAGCAGCTAAGGTCAGCAGTTTCCCCCGCTGATAACTGGTGAGAGCGAGAGAGCAGCAGGATATGGAGTTTCATTAGATGAGCATTGGCATGAGTCAGCACTTTGAGAACATTAAAATTCAGTTTTGATACCTGCGTTGCTTCTCCGTAGGAGCTAACTCATTGTGACTGACTGCTGTGCCCAAGTGGAAAAGTAATTTAGGGCGTGTGTGTGTGTGTGTGATGAACTTACATCCTCTGCCAGAGAAGAGGCACTGTGAAGGACGGGTGTTGGACTCTGTCTCTCATACTGTCTCAGCTTCTCATGAATCTGCAACACAAACGAGTGAAGTTTGTTAGAGGAGAGGGTTTCATAAAGGAAAGCACAGTTTTGGAAAAATGCTGAAGGTTAAAGGTGCCCCTGTGAACAAACAAAAGTTGTATTTACTCACCAAAAGGCTTTGTGTGTGCATGTCAAGCGCTTGTCTAAAACTGTACAATCCTTGACATTTGTTATTGTTATGGTTTAGAAACTTTCACTAAATAGTATACACTATGCCCTCCCCAATTTTCCTTTGTTCAAATAAGTGCTGTAGTTCGTGAGAAAATACATGTTGGCACGTTGGCTAACAATATCACTGAAATCTTTAAAAAGGAAAATAAACAAAGTGGACACAACATTACTTCGTTGGTAGAGGTAATCAAATTATCATGAACAAATAAAGACTAAATTTCGACTCAAAATGGCCGGCACAGTGGATGAATACATGTAGTTCTCTTGGCATCAAAATAAACCCATCAGCTTTATTGTTTAGGTATTTCTTCATTTGTAAACACTATGAATATACAGGCCATACCATAAAGCCTTCTAACAACTTTCCATTGGTTGTCTCCTCTAATGCCTAAGATGACTTCTGTTTACAATTACCTGGCAATAACCACCTCTCGTGGCTGTGCAAATAAAGAGTGTCGTGTCTCAGAGGCGAAGGTGGGAGTGGTGCGATGTCGATAGAGCAAAACCAAATGTCTTAGAGAGAAGGTTGCGGTGGACGGCCGGTTGGGTCGGCAAAGTGCCGGCTTTGAGGCGGGACACTGCTGTTTCCGCGACCTTTTCCTTATGACAGAGTATTAAGAATTCCTCACCTTCATGAGGTATCCCAAGCTCCTCTCACTGAAGACATCTTTGAGGAACACCATGTCCTCTTTGTGATTGGCATCGGGACGCAGCTGAGAGGTCAGCAGGGCCAGCGTTTCATGTAGCCCTGCAGAGGAGAGGAGTAAGAAAACCATCACGTACATTAGCATGAACAGATGGAGCACAGCAAGCTTCAAGCAGTATCTGTTGAGCATCTGTGTCAGCTCATCTCACCCGCTCCTGCTGTGAGGACCGGCATGGCTTCTTTCATGGGTCAGTGAGGTGGGGCGCGGGGGTGGGGCGGGGGGGGACCTGAGAGGAGGAGAAAGAGAGAAATTATAATCAACATTTCCATGCAGATGCTGACTCAGTGGCGGACTCGGGCGGTCTGAGGGGCAGGTGGTGAGAAAAATATAAAAAGGCACCAGATGCATGCGGTGGGGCACCAGCGCGCAGAAGGTCAGGATGCATTTATGGCGAAACAAGATTAAAATTGTTATGAGTCAATTATGTGACTCAGATTCAGTATTACTACTACACCTTGGTAATAAAAAACACACAGGAAACTATTAACCATTTAGAGGCACCTGGAGGTCAACTAATTTTCAAGGGCATCGCGTTTTCTTCACTGGGAGGGCACCCTCAAGGGCACTTTATCATGTTTTATCTACCATTATGGCATCCAATAGGGCACTTTTGCTGCATTTTTTTTTTAAACATGGTGGGGACATGTTCGAGTCAACCAGTGTGTTTACTGTTGCTTTCAGTTCCTGAGAGATTTCACTAATTAAAAAGATTTCCACTTCTCACAAGTAGAAAAAAAAAAAGAAGAGGGTAATTGTGTTTTTGTATTTGTGTGAGCATGAACAACTGATGTAAAGGCGTATGGAGACCCATGTGCAGTAATTATAGCCATATATCATCTCCTTGTACTGTAGGCTTCACGCTATAAATCCAGGCTGCATTTCCCATTTTGCAATGCATTTACCTCATCTGTGAATGTGGTGTGTACGTGTTAGTCTTCTTGCTTTATAAAGCCGTACCAGAAAGATAAACAGTCGCTGCTGGTACTATTAATCACACAGCTCTCACCGGGTCCTCTGAGCTTTGTGTTGGTGTGTAAGAGAGCAGGAGAGTGGGATAATCTGGCACAAACCTGTATGAAATAACTAAAACACTGTGTCATTCATCTCTAACTGATAGAAAAGCTATTGAGGAATAGTGATATGACAGAAAGGAGGGATTCTATATAACTGACAACTCATTAATATGTAGAATGTAGTGTACAGTATGAACTGTGCTGTAAATATGTCCAATCTGCTGTAGCCTATGAAGATACATGAAGTGAATGTTTTATTAACTATCAACTTTCTGTTGGAGGGAAAAAATAACTCTGAATTGTTTTAGTCTTTTGTTTTGATTTAACGAGCAAATGGAGTAAGATAATCTCCCCCCCCCCCCCCCCCCCCCCCCCCAATACATTTCCAATGTTAGTCCAGTTTTTCTTGTTTCATGAACTCAGTATCATGGAAGACTAAATTTCGACAGTATATACTGAACAGTGACTTTTGAAGTACTTATATTCATATGCTGAGAGATCCATGAGTGACTCCAAGATACAGTCGGCTGAAGTACTACACAGGCTGCCCCTATCGATCAATATCCCTGTCACTCCACTCAATACTCTCCGTACTTCCTCCCACTGGAAACACGAGTCAATAACATAAACCACAGAATCCATCCAATCACTCTATGGTACAGTGACAAAAAACAGCAGAAAAGTGCAGTAAAGCCAAAATAATAGAACAAGTCTGCAATAAAGAGTACTGGCATTTTCAGTTCAAGTTATACTAAACATTATATAAATATTTTAAGTGTTTTCTTCTTTTGTAATGTTTGATTTGAGGTGTTCCTGCAATAATTGCTCAAAAGTGCCCAATCTAGAAACACTGACTGGTTGTTGTAGAAAGAGACAATGAAGACATCTGAGACAAAAAACAAAAAACTTACACCAATGCAACACAGAACTGAACTGTTCAAAAAGCATGCTAACCAGTGTTCGATATTCCAAGCTACACACTAACGTGCAGACTGGTGAAAGGTGTACAGCAGTGAGGTAAAGCCGATTTTTACTTGGTCGGAAAGCAGGCTTACAGTCAGCAACATGAAGGCAGTACGATCAGGTACAAGGCCAAAGAGCTAAGGTAGGCGGGCAGGAACGAGGCTGGAAACAACTGACAGGGAATATATAGTTCATTGTGGAGCTTATGTGAAGCAGCTGAGCAGGCGGATGATTTGGTCAGGTGGTATGCAGGAGCAGCGGACTCTGCAGTGGCAGCTAGAGGACAGGTGAGGAATAGCAGGCGGGGGATTAGAAATGCAGACAAAGTCAATCAAGGTGAGTGGCAGGATGTGGGGTGGGAACATTCCCAGATGAATGCTGCATTAAGATACTTGTATTATATCATCTTGAGCCTGTTCACTCTGATAAAAATTAAAGAAATATTAGGCAATCATTTCTAAATATTGAAATATCTTGGTCAAAGTACAATATAACACGTGCTTTGATGAAATAATATTCATGAGGTATAATAAAATCTGTTGTTATCATCAAGATAGTACTTTTAGTCTTCCTGTCCTTCTTTTAGCCATAGAAACTAGTGGCTCCATTCCAACGTCTTTGGTCCAGATTGAAATACCTCAACCACTGTAAGAAGTTTCATGTCAATCACATGAACAGACATTCACATTATACCTCCTGAACATCAGCATGTTGAGCATGATGATATTAGCATTTAGCTCAAAGCACCACTGTGCGGCCTCACAGAGCTGCTCCCATGGTCTTAGTCTCATTATATATTATCATCCATCCATATATTTTATATGGTCAATTTATTTTACACCCAACACTTAACTATTGTGTGAAGATTTTTTGTGATTTAAAATAGGGTCTGGGTTAATTTTGTTACCAGTGCAGAATTGTAATTTTAGGGTCTCTACCCTACATACAGTGTTGTTAAACTACAAAATGGGTGCATTCTTATTTTGTATCCCTGCAAGCTTGTTCATAAGAAAACCTACAGTGTGCCAGCCTTAGTTTTACTTTAATGCTACTGTATTGCAAGATTGCAATTTTCTCACTCCTCTTAAAGCATTTCTGAAAAGTATCCTTGTGCTTTGATGGTACATAATCAGAATATGATTAACCTCAGCAGAGACGGACGGAGACAGCAATGAGCTCATGAATAATGAACAGAGAGGATATTACAGAGCCAGAAAGAAAGATGAGGAGAAGAGAGGCAGCACAATCAGTGGGATCGACACACAAGAGACAGTCTCTTTATTCTCAAGTGTGTCAGCTGGGATTTTCTCCATATAAGCTTACTGTATTTAACTTGGAGGAGAAAATACATATCAATACAGTTTCTTTGGGAATTATTAAGTGCTTCATTATGTACTGTATATCAATGTTCACTTTTCAGCAATGTTTTTTTTATATCACCAACAACCATCTTCAGCAAACACATAAAAAAATTCTCCTCCCACCCATCTTATGGCTGATAGAACTTGTAGACGTGTAGAATTAATGGGCAAATAAAAATATAATGTCTCCCTCTGAAATGTGCAAAGTGCAGATTTATATTAAAGACATGGTGTGAATGGATTGGTCTTCACTAAGGAGGACTGTATGGAAATGCATGGTGATTAAAGTTCTGGACTTTTCATTCGATAGTTAGTCTTTCTTAATTTTAATTTCCACGTTCCTTCTTTATTAAAATTTTTAACATCTTTTCCAAGTCCAACTGAAATCACATTTAGTCTCCTTTTTTGTGATCAAAAATAATGTAAACTTGTTTTTTAAATGTAGGCTATTGTTAATAGTTTTCATTATTTTTAAAAAGGAAGAAAAAGGTATTTTTTTGACTGCCATAGTGAACGAGAGAGAGAGTAAACAAACCTGCTCTGTAGCCTAGGTGTCATGGCCAGACAGCGTGATGTATTAAAGAGTGAAGACCACAGCAGCATGTAGCCGGACCGAAGTGACATGTGCAGGTACGTTTACATGCTGTTTAATGTGCTGCAGCTGAGTTAGTTCATTAGCTACAGTATCTAACCTGCAACCTGAAGTAAGCTGTGCACTTTTCCCTTGTAAATGTTAGTTTGCTCGCTTGTTCAACAAGCTGAAGTGCAGGACAAGACTTGTAAGTTAGATAAGAAGAAGACTTCAGCAGGAAAGCTTATGTGGGTTGTTGTTTAAAGTCTGCGGCTCTGTGTTGTGAAGCAGGCTGCTGTCTGGCTCAGTGTGACCGTCTGCTCTGCCTCTGATAGAAGGCTGACTTTACTGCTTTATGCAAGATTTGATTGGCTGTATCAAAATAAGATCTCCGTCCTGACGGTATTCCCTCAAATTAATGCAAAATTATGTGGCACCATAATGAAATGAAAAGATATTAAATATACATTTCTTCTTTGCGGTTTCTGATTTACAGAGCAGATATGTATGCTATATCAGCAAAATGCAATTTAACTTTAATTGGACAATTTGCATAAAAAAATTTATTACTTATTACTCAGTCAACTCTGAACACACAGACATTATACATATATTTTTTACATTCAGTGTGACTTACACTTTCTGAGAATTTCATTATCTCTGATGTCCATCTCAAACATGGCATTTGGCATGAGCTGTAACCACTCAGCTATCAAGGTCTGCTAAATCAAATGCTGCTAAATTGAAAATATAGGTTATACAAGTTGTTGCTCAGGGTGTAGCCCACAGCATAACTTACTGAATCCATGGGAACAATACAGTAATATACTTTAATGTACACATCATCACATTATGTACATACACTATTCATGTGTATCTCTAATCTATAGTTAGGTCTTCAAATAACTTAAGAATTCATGGATTTGAGACCGAAGCATTCAGATTGTTAATTAAGACATTTTAGACAAACCAAAGAACCTTTCCCAAAAGACCAAACAGCTTCTTGTAATTTTAGGAATACATTTGTCTATCCAGAAATAAATTGTGACTAAAGTGTTAAGACATCTTGATGCTTGACTCTGTAAAGGACTGTGAGGACTGGGCAGTTCCTGACCTGATGATGGCATAGAGGACCGCCCTATCTGACTCTGGGTTGGGTTGCACAGATCTTTCGCAAAATTACAGTTTAAACTTTTAGTTAGTGTCCCATGGCTTGTTTCAAAGGCTTGTAACCAGTAGGTGATAGGAGGGGGGATGCTATCCCACTTGTTAGCAAAATGACCAAAAATGCATCCCACTTGTTAACCTGCCATCCCCCCTCTACATCCCCTCGTAGCAGAGATACTTCAGTCAATGGAGACAGGCACACTCAAAGTGTGGGAAAGGCTGCGTGTTTTTTTTTTTTCAGGAGTATCTGGGGACAAGGAGAGGGAAAAATCTCAACTACTGACAATGCAGCAAGCACGCGTGGGGGGGCAGGTTCCCATCAGGCCATCCCCCCAGTTAAAAATTAACAAATCGCCTACTGCTTGTAACATGACTCAAGAGTCTCCCTTTGATGAAGGATTAAAATAATCTCTTCATCATTGTCATCATTCTTTAAATCATCAGCTCTTTTATTTCCACCGCCAACACTGTCAAAATCAGCTTGAAGAAAACAAAAGCCAGAAAGAAAAACAAGTTCATTAATGTAAGATTAGCTCAGAACTGTAGCCCAATTATGTTTTTCTGAATAATTAAACTTGAGATGTGTTTAGAAACTGCTGTCCTTAAACAATGAAAAGCGTGTGGTTCATTACATCTCCCTCTGCAGCAGTTCAGTCAGAAACTGTCCGGGGAGAATGACATCATCGACTGAGGTGCTTTTACAATTGACATGGTGAGGTCATCAGAGAGAGGCATTGTGGGAGCACCTCTAAGTGGCACCGACAGGGGGTTAGGATCAAAGGAAGAGGGGGATGGATTGAGGTAGTAATGACAGTGAATCTTTCAACTGGGATATACAGTATAAAATATAAAGTACATTCTTATTCTGTATACTTGGATATCTTCCAGAATTAAGCACTTTCAATAGTAGCACATAATTCATAGTATTATTTTATATTATGGCCTTTAGACACATGGATAGTGTTCGCTGTGAGCTCCATTGCATCTTGTCATAAATATAGAGCTTTTGTGAGAATTAGCTTTGGTTACTCTGTCAGTTTGGTCAATGTTGATGAAGCTTTCTCTGCAGCAGCCAAACACGATCTTCTGGTGATGTTACCTTCTGTTTTGTGGGATATATTGCAGTGTTAAAATTAAACACAGACTGGTATGTAAACACAGACTGATACTTCACATAAACTTGACTAACGGTAATATTGAGGGTACCGAGTCTTTCAAATATGGAAATGTTTTAGACTTTAGAGCTGTTTAAAGTGTATTGCCCTGTAAAATCATACAGTGGCACAGAAGAATTGAGTGTTGCCAGACTATAAGTCACCCTGGTAAGTCATGAGACAAGAGTAGATAGTATAAATACGTTCGATACAAATACAATAGACCATATCTCCAGTTCTGCCACATTGATTTTGATCCTTAAAATGCCCTCCATGAGTCTGACAAACGTTATAGGAGTGCAATGCTTACGGTTTTATGACGGAAAACCGACAGGAATCAATTCTTGCAGCCTTCAGATATCCCTCCATTCCTGCAAAAACACTACTACAAACATCAAATCGCCAAACATCACTGTTCCAGAAATAGACTCAGACATCACACATTCTGAATTTTGTCCCAGCAAAAATGACATTTTCAGTTCAAATCTAGTTAAGAGATTAGCTGCAGATCACACAAACATGATGGAGCCCCAGTGAGGTCACAGAAAGAGCTCAGAAGTCAGCTGATCAGATAACAGCCTTCGTCATATAACGTTCAGCTGAACCACATTTAGCTAAAATGCGGACGGATCAGCCGTTACTGCCGCTGTTACTGCATTAATAACATGATCCTGTGTTAAATAAGATATTTGTAAACCAAAATAACCCTGAATGTAATTCTCAGTGTTGTTCATCCACTCTTGATGCGCTCATTCATAAATAGATAAGCAGTTTGGACTCAAATATGCACTTACAGTACTCAGCTCCCATGAACACACAACCAACATACTCAGACATCCTGCCTCTGTGGCCCTCCCCGCTTCACCCTACTCTCTCTTTTCTCCCCCCCTCGTTTTCTATTCAGTCTTTTTGTCCCTGATTTATTTTCTTTGTCACACTCACACAAGCTCGTGCAGAAGCCCTTTATTCTCCTGCTTTCAGTCATGAGCCCTGGAGGTGGTGTGACGTCAGCAGGTTCGGGACGGCACCAGTCGGCCCTTGCAGCAATCAACACACTGCCAGAGTTTCGTCAGGACTCCCAGAGTCTCTTTCCTGCCTCATCCAGTAGGACCTCAGCTGTAAGAGCTTCTAAATATACTACAGATCAGCCACTGCTGACACCGAGCAGTGCTTTAAAAGCCAGCAGTGCGTGGGTTTTCCCCAGTCATCAAAGAATGATGTTGGTTCTAAGACTCCAAGTAACAATTTCGTTCATCATCGATCAACCTGTCGATTATCTTTGCAATCAATCGATTAATCTTATATTCAATACGATGTCAGAAAAATAGTGAAAAATGTCCATCGCAAGTTCCCAGAGCTCAAGGTCAAACGTTTTGTTTTGTCCAACCAACAGTCCAACTTTTAAATGAACACATTTGGGGCATGACAGGTGGTGTCAATAAAGGAGTTCATCTGGCAGGGTTGTGGGATGAGACTGGGAAGAATTTGGGAACCCCTGGAGCAATTGATTAATTGACCAATGGTTTCAGCCCAAGTTGGTTCTGCTACTGCTGCCATTTCATTTTTAACTTTATATTACAGGCCATTCACATTTTTTGTATGCATAGACATAAAAAAGGTCTTGAGACTTTGAGTTTACATTTTCTAGACAAAAAACATCTTTCTCTTTCTTGATCAGAGAATTTGTTCACCAGCTGAGAGTTTATCTTTAAGAACAAAGGCAGAAGTACTGCAGTGTGATGCTGCACCACGAGCAACCTAACCTTAACCAGAAGTTAATCACAGAGGTGGCTGATCCTAAAGCCAACCACAGCCAAAACACAGACAGTGTATTTGTCTCTTTGAGATACACTTTTTTGTTCCTCTCACACTATGTTTCAAACAGGAACGGGGGTAAGTCATCACGCCGTAGTGCTGCTTACCATAGTTTCAACAAGTCCTCCAAATTAAACTAAAAAAAACGTTGTTTGTCCATGTCTTTTAAAACGTCACATGCACATGCTTTTGGATCAGGATGACAGCATTTGTCAGTTGCTTCCAAAACAGTTACAAACCACTGTTGAAAAGTAAATTCATTTCATGATGTGACAACAATATAGTTAGGTTAGGTTAAGGCACAAAAGTGACATGATTACGTTTGGGGAAAGACTTTGGTTTGGGTTTAAATTACTTCTTTGCTATGGTTAGAGGACCTTTGTCATCATTGTTGCAATAATAACACCAGTGGTTAAGGTTAGGGAACGCCGGTGCTCAACGTTGTCTGACAGTTTGCAATGGGAAATTTTTTGTTTCGTTGTCGCTGCATAAAACTATCACCTGACTTCCTCCTTTGCTCCTGTCGTAATTACTGCGGCCGATAGAGGGCTTTGTCACTTGAAAGTTAACATATGTCCCTTTTGGGCACTTGCTGAAACGACTGATGCTGTGGTTGGTCTTGGGAGGACAGTCTCCATTGTTTATGTGCTGCTAGAATATGCCTTATAGCCCCCTATGTACGTACTATCTGGAGGGGTTATCGTGGTGCTTGTGAGGGTAGAGAGATCATTAGAAAACACCCTCTAAGACATAACAGCTCTCAATGAAAATGTATTGTCCACAATGCTGTGAAAATGCCTTGGCATCGAAACGCTAAAACAACAAATGCTCGGTCAAGCTGTTCTAAACAGGCTGCCTTTCCGGGGGTTGACTCTTTCTCTTTGCCAGATGACGAGGGTCAACCCTGCTCCTGTCCCTCCACCAGGACCATACACTCTCATTCTGAGCTACGTGCTTTCACAATATGGTGGAGGATGTTATTGCAGTCACCGAAAGATGAAAGGGAAGAATTTGAACCATGGAGCAGTGCCAGGAGCAGAAGGCTGGGTGAGTATTTAGAACTGCAGCCTTGTGTACTACAGCATTTTTCACATGTGCTCTGCATGTAGTGACACAATGCAGCCGAATAAGCGCACACACTGGTGGATGGTATATTTATGTAAGTGTCCACACACACATACACACAGACACACACACACACACACACACACAGCCGAGAGTCACAACATCTTGGTCAGTACATGATCGAGTGTCTTGGCTCGAGAACGAACACCGCTCACACACAGCTAATCCACTGCCCTGACAGTAATGGGAGGCAACACTAAGCATGTCTGGCCAGCATCCAACATGCCTCTCACACGCACGCACACATTTCCCAGACTCACACCGATGCGACCGCGACACCACCCATCATAAAATCTCCTCTCACAGGAGCGAGCGGAGGGTGTGGTCAGACACAAACTTATATCATCTCCAACATGGAGGGAAACTACTGATGTTGACAGCTGACACACTCCTGCACACTGTCACTCAGATGCTACCCCCCCCCCCCCCCCCCCCCCCCCCATTCCCATCCCCATACACCCACCCCCTCACTGCTGCACAGCAAAGCACAGGCAGCTGTTTATGTCTCTCTGCTTCCCCTGCTCTTTCTCTCCGTTCTTACTTCCTCATGTCTGTACAGCATAATGCCGGCCCTCCATCCCTCCCTCCCTCTTTCCCTCTCCTCCATCTCTCTGCATCACTCTGCAGTGCTACGCTGCTCTGCTCTCCCCACATACAGCGTGCCGTCAGCTGGCAGACGGAGGAGGAAAAGGAAAACACACACTGGATAGCAGAGCATCCACGATACCTCGTGTGCACAGTGGAAACAGAAAGGCGTTTAAACAGACAAATGTGGACAGAAAATTACAAAGATCTGCCTTCTCACCTTCTCTCGGTGTCTCCTCCTCTCTCTCTTTCTCTCTCTCTCTCTATGTGTCTGTGTCCCTCCTGACTGCAGCCACACTGTTTCTCTCGCTCTGATTCCTCCTCCTCCTCCTGCCTCCTTCTTCCTCCTCTGGCTGCTGCTCTCACAAGCCTGCTGCCGCCGAGTGTCCGCCTCTTCCCCTCTCTTTCTCTGCCTCTCTCAGCCCCTCCCCTAACCACCCTCCTCCCTTAACATATCTGATGCTCTCTCTGGCCGCAACATCAGTGGATGAAGAATGCTATGGAAGGGATGACATTTGGTACTTTGCTGCTTATGGGAGGCTTAGCCCTAGTTTGTGTGTCTCGTGTGTCATCATTAAAGTCAAGTCGCAGAGCTAAGCATCTGTTGTTATGAAAAATTAATCTCCAGAATTTTTCCAGAATCCACAAAAACTCTTCTGTCCATCTGCATGGAAAAATAATCTGTCTGCTGCACAATAAGGTTTTTTTTACTTGTTCACCAAGTTGCAATTTTTTATAAAACAGTAGTCAGATCTGACATATTGTCCTTAGTGTCCTTAAGAACATTTTTATTATGAATGAAAATGTACTCAAGCACAACCTAAGTACACCTAAATTAACTAAAACTAATGCTTTCTAATACTAAAAAAGCCCTGAAACAGCCCTGGTTATAATATTTATATTTATTCATCAATGAAAGTGGGCTGAATAATGAAACTCTCTATATGTAATGTAATACAGTTCAACAGTTGCACAAACTGTCTTAGCTATAGTGTATACAACTTTGAAAAACAGCATTAAAACTGCATTAATCAGTATTTTTGTATTTACAATGGATCAAATGACTGTATTATATGCAGGCGGTCACTCATGGATGTATATCATCCAGTTCTGCAGCTTCCTTAATCTCAACTGATATATAGCCTCTTTGCTCACAACTTTAATGTTTGGTTCACTCTGCTCTTGCATCAACTGCAGCAGGCAGCTGTTTTCGATGAAAAAGCTCTAACAAACCCACTATACACTACCTGCCCAGCGCCAAAGAACAGACAGACAAAGTTAGTATCTAGTTACCAAGTAAAAGGTGATGAGCACTCTTTGCAGTTAGCTGCGAAAGAAACAGATATTGCTTCTCAGGAGTTGGTGGAGACCAAAACAGAGCTGCAAAGTGTAAATACTGGACTTACTTGTATACCTGATGAAACTTTAAAATGTTGTTTGTGCAAATCGAAACAAGGAGATTATGTCCCTTTTGGAAATGGTCTTTGTTTGGATCACGAAATAAAGTTGCAATTTGGAAAACAGGTTAAAAATCTCTGTGTAGCAGATTATTTTTCTCCTTGATTTTTTAATTAGAAAAACAGATTGTTAGCTCTGTAACTCGAATGTATTGACAATAGAGGCACAAACTGGGTCTAAATACGTTCTCTTCTCCCCTTTCATTTTGGCTCTAATCCACTCAAACATGTTGTGGTGGCTAATTGGATCTGATTGGCTGCCCCTGATAGAGAGTTCCCCTCCCCCTCCCCTCTGAGCCTGGGGGGACTGAGGTTGTGGCAGCCCACCTTTGTCTTCCTGCATGTAGCTCGTGCGTAGGACACACAGTATCTTAATGATGGGCTCACCCTCCCTACACACACACTCTCTCACACACACACACACCCCATCCCTTCTTTCACATGGCAATTTTGGGTGATTCCAGTCTGTCTTTGTGCCTGGGTGCCCCCCCCCCCCTTCGTGTCCAGGCTGCCGAGGACCTCAGGATACAAAGAAGTGAGCTGCACACACAAACATGCCCTGAACAGGCAGGAAGAATCTGAATAAATCAGATTCTGTTATTGGTCGAAAAAAATAAATATATATAAAATAATATATCCATGGTAAAGCAGAAGTGTATGAGTTTCTTATTCTAATTATTGATTTTTGTTTAAACCAGTTGTTGATTTTATCTGTCTTTATCAGTCTCACATACTGAATTTCTATCGCTGGAAGTTAGATGTTTACTGTTCACTTATAGTGGAGATTGTGACATATAAAACATATGAATAGACTTTCTTACTTATTATTTGACTTATTTCATCACATATCCCAGGTTCTTCAGGTAACATCTGGACAGTTGAAATGTATTGAAATGCTGATTATTGTCTACTGTCCCTGTCATATAAAGTTTGACTCCTGACTGGCCACAGCCATGGCAGTGCAGTGACAGCAGTGCTCTCTGTGCGTCAGCTGGACAGAGGCAGTATCTTCACTCCAAACATCCCCATTAATTTCAGCAGGGGTCGTTATGGGTCTTTGGCCAAATTGATTCGGCGTCATCTGCTAACCTCCTCCTCTGGGGAGCAGGAAAGGCCGGCCTGATGTCCATGGTGAGGGGTGGAGCAGGAGGTCCAAGCTGCCTGCTGACCCCACAAATAGGTCATAAACTGGGTCTGTGTGTGTTCAGTCAGCTCCAGAGGGACGGCGCTGACATCAGATAATAGGGCACATGCTGGGGCTTCTGTGAGCCATTATTCTGAGCTGAGCGCAGATGTGTTGTACCACAAAACAGAATGATGAAGCCAAGTATGTACCTACTATTAAAAATGCAACAGAAGCCAGACATGGCCCGTAGTGAAGTAAGTCTGCCTCATTAAATTTGTTTCACGTCTGTCCCTCCGGCATCTCTTCTTATTCACCCTGTAAGCAGAAAGACAAAGCAGACTGACTGAAATGCTAAAACTAATTCCCAATACTATTTTCCCTCCACACACTTTAATGTGCATATCTCAGGACAGTCATTTTTGTTTTTAAAATAAACGTCCTTTGGATACTGCAAAGAATAATTTCTCTGCTATGTTGGGGATGTTGTGTACCAGCCCTGCTGTACCACAGAATATCACAGACTTTTTTTAATTCAATAGAACATAAAGCATTATATTCCCTACAGGAAGTGCAATTAGCAAAATATGCCCAGACATTTTTTCATGGTAGGCAAAATACTGAAACAAAACCCATTTGGTGAGCCAAAAATGCAGGTGCAATTAAATATTGTTTATAGGTGAGATAAAAACATAATAGCCTTTTAGAGGATACACTATAGTAAATCTTTTTTTGTGTCCTGGATGGCACACAATGGCTCGTTAGAGTCCTCGTTAGAGTCCTATACACATTTCTCTGCTTTTATTTTAACATTATTGTTATCATATATATGTATATTCTGTTACAATTAGCTTGCCATCACTTTTATGTAGTCATATTATTTTCTTAATGCTAATTTTGTGTAAACATTTAGGTGGAGGTTTCTGCCTCTCTCTGCATTGTATATTATTGGTTATATTTGTAATTTTTTAAATTGTGCAAAAATAAAACTAAAAGAAAAGTAGCCAGTAAGTAGATTGCATTAAGGGAGATCTCAGTGTACAGTATTTCAGGGATGATAAAGTTTATATAAATTAATTATTAGAGTTAATACCAAACATTGCAGGCAAAAATATGCTTTATTATGGGTTGCACATTAGAGCTGTGATGCTCAAAATCATGTCTTCTCAAACTAAATGAAGATTCTTATTGTGTCGTTGCAGATTTAGGTGGGAACGCCTGAGGGCATCTGGTGGACAGGTGAAGAATGGCATTGAGACCAATGTTTCAGACTGTAGAAATGCAGGGTTCTGGGGAAGTGAGATGTGGCTGGAGGCAGGGACAGACGGGAAGACTAAAACAATTTAGGCAACTGTTCAAATCCCTCCAAATTTGTTATAAGACATCTAAAAATACTCTGCTGGGAAAATTAATTAGTTAGGATTCTTGAATTGACACACTATACCAGACCTCTCTCCCAAATCTTTCTAATATTAAGATTCCCTAAATTTTATAAATGAAATAAAAGAACTAAACAGAATCGACTCAATCAAAGGCACAGGAAACAAGAGTTTTTACATTTAGATTAGACTGAAAGGGTTCTCTGCTGTTTTGTCCACCCCATATTTGTGGATTTTTAGCGGTCAGCTCGACCTGCAAGAGGGGAACGATTAATAGAGAGAGAACGTATCACCTCTCACCTATTAACTGCAATCATATTTACTGTTCTCCCTTTCATCAGATCAGTGCTGTTTGTCTGGAGGTGGGAGGCTTAATGTCCTCTCAGACTAATGCCTGCCTGGCGCCACAACTTTCTCACCGTTCTTTCAGCCTCAAAGAGTCATCGATAGATTGTCTGTCCGGCCTTCACTGCATTATCTCCTGGCACTCAGACTCCTCCAAGACCTCCGACTGCTCTCTCCTCTCCGTCTGAGATAATGATGGGGGAGATGGGAGGATAACAAATCAGGTTTTAGCCAATCAGGTTACAGAGCCACTTTGATAGATTGAAGTAAGGGTTTAAAAACAAGCTAATATATCTGGAACAGTTTACCTACAGTTTTTTACTTCATCATCAATCTTTAATCATAGCCTCTGTATGAAGTGACTGTTACAATATTTCGAGTTGGAATGTTTATAACCACAAAGAGACAAAAATGACCACAGACACAGTGGCTGCTTCAATGTAGGGGTTTTGCTCCTGTAGGAGGCGTGGCGGGCCTTTTACATGTCTGTGTCTAGGGGCCTGCTGTTTCATACTCTGTCCGAGCCTACAAGGTTACAAATAGCAGCTATTTACTGATATTATGTCATATTAGAATAGTTAAAGTTGTTTACTGGCATGTATTTATTAGACTGACAACTACTGATAATTTACAGTTCATTATAGCAGAGAACCAGGGCCTTTGGTTTTTCACTCATTTTACAAATTCAAAATAAAATAAAATAAATGGTGTTACTCCACTCCACAGAAAAGATGAGCAGTAATCAGTTAAGTCATTGTTTTTTTTTTTTGTTTTTTTTTAAGGGAAAAAAACACATTTTCAAGAAAAAGATGATTCATAATTTCAGGAACAAACACATTTACTCACTTTATCTCTTATAATGGAAAGTTTAAATGTCCAGTCATTGACACTGCTCGACAATGATAGCATTTATTTATATTTGAAGGATTCCTGTCAATCTAAGTAATTAAACAAACTGTTTTTGTTTTCTAATAAAAATGATTGGTAAACCGAGTTTTGTAAACTCTCCATCTCTGGTCATGAAGCAGGCATTAAGCTGCCGAGGACTGTGGAAGGGTTTCTTTTGGCAGGTGTTAGTTGAGATGTATAAGGTTGCAGGGAAATGTTTCATAATTTTATGTACTTCACTGGCTGCTCCAGAGCAACATTAGCGAAAGTGAATTACAGCCTCCTGTGTGACTTAATAGAGAAAGAAGAAGGGAGGGAGAGAAAGCTGAGGAGGAGAAAGGCAGAGAGAATAACAGGGGCGGATTTCCACTCATTCACAGCAGTAAAATAGTAGAGCAGGTGGCTTCGGCTTCCTTTGTGGGCCTTTTGGCAGGAATTTATTAGATTGTTTTGTTGGCAATCGTGGATTGTATACACTTAAGTGTTTGCAAACTATCGTGTCCATCTGCTGCAGTACAGAAGTCTTTGCCTCAGACTGCTTCATATGCTGCAGTCTGTCTGTTGTTTGGTTGTGATGTCCCAGAACTACGCATCACGCCTACGTGATGCGATCTTTGTCTTTTTTAAGAACTTGGAAATAAACTCTGATCAATAAATTTAATATTGTGAGGAGTTGTTGAACGGGCTTCCAGGGAGGATAAGATAGATTTGCTGATCATTATTTAAGTGGTAACTCATTCTTCTTTGAGGCTTATTTTATCATATACAGTATGTGCTGTTTTGTCAGAACCACGTACCTCCAAAATGTCAACTTCAGTTAAGTAAGAGAAATTGTCTTTTTAAAAGCTTTCTGATATTTAAGAAACTAATCAGTTTTGTTTTGTCAACCCAATTGTGATATTTGTGTATTAATTGATTTATTAATTTTTTGGGCCATTTGGTTGCTCATGAGAAAAATATCTGTCTCTTTAGTTGCGAGATGTTCAAATTTCTTCACCAGATGGTCTAACTTTGTTATACTTTTGCTGTAAGTATCCTATTTTTATGATTGCTGTGTCATTGTGCTGCCAAAATCAACGAGATTAGTCCATGCAGTTAACTTGCTGCAAGTAACAATTATTTTAACTGAGCTGTGAATGATGCAAAAGGCTGCTGTCCATCATGACAGTCATTCATATAATATTTAAAATATAATTTTTTTTACATTTTACATTTATACTTCTTGACTTGCATGACTTTCTTTGTCTTTCTTTATATTTTCTATTTCTACATAGTTCTACATTTTCTATTGATTATTTTTATTATTTCACCATAACATCAAAAGGCAAATTCCTTGTATGTGAAAACCTACTTTGCACTGAACCTGATTCTGATTCTGAACTGAAGACATTTCATTTAGTATGATAGAAAGAACAGAAAAGCAGAAAGAATACACACATTTTAGGAGATGGTAAAAGTAAATGTTTTGCTTGAAAAGTGACTCAAGCAATTATCAAAATAGGTGACAATTAATCTTCTGTTAATTGGCTAATTAATTGATTAATTGGCTAATAATTTCAGAGTATTAAATTACCAAAAACATAAAAACTCAATTGTGAGTTTTCTCAGGTGTGTTGCTTACCAAAAGTTGTATAAAATTGTATGTATTTTAACTCATTACTTTTTTTTAAAACTGCAGTACACAGTAAGTTTAAATTGCACTATACAGAATGTCTTTCCTGCTGTTTTTCCCTGCACCTGTTGTGAAGAATTGGGTTGTAGAACTATTTCAATTTGTCAATTTGTGTATTCAGTTGGAGGACAGAATCAATAGCTCATTGAGGAGCCACATCTTTAGCTCACCATAAGTGTGTGACTATAATTGAAGCGGGCCTGATTTTCAGAGTACTGCATCTGCATCTCCTCCCATCCTGAGAAAAGCCTCTCAGGGAGGAGGAAGTTCCTCGAGTCGGCGGTCCAGCTCGCTTGTCTCAGTGGCTCGATGCTTATTGGATTGCGTGCCCATTCCCACAGCTCCAGCAGGTCAAATGACTGGGATGTGTAGCTCACGGCCGCTAAGTGGTCTATCGATCAGTCAGCTGAGCCTGTGATGGGATGTGCTGCAGCAGACAGAGCCAGGAGTTGGCAGCCTGGTAATGGGTACAAAATACGATGCATTCCTGCACAGATTAGAATCACTGCCTTGGCTGACGGAAAGAGGAGTTAATTACGGACAAGTGTACAGCATAGTACAGTATAATTCAAGTTAATGGGAAAGTATTTTATTCACACAGTTTATACATTTAAAATTCTACTTGTTAGATATCTTCAAAATGCCTGAGAAATTTGGAAATACAGCTTTGTTTTTATCTTGATCACCAGTTTTATTTTTTTATGTTATACACTGAGTTTATAAGGTCCAACAAAGCTAAAAGAGGAAATTTACCAAAGGTTTAAAGGTTTTCATAATTTATTTCTCTTGCACTTTTAACAAGACCGATCAGCAAGTTTTGTTATTATTTTATTATGAGTTCATAATATGTTACATGGGCTGTGAGAGTTTATAGTCTTGTTAATAAAATGCATTACATAAATAGTATTACATTTTGGCCAACATAAAGGAAATTATCTTAATTGTTATATAACCGACATGTAAAACACTGACCACGGCAGCAGGCCTCGAGCCAAACTGAGACAATGATAAATGATAAATTGGTGGTAAATCTGTAGTATACAGAAAAACATTAGAGAATGGTGATGATCTTCAGTCATCGCAACACATAAACGTCTCCAGTTCAATTAATGCACAAGTGTCAAAGATCTGTGACTGGTTTTATTTGTGCGATGTTACTCACAGACAGACAAGTGTTTAATTTCAGCCCTGCAACTGGCATTTACATTAAGCTACAGGTCAGGATGCTACACAGTAAACACAAGCACACACACATTTACTCTAACACATGCCGATACAAATTAACACACCACATGTGCTGATTTGTACCCCTTGTATCCCAGTCACAGTGTGTTCCAGTGACCCAGTGCCCAAGATTAAGGCCTGGCAAAGCCAGATTTAGCCTCCCACCAAACCAAATCCCAGCTTTTAAGAGCCTGTGAGGAGCAGACTCCTGGACGGTTATGCCATAGCAACTCACTGCCAGCCAAGCTTTACACAAACACCAACATAAAACTTTCGAGGCCCTCAAACACCCCCTCACTCAAGGGGTGCTGCATCACCTCCACCTCCAAGAATGATCTTATTAAAACTGGGATTCATGTGGCCACTTGTTTAGGTCCAACAGCCCTCTGCTGCTGCTGTGATCTGCATAATGAACTAAACCAATACTTACCTATTATTCAGTTTAAAGGGAGAGTGGTGATGTTTGCAAAGGTAATACAGCAAATTAAATGTTGAAATTTACATATGCAGATTTTCAGACACTGAGATAACAACTGTTGTATTATATTTTGGTAAATATAAAAATAACTAGGAGACTAGGACAGCACTCCAATTTGACTATTTAATATTGCCACATGGATGTTTCAAGCAAGACGCCATTCTTCAGTATGTTTTCCAGCAATTTCAGGGAGATATATAAACAAATGAAGAAATCATGCACAACTATTTTCCAAAACCTTATGTATAATACCTCTGTGTCAGCAGAATGCATGTAAGACACAGGTCTTTTACTAATATTTAAAGTTGCCCTGTGTTGTAAATTAACAAAAGTTTATATTCAGTGTTACTCACCAAAACACATGTATCTGTGTGTATCCTTAAGGTTCCACAAATTTTCTGAATGTATTTAATTCTCTTAAATCATTTGCATCTTAGAAAGTTTACATTCATGTTTACTATCCTGCAGTCTTCTTCTTACCTGCTTTTACTGGTCTATCTTGGCGCGTTACCTCCACCTGTTGATCAGTGGAATAGTGTGAAACCATTGGTAGGTATTGTGTAACTTGTGTGCATGCTTGTGAGATAAAATGGGGACCCAATCATTGAAAAAAAGCTCTATAGGGCTTCTAGAGGGCAGAAACTCCACAGGGAACCTTTAATCTTTGTGTTTTGCAGACATTGGCTTTACTTCCCTATTGGTTTTCATTCCCCACTGCTGTATGTGTAAAAGTAACAATACCCTTTTCCCTTAATTCTTTTTTTCTTTTCTTCTGACCTCATTAAAGTCCAATATGTAGAAAAGTATTGAAGTGGTAACCCGTTCCCTTTGCCATATTTGATGCAGGTGACAAAATACAGGAATGACCCTAAAGCACTGTTATGACACCTAATAAGGAAATATGTCATGTTTTATATGTGCTATTGGCTATGCAGGAACATATTAGTCTAGCAGAGCCATATCACGCATTCTGCAATAAGTCAGTGAAGGATCTAAGGCCACTTTCAGCTCTTCAGATATCAATGACAGACTTGTGAGTACCTTCCTACTCTACACAGATGATGATTAGTGACACAAAGAGGCTATAAAAGACTCAGAATCGCACACAAGATTGAATTATGTGGCGGTAAAGCTGTCTAAGTTCCTATGTAGTGCTGTTATACTGACTAAATCCATCAATGATGAGAAACAAGACTTTGTGTTTAAATTTATTTATTTCCATTGCATACTCACACACACTTTCTCTGTCAAAAGATCCTCAATTATTTACAAAACCTTCACACACTTATAAAATAGTGCACTGTCTCAGACACACAAAGATAAATATATATAAGAGTTTTCAAAAGAAATGTGTACAAGTGATAATTGGCACACCCAGTAGACAGACATTATTACTAGCTTTGCAAGTTTCCTATTTGTCAAACAGACCATTAAAACAGGCACATTTTGCAAGTGCAGCTTCAACAAACAATAGCTCTTGGATTTAGACAGCTACAATATAAATATCTTTAAAAATACCCCGAGCCCGGGGATCCAGCCCCTTTAGTCATATAAGATTTATTCATCTAAAAGATAATCATTCCCATAACAAAAATATCTAGTAGCCCCTGAAAGCCCAAATTCAATTTTCTTTTGATTTCAGAGGAAAACTGGTGTTAAACACACACTTTAGTGCAATTAGCTATATAAGAAGCTTAATTTAAAAGACTAGAAAATGATTTGTTTAAAGCATAAAAAAGTCAAACGTGCCTTAAAAAAAAAACAGTAGGAGAATTACTGAGCAACAGCGACATCTACTGGTTATAATCAGCAGTGTTTTGCTCTTTCCAAAGAATAGACATGATGCACACAACCTCACTTTGAAGAAATTGTTTAAATGTCCTTGCACATATGAATGAATCTCTTTGGTGGCTGTTTCCCAGTTAAGAAAAGTCATTTTTCATTTGTGGATTTCATCCCCAGCTGGCTGGAAGTTTTTCAGTTTTTCTTTCCATCTCCTGGTAAGAAGTAGGGGTTCTCGTGGCCTTGAACCAGATAGGAGTAACGGGACGGATTTTTACCTTTGAAGGTCTTCATTTCTTCCGGGTTGAGATCGTATGATCCTGACTGAAATGTCAGTGGAAGCAATAATGGTATTAATGTTTTTCAGATGTAGTGACTTCACACATTCACACACAAACACGCCTAAAAGCCATGCATACATGCACAAGTAACCACAGTCACCAATGTGCAGTGAAAACTATTCATGACTACCCCACAACTAGCATCAGCTGATCTTCTTTGAACCGTCACTCACTGGATTTAGCACGAAGATGAAAGCACGCTTCTTTCCGCAACATTTAAGAAATCGCTCATGAAGCTTCCCATCACCTGGAAACCCACTCCAACCATAATTCTCCTGTGGCCTGTCTAAATCATCAGCAAATCAGAATCTAAAATCAAAGCCAATCCTTACCTTTTTCCATCCCCTGTGCTTCGGCTGAAACCCCTAAAGCAACACACTGGGAGTCAGGCAAAGCAGGGAGCATGGGAGGGAGCTACGTGCTACCACTGTATATACATTCTGGATGATTGGGTTGAACATTCTAGTGTGCATAGGATTGAAAATATCATTAAAGCATCTAATTTGTGTTTCAAATGATGAAAGATGGTCGTGTGCCCAGTGAGCATGGAGTTGTTGATTTGCAAGTCAAATAAAATTCAGGTTGTTTAGGGTCAAAACTAAGTTCAATTTGGTAGAAAAGCATTGTGTTTCAGTGTATAGCATGTCCTAACTACACACTGAAATATCGTGGTGAAAAAAAGATTATATGGAGCAAAGATGTCTAAAAAACTTTCACTTCTCAACATAATTGACCGGGTTTTAAGATAGACCTGGATGTATTTTTTACCTGCAAATGACCAAATCCATGCTTACTGGGTGAGTTTAAGGTTAATCAGTGGATGCAATCTGGATACGAGATCGTCGCACAACAATGAACAAACTAAAAGCTTATTTAGTGGATGATGGCACTATGTAAGACTCTGAGTCAGAGGATTAGTGACGAGTACTTCAGGCGACAAGAGACGACAGAGGAACATGCGGTAACTCACCAATCCGTTGGTTTGATGCTTTTTGTCCACCAGGACACGAGTGCTGCCCCCTTCTGCCATTTCTATGGGAGGAGCTGCATCCCAGTTAGTGGAGGCACGGGGGATGGGGGTGATGCCAGTGGGCCAGGACTGGTTTATATCACCTGATGAGTATGGACTGCTGCTGTAGTCTGGCTTGCTTTTTGAGCATCCCCTCCTGTTGTACAGACAATATGGAATGTAAAGTGTGCGTGCATTTGTTTCTTTCTCCATTGTTGTCAAAAAACACATATGTTAGCCACTGGGTTTCTTTATCACTGCAGTTTATTTTTAGTCAATCCAACATACACCATCCGGCTGCCATAAAAAATCACTAAAACACTAAATGTGTATTAATCCGAAGATGACAATAGTCCCCAACACATGCCATATTTACTCCTTTTTGGGTAATTTTTGCTACATTGTCCAGCAGTTTTAAGGAAATTACTTTTTTAGCAAAACTACTTAAGTATTAACATGATGGTTTGCAGGTGAAAACACATCTAGGTTAACACTGGGTTAAACCTGGTTTGAAAGTGAGTTTTTTAGACTGCTAGGTTACATTTAACTGCTGCTTCTACAGCATTTCAGGGATTATATTTGAATGTGAAACAGGTCGGAACAACACATTAAAATATAGGCATTAAAATGATGCTGACACAACACTTTACTTTAAAAATGTACTTTCCAACTAAAATTAAACCCTAGTTTATGTATTGCATTTCTTTCAAGAAAGCTACTGTATGTAAATATTGAAGTAAGTCTTAAGGATAAATGCTGGTGTGAGTATAGGTGTTTATTTTCTAATATTCTCACCAGCAGAAATATATGAGCAAAGCAAGGACCAGGATGAGAAGAACTCCTCCAAGCACACAGGAGATGACCACCACTGCCAGCAGAGCCGCTGTAAACACACACGAAGACATATTTAGATTTATATGGGTCGGCACATAACTGGTACTACAGCTGCTGCAACATTTTTCCCTTTTAAATAGTGTTGTTACTCACAATCATTGCAGTTAAAGCCAGCATATCCAAATGCACATCTGAAAGACAAAGCGGAGCAGTTAAACACAGTGATGTTTGTATTTCAGGGCTGTCCTGTAGCATTTTAATGGAGTTTAACACTGAATCCACATGGGGGAGCCAGCTTCACATCAACCTGTACCACACACACTAATGCACACCTCATACCTGACATGCAAAACTTACCCTGTGAACAAAATACAAAATGTGTGTACTCACGGTTGGCACGTGTTTTCCACTGCCCTCTGCCCACTTGGACACGCTAAAAAGAGACACACAATCATTTTAACACACACACACACACACACAAAATTGTTTTGCACAAAGAGACTGAAATAAGAACATAACACGCTACAGTTTCACACTTGTACAGTATGCCGGGTTGCATATGTAATGAAAATAGTACAATAAGAGCCTCTTCATATGAAGGCTGCACAAGGAACGTTACAAACAAGCACATAAGAGTACATTGAGTTTTTTTCCTGGGAAAAGAACTGTATGCAGCATTTGCCTGAAAGTCTTACTCTTTATTAGCTCTTCCTATAGCTAATCTCTGTGGTCCCAGCCCTCCACAGAGTGAGAAAGCTGTGATTCTTCCATGTGTTTCCAGGGAAACAAACCCGTTAAAAAGAAATAAATCAGAGAGATAAATGAAGTTAGGGCCAAGGGTCGGCATGGAGAAAAGGCTACAGCTCTTGACCTTGTCTCTGTGTCTCGCTCCCTGTTGTTTCTCCCCCTCATTCTCACACACAAGTATTTCACTGAGGATAAGGAGGTTTTGTTACAGCTCTCTTAACTGTAGATCAGCTGGGAAAACTTCACTGGAGCTTGCCTCAGACAGTGTGGGTCATCAGCTCTGAGACTTTAATAACATATAGTACTATGGCAGCAGAACTTTTTTGAATATAAAAGACACAACATAAATACTACAACATGTTCCGGTCTGCTTATTGATTATAGTAGATATGAAGCTTTATTTAAGGGATTATTTAAGTAGAGAAGAGAATATAAAGAATATGAAATAATTGCTTTTACCTCTGCAGCTGGTGTTTGAGTACATCATGGAGATGTAGCCCTCTATACAGGAACAAACAGCCCGGCCGTTTGTATTACTGCACGTTGTAGTGACAGCATCACATGGTAATGGCTCCTGCTCACAGAGGTTTGTACCTAAGACAGAGAGGATATTAAACAGGTGTATGAGAAAAACCCTCTTCTTGAAATAACATAGCCTGTGGCTTGTACATGTCAGGTCTGCCAAAATAAGACTTGGATAGTTGTATATTGCATGAGAAGTACTCACTTGTAAATGTAGCATTTCCCAACAATGTATTTGAGCTTGCTGGGTTGGCTATAGCCTCTTTAATGGACTGATCAACAGATTCTTGAGTGATGTCTGTGTTTTCAAAGACGTTATTTACAGATGCTTGCACACTTCCTGGTCTAGAAAATTATGGAGAAACACCAAAAAATGTAAAAATTCTATCTTTTGTAACATGTGACATACTATCTTTCTGCAGTTGGGTAAAGAGAATACTCACTCAAGTTGCACAACATCCGACTGTTTATATCCTGGCTGATTTTTGAGGACATCTTTAAGCTATAAAATGGAATAAACATTTGGTTTAATGACTGAGAGAGGATGATTTATTATAACTATTCAACAAGCGTCATGAGCTCACAACCTACCGCTGCGGAGATCTTAGCCGCCGTCTTCTGAAATATTCCAGAGGACCTGTTGCTCATTTCCTCTTGAAATGTCAAGGAGGTGAGATGAAGCTTGCCTGGGAACACTTGGGCTGAGTAAATAGGGAGGACAGGAGAAAAATAAGGCAAAAGGTTTCACAGCCATCGCCCTGTTATGATTTCTGTTATGGTCAGTTTTCACCTGACCAGACATAAAATGTGATGTTCTTACCGGGTGTACAGAGGCCATTCAGCAGGAAGCTACCGGAGAGACACTGGCAAGTGCCATTGAGACAGACGCTTTGAAGTGGACACGGGACAGCAGGACATACTGATGAACGAGAAAAGAAAATTATGCATTAAACAACTGGCTAAACTGAATATGTTAAACCTACAATAACTTATTTTTTTGGCCACTTGGGGGCAGCAGAAACAAGTTGTAAACATAACATTGACATATCATCACATTTTCAGTTGATTTGACAGCTGTTTATTAACACATCCAGCACACGGAGCAACATTATCATTCATTTGGAGTCTTTAAACTGAAAACAGCTGTCGACTCTGTAAACTGACGGGAGTTGCAGATTCAGGTGATAATTCTCACAGTTCATCACTACGAGCAACCCCTTTCATATTGTGAATTAATTTTGTTATTAGAGAAAATATTGATTATAGTTGCTTCAACCTATGATGCAACACTTTTTTTTCTTGTTATAAACCATTTTAGCAGAAAAAACATGAAATTAATTAGTTTTAGCAATGCCGGTCCTTGTGTGTGCAGGACATAATTCTGACCACAAAATTCCATTTTTTTTTATTATAGTTGATGAAATACAAACACCTAGACCATGAACTTTTTATCTCACCCAATAGTCTCATGGGCAACCACATAATATGATATTAAACACTTTGGAGAAAGGTACGAACTTATGACTGGGCTCAGGGTAGGGATGGGCGGGACTGCTGTTGTGGATTTGTTGGTGGTGATGTCTGTTGGGTGCAGGGTGGTGACAGTGATGGTGGTCGCAGTGCTGATGGTGATGATGGAGGTTGGAGTGGTGGTGGATGAGGCTGTTGTATGGCCACTAGGTGGTTCAGTTGAATGAGTCCCAGTGGTGGTTTCTACAGTGTGGTCTGTCACTGTAACATCAATAAAATATGTAAAAATCAGTTCAGGGACATTAAAACAGTGAACACAGCCAAAATCAACATATAATAGTGTTACTATGACACATTTCTCTGTATTTACCTTCTTTCAAATAATGCCTTATTATATTAGTAATAAGAGCCTCACAGTGCATGGCTGTAGACTCTGAGTCTTGGTAAGGACATATGCAGCAAGAAAACGGTTCAAAAGCTGTGTCGTTCAAAAATCTGCTTTCAGACCTAAGAAACTTGCAAACTCACTTGGGATTTGCTTTATTAGGAATTGTGACTTGACTTGACAAACAGCTCTGCATTTAGCATCCCTCTAGTAAAATTGCCTATTGCAGCTTTAATTCATCAACCTCAACAAATTTCTTCTCACCTGCATATTATAATACATTATTATGTAAGAACACACATCAATACTCATCATGCTGTTAGTCCTACCTCCTGAGGTTGTTGTTGAGGGACTAAGGGTGGTGGTATTTCCAGTGGGGGGTGCTGTGCTACTGCCTGGGGAGGTTTTTGGAGGGACAGAGCTGGAGGTAGAGATGGAGGTAGGTGAAGAGGGTGGGGGTCCAGCTGTGAGTGTTGTGTTTGTGGTGATAGTGGAGGACAAGGGTGGTAGTACAGGTGTAGAGTTTTCTGGAGTTACTGCACTTGTATTTGCTGTGCCATTGCTGGTTTGTGTGGTCACTGGAGTTGTTGTGATGTTGCTCAGCTGTGTTGTGGCCGTAACTGAGGTTATGTTATTGTTGGTCTGTGCAGTTGGTGTGATTGTAGATGTGCTGTTGCTTGTGTGTGTGATCGATGCAATTGTAGTCGTGTTATTGTTAGTGTGTGTGATCGCTGTCATTGTAGTTGTGTCATTGCTTGTGTGTGTGATTGGTGTCATTGTAGTTGTGTCATTGCTTGTGTGTGTGTTTGGTGTACTTGTGGTTGTGTCATTGCCAGTTGGTGTAATCATAGTCGTGTCATTGCTTGTGTGTGTGATTGGTGTCATTGTAGTTGTGTCGTTGCTTGTGTGTGTGATCGGTATCATTGTAGTTGTGTCATTGCTTGTGTGTGTGATTGGTGTCATTGTAGTTGTGTCATTGCTTGTGTGTGTGATTGGTGTCATTGTAGTTGTGTCATTGCTTGTGTGTGTGATTGGTGTCATTGTAGTTGTGTCATTGCTTGTGTGTGTGTTTGGTGTACTTGTGGTTGTATCATTGCCAGTTGGTGTAATCATAGTCGTGTCATTGCTTGTGTGTGTGATTGGTGTCATTGTAGTCGTGTCATTGCTTGTGTGTGTGATCGGTGTCATTGTAGTTGTGTCATTGCTTGTGTGTGTGATTGGTGTCATTGTAGTTGTGTCATTGCTTGTGTGTGTGATTGGTGTCATTGTAGTTGTGTCATTGCTTGTGTGTGTGTTTGGTGTACTTGTGGTTGTGTCATTGCCAGTTGGTGTAATCATAGTCGTGTCATTGCTTGTGTGTGTGATTGGTGTCATTGTAGTCGTGTCATTGCTTGTGTGTGTGATCGGTGTCATTGTAGTTGTGTCATTGCTTGTGTGTGTGATTGGTGTCATTGTAGTTGTGTCATTGCTTGTGTGTGTGATTGGTGTCATTGTAGTTGTGTCGTTGCTTGTGTGTGTGATTGGTGTCATTGTAGTTGTGTCGTTGCTTGTGTGTGTGATTGGTGTCATTGTAGTTGAGTCATTGCTTGTGTGTGTGATCGGTGTCATTGTAGTTGTGTCATTGCTTGTGTGTGTGATTGGTGTCATTGTAGTTGTGTCATTGCTTGTATGTGTGATTGATGTCATTGTAGTTGTGTCGTTGCTTGTGTGTGTGATTGGTGTCATTGTAGTTGTGTCATTGCTTGTGTGTGTGATCGGTCTACTTGTAGTCGTGTAGTTGCCAGTTGGTGTAATCATAGTCATGTCGTTGGTTGTGTGTGTGATTGGTGTTCTTGTAGTGTCATTGTTGGACAGTGTGTGATCTGGAGCAAATGTGGTGGTTGTAATTGTAGTCTCACTGTAGTCTGCAACAGTGCTGTTGACTGCTTCTGTAACGGTCCTGGACTCAGTGCTTGGCTGGGAGAAGGTCGTCTCTGCATGGGTTGTGGATGGTGTCATAGTCGATTCTGTTGTGGCATTTTCTATAGTTGTACTGGATACTAAAGCTGTGCGGAAGTGCTCTGGGGTGGACGGCGGTGAAGTTGTAAAACTGCTGGTTATGTGATTACTGCTTGATTCTGAGCTTGCAGTTACAGTCATGTTTGAAGTTGCAGGAGTGGAAGATGTCTCATTGATCATTTCCCCATCAGTGGTGACATTCTGTGTGAGGGGATCTGTTGTCATTCCTATTGTCAAGAACACAAGCACAAAAAAAAAAATCAATTCATCACTGTTTCGCCTCTGGGCACATCTAACTGAAATGTTATGACGTCCAAATCTGTGATTTAAGCCTCCAGAAAAAAATAATTTAAGTTAGCTATGTGTACAATTTGAAACAAAAAAACAAAAGTGCTGAAAGAAAAAAAATAACTGTAGCAATTTTTAATGAGTGGCTCACTTTTGTACAAACAAAACACATCCAATGTGCCATCTGGATAATTTATTTTTTAGCCACTTGGGGGCAGTGTGAGTAAACACAATATTGACATAATATCACCTTATAAAGTTGATATGGTGAATGTGTGCCCATTTACACATCAAGCAGACATAGCAACATTAGTTGTGTTTGTGTCCAACAGATAAATGTAAGTCCAGTACTCACTCCCTTCTTCTCTGTTTTTGTATCTTTAGCTGCTGAATGCTCCACTATGTCCAACAGCTACTTATTAACTTTGTCTGTCCGCCTTTTGGTTCCGGGCAGGTAGCGTACATGTTGCTTATCACAGCTTTTTCACTGACAAAACAGCTGCCCGCTGCTGCCGGAAACAACACTGATGAAAGTGGTGAGAGTGAACCAAAAAACCCAAAAAATCAGAAAGATGGTAAAATACTCCACAGAGCTGAGGGAAACTGTCAGGTGATAATTCTCTGTGGATTCATCAATACAGGAAATACCTTCACATACAAGTAGTCATATTGATTACAGCTTTAAGCTGTGTTATGTCCACATCACAGCTTATCATCTTAATTATGCATGCTAATTACTGAAGGAAAATAGTGCATTCATTAGCAGATATTTACTTGTATTTAAATGTGCACATTCACAAAAAATCCAAGCTATGAATATTAACTCAGTGTCCAAAATCTAATTAGATTTCTACTGCTCTTCATATGACTGCACAAATATAAGCAGAATTAGAGGAGACAAAGTAAACCTTGTAATGGTTGTTAAACATATTTGATGTCTTTTTGGTCATGATGTTCCAAAAATCACAAGCGTTTAAGCTTTAATCACAGAGGGCAACAAGGTTGTGTCTTAAATAACCATTTGAGTGCGTAAAAAGTAGCCAAAAGGTGTGACTAGAAGGTGTGATAAGAAGTACCGTAAGATAAGGCTGTTTATACCCCTCAAGATGTGTCCGTCAGAAGTGGTGCCACCTTCATTTGACCATCTTAAAGGAAAGAGCTGCCTCCTACTTGTTCAGTGTGCTGTTGTGACGCCTGTTCTTATTTAGCGTGCTCCCACTCTTCGCTTTGTGTTAATAGAGGAAGCCAGAGGGCAGCTTCAGGAGCAGTACACACAGTAGGAGGTTTCTGATAATGGCTTAGCCTGTTTACCTCAGCTCCTCATCTGTATGCATTGAATGATTACATTCAAAGCCCCTTTTTAGGCAGCCGGAAAGCAAATATACTACTCCGAGCCACACGGGTGGACGCCCTACACAAACAGTTTTCTCCAGTAAGTCATCTCGAAAAGCACAAGAAAGTGCTGAGAAAACCAGGACTAATATTAGATCCTGGGGGTGATTTGATTATTTTCTCTGTGTACAAGGCCCTGTGTGACCTAACGTCTTTATCGCTTGGTAACCAAAGACTCATTTAGAGATGAAAAACCATAGGCTCCACACATCCTGTGACAGCAGACTTTTATGGATGTTCTAGATGTGCACACACACACACACACACACACCCATACCCACCTTCTAAAATGACATATAAGGGGAGTGGAATAAGACATTAAGCAAGCCACAATGATAGATGAGGGAGTGTCAAAAGGTGGGAAAGACAGTATATAGTCTCAACTGATGTATATAATGGTTATAAAGTAAAGGAGTGGCAGAGTTAAGCACGGCTGGATCTATATGTAAAGCAACATAGTGTGAGATCATTGCTGTAAAACACGCATGTATCAATTTGTGACTGGCTTGTCTAGATTAAGACTTAAGGGCAATGGACTAATCTTACTGGATGTCCAGAGATCAAGATTAATGAAAAACCCCCTAAATCAGATCCAGTCGACCCTATCTTGATTAGCCTTGTTTTATTGTGTGCTATATTTCAGTGGATTATCAATTGCAAGGACGTGTGTGTTTCCATGAATGCTGAGGTAAAAGGCCAAGCATTTATTTCATTGTTCACCCCATTCCTGCATACCTTACATTCTTTTAAAATCTCAAAGGCCAAAGTTTTATCTGCATGTATCAAAATCACCACATTTTGGCCATTGTTCAGATTCATATTGCTTTATAGAAACTGGGCAGCCAGTTTCAGTTTGCACTCCATCCTGTAGATTAGTCAGATGTGTGTGACTTGTGCCACTACATTAGCTGGTCGACATGCCAGTGTCAGAGCCAGCAGGTAGATCAGTGTGCTGAACAAAAGGCTTCTGGGATTTAAACATGGAAAAACAGTTTTAAACACACTGTATATATCAACACACTACCAACCCCGGGGGAGCTGTTAAGAAGTAAGACAGTCACATTAACGCAGATGGTGTGGACTCATAAACTCTGTCACAGAGCCTAATCAGCTGTGTGTGTGTATAGAAACCAGTTTCTTATCAGCACCTTTCATCCCCACATAATTGACAGAATGGAAAGTTTAGTGTACCACAGCAGTGTCTTGACTAATGATACCCTAAAACTTTGTGTTTTATAGTCCTCAATACTACTACTACTCAGATTCTGCAGTCGTATAACATATTTGTTAATGGAAGTTATGATAACCATGACATCAAAGCATTATTTTTGAACATTAGGCAATGCAGCAATAAATGTGTTGGCAGCTGTGATGAGTTACAAAATCTCTTTACTACCTCCCAATCAAAAAACTACTGCCATTCTTATGACTTACTACGACTAAGATTGTTTCGAGGAATTACACAATACATTTTTTATACAGTCTCACCTGTCAGAACTGCCAGTGGAAAACAAATATGAGAGGGATTGTTTTTGAGATATTACTACATTACTACACTGACCTGGTAAATGCTCAGTTTAAATGCAGTGATTACGGTTGAATTATGGTCCGATGTTGCTAATGGAAAGACGCTGAAGATGAGACCTTGAAAACACTATTAAACAAAGGCATGACAAGCTGATATGCTGGTATCTACCAACAGTCATAAATGATCCTGATAAAGATACAGAGAGAAAATCACAGTCTTATCATAACGATTCAGTTATTTATGGACATGGGGAAGCAATGGACAAAAGGAACATTGTCACAGACAAGAATGTGAGCGTGCATGGCTTGACACAAACAAATAGTGGTTCTCCTTCCACTGTCATGTTCATCGTGATGAATGCTTCCACCTTCAACCTTCAATGCTGCTTCTCTATTTCCATTTACACAGAAATGTCAGCCATACGTGAAGTACACGGAATGAACAGTGACAACTTTGACATTTTATGACGCCTTAGACAAAGACTGATACAACAATAGCTGCAACAATGTACGTTTAAACTGCTCCCACTTCACCACAGACCACAGCATTTCTTAAACTCCACAACATCTTTGTTTCTGTGACCTCGACAGGGCGCTACTCAATTATCTAGGTCTCCTGTGATGGTGATGTTAGCCATACTGGATAAGTTTACGAAACCCAAATGAGATAATATAAACAGATAGTGAGTTGCTGTAATACAATACACTTTAAACAGTGCAGTAATTAAGAGCACACTCTGCCTTGCACGTCTAACAGGGAGCCTTGTCTCTAAGGATTTAACTTACAGCCGGATAATCCCCTGCAGACACAAAAGGGATGACTGGGTCAGGCGGGGTGACAAGTGGGTCTAAGGTCGGCCTGCGAACCCACATTCAGGAGGATGTGGGTAAGAAGGTCCGGCTTTACCAACCAAGTACTTTGGTTTGACAAACTACAAGCCTTAAAAGCTGCCCCGCCTCTCCACCTCTGTCTTTCCCGTTCTTTTCTCGACATGGAATTCAAACAAGTGCAGTGTGGGAGTGTCTCTGTTGCCAAGGAGATGTCTGCTTCCAGCTGTCAAAGCTTCGCCTCACTTCAAATCACTAACAGTAACATAAACAGAGGGAGACGGAGCCTGACTCCAGTGTTGATGCTTGGGTTTCTGCGCGGCGCTGCACTTCAGGGGATTTCTGTTCATGCGACACAATAGAGCACTCCTGTGAAGTACCTGCTCATGAACTGTCAGATCCAGTTCCCCAACACACTCAACTTCCTGTCCACATTGCCACTCCCTGAGAATAAATCCTTGTCTGCATTAATGACACACCAGAAGGAATCCTGAGCAGTCGAGAGAGCTGGAGACAAGCACTCTCTTGGTCTCTCAGTATTGCCATGACATATTTACAGTTTATTGTTGGGATTAGGGAAGAGTGTGTTCCAGAAATAGTTCTTTATCACGTCCAGCAGCGCTGCAAGAAGGACGGACCTGATTAAAGAATGCACACGGAGCAGGAGATGAACTGAAAGGTTGTGACCCAACAGTCAGGAAGAGCCTGGGGCCAAAAGGCAGCATCTCATTAGGAGACAGAGGAGTCATGTGGAGAGCTTGCCTATGGTGGTATGTGTGTGTGTGTACTGCCTGTGTTTCAGAAATCATGCAGTATGACATCTGAAACAAGCTGATTAAAGACAAAAATGCTGGAGGCATGCTGGACAACAGCTCCCAGCTAATTACTGCTCACACTTTGGGTCCCTTGGCCAGCTAATGAGGATGAACATTTCTGACATACTGCTTTATGACCTCCTAGTATTTAAAGGTGTCCATCCCTGCGTTACAGACCTCACGACACACCAACAGATACACACAGGTCAGTTTCCTTCAGCATTCATTGCTGAGAGGAAACCAGGCCTGAGGGCTGCCACATCAAAGCCACACAGCTGACGCCGGGTCACCAGGGGCAACCTCACAGGACTGAGAGGATGCTTTTAGTCTATCATCCTGCAGAGTGTCTCATGTCAACAGGCCTGATCGGAGGATACAATGAGGCTTCATAAGGTGGAGGTGAATGGCTTAGCAATAAGTTGCAGCCCTTCACTCACCATTTTAAATTAACCCGGCTAAAACTAATGCACTCTAATGCAACAGTCCTGCAATAAATGAAGGTAATTATGTTCTGTGACGAATGGACTGTGAGATTGGCCGTCGAATCTGGCTCCATAGATTGGATAGTAAAGTAGAAGTTTAAAGTAGCAGTTTAAGGCTCGGGGGTAGAAAGGAAAAAAAATATGGGGAGGTCTTGTGATCAATAATCAAAGCCAGTTGCTGTGTTTCTAAAGCTTATTTTCCTACTTTATAGACTGACTTTTGTGAGATTCCCTGACTCATTTCTTCTGTGTGTTTCAATGACTATTACTGTATTTTGGTCAAATTTTTTATGGGTCTTGTAATGTCTTTTCTCTAAGATATTTATTGGAAAGAATTATGTCATTTGGTACTATTTATAGAGAAAATACAAAGTTCTGTTATTTCAGCTATTATTTCTGTTAAGAGTTTACAGCTGTTAGTTGTGCTGAGTTTATAAGCAGTTGTTGAGGAATTTCCCTGAAACAACTGCTCCATTTAAACCCAAGCAAATATTCATTGATTATTAATTTAGTATTGGAAAATGTATTTTTCATATCTGTTGAATCGCTTGCGTTTGGAAAAATGTCCATGTTCAGCTGAAGTGCTGTGTACTGACTCCAGGCTAGGTAGGCTATGTTGGCAATTGATTCCAAGTGTAACAGAGTATATAGTGTATATATAAACACTTACTGGATCACACTGTAGTTTACAGTCAGCCAAAAGTCAGTGAGATTATTTTATCTAATACAGGGACAATGGTGTTTATCATTAAAAGATAAGTACAAAAGGTGACCGAGCATAATTAAAGCTCCAACTCTTTGTCCTGCTAAGACTTTGCTCTCTTCCATCTGGACTGTCACACAAACTCCATCTTGGCTGACGCTGTGGCTCTCCCTTCTGCTGACGAGACAGACTAGATGCCTGACACACATGTGCCGCCCGACACACAAAGATAAAATGTCAGGCCACGTTTCCTGCACGTTTAAGCTTGCACATGGGCACACTGAGTAGCACAGCAGACAAAATAAAAGAGGCTGAGCACATATCGGAGCTCAGGCTCTATTTATTCCGGGTCATTATATCATATATTAGGTCCTTTTCCTTTGTTTCTCTCTCATCAGACAGTCTCCAATTGAAGTCTCAATAGGAGGAGGCAGACAGAAATGTATCTGAGCAAACAGAGCTCTTATACAGTAACTCGGAGGTAACAGATGGCTCCCTGGAGAAGGGCTCACTCGCAGGGCCTCTGCACATATCATATCCAATTAAAGCTCCGCCAGCACATGCTTTCCAATTACAGAGTGAGATTTACTGCCCTAGAGCTGGTCTAATCCAACAGGATACAGCAGGGACGCAGCGACAGAGGGAGAAAAGACGCGGCGGAAACAGCAACAAGTGTGCATGAGAAGTGAATGTAAAACAATACTGTTGTTCACTGAAACTGTGCTCTTTTTGTTTTTCTCTCATTGATAATATGGAATAATTGTGAAAAATAAGGGTTGATAATGTGTGTGATTGCCCAGAGCTGCAACAATTAGTCGAGTAATCGATGAGTTAATCGACTATTTTGATGACCAATTAATTGTTTCAGCCATTTCTCAAGCAGAAATGCCAAATATACTCTGATTCCAGCCTCACAGATGTGACAATTTGCAGTCTTTCATTGACATACATAGCAGTAAATTGAATAACTAAAGATTTTAGACTGTTAGTCAAACAAAACAAGCAAATTTAAGACATTACTGTGGCCTCTTTTAACATTTCATAAGCTATTAATGGAGAAAATAATGGCCAGATTAATCTTAACTGAAAATAATAAGTTAGTTGCAGCCACGAGTCGTTTCACAGTCCTGCAACCGTGCGTTAACTCCTGAGCAGCCCCTCGCATGCACTAACGATGTCTAGCCAGCAACGCATGACACATGTGGAGGAGACACGATAAACTGCATGTGGTCCGAGAGAGGAAAAACACTGGCAGAGAGAGAGGAGAGAGGATTTCTTGTAGAGGGCTCAAGAAAATGTGGCGCCAGACTCAGAGGAGGAGGAACATGACCCTCGGGAGGTCTTTTCATCTGGACCTCTTTACTGCTACTTCAGACACACTCACGTCATGCCCACAACTGCAGCCTCGATCACCCCCCCAGTCCTTATCCATTTCCCTCCTCCGACTCTGTGTTTCTATACAAGTAAACACATGACAGGAGGGGAAACACACAAAAAGCCTGCAGGCATGCAGCCAGGCTCCGGCACATGACAGTGACTGGATCTCAGTCTTCATATGGGAACCTTGAATCACAGAGATGCACTTCAGATCGGTCCTAAATAATAGAAGGGGTGACCAATGGATTTAACTGCGACTAAGCGTAGCGGGTCTGTACAGTGGAGAGCTCATCAAAATTCCTCAGGGCAGCTTCACCACGCTGTCGAGGGGGTCCGCTTATGCACACACTGGGAAAACTTTGTGCGTGGAGTGTGCTGCGCTCCAGGGAGCCGGCTGTCGTTTGACCGATGCCTCCTCGCTGGCATCTGTCCGCCCCCAGAGAGCTCTGAGTCACACCGAGGGAGCAGTGAGTCAGGGTTTAAGACTATTTGGGAGAAGTTCCCACCACCTCCATGAATGTGTAGAGAAAAAAAGAAAAGTCAATTCTTAAAAAACCTGAATAAATGGAAACTGCTACCTCCTTGATTAAGGAGGAGTCAAATCCTCCTGCATTTACAGGAAACGCTAAACAATGGCTGCTCTTCCACGGAACAGAATGTGAATATCCTATTATGCTTTTTTATGATTTACTTATTAATTCATTGATATTTGCATCTTGAACTTGCAAACAATTCACACATCTGTCTCTTTTTTGGGTGTCTCGGAAATATCATTTTTTTTACCCTTTTCTGCTTTTAGAAAATAATTTAGTATATTTATCGAGAAAAATGATTTGTTCATATGATTCAGTTCTTTAGATCCTTCATTTTTATTTTCTGATATATGTTAATGCCAGACTTGTCTTCATCTTGATAAAGGTTGATGGATACTGTAAACAATAAGTCCAGGAATTAATCATTCTATTCCTGACAAGTCTGATATATATTACAATGAATGTCAACACTTTGTGTGTATTTGTGTATATTGCCAAAATTTAGGTTGGATAGTTTTCAAATATATGAAATTATGCAATTTACATGTGTTTCTAAGTCACTAATTACATAAATAATAGATAATGAACATGAATCCAGCACATACATACATATGTCATATGTCTGGCAGAAGGAGATTTTAGAAAGTTCAAATTTAGTCAAATTTGCAACACGCCCTATTAAAATGCATATAGGATGTAACAATCATGGGCCGTGAATCAAAATGTACCGTAAACCTTGTGAAAAGAGCAGAAGAGGCTGAAAATGTATTTTGTACATGTACAAAACACTACTCATGTATGTGCCAGATTTTACATGAAACACATATGATGATCTTCTAAAATGTAATGCATATTTACATATTACTACCCAACATATATTGGCAATGTGTGTGTATATATACATATATATATATATATATATATATATATATATATGGGTATATGGTGGTTACAAGTTCCAACCTAGATCAACTACAAAAGAAATGCTACTTACACATTAAAAAATCTGTATTAATATCCCATTAATATAATAATGATCATATAATACAAACAGTGGACACTTTCGTGCTTAAACACTTTTACCTTTGATACATTAGTACAATTTGCCAATAATACTTGTACTTTTACTTAGGGACCGTTACTATAATGGGATATTCTAGTAGTGCGGTATCACTGAATCCTCCGTCGGGTATTTGAGGCATCCGCTGAATATTTCACACATGAGGATTAAATCCGTGCCGACTACAACCAAACTAGTGCAAAGTAACGTGAAAACGGGTTTCCAGGGCTCGATCACACCGCAGACTGGAGCCCGTCAGCAGACGCACACGGTTCACCGGGAGTCTTAACCCACTTCACTCACCTCGGACGGCGGCGGCCAGGAGGAGCACGACGGGCAGGTAGCTGAGGAACATTGTTTCGGCCGGAGCGGCTCGGCGGAGCGGCGGGGCGGCGGCGGCGGGGATAACGGTGCTGCGCTGTGCGGCTCGGTCGCTGGCTGGCTCGCTGCTACAGGTGGCTCGGGACCCGGGGGGGGGGCTGGGGCCGCACGCAGTATTAAAGGCTGTGGTCCCTCCTCCGGTTGGCCGGCTCGCCCGTCACTCGTCGTTAGTTTCTCTGGCTCTGCCTCCGCAGCACAACAGGAGGCTATTTTTGGGGCTGATTGATTACACACAACATTGATGATGGATGTGCCTGGCTCAACCTTGATCACAGCGTACCAGACAAAACACATTTCTACCTGTCAAAGTTTTCCCTGGCTCTTTAAGTGATGTCTATTGTAAATAATATTTTAACGGTGTAGACCTGCTCTTCAGGAAAAGTGTCTCGACATAACTTCTGGTATGATTCGGCACTAAATAAATAAAGTTGACTTGACTTGACGAATTGAAGGTGGCAGCAGTAAACGAAAAGTTACAGGATGACAAAAGTTATTACTGAAAGTGTGTACCAGAACTCATGGCAATCCATCCAGTAGCTTCCTCACTTAAATCCACAGATGTGAAGATCTTGGTGATGTTAGGTCAAAAGACAGGGGATCACCGAAGTCGCTTCATCATCTGGGGACGTTGAATCTGTACAAATGTTTGTGCCAGTCCCTCTAGTAGATGTCGGGAGGGGGGGTGTGAAAACGAGGACCTGCTGGTGGGGCCAGATGAGAAGTTAAGGGATCACTAAAGCCACGGGACGATTCATCCTCTGCGCACCATGAATATCTGTAGGCTACCAGATAGCATGGCAATCCATTCAATAGCTGTCAAGACGTGTCATAAAAACCAAAATGTGAACTTTGTGATGATGCAAGAGGAGAAGACAGGGGATCAACAAAGTCAGTATGTTTAATCCTCTGGGGACCACGAATGACGGTACAAACATCCTATGCCGATCCATCCAATAATATTTCAGTACAAAGACCAACACTGCCATCCTGAGAGCGACGCATGGCAAAAGCATCTTAGATAAAGATGTCACCATTTATTTTCTTTAAACCTGTCTTGAACGCCTCTGCTGTGCACACCAAGGACATGCGACTCATATTTGACGAATTTCATCACATTTACAATGTGTCTGTTAATAGTTTTGACAATGGACTTCACAAAATGACCTACCTGAAATCCAAATAACATGAAATGTTAAATGACATAAAGCCTACCAAAAGTCTGTCCATACAAATGCCCGATTACTGTAACATTCACTTACTTATTTTTGATTTGTAATATTTTTAATTACTTGTCCTCTGCTGGTTTGTATCAACCTCTGGCCTTCGACCAAGCACTTAGCCATGACCAGGTCAGCCTGACTTTGACATGAATTTCAGTTCTGTGGAGTTAAAATCCATCTTAATAATTTATGGGATAGATGTTTGATATTCAAACAAGTGATAACAAATTAATGCTTATTGTTATATAAGGTACAGTCTGGTTGGCAGTGTGTTAGGTATTAAGGTATGAAGTTTTGAAGATACACAGCTTATTTTCAATCATTTTTAAAAGGATGCCATCAATGTTGGGGTCATCAAGGGTTTTGTTTTTTTGTTTTTGGTCTTTTTTTTTCGGGGGGGGGGGGGGTTCTGATGGACTCAAAATGAGAACACAAGAGTACAAACTCATTTAGGATAAAAAACATAATATACCCTCCACAATGTTGTCCCTTTTCTTCATTTTGCTGTTATGGACTAAATGGCCTCGACCATTTCTGGCTAAATAGGCTTTGTTATGAAATGCAAGGACAGCTCCTTAAAAAAATGTTCTGTTATATTTTCTAGGACTCTGAGTCTTATAAAGAAAACATTCAATTGCAAAGGAAAACCGACCCCTTGTTATTTGTTCCACTGGAGTTGGGGGCCTAAAGTTTTTTCCCACTTAACCTTTGTGGCATCCAGTTATCTTGATACTATAGTTTTGATATTTTATTTCCTGAGGTTCTGAGACCTCCACCGCTGACACTGTGGCACTGACACTGTGTAAAAAATGATATCTGGAAAACTCAATTACAGTGAAATCCAACCTTATACAGGACTATCAACTGTGATATCGTGACTAAATAAATTACACTTGTCTTTTTAGAAACAATGTTAATACAAACCTACTTAGATCAACTGTGCACATCATGATCGAGATAATGAAAACATAAAAAAAAAAAACACCTTTCAACTATTTAATATATTCATTTGAAGCATTTTCAAGGTAAATTCACGCGCTATCTTTTCATGTCCTCCGTGTTGCCATAGCACAGCTTCTATGGCTCTGCTCTGCTCCTTCATAAGAGACATAACAAATATCCAGCATGTGTATAAACACACACACACACCTTGCTGACTTCACTCTTATCTAATGCAAATACAGCACAGTCATGAGACTTCATAAGTTATCTGGCTTGTTAGACAATATTTAATTCAGTTATATGGCTCACTCCCATTACTTAACACTTATTCAACCATTTTTGCAGTCTGTGAAATCTCAAGCCTAAATCCATGTGCATAGCCTCTACTGATGCCTATGGCTAACATTGGTGGTCCTAGTAAAGTGACTAGTAAAGACCAAAAAGTGACACAAAACTCTTTTTCCAATGGTCACAGGAGCATCTGGGGCTGAAAAAGTAAAGGCTGATCTACTTGTACAATGTTTTGATCCAGATACCATATGGAGGAGAACTAAAAAAATGTAGGGTGTAATCATCACCTTTTGGTTGGGTGGGATAGCTGACAAGCTGTTCATTTCAGTTCAATTCAGATTGATGTCTTTGCAAGTGATTATCTAAAGCATGTATTGCGTCAGAAAAAGAGTGAGGTAAGAAGAAAAAGCTGTGGATTTGTTTCTCATAAACCTTCAAATTGCAGCCCACAGTGTCCAGAAAAGCCCGTGGAGAAGGCTGATTTAAAGAATTAGTGACAAGTTAATAAGTAAATATCATTCTCCTCCTCCTGGAACATGTTACCAGACCTCTGTCACAAGCACTCCAACTTCATTAGTTACCAAAATAGCTGTGGTCAGAGAGAGTCGTTTAACACTTGAGTGTGGATTGGCATAACCTTATTATATCTGAGCTAATATCGGTTTTCATAAGTCAGATCCTCATAGAAGCTACTCCTGCAACAAAGACAGGACTATAACTGATGATTAAAGTTATAATAGATTCTTACATTTATTACCGTATCATCTTTGCAGCTATTTAGTTTTGCTCTCCTCCTTGTGCACCAAAAGCCGACATAAGCGGAACAGTCAGTCGGCAGCTCAAGGAAGTATCTTTTAATTGTCACTTTTGTAACAGGACTGATTGATTTTACCCGGTTACCTGGTTAATTGAGGATGACACAACAAGGAAATGCAAATGTGGAACAAATGCAAACAGATGAGATTAACAGTAAAGATGTTTATCAGGTGACCAAACAAAGCCTAAAACAGTGTCATTATTCATTTTGAAACAGTACACTGGAAGGCTGTCTGAACTAGAATGAAAAATGAAAAAATGAAAAAAATCCTGACAGATTATCACGGAAACATTTTGTTTATTTTCTTTTGTAGGCAAGACGAATGATTAATTGTTTCATTAAGTGGATTAGTAATATCAACAGTTTGGAGTATTTGAATGAATAACTTCCTCTTTGACGCAACAATAAAGATATTTTTGACTGATTTCGCTGCTTTATTTCAACCTAAGAATTCTCACATTTCACACATTTTGGACTTTCTAGCAACATGTTTCAAGATATATTTTGATTTAATATCTATATTAACATGTACAGTGTTTCACATTGTATTTATTATTAGATGACAGTAAGTATTTTTCTACTGAACCCTGTGTGTATGGCAGATACTTTTATTGTTTAACCAAGGAGTGGACTTGTGTGTTGAGTGGTCTGTCAATAATAATATTAATGGCTAACTTCTCACTGCAACCTTCTAACCAATCAATATATTCATACAAAGCATTTTCAGGCAAATGACTACCTTTTCATATTCTCTGTGTTGCCATAGCACACAAATAAGATACATATCACATATCCAGCATGTGTATAAACACACACACCTTGCTGACCTCACTCTTATCTCATGCAAATACTTGGGGACATTGCAACATTTTTCAATACCGTGTGTTGATTTTCCGCCTGGCTACCACCTAGATTAATCCCAGTGGCCTTTCAGTGGTGACACAAGTGTGTCTTTTTTTTTGGATTGGATTCTGGGAATAAGGTTTGCCGCTGTTAATACTGTACAAGGTCATTTTTTAACAAGCTTTTATTTTCTGTTGTTGATGGATAACTTCATCATCAGTTGTTCATCATGGCAAACATGTTTGAGGAAATTATGCTGTTTTGGACCAAAGAGCAAGAAAAGCATTATACTAATAGTTAAAGACGATCAAATGTTCTATGTGGATCACATCTGTGCGTGTAAACCATGTTGAAGAAGTTCAACCTGCCAAAGACGATGATGGTGCACTTCTACACTGCTATCATAGAGTCCATCCTCACCTCCTCCATCACCATCTGGTACGCTGCTGCTACTGCCAAGGACAATGGCAGACTGCAGAGTATCATTCGCTCCGCAGTGTGGCTGATTGGCTGCAATCTACCATCTCTCCAGGACCTGTACACCTCCAGGACCTTGAGGTGTACAGGGAAGATTGTGGCCGACCCCTCCCACCCTGGACACAAACTGTTCTAGACTCTCCCCTCTGGCAGGAGGCTGCAGTCCATCAGGACCAAAACCTCTCGCCACAAGAACAGTTTCTTCCCATCTGCAGCTGGCCTGATCAACAAGGCCTGGGACCCCCACTGAGACTGACCCTTATCCCCACCCCAGACACTATGCGTTACATTAACGCACAGACCCCCGGCGAAATGCGTTACATTAACGCACACTCGTGGACTTTAGCCTATACTAAACCGTACACACACAATATATTTTGCACATTCCTCGCAGTTTTAGTTTTATTCATTATTCATTATCCTCTACAAAAGACACATGGCACATATTTAGTAATTTTCTGTTCATATTCTGTACTGCAAATTATACTTACTTAGCATTAGCACTGTAGTACTTTAAAATACGACACTTATGTATACCCTTGCACCTTGCACTACTTGTCTTGTCTGTACTTGTCTGTAATTGTCTGTACTTGTTACGCACCAATACACCACAGCAAATTCCTTGTATGTGAAAACCTACTTGGCAATAAACCCAATTCCGATTCCGATTCCAATTTTCATCCCATCGTATGAATGATATATAAATTAACAAGACTAACGGGCCACAGCAATGCATACAGCTCTGTGAGGCTTCTAGCAAAAACTAACATCAGCATGTTAACATGCCCACAGTGGCAATGCTTCCATGCTGATGTTGAGCAGGTATAATAATGCTTAACCATGTTTTGTACAATTTGCAATAAACACAAAGCACAGCTGAGGGTGATGGGAATGACATTTGTTTTACAGCTATTTGGTCATAAAGGAAATAAAGAATTTTGCCCTGATGATGGTAAAGTGAAGGGTTTACCAAAGTTGTTCATGGCTCATGAATGTCTGAACAAGTTTCATGGAAATCCATGGCTAAAAATACTTGTGTTACAGCATCATTAAAACTCACTCCTCTTTTTTTATTGCTGTTGTTCCCCATTCACTATCTTTCTGTGTACACATGCCAATATGTATAGCCTCTTCCCAGCTTTGAAGATAAGAACATCATGGACGTCACTCTCACGCCTACTCTGTCAACCAACCTGCGTCCTCTGGAAGCAGCAGGAGGCCACAAGAGCGCAGAGGCCGACAGCCAGAGAGAGTTCACTAACAAAGTAACAGTTTGGCAGGCCTCCCACAGGTTTAACTCGCCGTCCATTGTTGTGTGTTCAGCCAAAAAACACCTCTTTGACATTCAGCTCAGGGGATATGGGTTACTATTTTACTGCCTCCATCTGAGCAACACGACTCATTGGTTACTTAATGAAATCACATCACAATCCTCTTGACCACACCCTTACTATTCTTGCTTTAACTTTTATGGCCAATTTCTCATTTTCAGGTCAACAATGAGCACAAAGCGCTTATTAATACTGACTCATGGTGATGTACAGAAAGTTCTAAGTTAGGGAAAAATTAACAGAACAGAAACTTTGGTCATATCATCATCACGTTACATAGAAAATGCAGTCATTTATTAACTGAACAAGGTGGGAGAGGCGCTGAATCAGGCAGGTTTTGGGTGTGTACCAGACTACATCAAGTGTGTAGATTTGCAAATTCATATTTGTGAACAAAACACACATGAAATACTGGTTTATTCAGCTGTAACAGGAAGACAACTAACTTCTCTTTTTGTATTACGGAAGCTATTTAATTCCTTCCACAGATACTAAAAATGAAATGAGAAAATATCAATTTATTTACATACAGTGGTGGCAGCAGTCAGGAAGGCTTCTCTGGTCGGGTGGGAGGGACTGATGTTTGGGGGCTTCTTGTGATATTTAATACCCTTGCTTATATATATTTCTTTAACATTGGTGAGTTTAACATGCTCTATTGACTTTGAAATATCTACATTTATGTAGGACACTCTTGAAGTGTTTTTACATTACTTTCTCCCTTTTGTGTTTTGCAAGTTTGCTCCTGATTTGTAGCTCAGAAGCACAATATGAATCCAGAAATACAGCACACATTCATATTATTATATTTTATATTGTGTTAGTGGGAATGTCTTTAATGTAGAACTGTTAAAGTAATGTTGTGTCTCAGTAACTGAATAATTGGGTATATTGTCCTCACTTGAATATTCAGTTACCAGTTAATCTTAATAAAAAGGAGGCTTTTTTTCTTTCTAATCTTAAATTAGAAAGTGAATGCAAATTGAGAAGCCAATATTTGAAGGTTGAGTTAATGATATAGACAGTATTCAAATACAAATTTGACTTTTCCCTCAAAATTTCAACATGGAGTATGTTGCGACCTGGCCAGAGATTAATAGATCACTAGTGTAGGAGTAATTAACTGAGACTCACTACAAATTAATTATAAACATATATGCACATATATATTCATGTATTTTTCCAATGGTTTGTTTATAAAAAATGTGTTTACGTTACTAACATTTAGAAATAATTCAAAAGGTCAAGGGGGGTGTACTCTGTGTATCCAAAACAGTCTCTGCTCTTAAAAACTTAGAAATGGGGGGGTACTTACTACAAATTCTTACAAAATTACTAAATTTATAAACTGGAAAAGGGAGAGATTTGAAAAAGTTTTGGTATTTGTGTTGCATCCGGTTTTCTTGGTATTTGTGTTGTATCAGGAAACACTGGCTCACAGCTCAACATTTTATGAGGTGTGATGTGATTTTACAGGAGTAAACGTAAACCATCCAGTCCATTAAGACCTCGTCTTAAATAAGAAAAATATTTCCTTTAATCCCATGATGAGCTGTTGAATGAGCCAAGTGGGTGACACAACTTTATGTTAAGCAGGTCTGAATTAGAAACAAGGAATTTATTGGAAATTAAAATTGAGAAGTTAAAGTCCATGTTTTCCTGAACAAAATCAGAAGAATATGATCAATAAGCTGGAGAAACAAAGCCGAACAACATTTAAAATGGAGTCATAACTACTAGATTAGCACTAAAACATATTTAAACTGCATTAGGTGTCGTAGTTGTTTGTTGACTGAGACACTAAAGCTAAAAGGCCTTCATTTCACTTCAAGAAGAACATCATCCCCATCCAGTGGTGGAAATAAATACAGCTAGATTAAGCTTCAGTAAGCATCGTATGTGCTGCCAAACAATGATATGCAGAGTATATAAAGAAAGACTGCCCACCATGGCAATGAATGGCAAATCACATGCAGTCATTAACAGAATCCCATCAACACCTCTGAAAATTGACAAATTTCATTTCAGTGTAAATATAAAAATGCTTTTGAGTAATGCATCAACATGTTAACATGTACCACATAAAGGATGACAGTAACAGTTCTTGATAACAGTATTTTTTATTGTTTTCTCCCTAATCAGTTTTAAATTTATTGGACAAGTACAGTCTTGTGAAACATGTCACAAGAGCCTGAAAGAACATAAAAATGAAGATATCATCAGCTACAAAATTTGGCGGTGATAAAAAAAGGGAAAGAAAGATAGTAAAATAAAATGTATACAGGGGTCAGAATTCAGTAAAGTAAAATGTAGTGTTTTGTACATTTTCTTGTAAACAACAAGCATATTGAAACAATATGGCAAATCAAATCTGGAGGAGTTAGGAGGTCGAACTGAAGAAACTGAACACTGGTTGGCATGACGCATTTACAGAAACCCTAAAGCAACAATATCTTAATGGGTCACATAAATGTCATGTGCACACGTTTTAAAAATAGTCGCACAGAAAGATGACATTTGTTTGTTTTGTTTTTTTTGTTTGTTTGTTTTTTTTTTTTTTACATAAAACAGCATCTCTGCTACATACATCAAACCTTCACTCCTTTGTCCCTGGTTTACTGTGATATGAGGTATATGCGACGCAAATTCTTGTTTACGCCTCCACCGTTCCAACATGGCAACATATTATTTAAGATATTACAGCATTGCATTCACTCTGCCATGTTTCATGATTGCTTAAAACAACAGGCCATTGGGGCGTAAAAGGGTTTAAAGACTCATTCAGCAGAGTGATATCATTTCCAGCACTCAAGGCCAGTTATAGTTATGGAAGACAGCGCAATTATTGTTGTCTTTACAAAAAAGAAACGTACAGCATAAATACATTTAAAAATCAGCAAGAAATTACGTTTAACATTTACTAGACAATATCTTGCACCCGTGCTTCTCAGGAATAGGCACCCAAATTCTAATGGGACATATATGCTTGGTACTGCCAGCACACATGAAAATATCTAAATGCATACAAATTTTTGGTCAGCCACCTTTTTGCTCGTACTGCATATGGCTGCCTCAGTAACAGCTGAAGAAATCATCACTAACACATTTGTCATCAAATTCAATAAGAAAGCAAAGCTGCTAAAATGGGTAACAAGTCAAACTAAAACTAGGGGTTTGAATTACATTTACATTATCCCGATTAAATTTTACTGTATTTTAAAAGCCCGCCCCCCTCCCCTCCCCTCCCCAGCTAAACCCTTCCTAAAAGTAAGGAGAAAGAGAAAATGTTAATGAAAAATCCCAATTTCACATATCGACCCCCACCCCCCACCCACTCCATATAAACCATGCTACCCAAACGAAGGGTATCCCCCATCCCAGAATATGTTCAACCCAGACACCCCATCTGCATATGCCCAAACAACAACACGTCTCTGTCGAAAGTCAGTCCATTCCTGACGTTTGAGCTTCCTTGATCCGACGGGGTATTTTATTTAATGTAAGAAACGGCTCAAAGTGCTAACTGAATTCTTTTAAAGAAATAAGAGAACGGAGGAAGAAGTGGAGGGCAGGGAAAGGGGAAGGCCATTCTATCGCTGTCCAACAGCATCCTCTATTGGCCATAGAAAAGCCCTAACATCACTTTTGTTCTCCAAAAATATACCAAAGACAACATTTACCCCCCGAACCAGCCCTCATTCTTCCTCTACTTCAACTGGCAGTTCCCCAGAATGATTAAATCTGTTATTTTACATTAATATATATTTTTATAAATATATATAGATATATATATATGGCCCTTGTTGAAGAAAACATGAGTTTCACATTGACACGAAAGTACCATAATCTCTATATAGCCAAGTACAAAGTGTTTTCAGTGCTCAAGTGAGCTGGCAGCAGTCTGTTTATGTCACACTCATTCAACAAGTAATAAAACATAACAAAAAATCCTCTTTGAAGTCGCAAACTTAAACTTCTGAAGAGTGCTCACTGCACCTCGTAGGCTTCTCCTTTTCCACTTTTTCCTGAGTAATACTTTCAACCTTGTAACAGACAACTTTTTTTTTGCTATTTCGATTCTGGGCTATTCCCTGCCATCATGGTTATTTTTATTATTATTTTACAATTGAAAAGTTGATTGCTCAAACACTTCAGCTCATTGCAAAAGAAATATGTCCGGTGCTACTCTACGCTTATTTAAAAAGTACTTTCAGTTCATGATTAATGACCAGACCATAGACAGTATCAAAGAAGTGGACGTATGATAAGTGAAGCCAATGCGCAAGCGCATTAAACCTGCATTTTTTTCTAATGTACAGCAGGGGGCGACTCCACTGGTAGCAAAAAGAAGTCAGATAGTATAGAAGTCTGTGAGAAAAAGACCATATTTCTCATATTTATTGCCTCAGTAAATTTTCCTCATGAGTTTACGGTCTCAATCCCTAGTTTCAAGTCTTTAATCCGGCATGATTTTCATTTTGTAAATTATGGTCCCATTTAGAGTAAAATATGATGTAGGGCGTGGCTATCTTGTGATGACAAGTCACTTCTGCAGCGACCTGTCAATAGAGATAGAGGAGTAGCCATGTGTATCCATGGCACTGTGTACATTTAAATAGCCGTGAACAACTTGTGAACTTAGTCCATTCACAGTGTTTTCAGTTCATGAAAGTTAATTGCAACATTTTCGTCACCTAAAAACCAGCAATCAGTTTTACTAAAAGACCCTCATATGAGTAGGCTGTTCATTTCTTTCCGGTAAGTACATTATATTTTAAGCCAGTTTTTTGCTAGTCAAAATTAGCATCCTAATTTATATCACTGAATCAGTGTGAATTACAGACGCACCTTTCTACCCAAGCTGATTAACTAGCCCTGCCGGGCTGGTAACCTGTATTAACCGTAGACTGTGGGTGTGTTAACCCTTGCATTGATGTAACGGTAGCCATTCAGTCAAACCCTGATCAAAAGGTAAATTTAACCAACATTAAGCCAGTGATGTTTATTTCGTGTTCCTGGCAAATGAGACCAAGTTAAAGGGTTAGTGTAATGTGCTGCATTAATGTAAGTAAATAAAACCGGTATAGGTGGGCCTGCATAGTGTCCTCGGGTTTAGTCAGATCCAACACTTGCTCATCCCCAGCTCCACCCTCTTGTCCAAATATGGTCACTTCTGGCTCAACAAACTTGAGGCTTCAAAACTGTAGTCCACAAATCAGTGGGTAACGTCACTGTGGCTACGTCCACTTCTTTTATACAGTCTATGGACCAGACCTAATGTCACTAATATGAAAAGAATAAACAGTAAATACATATTTAACTTAACAGATCCTTAAAAAAATTGCATTTGCAGGAAGCCTTGCAGGCTTGTTGTTGGGAGAGGAGTGGGCATAAAAACAGAGCATCAGTATAATTAAAAGAAAGATGTCACATAGAAAAATAATAATAACAATAATAATAATAATAATAATAATAATAATATAATAATAAAATAGGAGCACTAAAAAATGAAAATAAGAACATCAACTTTAATGACAGAGTGTTCTCTCCCTCTCAGGCTCTCATCTGTAGCTTTGGCTTGTTGTAGTTTTGGAACCTGTACTTACTGGCTCATTGACATCAGATAACAAACTACTATACCCTGAGAATTCAGACACAGACGTCCGTATCCTGTGATCCACCTCGTTAGAGTCAGTGCCGTAAGACAAGCCGCGGCCATCTGACTTGAACTGGGAGCCAAAAGCCTGGGCAAAGTTTTCGATCTGGTATGAAGGCTTGGAGGAGTCCAGAGAGGCCAGATCCTGCGAGGTGGCCAGAGGGTAGACGGCTGTGCCGTTCTTGACCGATGAGTGGTCCTTCTGGCTGCTCAGGTCAGATGGGCTGATCTGGTAGGAGGAAGGGGGAGTTGAGGAGTGCTGTTTCTCCATCTGGTCAGTGAGCTCCTGAGAGGGGGTGAGCTGCTGGTGAGTGGAGGCCTCCAGGCTGCTCAGGTGGAAGCTGTGCTGTGGTGAGGAGCCCGTCAGCATCGCAAAGTGAGACTTTGGCACAGAGGAGGGCAGCGAAGGCGAGGCCACCGACTGGCCAAACCCACACTCCAGTGGGGACGTAGTGTAGATGTTCTTGTCAGAGTAGAGGGGATTTCCCTGATGGGAACTGGTGAATGGTCCTGAGGCGGGAGGCCCGGGGCCCAGAGGGAAGTTGGCACTGTGGCTGGTGCGCTCCAAAGCCTGCAGCAGGAAGCGAGAGTATTCGTGCATCATGACAGTCTTGTCTCCAGATGGGCTGGGGGTGTCATTGTTGTGGCCGATGTCGGAACCGTCAGCTGAGGCGGGGTGCAGCTCCACGTGATGGTCACTGATGTCAAAGTGTATGTCGTGGTGCGAGCCGTCAGGTTTCTGGGTGTAGTGATCGAGGAGGCTCTGCAGCACCTCATCTGGAATCCCTGACTTGTCGAGACTCAGAGGTACGTCATTGTCCATCACACTGGAAACGACACCCTGAATCACAGACTGCTGGGAAGACAAGTGACTAATGCCGACATCATACTCACTGCTGGTTCCTCCAACCCCCACTGGCCCTGATGAGTTTCCATTGTGTGCTGCATTAAGGTAGCGTCTTTTCTTGAGGAACTGCATGGCGTCGTCGTAGTTGCTGCTGGTGGGCCCTCCTTTGGCCCCGTTACCCTGCATGTGGTCAAGGCCATCCATGCCCCCACTCTGCTGCAATGGGCCTGCTTTGGCCTGCCCCAGGCCCACTTTGTCCAGGCTTTTACGATTAGCCTTCTTGAATGCCATCTTTGGAGCTCGGCCGTGGTGGCCCTGCTGCATGCTGGGTCCTGGCTCAGTAGAGGAAGAAACCGTTTGATTCTCCATGGAGTATTCATGGATGCTGTAGCCTCCAGATACAGCCCCGTGAATGTGAGGTACCCTCACCCCTCCTCCATCCCCCTTCTTCTTTTTGCGCTCCCCTCCCTCTCCACAATTTTTGGACCTTCCCCTCTTTCTCCCGGTACTCCCAGCATTTCCCTGAGTGATTCCATAGCTGCCATGTCCCATGTCTACACAACCCAGGTCTATCATCCCGGGATCGAGCCCCTTCTTTATGGCTTCTCCACAGGTTCGCTTGTGCTTAAGCAGTCGGTCTGTCCTAGAAAAATACTGAAGGGAACAAACACCAAATGTTGTATTTAAAGCAAACGATGAGGAGTTATTTTAAAGTTCTTGATATATCAAGTATCACATTAGATTATCATCAAAAAGCCCTGTGCAGGTCACAAAGCGGCTCACTAACCTGTTGGCAGGTCTCACATCTGTACGGCTTTTCTCCGCTGTGTGTCCTCTTGTGCCTCTCCATGTGGTACTTCTGAATGAAACGCATGTTACACTGGTCACAGCTGAATGGCTTCTCTCCTGACATACAAAAACAGCACAGCTCAAGGTTAGTTGTCATTAAAAGCACACCATGACTCATGGGTTGAATTAAGCCATTGGTGATATGAAGGGTTGTTGTTTGTCACTCACCACTGTGTATTTTCTCATGTCGCTGGAGAAGGTATTTCTGAATGAAACTCATGTTGCACTGATTGCATCTGAAGGGTCTTTCACCTGAAATTAAGAGAGACTTATACAGTTACTATTTTCCATCCCCCGATGGTCATTACCCTTCTGTGATACAATTCACTTATTTTGAAAATAACAAAAAGCACCTGTACAACAGAATACAACCCAATGCAAAAATTACTACCTTAATGTTTTTATAAAAAGAACTTTGTGTCAACACTTCAGGCCAATGCATCGACTCATTTATAGATGTTTTTTGCTTTTATAAAAATAATTATTACTGGTGGTTTTTCTTCAATGCATCTAACGTACGATTATAAGAAATACATGATTTCCTCCTCAGCCCAGTTACAGTACAGCTAAACATGCCCGAGGAGCTCCTACAACAGCTACATGAGTCTCATGTTTTACCTCCAAGACTTAGATTTTAATGCCTTTGTTTATCATCTGTGATGTGAAAACATCACTTTTCCACACCGGCAAAGAAGTAAAAACTACACGTCCTGATCATAGTTTAGTTATAAGACCCTAGTGCATAATGAAGTGCTTCTCTTGTGGCTTACAGTGCTGTCTGCTGAAGAGTCAATCACACTGGAGAAGTAGAGTAGGTTGTTTAGCCGACGATGTTAACATTCAGCACCTGAGCTGGTAGCGTCTGAGCAGCAAACAGAAACAAATCGCGCTGCTCTGCCATCGGTTTTCATCACAGTTCTCATTTTGAGACGAGACAAGGTTTATGCAAGTTTATAGCGTGCTATGCTGTGATCCTGCATTTCTCTGTGTACAATGATGCAGCAAAAAAAAAAGGGTAGTGAAACTGACTGACAAAATGCAAGTCGACTCTGGGGCTTTGTTTAGGAGGCAGCCCTACATTTGTCCTCTACATCTGAATTCACATGTCTCACAATAACTATTTGGAAGACCAAAACACTGCACAAAAATTGTGGTTATTGCTTCTTTAATGTTAGGAAAGCTGTGATGCTCAATGCCAGGGATAATCGATAACAACCTTTACAACAACCAATATTATGCAAGAAACTGTTTTTACTTAAGTGCTTTTTTGCCAGTGTATTGCAAGCCAGGCAGCCCACCACGCTTAAGTTGAGTAAGAGTTGACTAAGACTAAGAGTTTTTTCATATGGCCAAATACTGGAGGTGATGGCGATGAGTAAGAGACTGATAACAATTGCGGCTCCACCATGTCGACAACGTTATCCCAGCCTTGGGTCGACAAAGCGCAGCCGTATCTGTGGCCACGGGAACTATAGGGCCATACCGCAAAGCTGCCATCAGTCTGTCGCTGGCCCATGCCGGGCCCCCACCAAAGAAGACACTTGGCCGCTGGCCCGGTCCTATGAAATAAAACTTGCAACAGCGCTTACCAACTTTTGTAGAGAAACCCTGATAATGTTGGATAAACTGTACAAGCAGGGATGATAACATTAGCTTAAGTTTCTTCAGCTAGCGTAATTACGACCTCAACATTTTATTTTTGTGCTGATTGTGCTATTCTCAAAAAACAGTGATAAAACTCCGCATCAAGAAGCACAGAGGAGAAAATATGAGCATCATGGTAAAAACTTGCTCACTATGATACCTGTGTGAATGAGGACGTGTCTGCGTAGGTGATAGGAGCTTCTGAAGGATGCAGCGCAGTGCTCACAGATGTGAGGCTTGGTTCCCGGCGACAGGCTGCCTCCATCTGCATCCAGCATCATTGATTGCTGTAGAACAATAACAGAGAAACACGGGGGTCAGGTTTAGCCAGCTGTCTTCTATATCTTAAGGATCAGTTTATATTGTTCATATGATGAACACAATCCAAGTTTGTAAGATCATGCAAAAAGTTAAAATTGAAGTAGCTGAAATTATATAGTATTTTTCCTAATAAACATAATTTTGTGTGTACTTATGTGTAACAATACATTACTAAGGCTCATTACTTTCAGTTTTTTATTTGACACAAAATAGGAATTTATTATTATAATATTAAAAGATTAAATATTTAAATAATGCATATACTTTTCTTTGTATTCATAAGTAATTGCATATGTGCATGAATGGTTTTTGGGTAGGGATGGAAAATATGACTACATTCACAGATATATAAATATATGACAAACCTTTGCCTCGCTTCTCTTCTTTCTTGGTTTTCCCTCCTGTCCGTCACCATTTGACCTTCGACCTTTTCTCCCAGTGGGCTCCTTTCCTAACTGACTCGGCAGCTGTGGAGATGACAAAGGGAGAGGGAGAGGGCCGTGAGAGCAAGCCATGACAAGGAAATTACTTGATTGAAGGTCGAGGGCCTTCAGCCTAAAACTATAATACAAACAAGTCCATGTTTGTTGCTCATGCAAACAAAGAAAACAACACTTGTACAATGTCTACTGATTGTCAGTTGGAAACTCATTGTGCAAGATGAGGTTCTAGTGGGCGAAATAACAATGCCTTAAATTTATGGCCCCTCTGTGCATAAGCAGGCTGTAATTCGCTGAGAGTCTTTCATCTACTATTCTAACCAAAGAAACAGACAAACTCATACCTCACACGCAACACTAAACACTAAATCTTTTTGGGGTATTGATTCAAAAAGGAAGAAAATGAGTTCCTGTTTACATTTTTTTTTCTCAGTTAACATGCTGCACCTCAGTGCCATATGGAGACTGACAGGGTAAGTGTGGGTGCACCTGCTGTTCTCAAAATCAGCCCGCTTTTAGTGTAAAAACCGGAGTATCATCATCATCTTCTTCTTCTTGCGACCGCAACCGAGATACAGTTCACCATGCTGGGCCAGGAGTCTTTGTCCCAAATTGGCTTTGGTAGGTCTTCAATTTCATGTTGTGTGTCTCTACTCACAACGAGTATAAAAAGGAGAATTTTGAATTGAGCAATTTGGTTTAGTGGGTGTAAAACTACTACAGACTCACAAAAACTGGCATCATCAAGAATAAAAAATGTATTTATGAGATGAAAAATGTTTTTTGCAGATGTGTGGTTTCTAAAGGATCCACATGCAAAAATTAAATCCTCAACATTAAATTGTCCTTGTGCAGACGATTTAAGAGCACTGATGACCTCTGATGCCTGAGTATTGTTAAAAGTGTGTGGTTGTGTGTATTTCTATTTGAATGAGCACAAAAGACGTCTGAAATGAAGTGCAAGCTCAAACAAGACAGCTGTGTCCTTGTCATGACGTTTTCATTCACTGAGCCTGGATGACATCACCCTTCTACCCAGAAAGCGAAACGGACGAGGGGGGGGGGGCTCTTTTCTATTTTGCATTTCAAGCCGTCAGTAGATTTATGTCACCATAACTAGTCCTCTCTCGGGCTCCTCCCACTCAGGCTTTTAAAATATGAGCTGCTTGACAACACAGCAAAGCTGTTTTTGGGGACAAACTAACCTAAAATCATTCAAAATTAAATCCTCAGAATAATTTTTAACTAATCTTGGTGTATTGATTATGTTTAGTTCTACATTGGTCATGTCAACAAACACATTAATTGTAGCTAGTAACACAATAGGGGAAAGGCCAAAAAAAAAACATATCTCCCTTTCTCCCCTATAAGTACTATTAATAAACTGTGATTCTAGCGAAGACCATAGATGCTAACCTTCACATTTCCTTTCACTCAAGCAATGGTACGCTGCATGTATAGATATGTTGACAAAGCAGTTATCTGTGGCTTGAAGAGAGAAATAAGCTAAATCAGGAGGTGCTGGAGGCTTGGGAGAGAGGACGAGAGGCAGCAAGATTCTGACTTTCATAAGAACTTTTAATGTGATATCTGATTATATATAATCTGAGATAAGATATGTTGATATTTTACCTATCTCAGTTGTTGGTTGCATTTAGGAGGTTGAAATGGGAAATTCAATGTTGATGTACTACTCTTTTTTGTTATGCATTCATCTCTACCTGCAAGAATGTATGTACCATAATGACCCCATTAATGTGATGCTTTTCATCAGCAAATGTATAATCACTGTAACATGTAAATAACTGATAGCTATTTATGACTATTTAGCATACGTATAAATGTTAATGTGGTTGCGAGGTGCGAGCTCCATCACCAACATGATGTCACTTGTAAACTCGATTAGGGCTGCAACGAACCATAATTTCCATTATCAATTAATCTGACAATTCTCTTGATTAATCAGTTAGTTGTTTGGCACAGCCACTTATTCAGAAATAACATTCTGATTTCCTATAATTGGTACGTACGTTGCCCATGTTGAGGTCGTGCACCTGCAGGCTCTGGTTGTTGCTGACTGTCACCTCCAGCAACTCGGTGCTCTTCCCGAGCCCTCCAGGGTAAACCGGCAGGCGATAATCGTGCTCTGACAGCTTCTCCTGCTTGATACCCATGGCATGAACATAGTCTCCCATCCCCGCACACCCCATGCGGCCACCCTGGGTGCCCATGCTGCAGTCAGGCGAGTCACGCTCCTTCTTCAGGATCATTTCTTGCGGTGGAAAGTCCTGCATGACGGAGTGGGCGGCCAGCCGGGTGAAGCTGGTCACCGGGGGGAGATGGCTGAACATAATCATGCCAGGTCCGAAATTGGAGTCCATGCTCCCGTTGGAGCGTAGGTATTCATTGCCTAGTTTGTCTTGAATGATGCTCATGTTGGAAGCCAGCGGGCAGAAAACTATGGGGTGACAATCAGTGTCATCCTGTAAAGAAAAAACAGCAGTAGTCAATGTTAAAACACACTTTAAGCACTATGACTAGCGGTATTGATGGCTAGTTATAGACACACAAATAATAGCCAACAGACAACAATTATGGAGCCAGTTAAGCTCCGTCTTTAGGAATCAGTGACACGGCCTCTGATCTCACAACTGGGCGCTTAGTAGGATTAAAACCGCAAGTTTGTGGGTCAACAAAGGGCTACAGTCTGGCACAAATACAAGTAAAAAACAAGCAAAACACTGGAGCTACACTGCACAAAATTCTCTCTGGTTGATTACAGTGATTGTACAGTATTTTACAGGTCAAAAAGGTCACTGTGGCTGCAATGGTAGCCACAACATGAGATGAAGAATGAGAGGATTGAAGTTGTGTGTTAATCTGTTTGATGGGCCTGTCTGACCCAGTCATCCTATTTGCATGAGCTTATCTGCCAATGAGAGTGCCCACAGACTGCATTAGAAAGACTGCTGGTGTAATTATGTGGCTGCTGCACAAACACATCAAGTGCATGTTTTGTAATAGCTCTGACTGTGATGTCTAATGCCGATATTTGAGAGATGTGTTCATGTTCATATTAAAGGCAATTAGCTATGACCAAATCCAATTTATGAAGGTACCCAAATGTTGGGATGGCGTCTCTTTGAAGTACACTTTCACATGTTTCCTTAAAAAGTTGCACAAACGTGTGTTATAAACCATAATGAAATGCTCTGCGGTGATGTGAACGACCATCCAGACAGTGAAGCGCTGTGTGACTGCTGCCTTCAGCTCTGATGGGGCGCTAGCAGCAGTAACCTACTCAGCTAACACAAAGCCAACTTTAGAAAAAAGAAAAGAAAGCAGACTCAAGTCACCCCGACTAACTTCAGCTTCCTCAAAGGTGATCGAGCAGACCGGCAGTGTGCCGAGAGGAGCCCGGGGTCCGCGTCCATTTAACAAAAACTACCAGGCTGGTCCGCTATGCAATTAGCCGCAGAGCTAACCATTTGGCTAAGCACTCTTCGGGGCCCTTCTTCTTTGTGATGCAGGATCAGGCAATAATTAATATGGCCATGCAATAACAGCAGCAGACCTGCGCCGATGAGCGCCGAACCGTGCAAAACACAAACAAGAAAACCAGCCAAAAGCACGAGGAAAAGTCGCTGCCCTTCACGCCAGTAGCAGCCAAGTTAGTTTTGTACTTTTAAAAAAGAAAAAGCAGGGATGAAAGAATGGAGATTTAGTGGCAGATATCGCTGCACGCCAGCGTTAACGTTACACCACACACACACACACACACACACACACACACACACACAAATGTGCGAGCTGGAGACAGCATCAAGGACGAACGCTGCTCTGCGCCGGAGAAACAAAACAAAAAAAAAAAAAAAACACCAGAAAAAAAACAAACAACGCAACCGCCTCACATCGACTGCACTGGTTTCTGGCTGATTTTTTTTTTTTTTACCCCCACGTTGTCGGCTCCGTTTCCCGGACGGCGAGTGATGGAGCGACAACGCGAGCGGGACCCATAACAACCGGCCCGCACAACTCCGGCGAACAATGATGCTCGTCCGACTAGCAGACGCGGCTAGCGCACCTAGCAGCTAACCGGCGGCGGGCAGACGTCGGCGCGCCGCGCTTTGTCGTCGGCGGCTCCCGCGGCGGCCCCGCGGCCACCAGCTCGGCGGCGAAGGCGGATTTTTCGGGGGTTTTTCCCTTACCGGTGCAGGACCATGACCCGCTGTTTGGCTCGCGTGGTTCACCCTCAGCTGTCCGTTTCGGTGTCTAGAGCCAAAACATTGTTCTCCCGCAGCTGCTGGGTTCTTCCATCTTGCCTCGGCGCAGAGGATTCTGGGTCCCGCAGCCGGACGCGTCCTGAACAGAGACTTAAAAAAATGTACTTAGAAATAAACATATTATTATAAGTAATAGTGTTCTTTATTATGTATTCTAGGTATTCCTATAATTTTGACGACGTTAAAAATATATATTTAAAAATCTTTTAAAAAATTTTTTTAGAAATTATATTGTACAATTCCACTTTTTGTCAGTCATTACATTGGCTATTAATCCTGCATTTCATGTGATACTTGCATTTTCTCTGTAAAGTTTGGCATGTAAAGCGTGTAAGTGGAGAGACAGAAAGCAACAGATCCTCTTTATAATCCTTTATTTGTCTATACAGGCCTTACAATTCTGTAGGTTTTTCAGCTTAGGTGTGTTGGAAAAAGTGCCCAGGCCCTTTACTTAAGTGCCAAAATGGGGAGACCAAAAAGTTTAGAGTTTTAAGTTACAAAATTAGACTGATAATTGAGCAATGTGCAGGGAGAGGGGGAAAATGCCCCAAAATGCTTTGTTATAATCTGTATCTAAATAATATAAAACAAATTTTGGACTTAACTTAAGATGTATGTTAAATACTCGGTTAAATGTAAAGGTATTGACTTAAAATTTTTACTCGGCTATAGTACAAGGTACAAACATAATCAGCTACATGTTCTTAAAATATCAAAAGTAAAAGAAGCCGATTTAGTACGCAGAATTATTACTTTCAGAGTTGTATAATATTACATGCATCATATTATACCATTAGCGGTGAATAAAGATCCCTAAAATTCAAATGACGGAGGCTGATTGTTCAAACCACCAGAATAATAGAGCGAGTCTCAGAACAGCCATTTAGATGATCATGATAGATGTATTTAGAAGTGAAGCTCTTAGATTTGTCGGATGAATGACTATGTATACATCTAAAACCACATCAGAGTCAGGCTTTGCGCCCCCACTCCTAATTGGCTTTGCTAATGAACCAATTAATTCAGAAAGCAGTGCATAATTGAAATGCAGACAGTAGAGTAATGCAAAAAAGGTCAGTGAGTGCATTTTTGATGTCTCTGCGCCTTTCATATACCCAGGATGACAACCCACACAGCTGACAGTGATATCTTTGAAATCACTCTCATCTTGGGGTGCTTAAATATGTATGATGGTGTGATGATGGTTGCCTGATGAACTGAGTCTAGAAGAAAATCAGTGATTAGAATTTGAGAATGTGGGTGTAGTTCAGGGGAAATAGCCTAAAGTTAATCATTTTACAATTTGAATGTAACCAAGATACCAATATTAATCAAGTAATGTTGTGGTTTATAGTGGTTTGTAGTTGGTCAAAACAATGCCCACTTTATTGTGTATTAATATTTGAGATAAATTGTAATCTTGATTGTTCACAGGCTTCAGAGTCATTGAGGGCATTGAGGTTTTGTCCTCATATTTATTTTTTTCAGGGAATGTGGAGATTTAACATCCTGGGGGACTTTGATTCACCACCACAATTACAAAACTAATACATGGTGGTATTTCATAGGCTTATTCCAGCATTTTTAGACTTAACATTTAGGTGTGACTCTCCTCAGGCCAAAAAAGGGGGGATTCAATTTTTTGTAAGACTTTGTATCATGAGGGGAAGAGAGGGCTTTGTAGTAGCATTCATACTTAGAAAACACAATTAATTTAACAACCAACATGAACAATCCCAATGTTAAAAACACTTTAGAGATATTTTGCATGTTTTGCATATACTGTATTGCCATGCATGGCTTATAACAGTAAATAAAGATGTTCATGTTAGCAAGATGTTAGCAAACAGTTGCCCCTTATACATCCAGGAGACATGGAGAGACATTAACATTTATTTAGAGTTGCATTTCTGGCCACGTAATGAATGTCAATCCAATATTCACTCTCTTTTTAGCTCTGTTTTAGGTCTCCACCAACACCAACTTCCCCCACCAGGGAAATATTGCACTCTCTTAGCTGCTGGGCAGGTAACTACCGTGGTAGGTACAGTGGGGTTTTTTTTAAAGCTTTTGACTAAAAACAGTTGACTGCTACAACTGAAAATTACACTATGAGAGCGGTGAGAGTGAACCAAAATAGAAAAATTTGCGGGCTGTAAAACCAAAACAATGAGCTGAGAGGTGCTAAAATGCTGAGAGAGAGGAGAAGAGAGGAACCGCAGAGTCAAATGATGATTCAATGTGGGTTTCTCATTACCAGTGACCACCTTTCACACACAACTAGACATTTGATGTAACTATGAAAATATTAATTATAGCTGCTTTGAATGAAGAAAAGCACATCATCGTCATCTCCTGATACAACAGTAACAGCTCTTTTTTTCAGGTTGGCTCAGATCTGCAGCAAAATCCTGTCAAGCTTGAGCACAAACACGTGAAAGCACAGCTAACACACATAAACTAACACACACAAAGAGAGGACATCCTGTAAGTTTGGTGCTATTTCAAGGTCACGTTCTGAGTCTTGTATGTCAATCTCAGCAAAGGTTAGGAAATGTCACTGTATGGCTCAACTTTCCGTCAGTCCATACTAACAGCCGAGTGTTTGGGACATTAAGGTCAGAGACATTACGACTCCTGCACTCACGTCACGTCAGGTGCGACTGACTCCACTTTGAATGGAGTAATCTTCCCTCATTTTGAAGGGGACAGAGGAGTGAGCATGTCTGTACCTGCACGCAGACCACAGCTATGAAGGATGATGAACATCAAAAACAATATTTTCATGTCTGGAATCTGTGTTAATTTGTGTATCATATGACACAGATGGTTATCAACCCTAAATCCTCATTAATAATTCAGCATGTGCAGCATGTCTTTGTTCCCTCTCCCTCCTCCCCTGAATCCATCTCGACCTCACACATTACAAATTATTTGGACACGAATGTCAAATTTCCTTCCTCATCTAATCATGCAACTATAAGAAAACTGTTAACAGTGGAGAGCCAAGGTTTGGTGATTGCCTGTGTTGTGCTGATTTGGATTCCTCTCACTGGGGAAGCCTGATGCCTACACATAGCAGATGGCGATCCTGGCAGTCTACACTCTAATCCTCAATTGTTAGGAGGATCACAGCCGTATGAGCTCCCTCTATTGAGAAAGAAGTCCCTTGTCAGTTATTAGAACCTTGTGCAGTTGTGAGACTTGTGCTGCATAGGATAAAATAACATTTGGGTGATTCTATTTGGTGCATTTATAGTTGATATTTGGTGGCATATGCTACAAATTACTAATGCAGTCTATACTACACCCAGTTGATTAGGTGCATGTTAGACTGAACTGGTGGGGAATTTACAACACTTACAGCCACCTATATAGGCCTACACGGTAAACTTCTTTTGTGGTTGCAGTTATACCCCGACAGCTCAAACACAGTCTGTCTGTCAGTCATTATATCTGACATGGGACTACTTACAACTTTTGTAACTAAATTTAAAGATTTGCTCCAATTTTCTGTGACAATCTCTTTTTCAAACGCAGTATGTAGTTGAAAAAGAGATTTTAAAATAATTAGCACAGCTAATGTGTGCACACAAAAAAAAAACCTTTAAAGCAATAGTTCAACATTTTGATAAATTACACAAGACGCTGTGCCCCACCAAGAAATAGTAAATACTGAGCTTTAGAGGTGCTGGTAGGTGGATTTTGTTACATTTGGACGGAGCCAGGCCAGCGGTTTCCTCGTTTCCATTCTTTGTGCTGAGCTAAGCTTACCGACTGCTGGCTGCAGCTTCATATTTGGCGTGCAGACATGAGAGTGGTGTCAATCTTAACCCGGCAAAATAAAAAAAAAGAAAGCGTGTAAGGTGTATTTCCCAAAATGTCAAACTGTCTCTTTAAAATATGTGGTTATGCAAACCTGTTTCAAACTATACAACTAAATGTATCTGGAAAGTTGCAAGAATATTGACACTGAACGTATCAGTGAAATGTTCATTGACAACACATTTCATTAGTTTTTCTCAGAGGTCAGAGGAAGATACTGGTCTATTTCATACAAAAACGTTTCATGGTGACGGTAGAAACAATTCATTTCTTAAGAATTTGCTGAAACCATGATCTTTCCCTAACTTTAACCAAAGTGTTTTCGTTGCCTGACCACAGACGGGAGTCTGGATGCAAACTCCAGTTTCTGGTGTCAAAGTCCTGCGATTTGTACGCCCACTATCCACTCAAAATGTGCTTCCTTAACTCGATAACCCTTGCCTCTGAACATTATCCAGGCAGCAATTATGTTGGCTAATAGGGAAAATAATTGAATACAATATAAAGGTCATTTTTAGGAGACACAGTTGGGTTATTGAACTAGGTGATGTAACTTATTTTAAAAGGCTCACTGATTTAATTAAAATATATCAGTATCTGACATGCGGTTTTGGCACAGTGCAGCTTGAAATGTATGCATAGTTTTGTTCTGCATAGTCTTTTGTCTTATTTAATGAAAATATATTTCTTAGAAATATGTTTGAATAGTTTGTTGTTGTTTAGGGTCTGCTGTCATATTAAATAGACACACAATGCTGCACTTGATTCTCTTTGCAACCTTCTATCGCTCTCTCTCTGCATTCACTTATCTGTAATGCAAATGTTACTTTCTGATTCATGTTTTAATACAGCATTCCTTTTGAAATAAATGTTAGATCAGTCTGACCGTTACAGTTCAAATACCACGTTGTTGTTGTCAAGTTTACCAGCTGCATCTGGGATGGTGAAATATCAGGTCTGTTTTGCAGTATAACAGAAGGGTGATACACTTAAATAAGACCATACAATTAAACAATTAGATGAATCTGCATTTATCGAATGAAATATTCCAAAATGATCTGCGATGCCCAAAGATCCATTATAATAATTATTATTGCTCTACTTTCTCATCCTCTGTGTGTACAGTTGAATCAAGGCCTCTTTGAAACTGTTTCTAAAAAATATGGAACATTATGAGGATTTATTGCAGGACTGTTGAATTACTGTTTTGATATTGGAAGTCTTGAGTTTATAGACATATGAAGAAAATGTGTCTCTGAAAAAAGCACAGAAAATTCCCTGACTTCAGATGTGTATAACACTGGGAGTGGAAGAGACTGGAACACCATGTCAACGATTCCTCATAAGCTCCATTCTACCATTTTTTTATTAGTGTGTGTAGTTGCAATGTGTACTTTTGCTTTATTAAACTTTTTCTGGTGTGTTGTCTCCCCAAAACTAAGCAGCTAAGAAATTATAGAGAGGGCAACCAATCCAAAATCAAAATCTCATCATTTATAGATGAAGTGCTCGAAATACCTTGAAAGAGCATATAATCAATGAATGATGTAATGAAGTGATTTTTGGTCTTGTTTTCTAAGAGTGCCGACCTCTTTCAAATCAGAAATAATCCTGGGCCTCAACACAAATCAAAGGTCTGAAAACAAAACATTTGAGATCGAGGGTCAACTGATGAGATCCATCAAGGGCATATTTATACTACTTGTGTGATTGAAGCTGTAATTATGCATTAGTTAACAATAGCTGCACTTGCATGCAATGCAGACATTTGTGTTCTGCCTACTTCAAACAAGGCCAACAAAGAGGCAAGGGCGAACCATCCCTTTTAGGACTGTCCTTTGGGAGGATACTAGTCCAGGAAACCCTCCACCGTAGTCTCCATTCAATGTCTAAATCAATAAGAAGTCTAAATGAGTGAGAAGGCTTAACAGGAAGGAGAACAAGCACAGATTTAATGTCAGACTTATAATGGTCAGAGCCCTTTGCACAGTGAGAGGTAGAACTGAATTCATTTAAAGAAAATCAGAAGATTACAGGAAAGTATTTAAAAATGTCTGTATGCTTATTCCTGTATTGTTCATTTACTCCACATTATTACCCTAATTTAAGTTTAAGCAATCTGGCACAGGTTAACGGAATCACAAAGAGTCACTGTAGCCTATCATCTGCAATTCAATTAATCAATGGCCCGGATTAGATCAAATATGCACGTAGGTCGTGCTTCCAGTAGATGGCACAGTTTAACTTGAAACTACAAAGATCCTCCAACCCCGTCACTTAGGATCTCTGTGCGACTCTCCATGCTGTTAATCACCGAGGATCAGCCAACAACGCACGTATGAGGAGAGACTGAATAAATCAATCAACCGCGTCATTATTACATCAATTAAGTCGCCGACTGATTCAACGGACCAAACGAACTACAGCCGAGAGTCAAATTGTCCGCCTCTCCCTCTCTCTTCACACACGAGCGCAGTCTTGTGTAACGCTCCCCTCCTCCCACCACCACCCTTTTTCCCTCCCTCTCCTCTCATCCCTCCGTCACACACACTCACACTCCCCTCTCCATCCTCTACAGTCCACCAGTGGCTGTGAATGGCAGACAGCTCCGCGTATTTGGCTCCGCTGGTGAGCACCACGCCGGTCAGAGCGAGCGGAGGACCGAGCAGAGCGCACGGCCGCAGCCAGAGACCTTCCGATGTCCTGTAAAACCACTGGAAGAATAGTGGATATTTTTTAATTAAACGGATAATATCAGTGCTCCAAAGGCACTTTTTTTTTTTTTTTTTTTTAAATTTCCTAGGATTTACTGTGCGCGCTGAGGTGGCCATGGCGCACTTTACGCACTGCAGGTAACCAGTGTTTTTGGAGGCTCAAACAAACAAAACATGGATTAAACAGCACAAGTCAATTTCCCGTTACTTCAGGAGAGCTCAAATGGCGGCACTTCGTAGGAAATTTGGCGAAGACTATCAGGTGGTGAACACAAATCGGGCCACCACTTTTTCTGCGCCGGTCAAGAAGAAACGCCAGCGCTTCGTGGACAAGAACGGTCGCTGCAATGTGCAGCACGGAAACCTCGGCGGAGAGACCAGCAGGTACCTCTCTGACCTTTTCACCACTTTGGTGGACCTAAAGTGGCGGTGGAACCTGCTCATCTTCATCCTGACTTACACCATCGCTTGGCTGGTCATGGCATCTATGTGGTGGATCATCGCTTACATCCGAGGAGACCTAAATCACGGCCACGACTCGTCCTACACCCCCTGCGTGGCCAATGTTTACAACTTCCCCTCAGCTTTTCTGTTTTTCATCGAGACCGAAGCCACGATCGGCTACGGCTACCGGTACATCACCGAGAAGTGCCCGGAGGGCATCATCCTCTTCTTGTTCCAGTCGCTGCTGGGCTCCATAGTGGACGCCTTTCTCATCGGCTGCATGTTCATAAAAATGTCCCAACCTAAGAAACGCGCAGAGACGCTCATGTTCAGTCAGGACGCGGTGATTTCTCAGCGAGATGGCAAACTGTGCCTCATGTTCCGCGTGGGCAACCTGCGGAACAGCCACATGGTGTCCGCTCAGATCAGGTGCAAACTCATAAAGGTAAGCTCAAGCGCCAGGAACTCTCTGATGATAGTAACTCCCTGGAAACGACCCTGAAGTGTAGGAGCTGGGTTGAAGTTAAGCACATGCTGTGAATAAATCACACCTTCTTTCACCTATAGAAGCAACATAATAAAGTTAATGAAAATAAACATGCAGTATAACTAACTAAAAATAACTTGAAAGACTCCCTGCATAAGCTGCATTGGGTAGTCCTGTCTCCTCCCAGCAGTGTGGAACACTGTTAAAATCAAAGCATTGCGCACTGTAGACCTATGCAAATAGTGGAAGCTTAGGAAAAGTAGCCATTTCTTTTTGGCACAATGACTGCGCTCTTGACTGACAGCTGGTATCCCTGAAGAAATCTTAATTCGCTTTACTTTCCTCTCATAGGAGCCTACAAGGAAAATGAGCAGTTGTGTATTGCATATTTATGAATCATTCGAAGCAACCTTTTTTTTAAAATTTAAATCTTAAACACAAGCAAGGTCCTACTACACAATAATTGCCTTGTTAAACAAAACCGGCTTAAGGTAGCATTACCATAATCCTCCAGCTGCAGGATGGCAGGCATCTCAAACTACTGAGATAAGAGAGTAAAGGATGATGGTCCTTGCGGAGAGCGCTGCAGTGTGGATGGTCGACACTGTGTCCAGCATCAGTTCCTCTTCAGCTGGTGACACCTGGATGGATAGGTGTGTATCAGTAAGTGGATGTGACAGAGAGATGGGCCCCTGAGGAAGGCTCAGTGAGCCAGTAGTGAGAGGGAGCTTCACACACAACACAGATCACTGGAGTCAGTAAAACAGCACTCCAGGGAGGGAGCCTGCAGACATAAAACGTGTTTATGGCATCAATAAAGAAACGCATTATTTTCTTTCTCTTCTTAAGGGCGCTTTTTTGTTTTATGTTTCGTCCCTGAGATAAAAAAAAAATTGTGTTAAAAAGCATCACAATGCTTAAAGAAAGACTTCAACAAGACTCAGTAAAAGGACAAAAAAGGCTCCACTGTTTTAGTCACAGTGTTGTGGGTGTTGAATCCTCCTTACCAACTGTGCCACGTTGGTTATCCACTAATGAAGAGCTCAGTAGGTTTTGGGGAAATATAGATAATGAACCTCATGCTCTGAAAACAAGCAACAATGCAGAAAATTACCACAAACAGCAGTAAGGTCGACTGGCTGCTCTTTTAATTATCATAATAGAGCTCCTTTCAGCCACATCCATGTTCAATGCGCAAAATGGGCCATAAAGAAGACAAACAGCATCAGTAAGGTGCTTGGAGCTTGTTTATGTCTGTGTTCTCCTCTGCACAGCCACATCGAGCTCAGCGTTGGTCAGCTTAATGATGCATGCATGCAGGCAGGGAGAGGGAGGCAGGGAGGACAGAGCTCTTCCACAGTCACAAGCGCAGAGGAAGTGAACAGCCCCGCAGGCATAAAGTACAATCACACATGTGTACGCCAATTTCCCTATGATATTGTGAATTTCAGTTTATCAGCAAAACTGGAACTCATGGTAATAAATAGTCTGTTTTAAATGTGTTAAAACTGAAGGACAGGATTGTTTAAAGCAATGGCACACAGAATAAGAAGAAAAATATTCAGTCGGTGAGTTACTTGAAAAAAAAAAAAGAGGTATGCATCGCATCACAAAATAATGAGGCCAAGGGGGTTTTTATACTGTAGAACCACCCTCCTTTTACCATTCCTTCTGGACTGTAAGAAATACAATATAGATATATACAATATAGATTCCCAGACCTCTCTGCCAACCCCACTCATTTTTACACTCCCTCCTTCTGTAAAAATACAATAAACAGCATCCAACTGTGTGCTCCTTTGTAATTTTTTTTTTTTTTTTTTTTTTTTTTGCTCCAGGGCTTTGTGGTCTAACCTTATTCTTTCGCTTCAAAGACTCCCTTACCAAGACAGAATTTTTGCAGCAGCTCTGGCAGAGTAGAGAAAAAAAATTAAAATGAGTGAGTCATTGTGCATGAACAAAGGCATTGTTCAGGCTGAACATACCTTTAGATATTACACATCACATACAATGTTTAAAAACCTTCAAACTAAAAACTGAAGTAGTCATATTTTAGACTGAATGCTTTCAGTGCAGTACCTGTATAGACATGTTGGGGGTGCTGTTGAACTGCAACCCTCATCATATAAAGTACTTGGCAGAGGAATCATTTTCACTCCTATGGAAACTGTTTGTGTTTTTGTGTGCCAGACAGTTTTTGGAAAAGGTTTTTGTGGTGACTTGTTCATCAAGCTGCATTCAAAACAGAGTAAATTAACAGCCCCCTGCCATAAAGTCTACCCAGATGCACTCATGACACCGCCTCATGATATAGAAATATTTCTCTGAAACTGCTGTTTTTTATGATTAAAACTCTGAATTGAAACAGTGAGAATAATATCTGGTAGACACTGGCCAAGCATTGTAACCCTAGCTCAGGGGAACATTGTCCAAGTCCTCTAATTTCCATACTCAGCTCTGATTGGGCAGTGAGTCTTTTTCTCATGATGCCACTAAAGTGGCTAAAGTAGTTAATTTCCCGAGTGAGTTGTGTCCGAGCACTGAACTCGTTAAAGTTATATCTTCAGGAAGTAGAAGACACCTATGTAGTTCTGTTACCTGAGGGAATCAGAATTAATGAGATTTGTTGTTGCTTCTTTGTTGCTCCTTCGCATCAAAGGACATTTGCATAAAGTTGAACCTTTCACGCTGCTGGGTAACTTTTGAGTCTTTGAACAGTGGTGGGTGACAGCAGTTTCTCAAGGTGCAATTCAGAATTACTGGCATTGAGTCTGTGTGTGTGAAAGGGGGATGATTGTTGTCATACTCTACGTGTTTTCACACAGCAAGGGCCATGTCTGCCTAAATGACCACCACACCAAACTTAAGGTGAAACAAACGTTTAGTACAGTTAATTTAGCCTGGTGTGAAAGCTGTCAGTCGAATCCTGGTGCGGACCAGACAACTGGACCAAGACTGCCTAAAATGTTGGATTCGATGATGCACGAAGACGAGAGCTTCAACCTACAGAGCCATGTTACAGTAGATGATGTAAACCTGTTTAAATTGGAACCACTTGTTGACGCCTCTGTGTTTGGACAGTGTGTCGGTGTGCCAGAGCTCTGCTGACTGTCGGGGGTGATCACTGCATGACAGCGGATGGCAGGAAGATGAGAGAGACAGACCAATGGAAGCTGTCATACAGAGTCCCACCATAAGCGGTTGAAATGCAGCTTTCAGGGCATCCATGACAGCCTCAGAGGGCATCCTGGTGGAACATCCTAGCTGAAAATATGACTCTGGTATAACTGGGAAGAGGGCAAGAGAGTGAAGGAATTGATTGAAAGTGATGGAAAGTGGTGAAAGGGCTGGAGAGAGACTCGCAGTAAGAAGAATTACCAACAGATTGTTTTCTTAATATTTTCATTGTATGAGTGGTGCCTTTTGTTTCAGAGACACAAAAGGGAAAGGAATCCTCTCGGCTGTAGATCTCCTCAGGATTGCAGCTATTTGCTACATACAACTAGTCACTAGAACTAGAATTGATTTCCACTTCTTTTCTAATAAGAATAGAGATGCAATTATACTATCGGGTTGTGGAAGGTGGAGAAAGGCTTGAAGCCCTGCAGTCACTGATTAGGGAGCCCCAGAGCCAGAAAACCATAAGACTCTGGACTGCTCCTCTCGCCTTCACAATCCATAATTGAATAATTCAGAGTCTACACAGATGTATAGGATGTTCGGCTGTAGTGTGTTTTCTTCAGAAAGTTTTCTTTCTGATGCATTCAAAAGAAGGCATGCGTGAGGTGGAGGGTGTATTATTTGTCAGAAATTCACAAGCACTAAAATATAGCATTATTATTCTTGAATGAACACCACAGGCTTCATCTTCAGGCTCCTGACAATAATAATGTATGAGCCTGTTTACAGTATTTTCCACATACAAGTAGAAATCAGAGACGGCACAGTCACAACAAAACGCATTTTTGGCCAAGAACATTGTGACACCGTCCCTGCCAACTACCACCAAAATCACTGAGTGTCACACTGAGGATCAAATGGAAGAAAAAAATGAAACCAGAGCATAAGACATACAAAATACATTTTAGGCAGTAGTATTTCCATCCAACAACATCTAATGCATGTTTTATCCTGGCTTGATAACTGTAACAACCTGTCTCATTTTTAATTTTGGTGAAGCATCATCCAAAGTTGATGTGAATTCTGGCGAACGGTGGTCTCTCCTAAACTTTTGTTGGACCAGTTTGCCATCCTTGTTGTCATCCTTGCCTTCTTGGGGAGTTCTAGCTTCAGTGAGTTGGAAATGTGAACAGCAATTGGTCAGTCGAAATTTGGAAGGACCATGATGCAGATGTTTTCCCAGCAGAAGAAAAGAAGAGATGCAGCAGAAGGCTCAATTATGTGTGTGAACAGCTGTCCCATTAATGCACACATACACCTGAGAAAATCAGTTGGCAGACATTTTTCATGTGTTTTCTCTTGCAGATTTCAACATCAGTGTTATTATACAAAAGGATAATGAACAACAGAAATATCCTTCCTAAAGTAAGAGTAACTTCCCTAACACTAAATTAGGTATATCTGAAATCTCTTTTACTTTCATTTTGGCCTTCTGTTCAATCAAGCTGACACGCAAAAGAGAAGATTTTCAGATTTGCTCCCTAGAGTGGATATATCTACAAATGCTGGCCTCACGATTGGAGCTGTGTGACGGCAAGTTAAGAGGGCAACTTTCTGTTGCTTCAGAGCCTCTTTGTGATCACTCACATTAAATGTCAGTATAGCCCATCAGGTGTTGTCATTGAGCTGTATTTCTGTTTAATATGTCATTGAATACTGAATTGTAGCAGCACAGGAATCGCTGCTCACCCACTTAACAGATCGCTTTTATGAGCTGCAATTAAATCACTACTTTATGCTTGTTTAGTTGTCTAACAGCAGAGATATTTCAAATGACAAAAACCAAACCATGAGTTTGCGTGATTGTGGAGAAAAAGAGAGGACACAACACTGGTTTAACCAGCTGTGGCAGAGGAACCCAGCTGTGTCTTTCTCACCCCCAACCAGATGTTTTACCTATACCTATTACCCATACTATATGTGATCTATTTTGACCATTTATCCATTTCTTTAAGCCAACTGAACCTCTCTGCTTGCTTGCTAATTAGTTTTCACGCACTCTCAACCCGTGACGTTGAGGTGTTACACTCAGTTGTTCAGTTGCCAGTTTATTATTGTCCTAATTATACTGACAGGTGTTTCTATGTGTTCTATGTTTCCGCATCATTTATGTCAATGAAAGTAGGCTAATCAACAGAAACACCTCTCAGTATAATGCAATACAGTTCAACAGCACACCACAAACTGCAGCCTCCAGAATGATTATAAAGTTAAATCAACAGTTCCTGGACATCATGACCTCATGAAGGTTGGATTTATTGCAGGACTGTTCTATTACACTGCATTCATTTTAGCTAGTTGTACATAATAAGTGAAGTCTTTGATACATGTACATGTTTGCATATATGCCTGGTTTTTTGAGAGCAGGAGAAAACTGTGCAGTCATTCCCACATTGGATTGAATAATTCAACTGACTCTTAAATTGATTTGACCAATTCATCTCAGCCAGTCTCGGCTGGATTGGGTGAAACGTTAGACTGGCCCACCCTTTTTAAATGTACTGAATAGGCAGATCTGGCAGTGTGAAAGCCTGCGTGATCCGGCTAGCTTGTCAGTCGACCTAATTGCCTACAAGCCCCCCCTTTCAGGGTACTGATTGATGAAGGCACGGCAGAGCATGGAGTGGAGTAGGAAGATCAGGCCACTTTAGGTCTAATCAATTTTATTTATCACCTGTCCTCATCCATGAGCATCATTCACACCACTGAATCGCTCCTTTTGTAAGCATGAAACAAAATCACGTTGCCTTTCTAATGATAATGAGCAGCTGACAGGTTGACTGGGTCGGTGCCGGTAGAATTTTGAACAGAAATGTGTCTTTTCAGCACACCTGCCCCAAAAGCATCGTAGAAAATGAATAGGATTTTTGGGCAGAAAAATCTGTTTATTTTAGTGTGAGATTTACAAACAAAAAACAGACAAGCTCAGCTATCTCAGAATCTTTGTGCCAGAAGAAGCGTAGGAGAGTGCCAACGGGGCTTGTGTAAGGAGCTTTGCCTGTCAATGTTTGCATACAGTCATCCATCTTTTCAATCTTAAGCGACAAAAACAAAGTGAAACGTAGATTTTTCCCTTAGCTAGCATGAGATAACGCACATGGATGAACGATGCCAAAGAGTATTCAGGCGCCTGTAAGCACCTGACAAGTGAACAATGCCCCCCTGACATGAAAGTCATTCTCCAACATAAATCCAGAAGAGCATATCAGTGATATTCACGGGAGATAGAAATAGACTGCAATGTTTTCTGGCAATGCAAAGCCTGTTTACTCACACTTCATTCACAGTTTGCGTCTCGGAGGGATAAACTACGAGGCAATGTCACTGGGAGGTCAGGAGGAAGTTGGCTGGTAGCTGCAGTACACGAGTGGTCTGGATGGGTGGATGAGAGAGAACGCAGAACCAGCGATGTAGTTAACCCACTAAACCCGATTTATTGATGAATGAAAATCATTTGCTCACCATTTGCAACCTGACATAAATCCCCATCTTTTTATCCTTGATTCCACAAAACTATTTGATAACATAACCAGCGAAAATGATAAAATCCCCCGTAAATATGGTGCCAAAGGCATGATCATTTTATTAAATCGGAGTATAAGTATTCTGGCAGTAGTTCAACAACTATTATTATCGCCAATTTTCTTGCTCAAGTTTCTGTTCGTTTTCCCTTTTACTTTCTATACATTGCCAACAACCTTTTGCTGAACATCTCCCCTGAACTGTGATTGGCCAATCATAGCACAGCAAATGATTTTTTAATTAGCATTTTTTTTTTTACCTTTTCAAACCCCCAAATAAGCTGCAATTGGTAACATGTCCGGCTAACTTGCTGACCTCAGTAGTAGTAAATGACTCCGTAATAAAGGCTGGAAGTGGAAACTCCCTTTTGTGGGAATAATGTGTTGATTATGTTAGGATATAGAACGAGAACCAAAGATCTAGAAATGATAGGAGTAGTTATAGAGAAGGGAGTGGGACTGTGTGTGTATCTGCGTGGGAGATCATTATGAAGCAGTGTGTGGTGGAGGAATAGTGTGTGCGTGTGTGTGTGTGTTTGATTGTGTGGGTGGCTGGCTGGTGGCTGATGCATCCTAATTATTGATCGGAGGTGTAACAATGTAGAAAAGGAGAAAAAAGTATAAAAATTAGCCTTTGTACTGTCATATCGCATCCGTACCATAAAGGAAACCTACCCTGCTCCTTATTATCTCAAATGTGATGATTTGAACAGATAATCTTAACCTTTGAAGGTCAGACTTTTGTCTCTCAAATGACACAGAAATAACCTGTTGAAACTTAACTAACTCTGAAACACATAAGCCTTTAGTAGTACTCTTTAGTAGGGTTAGCTCTTCCTTCAAGTTTGTAGGTTAAAATGTTTCACAATTAATATATAATAGTGTTTGAAAAAAACTGCAAGCCCTTTTTTGTGGAAGCCAGATGTAAGAAAATGGCAGAACATTTAAGGGAATGTGCGGGAAAGGGTGAAACTGACTGCTAATTGAGTGGAGCAAACAGGAAGAAAATAGGTGAACAAAGTGAGAAGAGTGAATAAGACAGGAAAGGAAAAAATACATCCAGGATCTCGGTGCTGTGCTCCAGCGTCATCTGGCAATTAAATGCTTCCGCACCAGTTAACACTCTGTGGGCAAGTCCTGTCCAAACACGGCTGTCTCGTACATCCGCCTGCAAGTTCTTCTGGAAATCAGTGTGAAGCACCAAGTCTTGTGGCCACTGCAAACAGGAGAGAAAACATCTCCCATCACCTTTTCAGGAGGGTGACATATACAATATATATGCTTTGTTTGTATTTCGATAATCACACCATCACACCTTGAGACTAAAGCAGAGGTGGCTAAGTATATTTACTTGAATACTGTATCTAAGTACACTTTTGAGGTACTCATACTTTTAAACCATTGCATTCCCTTTTTAAACATCTCACAGGGTTTCATTTAAGTAATAGTTTGAGGCTCAAAGAGCTTAAATTATCCAATATTTCACAGAAAAGCAACATTTAGATAAGAGTCTAATTTTTTCTTCTTTCCTTTCTCATTAATCTTTTTAAAACATTTTGAATGCAGAACTTCAATGCAGAATATTTCTGCATTTTGCTATTAGTACTTTTACTATTACTTCTTCTTAAGATCTGTGTCCTTTCATTTGACGAAAGACAAATCTGTCTCACTCTTCTTTGCGATGACAATAATAATATAATATAATCCTCTCTCTCCCGACTCTTTCCTCTCCTTTTCTATCCTCATTTCATTTCTCGCTGTCAACTTCTTTCTCCCTCTTGCTTTTGGCTATCTTTCAGTCTCGTCAGACACCTGAAGGCGAGTTCCTGCCTCTGGACCAGTGTGAATTGGATGTGGGTTTTGGGACCGGTGCAGACCAGCTATTCCTTGTGTCCCCTCTCACCATTTGCCATGAAATCAATCCCAAGAGCCCCTTTTTCGACTTATCCCAGCGCTCCCTCATGAACGAACAGTTTGAGATTGTTGTTATCCTCGAGGGCATCGTGGAAACCACTGGTGAGGGATTCTTCCTGATTTAAATTTATTTTCCCATCACCTCTTTTACCTCTTTCCTAATATGTTTTTATCCACTTCTATCCTTTTCCCATTGCTTCTTTTCTTCATTCTTCTTACCAACAATCTAAATGTAAATTCCCATAATGATATCAACCCACATGACATTCCTGTCTATTAGATACTTGTAATCTAGACTCTGTAAAATTAATTTCCCTGCCTTCCCAGTTTTTGCATATTTGAAGAACGCGGGAGCTGAAAAAAAATTGAGAATGAGAACAACACATGAGAACGACACCCTGATTGAATTATGAGGGATATTTTATTACTGCAGAATTGGTTTATGCCCACCCTATGCATAATAAAAGCCTGTGGTCATAGATGCGTGTGTCACTTTGATTAATGAGCCAGGGTTTTAGTATAAGTTCCACTCCATTTTTCAGATGACAGCGTAGAACAGAGGTAATTCTGAGCCTGTGAGACACTGTTATACAGCCGCCGCTGTAAACTACAGGCAGCCATGCTGGAGTACTCTCAGTGACGACACTGTTCTCTCTGTTGCATATTTAACAGAATGATTCTTCCCTAAAGTCCAATACAAATAAATCCATCTCCTTCTTTTCTTTTTAGTTCTGCTTCCATCCATCCCCATAACACTCACTCTGACACTGCTACAGATGAAACCACAGAGCTGACTAGGCTTAGAGCAGGAGGGAGTGATCAACAGGGACGCATAGAGGCATGCAGGCAACACAGTCTGTGCTCTGTTGATAATACTATCAAATCAGGGTGCAGACAGAGGTTTAGTGACGCAGTGCTGTGACATTAAAGCTGAGGGGTAGCTGAGGGGTTGGGGAGGGAAGCCCTGGCAGTGTCACCTTAAATGGAACACGATAACCCGTCATCCTCACACCAACACACATCCCATTAACTCCGAAAACATTAAGAGCTATCCCCTCACGTCCAACTGCTGCTGTGACAGCTGTTCAGATAGTTGATTGTCTTCCCAACTCATTCCAATTATGTTTCAAGTAGACTTGACAGATTACCATGCAGTCACTCTAATACCTATCAGTTCTGTTTCACGTCTTAGAGGCAGTATTGCGTCTGTTTTTACATGTCAGGAAAAGATCAGAAAGTGATTGGTGTTTGAGATGTATAACTCCGGTCACAGTATGTAAGCCTGAACAGGTGAAGGCAGCTGAAGGGAATGGATATATGGATGGAGATTGTAGTCGTTATAGTCCCTTTATTTTCTTTTGCTCTGGCATATCAACTCCACCTGTAGGTTACACTTTCACTAATATGCAGATGACACACACACCTCTCTGCATGTGTGCATTTAGATTCTTGTGGTCAGATTCATATAGACTCTCAGTCAGCAGAAATACATTCATTAAGTCATACAGTCGAAAATTGGACTGGACTTACCCTTGTGATTAAAGCCAAGCCTTTGGGCTAATTAATAATAATAAAAAAAGAGCTTTGTGTAGATGTAGAACTGTTGAAGGTTTTCTCTGGGTAAAGATGAGTAGTGAGCCTGGAATAGCATCAGGCTATGACATAACACTGCACATATCATCTCTCAGAGGGATGGGATCAGACTCCTACTTTACCACTAACTGTAGTGTTTAACAGAAAAGCTCAGGTTGAAGCAGAGCCACTGGATCAGAAAAAATATGGATTAAGAGCCTGTCGATTGCGAAGGACCCCCAAGAAGCATTCAAATGTCAGGAAAATAATAGAGGTCAAAAGGAAAAAAGTGTGTTAATGATGCAATACTCCCATATACAGCAAACACACAGGCACCAACAATACTAGAAAATCTTTGCTTCTCAATACATCACATGGACACTAATAAACAACTACCACAAAGGCATGATAGTTTGTCAATGGATGATTGTCTTTGTGATGAGCAGAGAATCAGGCCAGTACAATTCACAATCAGAACGACAAGATGAAATTAAAGACATGTAAAGACAGGACCCATGGCTCTTGCCATTGATGTAGCGATGTGGGAATTGTGCTGGGTGACTGTTAATTATGTTGATCAGATTTAAACTGCCAATTATCACAACCAACACAAGCCACACCGATAACAAGCATCACTCACCTTTCACCTGTATTAACAGCACAAAACATGCAAATCGCTCATCGTTGCATGGAAACAAATGTCACTGCTTGGACCTCCAGCAAGGAATATTTAAAGATATAGAAACTTCACCTACTGAAAAGCTATCCTTTATCTCACATCATAGCTGGTTTACTTCAGAACACTGGAAGTGACATTCTTAGAATATGGAAATACATAAAATAGTCATAATAGTTGCTAGTAAGAGCTGTTTATCTGCTTTAATGAACCATTTGGGGAAAATCCAAGAATTCTTCCCCGTGGATTTACTGTTGAAACAGTATTTAAATCTCCAGTATGTTACTAAATGGGACTAGATGGTAGATTGCAGAGGAAGGAGCATGAAGCAGTGATTCCACAACCAATAAGAAAGAGCAGAGTGAAAAAGAGATAATGGGAGATAATGCTGCCCTTTAACATTCCTCCTTATTAGCCAATAATTGTTTTGTTGGAGCTAAACCGTGTTTATTTATGGTTCATTTATTATTTTGTAGGTATGACATGCCAGGCACGGACGTCATATACAGAGGACGAGGTTTTATGGGGCCATCGTTTCCTGCCAGTGATGTCCCTGGAGGAGGGCTTTTTCAGGGTAGACTACTCTCAGTTCCACAGCACGTTCGAGGTACCCACACCACCATACAGCGTCAAAGAGCACGAAGAGAAGAATTCACTGCCCTCACCTCTATCCACTCCCACCCCCACACTGACTGAGAGCCACGGCGCCCGGCGCGACCGGGTGTTTTCCGTGGATTGCATTAACACATCAGAGGAAAGGGGCCGTCACGGGGGGGCTGGGGGTCGACTGCCAAGCAAGCTGCAGAGGATGAGTTCATCCGGGAAGGAGGACCTGCAGAGGAAAGTGCTTCTACTCAGCTCCCACCACTCAGAGAAGGCCTGCAGCACAGGAGACCTGCCCCTAAAGCTCCAACGCCTCAGTTCCTCGCCGGGTCCTGAGGCGGAGAATCGGCTTCAACTCAAGTCCCTCAAGGTGGGCTTCGAACCTATGACCCAGTCCACTGGAGACCTTTACCAGCACAGCCTAACACCCACGCTGCCCTCTGCTCCGGTCCCCATGCACAGCCCACTGCTCTCAGCTGGAGGGAGGCCAGAGGACAATTTGCCGGCAAAGCTACGGAAGATGAACGCTGATCGCTGAAACCCAGACGGTCCCAAACCACAACAACAGACTCCCACTGACCTGCGACCACAGACACACAGGAGGGGACACGCATGGAAACAGATTCAGAGATGTACTTAACTTTGGAGGCTTTGGTAGTAAACTCTACTGACAGTTCATTGATTTGTTTTTTTCTTGAGACAACTTTTACTGAAATTACTGTGATTTTTCTGTGTTTCATAGCAGAGGCATTCATTGCAGGCTTTGTAACACACTAAACAACAAAAAACACATGCTTAATGCGAACTTGATCATTCTGCAAGAGTTGTGCATGTATACACTAAATCCATTGTTTAATGTATGCACCACTACACTTAATAGTCAATCTTAGTTTTATCTAAATATAAATTATATCAAGATGATAATAAATGCTGTTTGATCTTTCTCTTCCTTGTGTTTTTTATTGTCTTCACACCAAAAAACAGTCGATGAACTGATCGTTAGTGCAACAGTTTTGCCAGTTTTGTCAATAAGTAATCCAACAGTGCAATGCAGTGCAGTTTCAATAGGCTGTTGTTAATGCCCTAATGTTGTCCCATTGGCCAGTGACACTTTTCTCAGTGGATAAAGTGCATATTAGAGGAGAGAGAGGATAATGAGCTATGCTGCTGCTAAAACAGAAATATGAACAGTGTTTATTGGCTGATTATAGTTAACCTCTTGTTCCAGAGAGAGAAGTAATGTCGTCACTGAGGCATCTGACAAACACAGCAGAAGGAATGGATTATGTGGTCTAATCTCCAACGTATGTACGAACAAATGACCACAATCTTTGCTTAGTTTAAGTTTTATCCATTTATCCGGGAATGTACATACAACAGATTTTTTTTCTAAATCATATTGGGTCAGCTTTTGTATCAACAGTCGGTGTAATTGGAGATTTACTGTGTAGCACAATCCCCTCTTCCAGACCACAACTGAAAGGTCTTCTAACAATTTAAAAAAAACAAACTAAGATTAGAGTGACAGAGGGCAGAAGGCACGGGGCTTAACTAAATCCAGGTGTTAAACACACCACACTGTGCAGATGTCACTGCACCAATAGCTTCTTCAGCGTATCTGAAGTACTTACAACACCTAAGCCTTAATTTCACCACTACAGCAGCACAAAGACAAGAAAATCAATGGAAGAGGGAAATTTTCCCTGCTTCAACTGCACAGTTGCAGAGACCTTCCCCCTCTCATTATGAATCTGCAGCTCCAACCACCCACTCAGTTTACGCAGGGCCTGAACTGCTCTGTACACTCTATTCCTTTAATTTAGTTGCATACTGAGCCTTGCGCGTGTGTGTGTGTGTGTTTGTACGCTTACTACGCACATGGATTGTCATTGTTCTCATGCTGTGTATTATTTGCCAAATCACACAACAATGAATAGAATGGGCTCATTAGACCTTCAGACAGATAGACAGATAATAATGATACTGAATAGGATAATTTAACGGAAAGAACAAACTCTTGATGAGAGTGACCCAGTGATCAACGCATCAAAGTTAGTTATTGCTTTTAATTATGTGACCTACACGTTCAAATAATCAATAAAGTTGAAGTAGCAAATTTTTTTTGAATTAGGATATTTCATGGGAACAGCCTCTTACTTTATTCATCCACTTATTTTTTCCATTGTCAACTGTCAAACACCTGTTTTGTCGTTATTATTAAAACCAGGTGTTAACATTTCATAGCTTTTCATACAATTGAATGTAAAATCACTTACTAATAACTTAAAATGTTAAAATAGCGGGACTCCCACCATGGCCCTAAGCAAACAAAAGGAGTGTCTCATGGACGTCATTTTCAGTTGACATGGATGCTGCAGTAACTGACAAGTAGTTCCAGTTCAATCAGTTTTTCCCCCATTTCAGCTGCCCAGTGCACTCTCACACCACGATCCTTTTTGCTTGCCATTCTTCTTGTTTTATTTACCATGATCTTTTCCTAACTGTAACCAAGTAATTTTTTTGTGAGTAACCATTGTGGGGGCAGATCAGAAAACGCGTATGTGAATTGCATATTGTAATTGTGATGCATTTTTAAAGGCACTGATAAACAATGTCATCCTACTTATAAGACCCCAAATCAGAAAATGCTCATATCAGTGCTTGCTGTGAGGTAGCTATCCCTTAAATGTATGGTTGTATTAGGCCATTGATAGCAATGTTGAATGATCAGGACTGCATTATGGCATAATAGGATTTACAAGATTCTGCATCAGGATTCTGTGATGACACAGCTTAATTTATCAGGTATTTAATTTGCTTGAATTTCCAGAAAATATACTATATCGCAATATATGTCAATATCCCTATATATTATATATTTGAATATATATATTAATAATGCACCCCTAATGTATCAAAAGTGGCCCATAGCACATTTTTGCCCAAGGCCCCTAAGCTGTTTACTCCAGCCATGCACACATTTACCTTCCTGGTTGTGTGAATAAATCGTTCTATTGTTTGAGTTGAAGTGATTAACCACACCAATGTGTCAAGTACTACAGGAAAAAAAAAAGCAATCAAACAATCCAAATGACTGATGCGGCATTCGGTACTTTCTTAATAATTTCACAACCTCATCCTACTTACATCCCGAGAAATTGGCCTCATATATAAGTTGATGACTCCCATCACCACAAAATTAATGTCATTATTCTCCATGCAGCGATGCAGTTACGCAGCAATGACCATTAGTGCGTGACAACCAGAATTATTATTTCCCATGGAGCCCTCATGGACATTTCGCTGCAGGGGTGGGCTAAGCAGGGCATCAGTGGGAGGAGACAGAACAAATGCAATTTAGGTCCTAAGAAATTTTCCCCTGAAAACTCAATTATGTCTCTGTAGGGAAGACAGGGTGATACAAAACAGTACACTGCAGGATGGGTATGATTAAAAGTCCTTTGAAAGAATGTGATTAAAAAGTTAAAGACTTTTCAGTGTCTGAAGATGGATTTCAAATAATGTCTCAGAAAAAGTTCCCTTGCCTTTGCTGAGGGCTGTGAAGTGAGGAATTGAAGAGTGGGAAACAAGGGGAGTGAGGGTGTGCACTGTGTTTGCAGTCGAGCCTCTGATGTCAAAATGTGTGCGCGCTTGGATTTGTGCGATCATATTTTGTTAGGATGCAGGCCTGCATGTGACAAGTACAATTTCACAGAAGAGGTAGCGTCAGACGAACGATTTGTCCAGGGAGGAAAAGTGCTTATCAGGCACATTGTAACCAGGAGAACGCAGCCGTAAAAGAACTGAAAGGACCCAAAAAGAAATGAATAGATAAGGAGGAAAAAGGAAATAAATACATAAATGGAGCATAGAGGAAAGCGATTACTCATGTTTACAGGTTTGAGACTCAAGGTTTTCATTTATGGGTGCCAGAGAGAAGAGGAAATGTTCAGTCCAATGTAATGATGGTGTAGCGGTGCATGGATTTACTCATGACAGGAGGTGTGTGCGTGTCCGTTTGATGACCTGACGTATCGACACAAACTAAATATGCAGGCATAGGCACATACACTCTCTCTCTCACACACACACACTGTTGTCAAGCAGCTCATTGTTACTCATTTAGTGCCTAAAAACATCCCTGCTAAGCTATGTGTGTGTGTTTGTGTGAGAGGTAAACAGTGCCATTATTTAATTCAATGCATGCGTCCTTATTGTGGTTTTATGATGGTTTTATGATGCCGGTGGCTTGAACTTTTATTAATCAGCCTGCCTCCAACATTCGCTTTGGAATCCAAATCCCACAGACTCTCAAATGTCAGACTCAGCGATATTATACAGAAATATGGACCTTTGATTCAACTGAACTCAACAGGAAGGCCAGTTTCTTCTTGTTATTTCCCTGCAGACCCTCGTCTCTTTCCTTTTGTCTTTGAATGTTCATGAATTTCTGCCACAAATTCACATCTTTCACATCCACTTGTGTTTATTCTCGTCTTGAACTGACTTAACATGCAATCGTGTTGCCCGTAAATTGCGATTCAAGTTCAAATTAAGGATAGTTATTCCTAGCTGGGTTGTCATATAGAGTATTCTTGGTTTTTGAATTTCTAGAAATAATGTATTGAAGGGTTGTAATTTCCACTGGGAATTTTCAAAATTCTATTTTGCCACCCTCACTTTTACAGTTTCAGTTTGATTAATTCACTAAAAGATAACTACACCATGTGACATTTGTGTTTTTTTTAACATAACATTATTATGGAAAGCATGCCAATTTAATCATGATATATTATTGTTAGATGATTGAAATTATATAAATTAAGAACGTAAAATGTGTATTACTTGCATTTACTTGTTTTTTTCATTGTTGTATTTGCTGTATTGTCAACTTAATGCATGAAAGAGTGTCTTATTTCTGCGTACAAGACATGCAACTATATTTTTATATAGCTTTTGATCACTTTTAGGTACATATGTGGCCTGATGGTTCATACTTTTTGTAATGGATTTGCCATATATTGATCGACATGAACATTGGAAAAAATATTCTTAATGATAACATGATATTGATTTCAGCTATGTTGCTCAGCCCCTCCTGCTCATTATATTTACATGCACTGGCTCAGTTCGCATTTGCACAAAAAGAGGTACAAACACAGCAGACAGCATAGCCTCTGAAGCTGTTAGGTGTACAACTGAATACAAATGAGAAGCCTATATTGCACATTGCAGCCATGATGCTGATGTGTTAGAGGCTATTATTCAAATAAAACACACATTCTGCTGTCATGAATGTCTATGAAGGAACTACTGCATGAGTATTTCTTGTGTGTGCCACTGTGATGAATAGAGCTCATAGCTATTGATTTCTTCTGAGGCCACATGAGGTCATTGTGCTGGGTTTGCACCAAACTTCTCTCTGAGCTATAGATGGACCTCCTTCTTCCAATCCCTCCTGACACCAGCTGTCCCTGCAGAGCCGAGTGATTATCCAAGCCTCTGAGCATCGGACTGCGTCGCAGGTCATGGGTTGGGTTGCGGCAGTGAGACAGGTATTGATTGGTCCTTCGATCTTTAGCCTGGTTACGTTAGGCGGGGCAATGAGAGGGACGTCCCCAGAGGACACCGGGCCTACGCTTCTTCTCAAAGACGAACCATTCATTCCGGCACTTGAGTCCAGTCACAAACGCTAGCTTTAAAGAACCAATATTTACTCATTCCACACACACGGCCCGCGGGCGAGTATTATGGTAATGTATGCATGGAAAAATCAATGCAGTCAGCCATTCATTATTTTCAAAGCACGTCAACAGTGGTTGACTCCACTGTGAAGAAGACATGTTTAAATTAAAATGCTACACAGAAAGATGAGCACTACTGTTATTTGCCATTTTTCTTTTTACTTCGATTCCCACAGGCTTACTCTCTATGGATAAGGAGGAATAAATCATAGTGCTGCAGATGACACATTTAATATCTGCAGTTTAAATCAGAGGTCCAACTCATCTGCACATAGCACTACCCAGATAAACAGACAAACCTACATTTTAAATACTGTATTTGAATTTGCTTAATTAGAGTGGGCAAAAGAGTAGACACACAAACACACATATACACCACAGCTATATGTTTAGTCCCCTGTAGGGCAATAAGGTTCCCATGTTGCCGTGGTGACGGCGGTGGAAAGAAGTGGCTTGTTTTTGATTGACAACTGCTACATCTGTTTGTTGTGTGTCTGTGTGTGTTTGTCCGTGTGTGTCTGTGTCCGTGTGTGTGTGTGTGTGTTTGCCACATTTCCCTTTTAGACACCACAAGTGGCCTAATTAGCCAGTCGTTCACAGTTGGTGCAACACAGTACAAAGAATTGGTTCACTGTGGATTATAAATGAATCAGCAATACATCAAAACATCCATAAACAAATCTATCTGATGGGAAAGAATGGAAAATTAATGTACTTACTTTTTCTTTTTTTGACAGAAATAAGACTGATGTTCCTTGTCATTTAAAACTTTTAACCCCCTCATTTTGGAGTTGATATTTAAGTGGAAAATAGACAACATTTCAACTCTACCCTAGTTGGCAGGTTGTGTTACTTACTGATCAAATAGAAAGAATGCCAACTGAATGTCCGTTTTCTCAAGTCCTGGAGCTCTCTCCAGCGAGTGAATGTCCTTCCGATGTTCACTCTTGTTTTAACTCGGTTTTTATCTGTCTCCATCTTTGCCGTCTTTGCCTCCTCCGTCAATGGGACCAGGTAGAGTTTCCACAGTTGCTTTGGTCGTTCCACCGTCCACCATTTCCTCTACTAGGGATAGCCACTGGGATAATCAAAAGTGCTATCCTCTTCCTGTTTTGGGTGCACTGTGGTTGAGGGCAGACAGAATTGCATAGTGAAAGCTAGGCTTATAGTGATCTCAGCACCGATGGTGTCATTAATCTATAGCCATTACACTGTGCAATGAAGGTTTACTTCATAATGATAAGTTAAAGCAAAAAAGTTTTGTATTTCCACTTTAACATGTCAGAAGCAGATTTGAGTTGGAGGACAGCGCTGGGAAGTCAGCGAGACGGGCTCCTAATGAGCCTCTCCATGCCTCGTCTTGTTATTAAGTATTCATGTTCCAGGTATTTTTAACCTGTGGAGACATCACTGAGGGGCTGAAACCCCTTCCAAAACACCTTAGACAGGAGCTGACTCTCTAAAACTGACGAAAATGGTGTCATCGAGGTCCGCCATGTGGTTAATTTAAGCAAGCAGAGGAGGTGACAGTGCCAGGTACCATATTGAGTGACATTAGGCAAATAGCATTTTCTCAGTGAGTAAGGTAAATAATCATTAACCAAATTCTGAAGCAGTTTGGCAGATAAACTAGTCCAGTAGAATACCTAAACATTTATAAAAATGTGCATACTGTATTTTGTCACAAAAGTGAAGCAATGCCAATTTACCTGAGAACCCTAAGAAGAAGGTTCTAGTGATCATGTTAATCCCATTTGGTTGTTATTTGTTAAGTTATTTGGTTGTGACTTTCCAGATCTTAAAATTCAATTAAAACTCATAATTTAGGTATAAAATGATTCATCAGTATGCAAAACACATGCACATCTTGTCCAAGTGTTGACATTTAAATCTCCCTTTCTCTTGTATTTGTATACAATTGTTTTCTCTGTGAATTTTCTATATGTATTTGTTGCTTTTGTGATAGCTTTTCATAATTCCCTGTGTACACAATGTCAGTTTGCACTATTGTACTATTGATATTAATTTGAGTCTTACTTTGATTGTTGGTCTCCACTGATTTTGTGGTCATAGCCACATCCATGGTACGACATACCTTTGTGTGTGTGTTTGTTCAAAAACACACACCAGAGCCTATCATCCTAATGTAATAAAACAGACATTTTAAATGGAGCATTCTAAAGTGTGGCGAAGGTATAAAAGGCCTGGTTTCAGACCTCTGATTCACTGTAGAAAGTTTAACACTGGTACAATTCATACTACCTGCATTTACAGTAAAATGTACATTTGCTCAAATAAAGTAATAATTATTTTATTTGTGTTTATCTAAGTCACACCTAATTAATAACAAAACTTAAGTACTTAAATCCAAATTTTCTATGTCTTCCAGGAATTATTTTATATTTAAGACACATAAGTACTCTTGTGCAGTGTTTCAGCCAGATTGTAAAGGTAACACCGTAGGGTGAGCTGCAGGCTAATTAGATGCAAAGCAGATACAGCATTGTGAACACAGCTGATGTTGGCAGAGAGTAAATATGTCCATAACAGTGGTTATTGGAGTAGCTCATATTTAAGGAATTATTGCAATCTGCAGAAGGTAAACAGATGTGTGTGTATTCTTAATACTGTATCAATTCCAGTTAAGCGGCTCACTTCACTCGTGTTCAGTGAATCTCTCCTCAGCATCATTATCCTAACAGAGCCTCTCTCCTCTGGCCCCTGATGTCATGACGTAAGGAGTGGAGTCTAGATCACCATGCCTGATGTTCACTTTCCTCTCTCTGTTTCCTTGGCTTTGATGTGTAAAATCTGTCGCGTCTGGCCGCCTGACTGACCCACTGAACACCGGTTGCACAGCTTGTTCCTAATCTCCATCACACCGTGTCTGCTTTAAAAGCGGCCAAACACAGCAGCCCGCTCCTCACAAAAGAAGAATGCACACTCTGTTTGAACATCTGCTTGTCTGTCAGCGTGCCAACTCGCCTGTTAAAGGAGCCCCGGACATTTTCAGATATTTCACACCAGCAGATTCATTAAATTTCAACAGTCTCTGAAAAGCGTGCTCTGCAGCATCGGGACCACAGGTTCTTCCCTTGGTGTTTTGGTAAACATGCACAGATTCAGTGGGCTGTAGCTCCAGTAACTGATTGTGTTGTTCCTCAAACAACACAGCAAAGGGTCTTAGTCAAGTGAAATCAAATGCTTGTCAGACAAAACACACACAATTCTTGAAGAGAGATCGGGGAGTCTATGGGACGCAGCCCCACCTTCATGTTGGCCATGGAAAATGGATATACTTGCCTTTAGACAAGGTCGGACGATACAAAGCATACTGAGGTCATATCTGGTGTTGTTATCTTCTCAAAGGGAGATACAAGGCAGAAGAAACAAGCACTCACTCTCAACTAAAGCTCAAAGTATGTTGTCGTCATTTATTTTCAAAGTGAGCATTATCAGCAACCCCACACATCCTCTGACAGCTAATACAATGGCTGGCTTGGTTAACAGTAAACCGATCACAGAGAAAACTCAATTAATAAATCAACAAACACAAAGCAGCTCTAATAAAATAGTTCCTACAGATAATGCTTCAACAACAGCATTTGGAGAGTAGAAAGAAGATCTGAAACAACGGTGGCTGTAACATCGTCAGTTAAACTGCTACTGTTCACACTATATTCACATCTAATTCAACTTTAAACTTGATTAACATCTCATCTTTAACAATTTCAGACTTGACTCAGACTTGTTTATGACTTAATAGTACAAGTTAAAAAAAAATTTTAAAAAAATTGGTGATTATTTCCACTGAAAATCAGTTTTTCACAACCCATCTCTGTAATGCACAGTGTGCCTGCCAGCCACAGATATGTGATACTCCAGCGAATCAGCGAACAAAACAAAGTGTTTTGGACTCTGAGAGGCTTCCACAGGATGCGTGCCATACACTGCAGTGTTTGGAATTAGGGACTTCAAAGCATTTTGGAAAAACTGAAGAAGTTCCAAATTTGCAAAAAACAAAAGACTCCACCGACATCATACTCTTGAAAATATACTCACACGGGCCATGTTTTGGTGTAGAATTAGCATTGAGCTAAAGCCACTCGTGTCGTCTTATTTTCTTCATTCAAATCAAAGCAAATGGTCTTTTTTTTTTTTTTGAGCTGTGAGACCTGTTAGATTGCATCATAAGTCAAAATATGCTACGTTTCTTCAGTGTTATATTTTGGTATTTATTGTACTAAAACGTATGACAGCTAAGTAGTTGATCTAATTTTATTCCTGTGTCTAAAATGTAAGAAGCTAAGCAGGAACTTAATACCTGCAGGACACAAGCACTATCACAACTTCCACAGACTGCTAGCTACCATAAAAAGTTACATACATATGAACATGTAATATATCTATAGATTAGATTGTTGCTGTTTGGGTCAATCCAGTTGTTTTTTTAAACACACGGGTGTAAAAAACAATCTGGGTGGAATGCCCACAGATATGCAACTGAGACTTTAATATGGTGTCTAAAAGGGTTGGGTGTTAAATAGTTCACTACTGAATATAATTTATTGACAGTAAAAGGGTTTTAAGGTTGTGATGCTCTGGCCTCTTTTCAGACCCGCCTCATCATGACTCAGCCTCCAGTCCGGTGATCTGAGACAGGAACCTGCCAACCATTTAGATCAAGGGCCACAGGGCTTTAAACCACAGACATGACAAATAGACAGAAAACAGAAAGGGGACGATTGACAGAAGAGTGAAACCACCCTGTGAGTCTCTTTGTCAGTCTGTGTTGTAATATCTCCTCTCATGGACACATTACAACACAGCAAGTTTGACACCACTGACAAAATATATCAGCAACATGTCAGCAAAATATGTCAGCCAGCTTGTGACACACAGCATGATGTCAGATACTCCTTAATTATCTCATACCTTGTGACTTTCTGTCACCAACACAAGCTGTATTGTAGTAAATTAGAGAGGGGTGACAGGTTGACATGAAATACAGCACGTCATGCTTTGTATTGTTCTCACTACATGTGCACCTTTTCTATGTTTGCCTTTTAACTCTGCTTTCATCTCAGCACCATGTTTGACACAGGTTGGGAGCAGGAAACAATATTCTCTGCAAACACAGAACAGATTCCCACAGGGGGTGTTTGCCCTCTTACCTCTCCATATTACAGTATTAGTAGCATTATTTACGAGATAGGACTATATAAAATTAAATAGTACAAAAATGGGCCTGATGGCAATTTCACTTTGGATGCTTCACTTATCACAGGTCAACCTTTGTTTATTTCTGTCATGGCCTGGCGTTGCTTCCTTTTTTTTTTTGCAGGCAGTATACAGAGATGCAGTTGACATTTCAGGTTTTTACATTTCATGTTCTCAGTTTGTAGTCGGTACCTTGTATCCTACTGAGCTGCCTGGCCGTGCTTCCTGTTGTGTCCCCTGTGTTTCCCTCTCCCCTTGTGTCTCGATTTCCCCTGCACACCTGTCTTGTGTTTAGGTCTCATTTGCACTGCCCTTGTGTCCTCCCTCACCTGCCTAACCCAGCTGTGTCTTGCTCTTGTGATTATTTGTCTGTGTATATGTGTTCCTGCGTTTCCTTTATTCTCTCTCTGGTCCTCGTGTTTTGTCTTATGTGATCTGGTCCTTCTGTCACGGTCGGGGCACGAGGAACAAGGGACAAGGGACACGGGGAAAGGACCCAAGCGCAGATTCAGAATGGGCAGTCAAAATGATTTATTAACCAAAGTACTCACAAAAAACTCCAAAGGTACAAATCCAAGAATGTCAGGAAAACCACGAGGGACGAAGACCAACCATATAAGACGAAACATGAGGACCAGACAGAGAACAAAGAAAGTAATCATAAGAACAAGACACAGCTGGGTTATGCAGGTAATGGAGAAAGGAGTGAAACACAAGGGGCAGTGCAAACAAGTCAAGTCAAGTCAAGTCAATTTTATTTGTATAGCGCCAAATCATAACAAAAGTTATCTCAAGACGCTTTCACATAGAGCAGGTCTAGACCTTACTCTTTAAAATATTATTTACAGAGACCCAACAGTTCCCACCATGAGCAAGCACTTGGCGACAGTGGCGAGGAAAAACTCCCTTTTAACAGGTAGAAACCTCGAGCAGAACCAGGCTCTGGGTGGGCGGCCATCTGCATCGACCGAGTTGGGTTGAAAGGGGAGGAGAGAGGGGAGAGGAGAGACAGAACAGGAGGAGAGACGACAAATCAGACTAATAATAATAACAACTGCAGCAGTGAGTGTGGAGCAGGAACATGGGGGCAGTAGACGGCCGGCAATCACAGATCCAGAATCTACAGCTCCAGGGGCGGAAATACCTGCAGAAAGTGAGAAGGTGAAAAAGCACAGAACACAAGACACTAAGACACAAGGGGAGACGGAAACTCAACAAGAAGCACGGCCAGGCCGTGACATATTTAGTAGTAATTTCACAGGTTTTTCATCTTCTTTTGGCAGTTACCTTACATAAACCACTGAAGGAATTCAGTGGCATTTTGAGAAATAACATCACGAGAGACGAGAACATTGATACCACTCATATATTTCTAACTCTCGGCAAAAAAGCGAGTAAGCGAATAACCAAAAATGCTGAACTTTTCCTTTAACACACATCCTGTTTAATTCATGAGGCACATGATAATTCATCAAAAATGTTGCAGGGCAAACAAGGTTTAAAGACAAAGACGAAAAGGTTCACTTTGACATTCAAGGTTTAATGTTTCTGAGTTGAATGAGAAAACAAATGCTGTTAGTGGACAAAACACTTCCTGATTAAATCCTGCTACTCAAAGCAAAACAAGTAAAAAAAGACAGGAAAGGAAAGGTAAGAGTGAATGCCAGTATTTCTAGAGCTAACTTCCTTCCTGAAGTAGTCTTCTGATTATTTTTTGGTGTTTAACACAGAAAACAAAACATTTGCTGTCTGACAGACAGATGGCTCTCCAGACGACTCATTTTTCTCCGCCAGATATGGCTGACGTTTACCAGCAGGGACACAAACACACATTCATATCCACACACACCTGATATATAATGAGCCCCTGCGACGAATGTGTGTTCATACGTGTGAACGAAAGACATTTGTTGTGGGTTTTATTACACAAAGCAGTACACATTGAGCTACATGTGCTGAGGGAGCTGATTTTCCTGTTTGCCTGTCCTCTCTCACCCACAAACTGAGTGTTCCTGACAAAATGATGGAAACAGCACTGAAAGTGATGCAACAAAAAATGTGGTGAAAGTGTGATTGAGCTCTTGTGTAGCTTTGTAATGGCCTGCCTGAGGATAAATTATTAACCTGATCACTGAAATCCTCTAAAACTCCTCTTGAACATGCTTTTATAGACTTTTTTTTTTGCTTCGAGTGCAAGAATAAACTCTTCATGAATATGTGAAAACTGAATCAGTGATGAATTACAGTACGCTCTCATTGTTACTTATTTTTTGGTTTGGTCCTTAATTTCTTCCTTTCTGAGATTAATTTGGTTAGAGATGAAGACTGACAAACCATTTAGTGACCACTTTCATCGTGTAAATGGAAACATTGTAGAGAAAGTCCCATCAGGATTAATAAGCTTCTTTGTAAGAAGCTTGAGAGCAGTCAGAATAGATTTATTTATATTAGTGTTAATCTTTGTCTCTGATGAGTTGACAGACTCCAATTCTTGATAAGTAATTAATAGAGAATCAATATTGTTGTTGTCAGCTTACATTTGCAGAGGTTTATTGTTGCTGGTGCTGAAGTTAAAAAAGGGCTTGATTAGACTTTTGGCTTATTGGCCATAAATTGACATGTTGAAAAGGGCTCATACATTTGTAAAACTTGTTGAAATTGCACATAGTTAAAAGCAAAGTTGAATATTGAGAACTTGAATTTGAAATAAGACAGTATAAAGTAATTTAACACCAGTGTACATGCTGTACTTCTTATTCTTTTATCCTTTGGCCCATTTAGTTGAATGACGTTTCCTTCAGTGTTTTATAGTGGAAGTGAAACAAAGACCATCTCTGCTCAAATTATTAAAAATAATACACTTTTATGAAATAAAACATTCATCTCTAGGGGAGAGGAGTACAGACATATGTTATACATTTAGTTAGTGTGACTATAGGCCACTTATGTCCTGATAGAGATGCGTCAGGATATAAGTGGCCGTTTCTGAGAGAAAACTCTCTTAACTCTCTAAAATAAATTATGTAAAAAACATATCATTTAGAATCTATTTAACATATATTTCAGTTATTAATAATTTAATGTTTAAAATGTGAAAAAATTATCAAAAAGATTGACTGACCAAGACACACTGTATTTTGGATGTACGTATTTGCAAAGCCACAGTTTGAACACTTGTGTGGCAGTTTTGGATATGTTTAGCCACTTAGAGTTGGCAGAATCAACAGTAAACTTAAAACTGACATATTACCATCTTATAAAGTTGTTATGGCAATCATCCCACTGGAGTAATGTTTGTGATACTTGATACATTTCCTTTGAATATTCACTCTCCTTTCAACTCTATTTTGGTCTCCACCAACGCTCTTTAGCTACTATAAACTGCACTCTGTTCACCAGTTAGTCTCTAGCTTTGCCTGTCTGCTGTTTGTTGCTGGGCAGGTAGAGTATAACGGGTTTATCAGAGTTATTTCACTGGAAACAAAAGCCTGCTGCAACAAATGAAGCTGATACATTTGTGTGCCAGAAAACCAAAGCAATTAGCTAAAAGAGGCAGAAAGCTCTGTAGAGTAGGGCAATATTCACATTCCACATAATTTGACCCATTCATAATATTAAAATATTGATTTGTGCAGCTTAAAGATAAAGCTGTCAGTGCAGACATTCAAGTCTGAACTGAACAAACATTTTAGAGCAACTTTACAAAAACATCATATTACAAATAGTAATAATGTTTTCAGAACCACAACGGTAGCCACTGTTTCCTCTCTGAAGAAAACAAATGTGCGACAGATATATTCTTTGTCTCCTGCACATCTCCCCCGGGTTCAGTGAGCGCACAATGGAGGGTTGTCTGAGCTGATTACAGAGCATGTTTCCAGGGTCTAAGGGACATAACAAAAGGCAAGAAACTGCATTTTTCTATTCCATGTCAGGAAGGTACCACTGTGAATATCTCAGACTCATTCGTCAAGGCTCTTTTTATTTCTTCTACACTGATATGTGTCTCTAAAGGGAGAAAAATATGCACCCGTCCAATTTGTTCCCATCAGGTAGATCTGTCACATCAGAAGGGCAGCTTTAATCAGATCTATTTAGCAAAGTGAGACTCAAACTTTGTCTCAGATAACAAGCTCTGCTCTTTTTTGTGCTGTTCTATTCACTGTACAAGCCAGCTTCTGATTAAAGTAAACAAACTATTCATTTTTTGTTTCGTTTCGAAGAATGTAATTTGGCAGAAAGCTTCCTTTGGGAGCAAAAGCCAAATGCAGCGTTTGAGTCGCTGACAAGGCGTCTTGCTGCAAAGCAGAACCAGGTTCCAAATGATCCTGTCAGGTCTGAACAGAGAGAGAAAAAACCACAGGTCTCCTGTATTACCCCTGTCAAAACAGTTCGTGGACTGTGTGCAGACACCTTCCCCTGACGATAACTATATCACCCATCATTTGTTTATCGCTTCAGAACAGTGTAAAGACCAATTATATTGTATCATTAGAACAGCAAAATATTGTTTAGTAAAATTCTTACCATAGTGTATTGTCATGTAGATAAAAGTGTCATGCACACTTTTATTCACTGGAGAACAAAATGCTCTGACACATGATAATTAATCATGTGTCTCTTACTTAGGACACAGTTCACTGTACATGTGTTAACTCTCTAAGTCTGGCTTAAGCATTCATTAAAGTTTGACAGATACAAATGAGAGTGAACGTGGCATCAAGGCTTCTCTCACCAATTTAGACCATATTAAGAGACAGCAATAAGGGGGAAGAAACTTAAAGTATAGACAGGAATTTGTAGGAGTGGGCGGTGGAGCAGGGAGACAAATAGGAGATATAAAAGCTGCTTTTTATTAAACGTAGTCCCAAAGAGCTTATTATTTCCAGCCTACCTCCCAGTATTTGTCACTATCGTTCTTTTTTAATTGGCTTATTTGGTCAAGAACAAGAACAAATGATGTCCCTTTTTCCTTAAATCAATTATCTTTTTTACAGTTCGAAAGGGAGATGGGACAAGAGACTGCAAAATGGACACTAATGAACCCCATTTTTGAACTACATTTCATTTTCCCTGTATTTAATTTGTGTTGTGGCGGCATTTATACAAAAACAACTACACGACTCTCTGTATCAGGCATGATAAACATTTACCAGACCCAACAAACAAGATAACAACAGGATTGAAGATAACTCTGCTCCAATCACACCCCACATATGGAGGAAGTGGTGGACGATGAAGAGGAGGGACATGTTTTCATCCTAGGATTCAGGCCACATGTCCCTGTGGTAGAGGAGAAAGCTATCAGTGATATTGGGATGTTGTTACAAACTCAACAAACCTCTGATCCATGGTAGACCTGCAGCTTTTACAAGATCAAAGGGGTCGGCCCCCAAACTCTGTGATCAAATTCTATTATATATAATTTTGCACACAGCCCAAAGTGCTGGGGGATTGGTGCTGCATTCACCTTTTTAAATGAACATTAAAGGTATAATATGTAACTATTCTGCATTAAAATGTCTAAAAACGACTAGACCCAAATTATATATTTTGCTGAGTTGTGTACTAAACCCAGAAAAATCCATAATTTTACTGAAAGTAACAGTGTGTTCCATTTGGTTGCTTGTCAGTGGTGTCATACATTACAGTGCCGGGCTACCCCACGATTGAATTTGCCACATAACATGATTTCGGTCTGAGAAGAGAACAATAGCACAACATGAATGAATAGAGGAGAGCAGGACACACCAACCTAAACTCAATACACAATACACATCAATTAATTGATTTGCAGCTTGTGAATCCTTCTTGAGTCGGTTTCCACATTTTCGCCACTGTTAAAGAATTGTATATTACCAATGAATGAGGTTAGACTACGAGTGATGTTGTTGCATGATTGGTGAGGTTTATCTCAAATCGTCAACTTTCTAATTCCGTTATCCATGTATGAACAACCTGGTGTGCTTAAAGAAATAGGTCACAGTTTCCAACAAGCACTGCTGACCTTCTTTAACATTACAAAAATCAGTAATGCAAAGCTATGTAGTCATAGATACAGAGTGTAAGGTCTGCTGTGTTAGTTCAAGAAAGCAGGAAAGGAGACTTTATCTTTTCAATATACATCACAGAACTAAACAAGAACTTGAACAAGATTATTGCATCTCAGTTGCCAATATAGGCTTTAGAGAGAGACTGGTAGACAAAGAGGAAGACGAATAGAGAGCACCTCAGGCAGAGGAGGGAAATAGCTGTAATATTATCAAACGCTTGTCATATTTGCACAGGTTCTTTCTCTTGGCATGAAGTTTTCAGTGTCAATACCGAAAGAGCAAGACAGAGGGGAAAAGAAAGAAAAAACAGATCCAGACTGTGAGTTGTGGTTTTATGTCAAACCGCAGTACAGCCTGTGATTGTAGCATTGTTTGCAACATCACCGCTTGTCAAAAAGCAATCATCTTAACATGCTTGTCAACAGCATGATAGCGACTGATAAAAGATGTATCAAATAATGAAATATTTCTAAGTGTATCCTGTCTTGTTCTATTTTACCAATTTATTTGCAATGGCAGTGTCTCAGCTACATTTTATTAATGAAAATGCAGTGGAGAGACAGAGACAGAGAAATCAAGAAAAAACAATTCAAATATGTATTCTGTTGAAGGAGCACAGGCACAAAGACCCTCAAATATGTCCCTACCAAACAGACCAACAGTATGCTCTAAGGGTAGTTTGGTGATGATGATGATGATGAAAATATTTAAACTTTTAGAAAGTTTAGAAAAACTGAAAATATATGTTGAAAATACATATTTTTTGTGGCAAAAGCTTGAATCCATCCACCATTCTAAACAAAATGTCTGAAAACATCATCCTTCCTTGGTGGGAAACATGTTTCTCTCACTTGGTTCATCTTTGCATTTAAAGACACTGAGCTCATTTCGTCAAACTTCAGTCAAGCAGGAGTGACTGATGTGAGCCTGTATTTGGGTCAGTGGGAGGCAGAGCTGGGTCTGATCTGATGTGTGTCGGTTTATCTGCTCCACTGTGTTGTGTGTACCCAGGAGTAGCTGGAGTCCTTTCACATCTTCAGTTCCTGAACTGGAGCAGAGCAACTGGGAAGCATCATGTGCACACACGCAGTCAGCCGGCATCTTGTGGGCCGCCCATCACTCAGAGAAACCCCAGGGCTCTGTCCCGAATACAGACATTTTACCCTAAAACTAACAGCGATCAGGTGAAAATCCCCAGCAATCATTTATTTTGAGTTTGTTTTGACGTCTGTTTCTTGGCTGCATATTTACTTTATTTTCAGGGTGCGTTTCAGAAAATGTCTTTTCTGGTTTCTTGTTTGCTTCTGTTTCTAATCATAGGTTTCTCTAAAGTCCAGAGGTATCAGCCAGATTCGTCTGGTTCCCAGGCTAGGTGTTCAATGCAAAAACAAACAAATCTGTATCTATAAACCCTAAAGCTGTACTGAGCGTATTCAATCATCATTGTCACTGACTGAATGTGTAGCTTTTTACAATAAGAAGCCACAGAAACAATCATGATGCAATAATTCCTTCAGGGACGGATTTAGTGATTTGGGGGGCCCAGACAAACTCAGGCGCGGTGCCTCCACCATGTCTCATTTTCAGCCTTTCTCTAATAGTATGTATGTTAATGTTGGAAGTGGTAGAAGAAATGATCAAAACTTTTAATTAAGTGAAACAATTATTTCCACACTGTAAAACTGGAGGTCCGCACCATTACCACGCCAGCATACACCTGTAGTGCACGGTAAGTAGAATCTGCACACCATTTAATAGTTACTGTAGCTGGCAGATGCGCCAGATCCACTGCTAAGATTCAACGGCTAGAGGGCCGTGCATGTGACCACGACCACATGGCCCATAAACAAGAACATGCCAGATTCAGACAGAGAACTGATGAATGTCATTCAGGCATAAGAGACACTCATGAATAATTCTGATGCCATTTTAGCATATGGATTGGTGCATTTTTAGTAGAGTTTTTTATGCATCTGGCTCATGATTTTCACAATCTGGACTTTGAGGAAAGTCTATTTTCTTTTTACTGCTGGTCTTATAGTAGGTCTAAGGCTTTCATGTACTGTCAAAGAGTTATTGTACTGTTAAAGCCTTAAAAAAGGGCTTGATTTAATTGACCGGCCTGACAGCCTTTCATTTGTTTTCTTACAATCCTGCTTATAGCGATATTTTCACCATGGCACTCACTTTTATTGGCTGATCTGGGGGATCTCTCCTATTCATCCCTTTGACAGTATGTTCTCTTTTTTTAGGCAGCCATGGCTTTGCACATGGTAGATAAGTTATGCAGGAAAACAGTAAAAACTTAGTTCTGAACCAATGAGTTGAGCTGGACTGTTGTTCCTTTGTGGTGCTCTAAACATCCCTGGCTCACTCATAATCACGTAGAGAGTGACATACACAAATTCACATGTTAATCACATGCATACACACACACTCACTCCCTGCCCATCCCTGTCTGTCATATCCCCTGGACATTATTTCAAACGATGCCTGACAAACAACACACAAGCAAAACAGCTAAATAAGCTGGGATATAAATAAATCCCACACATCTGCCTCAATCAGTCACTTCCTCTCTGCGAGGGACAGGCACTAATGGACAGAGTTAATGTAGCCAGTTATCCTTGATGTGTCTGTGTAGGAGTCAGTGATGCCCCGTCCTCTGCTTACCGTCTGCTTGGCTCTTCCTGTCACACTCCCAAGCCTCCAGACAACCTGGAACACACTGTCCTAGCTTGCCATTTGCCTCCACAATCCGACACAGTCTGACCTTACTGCTAATAATAACAGAGAGGCCTTCACCTTTCTAAACTCTGCTGACTGTTGGTGACAGAGAAGTGATGTTGAGTGATATGATAATATATAACATGGAAAAAACTATAAAGTTTCTCATAGAAATTTTAAGTGTCCCTGTAGCACAATAACACACACACAAACACACACACATACACGCACACACACTTAGACATACAACCATTATAAGATTAATTCAACACAGGACAAGAGTACAGTGTGCACATAACTGTTTTTCTAACTCTAGTCAGTAAATGTTTAAAGATGGAAATTGTACAATAGTCTGTTTCCACTCAATACTCATTACTAACAACTACTAATATTTTTAACATTACAATTCATAATAAATCTGCTAAGTAAACAACTGTTTTTGAAGTACACATTTCATTTTTTCAATGATTAAGACATGCACTTGAATGTAAATAAGTGCCAGAGTGCATAACATAGCATGTTTATCGAAAAAAAATCCCTGGGACCCTACAGGGGTCTGGGCTAAGCCCCCGATGTCGTCAAATCCTATAAACACCGCTGGGACAGACACACACAGAGCACCCTGAGTGAGTACAGGAGGAATGGGAAACTGTAGACAGTTCATTTAATAGGAAAACAATCTCTTAAACCTCTGCTTATTGTTCAACGATCATAAGTCCAATCGCCCAAATGTCTTAATTTTATGAGGCGGTAGGGCCTCCTGATAGCCTGGCATTGACAGACTAATTTGCAAATACGTATTAGTGTGGAACCTCTCAACCTTTCAATTTCTAAGGGCCGTTATCGACGAGTGGAGACAACCAATTGGAGCAATGAAACACAGTCCTGTCAGACGTACGTTTAACACATATTTCTTATCAACATAAAGTTTTAAGTGCAGTTCTTTGTTCTTTTATTGAAAATTTACCATCCAGAGCGTTTAATACTGCCCTGTGGCCAGCTGTTTAACACGGCCGCTATCTTGGATATTTACAAAGATACCTGAACGGCACTTGTCTCTGTCAGTCATCGTATTAAACCTGCCTCCTACTAAATAAATGCTTGTGATTGGTTAGCCCGATAAAACGGCAAGGAAATCAGTTTGAATGGGAGAGGGGCCAGACGTATCTGTCAGAGCAAATAAAGTATGAGCTCGCAGATTCGTCTGGTTCCCAGGCTAGCCTCCTGTACGCTCAATGTAAAATTTGGTCATGTATCTAAAAAATGTGAGAGCTAGAGAAGTTTGAAAAACTGGTTCTGTCTGCTGCCCTGCAGTCATTTTGGCTCCAATTTAACACAGAAGTCAGCAGCTCTTTGCACTCAGGGAGCAACAGACACCACCAGAGTGAATTTACAAACGCACCCCTCTAAAACAGTGCGTCACTCACTTCTAACTGGTCCGTGCCTCAGTTGCACATGTTTACAAAGACTTCGCTTAATGCGGTATTCACTTAAAGCTGGGATGCGGGACTTTTACATATAAATGAACGTCAGTAACATTCAAGCCTTCAACAAACAAGTGAATAACAATATAATGCTGATTAAGTCTCTCACCACCAGGTCAGTCTCTCTGCATTTTGAGGTGATGAGCTTATGTTGAATATCAAACAAAAAAAAAAGAAGAAGTTTTTATGCTGTGATAGGTGGTATGTTCAATGATAAAAACACATGTCGTTGGAAAAATTATTGGAAATAAAACAATTTATTTATTTCTAATGCCCCCTTTTGATATTTCTATTCAATGCCTTAGTCATGTGCCACAATAATGTCATGCTTTTTAGTTGAAATATCCTTATTTGGGGGTATTTTCAAGTAAATATATGTGATTAATTCCATTAATTAATCAGCATATCATGTAATTAATTAGATTAAAATGTCAATCGATCGACAGCCCTAATGTAAAGTGAAAATTGTAGGAAATAGAGCAAGTTTAAGATACATTTTTAATACTATACATATTAATGGTAAAATCTGGAAGGGTCTTAAAAAAGCATGAATCGTATCCGCTGTATAATATTGTAATGATGATAATAATAATAGTGTGCCTGTGCTTTGCACAGCTGGTATACCAATAACCAAACGTATATTTTCAAGTTGATTGACAAAACAATAACATGCGTCTGTGAGTTTCTGCTGTGTACAGGTGATTATAAACTCGAGATCCATTTTCTTTTCGAACTACAGAATCTTGTCAAGCGATGTAACAATGAAACCAAATGAGAAGTTTGGTGCACGCACAAAGGATGGGGGAGAGTGGAAATGTGTGTGTCTCAATTCAAGAGACAGTTAAAATAGGAAAACTCTTATAACTCTGATTTACTTCAATAAAACCATTCAGTGCCCATGCAAAAAGCCAGGAGTCAGACACAAGATCCACAACTCACTGTACTTGATATAAGTTTCAGTCACCATAATACAACACCATCCAGATATATAGTATAAAAACCAGATAATACCTGTCAAAATAATACCAGACATTTCTTTATTTGAGATAAGCAGAGGGGCACTTGTGGACACTTAGACTGCTAAATGGCCCCTCTTGTGTGACATAAAGGCAGAAATAAAGCACAGAAGTGTCCCATCAGGCATATTCTGGTTAAATAAAGGTTTCAAAAAGAGTAGTTTGGCACACCATCGTATGAACATAATTCATGGAAATTAGCGTTGATGTAGCTGCATTTTGAAAGTATAGTTTTTGCTTTTTATGGAGATCTCTAACAGGCACATATCACTGAGATATATAGTGGACCCCCAAAAGTATGGAAGAGACAAAACTACCCATGAAGAAAAATCTTTCTCCAGAATCCCTGACTCCACATTTAATGGGAGGAAGAGGCTGAAAAGATTTTACTAAATAGTTGCCTATGTCTTGAAGTTTATTAAGTCAGATAGGTTAGTGATTTTGTATGACTGGAGCCAAACCTGAGTTAACTATGAGCAGAAAATTGCTGTTGCACTATTTATTATCTATGAAGCAGTTTTAAGTCCATAGTTGCTGTCAGCTTCACCAAATCTCACAGATATCACTGATTAACTTGATTTCTGTTGTGTAATTAGCTTTCATAACACCTTCACAATTCTAATAAAAAACATTTTTGTAACTAAAAGTCTACATACATCCATCCATCATATAATGCAATTATTAAAATCCCATATTTCTCCATTTCAAATAGCCCTGATTATAATACATCCATATTTGAAGTGAATGAAATACTTTGAGAGTCAGGTAAATGTAAATGTAAATAGTTTTTGGGCTGGGACTGAAAGGGTTAACACAGATGCATGAACGTGATTCTGCTTGTGCTTGACTGATGGATGTACTGTAGTCTAAATTAGAATAAAACATTTCCAAAAACTAAAAAAATTAACTTTTGAAGTCTCCTTCAAGGTAGTAAAGATTAAGTAACATCCCACACTTCTGAACCAAGTCAGTTTTTGACAACATTAACACACTATGTACAAATTGTGACCCACCGATGAGTCCTTAAATTATCTCGATGTGTCTCCCATCATCCCTGGACATGATTTATAATCACATCTTCAGTGCTTCTTGGCGATTTTATGCCTGAATTCTAGCTGCTGCATGGGATTTATGCAATCATAATCCAATAATCCAGGATGGATGTTAACACCAGGTGCAGTCATGGCATATTGTCCATCTCAGAGGCTGCTGGAGGTGGACAGCCGGAGGAATCAGTATAATCATATGGTGGGAAAGTCTGGTCATCCTTAACCTCCCTGACAACTGCTATCTTAGCACCCTCTGCTTCTCTGAGCGTCACACTCCCACAGAGCGATCAGCTGTCAACACTCCCGCCAGTGACAGCTTTGTAATATGTGTGAGGACTCTTAAAAGCAATCTCTCTCCCCTGACGCCTTCGAGAGCCAACAAATAGCACGACCACCGTCAGAAGCATGAAATAGTGTCCCTATCAGACAGCACTGACCAGAGCCCTTCTGCTCTCTCCTGCAACCAAGACGATAAGGTGGTTTTACTAATCACACACACAGCTGCATGGAGGAATAATTTTACTAGTTGTCATTCCAGCATGGTGTATGCAAAGTAGAGACGGTTTGTTTACAGTCTCAATGTAAAAATACTATATTTTTAAATTGATCAAGCTCAGGCTATTGGTAGGTGTATTTCTTAATCATTTTTGACATATTTTATGTCACTTTATTAATGACTAGTGGTTTTCTTTTTTCTCTTCACGGCATCAAGTGGTAATGCATTTTAATAGTTCTCCACAAAAAGCTTGTTCAAGTCAAAAGATAAGACACATGAAAGAAAAGCGACTTTTATTGTCTTTGCAATATTTTAAGGCATTAGGAAATAGGAGAGAAAAGCTGTGCTGTAAACGATTTGCATTCAAAGTGAATTATAGCTACCACAAGCATTTTTCTTTGTCATTTGTCACATTAACAAATGCTCACTAAATCATGAGATTCTTCTTCAACATTATTAGAAAAAGCCAATTTGCATTAGCTCTCGAGGTGCTTGCAGGTATTTCTTCATTATATGGAAATAATGAAGAGGCAACATTTCATCTATGTTCCCAGCGAACTGAAAAGACCTGATGCATTAGTCTAAATCAAAGCCAATTTGACAAGTGTTTTACTGCCTTACTGGTTGCTTTGTTTCATGTTTCAGCATATTCTAAATGAAAGGGATCATTTCTTCCGTAGTCTTCCTGTCTTTTTCTATTTCTTTCTTTTTTTTGTGAAAATATCCAAATCGACTGGAAAGTGCTGTCATCAAGTGCAGCTTCTGACCCAAGCTCACAGATCATTCCCAAAGATATTTATTCTGAAGGGTGCAAGTGCCTCTGGTGAGAAATGGTCCCTTTTTCCAATTCACAGCTCCCAGTGACATGAAGACAGGTAAATGGAAAGACAGTCGGAGCGTCTCCTCGGTGATCTTGGAGGTCCAACATGTGTTTATGAATGTGTGTGCTGTATTGTATGTGTGTGTTTGAACACGCAACCTGTGTGTAGAGTTTTCCACTCATCTCCGTGCTCAAGGACACAATGGATGGTGTTGTTGGTGCACTTAACGTTCCTCCCGGACAGCAACCCATGCAGCACTCAGCGGGGTGTCAGGACTTCACACATTTGTAAAGCAGCAAACACGGTGTGAAGGAGGTGACAGTGAGGCTGATGAGCCAATGTGATGTGCCGCTACAGGAACAAGAGCTGCAGGACATGCGCCCCTCTCACAGAATATAGGCTGCTTAGCCACATCTGGCCACAGGAAACACACATTAATGAGAAGCAAAAGGTCAGCTTAGCACATTTTAGCCTGTCAGCAATGCCCCATGTGACCGCTGGCCATGATATTACGAGCTAGCCAAGTTGCCCAGAGGTGTCCACTCAGGCCAGTGTTCCCCTTAGGCTTAGTGGGTCTAAAAGGATTTCCTCAGAGGTATGACATAGCTGAAATTCAAAGCCAACCCCTCTGGCCATCTGAACTTGGAAAAACTTGCAGAGCAGCTGAGGTGATGATGGAGCTTTGTTGTAAAGCATATTAAGTGTGACAGAGATCTTTAAATGCCACTCACTACCAATGTTTGTACTATAAACTACTGCCATCTCTACTCTGCTTTATTTGTTTATGTCACATATAAATATAGATATTTGGATTTGGATTTATATCAGAAGTTGTTCGCCATTATCAAAATTGCGTAATTTTACTGCCTACCACCCACTTCTACTCATACTTATAGGTTTAGCTGCCAACATAATAAAAAAATAACAAATTTTAACCATGTCCAAACCCCTTTCCCTTAAAAATTGTTTTTTATTCGAGTTACTTCACTTAGATGTTTTACTGTGCAGAATGATGTATGTGCAAAGTGTGACACTAGAAGGCTGTTCAGCTGTTGACAGAGGAAAGTTTCCCTAAGTTTAATAAGTAGATGTACATTATGAGTAGAATTTTAACTAGTTTGGAAGCACATATGGTTCAATATGCAACTTACACAAGTTGAAGCCTCTAGTGGACATTAAGTGGGACGCATCTTGTGTTAAACTTGTTCATTAAAAATTATTAGCGTATTCATAGATTTGGGATTTTCCAGTGACAGAGTAGATGTCATTTTAAGAATTTTCAAGAAGGTACGCTAACCACATCAGTCACATTCTAACTCAAAGCAGAGTCTTTTTATATTCCTTAAAACATGTCTGAAAGGATTTAGACGGGGCTATTGGCAGAAATGGAATATAATATTCATAAGAATGTTTTCAATAGTGTTTAATCACTGGCTCTAGATAGGGCCTTTCACGTTTTTGCATCAGCCACCACATGTTCTTCTCCGTGCTAGGTTGGGAGGGGGGAAGAGAGTGGTATTCAGTTGGTTGCAATCTGCAACCACAGTTGCATCGGGCCATATTGCGTGATTTGTTTGAAAGCTGTAGGTTGTGTTTGTAATGGGAAGATATGCAGATGAAAATAAAGTTAGTGTGAAATGAGAATGCTGAAAAGCTCTCTTGGCCATTTAAATGCACTTTTGGAACGGCCACTAACTTAAGCTTGGACATGTTCAGAGCGCGTTATCTGTTCATATCTGAATAATGCATTTGTATTTGTTTCTCTAGTGTGTACTGCCCTCTGGCACTAGATTAGACAAAACCCATTAAAACTGAAATCACTTTTTCTACCCACTATTCTCACTTTGCTCTACTTTAATGTTTCATGCTTCTAAAGAACAAGACGGTCAAGCAAGCCACCTCCCATACTCAGAGATAAAGAAATGCACAAAACTATATTGACTGTGCCCGGCCATTCAAACGCAAACCAAGAGCGGCAGGAAAAGATGTGGGGCACAAAATCAATTTCCTTTGTTGCTTCACCAGGACCGGCTGCTCCCCTGGACCAAATAATATTTAATCCTGCCATGACTCCTCAATTAGAGAAAACTCTAAAAAAGTATATTACTCACTGTGACTTCTCTCTATCCTTTTCAAAAGGAGATTAGCCACGGAAATGACTTCTTGAAAATAATAGAAATGTTATTAAATAAGAGAGGAGAGACTATTCAGGACATTTTGGTCTTTCTTCTGATGCCAGTGTGTGAGCTGTTTGTCATTGATAGGCAGACTGTGAAAGCTGAAAAGATGTTTCAAATGAATTTAGTGTCGGTGATTACAGACTTAACCTACTATTATTTTTTTAATGAGATTGTCTATTGACAGCCAAGTTAATTTAGAAAAAATCTATCAAAAAAACAGCTACTGTAAACAGCATAATTACATCAAATAGCCACAAGCAAAGAATATATAATAAAACAGTTTGTTGCTTTGATAAACAAAATGTATGAGGGGAAAATGAGACCAATTTATTCGTTGTTAACTATCTCCTTCTGAGATGCAAAACACATATTTTTAAGGGGAAGCAAATGCTGGCTGTTCCCCCGGGAACGACAGCAGAGATGAAAAATCAAGTTGAGTTAGGAGTGGGGAGAAGGTGTAAATGAAAACTTGTCAATTGTGTATAAACCCCCTCTGAATTGTCCTTAAGCTATAGATGACTCTTTGCTCGACCCCTGACCCCTCTGCAGAGACTTAAAAATGTGGCTCAGCTCCCCAGGATGATGAGAGGCGGAAGATGACAGCTCTCAGATGCGTTTTGCTGTCACACAAGTCCTTGACGTACTGAGAGCAAGGAGGAAAGTGGACATAAATGAGAGGGGAGAGGAGAGGTTGATGACCTGTGAAGTATAAAGAAAGAAAACAGAAGTAAAGGGAGGAAAATTTCAAAAGGTAAGAGGAGGAAAGTAAAGGCAATCAAGAAAATAGTCATTGTTTCATGTATCTTTGGACAGGAAAGCTGTGCATAGATCAATGGTAACATTCAAAATGTACATATGCTTTGTATGAATATATATTTGTGTAGGGTGAATAGAAAATAATGTGCAGGTTGGATAAAGCCATATTTTATGAAACACAGCATGTTCATTATGCATATTATTATGTTATTTCTTAAGTGTACTTTCTTTTTAATACTCCATTTAACATTGACTCCTGTAGATTTTTCCATATGCGACCATTACAGTTCCAAAAAAGAGAAACTGTGGGCAATGATGGATGAAAGTGACAAATTGCAAGCAAGCAAGTTAAACTGTAGTTGCTACAAAACTGTGTCAGTAGTGGTTGTACCTCATAATTAATCACAGCATCAGAGACTAATTATGAGGTACAAAATACTGCCTTCAAAGACTGGTGTGAAATAGCCTACACTTGGAAACTAACCTTGAACCTGCAGTTTTAACAAACGGCCTCAATGAATGTGTTGAAACACTGTACCTCCAAACTGCAGTTATACAGGACTCAGGGTACTTCAAAGGGCTTCTGTCATCGTGGGCTACTTACTGTATGTGAAGTACAAAAGAATAAGAACTGCGAGACTATACTGTTAAAACAAAATGGTGTCACAGCTTTTGTCAATCTGTTTTATTTGTCTTTTTAATATCTTATACATCCCGTCCCGGTCTGAGAAATCTGAATAGTGCATCTGGACCGTGGTACTCCAATTTCTTTTTGCCATGTGTGCAGTGGTGGCGGAAACCAAACTGGGCTCAATTGCAGAGGAAATACATGGACAATTTCACACATCTTGCGGAGTACTACTGCATATGTGAAAAGAATCAGATGAATTGCCTCAAGTGACTTAAGTCAGCGTTGGTTGAGTCTGATGACGAAGTTTGAAAAAGACAAAAAATCTGAGCATGCGGAGTCATTGCTGGCCGTGTTGCTTTATGTAGGCGTCGTGTTTTGACAAGGAAGGAGAATGTGTGGAATACTGGATCCTGTTTTTTCGCGAACGCTTTAGGCTTTTAAACCAATGTTGGAGAATTAATTTTAACTAAATATCTGGGATTCATATTAAGAGTTTCCTGCTTGGTAGTCTTTACGGGCTCAGCATTTCACACTCGACATGCTTCTGTCAGGAATGATATTGTTTATTTTTGCTGTTTTACACATGTGTGGACCTCCGAGGCACACTGAGAATGAGTAATCCCCTTCTTGACCTTACACACCTCCCACTGTTTGAACAGCCCCACCTCGCAGCCTCTGGTAAATGTTGGCATTAGCATTTTGGCATTTCCACTGTTTGTGCTTTTTGCATGTGTGATTCGGGTTGTGCTTCAGCTCAAGTGTGCACCCAGGCTCTGCATTACTGTAGCGCTGTGAGACATTTTTCACAGTTTTATTCCCAAAAAAAACTCCTGCTGTCATGAACTCAGAAAGACCGTGTCGGGAACAGGATGAGAGAAGCAAGAGGGCAGAAATCTTAGACGTCAAGAACATCCTCAGTGGATATTCTCAACATGCTGCCTGCCCTTTTCAGGAGGTCAAAAGCTCACTTTTCACTGATCTCATTACAGACAGTGGCATTTCATTAACTAGGATCTATCATAAAGCACCATTATCTCTCCATCTGATGGAGTCTGCTCTTCACAGCCTCCCAGGCCTGCTATAAATGATAGCTAATCTAATCCTGGAGCTCTCTGAGTCCCAAGTGAGGAGAGGAGAGAAAATGGAGGGATGGAGGATGAGTGAAGATATAAAAAAAAGAGAACTTTAGAGTGAAAAAAATGATAAAGCACGAGAAAGAAAAGCAGGCTTTGACGTATCACGGGAGTCTGCAGTTATCAAACTTCTGATAAAACTGCAAGCCTCAAATATTCAATATTTCTTAGTTATTGTTTCGACATGGCTTTAAGGTCAATTCTACAAAGTCAATCCAATTTGTGCCTCAATTATGTTACTCCGTAGCCAGTATGATAAATGTGAGAGTGGCTGGTTTATCCCCCACCCTCAAAGACTCATTCATCAAGAACTAAAAAGGTATTCAATACATTCACCCAAAGTGATGTTGTCTGCCGCCCAAGCAGCCCTCTCCAGGGAGCGCTCCGTGACGGCAGTGTAGGTGTGTTTGACCTCTCAGCCCCTCTGTGTGTGTGGGAGGCTTGGAAACAGTCAAGCTACCAGGGGTAATTAACTCAATTACAGCGAACTGTGCCATAGCATTATGTTATAGGCTTTAATTAACAGCTGAAAAGTGACCCTGCCCTCCTAATTTATTGGCCCTTGAAATAACAGAGGGTTGATATATTGATAACACAGCTGTATGTTTTCAGCACGCCGGCTTCATCGCAAGCTTTCTGCTCTTAATTCACAGTTCAAGAACCGTAAAGATGAAAAACACAAAACAGACATGCATTAATTCATCTGCTTTCCAGTGAGGACTTATTTTGGGGAGATTTGTGTGAAATCCTGCCAAAGACAGCGTTGCTCGGTTGTCACATACGCTGTCACAGACGGGCTGAAGTGGTTCTCGGCTGGCGGCTGTCAGCCGAGTGACAGCCAGTCTATGAAAGCCTTTGAAGTGTAAAGCACCAGATCTCTGTTATGTTCAATTACGTTTAAATGTTTCTGTTGATATGGACAGCGCCTAGTGTTACCAATTCAATATTGACTAAATTGGACGAAAAAAAGCCTTCCAACAATTGATTAATCACAGTGATCAGTTTGCTGACATATTGGTCAAGTACTGTCCTTCAAGTTAAAGCTGGATATCAGCCAGTCAAGTGTTACCTACTGCTGTATCATGTAGGTCTAATAGTTCTGTGAGGCTGTTATACTCATTGTAAGGAAAACCAAACTGTTGAGGTCCAAACTTTTTTATCTTTTATCAAGCATTATCAAGCAAAGTGGTGGACTGAGCACCATTTACATCAATGGTGTCATGCTGCTAGAATTAGTTTCAATGGAGGATTTTAGTGTGGCAACATGGACCAGAAACTCTTTCAGACACTCTTTTAGGTCAATAAAGAATATTTCTTGTTTATCTTTTAAATAAAAAGAAAATCAGCACAAAATATCAGCTACTGCGAGCTTAATGAACAAAATGTTGCGCAAGCATCAAACACTTATAAAACATGGGTATGAGTGAGTGCCTTAGTGTGTGTGTAAATGAGAGTAAAAGGTGGAGAAGAAAAAGCTCTTTGTGCATCGTTCCGGCCTAACAGAAAAGATAATTAGCACTTAATAGGATTTTCCGGGCAGTACGTGGTTACCCATAATCCCAGTGCCCAATAAGACTAAATACAGTTAACCATCAACATGGCAGTTTCTTCACGATGTCCTTCCACCCACTCACCACCACCAGCACAATTTCTTGTTTAATAGGAGACCTGGATATTAATCCCTCACTGATATTAGCTTCATCTAGAGTATCAGGAGAAGAACACAATATGATTAACCGAGCGGAGTCAGCTCGCCTGAAGCCCTGTTGAATCGCCTTTCGTTGCTTTATGTAATCTCCTTTGTTTCAATAAAGAAATCTTTTCGTGCTTTTTCCAGGTGATGCGATCCTTCACTGTGGATCACGTTGATCTCAGGTTATTTATGTGTGCAGAACATTTTAGAGGTTACTAAAATGTAAACTTGTTACTTTCAACATGCTCATGGTCTCTATTCCAGTCTGTGATTGGTTTATAGTTAAGAAAACCAAGCAGTGAGTGAATTAAAAGATCTAACTTTGCAGCTTTCTCCGGACACTGTGCTCAATAATTTCTGTTTGGGGGACAGTTTGGGGTTTGTGCTCAACTCTGTCACTCCATGTTGTGCTGATGATTAGAAATTGTAGAGTAAATCTGGAGTCATCAGTGGGTGGGGATTGGTTGTTTGTTTGTTTTTTCTCCTGTCTAGCTCCACTTTTTGATTCATGCTGATAAGATGGAAGGTTTTAGTGGAAAAATCTAGTTTTACCAGCCAACTGTATCGCTTTCCTTCAGGAATAAGTCTGGTGAAAACCAACTAAACATGTATCCTAAGTGTTGTCTTTGTAGCCAATGTGTGACATATCTTATAGCTCTGTGCCACTGTTTTCCAAAAACTAATAAAAGCAAATCAGCGAGCCACACCATTGCAGTGCGTGGCATGTTCCTTCATTATGATGAACAAATATAGTCCATGTTCACTAGAGCACGTAATGTGTATTAATCCGCCAGTGAAAATAGTCCCCAACAAATGCACTGTTTCTCCTGTTACAGTGCCCAGCTTCTTTTTTTTTCTTTTAAATTACTGAGCCTTTAAAAAAAAAGAAATTACATATTTGTACCTGCTTTTAAGGATTTTATAGAGGCAGTGGTCTTGGGGATGAGTGCCACAAAGTACTAAGAGATGGACTGACACAAACATTGTTAGATTTCGTCTGTTAATGAGATTTAACAATAACAAAAATGGAGAGTAACAACAGCCTTGTCATTTAAAGACAAATTTGGTCTTTTTTTTCCACATGAGTTTGTAGGTTTTGGATCATTCCTGTTAATTACATATTTTATTCGCCAACTTAACTGCTGAGATCTGGGGATGCAGCCAACCTTGCAGCTATTACTTCCAAATAATTTGGTTTACAAAATACCGATGAAGTGTGAATTTGTTAACGACTTGTCTGATCATCTGAACTCTTGTGGTGCTTGGCACATCGGCGTGGTTGTAGTGTTGTGCCTAATACAAATAACCACAACAACACTTATCTAGATTTCTTTTCTTTTTTCTTTTTTTTTTTTGCATTTATTGGACAGCACAGTGAAGAGGTAGACAGGAAAAGGGGAGAGAGACATGCAACCACTGAATCACTCACAACAACACTTATCTAAAACAAATGCTACAAAAGTGCTTTACAGGAAGTACAGCCACACAGAAAATAAGTGACACCTGCTAGACAGGGGAGAAAAACAGAGGTTGTAACGTACAAAAAGTCTGGACGTCCAGCCAGCAGTGAGGAGGGAATATTCGTGACTACAGACACACAAGAGCCCTCAGAGCAGCCATAATGTGCCAAGACAACAGGTTGCAGCAAACAGACTGACGGAAGAGCAGCTCTGAGGTCCTGTGTCCCAGGGTCAGCGTTAACATGACCAATTGGAATAAAGTCAGAACTATGAAAATATGTAGTATGTATGTTTTTTTTAATCAAGTCTTCACTGTAATTCCCTGTAATGATGTAACACTCAGACATAAATGCAGAGAGAAAATACAACAATGTGTCTGAAAGGATTGCATCACACTTAAGATAGTTCAGAGTCTGCTGCACAAAAATACATCAAATGTAGTCTGGTGGTTATAGTATATATACTGTGTGCTTCAAAGGGACACAGTAAAAGACAGAGAACAAAAACACCTCTCTGAGACTTCAGTCTCCTCAGCCAGGCCTGAATTCCTTTATTTGTCTGAACCAGGTTCCAGTGCGCTTTGTAGTGCTTTCCTGTCTTACATTCGCCACAGCACTCTAGTTATCCCTGATTGGCAATTAGGGACTCCTGATGGTTCCTCCCTTCCAGCAAGAGTGGAGAGAGGGGATGACAAACGTGATTTGGTGATTAGGTCTCATCCTTCAACCTGCAGTTACAGATGCAGACAGGCCTGTTGTGCATCTAACCTCATCACCGCCATATTAGCATCTGTAGCAGAGGAGAGCCCAGCCACAGGTGAAGCTAATGATGGAAAAGACTCTCCCTACCGGGACCATGATTAGTTGAGGGCTTGCGCGGCATTGTTACTTACCGAGGACATGATGAATAAAACATAAACTGTCAACCAATGGTAATGAGAGACGGGAATCTATTTTACACAAACACAGAGTAGAAGTGGACAAAACAAGCATGATAGATGCACAGCCTCAAATAAATTGTAATAAACAGATGCACGTTTGTTCAGTAAATATGCATTCAAACCCATTCAGATGTCTTCAATACAGAAACCAAAAGCCATGTAAATTGAAATTTTGATGGCAGTTTCTAGACTTAGGCGATGTGATTACATAAAAAAGAGACAACTGAATCAGATATAGTTGTGTGGTTGTAATATTAAGCCAGTAGTTCCCCACTTTGGAGTCTAAGTCCCCATAAACACTTGAAGAAGTTCCTCTCATCTTTGCCTTTTTTCTTGTGAATTACTGGTTAACTTTTGCTATTCAGGACATTAAAAAAGATTCAAATAAAACAGGGATATAAATTACAAATTTTTAGTCAATTGACGATCCGAAGTAGATAATTTTAAGGGGCAATGACCCAAAAAGGTTGACAACTGTAATCAGCCAAATTACTGAGCTGCTTTATGGCTATACTGGATTTACAGGATCATTAATGAACTTTTTAATGAACTTGATTAGCCAAAAACAGTCAATCCATTCTGGTTTCTTAATTGAATTTCCCCCAAAATACTATGTCACTATGATAAAAGTGGGCGATATGGATAAAATTCTTGCATGTAAATGTTATTTCATATCATGATATGAATGTTTATCCGGATACAATAGTTTTTCTGAAAAAATTGTGAAATAGATAATTGATCAAATAACCAGACAATTTGCTTTTTTAAATTTATTTTTTATATTGTCATAAATTGATTGCAATGGTCTAATACACCAAGTGATATTAAAGTGATGGCTATCATGGTATAAAAGATATAGAAAAGTCATCATATATATCATCTACCCGTTCATTCTGCTATTGCAATATGAAATTACATAAACAGTAAAAAAAAAAAAAAAAAAAATCCCTGCAAAATTGGCAAGGCTGCACACTCCCCCCTGCTTATTCAGTGCCATGTTAGAGTACAGTAGCAGTGATTCATGCAGAATGATCCACTGTGGGCAGTGTAATTTATCACCGGATGTGTCGGTGGGCAGAGCAGAAGAGGCCCTGCTGATAAATGGAGGTGAGGGGAAACGACACAATGAAGATTAGAGATGTGACGAGAGAAAGAAGCCACTCAGTGTCCCTGACCCTGAGGAAATGTACCGATCCGTACTGCACCTCAGTGTCAACTCCCCTTCTTTGTATTCATGGGAAATATGTGCTATGGGCAGCTACTAGAGCCTACTGTATACTACTCCATGAAATGCAGAGTTGTGTGGCTCTTATGCTTTGCAAGTCCAAACGTTTGACCTCATTTGGGTAGTGTGTCCGTGCACAGATGCACACAAACAGGACACACAAATTCTTTCTGTTCTGCTACAGCGCCATATGGAGCTTGGCAATATGCCGTAGAGGAAGGAAGGACATCCCTGAGGAAAGAGCAGCACAACTCTATGGGCAATGAGCCTAGAGTGCAATGTTTTCCAATCACTTCACTGCGTCTGACCACTGTCATCAAGTAAAGCTCCCGTGCACCAACAACTACAACAGTAAATCCCCCCAACTATCACAGTATCCACTTTTACAGTACATACCTACATGCATCACTGCACGCAACATACACACACACAATATAAAACGCGTACATACAAACTCAGTTCAGATACAAAGCTAATGCATTTATGCAGGAAGGTGGGGGATGCTTCACATCAATCACCACTTCCATCTTTTTTCCCCCCCTTTCCCATCCGTCCGCAGTGGGGATGTACACGATGTGCAGGAGCATTACAAACAAAATCAAATATATAAAATATATATAATATACAATGCCTGAATACAAGCTCCTCCAGGTTGTGTTATCTGGAAGCAAAAAAATGAAACGGAAACAGCATCAGAGAGAGTAATGAAGGCAGTTTGAAGAGATGGAAACATCAGTAAAACCTTTGCAGACTTCTGGACTCACACAAATAAAAATATTAAATAGCGACAGCAGATCCCCAAATCTGCACTACATACTGTGACTATAAAGTATGCACTATATACTAGTTTTTATTGTACTCTGTTTTGGTTGTTAATATACAAGAATTGTATGTACTTTATGGCTTTGCACAAGCAGAAAAGGATGCAAGATGAGAGCAGAAGGATCCTAATCAAACACAACTTGGTAAAAAAAACTTTTAACGATTGACTAGTTTATTTCCCTGTCTCAACACTTCTCACAATAATGTTTTATTTTTTCATCTGTGTGAAGCTCCTTCTTATTGGTGCTATAGTGTGGAACTGTAGAGCAGCAGAGGGGAAACTGGTTTGGTGCAATATTAAATACAATAACTGACACTGACATATCATGAAACTAGCAAACAGTTGCTTATTATTTTTATTATCATTGTTCATTTGGAGTCAGGTCTCTAGTCCAATATTTACTATCTTTTAGCTCTGTTTTTGGTCATTTCCAACTTCTTTGGGAAATATCAGACCCTTTAGCTGCTGAAAGCTGCACCAACTAATCGCCAACTGTGTCTGTCTGCTGTTTGGTGCTAAGCAGGCAGTGAACATTGGGGTTCAATAACTGCCTGCTGTGTCCGAAACGTATCCTCAAACAACGGTTCAGACAACTTACGAAAAGCGCATGTACAATTGTTCGTGCATAATCCTATGAATGTCCAGCAAAATGAGCAAACAGTGCATCTATGCAAGCGACATCCGGTTACACTTTCAAAATAAAACTTGCTGGCAAACATTTCGACGTACAGGAATAGATGTGAAATGGTCACAGTTTGGTTAGGTTTAGGCAGAAAAACTACTTGGTTAGGTTTAGGAAAAGAAGCTGGTTTGAGTTAAAATAACTAAGTCCTTATAAAACAATCAACACTGACTCACACAGGACATGACCCCTGGTCTCCTGGATTAAAGTCATGTGTTTATTTGTCCCATCCAACACCCCCAACCTGCACCCTAGTTAGAGTCTCACTCTTTCTACTATGTCATGTGACTCCGATGGCTCTAATATAGCAGCTGACATTATGGCCACACTCAGTTTTACCTCCAAATGAATTGGTTTAGATAATCTGGTTTAACTGTCGACTTGTACACAACCTGTCTGATCGTCTTGTGTTCCTCAGCAATTCATTTAGTGAGTGCAATGTTATTATAATTGACAGAAACAGATACACTCTCATGCAGACACATTGGTGAATCTGGAGCAGAGATGAAAAGCAATGTCGAGATTGAAATTGAAATAGTGTGGGAGTGTGCGCGAGTGCCACCAGAGGAGAATGGGAGTGTGAAAAGTGGGCGCGAATGAGGGACATGGATACTGATAGAAGGTGAGAATGAATCGGGGCCAGGCAGAGGGCACCAAGAGGCAATCAGATCCCTGGACTGGATGTGTGAACAGGCGCTGGACAGATGATTAGCAGATGTCACCGTGCGGTCTCAGGCCCACGATGACATGTTATCTGAATGAGACAATTAAAAGGCCTGTCACATCGGAGGAGCAGGAGGGCTCGCTGTTTCCAGAGGCAGAGGGAGAGGATGTCTGTGGAATCACTTTGCTCCATTTGAGGACCTGCTGCAACCGGATGGAGGTGACCTATGATTGCAACGATCAGCAATGTCATGTATAATTTAAATGTGCCATGATGTGTGTTAGGGCCATTGTAAGTAAAAAAAAATAATAATACATATAAATATCAGACTATCTATACTAGGTAAAAATTGTTGCAATATTGGATCAAATGCATATAAGTCACCCCCACTCTCTTACACAGATTCAATTTGAAAAAATCCAGGCACTTGTGTAAAATGTGGCTCAGAGGAGAGGGCAGTAGTACATTGTATGAAGTGCTAGGAGATCTCTTTATCTCTATGTCCACGTCTTTGCATCTTGGTTCTCTTTTCTGATGATATGAGATGACCAAAATCTCAGTAAAAACTGGTCAGTCTTTGTATCTTATAGGCAAAATATTGCTCTTCAATGGAAAAATTACAGAAAATATGTGGATGCTTTGTGCACTACTTGGAGACCAAATTCGATAACCAACACACTTTTGTGTTTGTGTTTGTGTGTGTGTGTGTGTGTGTGTGTGTGTATCTATATATCTGTTTTGTTTCACTAACTGTTGAAATAATATGAAAACCAATAAACATATTCAACCATATGTAGATCATTACGCTTCATTCCGACTACAAGCAGTAATTTTATGGAAATTATAGTGATCCTTTATCTAAATTGACCTCTGGAATTACATTACTAACTACTAACCCAGAAAACTCACATTACAGGCTCAAACTGAAATCGCAAGATGATGCAAATTAGGAGTAATAATTTAACAAAAATGTTTTAAATGCACCACTGTTCCACTATAGATTCCAATAAAGACCAGCTTTCTCAAGATAATAATCAAGTGAACTTTTTCAGGCTAAAACTGAACCCAAGCTTTAGCTTTACAAAACATTTCATCAACTCTCGAAGCATATCTTCCCTAACACACACAATATGTGTGTTGATGATGGGGCAGTAGATCCCAGTGGGAACTATAAGGGGGAAAGCCAATGGGGGTCGTGAGCGGGGCAATACATAAACACAGACACAGAAACACTGCAGACAACGCCAGCGCGCATCGAAAGCAGGAGCCAGTGAGCTGAATGCATAATGTTAGCATTAACTCAAACAGCCTATTTGCTAATTCTACACAAGCTTTGCCGTGATTTAATGAACCTGTTGATTGATGAAAGCCGTTTCCTTGGGTACTGTATGGGACCCACATTAAGTGATTATATCTGCATTGAGGTGGTGAGGAGGGAAAATATAAGGGATATAGAATGGAACATTACCAAGCAGTTATTTATATTTTGACTGAGAGAGCTATTAACATGCTTCTGCAAACACAGACACGCACACATAAATAACCCCCCCCCCACCCCCCGCCACACACACACACACACACACACACACACACACAAATCTATATGCTGGATGATGCCTTATTTTTCCTAAATTCCCATTCATCTGATTATATTTTTCATTTAACTGGCAGACAGAGAGAAAGGAAGAGAAAAAAAATTAGTCTTTTTGAAAGAGGGATTGATTGTTCATATTTATTCACTGTTACGTGGTGCTCGGCGGTGCATGGGCTGGCCTGCTTTCATGTGCAGTTCACTGGTTAACATGGGAATAGTGCTTGACTAACTGAATTGCTGTGTTGTGTGCTGTAGCAGATCTTAATCGGGCGAGAGCGTCAGCACACAGACAGCAGGCTCATACATCTCATCACTGGAAGAACAACTTGAAAACCATGCACTGGTGCGCCAGTTTAGATGGTAAAAAGCGGAGCTGATAAAGAATACTGCCACGTTTAGCTTTTACGATTTCTTGTTTCCTGCTCATTTGCAATCTCAATATGCCAATCAGGGTTTGAAGGGTTATTCAGGCCCTCCATAATCAAGAAGAGGCGCCTTTCAAGAAAAACAAGAGTTAAGTGTTTATATGATACTCAGGACCACTTCGGGGGACATGTGCTGTGTATAAATGCTCTTTAACACGGAGCACGCTAACAGTAAAATCACAAGGAGGGTCGTGCGAAGGAATAATGCTTGAGCATGCATGTGCATTTACGTGCTTGAGCGTGTGTATGTGTGTGTGTTCCCGTGTATATACATATTGATGAATGAATGTGCAGATGCAATTCGGTGTCTTTGTAGTTATCAGTGGTGGAATAAATATTAATATATTGTACTTAAGTAATCCCAGCGATAGCAAAGAGTAAAAATACTTTATGACCTGCAGACAGAAGCTTTTCTTTAAAGCAGGCTTTAATTAGAAAGGCCTTTATTTCTAATTAAAGTAAGAATTTCCCGTGTTTTCTGATGTGCTCCCATTTTAATTGGCTGGCGATGCAGTTTGCTGGTAATACAAACTCAACACGTCTTTGATGTTCACCTGTTGTCTTGATAAATTCAGACTAATGTACGTCTCCACATCACTAATTCAGTACAGCAACAAAGTCATGTTATACTCACGGCTCTGCCGCTCAGTTTCCATTTTTAAACAAAAAAACTGTTTTGTTCATTCATACTTTGCCGTTTTTTTTTTTTTATCACTGTCAAGCTACTGTCTGTGAAACACTTCCTGCAGATATTTCATATTAAAAACTTACCAGGAAAGAGAGGACATTTTCTCTGACACCTGAATTTCCCCTCTGGGTATAAATAATGGCTTATCCTATATTATCTGAATCATTTAATCTAGAACAAAGCATTACATTTTAGAAGCTTATGTTTTATTTGCAGGATCTAAACTAGAGTTCCTTCAATGTAACTAGTAACTACAGTTATAAAACAATTACAGTGGAGTCACAAATATAATATTTCTGTCTGAAATGTAGTGGAGCAAAAGGCCTGCAGCTTTCCCAGAATTTTTCTCAATTTTCTCATTAAAGTGGGAGAATATCCGGCTGAACTAGATGGATTTCATTCAATCCTGGACTCCCCGCTGCTGATCCAGAGGAGGCACCGCAGCAGGAACACCATTACTCTGCTTTTATCACCAAACTCTTCACTCACTCCGGCCTCTGTCTGCTCTGAAAACAGCCTCTGCTATCTATCCATCTCTTGCTAGATTTAACATTGCCTATGCTATCTATCCTATACTGCGGTGTAAATAGTATTCACCATGCAGCTCCAGTGTGACAGAGTAAAATAGCCCGCACCCGCCCATTGCAAAAAAAAAAACCCTGACAATAACAAAACACCCGCTGCGTTAGTGCACAATGACAGGAACGGGACTATTCAGCGATGTGCATGAGTAGTCATGGCTGTGAAACCTGTATTTTTGCTGAGGCCTTTTGAATGCGAACATGAAAACACATCCTTTGTCCTGCTGAATCTCCATGTGAAATGTGAGATGTGTTTGTTGAGGAAGTGGTGTCCCTGGCAATTGAGGGCTCCATATGTTCCACATTTGTTTACACAGTCATTACAGGCCTCTCCACCCTGTGTGACTACACTGTTGTCTTAGCGGGAGCCGTGCCGTCACCCCCCCTTCTTCTTCATCTCTATCGTCACGGGAACAGCAGCCACAGGGGAGAGCCGGCCCTCAGGAAATTAGGAGTGTGACAAGATAAGACCCAGCGTTCATCTGATACTGTTCCCTGGCAACCAGCAAGAGCAATGGAGAATGACAAAAAAAGAGAACAATGTGTAGGAAAAGGAACAGTGTAACAGGAACACTGCCACATCACCTTTGTCCCATTAAATTCACCTGCAGACTGTAAATGCTACAAACAAGCGGAGCAACCAACACACTTACTTTCCTACAACTCATATATAAGTAACACTATCTACCGAGTTGCTCTAGACTTGCATCTAGAGGCCGTGTGGCTGGCGAGTCGAAATCTCACTATCATTCTTTGAAACGTTGACAGGAAGATGTGTGACCGTAGTGTGACCTATCTCACATTGTGCTTTATGGGTTTCCACATCAGAATGTGCTGATAAAGTTTTATTAAAGCAGCTCGCCTGGCCAAGAGAGTCACAACACAACTCATAAAAACTTCCTCAGTTACACGCAATCCCTTAATGGATGGTGATGACAAAGTCTCTGACATAATAAAAAAAAAAAGAAAGTTAAAATAAATCAACTTTCTGATACAGAGCACACTGCAAACAGGATTTTTGTGGCCAAGCAATTTTACAGGTTTGTGTTGGTGGCTCCACAGATGTCAGCGGGTTTGATGTTGGGCAGCAAATTGACAGGCAATTTCTGTGTCTGCAATCTTGTCATATTCAATCTAAGTTGTCCCGATTCAGCCCGTCTCTGCAGATTAAAATGAACACAATTTTCACCTGGGATTGCTCACTGATGGCAGAGCAGGAAATGTTTTTCATTCATGTGATGATTTGGCTGCTTATATAAACTCCAGTCTTTGTTATTCATCGCACTTCTGTTTACTGTGAGCCACAGTCCAGAAATACACCAGCCCATCAAAAAGACCATCCAACCCCATGCAGTGTGCATGCATCGCCTCACTGTTCACAGTGTGCCCCTCTCCCCACGCACACACACACACACACACACACACACACACACACACACACACACACACACATTTTACAGGTAGTTTTTGGGTACATTTACTTTCTGGAGCAAATACATTTGTGCAAATCAAATCAAAACACAAGGCCAACCAGATCTTATGGCCCCACGCAACCAAAAGTTGTTGTTTCTTACTAAAAGATTAATGTAGTTTACAGTAACAAGGTCCTCTTGCAACGTAATGGTGAAAGATTTGTTTGCTAGAGGGGATTATGTTGACAATCTTGGTTGAGATGCGCCATCTTAACTGTAACCTGCATCACTGTTGAGCCAGTCGTAGCGTTGCAGGATGGATCAGGAATGAGCATGACAAGTTTCTGTGCCAGAGCCAGAAAAATAGCAACAGCAGGACTTAAAGCAAAAATGTCAAAAAGCATGCATGAGACTGATGCTGGTATACAGGTTATTGAAAAACGTTTGTGAATTAACGTAAATGTCTGATGGATTAGAATACATTGGTCACTACTGATTGGTCAGTGCCAGTTATTTTACAGTTTTACATAAAAACACCTATACATTAGTGGATTTTTGTTGAAATAGAGGGAAAAAAAGAGCTGTGTTTATTTATGACCATCTACTTCCCCATGCTATCAGTCAAGTTCAGCAGCAGTACATCCCACACAGAAAGAATAACCCATGTAACTCACACTCATGTGGTCTCTCAGTTAGTTCATTACACTCTGATAATGGTGAAACGTCGGTTTGAGGTCATCGAGGCCCCCACACACCTCCATCCTGAGCCTTCAATCTGCTCTCCATCACAGCTTCAGAATCAGCGATTCTTTGATCCATCTGGTCACCTACACCATTACTGTGGAGGTCAGATCGCTGACATCATTAGACATAATGCGCTCTCATAACTCACTGATTTATTGCATCTCATTCAGAAAGTTAAGAGCAGAACATTTTTTGGTTGTATGAGACCATTTTTAGCCCCTCAGCTCAAGTTTGGACATGTGTGAGAGCAGTGGTGGGATGTAACTACACACATTCATTCAAATATTGTACTTGAGTATAAATTTCAGGTGCTTGTCCTTTACTCAAATCTTTTCTTTTCACGACACTTTCTACTTTTATTTTAGTAATGGATCAGAATACTACCTCCACCCCTGTGTGAGAGACAGATTTGGTTCTCGGTTGGTTACTGTTGTTGCTGTGATTTGTTAGAATACACTCACTGCGGGATGACTGGGATTTTCACTCATGTGGAACTCCTGTGGCCACTAAAAGCAACCTGGGGGCCAATGCAAATGGGTGTCTCAGCCAGGCCGATGCGCAGCGTTTAATGGGTCTCCCTGTTTAGCACAGGTGGCTGACAAGCAACGAAAAATCCGATCACCAGCATGTGTAAAAATCTGTGCCAGGTGTCATTTTTAATTACGACACGACAACAACAAGCCATGGGGCTGAAAGGCAGCGAGATAAATTACTCTGACGGGTGATTTTTTTCTAGTCGGTGGACATGCGGGGGGAAAGCAAGCATCTGTTCATATACATGGGCTGCCACAAATGAGTCTATTTCTGGATGTATGTTTTTACATGTGCAGGGTGGAGAAAGTGTGGACATCAAAGGCGGGAATGAGCATGTATACACTGCAATTAACGTTGTTAATAATACAGGAGAAGTCATGCAGCAGCCAGAGGATAAGCATCTTTGTGTCTCAAACTTTTTTTTTTATCTCTGGCCTTTTAACATAAGACTCCAAAATGTTTTTGACAATTTGACAAATTGATAAGCGGTGAAGTCACAGCAGGAGATCCTCCAAAGTGGAGGAGGAGAGACAGACAGCGGAGGTGCACTTAGGAAAAAGGACAGGAGTTTCTGAAAATAGATCCCAAACACACTCAAACTAAAACAGAAACACTGACCTTCAGCGCTCCTCTCAGACAGCAGAGCCTCACAGCTGGGAACCAATAAGAAATATGAAAAACAATCTGACAGAGCAACCGTTTCAGAGAGACATTTAGATTTTCCATTTAACATTTCCTGTCGCCATCACAGCGACAGCAGGAGCATTTAGGGGAGTTGCTGCCAATTTTTGCTGCCATTCAAAGTTTAACAGCTTTTATATGCTATTTAGATTGCAAAGAAAACAGGCTATTATCCGTAATGTCATCATCAAAACAAAACAAAGCACGGAAAGGGCTGTGAGGAACTCATTCAGACTTTTGTGGTATTTGGTGTGCTGTCACCAAATGCCACAATTCAAGACCAAAGGAAACTGACTCCGATCAGAATAAAAACAAAAAACAGCTTTAATTCAGAACAAATTATCAGCTGATAAAGATAAATGCTGTAAACTCACCTCTTTTCAACTCATAAGCTGAAATACTGTCGAACACATTGACGAGATATATTTAAATTATTTTTATTAACTTCTACAAGACTAATTGATGTCACAATTTGGAGTTCAAAGCTTTGTATATTAAATACCTCACTTGAAATTCATAAAATTTTCATAAAAATAATTGATCAGGTTTGATAAGGAAGACCAAATGAATCCGTCAAAAACCTGCAGGGAGAATTTTCACTAATGAGGCCTTGTGAGATAAGGCATGCAAGACATTTTTTCCTCATATTTCTTGAATTAAAATAGGACCATAAATTCCACGACTTAACTGAAAACTGAATTTTAGTCTAAGAGTTTAGTAGTTAATAAATTAAGTCAAGATTCTACTTAAGTTCCCAAAGATATCAAATATGTCAGGCTTTATGTGCATTGCTATCAAGCGGCTCAGTCAGAAAGGGAATAGTTAAATGATTAAATGTGCTAAGGAGTTAAAAAATAAAGTGAGCAAGTTGAATTTTGAAGTATGAGCAGCATCACAGCTTTATGAAAGTGATGGAATAAGCAGAATCAGAATATTTTTGTTATTGTTTGATGGAGTGTAAGCATTTTTTTGTTTTTATATAAGAAGAATCGGGCGGTAAAGATTAGGTGTTTAATAATTGATGATCATGGGCGCCTAAAAAAGAAAAGAGCAAACAAATATATAACCAGTTCTTGGGCTGCTTTCCACTGACTCACATGGTACATAAGGTCAGATAAAGGAAGTGATAGTCCTAGAGATAGTGTATTTGATGGCCTTACTCCTAATTATACAGGGCAGACGGGAAAGAGCTAAATGCAGAATGTGTCTGAATGCTTTTCACGATGGTGATGCTTGTCTGACAGCCCAGTTTCAGATCCTTAAACGTGTTCAGCAGGGTGTCAGGCTCACCGATGGGGGCTGCCACTGCAGCACTATCACTTAAAAAGCTATGTGTCACTCCACATCACGTACTAGATTTTCTTCGCCACATGAAACCTCTCTCTGTCTGTGCACGCATCCTGTTTTGTCTTTCTGCTCCGACCATTCCTTCAGTGTTTGAGCACTCAGGTGCAAGCTCTTGTTTTAGCCAGTTATATGTCCTCTTGTACAGCCCCACCAAAGTTTAGTCATTTATTTCAACAATATCTGCACATAGCCGCTGAACTATGGGATGGTCACAATTTCTTTTAAAAACAAAAAGTTGAAATATACTTTGTCCAAGGGATTCAAGTTTATAAATGCACAATTAATCACAATAATATTTACGTTAGCCTGTTATAGCAGAAATGCTAAATCAAATCTTAAAAAACAAACCTTGATTTGCATTTTTGAACTAATATTACCTGTTAGAGGACAGATAAAACAAAACAAGAGAAAAAAAATACATGCTGCTGGTGTAAAAACAGACCCAAACTTACTCTTCCACTGTCAAAATACAGTCTTTTGAGGTTTTCTGCTCTACTTTTGAAGAACCTCAATGTTTCTAAGTGGTTGACAACACCAGAGGAGAAATATTTGTATATACATTTCGTTTTAAGTTGTCTGAGTAATGATGAGAATGTGGAAGTATGACTCAAAAAGCCCACCAACATCACTTCAACAGCGTCAAGGAGGGATCTTGAGGAACATCAATCAGACATTAAGGAGGACAGCCGGACGCGATAGCAATGCACATGAAGGCAAATAAAACATGTGGAAAACACTGTCCCGGTCACACACAACATAAGAAGAAGAAGTCCTGCAATCAAAAGAAGTATTATCAGCTAATTGTACTTGACATATCAAAAGTAAAACTAATCATAATTTTGAAAAATGTCATGATTTTATGTAGTATATCAGATTATTATCACTGATCCATTATTGTGTAAGCATTCTAATTGTGTAGTTGGTGAGGTTGGAGCAAACTGGGTGGTTTAATCTATTCTATTCTATCTATTAATTATAAACAATCAACTATATTTTATGTTTCTCTTTTTACGTGGGTGAAATCTTAATCTGCAAAATAAACAGCAATGGAGCGCACCAGTAGTAGAATGGTTACCATGCATGCCACATGACTGCAATATACCTGGTTCACTTCCTACTCGGGTTCTTTGTTTTACGTCGTACATTTTTCTTTCTTGTCTGCCTTTTCACCATTAACTGTCAGTAAAGGTAACTAGTAACTATAGCTGTCAAATTAATGTGGTGGTGTAAAAGTATGAGATTTCCCTCTCACTTTTAGCAGAGTATTACAATAAAGTAGCATGCCATGCAACTACTCAAATAAAGTCCAATATGAATACATTTCTTAGGGATGATGGGCTGAATTATGCATATGTTGTGTATGCAAATATATGCTTGCATACTTGCACATACTCCTTCCCTGCTTGCCTGCTCACTCCAGCAGTCACGTGTTGCATGCTTTCATATGACCCCTGACCTCAACATTAGTATGTGAAAGTCAGTACACTTAGCATATCCACAGGCAGTCGGGCAGGCAGGCAGTCGCACAGGCTGTCAACTCCCATCAGCCGTGGTTCATCTGTGATTCAGCAGCTGGATGTGGATCCAGGGGGGGTAAGCAGGGGGGGGGGGGGGGGGGGGGGCAAGCCGGATGTCGAGTGCATGCCAGGGTTGTCCCTCTGTCAACCTCACTCATCCCGAGCCCTTTCTGGGCTTCCCACTGGCCCCAAAGTCGTCGCACAGCACGCCAGGACGACAGTGACGGGATGGCGAGGAGACATGAAGTCGAAGGCGTCACAGGTTAACAGAGGCCCAGATTTAGCAGGAAAGCTCAGTCACCTCCCCGTTGGACCTTGCCGACTTTTACAAATCACAGAAAAGTCGCTCATTCACCGCCTGATGCTGCACCGCCGTCATCATAACACCTTTTGAGGCTGCAGTAAAGTGCGTGTGTCAAGTGTGTGTCTATGTTTGTGTAGTTTACATGGTCATAACTCCCGGCAGTGTGATTAAACCCTTTACTCTGTCTCTCCTTTCCGTTTGACAAGGTTTCACTCTGACGTCAGAGGTCCTGTGAGTCACATCAGAGCCTGCTGGATTGACGGAAAAACTACATAAATGCAAAGTTTGACTCAACGTATATATGTTTTTGGGGTCCAGCAAGAAGAAGGATTTCTTGCTGTGGAGGATTTCACAGAAGTTTTTGATGGAACTTCATGCCATTCATTACATATACAGTATGATTTAGAAAGCTCCTCTTTCAATTTCAATAAAGTTAATTTCTGGTTGTCAGCTCGTCACGGATCAGAGCACTACCAAGCAGGTATAACCCTTCACGTGGATGAGAAAGAGGACAGCACATACCTGTGGCAGTTTCATAAACCCACCAAAATAAAGGCTCTTACATTCTATTTATAGTGACAGCAACATGACTGCCAGATATGGCTGCCTTCTTCGTCCTTCTCTATGCTTCTTTTGTTTGCCAGTCTGTCTGTCTTAGTTAGTCTGCCATGTATGCCTTGGAAACTTGGATTTAACAGCATGATATACAGCCTCCTCTGTACTACAGAAGCAATTAGCAACACATTCAGTGGATAATTTTTTTTTTTTTACTACTTAATGGTTTTGCCAATTCTTTAGAAGAAAGATAAATGCTCCATTTTCACAAGCAAGTTCCATTTTTGTACTGCACAGAAGTCATAGGGAGTTGGTTGGTGTTGATGGCAGACATGAGGACAAGTATCCAAAAATATTGAAAAAATGATCAATATTTAACAAAGATGACGATTCCTCGCAAAATTACCCAAGTGCTTAGTGTTGCTTAAGCTAACCAAACCCTTATGCTGCACTTAGCATGAGTCGATGTTGCAGGAAAGCAAATAAAATACATTTTCAGTGAATGTTTTGCAGATATGTTCAGTATGACCACTTTGCAACTTTGTTTCATTCATTAATATTATTGGACTTATCTAGATTAAAAACACCATTTTGTTTCCATCAAAACACATCTGCAGTTTCAAATTAATTGTATATAAATGTCATTTCTAGGAGACAGGTCATTGATGGCCGCTGAAAAACAACAAAGCCAATCAGAGCTTTGTAGGCGGGATTAACAGACATTGTTATCCTGTGCTAAAATCAGAAAAAAAGAAATGCCACACATAAGGCAGCCTGTCTAAATGATATTGCCACAGCTATACTGTACTGGTTAAGAGGGAAATTACAACTCTTAAACCAGCATATTTCTTTGATTAATGGGAAAAAATGTTAAGTTAACTGCTCCTAGAAACCGCTACATACAACAGTCGCTACTGATTGTTAAGAGCAAAATAACCCTGCTTCTAAAACACAAAATGGCTATAATGAGCTCAATATCAGACTGAATAATAAAGTGAAAAGGTCATTTTCAGTCAGATTATCAGTCTAAGAAAGATCACTCTAGTGAAGTGCAGGAAAATTAAGAGGAGTCAAATATGTAAAGCAGACATTTGAATTATTTAGCCCACTGTTTGTTCAAAATGTCAATAAAAAACAATCAGATAAACCATTAAAAGCTCAGAAATGTGACGGTATGGGTAGTATATTAAAACAGCTCATTTGCATGTGGCACTCTCTCACATCTGACTGTTACAACCTGTGACAAATCTGTGCCTGAACGTGAAATGTGCATCTATGGTTACAGTAACATACACACATGACCATACGCACACAAACACAAAAAGCCTTGAGGATCATCTTTGAGCTGATAATCAAGGGGAACAGCGAACCCTTAAAAGACGCTCACAGTAAAGCAGAGCTTAGCGTTATCAGAGCAACACTCATCAGCAAAGTTCAGCTGCGGTAGGTTGCATTTAAAGTTCAACTTCTTCTTTCGAGCCACAAGATATTTGCTCTTTGTTCTGTGAGATGAAGTCATTTTCAACGGCTTGGCAAGCCCCAGAAGAAAAATGGGAAGAACGGACAATTTTGTAAGCCATGCAAAGAATAAGGAATCAAAAGAAACTTGAAGCCACTGATGTTCCTTTACATAATGCATAAGCGTTCTTCACACACACTAATAATCTGAATTTGAGTTAGAAGGAATCCCCAGTGAGGCATCTTCACTGAAGTCAATACTTCAACCCATACAGTTGTTCCCTTTTGTTTCCACTTAAGTAGCTTTAGAGATGCATTAATTAATATTTTAATATCAACAATGGATCAAATGGCTGCTTCTTCTTTGAAAGGTATCGATTGTAGACTAATTATTCTCATGTTTTAATGTCTTTTAGCTCATTGCTTTAGTTTTGGAGCCCCATCTTTATGGTTTTGCTTCACTCTCAACGCTTTCAGCAGCTTTGTTTCCAGCAGCAGCAGGCAGCTGTTTTTAGTGTCATAGCTTTGATAAATCCACTTTACGCTACCTGCTCAGCACCTAAAAGCCACAGTTAACAACAAGCTGGGGAACATAGTGGAGCATTTAGCAGCTAAAGAGACAAATGTCTCCCTCAGGAGTGGAGTGGAGTGTCAGTGCTTACACAAAATCAGAAAAAGTATTGCAAGATCAGATATTTTGGTGAAAAACTAATGAGATATGTCATCAATTAACCTTTTTTTAATGTCACGTTCAGTATCAACATTTTTGCAACTTTCCAGATACATTCATTAACATTTCCTCTGGGAAAAAGTAATCCAGCCAACATTACATTTCTTTACAAACGTATTTGCTGTTGCAAATTGGCTATGTATATATATACCTAATTCGTTGTTAATAGGTAACTGTTGGCCATATAAACGTTTTAAGGTGGTACTATGTTAGTGTTGCGTTTTCATCTTGTTGTGCTGCCACCCAGTGAGCAAAAAAGTCCATTCATACAGGTTTAAGGTTGTTTACAATCATCTTATTCCACACTGACAGTATCAGACAACTCAAGCGTTACCTGGAAATGACATCTGACACTACAACAACGAGATGCCCTTTGCACAGTATAAAGCCACTATAACATAAAGTGGCTTGATAAAACATCCATAAATGTAGCCAGTGAGCTCTTGACTGCCAGCCCGAGAAGAGAGGGGATGTTTCTGTTGCCACATAAGTACACTCATCCACAGTGGATGTGGTCTCACTGATCTTCTCTCCCTCTCCCCTGCTGGTTTAATTACTGCAACCCCGAGGATTATTTGTGTGGTAGTGGAAACATTTACACTCAGCAGGGAGTTTGAACAAGATTAAACCCTGACAGAGAGTTCCCCAAAATCAGTCTGATGTAGGAGTGTGTGTGTGTTTGTCTTCCACCCTGGATACACATAACAAACTTTTCCAATCCTTTTGCAGAGTGTGACTCACGACCTAAAGTATAGAGGGAATGATAAGTGTCCTCTTTAAATACAGGACATGTCAAAAGCCAGACTACTTTGCTCAGACTTTCTCTCAGCTGTCATCATATGGAGCATTAACGGGGGCCCATTAAAGCACATTCATCTTATGCCCCCCGGGCCACATGAAAGGGATTTTAATATTGACTTTAAGATTCAGACTTTCAGCACTCCAGTCACAGCTCCTCCAGTATTAGCATAAACATCACAGAAGGATTACAATGAGATGGTTCAACCCGTCCAAGGAAACGTGAGACCAACATCTTTGAGGATGTTTATAAAATTCACAGACTGTGAAGTGAGGTAGTGCTTAGAGTAAAATGTGTAATAAAACAGAATACCGCTTTCAATCCACTCCTGGAATCAGAAATGTTTCTAAGATGAACCAGACAGAGTCCTGGCACACTGGCTAATTAAAAGAATAGTTTGACCTTTCGGGAACTACGCTTATTTGTCTCCTTGCCAAGAGTTTGTCTGTACGGGAAATATATGAAGCTACAGCCAACAGCAGGTGAGCTTAGCTTAGCATAAAGACTGGAAACAGGGGGGAGCAGCTGGCCTGGCTCTGCTCACTTATTAACATGTTTTATCTTGTTTGGTCAATCTGTACAAAAACTGAAGTGAAAAAAAATGTTCACAGGTTTTACGAGAGAACTTCATAGGGAGACGTTGATGCAGTAAGACAGAACCAGTTTAAGATGGCTGCTGCTGGCTTCAGCTGCATATTTACTGAACAGAGAGCGGTATCGATTTTTCTCATCTTACTCTTGGCAAGAAACCATATTTCCCAAAATGTCAAACTATTCCTTTGAATCCCCAAAACCCAAAGTATATGCATATTGGTTTGGTGATAAATAAATAATATCTGGGCCAGAATAACAATACCTGGTAGAAAATTACAAGTAGATTTACTATAATGGCATTGGTGCCAAATTCTGCATAATTTAGATTTTTTGTACATTTTTAAATACATTTTTTTAACAGAAATATCCTACTGTACTCGCTGATTTAGTCATCAGCTCGACTTCGGCATTGTCGAAGTTTGACAAATAAAAAATACTTCAAGTAAATGCGTGTGTGTGTGTGAAAGTAAAGTGTGTGTGTGTGTGTCTGTGTGTGTCACCAGCACCTCAGGGTGTGAGGGGTGCACTGAAGCTAAATAGTGATTGTGCATATATTTACTCTGCTTAATCATGCCTTTTAGTGCCTGTCTACCATCTCCCGGAGAATACAAGAGTCTCCTTTATCACCATGCACACACATACACACTTTCTCTTACCTTCCTGCTACTGAAAGCAAGAACATTTAATTTATGCAACAATCTGAATGGAACTGAGAACAATGAAGCGGCGGTTAAGCTTTTAAGCCTTGTCTTCATTTGTCAACATCGTCTTTGTGCTGAGAACAGGATGAAATCCTTTATTTCTTGCACGTAGCATCTCTCTTTCTCGCCATCTTTTTTTATGTTATTTCTTCTATCTTTATCCCACCCTGCTCTCTGTTTAGATCATATTTCCTCCACCTGAGTCAGCTCTGTCCAAGGCTGCTTTCAGGTTCATACTTAAAAAACACATTACTATTTTTTAATATACCAGCCAATACTGTATTTTTGTCTTTTGAAAATACAGAAAATACATGTCCTGGAAATCATCAGATCAATGGTTTAAAAAACCTCTAGTCTTAAGGATTTGATTTGAAAACTGAAACCTGATTAAATGAGTCACCAGGAAATCAAGTCTGCCCGGGGCTTGATAAATGGCCGGAGTATATCCCAACATGCAACAGGGTGGAGAGACAGGGTACGCCAGACAAAATAACAGGTGGCCATCACCACGCTCAATTTCAGATAGAGTAAATCTAATCTGACAGTATATCTATTTCAATGTATCTAAAGCAAAACAATTAACTGCCATGTTCACTGGCTGTTAACAGAATACTATTGAAGTAATAAAACACGAATAATTGATCTCTCTCAAAGTGATTGCAACTAATTAAAAATAAACAGTCCTTTGTATGACTCACCGAACATAAGACCAGAAACAATTCAGTTAATTCTGATGATTTATTTAGTTTAGATGATTATGAAAGACCTGTGATTTCATTTTCAGGGAAATTTGTTTTTGTATGTGACACACTTCGATGAAAAAGTTCAAATGAGAGCAGAAAACAAAATATATGGTATAATAATAATTTAGTGAATGGGGTGGAAAGGATGAAAATAAAATGTTATTTTAAATCACAGCATGTGCAAAAATAAAAGCAGTAGGATATGATGAGCAACAAAAACAGGACTGAAATATGTGTTATAAAAAAAAAGTCTACCATTAAGTGTGAAATATATTCATAACCTTTCTGAATAAAGTATAGAAACGTGTTTGATATTGGGGTAAATAAAAACAAAACAAGATATCTGCAATACACTGAAATATGATGAAGAAATATGATGGTGAAAAAAAAAGTGTGGCATTTTTTACGTAAAACAAACAAAAGGGTATACGATCTATTTATTGTCATTAAAAAGATAAATGCCTGACTGAAATTCCTGATACACTTTGTGTTTAGTGCTAATTTGTAAAATACACATAACACTTTATTATTATATACTAGTATGCTTAACATAGTAAATATTATAGTTAGTATTGTTATGTCACCATTCAGCACAGCTTTATTGAGTGGCAAGCATGGCCGTAGACTCTTAAGGGGCCACTACGCTCCATCAGAACTGCTTGTGGGACAGTCGAACGGCTATCACGTCGCACAACCTAGATCTTTTCTTGCATTACCTGGCCCTTGGTGTTGTTCTCAGATATCTTTTAATCTTTTAAAAGTGCAGGAAGCACAAAAGTTTCATGATATTTGACCAAAACAAATAACATCAAAGACATTTAATGCTCTCATTTTGTGAAACCTCAGAGAATTTTCTGTTTCCCTTGAAGGAGAAGGTCAATTATCTGACTCTTGAGCCTTTAGGCATGCCCACGCGCGCACACATGCACACACACACCCACACACACACACAGACACACAGACACACACACACACACACACGAGAGAAAAGGCCATTTGCTTCATAACGACATACATTGAATTCACGTAATTAGGTAGCAGATTTGGCTTCATGTGGTCGGCCAACTGTATAAACCAGTGAGCATTAACTGATTATACCACAGAACTGGTAAACTATATTGAGTTTGGGGAGGCAGCGGACCTGAGAACAGAACAGAACCAGCAGCACTGCTCTTTCTTCATACAGAAGAAAGCAGGACAGCAGAAAAACAAACTGACCCTAAGCCTTAAGAGAGAGCTGTGGACCTTTGGCTGCCTCGTCTGACCCGCGCACACTGACAACAGCATGGAGATTATCCATGCACAGCATGATGGGGCTGGAAAAGGTCAGCCACTATGATTAGTTTCTCACACTTCGGTGCCAAAGCACCTGCCACTGATGAGGCTGGACATATTAGTCTGCACACAGAGGCATACAATCATGCTGTTTCTCATTTATTGTCAAATCTTCCACAACTAGATAAAATGGATCCCTTGTTTCAAGTAAATACACTGAATGTCAGTTGTGAAGCAAATTAATGGTAAGGGGCTGACAGGGATTTGAATGTGTTTTAGAGAGTTAGATAAAGTTTCTCTTTAATTATGCATGTAAGAAATCATCTTGGCTCAGGAAAAGTGCAATTAGCTTTTCAATTTTTATGCGAGCTTCTTTTGAAACCCACTCTGGAGCTCCTCTCTATCTCTGTCTCGTAGAGCTCTTCTTTGGTGAGTCAGCCAGCACAGAAAGCCAGACATCAATACTTGATCAGGGTCCAAGGCGGCCTGCAGCCACCCAGCTCCACCAGCTGGTCGGGGCAGCTTCGCCGTGGAGCGGGAACGGAAAAGACCGGAACAGGCGCTGCCCACAAGGCTCCTGCAGCCTCGCTGTTTCCAGAGAGCCAGCAGGAGGCGCACAATCAGCCCCGGGTGGCACCGGGAGGGCACGACAGGATCTATCTTAAAATATCCCAAACACAAACGGTAAAAATAAAAAATGCTGCCTATCGAGCAGCCGAGGGATGTGCTTTTGTGTGTGTAGAAAAGGTGTTGTTTGTTTGTCGAGTCCCGCTGGGTCCTAAATGTGTTAAGTCAATATGAAACGGCTGAGAATCTGCCACAGAAACTTGCCTCCTCCATTTTTCTCCGTCTCACCACAGAGCAAAGCCACAGTTCACATCTGAGGAGACATTCAAGCCCGTCACACTGTGGCATCCTCTGAGAGAGCTTTGTCTTCAGCCAGCAGCCAGATGAAACTCTGCGGATGGTCTCCATTCTCATGCTAATAATTACAAAGAAAATATGAATGCCATTTTAATATTATATCATGAATAGATTTCATCATCATCCATCAAAGACAAGATAATGAATTACCGCTCAAAACTCAGAGATAAGATAGAGGGGCCAGTATGTTTATTACACAATTGTGGCGCTGGATTAATTTTGATTTGGAAAGCTCAGAGAGCGAACCAATTAACAGCTTCAAATTGAAAATGTTTATTGGAATCAGTGAAGGATGAGGTACTAAGCTCCTTTAGTGAAGCAGAAAAAGAAATACAACAATGTGAAAATACTGTCGTAAAAGTATTTTCATGTGCTTAAGTATTAAAAGTAAAAGTACAATAAACAGAATGGTACCTTTCAGAATGTTGTGTTAACATTTATTATATCACTGGATTATTATTACTGATGCATGTTGCAGCTGGACAAAGTGGAAGAAATGTTAACTATTTAAGGTCTCAAGGTCCATTTACTAGCTTTTTTTGGAACTTTCAGCAAACTCCAAGACCGTAGGAAAGTCTTAATCTGCAATGTAACTAGTGAAAAATAAAGTACATAGAAAAGATACAATAGTTCCCTCTTATATAGTAATAGGAATAGAGGTATAAAGTAACATGGAATAGAAATATAAAGTGCAAGTTTCTCAAAATTGTACTGAATAAAATGCTTGAAATATTTAGAGAAGTTTGTTTGTTGGTTCTTTTTAAATGTCGTACCATGACAACCTGTCAGATGGGGTTTAGAGGGAAGAAAGACATTTAATGCTTGATGAGAAGAGGCAAAGTGGAGTCATGTCACTGTAATGGATTTCCTAGACGCAGCAAAAAAAAAAAGTTTTATAGAGGTAGAGAAATATAAAAATATATGTGAAGCTGGCAAATTTCCATGGACTATCTGACAACACAGAGCGATGTACATAAACTTCAGTGACATAGTATTTGTGTCTGCATACTTTAAATGTGTGTATCTATGTATCTAAATGAAGCATAATACTGAGCTGCTCATGTCTGTGTTTGTACAGGCGTGAGTATATACTCTGCCCATGAAGAACAGCGTCGTATAAACCTGTCTCGTACTCTTGGAAGAAAATTACAGTTAATTGCTATGAAAGCAAGCAAGCTGATGTTTGTCTGGGCTGCCAGATCAGTTACTGTTCTCTGGTTGTGACGGACGTTTTCTATAAAACATTTGCAAATCTCATCTTGACTGACTACGGTAGCAGCGTCCCACAGAGAGTAATTTGTGTCTCAGTTGGACGGGGTGAATACCGCATCCCTTCTGGCCTGAGGAGTCCTGAAAGCAAACACTAGCTGCTTGGAAGGTTTCAGCTCATCGTAATATTTATAGTTCACCAGTCAAAAAAGCTGTACACCAGTATGCGCATTTCCAACTCCAATTAGTCCTGCAGTGTGCTGAATTTCTCTACCTCATAAACAGCACCCAAATTTTATTAGAGTGACAGGTTTGGCAGAGCTGAGCGGTGTTGGTGCAGCGAACGTCCAAATGTGCGATCATCAAAGGATTTGTACAGATCTGAGAATTTGACTTGGAACGAAGCTTTAAGCTACAATGTGCAGACTGTTTGGACCGCAGAGACAAGTGTCAGTGTGTCAGTGTAACTATGGAGGCACAAAGGAAAGATTCCGCCAGCAATGTGATGATAACTTTACCTCCCGCACAGCCAGTGGAGGTGAATGTAATATCAGTTGCCATGTTCACAGCGTTGAAAAATTACATTCGAAAAACATTCAGCAACAACATGCCTTCCCAAAAACAATTACTCTTAGTTACTCCAGATTGGGATTGGGGTTTTTTTCGTATTTTTTTGTCAAATTCAAATCCAGTATCCCTTATTAAATCTTATTTTGTTTACTTTTCAACATTTCCAAGTTACTAAAGGCTAAAAAAAGGCCCGTGAAGGCAAAAACACTGCAGGAAAGCTGTTGAACTACAAAGTCCATTTGCAGTTGTTCAGTGGTGTTACAGAGAGATGTTCCTTTTCCCCCACATGCAGTGGCAGAGAGCACATTAACCAAAGAACAGACGAACTTTCCATTGCATTGTGGAATTAACATTTTTTAGCTACAGTCGCTCTCTTCTGCTGTCACTGATGGTTGTTATCATAACCAACGAGGCAGTAAATGAAACGCTGTATACTGTATACTGGGAACCCTCCTTCTTGTTTTATCCATGACCCCTTCCTTTAGGATCTGTCCTCAACACTACTTCATGTGATGGACCCTTGGGAGGCTTCAAAAAACCCTTTCCATATCCCATGAGTCTCTGGGCTCAGCTTGCACGAGCAACCCACTGTCAGAGCAGGAATCCCCCGAGAAACATCCTCCTCACTGGGACAGTTTACTCACGAGTGAACTGTCCAGTGCCTAACTGAACATGTATGAGCTTTTACACAGCAAAACAACAACAACAACAACAACAAAAATACACTTCTGACTGACAGTAAATGTTTACAGCCTTTGAAGCAGAATTCATCTGCAGCGAAAAATACAGTTTTGGAAAAACGACTCACATGTAGCCACACATCCACTCAAACACACGGGCAGAAAATTCCTGTCAAAGTGACACACAGGCAGAGCTGCTATCTGCTTCACTGGACGCTGTGCACCTGAGTCTCTGGCCTCTCGCCTGGATGCTCCGGTGGAGAGAGGGACCTTCCATAAAAAGCTGCGGCAAAATCAGATCACTCATCCCTCCGAGGGGGGAAGTAAGTCTGATCTACCTTTTATTATGTCTTTTACGCTGCCCACCTACTGCATGGACAAAACACAAGACACAGTGGCCCTGTCATGCAGGCTCTCATCCCAAAACTCAAAAAGGGAACCCACTGCTTTCCTGCAGGCTTCCTCTCAAACGTGCTTTACAGTCAGATCGGCAAACAACTAGCTGTTTTTGACGCACACTCTGACCGCGAGACATCACTGGTGATCCGAGGTGATCCGAAGAATGGCAGAAGGGCAGAAATGATGCAGATTAAAGGAACAGCACAGCAGTGTGTGCGTAAACCATTTCCCCTGTCCCGACGTACAATATGACTGCTAGTCTGTATCTTCAGGTGTGTGTCACAACCACTTAGCCCCCACCAACAAAAGCATTAAGTTGGAGGGCTGAAATATTCGTGCTGAGCAGAATCTGGAGCAGAGGACCAGAGGATTAGCCTGAGGACGGCTGAGAGTCCTGCACGCTTTTCTCTTCCTGTTTATGCGGCGTCTCACTCATTACTGTGGCGAGCATGAGTCACCATGAATAGCTGAAATCACTGTGGGAATAAGTGCTACATTATGTATTTGTCTATTAAGTATGTGTGGATGTATTTTGTGAAGATAAATCGCAATAATATGAAAAGAGGAAGGCTGCTTGTGTATATTGATTTTTTGGGACCTGAATCATAGCGGAAGAACAAACTAGTAAAGTCATTATGAAAAAAATCATTTTTGTGCACATCAATATGTGTGTTTGCTTCTCTATGCCAGCCACCCACTGAAACCTGGAGAGAATACATTATATACAGAATCTGCTTGTAATGGGTGGACCGGTGAACCTACTGGTATATGATAACAACATATTAATAAACGTTTTACTAGTAAGCATCATGTGTGATTGTAGGAAGGGTTCCTTGAGAGTTGTTATGGCAATTCAAGCAACATGTGCTCATCAAGTTCAGTTGTGTCCCACTTTCCTGAACTGGGGAAGAGGTTGTCAAGAGTTCACTATTGCTATTGTACATAATTCACATTTTAGATTTTGATCCTTGGCCCCTGTGAAGACAGAGCAATAGGGATTTATTTTACTTGGAGTAAGCTGAGTTAAATCAAAGTTACCCTAATTAAGTGGAATAGTATCCTGTGGCGTTTTTGACCACCAGTAGCACTATGGAGCAATGGTTTTAACAGTGTGTTTCCATTCTGTTCATCCACATTAGGACGCCCTCTCGTATTAAACAGTCCTTCCATTGATTTCACACTATGTCACTGATCGATGGTGGAGGTAAGGCATAAAGAAATGTGGCAATGCAGCAACAAAGGCAAGGCTGAAGAAGACTTATGACAAGCAAACATGGACGTCAATAATGTAGGTTTCATATTCTTCCAAAAATTGGTTCTTTTTTTTTATTGTTTGTTTTGAGGAAGGAATTCAATGTGTTCCCATTGTGTGTTCCTGAAGGATACACACAATGGGTTTTAGCAAAAAAAAAGCAAATGTAATTATATATTTGTTAACATAAAAACTCTACAAGGTAAATTAAATAAAAAAGATGGCCTTCAGTGATGTCATGTGTCATTGTCTCATGGTGACAACTCAGGTAGCAAGATCTTTCAACTGAAAAAGACAATGAGATATGGCTTTTGTGCCTTCTGTAATATTTAAACCTAAATCCTACATGTATATAATCCATAATAAAGCAATGCAACTACTGAATGTGCATCAAATATTTCTTAATTTTCAAATAGCCCTGGTCATTCTGAAAAACAAAATACATACAAGGTACATATTTGAAGCTAATGGGAGACTTTAAGAGGCAGATACATGGAAGTAGGTTAGACTGGGATGCATTTCTTATATAATGGCAAGGCATGTGTTACAGTACACCGTTTCTGTGAACACCTCTTGCTCTCCTGTCTCTCTCCTTTCTGAGCAGCCGATGTAAACCACAGTCGACATGTGCGCAGCACTGTCAGAGGTCTGATAATTGACATGAGAAAGTGTGTACATGTAAATGACATCAGATGGGTTTAAACTACATGGAGATAAACGTCCGGATTAGCGCTTCCCCCCAGAGGAAATGCTGCAGTTTTCCTCGCCTGCCTGTCTGTCATTAACTGTTACATTCACTGTCTTGAACTCCCTCAGCCTCATTTATTTCTGGTGGGATTAATATGACATACATACAGACAAACATACATACATACATACATACATACACACACAAACACACACACACACACAAACACACACACTTAGTTACACCTGTTCAACTGCTTGTTCAAGCAAATATCTAATCAGCCAATAATTTGGCAGCAGTGAAAGACAATTCTTTGGGCAAAAATGGCTTGCTGATGGTGGAGGTCAGAGAACGGCCAGACTGGTTCAGGCTGATATTAAAAGGCAACTCTAACACAATAACTACTTGTTACAACTGAGGTATGCAAAAGAGCATTTCTGAATGCACAACACGTCGGACCCTGAAGCAGATGGGCTACAGCAGCAGAAGACCCACCGGACACTCTATTAGGTAGAAAGTGTACCTAAATAAGTGGCCGGTACATACATACATACATACATACATACACACACGCACGGTTTTATTTCCCCTCAGTTTACACTTAAACGAGCAGCAACCACATTTCCATAGCAAGCAATAGATTTACTCACTGCATGCCATATGGTGACCTACCTAATTCAGGGCATTGTATCAGGGAGCTCACAGATATAAGCATTATTCCTATACGGTAAATAATATTCAGCTTCCACTCTGTTACCGCACAAGGTCAGATTTCATCCAATATCAGGCGTCTTTCCAGGAGGGGTGAATAAATGAATTCTTATGTGGAAACAGCCCCAGTCGAGGCCCCAGATGTGGAAAATAGACTAGGACATCAGTTACAGTCCAGTTATATACACAAGGGAAACATTATCCCAGATCACATCATGAAACCCAGTGTTCTTTTTCAAAATGTTAGGTCATACAGTGTGCTTATTCTTAAAATATTGTTTCTTCAACATGTTCAACACAATAGTAATTTTAAACACTTTAGTCTACAAGGTGAAGGAGGAATGGAGGAAAAATATAGACCAAAATGATCTAAATCTGCTCGACTTTAACTTTTTAAGATAAAAAGTTTTTAAGATAAAAAGTTAAATCAAGTCAATATCTGGTTGACATTATTGGTTTAATAAGTTTAGTGAACTGCATCCAAATTACGGAGGTTTTTGCAGTTACAGAAGCAGACTGTGTCCCAAAAATTATAAGACCACACATATAATAATATCTGCTGCATGGGAGTGGGAACAACCTTTTAAACCTTGATTTTACTTTTTTCCAAGATAAGTACATAAACCTATCATCTATAAGTTAAAAAAACAAATTCAATTTTCATAAAATTCAAATTATGCTAGAATTAAGCCAGACATAACTTCAATATAAACAGTTTAATAACAGCTTGGTGAGATATTCCTTTCAGTCATACTTTTAAGTCACGAGTCAATTCATCATTCACTTTTAAGTCAATTCATGATTATAAATTCTGAAAATAATAACTAGCAGCTGTGAGATGAAATTACACTCATTGACCAAAGGAGCACACCTGCAGCAGATGTGGGTGTATAATAATAACAATAAGAAGAAGAAGAAGAAGAAGAAGAAGAAGAAGATGATGATGAAGAATTAAATTTCTTGTTAAAGTGGATTTCATTGGTTTGCAATACACAGTGTTCAGCTCCACCATGTCTGACTTTGGAGGTTAGGTAATGCAGAGAAGTTGTTCTTTCAGTTGTGTAGGAAACCGTGAGCACTCTGGGGGATGAGGGGAGGGAGTCTTTTAATTATCATGGCTGAGCGCACAGCACAAACAACAGCACTATACAGTCACCATGAAGGATACAAGACATTCCATCTTACCCTGAACAATCTTTGCTGCCTCTCTGGTTATATACCCTGCTTTTTGGCCACACAGTATTTACAGAAAGAGCTTTACAGACCTGGAACACACAAATGATTTTGCTTATAATCATCATATCCCGCTCTCTTCACCATTGCCTGTCTTCCTGTCTGCCTCTTAACTGTTGCTATTGATGAGATTAATGATAAATGAAAAAAGAAAACTCAAAAATGAATTTACATATAGATTGGTGGTTTAAATAATACTTTGGCTAATACCTTTCTCTATAATTCATTATGCTTACACTTAAACTAAATCTGATACTGCCAAACAACTGATACTGTTCCAGTTTAAACTCTTGTTTGAATTCTACACAAATATCACATGATGTCATATTTTTGAGCTCACTTTGCCACTTTGGCATGAACCGATATTTCAGCCTCTGTTCAACAGTTAGTTTCAACCAGTTCATGTTGTTACACTTCTGTGTGAGCCAGAGGTAAGACAGCCTTCATTTGTTGTAGACATGATAACTGTATCATCTGCGTACATCAGTACCATAAACTGGATATAACTATCAAACACTGTGTCATCAAATTAGCTGACTGACATTCTGTAGTAGATAGTCCTCTAGGTCATTGATCAATAATGCAAACAAAAATAGCGATTTTCACCCTGTCTAACTCCTGCTAGGCTTACAAAAACTCAACATCTAAGAATTTATCATTAATATCCCCTTTTAACAGTTTGTACCAGAGTGAATCCCTTCAAACTGTATGAAACACCTTGCTGCAATCAATGAAAGAACAAAATGGACTTTCATTTTCACTTTTCTTTTTACAAATCAGCAATGTGTTTCAGTAAAAGGATATGATCAATGGTGGCATAACTCCTCCTAAGTTTCTCTCAGGAGAGAATTGTACTCACAGAACTTTTCCGGATTTAAGCATATGTGAAAGTCTTTATGTGAAAGTAGACGTTTAGCATCTCCCAATAAAACTTTGGGCTTTTAGATGTTATACTAATCAACTCTCCACTAAATTTCTTCCAATAGGCCCTGCTCCATGCTTTAAGTAACTCTTTCTGTGTGATTACACATTCAGCACTAGCCATATTTCTTTGTATGTTATGCTTTTTCTTCACTTTTAAGTATTCTTGTCTTCTTTTTTTGTTGACATTTAGCTGGTCCATTGCTGGACTGCCTGCCCAGTAATAACCCTTTCCACAATTTACATCCGAAAGCACTTCAACAATACAATGCTTATCAGAGAACAAAGAATCAATTACACTATTCTCGACTGTATTGGCCACTATCTTTCAGTAAAGCCTATCTTGCACATTTTTCACAATTTTCTGACGTTTAACAGACGAGAAGAACAAGAAGTAATCAATAATGATGAATTGATTACTTGAGAAAATAAATCGTTAGTTGCAGCTCTAATTGCTTGTCTTGCCTTTTTAGGTTTTCATCATATGTTAAGCTGCCTCATTTCTCACCTGCTTCTCCTGTTCTGATTTTATATTATAGCATGCTGTGGTGTTATTTCAATGGGTAATCCATGTGTCCACGTGTAACACTGGCACATTTACAGTGATATTGATCAACCTGCATTTGTCCCTGTACAAAATGTATAAAATAAATAAAATAAAGCAGTAAGCACAGAGGCTCACCTGTCAGCACAAACAGACCAGACTCTTTGTCGGCAGTCTGATTAGAAATTCGATGCACGGCGGCACCATTAGAGTTCAGGCACATTTAACTCTCATGGGTCTACAAAAGCCTCGGGCACGGTGCCCCCTCTTGCATCCATACACTCCCTCCCACTCCCTTTATCTTTCAAAAAGATTATTTTTTTAAATTATCTTTTATAGTGACAAGTGTTTGCTTCAGAATTAATGTGACACCACAGGCGGGTAATTCTGGTAATTGAGGCGTTCTGGCCCAGGGAGCCCTGCAGTATGGTAATTAAGCCATGGCTTTAGCACCAACCACTGCCACATGCTGAGAGACAACAAAGGGGAATGGAGTAGCACAACATCCCAAGGAACCTTACCTGAAACCCCTGGTGGCATCTTCAGAGATGATATTAAATGGGTTTCCTGCGCAGCCACCAGCCAGCATCATTAAACAGGTGTTGGAACGAACCAGAAAGTGTCTCTGCTGTAAATGTCTTGGTGAGGTGTTTAATGCATATCTTGTAAGTCACATCAAGTTCACATCAGTTGCTATTTTTAAGTGGCTGCTTACATGTTGAAAAACACACTCATTCTATTCCCAAGTTACTTTTCACTTTGCCACACTCATAGCTTTTAGGCAATGTACATATTAGAACAGTAGTTAAAAAAGTTAACCCTCTTTGATGCTTTATCTGTTCACCTCAGTTTTTACTCCTTATACTGAGATTAATTCACTCATACACCTTAAGGGTAGTTATAGTAGCGTCCTGTCTGTAAAGAGACAAAAGAACACAAAGAGGCAGAGAGAGAAGAGGAAGATGATAAGAAGAAGAAGAGCTGGGAGTCTAAGTCTCAATTTTTCCACCTCTTTTCTCTTCTCTTTTGATCAGCTCTTCCTCCGTCACCTCTTGGTCACGCTTCAGTTCAGGCATCAGGCTCACGTCTCCATAACAGATGTGATTTATCAGGGCACGTCTCTCAAGCAGCCCACCCACCCCTGTCCTGCCACACCGGCACCTCCGTCTGAGCCGCACTCTGGGGTCTGATATTCACGACCAGAACTTACCTCCCACCACATTCGTACAAAATCAAAACCATCTACACAACACGTACTGTACTAGGGTACAACGGTACTCAAAAATCCCAGTTCGTTACGTACCTCGGTTTTGAGGTCACCGTTTGGTAAGTTTTCGGTACAGTGAAAAAAATATATATATAAAATTGCTGTAACCGGCTGCAACCTACTAATAAAAAGTAAACTTAAATTAAAAGTCAATCAAAATAAATACTCTCAAATAATTAAAAAAAATATATTTCCATTCTATGGAAGATTTTACATAAAAACATATGATCACCTTACGTGGTAGTATAAAAACATGTTAAAATATAGTTTATTTAATAAAAGAAATGTTATAAACAAAAAGGTTTCTACTTTCTTTAGATATAACACCGGCTAACACTTGAAATAATGAATGCTGAAGGAGGCTGAGGGAAGGAAACATCATTCATTTTAGTGTCTTTGTTCTCAGTCTTTAAAGAACAAGCACAGAAACGGTCCAATCTCTTGAATCTCTTTAAGAATTTAGTTAATTTGTTAAATTTAGGGAAATAAGAGAAAGGATGTGAAAGACTGTGTACTGTTAAAACATCCATCAGCTCTACCAAATACTTAGTAGAAGGCAATTGAAACTTAACAGAATAAATATGTGAACACTGAATATAAGAGCTGGACAAAGCTACAAAGAACGATTTAAGTCATTTTATTCTGCTCTTTACAATAAAGACCTAAGCTCCTGTGATGCTGTGAGCTAATCGCCCTTGTGCTCCAGTCTTCATTAGTTTCTCTGGGAATCAATGAGCAAAGCCTCCAGCCAAATGAAACCTCCATCCTCGTCTACATTTGGCCCAAGTTTCTGTCTTTTTTTAACGTGTCACCAAACTACTGCAGTGAACGTCTCTTACAGAGAACACCAAGCCACTAGGTGTGAGAATATACTCTAGATAAAAGACAGATATGTTTCTGTGTCATTGGTTACATACAACTAGGGAATGAAGGTTAGTTTAAGAGAAGTAAAGCCCTGACTGCTTCAATGTGTGTCTCCAACAGATTCATTGGACAAAAAAACATTTTAAAAACAAATAATATGATCAACATATAAAATTATACCAATTAGAAAAGGACTATTCTGCATATTGGGTACTTTTACTTTTGATACTTTAAATATTTTGCTGATGATACTTTTATCATCACTTTTACTTTATTACATTTTTGAATGCAGAACTCCTAATAAAGTATTTTTACATTGCGTTACTGTACTTTAACTACCTGTGAAGTGTTCTTGTAAGCAAACAATGTTTCTCACCAAAAGGCCATTGTGTGAATCTTTGAGGTCTAACAAATGCATTGAATGCATTTCTTTCCTCATATCACATTTGTAAAGCCAATATTCAAAAAATATTTAAATCCTAAATTGTACATCCATGTAGCTTGCAATCTTCTTCTTCCCTCCTGTCGGTGCATTTCTACAATTATTTGTCTGTCAGTAGAAGATCATTAAACCAGCAGTAGGAATGCGTATCACAAGCTCCGGCATGTGCATCCTCACCGGAGAAAAACAAAACTTACATTTGTTCTCTTTGGCACTTTCAATTTGGACTATATAAGTACATAAGTCAATTAAAACACCAAGGATATATACTGTATATCCTGCTTTCCTCATCAATCATTTCAGTTCAATGTTAAGTAAAGGCTCTGGGTTCTGAAATGTGTTCAAATAGTGAGGGCTTGAAGGAGATATGAGGTAGCTATGACCATAAATGTTTTTCCAAGCCTGCAAATGTCCAGTTGTATATCTAATTACGATGACAGGAAAATGAATCAGTGCTCTCAGTGGCATGAAGTTAGATTATAGTCAAGACTGGTTCTCAGATCTCATTATTTCAAACTAGACCGGTGTGAGACGACACTGCGACAGATCCTGGCTCTTCCACAAACAACTAATCAGTGTTTATAGATGCACACCAGATTCAATCCCACTGAGAATGCCCGTATTACCTTTTGAGAGTGCGATATGCATGTTCCTATTTGCAGAAGAGAGAAGTCATTACTGTCCTATGTTCTCACACAAGCCTCTTGTGTAGCACGTTGAAGCCAGAGGGAGCTATTTTATTCAACTGAGTCATGAGGATGAAAACTGTATTGTGATGATGGTAACCTCGGGCTTTACACATGCTACGTATGTACAGGCAGGCATATTCATCACTTAAACAAGCACACATGCTACAATATTCTATGTCAGCAGGGCAACATACAAATAAATAACTGCACATCCTCCTTGGTATGTCTCGTAATCTCCTCTTTCACTCATATATCCACACATAAACGGAGAACAAAGCGTGGGCTCTGGTCTGTGCTGACAAAGCCCGAGTACAGCGATGTGTCTGAACTTTTCCCCCACTCCATCGTCAGAGTGGGCGAAGAGCATGGGTGATGCAAGCTCAGGCAGAGGCAAATTCTCATTTCCCTGCTTCAAAAAGCCGGCAGCTCTGTGGTGTTTCATGTCCTGGCTGCCGAGGCTTTCCCTGTGCTCTGCTCGTGAATACAACCTGACCTACAATCCACTGCGGGGGAGCTGCGAGCACAGACTGCGGGGATAGCCTTCTGTTCAGGCTTTCATGTGGAAGTGAGAGCGTGGTGGGCATTTGCCTGTGAGTGGGTGTAGGGTTTCAATGTGATATTGTTGCAAGTGCAATTAGGGGAGCAGGATGATTAGACTGACAACGCCTTTTCCTTCCCATTTGACTTCCCTCTGCCTGTTTCAATCCTTTTTATTCTCTGTTGTCCTTAATTTCTTTCTTCCTCACAGCTATTTAGCCTCTCCATCATCCGCCCTTCTCACTTCGCTTGTCATCGCTACGAGAGCTGTATCCTGTTGACCCCATTGTTCACCATTAAGTACTGACTGGACCTGCCTCCAATCAGCAATAATTGAAGAACATGGCTGTAATTAACAACAAGCCTTAATTGATACGTCTTAATGGCCCTGCTAATCAAGTCAGGGAATTTTCCACAGCATGTGATGTTCTTCAGATGATTAACTCTTCATTTGCCCATTCACCACTGCTGTCACCTCACAAGCCCACACGAGGATACATCGATTTGGGGAAATCCCCAGTAGAAGCTCCATAGTGTATGGTCACAGTTATGAGCTGCACAGTCAGTAAGGACACAGAGGATCGATACCCCACATGCTCACGGTGGTCACATTAGAGACATTTGGGACCGTCAGAGACTAATGTTTACAATGAACTGTATATGTGGCCTTTCTAAGATGACAGAGAATTGACTTTTGTGGAGAAGAAAGTGCAAAAAATACAAGTGTATGCTTGGATAAGAACATGAACATGAGCAGTAATCGTGACATATATGGAAGACAATTTCTGCCAAAGGATGAAAAAAAAATCAGAAATATTTGTAATGACAAAAGAAAAATAGACATGGCAAGTCAAAATACTAAATTATTTCATAACTCTTACTGTTTAAAACGAGGTTTTGAATTACTGTGTTATGAATTTGACTTCAAAGTCAAATATCGTAATATAATTATGACTTACAAAGAAAAAGTTTTAATTTAGGATCTCATCATTTTGATTTAGTTCCAAATAATTTTAACATAGAAAGTCTGCATTTTTATCTACCATGATTGCTTTCTTTTATCAGTCTTTTCATTTGTTTTGTTTTTTTTCCCGTTTCCTGGCCATGCAAATGTAGACACAAAATACATTTTATACTGTGTCACTGCTAAATTAAATTGATGTGTCCCATCTAAGAACTATCTTCTTCTGCTACATAAAAAAGCTTTCTGACTTTATTTACTCTGCTTCTGTTCAGTAAGCCTAATAGTCAGGCTTCAATTAAGTTCATTATCTCTTTCTATTCAGGGTCATTAAGTGTGGAGCTTCTCCCAGCATGAAGAAAAAACACTCCTGACATGTTCACTTCATCTGACAAGCTATCAAAAAATCCTGAAAATGTTAATAAAGTGGAATAATAAAATAAAGATTTATGGATTTAAAGGATTATAAATTACAAACTAGATCAATTAAAATAAGTCAATTAATATATTATATAATATATAATAATAGAAATATGCAGGGAAACATGATTACTTAATGAAGTAAAAGCAGGGCATAATAATGCTCTGGCAGCACACACTGCTGTTTCGAAATATTGCTTTTGGTGCCTCATAAACACGTTTGAAAAGATGCAGGCTGAAGAAAGGGCTTCTGCACTGCAGTCTGTCAGTGTTTGTCTCATCTCTGAGCTAATTAGAAAAGTTTTGCTACAACAAATTTAATATAAAAAAAACAAAATGTTTTTGAAAAGATTATGGGATTATTTGAATGTATGAAAAATGATAAATCTGAACTTTTGGCCACAATACATAATTAATAGCCTCCCATAAAATCCCCCTACAGCTGATTTATGACCTAGGACTCATGGAGATAATTGAACAACCACAGCCTCTAAATGAAGTGTATGTATTTTACATCTGTTAGGATGAAGGATTTGTGCTGCTGCTGCAGAATGAGAGGCCTTGTTGCAGCCTGCACAGAGACGGTCTGCAACAAGCACACAGAAAAGGATGAGGTCCTTCACACCAGGCAATCAATAATATCTACAGATAGAAATGTAGCTGCATAAGAACGTGCAAAATGTTCTTTTCCCACCTTGTGTGTGTGAGTTTTTGTGTGTGACTGGTACAGAGTGACAGTGTGACTCATTGGGACCTGGGTGGCCCCCGTCAGGCCTCTTTTCTTGCTGCTGACTGAATGCTCCCGGTTCTGTAAACATAGACAAATGTGCCCTACAGGAGCGCCTGCCGCCCTGCAGCTCCCACATGCCTCAAACTAATGAATTTTTAAAGACGGCATCAATCAAACCGCAGGCCAGATCAATAGACCACAGAGTGGATTTCATCAGCGCTGTGGAGCAAGGTTTTGGTACACACATCGCTTCCACCCGGGCTCCTTGTCAAGCAGCATTTTACTTCAGCCAAGCTTCACATGGGCTTCAGTTAAAGCCGGGGCAGTCGACCAACAGCAGAGCAATATAATGAATGCAGGTCTGTCCAGTAATAGAATCTGATTAGAGAGATTAAAGAGTGTTTATGATGGCAGCCTGTCCTCTACTCAGGACTGACTGACCCTACATGGTTGATTAGGACTTCTGTCAGAGCATCACCCCTCATTGATTTGAATCATTTAACTTAAACACTGAGGTCAGTGTGGATATTAATCCTCATCAGAAAAACAGCTTACTGGACCAGAGCCATTACAAAACAATGTAATGCCAGTTTTTCCACGAAAGCCACATGCACAAGGGGACACACACACACGCGCGTGTGCACACACACACACAAACACACACACACACACTTGGCTTTATGCAGCCATTGATGGTAGAAAGCTACAGTGGGAGGGAGAGGGGGGATGCAACAAAGACTCCAGGCCGATTTGGGTACATGGTGCCAACTGAGCCACCAGGGCACACATAGACACATTTTCAGCATTTCCTTTTCTCACATGACGGATGGCAGATTGTAGGTTTAGTTATACAAACATCTTCAAGCAGAAATTAAATGGGCCATATAAACATTTTTACTTGCAAAGAAGGACGTCTGATCAAAACATAAATAAAAATAAATATAAAAGTCAGTGACTTATTCATTTATCACATCTGACATCGCAAAATGTCAGCAGACTCTCTAACTACCTTACCTTGCATAAATATCGAACATGGGGTAATGCTGTTAAGTTGAACGTGAAATGCCATGTTGGACTAAGAGTCAAGTTACGATCAAACAGAGCTAGTTAGTTGCAAAGAGTTTAAATATGGGCATGATGGCACACATTTTCAGACAGTCTCTCTGTGAAAGGATTGTCAGCTTTGGTAAATTACAGAGATGGTCGGACAGAACCACCCCTAATCTGATGTCAGAAAGGTGTGGGAGGAAGGAGTTCCCGAATGCATTAATGTGTTCATCATTAATGTTCATTTAAAGCTCATTTAAAAGACTTTATATACTGCTGGGTAGTTTAACATATAATAATATATCATAATTTATTAGTTGATTTATAATTTGCATTGATAATCTAAATCTGCAAAGTGACTCGCAACAAAAGCTATCAGATAGTTCGGAGGTCAGGTGATGATGTCGTTGTTGGCTGTGTATTTCTGAACCATAACATCCAGGGCAACATCCTTGTTAGCGGTGGAAAGAGTCGAGCAGAAACGACCAATTGGAGTTTTCTGGCGGGCACAGACATACTCTCTGTGCTTCCCGCTCTGCGTGTGCGATTCCACGGCCTTGATCCTCATTGTCCCAAGTTTGAAACACTTGCGACATTTGCTTTGTAAGCATTCCCAGGAATGCAAACCGATAATTCTCGTGGTGATGTGTTTTCTTTATACATCCATAGGTGACGTGACAAAAAAACATTTAAGACCAATCCAAACTGAATTTAAGACAATTTAATACCTTTAATTTAAGGTTTTTATTAGTAAATTTCTATCTAAGACATTTGAAGACTTTTTAGGACCCACGGCAGCCTTGTTCTAAAGAAGCATACTGGCCTGTTTTACTTTCTAACTTTGATATTTTTACTTCTTAGTACAACAGCTTTTGCATTTTCCATTTAGTTTTCCCCATTCTTAGCCCTTGACCTACGAAGCTCTTCCCTCCAAAAATACCTGAACTACTAAAACTCCAGTCTGCAGATCTCCTTTAAAAAGGAAGGTGCCAGTCGGGTTAACTCTTTGTTAATTCAGTCTAGTTCAGCCATCTGTACGAGAGGCCGTCCACTCCACCCTGAATAGCTTTACAGCAGCAATGGGTCTATAAATTTACCTGCGACAAAGATGAAATTGCCAGCTCTCTCACATCTTCTCACTCTCCCTTTCGGCATTTGGGAAGGAAGAAATTGCTTAAAGATTAGGCACAGATTCTATGGAGGAAGCAATTTTTCAGCTCTACGGTGCAGTGATAAGAAATCGAGAAGGGAGTAATCCCTTAGATCAAATTTGATTCAATTACTTTAACTTAGAAATGTTGGGAGGAATACAAAATAGAGTAGTACATATATGGAAGTGGAGAATTTTCATTTGTCATCTGTGTCAGTTTCCAGGTAAGCTACACTGTCTAACAAAAAGTAAATAAAACTTCTGACATCGGTTGAAATATGCAAAATGTACCAAGAAATCATATAAATAATTTGCTAAATGCTGAAAACAGTAGAAGGATGTCATTTCTCTTTGTTAACATAAAGAAAATCACTTCTGCCTGCAAGCCAGCGTGCTCATGTTAAGTCAGAAGGAACAAAGCACATGGACCGCTCAAAACAGCCAAAGGCTCTGTACGACAACAAATGAACAAAAGTTCATTTTCAGGGTGACTTCACTCTATAATTTCTCTCCCTTTAATAAAATATATGTAGAATTTTCCAGGCTTGGTCTGGACTCATGACATTTTTGCCCCTGGTTCACAGAAACAGTGTGCCCTATGATAAGGTTGAAGGTAAGCTTTGTGAATCCCACAAAGTCTATGATCAAGTGCTGATGCAAAGAAACCTACTCTGACAAGAAAATTATGTTATATATATATATATATATATATATATATATATATATATATATAATCTGTATATGTATATGTAGCTGTACTAGGTGTCTCAAGCAAAAACAGGGATACTGTGTGTCTGATTTGAACATTGCAACTCAGCTACTGTATGGCTCTTCTTGGGTTACCGGAAGACTATAAACCGTGCATTTAGAAGGTAATGAGATTGTCACGTCGCGTTAACCATTTGGCAAATATAGGACCCAAGCGCAGAGAGGAGAGGAGACCGGCAGGTATGCTGATTGGAGTTTTATTCACTTAAGATGAGGTGCAGAGTCCACAGCAGGCAGGTAACAAAAATGGGAAACCGGGCAAACAGATAAATCCAAAAAAACGGGCAGGTGAATAATCCATTGCTGAGTAGAGACAGGTGAAAGGAGTGAAGCTGATGAGGAGGGAGTGGCTGAGAGGAGAGTGGAGACAGGTGTGTAGATGGGTGGGGCAATCAGGTGATGGGGAAGGAAGGAAAGTCAGAGGGAATCTGGTGGAAGGTAAGGGAATGGCAGGTGAGGGGAACAGAGCAAGAGTCCAGGAGTGACAGACAGATCATGACAGAGATTGGTCTGACTGTTTCGCTCATATTGATGAGTGGGTTTTGAAAAATGAGAATATGTTTTTTTAGATCTGTGTTTAATTATCACTAAACAGGAGAAAAGGGAGGCTCTGTAATCATACACGTGCTAACTTAAAACGGCTATAATCTGCATTTTATAATAATGTGACAATGTTATGTTTTCAGCTTGTCCCGTTATTCAGGTATCGCAGCTTTAAATAAATGTTTAGTTTACACCTTTATTTTAAAACATACTGTAATCACACAGGTGCTTGAATGCATTTATGCTTCCAAAAATGTGTAATGGTCTTTAATGACATACTTGTGTTTGATCCTGCATGAGGCTTTAAAGTATAAATCCACTACACTTATGAACAGAAAATGAGGCCCAAGCACTCCCCATCACAACAACAGTAGCTGTGGACACTTAAAGTTCTTTTTAAAGTAACATTACTGATCTGGACATCAAAACTAAAGTCTCCTTTAACGAATGGAAGTGACAAAGATATAGACGTAGGTAAAGATCAGGTTTTACCACCTTACAAGTACACGTGCAAAACTGTTGAATGAAAGATTATAATTAGCAACCTTTGATCGCAAGGAAAAGAAGAGTTGCTATAAGTTGTTTCAGTTTCTGTATCAAAAGGCTTGGCAAACATTCAGTTTAATAAGTCGAGTTGGAAATGAGGTTTAATTTTAGTGTATTTAGTCTTCAACAAAAGTTTTCAACAGATGACAAAAGAATTAAATACATTCAAACTCTGCAGAAACATTAGGGGTGTAAAAAATATCACACACGTGGGCTGCCACTGCAAATAATTGTATATAATTAAAGTATAAAACTAAAAGTATAAAACAAAGTATTAACAAAACACAGTAGAGCAAGTTAGTGAAACCAAGCATACAACTAAAAGTAAACTCCAATAATGATCCAATACTAGGGCAATATGATCACATTGTCATTAAACTGTAAGCATATAAGAGATGACAATTCACATTTTCTTTATTGTTTCTGTATTGTACTCTTTGGGATTTTTTTTTTTTTTTTTTTTTTTTGAAAGATGAACTCAGATGATTGTATTGCTAAATGAATTTTACACATAATCCACAAACATTAGCAAACATACTCGGATGCTGTACTAGCCTACACCATCCTGTAATCTGCAGCAAAAGCAACAAAAGAAAAATGTTTGCTGTTTTTCTCTGTCTGCCTGCCAAGAAAGGGATTTCAGCAGCACTGTAGAGACAAGGACGACCAAAATAAAGAAGCAGAGCTGTTTGGCTAAAAGCCTGGCGGATTCTTTGATTCTCAAGGACATTTCTATGTCCTATACTCCGCTGAGTCCCTTTTTCCTCCCTTTATCTAAGCCACCCCACCCAGCCCCATTGTATCGTTCTCAGTCGCAGAGAGCTTCCTGCAATTCCAACTCAGCTGCTTATAAAATAGGAAGCCATGTAAGCCTTTGGAGCTGCTGGGATTGGAGTTCCCTGGGGTAAAAGCTGGGTACATTCAGACAAACTCAAAGATTTTTTTTTTCTGAGCCCAATTTTGAAAAGTCAAGAGATTTTTAAGTCGCTCTCCACAGAAAATTGGCTTTTTAAAATGTTGCAAGGCCAGAGAACCTTATGAGTAGTATAGGTCTTACAAAACAGGGTCATTTAAAGCAAACTATATCATAAGTGGCACTTAGAACTGGAAATATTCTGTGTGTGCAGCGGGCTTCATGAAGTGTATTCATTGGCAGATCTATTCAGACGGATTTATTCATGAAATATACCATTGATTCAGTCCTACCCAGTCATAGTTTACGTCATGACCTCAAATATTCTTAAGGATATTATACATTCACACAATATATATTCAAACAAAACAAGTAACCAACAAGTAACTCTAACAAATGTGGGGATTATGAAAACTGACTAAATGTGGGTGCTATGCCAAATATGGGGATCATAACAAATACAGTTGTAACAGATTTCGGAATTTGGGAGGGACTATTACAGATTTTGTGTTTTGAATTCATGATTTTAGTAGAATTTAGAGATTTGGCTTATCTAACCATTTTTAGGGTCCCCAAAAAAGCTTGGGCCAGCCAAGTAGCTGCAGCTCTCTATACCGTGAAAATGGTTCTTCTTGTCAAGAACTACCACTTTTCTGCATTGTGCACTTTGTCCATCCATCTATTCTGACGCCTATCTAGATCCGGGTCACAGTGGCAGCATGCTGAGACAGAGCCCAACTTTCTCCCCAGCCACCTTCTCCAACTCTTTGTGGGGGATCCTGACATGTTACCTGTTACATGGAGTTTTTCCTTATCCGAACTGAGGGTGAAGGGTGTTGTGTGCTGTACAATTTGTAAAACCCCTTGAATTGTGATTTGTGATAGTGGGCTATTTGAATAAGATTGACTTGACCCCATAGTTCATGACTGTGTGTGAGGGTTAGGACCAGAAACTCCAATTGAAGACAGCCTCATACAAGTGAAGTGACTTAAACAGAATATCACGTTGTCAGTTCTTAGTTAATAAAAAATGAACCAGCTGCAAATCCACTCATGTTGATGATGGAGTTGGACTTTTAAAAGCGATGCTTCTGGCCAACTTTAGCACTGATGCAACCCCATACCACTTATTGCTTAAACCACACACAACTTGAATAGATTCTCGGTGGATTATTAAGAAATTGATTATTAATAGTGCAACCATCTGTGACAGCCAGGCCAATGTTTGTTTCCAGCCATGTGTGCTAATTCAAGCTTAATGCAGCTACAGAAAATCGATGTTTGACAAACCTCAAGGTGTAAAACTGTACTTGAACAACACAAACCAAACAGAGGTTGCTTAGCATGCACAATACACAAATCCATCTCACAGGACAAGCCACAAACAAACCAATGTCAGACCACTTCAGGTCGGGGTGGTGATGAGTGTGTGTGTGTGTGTGTCATTATGGCAAAATGTGGTCCTGCAGACACCTATTGTAGCAGGAACTACCACAGAAGCGGTTTTGAGTACTTTGCCTAATGTTTATATGTGGACAGATTTTGTCAGTGCGATAGCGACACAACAGTACAAGATGCAGTCACAAAACTTTATGTGTGTAGTTGAGATCAAAATTAAGGCGAAGATGGGTTTGGTCGGAGCAAGGGCGCTGGAAGTAGGGGGGTAGGAAACAGGGAAGGGATCATTGGCCCCTCTACTTTATGCCCACATCCATTTAAAGTCACAGATCACTGTAAACATTATTTCAGGAGAAGGCACATTAAACTTTCACTTTGATGTCCCAAACCAAACTATACCACCACTATAGCCTGATCTAGACATCATTATTACTGGCTGTGATAGCCCCCTTACCCCACAAATCAGAAAATTACTTTTTCAAAGGGCAAAATTATGGACCATGATTTTTGGATGTTTCAAGCGTAAGCGTTTATCTAGTATGAGGCGGGTTTAATACAATGACTGACGGAGAGGAGAGTCGTTCAGGCATCTTTGTAAGTATCCAAGATGGCTGCCGTGTTCCCCGGCCGGCTACAGCGGCAGTATTAAACTTGACGCTAAATTTTCTCTAAAAGAAGAACAATCAACTGCACTTAAACTTTATGTTAAGATAAGAAATATATGTTTGCCGAACTTCTGACAGGATGTACCGTCTGGCAATGCCAGGCTAAGACCACCCCATTGATACAGGTGCATGCCTCCCTTTGTGTGCAGCAAGCAGGAGAGCAAAGAGTTTCAACGACACGAAAGGCAGTTGCTTGTATCAATCTAAGGAATATTTCAGCAAAACGCATAATTTTTATCCCTCATGTCATGTCAAGATGATCTATAGTTTATAACAATTTCTGTTTATTGGGGTTTGTACTTGTATCTTAACTTCCACGTCTTTTGGAGTAAAGCCTCTTTACCAACATTTATGAGTTGTCTCTGTGCTTCTCCTGCATTTCTGATACAGATGGTGTTGTCATGGTTTGCTTCCAGCTTCAGAGTGCTGATAAAACAGAGAAAACAAAACATCTTTTTTTTTTTTTTTTTTTCTGGGAAGCATTACCACCCCCGCAAAACACATAATATGGGCATTGAGAATACAATAGGGGGTATACGGGCTTCAACAACAATTCTCTCTGCAGACTGGCCAGTAATATTTTCCAATATATTGTTGGAGGAGATTGCAACAATTTCTCCATCTTTATTTTCAAGCAAACATATTCTCATTTTTCCTTCTCAGCTCTGATGAAGTAATGCTTTAACTCATACAGGATAATATGAGGGAGAGAATGAAGTCAACCAAGGTAAAGAAAAAAACAGGAAAAAACTTGATTACATCTGAGGGTTGAAAACATTGCTTTAATATATTGCTGTTTATGAAGGCATCGGATTTAATCAGAATCCTAGCCATCAAAGAAATGGGAAATAACACAGCAAGAAATTGAAAAAGTTGATTGATTTTCTGCTTAAACGACCACACCTGCCAGGGAGGCTGAGGGAAATATATTTGAGTCGCCTGCCACTCTGTCAACAACAGGCATCGAACACAAAGACTGTTGTCAAGCACTGACAGTGAAGACTGTTTCCCACTGTTTCTGATTAAGAGACAGAAAGCAATAGATAAATCATCAGAGTGCAGCTCTAGATCCACAGCTTCTCAGAGGCAAATCCTTAGCTATCTGTTAAAGAAACACCCAGGTCCTTCACACATACACACACATATTGCTCCTCCCCTGTTGCCTGCAGAGCTGCACAGGGCCACAGATGTCACGAAAGGCCACAGGGACTGTAAACAAACACACTTCCTCCATCCACATCAATCTTTTAAAAAGGCAGACAGTCCAAAGCACTAGTGTTGAGCCTCTATTGCATTGACTCTAAGTAAAATCATCAAACCTGAGTAATGGGTATTTCTCAGACTGTCCCCTTGTAATGAATCCATCCATGCTGTGTCTGGGATCATGAGAAATATATAATAAAGAGGAGCTCTAGGGAAACCATGCATCATTTAGTTCCTCCTGTCATACAACCCATTGGCTCTAATTATAGACGGTGGGCCAACCTGCCAAAATACTAATGGCAGAGTGATGGCTGCTTCTGTAAACCTGCATTATACATCTTCTTGATGGGGTAACATCACAGATTTGAGCGGTAACTTCAGAAAACTCCTGTTTCTTAACCAGAAGACAACTTCTTCCTCAATTGTATTAAAAGATTCACCAAGACTATGTAGTGATTGAAAAACATTTTGCACACAAATTTCATGCTTACAGCTGTGGCTGCAACTAACAGCTGCTTCCATTATTGATCAATCTGCCAATTCATTCCCCAATTAATCAGTAAAATGTAAAAAAAAATCATCACAGAGCCTAACGTGACTTTTTCTTATTGCTAGTTGCAGACCCAAAGATATTCATTTGACTTTACTTCTCCATAGACAAACACTTTGTGAACCTAAAAGCTTTTACGACCTGGGTATGGGCTGATTTAGGCTACTATATCCTACACCTTCTACAGCCTCAGCTGTGGGAACAAAATGGCAGTTTATCCAATCTACAACCTGCTGTGTTTTTTTCCAGTGTACTCTTGATAAAATGAAGATATTCCTGTAGAGCTCCTGGACTCCCGACAGCCACCTCAGCAGCATCAAGGACAGTTAATAGTTCAAATACAGCTTGGCAGGTTCGCTCTCAGGGGGAATCGGCTGTTACCACCTTATTAGCTCTGTTGTTGCTCAATACAGCTACTGGATAACACTCACCTTGTTAACTGACACCACTGCCAAGCTCGCCAGCCGATGATAAACCATAAGCACCAACAGAGGAGACTCAGTAAAGCTTCCTTTTAGATAGTTACATGAGAGGAAAGCAATTTCAGAAATGATTCATCAAGGCGATCATGACGTTGAGAAACTATGAGAACCTAGATGTCTGTTCCCAATGATGTGGTTGAATAAATACATATATATTTTAAACTGAGAGTCGGCCCAGTCTGCGTTTCTATTCTTGCGCTGAGTATAACTTCAAAGACATGCACCTGTACCCGAGCGCTGCACAGACACGCCTAATGATGCATCGCGGTGATTGACAGGACCGCTCAAACATTAACCAGCTTTTTCCGGCTCTGCGCTGAGGTACCCTGCTTTAATGCTGGATTCTGGATTCAGCTGAAGAGGGGATAATTATCTCTGCTGGTGGCATGGATCTGCTCCAACAAAGTGGAACAGGCAGGGGAAAGTGGATGCGGGGCATTAACGTATGAGGAAAAGCACCACGCAGTGGTGTAACAAAGACGGATTAACTATGACAACAAAGATGTTGCGGCAACTTCACACCCTGACATGGTTTAATGTTGAATGAGTTGACATGGTTAATGGAGAGAGAATAACGTGGACGTAACCTTTTTTAAGTTGTAGTCGGTCTATTCTCCTGCATGTTTGTGATGGGAAGCAGCCCTCAGCACCTCATCCATCTATGGACTCAAAGCTCACAGCTCTGCAAAATCATATTAACACCAGGCTGATGGGACATATTGAGACACCACTTGCACGCCAACCAAATCACATTCATATCTCTTCATATTTATATCTTTTTAATGAATGTTAAATGATCTTTTGTGTTAGGGATTGCATTTTAAACATTTCAAATTGTTCAAGAAATATCTCAAATTATTGGTTACGTCAAGGTCCATTTGGAAGCTGTTCTGGATCTTTCAGAAATGTCACAGGATCTTCATCAATCGATGATTGGGCACCAGGACAGCTGTTAAATGGACCTTGAGGTTGAAACTGTTTTGGCAACTACCCTTTCCAAAGTCAAAAATGAACTTTGAACCTGCCATACACCCAGAAAGTGCTCTGAAACACTGGAAATTTGAGCAAGGAAAAACTGTATTTCTTGTCAACTGCTGTTTCCAATTCACAATCACAATTTCAAGGCTGGAACTATGTGAAATGTTTTTCGTGGTGATTTTGGCAGCAGGCTGTGTGACTGACCACAACTTCTGTGCCTAAATTGACTGAAAATTGACCCTTTTTTAAGCCACAGTTTTGACATGTCGTGGGAGGGAAAGCACCGGTGGAATTAATGACATTAGTGCACTTTAGCTGGTGGTTCAGTCTCTGTGGGGTCCAGCTATGTAAGTAAAAGTACATTTACTACTGGGACACTTGAATGGAATGGAGCCCCTCTAGTAATCAATTAATACATTTAGTTACACATGTGCTTCCCTTGCAAAATGTCTGCCATGAAAAACAAAAACAGTGGAACACCCTGGCACAGCTGCAAGAGAGCAGACATTCCTCTGTAGAGCATTTAAACTGAATTCAATAATTAATTCAAAAGGCATAGTAGGAGTATCACAGAGACCTACACGTGTACATGCAGCAGTGCCCCTGGTCTGTTGGTTTGGCTTCAAACTTCGACGACACAGAAACATCGAAAACTTCACCTTCACACGCAGGTGACGAGAAAAACCTCCGTTAAGCAGTTCACGCACGCCACCTAGCGTTGACTGCACCGCATTGTGTGCGTGAGTGTGGGTGTGTGTGAGTGTGTGTGTGTGTGTGTACGTGTGTGTGTGTGTGTGTACCGTATTCCTCCCAAACACTAACACACGGCAGCGAGCGCGCGCCTTAACCACGGCGGAGAGGCGCGTGGCCCGCGGATGAAGCTGGAGGGCGCGCGGCCGCCCGCCGCGGGGGCTGACGGGATGAGAGATGAAGGTGTGTGTGAGTGTGTGTGTGTGTGTGAGAGTGTGTGTGTGTGTGAGAGAGAGCGTGTGTGTGATCGTCGGCCGCTCACGCGCGCGCGTCCACGCGGCGGATCTGGAGATGTCGGTGCCGTCTCCGCGCGCCCGGCGGCGCAGAGGGAAGAGCCGTGCGTCCTCAGAGGAGTCCGACCAAAAGGACAAAATGTCGAGGTGAGTAACAGGAAATCAGTTGTTTCTCTGCCGCGCTGACGACCAAAGTCAAACGTCACGTCGCTCTCTCTGGTGAAGCTGGTGCGTCTTGTGACTGTGATGCTTCAGAGTCCGTGAAAACTGGGAAAACTTTACTTTCAATGTGTGCGTCGCTGTGAGCGCGCGCCCGCCCGCGTGTGTTTTCTGCTGGTGTTCGTCAGATGTTTGAGGGGAAATACTGAACACGATTAAATGTTACATTTAGTGCAAGTTTTTACTGGTTGTCTGTCTGCACACGTCTGTAGGCAGAGCAGGCTAATGTTTGCCACGGTCCTCAGATTGAGCCCAGACCGCTTTTATTGAGCTTTTCTACAGGTGCATTGTAGATGCAAAGCACACAACAAATTAAACCAACTAACTGGATTGTTTTAGAGACAGGCGTGGTTGATCCTATAACTATAGTGAAATAAGTCTTCAAAGCCTTTACTTCAGTATGGAAACACTTAAGTGAAAGTACTGAAGTAATATCAGCAAAATCTGCATCAATAATCTATGTTTATTACTTCTGTTGCTTGGTCTTGTCTAGAACAATGGATCATGTAAGCGGATCATAAGGTTTTTTCTGCAATAAATGCAGCGGAGCATATTTTAAATGCTCATAAGTTTTGTATGTAAAATCTCAGAAAACTCAGAAAAAAAAAAGTTACTATGGCTGTCAGATAAATGTAGTGGTGTAAAATGTACAATATTTCCTTGTGAAATGTAGAGGACTTAAAGTATAAAGTCAAGAACACGTGCCTTTAAAGTTGTACCTAAGTAAATGCATTTGGTTACTTTCCACAACAGAGACTAGCAGTTTTGTTCTAAATTTGCAGAAAAAAATCCTCTTGGTTAGGCTTTACGGGAAGGGCTGGTCCTCTATAAAAGCAACCTATGTTTTTGTTTCAATACAGAGTTTCCTTAAGTTGGGTTTAAATGCCAAAATGCAAAACTGACTTCAAGGAATAGCTTTGTAGATAGCTGTGGTGTTGCTATTAATCATCACAGATGGCACAGAGGAATGTGGGAGAAATGGCCCTGTGGGGTTTTTCTGTACCCTAAAATACCTCCAGTCACTCCGTTTACCTTTTCAATGTGTTTCATTTTAGCAGAGGGGCTTTTCAAGCTTTTGTGAAAATGAATCAGAAAGAGCTTTGGGGAAGGAGAGAGACAGGAGAAAGCCCTGTATGATACGGCGAGTGTAACACAAAATAATCGGATTAGAGAATTACCGCATTCCTTGGTAGAAACTCACATAATCGTCCAGGCAAAAATGCAGGTTTACAATGTTGTAATGTTGAAAGTTCAGCTGCCCTGAAGTCATTTGTGCTTGTGAGAGCGTACGAAAATTAATGTCTGCTTTATAAATCTCATGCCCAATTACTGATCAATTGTACAGTACCTAAGCAGGCAGTGACAGCTTTCCTCCAGAGAGGTTGCACCCATCAACACAAGTGATCAGGTGGGGCAGGGCCAGTTAATGAGTGACTAGACTGGGCAGGAAGGCAGGTATACTTTACACTTTCGGAGACAGGCTAAATGTTGGAATATGTCACTGAAATGAAACCGCAGATATTCCAAATATACTTCAGCTGGGACTGAAAACATCAGATGGTAAGAGGTCAAAGTTCATGAGAGTTTCGTTCTGGAGGTTTTGATCTTTGTTAAGGTATACACTGCCGGGTTTTGGATGTGTGTGTCCTGCTGGAGCTGCTAATCAAAGTGAGTCCAAACAGGAAATCTTCACGCAGTTTTTGAAGTTGTTTGACTTTGTGGCTGCTTGTTTGACTTCAGTAGAGTTAATATAATGTTTGGTGACGGTTGCGGTCGCCCCAGTTCAGCAAAAAGTCTCTGTTTAGCAAAAACTCTGTTTGCATGAAGCGCAAACAAAGGGCAAGTGCACTCCAGCTCTTGATGTACTCAGATAAAGATCAGTTTTATGTGTGCATTGTAGGTGTGCCACTTTTAGAAACAGACAAAACACTGCTGATTGTATTCTCCTCTCCATTTGCTCAGAGGTGCACTGTGTTTCAGCAAAAATGGAAAACATTTCTTGCAGGAATATCCTCAAGCGGGGTGATAATGTCTCTCTTCTCCGGTTTGATGTCACCCAATCAGACTGAAACCGCCAATTATTCTCTCCTCGACAGATGAGCGCCCCTCTATAGTCGAGCTCGGACAATCAGCCGACCCTGATTGGACTCTCTTACCCTCGAACGTGTTGCTGCCTGCAGCCGCTGTGGGAGCCAGAGTCGCCATGGAGACAGTGGTGATTGTGGCCATTGGGGTCTTGGCCACCATTTTCCTGGCCTCCTTCGTTGCCCTGGTGGTGGTGTGCAGACACCGCTACTGCCACCCGCACCACCTGCTGCACCCCTTCGACTCCAAGTCAGTGAAACAATACGAAGCTTTTTAATCTGTATCTGACAGTTTTAATTTGTTTCATATTCTGTTTCAGAATGTAAAATGTATTGTAATGTCTAAAATATTGGGTTTATTGGTGTTGGTTCACTTATCACCTGTGCAAGATGTACTGTTTGATATTGTGTGAATAGGTTTTACAATGTTTAATCGATTTGTGCACTTTTTTAAAATTATTTTTTGGGCATTTAATGCCTTTTTTAATTAGCAATAGTGCAGGGCTGCCAGGAAACAAGGGAGCGAGAGATGTAACAAAGGTTAACCCCTGAACCACAGGGGCGCTCCATTTATCTACTTTTCAACCTCCTTCGGATTTACCTCAACAATTAAGAACTTTTTGCGTCCTATTGATGGCCTTTACACTTTGATTAGTTACTTCAATTGAAAGCAGGTCGTTTTCTAAGTTTGATTTTAAGTGTTGTTTCTTTTGTTACTAAATTAAATTCCAGGTAAATTCACAGGACCCTTTTATAACAGGGAAATAAATTAAACTATCACCACTAAAACCTGCTTAATGGTGCGAATTCCCTCCCAAAGATTTTTGTTGCACTTCCATCAGTTCACCCCAGCCAATTAAAATGTAATGAAACCGTGACTCTGGGGGTCCTTGGGGGTCTGGTTGGTAATCCAGCCTTGCTTCCTCTGCTTTCCCTGTTCTGTTTTACAGGCCCACAGTGGATCTGATTGGTGCCATGGAGACCCAGAGTGAGCCGTCGGAGCTGGAGCTGGACGATGTGGTCATCACCAACCCTCACATCGAGGCCATCTTGGAGAATGAGGACTGGATAGAAGACGCTTCGTACGTCTTCCTGGTCACACTCTGACATGACATGAGTTTAGAGTTTTAAGTTATGCCTCTCATTGCTTAATCAGTGTCATAGTTTGCAACTAATTCTGTGAATTTTTCTCCAACAGTGGATTGGTCTCTCACTGCATCTCAATCTTAAAGGTAACATAATTTCTTACTTGGTGCTTTAGTCCATTTTTAGTCTATATATATATGTTATATTCACTGTTTGACCAATATTAACCTATAATACTTCCACATACAGATCTGCCACACCTTGACGGAAAAGCTGGTTGCCTTGACAATGGGTTCAGGGGCAAAGGTCAAAGCACCAGCCAGCCTGAGTGACATCATTACTGTGGCCAAACGCATCAGCCCGAGGTAACACGCAGTATACGATTCACCACAACTCAATACTAACCGATTACTGACTCAGGCTAACCGGCGTCCTCACATCCTCAATGTCCCGTCTCGCAGGGTGGACGACGTGGTCAGATCCATGTACCCTCCTCTGGATCCAATCCTCCTGGACGCCAGGTAATCACATTTGTTGCCCCATCATTTTAAAGGAGCTTTTTGTATGACTTTGATAACTTAATGCAAAGGCCTAGTAATGTGATTGATTAGGCATTTGTAAGAGCTGGAAAAGGAGCGACCACTTAACTTGATTTATCCATAATGTAATGACCAGTGATATATAGATAGGGACAGTAAGACAAATGCTCAAGTGAGTCACAGCAAATTGATGCTACCAGGACACCATTTTAACTCCACATTTTGTGTTTTTCATCATTTAATCAAATATAATTTTATGTAATCCTTTACGTGCAGTGTTATTTCTACGCTCTCCTTTTAGAAATTAGTGCTTTTCATCCAGCAGGCGCAAAAAAAAAGGCCAGTGAACACAAACCTGTCATTTTCCTCCTCCTCAGGGCCACTGCTCTCCTCCTTTCAGTCAGCCACCTGGTGCTGGTCACCCGCAACGCCTGTCACATGTCCGGCAGTATGGACTGGATCGACCAGTCGCTCCACGCGGCTGAAGATCACATGGTGGTTTTACGTGAGGCAGCGCTGGCTTCTGAACCGGAACGAAGCATACCTGGAGCTGACGCACAGAGAGAACAGGCCATCTAGAGCGAACACGGATACTCACACAAAAAAAAAAAACACTAGCAGCGGGGCATGAATATACAGTATGTCCATTTTATCCATGAGCTGCCTCTATTCAAAATTCTGTACTCAATTGATACTTAACAGGCACATATTCTGCCAGACGGTATTTAAAAGGCACGCTTCCCTGGCTTTATCATCCAGTCCAAATTAATAAAGACATTTCTGAGCGGTAAACAGGCTGTGCTGATGGATGCAGGGACTTGACTGTGTCCCTTATTTTCATATCTCACACAAAAAAAAACATATTCCACATAGTTTCACCAAAAAGTGCTACAGCTACATAGTAATAGCTCTAAAGTACATATCACACAGGTGATTTTTTTTTGTATGTAACCCCACAGCAGATCTTTTCAGAGTTGGCCTGTTTAAGGTGTAAGCTGCCTGCAAATGAAAGGCCTTTGGAAATGTCTTGTGCGCCATCACCCAGCGGTGGGCCCAAATCCAATCTCACCGGCACTGCACAGTCACATGGAGGCTTACTCAGCTAATCCATTCTGAGGAAAATAACACCCAGTTAGGCAGTGAACCTAAAGGGGTTCCAACTCAGTGGACCAATGGAGGACTACCCGGACCCATTTACAATTTGTGGGGTCAGCGTGACTTGTAGATGTTCAGGAACATCCCGCAGCTATGCTGTTAGAAATCACTGGCCTGTGAGTTTTCAGAGACCAGCAGCTGTAGTTTTAGCCATCAACAGCAGCAGAGTAAACGTTTTTTCCAGATGAGTAATTCCCTTTTGTCCTGTTGCTGGTCTTACTATGAGTAATTGGGGCTGTTATCGATGGGAGAAGCTGGAATCTCTTCCTCTTCAAAGATAAAGTCTTTCTGTCGGTCCACACTTAATATCACATCTACGAGATGGATTGAAACCAATATTTGGACAGACATTTATGGTTCCCAGAGGATGAATCCTAATGACTTTGGTGATCCCCTGACCCTTTATCTAGCGCCACCAGCAGGTCCACATTTGTGGTTTCGACTGTCTCAACAACTTGGATCGCCATGAAATTTGGCACAGAAAATCATTTACCCCACAGGATGAATCCTAATTACTTTGGTGATCGATTTCCAATACTTTGGTTTGTCTAATGACATTGTGTGTTAACATGCTAACACACAAAGATGGTAAACACCAGCAGGATAACATTGCCGTTGTGAGCATCATAGCAGGCTGATGTTCGCATTTATCTGAGCACGGCTGCACAGAGGATTGTTGTAGAAGTCTTGTTTTTCCTCCTGTATGGTTTCTGAAAGTCAGTGCTACACAGTGAGTCAAGAAACACTTGTTCTTTAATTCTGACAACAAAATGTTTTTTAAAAAAATGGAAATGGATAGTACACAAATATCAGAGTAGACCAAGGCATTTTAAGTGCATCACCATTAGCTGTAAAAAGTGTTTCTGTTGAAACAGTTGATTTTTTTCCTGTCAGAAATATTGAACTTTTCACACACTATGGAGAAACAGCATGTCTTTATGTGTTGTGAGGATGTATTGAACAATGTGTTGATTGAGGTGAAGCAGAATTACCGTGGTGTTTGGGCCAGAGGGGTGTTACTGAAGCATGTCTACCTGCTCTTCCATGCGTGGCTAATAGTAAATCCCCAAGGAGTCCTAATAAGGCATTACCCACAGCCACAATGAACACATGGGCTTAGGCTACAATACATGTGGCACAACACAAGGCTGGCACACAAATTAACAGATTCAGTACATATCACGCCACACAACTGTAAAATACACATCATAGATTAGGAGTTCAAACACACTTGTTTTAAGATTTTGGTGACAATCAAGAAGAAAGGCAGAAACTGAAATCAAGCTGTGAGCATGCAGAAATGTTTTGATGGAAAGGTATCGATCGAGGAGGAAACATTTAGAAAGTGGTTAGCCTTTTATTTTTTTTCTTTGTTTACATTGTTTATTAGCATTGATTTTTTTTTTTTGTAAGCACTCCTTTGTTTTTCATTCTTATCCACAGTTTGTTACTGATGTCCTTCCCTCACTCCCATATACCTTTTTCTTTTTTTTTTTATCTCTTATTGATTTGTACAGATAAAATTAAGTTTCATAGGAAAATCCATACCTAATCAAAAGTCCAAACACTCATACTAATTTGACATAAATAAAAGTGAATTTCTTTCCTCTTTTTATTACGTTGTGAGCAGTCCTTTTGTGCAGCAACATGGTGCAAATGTCCCCCAGCCATCTTCCCTTCTCAGCGGAGGAGGACGTTCCTGCTGCAGGAGCGTCAGTCAGCCTCTCACTTATTCCGCTGTCTAGCAAAGCAGCCCTTTGCTTTTCTTCAGATCAATTTGCTTCCAGCTTGGGAGGGAGGCGTATTCATCTCTCTTCATTTCCAAAATAGTCTGAAACATAATTGCAGTCATTTATTTATGGAGGAAAAATCAATCCACATAATAAAATATAAATGTTAAAGTTTAGACTAAACTTCCCCATTTAGGATTCATCATCAGATTATAAACGAGTGACTATTTTCATTTGAAAAATGTGGTGAACACTGCAGCCTGCTGGTTGAAAGACGTCACTGCATACTGCTCCGTGAGTTTACCTGGAAGTCTTGATCAGACAGGTAGACCTCCAGGTGCTGGGGGTCCACTCCTTCGGGTAAGGGGCTCCGCAGCAGCTCCTCCAGAGGGTACTGGGTCTTCATGAGCTGGGCCAGGGCGTCCTGCACCAAGGTCAGCTTCACCCGCCCTGCGTCGCCCTGAAACACACATCAAACACACCCAGGGAGAGAGACTGTATTAATAACTGGACTAGGACATGGGAAATGTTTGATGTGTAATGTAGAGTTGCACAGTCCCTGAAGAGGTAACTTCAGGACAGGCAGGGATAAGATACTTCACGATTTGTTCCATCATTTGTGACTCATTAACTGAAAAAATATCATTGTGTAACTTAACTGACAACTGACCTGTCATGCCAAAAATGACAAATACTCTATTATTCTAATTTATTGAGGCTGTTATTGATGGAGAACATGGTATCTCTTCCTCTTGAAAGTGTGACTTTGCCTAAATGCTTTCTTGAATTCCTGGCAACATGCACTTTATTCAGGAAATCATACAGAGGGAAAGACAAGAGGAAGAGATGCCATGTTTTCCACCGATAACAGTCTCAATTAATTGGAATAACTGAATATTTGGGAGTTTTTTTTAGCATCACAGGTAAATTTTTAAAGTTTTGGAGCATTGACAAAATACTAGCAATCAGTCTGAAAATATAGGCCAAAAAACGAGTTGACAGTGATTAAAGTTAAAATGTTACGTGCTTTGTACCTGTGAGTGGGGTCCCAGGCTTCTCTCCCAGCGGGGGAACACATTAGTGAAGGTGAGAGGTTCTGACCCCTCAAAGATGAGGTAGGCCTGCGGTGGGCGTCTTGGGTTCATCTCTGGAAGACAAATCATCACATCAACAACCAGTTACCCTTCCATTTACCAGCTGTTCCTGTCAAGCCGCTTCGTCCTACCTTTGCAGTACTGCAGCGCCGTCTGCATGGCACACCTCCTCTCATGATGCCAGCAGCTCCAGGCCGAAGCCGAGCTCTCTGTCTGCTCGGGCTGACCCCTCTGCCACAGGTAGACCTCCAGACGGTTGTCAAGCAGGAACAAGGCTGACGATAAAGACAATAAAGTGGAATTAGATTAGATTTATATTAAAATAAGTTTGACTTTGAAGTTCCTGTGGGATGTTTAGGTTTTGGTGGCAAGATAATAATTTATATCTTACATATCTGATCATCTTTATATCTATATTTTATAATTTCCTACATGTGTCATGTGATAATAACTGAACCATCTCCAATTGAGCAAACTACATCTGCTGATGAGGGCCATGAGGATGATGTCAAGACCTCTTGAAAATTTCCAGCAAGTGGACCTCTTTTTTCCCTTTTTTTTTGTAACTGCTATTTCCAAGGCGAACAATGAACCTACAAGCTCAATATTCGTTTATTATTTACATCAAATATTCAGCAACTGGAAAATATTAAAAAAATAAGTGAATATGCAACATGAAAATGTTAATTTGATAAGTTTACCTTATAAAGCCCCTATACAGTTTTATGGAACAGCCTTCAGTCTTTCAAGCCATTTCTTAAAAGCCCTTTTTTTTAATTATTTGTTTCCTGAAACAAATTCTCAAAAACTGACTTGTTGATCTTATTTTTCAGTGAATCTTGTTTTCAGTTTTTGTGTTAAAGTGTGGAGTGTGCTCTCACCTGGCTGTGGTACAGAGTAAAGGCTCTCCTGGACGAAGGGCATCGCCATCACGAGCCCCGGCAGCCGCGTTGGACTCTGCAGCTCCTCGGCCAGGAAACTCCCGGAGGAGGCGCTCAGGTGGAAGAGGCGAGGTGTGAAGTTATACTTTCCTGGATCTGACAAAAGACAGGCATTTCATTTTCTTTACTGTGATTTTTAAAGTTTACAGAGCTGAGAGCTCCTGGGTGGTAAGTGCTGTTTTCTACCTTGCAGCATGCAGTCATAGGCCTTCCTGTCCATCTGTCCCAGTGCTGTCCAGAAGTCTGCAGGCTCTGAACCTTCATCCACTACCTGCACCTTCACAGGGCTGCTTTGGCTGAGACCCAACTCTGGTGGACACCTGATGAACACACACTATTCAAAAGCTGGAAAACGAATTCAACCTTCAATGTTAAAAATCAAAACCTTCTGAAAGCCCACCCAGTGTATGAGACTTACATTTGAGTGAGACGCTCCACTGCCCTCTTGCTGACCTCTCTGGAGCTGGTATGAGCTTTACAGCCAGTCCACAGATACAGTACCCCCTGCTGGCTATTGAGCAGGACAACGGAGCCCCTGGACCTCAGACCTGAACAGCAGCAATCCACTTCTAAGAGAGAGCCTTCCTCTGGGAGCTCTCCTCGCACACAGAACAAACGCCACCCTGCTACAGCAGACGGATAAGAATATTCTTTACTAAATCACATAACAAGACAAGATACAAATAGATACAGGAAGACATTTATTGTACCTGCATTAGTGGAAGCCTCCTCTCGCTTGCCCTTGTGAATGACCAGGCCTCCCTGGAAAAGCTGCAGGAAACAGGGAGGTTCCTTTCCCTGAGGTACCACCACCTTCAGCAACAAACCAACAAAGACAAAGGCTGTAAACAACAGACCTGCTGGAGCGGAACTGAAAATGTCAAACTACAGTTCTGGCTTCTATATCTCAACGCATTAAAATGTATTTAATGTATTATAGTAAGAGTATAAATAAAAGTTTTGTACTCAACATTTCACATAACTATAGACGTATTTGCAAGAAAGTGCACTCAAGTGACACTAGCTATACTAAAGAATGGTTCCTTTCAATGTCGTATTATTGTTGCATTAACCTGTTAAAAAAAAGTATAAGTATATATACATATATATACACACAAACACACACACGCACACATTATCTACTTATACACACACATATATACATATATACATACATACTTAAGTAGATGATCTACCCTGAAGGTCATGTGCTTACCTGTGATTCTTCTTGGTTGTTCATCCCAATGGACAGGAAAGCAGCAGTGTCCCGCCCACTGACACTGGAGTGACGGCCCCTCCACAGGAACAAGGCAGTAGTTTCTTTTTGTCCGGGACCTCCACTATACTCATCAGGGCTGTTAATATTATCTACAGCAGAGAAAAAAATGGATCATCAATAGACTGCATGAAGAAAAATACATTAAAACTACAAAATTAGCATATGTTTACAGTATATGCGATTGAAAAAGTGCAAAGGTCACATATGATGAATGTTACCAGTGTTGATGCTGTATGTCCAGCGGATGACGTAGGAGTCCCCTTCATGAAGCTGTCCAGCGCCCTCAACAGGATTTTCACTGTCGTCAAACTCCTGGACGTGCCAGGTGTCCACAGCAACTGTTTTCAGCTCCATCTGATGTCCTTCCTCCAGCGTGATGACTCCGTGCCCCCTCTGGACATCAACCCCAGCCAACACGCTATGGATCAAGCCGTCCCCTTCCAGTGACTCACCCGACACTAGAGCCTTGGCGTCACAGGCGCTCAGGAGGTCTGATGACGGGCACACGGATTGGGAAGACTGGGAAGACTGAACTGGCTAAAGACAGACGAGGGTGAAAAGAAGTTATTTTATTATTCCCATACATGGTATTTCTGAGTGTTGTGTGTGCTGCAGGATGACTTTTAAATGTTGAAGTGTGAGACGCACCTGTGTCTCCTTGTTCACTGAAGCAGCTTCTTCCACGCCTCCACTCCTGCCCCTCCAGTCCAGGAACTTCTCTCTGAACAGAGCCGTCTCGTTGTGCTCTGAAATGCAGCCGAACAATCCCCAGCTGGGACGCCCCTCTCCCCTCCTGAGGACACAATTAGAGATTTAGTCCAGTCTCCAGCTTTAAAGGAAACCCATTTCAAGGAGTATAATGCAGTAAATAGTTAAAGTAATTATGCTATTTGTGCTTTCATATTAACCTGTTTATGCCTCTTTATGTTTTTAGGAGCATTCTGAGCATGAACCTATGGCTGTAAACACTATATTGCAAAAAAGTATGTGGACATGTGCCTTTCCCTTTATTTTTGTGTACTTTTGGTCTAGGATTGTTTTTCATGGTCCCTTAATTCCAGTTAAAGGGACTCTTAATGTTCCAGCATACAAAACCATGTCATTCCAATGCAGATGTCCACATACTTTTGGCAATGTATAATATTAAGTTGCAGAGTACTAGGCCTACCACTGTAGGCCTACAGTAGACTTTAATGTCAGCTCTCAATGTGAGTGTGTGTTTGCACAGTGTGCGGCAGTCCACTTGTTTGAATTTCAAATTTCCAAACAACTGTCGTTTGCCAGCTGCAGCATGTGTTGTGTGGACAACAGCACGCTGGGATTTCACAGCATGCCATGTGGACACAATGCTGTATTCTGGGGTTTCTCCATGTGCAGTGTGAGATTGCAAGCCATTTGCTTTGGTTTTTACAGCATGTACCCTAAACGTACTGTAGACTTCTGGGGTGCTGCTTTATGCACAGTAAACTTAATACTGGGGTTTCGCTGTGTGTGGTATGGAATTACATCCATCGCTTTTATTGTGTGAACCGCAATGCTGAATATGGATATTATATTGCAGCTGTACTCCACTGTTTCTGTATTGAGTCCTAATATTGATATGCTGTTGTTTGGACTGGAACTGAAGAAACGGATGATTCAAGTGAAGGTGAATCTTAATGTTCCAGCATACAAAACCATGTAATTCCAACGGCTTTGGAATAATATGTTCAACAATCACATATGGGTGTAATGTGCAGATGTCCACATACTTTTGGCGATATAATATATTAATGCTTTGCTGCCTGCAGTGTGAACTCACAGAGGTATGCTGGGGTTACACTGAGTGGGATCTAGTGGATTGACCCGACAGTTGCTGTAGTCATAAGCTCCAACCCACACTTGGTGAGTCAGCTGGAGAGCAACATTCCTCCTGCTGACGGAAACATCCTGTCCGTACCACAGGTATACCTCACTGCCGAAATCAAACACCAGGGCCTGGACACACACACACACACACACAAACACACACACACATGATCAGCTATTAAAACAGACTTGTGAATACCTAAAACAAATTAGAAACAACACATAATGACAAGAACAGGAGAATCCAGAAGAGAGCTGTCTGACCTCAGTGGAGCCCAGCAGGGAGATACTGGGGATGGAGGCCCAGGCCTGTTCATGAGGCACCAGTCTGTTCTCCACCAGCCTGTACACACAATTGGACTCCACCACACCACGCTCATAGAGCTCATCCTCCTCTTCTGCACTGGCTCCTGCGGGGAGCGGCAAACAAAAAAACATGCTGTACAGTTTGTACGTACACGGATCCAACAGATCATTCATTCAGGTTCATTCATTTTATTTCAGTTGATCAGTTGTCCCTTTTTCTGACTTTCTGTTGTGATGTGATGATATATCACAAGTCACATCGGATGAAAACATCAGCTAAATTGTAAATGTATAACCCGCCTTTTACTTTGTTGTTGTGTTTTTTTGTCCAAACAATATGATAAACACAGAAGTCCTAAAACAATCTACTCTGGGAGAAATTTACAAAGCAGACATTTTGACCTCTAACCTCTGTATTGTGTCCTTCCACCTAGAAGGCTCCAGAAGTCTGCGGCAAGGCTGCTTTCACAGTTCAGCCCCTCCTGCAGGTGGACAATCTGGGAGGCCTGACAACCGAGATCCCTCTGACTCTGAATGGATGATGCCAGCTCAGAGGCCTGAAAAACAAATTATCATTTTCTAATACCTCGGCAGAACAGGCCTATGGTATTGGGTTAACAGAATACAATAAAAAATGTAATATACTGTCTTGATCACCGCCTTAGAAAACTGTCCTCCTAGTACCTTGGCTTTCTCTTGTTCATTGGCAAACTCTCCGCTCCACAGGATGCAATGCTCTGGAGTGACCAGCAGGAAGCAGTCTCCGCTGTTCAGCGACCGCACTGAGGGCTCCACCAGACGCACCTGGACCTGCCGCCTACCTGTCACCACAGGCACTAGTTAATATAAAAACCTGAACACAAAGACATCATCATGAAGACACTCATGCACACAGATAATGCAAATCTTTTCTGACCTTTGAGGTGGATGAGCATCAGACTGCTGAAGGGAGGATGAGACTTGGTAGTCGCAGCATCTGAGGAAGAGTCTTCTGATCCGGCAAGATGTGAATCTGCCACGGAGGAGTTCTTGGACTCTGTAGGGAGGGAAAAACGCAGGATGAAAAAGTTGAATATAGAAGACAAGGTAAAAAATTAAATGAAAATAGAGAAAATATCCCCACTGACTCTTCTCTGATTGGATCATCTCCTCAGAAGCTGCGTTGACTCTCTCTCCCATGTAGTCCTGCCTGATGTCCTCCCTGGCAGCGAGAGCCCTCAGAGGGTTTCTGGAGCCCTGAGTGCGACGGGACGGACGCACCGACCGCCTGTGCTCTGCTACTGCTGAGGTCAGCCTGCACCACACACACACAATGTCACGCTCAGAATAAACTGTGGTCTTATCATTTTGCTCTTATTCTTAAATTTGCAGAAGTTTCCAGGAGTCACCAGCAGATGGCTGTATTTCATGCTCAGAGGCATTATTTTTTAGAAATGATTATAAGACTGGATAATAGGATGATCCTATAATGTATTTGTTAAATATGATTCAGCTTCTGCTTGGTTTGTTACCCATCTTAACTTTTGTAAATATTTTGGGTGAATAAAACCACTATTTTTGCACCTTTACCTGCTCTCCCAGTTTTTTGCTTTCCCTGGTCCTTCACAGTTAGACAACTATGAATTTATCTCAAAGAAAAGACCTAAAAACACATCCCTCTACCACATCCCTGAATATTTCAGATATTTATAATACAGCGATAGTAAAGGCCAGTAATCTTACAATCTGTGGTAAAACCAGACTCACATGGGTGTGTTGGTCTGGCAGAGGACGCCCAGGTCCTGCTCGCTCTCTGTGGCAGTGACGTCTCCGCAGGGCGGCAGGGCGCAGGCGGAGGGAGGTGACTGATCTCTGTAGAAACCTCCGTCAAACGTGTTTGATTCCTCAACAGGCGTCTCCTCCCCCGCTTCATGCGGAGCCACTGAGAGTGGAGAGCTCTGTGGAGCTGCCGGGGGACGGGACAGGAAATGTAAACTTCTTATACTTAAGACTTTAACACATTTTATCAATGAGCCTTTGCAAGATCGGTAACACTTTATAATACACCCCACGTTTTACAGTGTGCTTCCTGGCATTTACCATGTACTTTCCCAGAATGCATCTTCCTCGTATGAACTGTACATATAAAATACTTAAATTAAGGTACAGCAGAAGAAAACAAGACGACAGGAACAAAGGGGTAACAACTTCCACTGTATCTACATTTAAGTACCAGTAAGAACCTGTAAGTATTTTATATCTATGGATTCAAACATTAAAGTTACACCGTAGTTCTGGTAAATGACATAGTAAATGTTGGGCAGTACACTGTAAAAAAAAGGGTTACCACAATATCTTATCTTCAAACTGCATTACAGAGATTTCTGTTAAGCAAAAAGAACAAACAGTTCAGAGAGAAACAAACAAGAATAATGTTTTATTATATGAAATATGCTGCTCTGACCTTCATATGTGCATGCTGGAGCTTCAGTGGAGTGTCTCTTGTCATGAGATGCATCGTTTCTGTCTGATTCTGGAAATCCAAGAACTAACGAGTGGTAAACACATACCGTAGGTCACAGTTCAGGGACACAAACTTACTGAGTTTAAAGATGCAGAGATTATGAGAGCACAGAGGGTGAGTAAACCAGAGCAAGTAAACTCACCTCTCTTGGCCATATGCCCGGCCTCCTGCTGTGTATTAATTTCCTCCCCTTCGTCCATCTGAAGCTCATCCTCAGCCACCTTCACCTTTACAGCCACAGAAACAGACGTGTTAATGAAGGATACAGATGAGCTCTTCTGTAGATTTCAATATATTGAAAGATTCAAAGAAAAGCCGGCCTGCGTCACCTTCTGTCTCCACTGAGGCTGGATCTGGTTCTTGGTAGGAGAAGAGACTTCTTGGGCCTCAAAGGACAGATTTGTCTGAGGATGAAGGGAAAACAGAATCACATGGATAATAAGGTAACAGGTGAGTCCTTCAGCATAGAAGAGGGGGGGCAGATTCCTTGGGGGACGTGCATGACCAAGGGAAAAAATATGATGCAGAAGGAAAGTTAAATTAATCTGATTCATTTGGGGACAACAAATCAAATGTGCTCGGAAACTAACAAGGCTATCAAGATATGACTTTTATCCAGGCAGCAAAACAAAACATAAAGTACAATATGCACAGATTTTTTACATAGAAAACTCTTTCTATTAACATTATATTAAGATGAATCCTACTGGATGATAACATTGTACTTCATCCATCTTAAATGAAGGGAAAACGTGATGCTCAACTATGAAACACAGAATTAACAGGAACAACATGGAAACTGTGAAGTGAGAGCTGCGATGTATCACTTCAGAAAAAGGATCATTTTCAAATTGTTTTCTCAAACACTCTGCCGATGCCGGTGTTGACTTCGTTAGCGTGAGTGAAACTTCACACATCATCTGTAAAAACCAAATCATCACCTGAAACTGTGTGATGACAAAACTTTTCACTGCATACAAAACACTGCAAACCAAGAAGCAGCGATTCATCTGCCATGCAGCGGCTCAAACAATTACCTGATTGAAACACATGACATATTGGGGCGTACTGCTAGAATAGACAGAGGCAAAGACGGGTTCCTGGGAGAGAAGAGGAATTAGAAGAGAGAGGGGCAGGCTAAAGCTATTGTAAAATTAGTAATGGAGATAATAAAGGTGGATTTGGAAGGATCTATGCATTTCAAAGCATTAGTTGAAGACTTACCCAGCACTGAGGGTTGACACTCTCCGCAGGAAGGTCTTCTGTCTCTGACTACAGAGAGCAGTATGGGGAAGAACAGCGGGATAATAAAATAAAAAAAAAACAGGAAACAAATTCAATTTGGAGCTCAAAGTATAAAATTATAAAAGTACAGGAAAATAAGTAATAATACTAATAATAATAATTAATACACACACCTACTGTCGCCATGGGGCAGCTGAGACCATAAGGTCATAAAAGGGTCGACATTAAACCACCAGAATAATCAGTCTGTTTACATTCCACATCCTGTTCATGAGACAGTCAAACCCATCCCAGTACATAAACACTAACTAGTCTGGATATATTCCCCAGTAACTTAAGTCTGATCTCAAGACATTTACCACCTACCAAATCCAGAGTGCTGTTGCTAAGAGATGCTATATCTGGTTTCAGTGGAAAGACAAACACACCGATCCAACCAGCGCCCTCTTCTCCTTCTGGATTTAAGGATGGCAGGGAGAGTAAACCCAACAACCTCTACATGCAACCCTGAATTTTCTTTTTCAGAGAATTTAGAGCAAAACACTGCAAAATCTCTGTGACAATTTGTGTAGGAATGGTGTTAAATCAAGAGTAATTTCCTTAATACCAGTGGACTGACCTGCCTTATGCTCTCCTGAGGACAAAGTATTGCTGATATACAGCAGGGTTCGACATTAACTTTTTTAGGTATTTGTCCTTTGGACAAGTAAATTTACCTTTCACTTGTCCAGGATTAAAAGTCACTTGTCTTGGTAAAACATACAATCATTTACTTACTTCATTTTGTTTAGTGAATGCAGAATCCAGACGAACAAACAGTTGAAAGTATCCAAGCAGTGTCAACATGTAAATGATTAAATTTATGAATTTTGTTAGTAGCTATATGTGACATTTTCACCTCAACAAATCATTTTATATTTTGTTCACATAAGCCCCTAGGTGACCTGCTTTCGCTATTTTATTTTCCTCATGGACCGGTTTTCAAAATGCCAGATTTGATTTGAGCCATTTTGTAGTTTGAGTTGTAAGACACCTAGTCAAATTCATCTGTCCAGCTGTTGAAACATTTTTGTTTCATTACTAAATAATTGCTTTAAAAAGAAAAATTATTTAAAAAAAGAACAAATTCAGAACAGGATTAGATTGAACATTTTAAATACGACTCAATGTTTTTAAAGCTGCAACAGTAATGTTTACAACAGCAAATCACTATATTAAATCAATAATATCTCACTGGAAGCTAATCTAAAATGTCAATAAATAAATAATATTCCTGACATCACAATACTGAGTAAAGAACAGTGACATCAGTCAGTATCAGTCCTTCCTCCTGTGCTCTGACCTCCTCCTCCTCCTCCTCCTCCTCCTCCTCCTCCTCTGCCTGCAGGTACTCCTGGTAGAGGGAGGAGGGGCTGGTTTGTCTCAGCAGCAAGTTTACAAGAATTTTGCCACATTTTAAGACAAAGCAAACTAAGATAAACAGTAAGACTACAGACAGACAGCTTTTGTTTCAGCTTGTTTGCAACAGTGCACTATAAGCCGAGCTTACTTGTGTAAAATGGTGGATGAGAGACTGCTGATGGAGCAGATTAAAATATCGCTTTTCTACATGTTCACATGTTTCTGCTTGCTGAACAGGTGTATTGATAAAGTGTTGACTTTTTACCCGCCAAGGTTTTATTGCACTGACAGTAAGGAGCGTAATTGGAAGAGCTCAGCCCGACACAGAGAGCAGAAGAGAGGCTTGATAATAAATTACACCAAAATAACACCAAAATGTCACAAAGTCGAATATCACTCGCTCTTTCATTCAATCATCTGGGCAACTGTGACTGCACCAAAATCCCATGTAACAGGTTTCTCTTTTTTATGACATGACATGAGAGCAGCCTGTGTTTTGTACAGTCAGCAAGGACACAGCCATCTGAAATAAGCCCTGAACAGTCACGTGGGCAGACATAATGGAGACAAATGTCACTATTTGAAAGAAACAAGCCGAGAACTTGAAGAAAAAAAGCAACTGGGAATTTCAAACTGCACTAAAATATACTGTATTGATGTTGTGCACATGCAAAAACTTTGAGTCTCCACTTAAAAATGTTAAAACTAGTCAAAGCTGTAATTCCTGCACAACACTAAATCAAGGCTGTAGGTTTGGTTTCACAAATGGGAGGGGGCACATGAGGTTCTTTAAAAAAAATAATAATAATGTAAATATGTCATTGGTATTTCCTGCGGTAATATCTTTATATCAATCTTGCAGACAACATGATATAATGGAATTGGTTGTTAGGCATTCCAAATTAATAGTACTAACAATAGAAGTCTAATACACTGACTACTTCAAAATTGTGTAGAGGGGTATGCAGTATTTCCTCAGCCCTGAGCCTGCAGGCTTTCCTTTCAGGCTACAATTATAACCTCCACCAATCAGAGAGTAGAGCAGTAGTATGTATATTTTGGCGGCTTGACAGTCCAATGATGAAAACTAAAAACTAAAAAAACTAAAGTGAATAGTCTTTGCATAAAATGTTGGAGGGCTATTTCAGCTATAGGCAGGAATGGTATTGAAAAAGCAAGAGTGACCCGAAAGGGTGGATCTGCCATTGCATGACTTGTTAAGGATGGATGGTCCTTTGCAACCCTTATGCTGACCATTAAACTGTTTCCCTCTCTGCCCACAGTCTGAAACCCACTGACTCTAAACTGGACAAGGAAGGCCAAAGCGATGGCAAATACAAAGAGTTACATTACAGACAGAAGCAGCCGCTGACTCCGCAGCTGTGACGTGGTCCACTGAGATTCTCCTCGTACACACTGAGGACATCACAGACCTTTTCAGTAACAATGTGACGCATCTTTGTTTCTTACCTTACTTCTGCTGGTGTTGGCCGTCTCCTGCAATTTGATGGTGTCATCTACCAGTGTGACCTGAACATGTCCCACGGCTTTGGAGTCTTCATTCATCTTACTTGCACTCTCTTTTTCATTCTGCCTTTTGGGCACATAACATAGAATATAAACCATAGAACATATCAAAAGTACTACAAAAAAAATGTATTTTCCAGTTCAACTTTCATCTTAAAACTTTTTGTACTGGTGACCTTCCTGCTTTTCAATTTTGACTTATAATGAAGAATGTATCAGCCCATCTGACTTAATTTCAGATACTTACTGAACTCTCCCAGTAGTATCTGAGCTGGGCTCCACAGAGGAAACCAGGTCTTCCTGCGGTTTGGTCTGGCAGGGCCTCTCCTCCTGAGGAGCGTCCTGCACTGACAAGGCTCTTATTGGTGTACAGGCAATAGTTTCCCTCCTGGTTCGAGCCCTCTGCCTCCAGGGAGCGGCAGTCTGCGAGCCTCCCTCCACACCTGAAGCTCCGCGTCTCTCTCTCCGTGGTGCTACAGGAATTTCCTGCCGCTCAGCACTCTCCACCCTCCTTTGTAACCCTGCTTCTTCACAAACTCTGCCATTCTGTTCATGGCTGAACGGTGAATCCGTCTGACCGCCGTCCACCCTGCTCCAGTCTGAGCCTCCGGAGCAGCTCTTCTTCAGGATTCCTCTCAAAACTGGCTCAGAGTCGTGGTGCTGCAGGCCCGGCTGGGTAGGGCTGCTAGGCTCCTCAGGTAAGGGACCGGTGTCAGATCTTGGCTGGGAAAGGCGTACCTCACTGGGTCTTAGGTTGACAGACGAGGCCTGCTGTCTGTCGGATAAATGAGCGGACAAACAGAAGGCAGGAAGCTGTACGGGGCCTTTCTGGAGCTGAACACAGATAAGACACAAGGGTGAGGTAGAAGTATGGATAATTGTTCATAATGTACTTGATTTAGAAACACGCAATATATTCAGGGAGGGTGTATATTAAGTTGTAGTTTGTATTTTTTTATTTTCGAATAAAAGACAATGAGATTGTTTTGTCTCGTCCACTCACCAGGCTGACCTCCTCCACAGTTATGGGCTGCGTGCGGTACCGAGCCCCCTTCTGTCTTCGCCTCTCTGGGAGCCCTTCAGCAGGGCCGTCCACCTGCCTCCCTGGCAGGGACAGTTTGTTGAAGAGGGCCAGCTTCTCACTCATGCTCAGCTTACAGCTCTCATCGGCATCCTCCACGGACTCAGCCTGCACCGACTGGGACTCCACTGGTGGTGCTGGTTTGGGGGTGCTGCAGGGAAACATGAGAACACTTGATATAAAACAGATTTATAATATATAAACACATCAATTAGCCACACTGTTTCGCTTGTGACAATTAATTAATTAATTAATTAATTACCATGAACACACACAGTAGTAGTATTTTATTTTGACTAAATCACACATACACATCCTGATGCTTGAAATACTCAATAGAGCACAAAATGTGTATTAATCCGCTGCTGAAAATAGTCCCCAACAAATGGCACTATTCATTCCTGTTTTAGTAACCTGTTTTGAGCCATAACAAAAAAAAAAAAAGAAACTATATAGTACATCAGTGACCTCTAGATTTATGTCTTTGTTGATTTTGGTTTCTTTATGGGATTTGTTGACAGTAAGAAAACTATAGAATACTGCCACCTTTACCCTTTAAAACACATGAAGATCTTCCCCAAATGGCTAAGCTAAGAAAACAACTATGGAACTAAAGTAGTGCCATACCAATAATAGTTTTCTATATATTTGTTCCTTGTACTGAAGCTAAAATCTCCGTCTGTCTGGCTTCCCCACCTGATTGCCACGATTTCTTCACAGGTGATTGGCTGAGTTAGAAAGCGATGGTCGTTGCCACGGCGCACCCTGCGCTCATGACAGACGCTGCCCGAGCGAGGCTTCAGGAAGGCCGAGGCCTCGGGTGTACCAGACTTCTCCAGCTCCTACAGAGGCAGGGAGCAAGTTAATATCAACACGTGACATCTGACCATCACATTTGGTTCAGCAGGGCCTTTTTCCACAGGTGTACCCCAACATTCAGGTCAAATAGCAGCTTCAATCAACAGCCTCCACCTGCTAAATAAGTAATAAGGGAGACCACAAAAATGGCAGTGAAAACTCCCTCTCCTGATGTCTCCTGTTCTATTTGTATGGACAGATGGAGGGAGGAAGGGAGGGAAGCAAAGCGGGTCAGATAGCTGGTGAATAAAGCAACTAGCTGTAAGGTGGAGTGTGTTGGCTACATGGATAGAATGCCAGCCCAACAGGTCACAGTGTAACCAGAGCTGAGCCGGCTTCAGTTACCTCTGCGCCTGCCTCCACAGAGAAGCAGGCTAATTATAACACCCCCGCTATGGTTGTTAATGGTAATACAGTGTCTGCCACATTTTCACCTGATGCTTCATGACTAAAATTGTGCAGGAGGTGAAATGCAGGAATGGAGATTCTAACTATTGAGGAACAAAATCCACAATGTGTTTCGGCTTCTGTACAGAGTTTTGGATGCGTATTTATTACAGTATAAATTTAGTCTTTCTTTTAATAAGTACCGGCAGACACACTGTAGCATTAAACTGAACTGTGGACAGCACCTGTTTGACCATTCATATCCCTCAACACGATCAGGCTGTGCTCTGCGTGCTCAGCACTGACTCATCATGAGACTGTGAGACTGTAAGGTGAGAAGCTGAGGTGACTGTTGATGACGGACGGTGCTGATCAATATTTTTCTCCACAACCTATCACCATCTATAATACAAGCACACATTGGCATACTTAATTATTAGATCAATTCAGTGGTGGAATGTAGATAAGTACATTTAGTAGTAATTCTAGGTGCATGTGCTTTACATGGGTATTTACATTTTATGCAACTTTATACTTTATGCTCTACTACTTTGAATTTTTCTGATAGATTAAAGCATTTAGTGTTCCTTTATGGATTGAGAAAATTATCCTACTTTGTATTGCTGGTTTTACTTAAGTAAAGGATCTAAATACTTCTTCCACCACTGGATGTATTTCAGTTTGCAGTTACATATTTATAGCAGTTCTGGTTAGACGGGTTCATCTAGTATCTGACATCCTGAAAACAGCTTAATCATCATGAGTAAACTTTCAGAAAACCATGAATTATTCACAAACACACATCTCCATCACATTATATGGAGAAGCAGGGAATACCCATGGACTGACTTCCATGGTCTCCACACAGAATCACTTTCAGCAGGACAGACAGCACACAAGAGAGGATAAGAAGCAGGTCATGAGCAGCAATAAGGATCCTGTTTCAGTGCTGAGACTAACATAGACTCACTTTGAACAAAGACATCTTGGCTGCCACACTCATTTTGGCTCTGTCATCTGTTTTCACATCAGCTGTGAGAAAAAAAATACATAAATCATTGTGTCATTGAGGTTTGCAAATAAACATGGTAACAGTGTGTGAGAACTTTGCGACTCATCGCACACTTCAGATACTATCCGTCATCAGCAGTAAAGAAAGGCGCTAGTGATCAAACAGGCTTCGAAATTAACATTGACGACCAGACAAATGCTTGAAAAAATATATAAGTTTTCGGGTTACTTGAGTACAGTCAGTATAATTTGAGGTAATTGCACTTAAGTCCAGTATCGTAGTTTACCTGACAGCTATAGTGACTAGTTTCATTTCATATTAAATGATCTGGGTAGTTCTCCTCCACCACAGTTCAGGTAAACTTGGTGATGAAACTGCTGCTTCCCACTTGTTGAATGCATTAAAAAGTAACACACCATCTCTGAACAAAACTTTTTATTCTCTATCTTTACATATTGATGTGGGCCATGGGCCATTTCACACTTGGCATACAGAAACACCATACTAATAGCTCTGATCTGAAGAAGCCTAAACTACCAGCCTGGTAGAAGAGTAAGCTATAAAAACAAAGCAACTAAAATCTATAAGAAATTCTAATTTCTATTTTCCACCTATTAGAACATCCACACTTTAGAAGTCTGAACTTAAGTGAATCTTTAACTTATGTTGGATTTGTGGACTTAATATACTGTAAAGTTGCTGGCAAAATGTACAGAAATAACATTATGACATGTGGCCTGAAATTAGTCCAAATGGTAATAATAACTAGATTTATGATTGTTGTGTAAATTCTCAGTAAGACAATCTTTCAAAACACTTGCTTGTAATCTTTTTATGGTGGGGTTAAGAGTGGGACTGTGCTCCACTGCTCACATGGTTTTGTGGGACGTAAATCTGTCCTCACTGAGGAGATTAACAATTGTGAGCCTAAAAATATAACCTGGTTTATGCCATGAGCTATTAAATGAATTTATGGAGGCAACTGTGCAAGTTGGATGCACACTCCAAATGTTTGTTTTACAAGCAATGTGTGAAGAGAATGTTCTTTATTTTTCTGATGTTTATTTTCCTTCGGTTGTCCCTTAATATCTCAGGTAAGACATGAGATGTAGCTTTTTCCCCTCCTGCCATAATTTTCATTGTTTACATCATTGTGTTGTCAGTGGTGGGAACACAGCTTTACCTTTACAGTTCTCCTCGTCCTCTGCGTCCAACAACCTACAAGAGTGAAAAGAGATAAAACATGAGGTCACCAGGTGAAATACGAGCAGGTATGTGTTGTGAATTTAAATCTCCGGCTCCTGTGCGTTCGCTTTCATATCCTGCTTTGAACTGACAATGCATGTCTTTGTGCTTCTGTGTGCAGCCCAGACAACCAAGATACTGTGTCATATTTGCATGCTGGGTAAAGCAGCACTGTGGACGTCATGAAGGAAGACAAACACATGCAAACCACACCACCCGTGGGCATTTATGTAAAGGTGCCGCACCTGTCGCACCTCATCCTAAGTGGGTCTGCATTTATTGGTGAAATATCAAACACAAACCATCAGCAATTCAAAATTACCATATTTAAGTGGCTCTTACACATTTCGCTGGCAAACTATATTCAACACTGCAAAAAGATCACAGCAAACCGCATGTTCTTCTGGGAAAAACCAAACCAGGTGCCTCATCCGCAGAGCTTGCACATCTACATGACTACAGCACACAGCCCCTACCCGCTGCTCTCCTCCATCTCATTGGCTGTGATCGGCTGTGTCCTGAAGCGATCGCTGGTCTTGCGACCACCACCTGACCCGCCGGGGAGGTAACGCCGGGTGCGTCGCCGGCCCCCGTCGGAGCCCGGCTTCACGGCCAGATCCAGAGAGGATGTGGCCCGCCCAGCCTCAGGGCAACTAGTGTCCACACAAACAGAGCGGGAGGAGGAAAGGGAAGAAGATGTTGAGGCGAAGGCAGATATTGTCACAGAGGTACACAGGCTGATAGTGCCAGTCTGGATCACACACATGCAGGTGACCCTACACTTTCTGCGGCTGTGCTCCGCTCCCCGTCTGCTGCAGGAGGGCACTTCTCAACTGGCCCACCGACACCCGAGTGTGGAGCTGCGGGGCATCGAGTCCAAGAGGGACGAGGTACCCCTCCCCACTCAGCATGCTGGCAGAGTCCTGGGAACCCTGCCTGGAGGGGGCGGGAGTGAGGGGAAGGAGGTGAGGATGCAGGAGTGGGGAACGTGGGGTGATTGGCGCTCTCAGAAAAACAAGTACAACGTTGAACCTTTTTCCACCAAGGGCTGCCCAAAAATGTGCAGCTCCAATCCAAAAGGTGCAATGTTGTACTGTTTCTGACAGTAAAGAGGGGGCCAGTCTTGGTTCCATAATGCCAGCACAAAGAAAAAGCACCCAGGCCACATGATGGGAGAAGTGTCCGGCTGGGAGTGTACCAACCAAATGCATAAGAAGAATCAGACTGGCTTTAAAACTCCCTGCTGGGACCCACTGATTTAAACCTCTCAGTTTGAATTAGTACCAAAGGATGCAGAGCAACTGGTGCAGTCGAGGACCTGGAGCTGCTGAAAGGTCGCTGGTAAGAAACAGACCCATTTTAAAAGTTGCTAGTCTAACCGGCTTGGATTACTTCATTGTAAACTTCAGGAAAGTTTCAAGTTTGTGATGTCAAATGCAAAAAAAATTACATTCAATGTTTTGTAAATATATTCCCATACATGATTGTAAACTCATTCCCTCACTAACTCTTACTTACATCTAAAATCAAGGCATATTTTAACTCCAACTTCACCCAGGTCTTGATGTGAAGCTGTTTTCATGCTTCTGAAGAAGAGAGCAACCCACTCAAACACATATTCTGCCTCATTTATATACAAAAGATCATATATTTATATCCCCAATACAACTTGTATATAGAGACAGTACACTATAAGAATGTACAACTACATTATATCCTTTTACCTCTCTGGTTACGTTACTCCTCAGTGATGATATTATTATGATGCTACAAGCTGCAATTAGCAGTTACCAAAATACCATCTATTTTAGGACACCTACAGTATATATTGATGTCAAAGTGGAAAAGGTTGAAGCAGGTGACAGGTGTCATTGGGGTGAGGAAGCAGGCATGTTGCTTTATTGGTGTTTGGACAAATTAAGCCTAAAACACCTGCTCCCCTCCATATCCAGACTCTGGACAAAGAAAATGTACCTACACTGTGCTGCATCTACACAATACAAAACATCTTTAGTTATTGATGAGGCTCATTATTTAAAGGTTTTTTACAGCTGTGTCCTTGTTGGATTTTATGGAAAAATTGGCCGTAGTTGAAGATAATGTGATTTTTTCATTACTCTGCTGGTTCAAGTTTACAATCCTTCACTGAAGACATGACTCACCTTCTAGAGTGGTTGGACTCTGCAGGAACATCTGCCTCTAATCCATTTGTAACCCCTCGTGTCCTGCCGTTAACTCTCTCACTGAGGCCATCTGACTCCAAAGTCCCTCTGATGGCTTGGGCTGCTGGATCGTGCACCTCTTTCCCGTCCCTCCTCACCCACTTGGTGGGAAGCTGCTCCTCCATGTTGCCATAGCGTTCGGCCAGTTCTCGCCTCCTCTCAGCTTTGTAGCGAGCGATCCGCTCTGATCTGGGCTCCAGGACTGGGTTCTCGATGGCATCCATTTCCCCCAGGAGGATTCAGTCGATTCTCCTCAAATAATCGCAAAGCATTTAGGAACCGAAAGCAGATGGGTTGTTCTTTCTCCACTTTTCAGCTAAGGCCAACGCAGGAGCCAAACTTTCTTCCAGTAAAATTCAGATTCCATCGGACCTAAATACTTTCTTTGCTGAGGGTCCACCGGTCAGGGGTTGCAGAACAATCTGTCCTTTGGGGGTTGAGACATTGCTCCTGAAAGAGGAATCAGCAAAAAAAAAAAAAAAAAAAACACGTAAGAAAACACTTACACGTCACCTATGTGCCCTTCAGGAGTCTGTCCAGGTGATCAGTGAACTGCTGCCTTTTGCATCCTTCATTTAAGTCTCCTCTCTCCTCTTGCTTGAGTCCATGTAAGATGACCTGTACCAGCCTGCAGTGCCATGCAGGAATCTCCCCTTGCACTGAAACTCAACACCTCAGCAGCTCTGGGTCCAGGCCTCCATGGCACTGAGTCTGCAAGTTTGCTGGTCTTTTCCACAAACCTGGACTCAAGCTGAACAAGTGACTGTTTTCAAATGTTATCTAACAAGGTGCATAAACATGTCAATAAAGAGCATGTTGTCTGTTAAAAACAGATTAGCTATGGTTTCAAATGTGTTCAAATACACATTATAATGACCTATCTGAATTATGATAGGATCTCCAAGGCAACATGTACACACGGATGAGCCAAAATAGTCCCGGTTGGCTACATGGTTGCCTGGAGGTGAAAAAACAAACCCAACAAAGCCTGAGCCTGTAAACCACATATAAATAATCCTGATATGACACGATTTGCATTACAGACAGCAGCTAACCATCAGCTAGGTTCAAAAAATGAGCGACTATGTGAGCTCATAAATATGTACAAACATATATGTGTATTCCCATATGTGTCTGTGTGTGCTTTCTAAAACTGTGGATGTCAGCATTCCTGATGCAGGAAGCACAATGGAGCCGGAACAAAGAGACATGAGCCACAGACTTAGTACACCAGATAGATCTGCAGCAGGGCTGAATACTTCTGGTGGCAGTAGAGTCCCCAAAACACAAGATGCAACTTTTAAATTTTGTATCATTTTTGCTGCCCCTCTTAGACTGCTAGAAAGAAATATGGAGTGAACAGACACAACTTAGATTAAACTAGATTGAACACATTATAGAGCATGAATGTCAAAGTCTGCACCGCAACTACTGGTGAGATCTGCCTCTCATCCATCAGAAACACCCAAAATAGATACGTCTATTGAATAAACTGAATTAACTTCCAGACATTGTCAACAGGAGAGCGTAGATCCAAAATGGCAGAGAGCTTTAATGAGGTTCAGTGATCCATACAGTACATGACACAACAAGCTCAGGGGGTTTGTGTTCTGTGTACCTGTGTCGGCACCTCAAAACATGTGTACATGTGGTTTGAACAAAAACAGTCGGCCAACCCGCACAGGAGGACTCACCGCCCTGTCCGGACCCAGAGAGAGCCAGCCACAATAGCATCCAGGGTCTCACTGACGCCACGATCCTTTATGTTTTTGCTGGCAGAACGTGAGCAAGAGTCGAGAGTGGCCACACTTGTTTAAAGAGCAAAAGCCATGTGACAAGCTGGAGGATTGTCGATTGGAGGGGAGAAAGCCATCGAGGCTCAACCGGGATCATGAGCTTCTAATCCAGCAACACTAGTTGACACTAGCTCTGAAATAAAGCCGGTGGATGGGCTCACAGAGCCCATTCTCTGCCTACTCAGACAGGGAAACTTCAACAATGGTTTAATATTCAAATGAAAATGTCCGGAGGGTTAAACAAAAAGGCCGTTAGTAGCAAAGGATATAAAATCAAATCTTCCACAATTCCTCAAAAACTCCAAAATCACTTTCAACACACCATTACAGTTTTATTATAGACTAATTGTTAGTTTTCTACAAGACTTATGTTACTCAAAGTGCAGGCATGTTAGGCGTTACATAACAAAAGCACCTCAGTGACCAGCATTGCAGCACAGTAAACCAGATTAAAAGCCTATCCAAGAATAAGCCTCCGACCAATTACACATGTCCTGGCGAGGGTTACCTGCACTAAAGCCCCCCATGAGGCACCATATTCAAGGACAAATTCTCAGAGGCCTTTTCATCATACTCCCACTGAATATGTGCATAAAACTTGCAGTATAAATAGCAGTATAAATCATGAATACGCATGTTTACATAGCCATGCATTGTTCAGGAGTAAGACAGTGAAATTGACATGGGCAGCTGCAGTCGCTGTTATGGCTTTGCCTGATCTCTACATTAAAGGCATGTGGCTGCAGGGCAGAGAGTAAGAACAGCATTCTCCTCATGCAACCATAATCCACTTGTTAGCTCCCAGCGGGATGTGGCGCATTAACAGCTGCTCTGATTGCAGTTTTGACATTACACATATAAATCAGATGAATCCGTCCAGCAAATATCCACCAAGAATGTAGAATTCCTAATATTTCAAATGAATTGAGCAGAAATGGAGATGGTGAAAACAATCTGCTATCACAAGCCCTTTCTTGATGTCCATATATAAATACAGTCACATATTCTAACAATTTCAAAACACAAAATTAAGTCGGTTGGGAAATAAAAAGAGCAACACACTCTCACCCACATCATGTATTAAGACTAAAAGGTTCTTCCGGTTTCATTCGTGCGTAAATTGTGCGTAAAGCAAGTTCTGGCACCCGAAAACATTAAACTGCCAAAACGTCACTGCCTTTGGATAATTTTAACTCCATTAAAAGTTTTCCCGCACAAGACTCAAAGTGGACGAACACCTTGACGTCCATCATGTCCGATGCACAGCCCCAAGTTCAGCAGGTCTGACAGAACAAACTGCGCCAGGTGAGGGACGAGTGACAGGCGAGAAAAAACGCTCAGAAGTTGGTCCGAGCTGGCGCCCGGCTAGATTTTCAACCGTAAAGTCTTTATCAGAGACACTGAATGTGTACTTACGTGCACTGCGCGCCGTGTGGAGTGGGCACGAGTGGCGCCGCTGCCCCTCCTCAGCCCGGCGGTCCCTCCCCGCTGGCCCTTCACCGCGCGGACCAAATGTAGGCACAGCCGCAGCTGCGGAGCGCTCTCCGTATTAAGGGGCGAGAGTATAAATAGATGGACGAGCCGCGGGGCGCTGCTCCCGTCGAGCTGCTGCAGCTTTTGCAGGAGAATAAGAGCCACAGGTTCGCTTCAAGTGGGTTGTTTTGTTATTGTTTTTGTTTGTTTTTTTTGATTAATTGCAAATAAGTACCACTAAAGTAGTGTTTTTGTGTCATTTGAAGACTTTATAAGGGCCCAAGCACCGACTGGTGCCAACCCCTTGTCAAATGCATTGAAAAATGCATTTTGGGTGGGCTGAACATGCTCTGAAAAGTTGAGCAACTTTGCACGTGCAAAAATGAGACATGTTATGGGTCTCCAACATGGGTATGGCAAAATGAAGCCACACATTTAGGTTATTTCACCTACATGCAGTAGGCGATATGAGGGGGGATGCCATCCCCTGTGCTGGCAAAATGACCCAAATGCATCCTCCTTGTTGACCCCCCCAACCCCAATCTCCATCCCCTAGTAAAAGAAAGTGCAGCCATATAAGGCGCCAAACCGGACAAAAGCCGAGCGAAAACTGCCAGAGGACAGGGATGTATGCAAGAGATGTTGAAAGACTAAAAGGTGCTAGAGAGAGAACGAGTAACCCAGTTATTATTGCCTGAGACAGGTTGAGGGGGTGCACCCCCATCTGGCCATCCCCAGTTCAAAATTAACAAATTAGCCTACTGCCTACATGTTAGAAATTTGGTAGGCAGCTGTAACATCCCAAGACTTATAAAAAAGTCTCTTGGTGCCATGTATGGATGTATGAAGAGAATAGTGCCATGACCTAAAACAGGAAGTCAGCCATTTTGAATGTAATGTCACATTTTACTGTATAGCTATTTACAGGAGTCATACTTTAACAAACTCCTCCTACACAACTAACAAGAGCAACTTCACACTTGGTTGGTGTCATCTAAAGACCTTCGCCATGAAAAGTCACTCTTCTCTACCTACTGCAGGAAATGACATGTTTTATACTTGGATGTGCTGCTCCAAGTGGGTTGGCAACATCCACCTCTAACAGAAAAGCCTTAAGACCTTGATGAGGTTTCAATGTAAAGGTTGTGAGTTTCCATTAAACGGCGTTGCCCTGGCGGCGCAGCGACTTTCGATGTTTCGCCATTGAACAGGAATTTGTCGGAAGTTGTCCAATCTGCCCCAAATGTCACACGCTTGATAAGACTCCCAGCCTGAACAAATCTGAAGAACAAACCAATATTGAATCACAATCATAGCGCCACCTACTGGCAGCATTAAATTACAGGCCCTATAGTTTTACTAACTACTCCTAACAGGTTAACTAGGTCCACCTCAAATTTGCTCAGAAAACTCTTAAGACCTTGATGATGCTAAATATTGAAGCTTTTCAGTTTTCATCACACGCCGTTGCCATGGTGACACATTGTTCGCCATTAAACAGGAAGTTGTTGTAATTTCGGGGTACACTGTCCATTCCGATCCCAAATGTCACGTTTGATGAGAGTCCCGGCCTGAAAACATCTACATGCCAAATAGGAGTCATAGTCAAGACATATATTAAATGTATACCAATTAATCATTATATTTCATTACTGTGTGTGTGAAGTTTTAATTCATAACTGAAATGACATTATACTTTTAAATGTTACTTGCTGTCATTCCATTTACGACTGTGTCTGCCTGTCATGTTCCACCTCTCTTGTCCTTTGCTTCTACAGCATTTTCATATCTTACATCTTACATTGAGAAATTTAAAAACCAAACTGTCTGCGCAGCCCGATACAACCAGAGAGGAGTGCAAAAATGTTTGTAATTAGGACGAACTGACCGTATATTTCCTGTTGTGTTGTTAAATTTAATTTTTGCAACTGAAGTTTGGGTGTTCACTGGGCATGACCACTATGCAGCTGGTTCTTCTGTTTCAGCACTGCCCTCTTCTGTTCAGACTATGCAGTTACAAGGGAAACAGAATAATATTAAGGGGTAAAGTACACAGCAGATGTTCTTCTACTGCTCTTCTTATCCACCTGAATGAAGCATTAATGTTATCAGTGGTGTTACATTCAAATGCAGAGATGGGTTTGAGGGGCAATTATTTATAGAACTGCTTCTTGAATGAACAGTGTAAATCATGTAGAAAAATAGCTTGTATAATCGGTCAGTACAAACATAAATACAGGTGTAATCTATTCCAGTGATTACACCATAAATAGCTTCACAAAAATAACAAAAATAAAAAGGACTCCAGATTATACAAGTCTAGAACGAAAAAAAAAGCTTTGGTGAAACAACATAAACCAACTCATCAACTTAAAAGGTGCTCATAATAGTGTTGTCAGTAGTTTACAGCCAAACAGAATCCTTATTTCTAATAGTAACACTCAACAACAACAAAGTAGACCTACATTTCGTGGAAATACTATAAAATCAAAGAACAACATACTTTTACTCCGTTCATAGGAAGGCAGGTGAAATTTAGAAATGTATCAAACTAAGCAAATAAAACTGTTAGGGAGCAGACTTTATAAAATGTCTCATGTTTTGTTTACTAAATACATATTTTGGAATTTTATCAACATATATGTTACTGTGTTAAGGATTTTGTGCCATCAGAGCCATGTTCTACAAGTCAGGCATTAAGTGTTTTTTATTTACTGATGTTTAAAAGGTGCAAAGTCGTTCCCTCAAACCTGGCCACAGTTTATCATGATGCTGGTGAACTGATGTTAAAAGCTGTCAAAGCCAATAAACAGTCCACATTCTGAATAAAGTTTACGATGGATTGCACAGCACAAGACTAGTTGGTATAGCTGACGGTAGAGTGGGGAAGGAGAGGGGAGCAGAAGGAGCTGACGTTTTTTTTTTCTTCTTCCACTCGTCGTTCGACAGAAATCTTCAGTGCTTCATGAAGAAAGGATGAGCCAGGGCTTTGGCGGCTGAGATGCGACTGCTTGGTCTGAATGCCAAACATTGCTGCAGGTAAGGAGATGTCACGGCTTAAAAAACCACTTCGAGAGACTTAGTCTGACCAGCAGACTAACAAAGAACATCTATTGATAATGTTATCTTATAATGTTGACCTTCCCTCTAGGGCCACCATGAGGTGGACATTTGTGGTTTTTAGTGAAATATTGCAGCTATAACAGCTTTTGCGTGGCTTTACATGAATGTCCCCCTCAGGCTGAATTCTAATGCTTTTGGTGATCCTCTTTTTCTTTTATGTCATCACTGGTCAAAACTTTAATTTGTCCAATTTAATAATGTCCAAATACCTGCAAACTGATAACATTTCCATCAGTTTCAGCTGTCCTTTGTTTTTTATGATAATTATCAAATGATAGCATGCAGACACACCGAACTAAGATGGTGAATGTGGTAAACGTTATACTTACTCAAACTATACTTACCACTGTGCCTTTCCCCAGTTTGTGTCTCGTATGTGTTACCATACATTCAGGTCACAGAAGAAACCATCGGTCTCTTTAAAAGGTAATTAACTGGCGATGTTTGAAAAACCCAGAAGGCCATTTAAAAAAACTCATCATTGATCTGACTGTATTTTCAGAATCCTCAAAGACTCTTTAAATCATCCAGTTGAAAAAAAAAGAATTCAGAACGTTTTTAAATGACCTTCTGGGTTTTTAAAACATCGCCAGTTACTTATCTTTTAAAGAGGCCGATGCTGACCTCAGTGACCAGAATATACGGTGATACATGAGGGGCACAAACTGGGGCCACACTGTCCGGCCACACAGAGGTCTCAATGGCATGGTTGTAGACCCTCAGTCTTGTTATTTGGTGTGAAATGTCATTAAAAAGCAGAAACACAGATCTGCTCACAGATAGGAGGTCGTTCTCGTCGGGGCCCAGGCTGTGCAGCAGCTTGGTGCAGGAGCCTTTTGGTCCCCAGCTGACTGAGTATGAGATCGGGCTGTCCTTGGGCCAGTCCTCCTCACTGGGCAAACCAATCACCCTGACAAACATACAAGTAAAGCAAAGAACTGAGCAGCAGCTAATTACAGGCTGCTAATAACTGCTGCATCTGGCATTTTTAAGTAAGGATTGGTGAGTTATTTCCCCTAACCTTTTGAGGTTTATTTATTTTTTCATTTAATTCGTTACAGGGAAAAGTACATATTTTGCAATTGGAGCAAACAGGCAGATCACCATAATGCCAATCTCTATTATATAAAGTGAAAGTAAAAAGTACCCACTCAAAGATTTTTTGCAGCTGCTGTACTTCTGTGTAGCCCTGAAACAGTGGCCTGTGGGAGAGCAAATGTCACACGGCATTCTCTATTTTGGCAACTGCAGAGAATGTTTTGCCTCTTCAATTACACTCTGTAGTGCCACATATCTCTTCCAGCCAGACTCCGCTTTCCTTACCTCAAGAGGAAAAGCTCAGCGAAGATGCAGCCGGCGCTCCACATGTCCACTGAGGACATGTAAACAGAGTTCAGCAGCACCTCGGGAGCTCTGTACCACAGTGTCACCACCTGAACGGAGAGAGGGAGGTATGAAGAGACAAATAAAGACACACAGCCAGGGGTGGGAGAAGTGACAAAATAAATGTTTTACCTCAGGCCAAAGAACAGACAGGACATTGTGCTGTATGTAGGAAAAACAAGTTCCAAAATGTCTTAGGAAAGAATTACTGCAGTGACAATTAACAGTGTTGCAAACAGTTTGTAATTATTTTTTCAGTTTTTACTCATCAGTTAAAGAGCTGCACCAGTCGGAGGTCACGTGTCGCCTCACTTACACCTGGAGTGAGAGCGATATTGAAGGTGTAGATGCGTGCCAGTCCGAAGTCTGCAATCTTGACTTCCCCGCAGCTGCTGACCAGAATGTTTTCTGGTTTTAGGTCACGATGCAGCACCATGTTTGTGTGTAGGAAGTCCAATCCTCGCAGCAGCTGCTGCATCACATCCTATCCAGACAGAAAGCAGCACAGCAGCATTTAGTTTTCTGTCTCAAGAGATTTGCCCACATCCAGGGATCTGTCCCTTTGGAAGTTTGCATTTTTTAGACTGAATACATTATGAATGGTTGAGGGAAAATGTGCAGTAAAAATGCTGCAGTACTTTATTTTACCAGAATCTGTAGAAAATCTCTCTCACAATTCATCGCTCATTGTCATTTATTTACTGGTGCATTCAGGGGATTCTTTTTAACTTAGGAACTCAGGAGATATAAGCTATTATTAGATGACAGCAAATTTACCAGGTATTAACACTAAAAAGCTGCTAAAAGGTGTAATAATACAAGTATTAGCAGTCTGGACATCTTTCCCGTAGTTTAAACTCATAATAATAGCAAAAAGTAAGTACATGGATATATTTTGGCAACCATTGCTCAGTTAATTGTCACTTGTCCATCGTCAACACTTGGCTGACTTCACTACTGCTATTTAACAATGTGTCATATGTTCAGGGGTAACATTATTCTGGTAAAACTGGAAATTCCAGCTATATAGGTTAATAAGGAACACCTGAACACACCACTAATAAGCACGCCTTCCTTCCTGATAGTTAGTGATCTGTAAGGTCTCTTATGTCAGATGTCCGACCAGAGTGACCATTTCAGTGTGGCGGATGTGTGTCATAATGTCCACTTGTAAAATCTGCCTCAAATGCTAATAAGCCTCACAAAAGAAAAAGAAAATTAACCTGTACACGTTTCAATAATGAGCATGGAGGTGGGAAAATTAAAATCCTGTATTTCTAGGGAAACTTAAATACACACAGCTATACTATGATAAGCCGGGTGATGAGTTCAAACCTTAATACAGTCACAGCTCAGTCCAGAAGCAGGAACTTTGGAGAGGTAGGTGGACAGGTCCTGGTCAATGTATTCCAACACCAGAGTGAGGTCCAAGCTCCTGCCCACTGGTATAGCAGAGGCATCCAAGAGCCTGGACGTTTAAATCAGCATGGGATCAAAATAACACATGCATTATCAAGAAAATATGTTCTTCTGACCAACTGCTTTTATTAAATATGACTTAAATATGAATAAAACAAGAAATACAGACAACACATATGTAGTGATAGAGAAGTCGAAAAACAACAGCCCCTGGGGCGCCACCAACCCACCAATCCTCCTACCTGAAAACAACACAGTGTAACACAACAAACAATTCTTATTCAATCAGTGGTGGAAAGTAACTGCTGTATTTAGGTACAATTTTGAGGTACTATGATATGATATTGGTATTTAAAATATGAATGTAGCTCCACCTCGACCAGCCACAACAGAAAAACGCTGCTTACACGTTACATACATCAGTAGTTATAATCAAACGATATAACACAGTATATTTTTACGTATTTTTTACGAGTATTTTTACGTTGTATTGCTACTGCTAAAGCATCAAATACTTATTTCATCACTGCCCTTTAAATATAATGAACTTCCAAGCAAGAATGGTCTTTTCCACCATGCATCCTTGCCATAGACAACTTCTAATCAATGTCAAAAAGGCACAATCCCATTGGATTTTTGTAGTCGACTGTGGAGGTTTTTAACATAAAGCAATAACAAAAAGCATTTCTAAGACAGTTTGAACACATCCAGCAAGTCAGAGACACATTACAAAAGTGTTTCAGCACAAAGTGCAGACTGGAGAAGGAATGAGCTTCACTGTGTGTTTTCGTGCATGTATTTGTGATAAACACCCAGTTGCCAGTTCATCCGGTGCACTGAGCTAAAACTAACGGAGTTTAATGCATCAGTCCTTTATGCAGGTTATAATGTTCAGTTTTAGAGGTGATCATTTTGGAGGCTGCAGTTTGCAGCAGGTGACAGGTGTTTCTATTATTTTTGACGGGACGTAATCATTGGGCATTTTGAATTAACCATATACACTTACCTGTTCTTGACATTTGAAATTGTACATACTATTCTACATACATCTATATGCAACTCACCAAGAAGCAACTTCAATGAGACAATGAGCAGCAACTAATGATCGCACGCAATCAGCCAGATTGAGACTTTCAGCTTTCCTTTTCATTTCTCCTGTAAGTGCTACTTTTATACAGTCTGTTCTATTTTACTGCCTAGTTTATTATTTATTTTCTCTTCTAATTTAAATATTCTAATATCTGTTTATTCATTTGCTGTGTACGTAGCATGGAGGGGGCTGTTTTCTCATTATACAATCCAATATTGTAAAATCAACCTTGTATCCATGTCGCAGTAGTGTAAATTGTAATTTAACATTCAATTCTAATTTACACTACCGTAACAGAACAGAGCAGTGTTCGTTGGAACAGGTGTACTGATAAAGTTTTGGCTTTTTACTCACTACCTCGGGATAAACGAAGATGTCTCTAATGTTTTTTTTTGTTTGTTTGTTTGTTTGTTTTTGTGGCCCCTGTCATATCAGTGAGTGTGCACCGGACAGCAGAAACACCTCTCCGCAGCAGTCCTGCAGCACCACACAGTGCATCCCTCCAGCTCCATCACAGCCTGCATGAAGGGGGGGGGGGGGTTGTGTGTGCAGCACTGTTGTGTTGAGCTCGACGTGCACGCCGGACACAAACTCACTTGACTATGTTGGGGTGGTTGAAGTACTTCATCTTGCGCAGCAGCGCCACCTCGCGGATCATGAAGGCGGGGATCCCGGCGTCGGACGCGTCCCCGCGGATGTTGAACTTCTTCACCGCCAGGAGGCGCTGGCTCCCCCCCGCCTCCCTGGCCTTGTACACCTTACCGTAGGAGCCCTCGCCCACCTCTGCCAGGAGCTCGTAGCACAAAGGCTTGGCGCACACGTCCATCGCCTCCCACGTGAAGTCGGGATGGAGGAGGCCGGAACTTTTCGGAACAAATGTGACATTTGGAGACGATCAGAGTTAAACGGGTCGCGCTGACCTGCCTCCATCAGCCCGGAGGTCAAGTAAATGCGCAGATTAGCTAGCAAAATAATTATCACCTCATCACAGGCTGCGAAAAAACCAGCTGAAATAACAAGAGGTTCTGGTGCAGTTGAGCAGCTGAATTCCCGTCTTGTGGGTCCAGTTTTGTTCTTCACCTCAGGCTGCGCAGCGCACCGTCCCCTCCATGCCGCCGGCCGCAGGACAATGTGGCCGCAGAGCTGTCGCCAGCACCGGACAACTGGGAGAAGGGAAAAAAAAAAAAAATCACACCCCTTTTAATGGCCAACTAATCAGAAAGCTCAAAATTAACTTTTTTTTTTTTTTTTGACAAGCCCACCTCGTGTACACGTGTCCCCTGCTGCTGCTGTCAATGTCACTGTAAACACATGCTGCGTTCAGGTGCAGGCGATCTGCCGGGTGCAGTGCACGTAAACAGAAGAAATAAACAAATACACATAAAAGGCGCCTTTAGGAAGAGGGAGGTGTCCACGCATTTACCGTTTCAACAAAATAATAGCGGAGCTTTGGAAATAATGAAGCCCCAGAAAGGTCAGTTTACAAATTTAGAGTTTGTGTCTTTGTAGGTGGCAGCAAAGTGAATCTGTTTAATTATACTGAGATGGGATATTTTGGGAATAAACAACATGCTTTAACCAGTGATGGAAGAAACATTTACAGTTAATTAGCAATACCACAGTTTAAAAATACTCTGTTACAAGTAAAAGTACTGCTTTCAAAAAGTTACTTCAGTGAAAGTACAAAATGAATGTATGAGCATCAAAAGTAAAGGTACTCATTATGCAGAATGCCACTATATTATGTTATTGGATTATAATTATTGAGGCATTAACGTGTTCACTTTAATGTTGCAGCTCGTACAGGTGGAGCTCATTTTAATTACTTTATATACTGCTGGGTAGTTCAACCTATAATTAAACATCATTATTTATTAATTGATTTGTATTATTAATCTAAATCTGCAAAGTAACTAGTAACTTAAGCTATTAAATAAATGTTGTGGAGTAAAAAGAACAAAATTTACCTCTGAAATGTAATGGAGTAGAAGTATAAAGTTGCATACAATGGAAATACTCACGTACAAGTACATGTACCTAAAAAAATTGTACTTAAGTACAGTACTTGAGAAAATGTACTTAGTTATATTCCACACTGGCTTTACCACACCTGAGTTGTGACATTCAGGTGGTGCAATCAAAGAAGGTGGGGAAATATCAGCTAATGCATCTAGAAATGAAATAAACCTGTTTCTCTGTACATCGTACAGCAAAGACCAAACTGCAACCAATTCATTGTTTGTACCCTTTAATATTAAAAAGGGAGCAACCCTTGTAAACCTGTTACAAACCAAACACACCAAAGGCACACAGGGAGGAGCAAAGGCATTTTAGACCACAACAAAGTTGCATATGAATTTCAACACAGTGAAGGGGTTTATAAAAACAGCTGAGGTCACGTTAGCTTTGATTAGTGCAGGTTGACTGTTGAAAGCTCAACAGAGTCAGTCATTACTCACACGTGTTTCATCCCACATCTTACATTACTCACAACAGAAGTATTCAAACATGAATTAGTTTCAGAAAGCATATTTTAAAGTATAGGCACAGCTTAGTGCTGTGAGTCACCTTCTCCCTTTATTTTAGCAGTAATGACTCATTTGTTAGGAGCCTGTGCTGAGGCGCTTCGAGCCTCCTTTCACAGGGTCTTTTGTGGGTTCGGGGTAAGCTGAAGTAATGATCAGTAACAGTAAATAACCGTCACTCAGCTGAATGTTGTAAGGCACTTACTCCCCCTTCAATTTGGCATTCATGAATTTTGTTTTCTTCGCCAAGGCGATGGCATCCAGGTGGAGGTTGCGGTTGAGAATGACCGATCCGCAGGTGAGAGCTCCGGCGAGAGCGCCGGCGAAGCCGCACACAAACACATCTTGACCTGCAACACAAAAACACACGACGTACTGAACTTAGACGCTGCTCTAACGTCCTGTCGGGAACTACCTCTGGGTGATGGCGCACGGCACGGACGGACGAACCTGTCAGATAGAGGTTCTTCAGCGGAGTCTGAGGTCTCATTGTAGCGCAGAGTTCAGGGGTGAATCGGGCGATGCCATGATCCGCTCCGTAGATCTCACCTTTGGGGGCTCCGATGTAGTGCGTGTTTGTGATGGGGGTTCCAGCATCAATGTACTCAACCTACACACACATACACACACACACACACACACGTGAATATACAGAGTTGTATTGAACCCGGAAAGCTAGCCTGGTTCACTACCTCCAAATAATGTTATTTCTAACTCAGCCTGGCATGTGTGAGGAGCTCTCGAGTAGCCTCTCTACGCTCTCTCTTATCCAGCTTGGCGCCAGCTTGTTGAGTCTAAAACCGAATACCGAAGATTCCGTAACGGACCTTGGTCTCCATAGGTGTCAGAGCCAACCCGGCTTTGGCAGGCACACAGTCTGCGTTAACTGTCCTAATTTGTCTATAACCTACAAGAAAGAAACTTCTTCACAGAAAACACCCACAAACATCAGCCGCCATAGGGAGAGCGTAGGGTTTCTGCAGCACTGATATCAATTCACAGAGAGGGACCAGGTTTTCCAGTTTTAAATGTAGCTGCAGAAGGCTTGAGTCAGTGGGAGCAGCACACATAAAAGCTCTTTTATCTTGTTAAGTTTGGACTTTGGGAAATATTGTAGATGTATCCACACTGATTGGTGATTTTATATAGATAAAGGTGGTTGTAACCCAAAAATGGCTTCATACAGTAAATAAGTGAATACCAATCCACAGAGGGTTAAATAGGACCAACGAGCCAAGTGAGAGTTTCTAGGATAGGTCTCAGTACAGCGAGAGGACAGCAGACGGATTCAGAAACTTTACCTTGTCTCTGGTTATCTTGGGGAAGATATCCATAACCACCTCCAGAATAGAGTCAATGAATGCCTGTTTCAGCTCTTTGTAGTCAGGCCCTCTGTTCGTCACTTTGCCATCCTTCCACTCCTCAAACCACTCGTAGTTGGCAAAGCTGACCAGACTCAAGGTGGACTTCCCTAGTACGAAAAAAAAAAAAAATCAGAGAACGTTTGAGGTCAATTCAAAGCAGCAGGGTCGTCTTTCCGTACTGTGCACACTGAAAACTGTTACGACTCGTGCATGAACCTAGCTTCACTGTAAAAACACAGACATGCTGCATCATATGTCTCTGTACCCGGTGATCTTTCCTCCCAGGTTGGATCTTTAGCTGACGGAGAGGCGACGAACAGTAGAGGTACATTTTTAGCAGACTCTTCCCTCTTTCCATTCATATACTTCTCCACCCTGTAAAAGAAAACAGATCATTCTGGTGAATTCACACAAACATACAAACGGTGAAGCAAATATATTATGTTCTGAGTTTGCAATTTAAATGAACATATCTTCTATTAAGATACCGAACCAACTGACCTCACAAACTAAACAGATTTTGAGTTGCCAGTTCTATGTTTTGTAACAAGCAACAGATACAAGATGCGAGACAACATACAGTTCATCGAAATTGCTCTCTGAGAAGATCCAGTAGTTGTTTGCTTTCAGGCCCAGCTCCTCCTTGGTTCCACTCAGACCCAGAAAAACACTCAGGCCACCTTCACCGTTCTTCATCATGCTCAGCTGCTTCTGGATAGCTGCACGACAGGAGTGTCACATCATGCATCTCTACTCAGCAACATGGAAACTTCTTACATAAACGTGTCAAGGAATAATGCTAAACAATCTCTAGTCCCAGCCTCTCAAGTGTGAAGATTTGCTGCTTTTATCTGTTTTATGTCATTATAAATTGAATACAGTTGGGTTTTGGGATGTTGGTCAGTCAAAAAAAAAAGCTATTTGTAGTTGTCACCTAGGGCTGTGTGATATGACCAAAAATCTTATATCCCGATATAGGTCATTTCATGTCTAGATAACAATACATATCACAATATAGCACATTTTCTGCAAATTCAATTGAATAAATTGTTTAAATAAAATTACCAAATGGAAAGACATATTTTTTATTACTTTTTGAATTATATACTCAACAAATAAAAGGTACTTACTCATATTTGATTATTTTTCTACTTTTATTTAGAGCCTTTGCACAAGTGTTCAATTAAGCATGTAACAACATGTATAACAGGAACATAATACATGTTATATAAGTATATAAATTATCCCATTTTTCACCATGTTTGTTTGTGTTGCCTTCATGCAAATTTCCTGCCAGCAATTGTGACGTGTGGAAGAACACAAAGCACCGTCCAAATGACGAAAAATAGTGATTTGCGAAACAACAAAATAAACGATAGAGCATAATATGACACAATAGACGTTTTTCTATCGTCACGCGGTATATACTGTATCATCATATCGCACAGCCTTACTATCACCTGGGCATTATTTCCCTAGATTTGTGTAGACTAAATGGTTAACTGATGAATTAGAAATAAATACAAATGAATCTAAAATGAACATATTCATTAGTTGCAGCACTTACCTGGCATGGCCTGGAGCTCTTTGGGCAGCAGCTTCTGGTAGGTGTTGAAGATGCCAGCATTAGAGATGATCATTGGGGCGCTGATATGTATTTCCTCCTGGTTTTTCATGACGCTCACACCTGAAACCACATAGACAAACACAGTGAAACACTGAATCTCCTCTCTGTGGCAGCCGCATGACGTGCTCGTGTATAGGGAAACTGAGGAAATCACACCCACCACAAGCTTCCTTGGCACCATTGAACAAGATGCGGTTGACTGGGGCTCGAACGAGAACAGCACCACCAGCCTTCTCAATGATGGGGATCATGTGGTAGGCAATTTCACTGGCTCCGCCTTTCGGGTACCAGGCACCATTCAGGTAGTGAGTGATCAGCAAGCTGTGCATAGAAAAACTGGTGTCTTTTGGCCTGTTACCTGCCAATCAGAGGAAGAAACAAAAACTATGAGCAGAATACTGATATGGAACGAATAGATTTCACCAGCAGGGCAGCGGCTTGGCCTACCATAGGTGCCAAAGATGTAGGTGAAGACGGCCCTCAGGTCCTTGTTCTCCGTCAGTTCATTGACCACTTCTGTCAGGCTGCGCGGTGCCATTTGGAAGAAGAAGGACAGACGTTTGGCCAGGCCGGTGTAGACCAGGAACTTGGCCAAGGGGACGGGGCAGAGCTTCAGCAGAGCGAGGAGCCAAAGGCCACGCCCGACTTTCTGAAGACAAAACCCACAAGACAGACAGTGGATGGTTATAATTTGATCCTACAATCTATATAAATATGAAATCAGTAGTACCTTGATAGTGTTTTGTTGAAGTTTAAATGGTTGACCTAACATTTGTAAATTAACTCTGAATACATGCGCTATTCTTATTTACTCACTCTAGCTGAGTGAAGATGCAAGTTCCACAGAATAAAGGACAAGCAGATAAAAGGAAGTATAGAAAAATACTTATAGACTGAAACTAAATGGCACAGTTATTAGGAATAATGCCCATGAAACAAAGAGTGCAACAGAAGGTGAATGTTAATGTAACATAAAGCAATTTCTCCTTTTTTTTGATTCTGCTTGTTTTAACTTTTTTTATTCCTGCAGTTGTATCTGTAAGTTCATTTTTGACTACTATAGGCAATTTAAAAAAAAAAATAATACTTTGACAAGATGAATAGGCAAACTAAATTGACTCCTCAAAGACAAAGAAAGTGACATTCCTTTATCTGTGTCAGAACAAAACACTGTTGCAACTCTGGGTAGAATTATGTAATATCAGCTAATAAACAGCCTTTGCAAATTTGTCTGACCTTTGATTTACTCAACCTTCAGCCCTTGAAGAATATCAGTGACAACATCAACAGAAGTCTGGATAATGAAGCTAAAGTACAGTTTATAAACACAAAGTTCACTGGGAGAAAGGGCTTTTTGCAGGTTTGCACATTTAAATGAGCAGAGGAAGAAAATAAGGCTAGATTATCACTAAACCTTGAATGCCAATACAAGTTATTGTATTGAAGCTGCAGATAGTCGATATTGTCTACTTAAAACCACCTGATCACTATCTGCAATGCAAAAAGATCCCACCTTGACCAGCTTCATGTACTCATCGATGGCCCTCTCCTCTCCAGGGAAGCACTTCTTCAGCTCCTCTGGGAAGCGGGTCCTGCCGCTGTAGATGGGATACTGGCGGCGGTTTTCTGGAGGTCCCAGCACTACGTGGTCAAAGGGATTATCCAGAGGCTCCCACTGCAGCTGTCCGTTAGTCATGCTGTCCAGCATGCAGCGGAACGGCTTGTGCTCCAGCAAGTCGCCAATGTAGTGGATTCCTGAGGGAGGAAGGCCAAAAACATGAGGACACTCCAGGTTTTTATGTGATCAAGACTGGCATGCTGGAAGTCAGTTTTTTGCCTTGAAATGTTCCGATCTCATCAGGGTACATCACAAAGACAAGACTTCAATAGAGAGAATGATCCCCTCACCTGAGACATATTTGCACAACCTTTACATGCCCAAATTCTGGTGTTGGGTAAAAAAAATATTTGCACAAAGTGTAAATTTAAGAACGTAGACTTTTAATTTTAGGTGTGACGCATTTATGACAAGAAATGAGAGCCATCGTCCTCACCAACATCAAACTCAAAGCCCTTCTCAGTGAACGTGTGGCAGCATCCTCCAGCCCGATCATGCTGCTCCAGAACCAGGACTTTCTTTCCAACTTTGGCCAGCAGCACCGCAAGCCCAAGCCCACCGATCCCACTGCCGACGATGATGGCATCCAGGTTGTCGGGTACTTTACTGGCCACGAAACCTAAAGAAAAAGGCAACAAAGTTTTCACTTTAGTTTAACTTCTCCTGTCAAGCTTTGTTCTTAAATATCTAAAGGCTACTACAATATTCTGCAAATTTCTTTGATGACTTAACTGAACTATTGTCAACCCCCAGGACAGTGGAGATATCAAATGATGTTGCATTAAAGAAAGCTATGGACAGATGCCATGGAAAGATGCGAAAGGAAAGAGCCAACACGCACTAAGGGCCACACTCTTCACAAAAGGTCTTAATATTTCTAGTGCTGCTGATCACTCCTGTGTTTTCTTTGCAATTACTAATCAGTGCTTACAAGATACAAAACTCATCAGTACAGTCAAGGTTTAGAAGGTTAAGGTTTAAGTTGTCTCTGGTAAAGAAAGAAAAAAAAAAAAAGCACCATGGAGAAGTGACACACTGGTGAAGCTTCAAAAAAGTGTCAAAGAGTGGAACGCAGATGTGTGTGTGTGTTTACATGCACTTTAATATTGACTTTGAGTAATAAATGTGCTATATAAATAAACTTGCCTTGTCTATAGTTAAAATCATAGCAATGTCCTTGGTCACGACTAAGCATGTTGCATTACATAAACAATACTGTGCAAAGAGTAAATTCCTCTGCAGCCACATTCTTCAGTGACACTTTACACATTATCTAAACAGTGTCAAAATATGATAATATAATATTATGTTTTCTACGGTAAAATCCACTTTAGGCTGAGATAACGCGATACGCTAGGACTTAAAGGAATTTCAGTTCAGTTTTTTCAAATTAAAAAACTAGTTAAACATCATATTAGTGGATCTTGGAAACATAACTCACCTTGCTTCAGAACTTTGTTTTTCTCTTTCTTGTCGTGAACCTTCTCTTTCAACGGCTCACGAGTGTCCCTCTCAAAGGGATTGGGCCCGGAGCTGCTGAAGACATATTTTAATATAAATAGGACCAAAGCGACACTAATGATCCCTACACTGATCAACATTGTGGCGACCTATCGACCAGATGGAAGTCGACCACTCCGCTGCCTGCAGGTTCCCTGTGTTCACTTCCGCATCAGACCCCGCCCCCTACATAACTGACATCTGACGATACCGGCCAATCAGAAGCTTCCTTTAGTTCGCGTCAGGCGGTGTCGACCAATCATCGTCAAGTTCAGTGTGAGAGCGACACCTCGTTTTAAAAAAACAAGAACAAGGACGTAAATCACGTCCCAACTGTGTTTCATAATTGAAAAGAAGGGATCATGTCTTCCTTATGAAGAATAAAAATGAACATAACCAAATCTTATCAGCAAACCTTGTTTTATTTGTTAATCCAGGTCTTTTTAATATAAATTTGAATGTTATTTCATTCTATACCTATATACCTATAATTTTATTTAACTAAAAGTCCTCAAGTGTCTTAATCTTTACATTCACTTTTTTTAAAGTGCTGTTATAGTAGTAGTAGTAGTAGTAGTAGTAAATCAGAGACAGAAACCAGCAAAACATGCTCGTTGTATTTGTATCTTTGAAACAAGCATCTGGTTGTTGGACTTTGATTTGATCTGATTTAAGATTGTTTGAAGATATATTTACTGCCACTTGCCACCATGATTTGCAGGACTGTTTAATTTGATATTCCGTGTATCCATGAAATCAAACATGAAAAAACCCCCCTTTGACAAAAACATGCAAAAACCTCACAGCAACTTCTAGATTTTATTTTTCGCTCAAAAAAAAGAAGGGAAAAAAAAAAGAAAATATCACCTGCATCTTCACAGTCTTTTCCTGCATCATAACACCATGAGACCCACTATTCTTTTACATCTGTTTGCAAAAAGAACCAACATTTTACATAAGAAACACTTTAAATGGGGCATTTCCCCAGTCATCATCATCACTGCCCACCCTGCACAATGTCCTGGACGTCCAGACTGCTGTTCATGGGCCCAGGTCCAACATCCACCCTGAACCCTTACAGACTTTAACTGATGTCACCTGCATGGTCAGTGTACGCTCAATGCGCTTAATGCACACGCAATGCTACCTGCAATGCTTATTAGATTAATACTATTGTGTTTGTCGTCACTTTCTAAATAAAGCTTATAGAAGCATATTAGTGATGTTATTTCATCAAATGAGACAAATGCAAACCATGATCATGCCTTTTACACAGCGAAGAACTAAATGGTGCGTGCTATGTGCATGTTAACTTGTGTGTATTTTTTATTTTATTATATTAATTGTATTATACTTAAGACTTCCTGTGCGATTCCCTCAAAGTCTGCATAATGAGCTCGAAGTCTTCAAAAATGCCCCATAAGCACATTTGATTTCTGAGTTTGACCCAACCCCCCTGCAGACTTTGAGTCTGAGAGTCCATACAGGTGGACATTGAAACTGGGGCACAGTTAAATCAAGAGGTGTCATCACAAATCTGATCCCCACTGATAAATGTGTTGATTAAACCCCATCAGAATGCCTTCAACCTCTGTGTGGCAGTCCAACCTCGTCCACAACGATTCTGATTTTTTTTCTCCAACTGAGCTGGTCCATGGTTATCATGGTTATCAGTCTGTGTTTCAAGGCTTCTTCTGTCAGTGCAGTAAGCTGGGGAGGAGGGTCATGAAAGTTAATACAGATACCAAGTCCAGAAGACAAATGCCAACTCTGGCATTAACATTATCTTCAAGCAGTGCTGAAACAACTCCATAGAGACTTGCAGAACAGAGGGTTTGATGAAAATTGTTTAAAAAAGAGACAGGGTCAAGCATGACAAGAGAAATCTTAACAGAAGCCCTTATCTGGTGTCCACTTTTGGTATTTATTACCTCACCCCTTTTGAGCCTTTTCCTCTTTAAAATATTTTTTGATCATTTTGATTTTTTTTTTTTTTATCTCTAAAACTGAAAGATGACAGATTTTAATTGCAAAAAGCACTTCCAACATTTAGGAATAAAATAAAACAGAAGGTTTTAGTTTATATGTGTTGGGGCATTATCCGCAGTAATGTATGACATTATTTACATGTATTGTAGGTTTTGTAGGTATGCCAACAGTGAGTGTTTGGTATACAGTAATCTGTGCAAACTGTTCTTGTGTGTATGTGTGTTTGATACAATCAAGACAGCTCTCAGATGTGTTACAGTTGTTTTGGATGGTAACTACAATGGCTTAAGGTCCATGTGATCGAGGGAGGAGGAAGAGCAGGAAGACTCTCCCTGCCTCCCCACCTGGCAGCGGTAGTGCAGGTCAAAGTTCAAAAGGTCAAAAAGTAAAAATGGGCGGTGGGTTTTCCTTTCCTGAAGCAGGAAGTCATCAGTCCATCTGTCAGGTGGTCAGTGTGATGGTGAGGTCTCCTGGCCTGTTGGTGACATTTGTTTATGGCGTAAAGGGATGTCACTGCAGTACCAACCCGACCTGGGAAAGAAAAAGTGGAGCCATTAGTAAAGCAGTTATTTTTGGGAAACTTAAGGTTATGGGGTTTCTGCAGGGTTCACCAAGTTACATTTAAGACCTTTTTAATACCACATAGAATGCAATTTAATACTTAAATCCCTTTAAGGTCATTTAAGTTTTTGATGAAACCAACATTATGATGCAATTGGCTTCCTAGCTGCTGTAGACAGCAGTTGGGACACTGCTTGCGACATGTATGATGGGGTTAACTGAAACTCCACAATCAGGATTGAACAGCTTCCTGCGCACACAATCCTCTAACGCAACAATCCCACTTTTGTGTGAAACGTCTGCCGAGAGCCCACAAACATTTTATAAGAAACATTAGCCGGCTTTTGTGAATGAGATTGAACACTTCAAGGTGTTCTAATGCCTTTTTTGGATTCAAATAAATTCAATGCTGAATTATTGCCATTATAAAAAGAAGTCATCCAAGAAAATGTACCTTTTCTGACCCCATGCTTGGACACTTCCAATTGTACAGATAATACTGTAGATTCCCATCACCGATGCCAAACTTAAGCTTCTCCAAGAAAGTCTTGTTTTCCATTAGATCCAGTGCATTGAAGACGTCAAACCCTTTCTGGATAAAAGAGATGAAAAAAGATCATTAGCTCCCTGGGAGTAAACATTTCAGAGACACACACATGGATTGAAGAGGAACCCACCGATTTGGCCAGAATGAGGGCATCGGACATCAGATCGAGCAGGGGGGTGGTGGTGTGCACGTTGTAGAAGGAGTATGCTGCTTTTAGACTGCGGTGCACAGGGTGGTTCATAATGGTAGAGGGCAGTGTGTAGAAACTCAGGAAATCCGTCACCTTGCCACCATTCTGTCAAGATAGCAAAATACATTTTAAGTAAAATAAGGATGTTTTTAAGACAGATATATTTAAAGAAAAAGTCCAGCGTCTCTGGAATATGTTTATACCTCCACAAGGTAAGTGTCGATAATATTCTCCCGGGGCAGCAGCCAGTGTTCTACCTCTTCCTGGTTCATTGCAGGAACCAGGTTGAACTGGCTCAAGTACTCACGGAGGAGGCGATGCACCACCGGCACATCTTTCTTGGTCATCGGCCGCAGGCCTTGAGTCTTAGGAGCCTGAAGGACAGAAGACAGGGCAGGATAGGAATAAAAAGGCATGGCAGAGGGATGTAGTCTATTTCTGTTTTTCAACTTTGCGTGTTTTCACTAACCTCAGGCAGACGGTACAGCTTCATGGTGCGCTGCATAGTCATGTTCCTGCTCAGGTGGGAGAACTTCACCTCGATTAGTTTGCGTGGGTTCAAAGAGCGATGCCAGTACCTGTGCAATGAAATCAGCTTCTAAGTACTCAGTTTAAAAAAAAAAAAAAAGATCAGAAATGTGCAGTATGTGGGGAGCTATTCTGTCCGGCCCACCTGCATGTGCCCACAGGTTTGGGCAGTACCACTCCAGCAGTGTAAACCGCCTGAAAGATACCCTGCAGGTTGACCCGTCTGGTGATTTCTCTTATCAGAACCGGAGCAACTCGCTTGGAGCGAAGCTTTTTGTGGACGCAGAGGAAATTGATCTCGACCATTTTCTTTTCTCTAAACATCAAGAAAAACACAATGAATGATCATGTGAGTAGCTTAGCAACACGTTTTAAAAATATTGATATGATAGTATTAAATACTATACACATTAGAATTAGTAACTACTACGATCACATGTTGTACTTTCACAATTTAACCTTAAGATTCTGATAGAACACAATTCACATTGTTTTTAGAACTAACAAAATGGTTATATTGCAATGTCAGTGTAAATTATAAGACAGATCTATGTTTTAGACAACTTATTTTGCACAGGGTATTTTCAAGTCCAACAAAATTTACACTGAGCAACCATTTTATTAGGTACACCTGTACAATATATTGCTAACTTCTTTGCAATAAATTCTAGTCAGAAATGAGTATTTCCATTATATGTTTATTACTGAGGTAATATTTAAAAAGTGGTGTTGTACTGGACCACATTATATTGAGGTGTTTTATATCTACATACATGAGGGGGGCAGAATATTAGAACACCATCATTAACTATGACCTCAATGACTAACATATAATTTAATCAACACCTTTATGAAAGTTATGTGAATGCATTAGATTGTACAAGAGTACATAATAAAGTGGTCACTGAATGAGGATGTGAGTGAGGTACTTAAACAGAAAAACAAATTATTCCATTTCATGAAGCATGTCATGTAATTTATTCAATCCATTATAATTCTACGCTGCACTGTTGTGTTCACTTACATGTCATAGATAGCGATGGAAGCAGGAATGGCACTGATGAAGCCCACCAGCTTCTGGTTGGAGTTAACCCTCACCCCACAATGCCACTGGGGCAACCAGCCAGGGGGCCGCAGGGCCCTGACAAAGAGATAAGTCAGTCATTAAATGCAACAGATTACTGTATTTCCATCACCTGTACTGACATTTTATAAGAAGTTTATCCAGGTATAAAATTGGAAGAATATCAGGTCTGAAAATAATTACCAGAGCAGGAACTCCGGAGAGTAGTCAAATCGGAACATGTTGTCGTCATCTTCGACATAATTCTCATTGAGAAGCGTGTAAAGCTCCTTGAGCTGGTTTTACAGAAAATTACACAAACACAGGAGAGTAATGTAGAAAAAAAAAAAAATCAGAATTACAAATCAGAAAACAGATTGAATGAAAACCTTAAATTATTTAAATGATAGCAAAGGCAAACAAACCTTTACCAAAAATAAACAATCTTCAAGTACATATATCATTTTCTATAGTAGACATGTGTCTAAGTACACATGTGCCTATTACAAGTCAAGTCATGAAACACACATGTTAATGGTCTGCCAACCCCACCTGTTCTGCATCAATTCTGGGAAATTATTCTACTTTTTAAGCATTTCTGACAATACAAATGATACCATACACATTTTAACATTCAAAATTGCACTTGTAAATTAAAAATATAAATGCAGATTTTGGTATCTTATCTTACCCAAAATATTACTAACATCTGACAAAATGAGGCATTAGTTTGTTTTTTTGTGAGCTACACTTTTGTTTCCTTTTGGACATTAATTTTCACTGTAAAGCAAGTTTGCAGATCTTAGCATCAGAGTTGAGCTGCACTCTGACAAAACAGATGCACCTTATTACTGTAATCATTCATCAGCAATCACACATGAATGAAGAACATCAAAGTCAACTAGCTTTTTAACTGAGAGTCGTTGCTAAAAGATAGATTTTCATGACATGAGTGTGTGTGTTTATACACTTTCTTACCACAGCAGGGTCCCCCAAGTCGAGGGTGTCCCAGCTGAAGCCCTGTGGGAGGCTGTAGGGCTCCTCACGGATGTTGTCTTTGTCAGGTTCAATGGAGCCATGTGATGTCACGGTCTCCCCTGTAGGAACACAGAACAGTTGCTGACATGAAGCACAGAAATCCACCTTACATGACATTCACTTGTTTGTGTGTTTTAAGTCTCAAAGCAGAACTGAAAGCCAAACGACAAATGTCATACCTAGCTTGGGAACAGGCTGTGTGTCCCAGAACTGGTAGCTCCTCCGACTTGCCTCCTCCATGGTTTTGGCAGGGCCTTGGCCTACAGAGAACAATTCAATGGCCTTTTGGATCTCCTGTAGCTTATCAGCTGGCAATGAATTCACCTGTTTGGAAAGTAAAGATTGGTTAAATAAAAATAAAAGAGTACAGGCAGTAATCAATACTGTTAAAAACAAATCATTATTTTCTTTCTAAACAGTTTTGGGGTGAGGGCAACATAGATAAGATGTTTAATGATGTGGATGTAAATGTGCAGTCTCTAATCAGAGTGCTGCACTGTCAGCTAGCAGTGTACAAATCTCTACATGGTGCAGTCCACAACAGTGTGTATACACCCTACTCTGCCATTAGCACTACAATATAAAGCCATATAATAGTCAAAAATTGAATAAAAGGGGAAGATGGACACAGTTAGTTTCTTAAATAAAAGTAATCCACAGACCTATCACAATTTTTGGGCGGTTTTAACTTCCTGTAACTCCAAACTTTGATAAAACACCTTTAATAGACAATTTTCCTTTTCAATTTGAGGTGATCTGTCCCATTAATTTAATATGTGTTGGTTTGAAAATTAAGGAATTCATGCCTTGGCAAGGGGGTCCTGAACTGCTTCTGTGGCACCAGATTTCTTCTTCTTTTTCTGCTTCTTTTTCTTCTTCTTGGCGCCAGTGTCGTCACCCAGACCCCTGTCACTGGAACAGGACAGAAATAGAAGGCATCCGTATTAAGTCTACTATCCCAGAGGAAAGCCACGTCCTAGTCAAAATGTATTATTTTAAATCTCTACCTGGGATACACTTACAACACAAGAGCCAGGGTGAATAAAGCTGTATTATACACACACTTTTGTAATAAAATACTATACATACATACATACATACATACATACATACATACATACACATTTTATCAGCTTAAGTCTTACAAAATGAAGGTTAATCTCACTGCTATTTATTTCCAATATTTCATATTTCAGTGTTGAAACAAAGTCTCCGTTAGTTGTAAAAGGTTCATCTAGACTTAGTTTGAGAACCATTTCTCAGTGACAGACTATCATAGTTGTAAAAAACCCAACATAAAGTCACAAGAAACCTGCAGGACACAGAGTGAGAAACATATGGACTGTGTCTCTCTCCGTCACCTGTATCAGCTGTTTGTGCTAACACAGGTGATGCAAAGGTATACAGGACGGTATAGATCACCACACACAGGTAGTCCCTGCGACCCACTCCCACTGTGTGTCATAAACCCCCCCATTGTCTTATCATTTAAAACCTAAGGAGCCACACAGCCCCACACAGCTATCCCACTTTCTGGCCTGAGAGAGACTGCATACTTACAGAGGATAATCTCATTAGAGTCCAAGAGAGGAGAGAGGCCAAGCACTGGCCTGTATTTGTAACACCAGCACAGATGGTGAATCACATGACCTCTGGAAGAAGAGCGTGTGGGGTCTACGTGTGTGGACATATGTATGTACAAGAGGTCAGTGACGGACTGGGACAATGGACAACAAAACATTCAATAGTTTGTTCCACAGGCTTCCATTTCAACAGAGCAGACCAGCTAACAGCCAGAACCATTCTTTGTTTCCGTGTGTATGTGTGCTGCCTGCAGGGAAGTTACATGCGTGGCTCCAAAAGAGCAACAGAGAAGCTCACATTTGCTTCACTTCAATTTATAAATAGGGGCGTCACTTTCCCCTTACAGCAGTGGTGGGTCGGGTAGAAGAAAAATATACATTTCTGGTATTCAAAAATATGTTTATTCTCTTCTCAAATATGTGCTTCTTTCCCCCCCTTGTGAAATACAGGATGTGTTCAGGCCATTTAAGATCCTTCAAATAAAACAAACTGAGAAGGAGAAATTCCCCCACAGTGTGGTCACGAGCTGTAATCAGTTTGACCACATTATGGCCATAATTTGTGATGACGGGTCACAAGTGGACACAGATCCCTCTGAGGGGGTGTCAGCCCACTAAAAGGCTGGGAACCACTGCCACTTCTCTCTCTCCATTTGCTCCCAAAACACAAAACGCACTTGCCCTGAGCAGGATACGCCTTAATATTAACAAGCTGTGGCTCCTCTGCTTGTGTGTCAACGCTTGGTAAACATTAACAGAAGCCAGTGGCAAGCAGAGAAGGATTTACATCAAAGCCTGTTTTTAAGCTCAGGGGCTGGCTGGGCTGACTTAGGATCTTTCACATTTCTGTGATTAAAGAGGGGATTTAAAAAAAAAAGGCCCAGACAGATATCATTATCAAGCATGTAGGTGTGTAACAGCATGCAGATTGTGTTTGTTCCTCCTCAGACTCGGCTGCTGTCTGCACTGAGGTCCACTTACAGACAATAGGGGGTTTGACAGCTACGTTAGCACGCAGGCTAACGTAGCTAAATGTCAACTGGGGCTGCCACGAACCGCAGCAGTTACGGCGCGCGAGTAATATACCAAACTGCCACCTTAATAAAGAGATTGGACTTTTCCCGTAAGTTGTACAAGTGATGGTAAACGTAGTGTTTTATTAAATGACACTTTGGTTTTTCCTGCCCCCCCCCACCACCACCCCTCCATTCTACGCCTTGCTATCAGAGCTGAAGGAGAACGGCGCTAAAGCCCGCCCACACGAGGAACAGAACGCACTCTGGGCCAATCGCGTCAAAGAACCGGCAAGCATTCGCAGTTTCTGGCCAATGAGGTGAAAGCAGGTGGGCGGGACAACCTCCATCGACGGCTGTCTAACCCAAATGCTCGCCGAGGCTTTAGTTCGCACTCGCTTTGCTGAAGCGTACAGCAGCGTGATCTATTTCACACCGCTCAGGCCGCTAAAGGAGCCCTTCTTACCCATCGTCAAAGTGGTGCTCTTCATTTTCACAGTCGCTGCAGTGTCCGTGGTCCTCTACATCTTCTTTCTCCGGCATCGGTGCTGTCTCATTCTCATCCGCCATCTTCAACCAGGAAGTGAGGAGCCACCGCGTGCCGGCGACGGCTTTAAACCTCCCTCGCTGCTATTGGCTCAGAGCGGTGATTGACAGGTCTCTGCCCGTTGGTCTTGTGGTTGCACTTTGTTACAATAAACACATGCTCATAAAGGAGTGGCGAGAGTTTGGGTTTGGAGCCCGAGTCTTGCATTTATCACCGACCTAATAACAAGATCTGAATTTGGTGGATTTAATTAACAATCCTCTCGCAAACATGATTAAAGCCATGTGATCTGCATTTGGCCTAGAGGAAAATGCAATGACAGGAAGCACGTGAGGGGAGTGGAGGGTATGCAGACTAACTACTGGTATTAAAAACGCAATGTGTGTATAGAAAGTGATAAAAGCAGCATGGTACAACTTTTTTAAACTGGAATAAATTAAACTGGAATAAACTGCCTTTGGACCTTTGGACATTAGACTGGCGAGCTATCTCAGTATTTTTGGAAGGGAATTAAAGACCTATCTTTTAAATCTGTTCTTATCATTGGTTTTACATTATTCTTATCCCTGTTTATTTTATTTTATGTCATTGATTTTTATTTATTGATTTTAACAATCAACAGCTTTATTTTTGTAATTTCTAGTCTTAAAATGTATTTATTAATGTGTATTGTTATTTTTTCTCTTTTTCTCCTTGGTTGTATGTTTATGTTTATTATTTTTTCTTTCACTGTGTGAAGCACCTTGGGCTGCATGTTTGTATGAAAGGTGCTATGTAAATAAAGTTGAGTAGAGTTGAGTTAATAAAACAGCCTTTATAAAGTGGCTATAAAGTACATTTACTCAAGTCCTGTAAGTACAATTTGAAGTATTTGTACTTTATTTTATGCTACTTTATACTTCTACTCCACTACATCTCAGATGGAAATATTGTACTTTTTACTAAACTTAATTTATTTGACAGCTTTAGTGACTAGTTACTTTACAGATTATATAGATGTCAAATACTGGATTAAACAACGTATGTTAAACTGGTGGCTTCAAACATCTGTGGCTTGGGAGCTCTTGCTGACTTCCTCTCCATGTCTGTGGCAATCAGCCCTGCAAGACTGCTCACACATATATAGTTTCATATCTAAATTTTTTTATTATATAATCATTTTCACAGCTGGGCTCTGCGATTCTTAGCAAATGTTTCTCAAACAGGCGTAAACTGCGTTTTCAACTTATAAACTGTTGATAAAGGTGCCTTGTGAGAAAGTGGTTTTAATTGAAAATGCACTCACTCAAGGTGCAAACCAGTGTTATATTCAATGATAGTCCATCAAAAAACATTTTATTCATTTTGTATTAAAGACCAAGATATCCTGATGAAGGCAAGATAGCTGAAAATGTTTGGTGAAAAAAAGTGTGGTGTGCTGCAGAATGTTTTATTCTTATTATAAAGTGCGGCCAGCATTATTACAATATCCTCCTGCATTATTTTGGCCTTGGCCCACATGCAGTTCCCTGGCCCTCTGGATGTACTGCAGCTTATCAGCTTGTAAGGAGTTTAGCTGTTCAGAGGGTAAACAAGAGTTAAATGCAAACCAAATGTGACATGGACATATTACTCCATATATGTATTGCTGCGCATTCCCCACCTCCCAATATTCAAACACATACTAAATCTCTATATGCAAAAACAACAACAAAAGGGCCCACACAGCAAAGTGTTATTAGTGCTTTTATGAAAACAATATTTTCTCTTGCACACATAATACCAACTACCATTCACACAACATTGATTATAAGCTTTAAAACTGCAAAGTCATACTTCACTCACCATTTGTTACAAGCTATTGATCACATATACTGTAATTACAGTATTTCATGTGCAGCACCTCTTCTTTTCTGTACCAATTTATTATCAGGGGACCTCCTTATAACAGTATTACATGATTCACTCTAGCCTACAGTAATTAGTGCTTGTATCATTGTGTTGATTAGTGTTAAACCACAATTTTCTACACAAGGACAAAAATTGACAACAAAAATAATTATGCAGTGTTGTCAAAAAGAGGCAAAGAGCAAATATCCTCAAAAGTCAAACACAATTTGACAGACCATCATATTTGTACTTGTGTGGGATGATGCTGAGGCAAATACAACAACAATTAAAGATTTAAAGAGCATAAGTAAACATCCATCTGCAAGTTAATACTGTTAATATTTCAAGTTCATTGTTAAGTTGTGGAAATATACTGTCACTATCAGAAAATAAAATCTTTCTCCTGAAATAAATTAAAAGTGCCAAGTATCTGGAGTATCAAGTAAGACGTACTGAATAAATTCAACTTTCATGGACAATAACGTTAATACATCACAATTAGTGCTAAAACAGTAATATTCCTCATTCCTACTTACAGCACTTACAGCCTCAGTTAAGTAATTGCTGTTTTTTGTTAAACTCTCAACATTCTTTAAGTTCATACTTGTTAATGTTAAAATATTTCTCAAATGCAAAAGGATGAAATAATACATCTTCACTCCGTCTGACAGATTAAGGGATAACCTACACATGAGGGTTAACAACATTGAAATTAAGTTTGTAACGAATCCCATGTAAGTGTGTTTTTATGAACCACGATCCTTAGTGCCTTGTTTGCAGAGCACTCAGCACTGACAAGACCAAATACTTCCACAGTGTATCATGGATTCATTATCCAGCCCGAGGCAATTCATTTGCTAAGAGCCAGCGCGCTTCTTCATCTCTGATAAACGACATCTTTCTCCCTGCACTGGGAAGTGGCTCAGTGTAAATTGGACCACTTGAGATCTGGACTGCAGGACCGGCTGGCAGCAGCAGCAGCAGCCTCTCTCTCTCTGCTCACATTCAGAGCTCCTTTTCCAAAGCTCTTTGTTGTCAGCCATTTGGTTCACATGCACATCATGCCTTGCCTTTGGCAATGGCCATACGCTCAGACACAGTTTTGATGGGAACTCCTTTGCGGGTTATTTTGACATGGATGAAGAGTGTGGCGGGGGACAGACTGGAACCATCTGCTTTCAATAAATGAACATGTCGATAACCTGAGAAGAAAGAGTATATTGCACAATTACAAACAACATGCCACAGTGATGACTGTTTTAATATATGTACAAGGAATCTTTGTAAGCACCTTTTCGTAGGCTTGTGAAAGGTACAGTGAACTGCCCCACAAAGTCATTTTTGGCAGTGTGATCGTGGTCCTCCACTACAAACCGCACCAGGGCCAGTTCAGGGACCTGCAGCTGGAAGCTCAGAGTGCAGTCCCATCGTGGGTTAAAGCCTGTAGAGGGCGCACAAGAGCTGTAAATACATCATCCAGTACTGAGCTTTTCAAACAGACTAATCATGGTGTTGGACAGGAAAGGCTACTACTACCAAAATACGCTAAAGATAAGCTGCTTAATGCTGTCATCCATCACCTTCTGCATTTACATCATTACAAAATAATACAATGACAAAACAGCATAACATTATTTGACAGAAATAATATGTTTGCATTCAGAAATACGGTATAAGCTGTCTGCTTAAAACTTTCATACAAGAAATATTATAAGTTTGATGCTTTATTATTAATGCTTTATATTTTGATTAATTAAGTCTCGGAGTTACCATTGTTGTCAATGCGGTGGGTTTTGTCTCTTGCATTATCAATAGCCACCCCATGAATTTCCACCCACACTTGTGGGTCCACGATGGAGCTAGCCTTCTCTGTGTTGATCTTTGGCAGCTGCTGCGCAGATATTATCTGAAAAGCAAAATGTGATCAGTCAGTTTTTGCATCAAATTGAGATAGGTAGTCAATCAAAATTAAATTCACGTTGTTTGTATATCCCCAAATCACACAATGTACAGCATACGACAGCCTCTATCATTAGAACCTCGATTCAGCGAAAACTTTCAAAATCACTTAACAGATGAAAAGAAATCTCTTGCAGGATGGACAGACGTGTAATAGACGTTGTATGTAAAGAGTAACATCAATGGTACAATTACAGTATGGAGAAACAAAAGACAAAAATAGGTAAAAGAAGTGCAAACATATGTGGAGAGGGTTATCTAAATAAACAAAATTTGAAATATGAGAGCTCATCATTTAAAATGGACTTGAGCAACTAATCAAAATGTTCTGTAACCCTGTTACTCAATAGGTTACCGCTCACTCGTATAGTCAGCTGGGTCGGGATGTGTCCAGGGCCTCCTCCTGTGATCTCTGGGTTAAAGTCGGATGTGGGGCTGCACAGGAAGCTCGGTTTCAGGACGTATCCACAGCGACCATTGGCGAGGAAGCGACCTTGGTTCAGGTCCATCTGCTCCCCGGGTGTCTGGAAGTTCAGAGCCACTGCACAGCACAGACAAGTGGAGTCAGTAACACGGCAAATCTGATCAAATATGTGCCAACGGAAAACCTTTCAGCATCAGTAAATGCTGAATTACAGCCAATGACTCAGTAGAAGTGATGTGAGGTTGCAGGAATTTGCAGAAATTAGAGTCAATACAACAATTTTTTGGCACTGACCACATAATGTTTTTCAAATGAAATTCCCTATTAATTTGCTGACATCAGAATAGTATCCTAGCTTCTAGTCTGGAGTACTAACCCATCTGGCATCCACCGTTCCACATTTCCTGAGGATCATAGTTGGATGATTGGAGGCGCTGGCCGGAGGGGTAGATCCGGCTCAGCTGCCTGCTGTTGTGTCTCACAAAAAGCTTTCCTGCAAATGAAAAGATAGAAAACCACATGCCATGATACACTGGAGTATATTTTCTGTAGAATCAGCTGCGGAAAAGAAATGTCATAAAAATCTTTTTGACTTTTCTCTCTATCACGTAAAAGATACAATTTTTTCCACTGTAGTACCCGAGTCTTTGATGAGCCTGAGGGCATCGTTTTCAGAGAAGGAGGACATTTCATTTGGAGGTTTTTCAGATGCATTTTCAAACCCACGGAAGGGGACACTTCTGCAGTAAACGACCAGATCTGATAGCTCCCGGCTCAGTTTACAACAGACCTGGTAAGGACCAAGGTAAACAAAGGAAAATTGGTCGATGATCTAAAAAGTTCACTTAAACAGCTTCTCAGGCTTAATGGCAGCGTCTTTCTGTACAGACCTTTGCAGGATCCTTCTTGGGTGTGTTCTTATTGCTGCTTGCTACTTCATCTTCAGAGCTTGAGGAGAAGCTGGCACAGCTGCCATTATTGCCCAGCTGGCCCAGGTGAGGTATCTGCTTCTTCCCTTTTACCAGAATACGCCCCTTCAGCTCCTGCAACGAGGGTCATTGGAACAAATGACTTACATTAGGAAACCAGAGGTCTTTGAAAAAGGAGCCAGCTGTGTGCATGTGTGCATTGTACCTCAGGAGAAGGCAGATCCTTCACCGACTGGGCACTGAGTGGCTCGGTGAGCAGTTTGCTGCCCAGGATGGTGCGGAGGTGTTTGGCCATGACAGCCTGCTGCTCCACTGAACAGTGGTTCTCCAAGGACAGGATTAGAGGGTATGGGGATGCCTGCAGGGAGAAACACAGGAAAACTTGTACGCCAGGCCATTAAAATGCAATTAGATCGCAGAATAGCAATGCAGGACCGAACTCTGTAATGCTATAGTATGTCAAAACCAAAATACCACAGGGTTGCTTTAGAGCCAAGTATGCAGCCACAAGAAGTGCAGTAGGCTGTGAAAGCCAGAAGTCAGGGATCTGGATTTGTTTACTGACTGACTGCTCACTTATTGCATTAGCAGCAACGATAAGCAGCAAGCTTACTGTCATAGCTCCAGATTTACACCATCAAATCAAGTTCCAATTACCTTGAAGGCATACTGGGCAATGGTTTCAATGACCTCCTTGAAAGGCACTTTGGAGGTGAGAGTGTGGCCATGGTAGATGACAGGTTCACCTTTATCTCCATCCCAGCAGTCCAGCTCCACACAGCGACAGCCCTGATTCAGAGCCCTGTCAGGGAAAGACACACACTTTATCTGACACCACCGGATGATCATGCTAAAATATGTGCGGTTTGACGTTTGACATTCTGAATACCTGATGTATGGCTCGGTGCTGCTGGCACTGGTAACTTGGTCCTTGGTAAGGTAAGTGTTGTGCGATGAGGAGATAAAGTAGTGGGCCAAAGGGCAGGTCATGTCCTGGTATACTCTGGTGTGGTCAGGGTTAACCACATCGTTCTCCGGGGACAGCATGTACATGGTGAAACCATTCTGGGTCATGAACTGGTTCTTCTGAGCTGTAACACATGGTGAAGAGTTTCCATCGGTTATCTTTACGGGGTTTATCAGCAAAGTTGGTGAGAGTTTAATTAAAGGGTTTTAACAACATATATAAATATGAATCTTTTGACTTCTTATATTTATATATTTTCACACCATTAATTTTAAGTTGTCATTGTTGTGATGTTTCTGGACTGCACTACACTTGGCAATATAACAGTGTTGAAATCAGTACACCCTATCGACTCCTTTTTTTCATAAACTACAGTTTCTTATAATTTATAAGAATGTTTTACAAATAAGTACTTTTATGCATAAGATAGAATTTAAGGACATTTTGTTACTCACTCAATTAGTTAAAATGATGTCTTCCTTAAAGTGAGACTATGTAACTTTTTAGAGAGCAAATAACAAATTCTTCCACTTTCAAATAAAAAGCTACATTCATAAGAAACAAAACGCACCGTGTGTTTAACTGCTAGGCCCTTGCTCGGTCTGGTATGACCGCTGGCATATGGTGGCTAATGTAACAAAGACACATTACTGAGTCAGTTCACTGACCATTTGTGCTACTGTTACAACAGCTTACCATTTTAGTAGTAGTAGCTGCTGTTCAGCAAAAGTCTTGATTTAATGTCTTACAGCACTTGTTTTAAAAAACTCTGGATATGCAGTTAATAAAGTTTGAGTTTTTGTGGGTGGCATTTTTGTTTTTGTTTTTATTTCAGCCATGGAGGCTCTTATTGCTAATGCTGATTACATAGTCCCTCCTTAAAACAACCCACTCTCACTGCTGGAAACATTAAAGTGCATCACATTACTGTTCAGCAGAGATTTTGCCTCAGTGTTTAGAATGGCAAATGTATAATGTAAATCACTATTTTGTCAGTCAGGAGACATTAACAGTGTTTATATGAAAATGTTGTGGGTTCTTCCTTTAAAGCCTTTAATGACTGCTTTTAGGACCTACCCCAGTCATTTAGCTCATAGGTGAGTATGAGGTTCTGAGCATGATTCAGTGAGGCGTCTTCTCCCTGGTCTCCCAGGAAGTCGCGCAGCTCAGCAGTGGCGAGCACACAACCATTACTTGAATAGTGTCTGAACACTGCATCCAGCTCAGGCCGTCGCAGCAGCTCCCTGCAGAACTCCTCGATCTCTATATGATCCAGACGACCATCACCGGATCGGTCACACCTCTGGGATGCAGGGGATAGGGATCAGTTTAAAAAAGACAAACAATCAAACACACAGACAGAAAGACAGACACATATCAAACCCGGTATGCTTTTATTTTGGGAGTGCTTCGAATTCCCTGTGCTTAAAGCATCTCCATAATAATTCGACCCAGCTGTGCATACTTACATTAAAAATATGGTTCTCTGAGGAGGGTAAGTATTGGAAGGAGCATAAAAACCAGCAATTCAGCTGTAACAGAGAGCTGAGGGACATACCAGGCAGTAACGTCCCACAATAAAGAAATAACTGGCTTTTGATTTGTTGTTGGGGAGTTAAGCGGCAGGGGATAAACATGTGGAGGGGGCTGGTGGTTGGCTTACCGCTGGCTTGGTAATTGAACACAGACTCTAGGCTCCAGGGTGTCACAGTTACACACTGAGCTCATATGAATTACACCTCCTGACCATAAAGTGAGGATATCTTAGTCGCTCACATAATGTACCTTGAATAAAGATTGGGCATACTGCTCACTCAGGTCAATGTTGATCATCTGGAGCAGCCGCTTGACCTCATCATAGCTCATCTTGCCGTCCTGGTTCTGATCCGCTCGCTTCAGGTATCTTCGGATCCAACTGTAAAGGGTTAAGGAATAAAACCAGACTAACAACTACAGACTCCTCAAACACTAAAGGCAGTCTTTGTATTCATTATGTGACACTTAAATCGTACACTTAACTGGATTATGATTCCTGATGTGGACATCAGAGCGTCTTTACTGAGCTCCATTCAAAACATTAAAACCTTCAGGAAGGTTGGATTTACTGTCTTACTTGTATTAGAATGCATAAGGTTCAGCACCTCAGTACCTAATAAATTCAGCTGTTGCCTTAAAATCACTTATAAATAAATACAATTATAAACTCCACTGAATATTTATTTTTATTTGTTTGTTGGGAGGGATGCACTTACCTAACCCTAAACCTTCTATGCAGGTAGAATACAATTACTGTAAGTCCCTTGGCAGACAAGCATCTGCCGAATGACTGCAATGTAAGTGCATAAAAGAGTCGATAGCAACAAGAGACCTATTTTAGTTCGTTGTCACCTACCTGTAACACAGAAAGCCGACACACACACACATTACACCATTTGAGATAAACATCATCTAGGCTACTGAAAATCTGCGGTATGAAACATGATGAACTACATAATTGCCCTGATGATTTATATGTCTGCATAGCTAAAAATATATCAACAGAGAGTGAGGGTGTAATAAACAGAGAAGCAGAAAACATCTTAACGTTAAACTACCTGATACCTACGCTCATATTATCCTCTGGCTATGGGGGGTTGTAATTAACAGTGATATTTGGACTATATTTAGACAGGCCTTCTTTTTTATCTAGTCATTACTGCTCACCTTAACTATGCTGTGGACGGGGGATGGCACATGTGACAGCAGATTCAGTCACCTTAGCAATGCAGCCTCAGCTACACTATATTTATTCTAGCATAGTGGACATTGGGCAGGATATTGGTCCAGTTTTTCCTTCTGAGTCATGTTGCCCACGTGGTCCTGTAAAGTGCGGAGCCCTCGCACCCAGCGCTGAGCTTCATCCTCACAGGGGCACAGCAGGTCCAGGCTCTTCCTGGCTCCTCTGAAGACCACCGTGAAGCACTGGTTCTCCGGCACCGACCCAGACAGACGCCTCAGCGCCTCGGACTGGCAGCCTTCACGCACACACTCCACTTCTGTCACCGCGACTGGGAGAGGGGAGGGAAGGAGAAAGATGGAAGAGGAGTTTCGACCAAGAAAACAAACCAAAAAAAAAAACTTGTTTTGAGTGAACACAGCTTTGGCAGGAGATCACATGGAGTGAAGCAGCTAAAGGTCAAATGGCATGTTTTTTAAGGGATTTATAAATTCCACGCGGAGCAAGCAGAGTGACATAGCAACAGGATTGTAAAATATAAAATGCTCTTTATAAACTTTCCAACAGGATATTTTTAACATGCAGCTTTATGACTCTTACAGCGCACAAACTGACAGGCAAGCGAAAGCTGGGCATTCAGTTTTTCGATCTCTTTGCTGATAGTCTGCTCTTCACAGGGCCTTCTAATGGGTTTTACAGTAGATGTCATTAGTTTTGCAGGTATTTAGTGATAAACTAAAAGTAACTAAACTCTATAAAGTAGAGCTGCAGCGATTCATTGATTGAAAGGTAATTGGCAACTCTTTTGATAATCGTTTATTGATTTTGGTAATTTTTCAAGCAAAACTGCCTAAATACTTATATATATATATTGCAAAGATAAATGCCATATGTGAGGATTTGCTGCTTGTTTTTATCATATATATAAATGTATAAAATGGTTTCGGATAAAACAAGCTATTTGTTAAGGACATGACTTTGGGCTCTGGGAAGTTGTCATGGGCATTTTCACTACGTTGAACGCTGATAATGGCACTAATGAAAAGTCAGGGGCTCAACAAAGTATTTAGGATTTACTGTGTGGGAACCATGAATGTACAGACCAATATGCCAATCCATATTGTAGATATTGAGATATTTCAAAGGACAAGTGAAAGCTTTGCCAATCCATCTAATAATTGTTGACATATCTGGGCCAAAGTGGTGGACCGACAGACCGACAGACAGGCCTGACGGTTGAGACTTACAACTTTTTGTGAGCTGTTTATCTCGTGTTTGCAGAGCTCTGGTGAGTCCGGGCAACACTTTCTGCCCAGAAAAGACAGCCAAACACAAAGTCGGTACTAGCTGATCCTAACACAACAACTTTGTTCAGCACGGGAGCTCCTCTATTTCTGGACTGGGATGCCTGCAGTGTGGTGATCACTCAGATGGGTAATAAGCAGTGTCTGCCTTGACAATAGCCTCATTCTCTTGCTGGAGGTCACAAAGCCTCTGCCGTCCACCTCTTCAAAATTACTCCACATTCCTCCTGTGTGGTTATCCCAGAGACGTGGCAAAAGTGACATGCATGTGGGTGCGTGTGTGCGTGTGTGAGAGATTTAGAAAGGAACAGCAGAAATGTGAAGTGTCCATGCCAAGTGCTTTTGAGCGCAGCACACAGCACTGAGCTGCAGGCCTCAGATCACGCTGGACCTGGAGAAGCGCCTGGAGCTCGGAAAAGAGGAACCAAGCCAAGCCTTCATACTGGATTCACACAAACACGCACTTAGACACACACAGATATGGCCCTCAGCAGCTTGCCAGTGAGGCATTATCAGTATCTGCCCTCACGCTGCTTGTTGTCATAGTTGTAAGGAGTGTTGCAGGCTGCAACTCGACCGCCCTGTGTCTATTTCTGATGTTGCTGCAGCACAATCAAGACAGCCTTCACCACCCGCTGACCCACAAACCGGCCCTCCCTCCCACCCACTCTGTAAGGCCAGTGGGGGGTTAGCATTGAACTGCATTCCAACATCAGGATGGACTGCACAAACAGAGGAGTGTTGGGAGAGCTAAAGGTCAAGCCATGAAGAAGAAAATAAAAGAGGGTAAGAGAGATTGATCTGATGTTGACACCTTTCCACCTTAAGCCCCCTTGCAGTAAAGTTTTAATCCAACAGAAGTTTGGTTTGTGTTTCCCCTTTTTCTGTCCATTTGAAAAGGTCACCGCAAACTCCTCAACGCTTGGCTGGGGAAAGGCTTCTTCAGATAAACATGGTATCACCAGATGTATCTTTTCACCTAAGAAGGATTCACCTTCATAGAGGCACCCCAATGAACACACTGAAATATGATGTTTAAAGGGTCAGTACAGCCAAATTACAAACATATTTCCCACTTCACACACCTATCTAACCATACAGATAGTTTTACTAAAAAGGTTTTAAGTCTGGAGAGACTTTTGCTACTACCAAGATGATTCAGAGGGTTAAAAATACTAAAACCTGCCCAGAGTGGATTATTCCAATTATCCTGGATTGTTTTTCTAGGAAAACACATTGCTGTTGAGGTTTTCAAATGTCATTTCGGTATGCTTCAGTTCTACTGCATCAAGAGTGGTGGAACAAGTTCAGCAGTAGATATTTAAAAAAACTTGGCAAATAAAACCGAAACTATCTGCATGGCTTTATACCAACAGGGCTTGTGTTGACGTCTTTTGTGCTTGTCTTCAAATAGCTTCAAACTTTTGTCCTTGTGTCAAAACCTAATTAAAACAAGTACTTAATTTCCATGTGGGATGGGGGAAACATGTTCCCCTCAACTTTTTCAAAATTGGCACACAGACTACTTTTTGCCCTGGATTTTGCCTCTCAGTCCGTCTTGGTGGAGGTTGTTGGGGCTGTATTTAGCTTGTGAGAAAGACGGCAGACTCTACTACTTAAAGGTTCATTGTTGACAGTGGAAATATAGTAACAATGTTCATCAAACAAATATCTGGTCTCTATCAAGGAAATTATAGATTATTTGGTCCCCGCTAGATGTCTGAAACTAAAACTACGTCCTTGTGATTAAATGTTACATCCCCACAATTAAAGTAGCCCAGTCCTACAAGATAACCACCACTGTTCACTTTCTGTGCATTGTGGGAAGTGGTGTCATCAGCGAGCTCACACCAGCTTCTCCATCTCATCCTCCACTTTACACGAAAGCTTAGCAAAGCAGAAGTGAGCCAGCGTACTGTACCGGACTCCTCACAAGTCTATATAGTCAATTTATGAATTGGTACATAAATTACACAGGGTTAATATTTTACCAGGCTCTGGAGCCCATGAATAGTCCTCTCACTAACCAAGGAAACAAGCAGCCCCTTTAATAAGGCAAAGTAAAGGAGAGAGCATGAGATAGAGCCAAGATAAAACAGCTCTGAACAATAAGCGGGCTGAATGAGTGCGCTGACTCACATCCCAGTCTGTACTGGACTGGTGGAAGGCCTGCTAGCCTGTTTCTTCATTACTCCCCTGTAGATAAGACTCCGTCCAGGCAAAGCTCTTTTCTCCTAATCTGATATTGCTTAAGTTTCCTCTCTTTTCATTGTAGAAGACCATTCCTATTCATGAGCACTCTCACTTTCAGAGCCCCTTCTCCTCCCTATCCCTCCTAACTTATTATACCTAACTCCCTTTTCTACTTGGTCCTTTGCCTCTTTTCTACCTAAAATCCCCCCCCCCACACACACACACACACACACACACACACACACACACACACACACAGTGCTCTCCTTACCGCTCTCCCTTATCATAAAGCCAAGGTTCAGCAATACTTACATGTCTGCTGAGCTTTGGCTTTGCGGGAGCTCTTGGTGGACTCGCACCACACGGTGAGTCCGTCCTCCAGCAGCCGCAGGTTTCGGCTCTTCTGCCACCTTGAAGAGCGAACTTTCACCATGTTGGAGCCCTGCATCATCATGCGTACGTCCTCGTTGTCCAGCAGCCCTGGAGCACACGCACACACACACACAAACCCACACAAAATAAACTGTGATTCAGTTTGACAACAAGTCACGGCGTCATCAGCGAGTCAAGTTTCACCTGATTCTGTGTTATTTTAGTGTTATGACATACAGGCTTAATGTAATGAGTGTAATGAGGTTCATCAAAGGTTCATACTGTTTGTTCACCCGCCCATCATTCCTGACTATCTTGTCACAATTTTCACAAAGTCTATATCACAGAGTAAAGATTCATGAAAAGAAACAAAAAAGCTGAAGCTAGTACAATCATTTCAAGATATCTTGGTTTGTAGAATATTGTAGGTTAAAAACACCCGGGGCCAGGGAGTGACTTCTCTGCACTGACAAAAGTGCTACTTGACCCAACTTGATAATTGCTTTTTTCTATTTTAAGAGCTTGGCATTGGATGTTGCTTTTACAAATGACTTACTCTCATACAACTGCAATATTTCCCTGAAAACAGACCTTGCTGACTGTATTTCTCAAGCCGACCTCACAAATATAGTCAACACTTTCCTGCTTATACCCTAAACCCAATATTGTGTTTTATATACAAACCTGGGAGGATATGACCAGAAGTTCATACTAGTCATAGATAAGGTTTCGGTGTGCTGAGTGAAGCTGTCTTGAGACTTTATGTTTTAACAAAGTGATGTGTGTTTTTCTTCCAGTCTGGACTTCATAAAAATGAACAATGTGCTTTAAGTTCAGAATAAAGCTGAGAGGAATCGAAAGCTGAGATGTGAATCGATCATGACCACTTGTAGATGTATAGCTCCCTTGGGGCAGTAGCAGGCCAACAGACAGCAGAAAAGGAGTAACTGTGTGGAAAGTGTTTGTCTGGCTGTATCGTTTGTATTAGTTCTCCATATCTATTACCATCAATGGAAAGGTAATCAAGAAGCCTCAGAATGGATTATTATTTGTTGCGAGCAGTGAAAGGACCGCGGCATGTTAGAGGACAAAATAAAAGGTGAAAATAGGAAGATCAATAGGCACTGTGAACACACAATAAAGGTTTAAGTTGAGAGTTAAAGTCCAGTCATGTGGTAGAGCAGCCTATCACTGAAACATAGAAATGAAAGAAAAACAAGTTTATATGTACCGTTTGGTGCATTTGCTACATCTAGTAAAAAATAACAAGAACATTTTTATGATCAATCACAAAGCCAAATGTTTGCACAAGAAACTATTCTTTTGAATTTTCAAGTTCAAAACCAGTTTTATATGAGCTGGTTTTGATTAGATCAAGACTAAAGTAGAGCTGACAGGATTGATCAATGAATCTATTAGTTAATCAACAGAATTTATCAGCAACAACTGATAACTGATTAATCATTTCATCGTTTATGGTGATGATTTTCACTCTTATATCATTGGAAGTGAATATATTTTGGGTTGGGACTGTTGGTTGGACAGGACAAGCAATTTGAAGACCTTTTGGGCTTTTTATTTTTTTTTTTAAGTATGGAATGAAATGGCTGTTTCTTATTTAGTTCATTATTTGAAAACATGAATACATGTTTGGGCCAAATTTACTGGTACATCTAGTTTGGCGGGATATTAGTATCCAGAAATCAGTGGAGACAGAGAGAGTGGGGATTTAGCACGAAAACATTCAGACATTCAGGCTCAAAACTAGTTCTGCATAATGCAAAGTTACATTTTGCAAAACAGGTGTAAGATTTGTGCCAAATTCTGCTGCTAAAATCAAAAAACAATTAAGTTTTTAAAGGTTTAGTTAAGAACCTGGTTATACCAAACTGCTTTGTAACTTCTTATAACAAAATAATGCAACTACAGCTTTACAGTACAAGTGTTAATAAAGGTCATCAGGGCATGCCTCATTGCTTCTGCATGGATGAATAGAATGGAATGGCTCACAGAGCTCTTTTGTCCTTCAGGACTGTTCAAAGGAGAAGTATAAACAAACTCTCACTGTTGTCAACTTATTCTTCAGGGCTTAGTTTCTTCTGCTCACAACTAAAGATTTGTCCTGACCCAGTTGGCATACTTTATTTCTCTTTCCTTTAAATCATAGTCCCCATACAGATTGGTATGGGCCCCCAAGGCTACAGCACAACAACCCCCGCCCCACTGGGGCCCTGGATTTCTCCCTCTCTACCGAACACAAACACATCCCCCTAAGTCTAAGTCTAACCAGCCCTACATCCATAACAAGCCTTTTTTTCCAAGCTGTTACCACATGCAAGGAATTCCCACAAGCAGAGCACATGGACCTGATTAACTGCAGGTCATTGACCACACTAAACTCCCCAAACAGCCTCAACTGCCTCTGTCTCGTTATACAGTCTATAGTCACAACCCACTGCCACACCTTTTATTATTGCCTCTCCGAACCACACCACCACATTCTTGCTTGTGGCTAAGGCCTGCATCAATTTACTACCCAACCGCAACATAACTGTTAAGACAGAAGCACATTCACATTTTGATACATTATATGCTTCTGAAAGGCTATTGATGAGGGCGTAAATGGTGGGATGGGCATGGTTCTCCCGGCCAGAGAGTTGAATTGTGTTTCCTTTCGTCGTCTCCTGGTGAAAATCTGGTTGACATCCACTTCATCAGATGGTCAAAGCCCTGCATGCCGACTGGCTGGCAACCATTCTGATGCAGCCTGTTCTTATGCAAGCATTTCAACACGGCGCTGACGAAAAATGAGGATTTGGTGCAGATCTATCAAAACTGACTGACCAACAGACCAACATTGCCATCCCTACATCCACTAGCCTGGCTAAAAAATGGCTCCCTGTGTGAACAACTGGCTAGAGCAAAAAGAAAGCAGAGAGAAACCAATAAACACTCAAATCAATCCCATAAGGAATATTTTCCTTAGAGCGTATCAACACTGTGAGCAGCGGGAATTGCCTCTAAACTGAGAGGAGGATCAGAAGGAAAATAACCATATCAGCTGGTCAGTAATAGATTGTGTCTGCATGAGTCCTCTTCACTCAGGGCCACATACCAGCTCCTCTTGGGACCCGGTTCGCGTTTCTCTCAGCATAACAACTGTCACTAGAGCCAGCTAGCAAGGATTCTGCACTTGCATAAAGATAGACAAGTCGGGGTGTTGTTGATGTGATATGGGTCAATTCAATTTTCTCAGTTCTGTCCTACAGCTGTCCCCACGAGATGGGCCAGGCAGCAAGTAGGCCAGACCTCTCTGCATATCTTAATGCAAGGTTCAGCCTTTAATGAAAATGACAGCTTCAGAGTCCAGCCTCAGAGTTAAAAGATGATCTGAGGAAAGCTTGCCAAAATAAGACTTTACTTTGGAGTTGTGACTCTCAGCGGCGTCGTCTGATCTGACAACAGATTTGCCAGCAAAAAGGATTAGAAACAAACTGTGTAGTGTTATTTTCAAATGCAGAAATACTGCCAATGGTCTTTTTGGAGAGCACACATTTTAACATGAAAGCAGAGCAGCCTCTTTGTATCCAGCTGAAAATAAGCAGCCTACAGTTCTCACATTCTCTTTGTCGTTCATAATGAGTGATAGATCATTAATTTACTCATTATTAAGCAAGATATGACCACACAGAGAGGTGTTTATAACTACAGCGAGGGAGTAATTGTTGTGTGCAGCTGACGGATTCATTCGAATCAGCTATCGCAAATTCTATATCTGGATTTGAGAGAAGTGGAAAGCAAGTCAAACTGTCTTTTGCATTGTTCATATTATAATGATGTAAATATTGTGGGGTACAAATTCTGAAAAATTAAAATGATTGTTTCATTTTCATGTGTTTACGTTTGCTAACTTTGTCTCAAAAGCCTAGAAAAGATGGCATATTTAATATATGTAATTTAATTACTGATTTCTCCAGAATTATAATTATACAGAACATGTTTTATCAATTATTTATGAATTTAGTTATAAACAGCCATGAAAGTCAATAAATATGATTGTATACTCTTTGTTTTCTTGAAGTCCCACAGACCCACTGCTGTATGTGTAGGAATTATTATAATAATCGCAAAATCCTGTAACAAATTCCTTTAAATATACATATATATATATATATATATATATATATAATTTTCTTTACCAAAAACCCAAGGCGAGTAGTAAAGTGGAACCCCCCTTTGCCCAAACTGGGCTGCTTATTTGATAAAGTAATGACCATAAAGCATACTGTCAAGCCATGACGTTATTACTCCCAAAAATTTAAATATTCACCAAAAGATTGCTAAAATGTTTTTTCAGAGAAAGAAGTATGTTGCATTTGTATTTAACCATGTGATCTCTAAGATTCCAAACACAAGCGATACAACACTGAATCATTTTTCTGTAGCTCACTTTGAAACATCACATCAGTTCAAAATTACATTTATAAGCAGTTTTAATAAAATTAGTAAAAGCCATCAGAACATTAGGATTACATTTTTTTTCTATGTTTGGACCCTGTAGTATTGTTGAAAAATGCCTTTTGGATCTGGTTTTATATGAATTTGTGGCATCTTGTAAGTTTATGTGGGCAAATCTACAAACAAGGCAATTGAGAGTTACTGTCTGCACAGAAAATACATTCAGCCTAGAGCTCCAGAATTAAAAACACTGGAGACAACCTCGGACTGCCTCTGAAATCAAATCCACAAACCCTCCTGGGGACGTCTGTGGCAATGAATATATTTATCCATGTGTGCACTTCAAGCATAGATTATTTCAAAACTAACAAACCTCAGGCTCATAGTCCACATTTTACCACTTTATCTGTAGGAAAACAGTAAGTGAGAAATCTTTGTACAAACATGTAGTCCTGTGACACCACGTGGCACAAAACCTCTGAACTCACTCCACTCCACTCTGACAAAACTAAAACATGGTGGATTGAAAGCCAATTCACTGATTTATGACGACACATGGCGGTAAGAGGTCAGGGTTGGGGGGAAGGGGGGTGACATTACTGGATTCATTATTCGGTATTAGCGGTACATTCAAATATAGCGTTGACGGCTGCGTATTACGTTTTCAGGCACAGGGATACAGTTTCATAACTCAAACATCAGTAATGCTTAAACAAGTGTCTGCATAGTGTCAGAGTTTCAACATGGCCTGCTGTATCAAAGCCACGGCACGGATCCCAGCACACAAACTGATGAAAACCATGGAAAATCAGAAGTTCTTTGTTCAGGAATTAGATGGTTGGAGCACTGGTGTTATGTTATGAACATAAAAGGGAATCAACTATCAAAAAGTTTTTTTTTTTTTTAAAAAGTGATTACTTGTTGGATTTTTTAGAGACTTTGCAGAGAAGACAGCATCTTGTCCCAAATACAAATGTCCCAAATACAGGGTTAGTATATTTATATACTATATATCATATTGCAAAGAACATGAAAAAAAAAAACTATTAATTTTACACTAGGCTATATGTTTCACTGCAGGCATATTTTACAATTATACAGCATAAATAGCTCAAATGGCACGAGCACGCCAAGGGTGGGCCAGATTTACAGACATCTAGTGTCTTTTCAGGGATTCTGACAGGTGCCGTGTTGCTGCTCAGCAGGTGTCTATTTTTGGGGCGAGGTGTGGCCATGAGCTGTGAGAAGGGGCAGCAGCCCGTCCGTGCTGGACTGAGAGGGAGTAGGCTCGGGATGATGACCATGGTGAGGAGCCTGAATCACAGCAGTGGGCTGGTGAGCAGCTCAGCTCTTCATAAACTCTTAATCATGATCACTTCAACTACACACACAAACACACACACACACACACACACACACACACAAACTGTCCCTTGATGTGTCAGTGAGCTGTCATTATCTGCTAATAAACACTATTAGACATCTGTCTTATGCTGCTTTCTCTATAATGAAATTACTTGCACATGGCACATGGCCAGACAGTGAATACAGTGCTGTTTTCAGGGTTTAAATTATACCAAATAACCATCAGATAAGTCAGTAGTCAGCATGGAAAGTAAGTAGTCCTATCATTTATTTTAAAAGGTTGCAAATATCACTTTAACTATCACAGCAAAGGTGTTGATAACACAAAATGCTTAGAGTGCCACGATAAAAGCCTCTTTATCACTTATATACTGCAGATATCACTCTAAGTCCCTGCTGAAACGTTATGTGAATGTTATAAACATGACAACTAAGTTACTAAGTGGGACTGAAATCACTGCACACTCAGATAAGTTCAGATCAGGAATGTCGCGGGGAACAGTGAGGTGAAAGCACCAGGCTTCAGATTAGTCATTATACTAATACTATGGTGCTTTTCTCTCAGGCTGGAGCAGGCACTTTGACTCTGTGGCAGCAGTAGGGAGGTTTTGAGAGTTTGGAGGTGTCCTTACCGAGCCTCCTGCCGGGGTCCTTCGTCTTCTCGGCCGCTTTCCTCGCCGGCTCCCTGGGACCGGCGGCCGCCGACTTGCCGCTGCTGCCTAACATCGTGCAAACCTCCAGCGAGGAGACGCGAGTGCGCGCTGCAGCTCTACTACCCGGGGTCCGCAGGTGTCCTCCCGCAGGCGCAGAAAGGTCCCGAGCAGAGACACGCAGAGAGAGACAGAGACACGCAGAGAGAGAGACAGAGACACAGAGAGAGAGAGAGAGAGACAGAGACACAGAGAGAGAGACAGAGAGAGAGAGAGCCGAGCGCAACACGTATTCCTTCTCCCGCATGTGTGAAGTCCCTCCCCGGCGCTGCTCTCCATGCCTGTGCGCAACGCAGCTCCAAACAAGGAACACTTTACGCAACCCGCCCCCCCCGCGATCTGTGGTTCACGTTATGAACCACAGAGGGACCATCAAGTCCCTGCACACGGCTGAATAAATATATGTATACTAAGTTCACTGAGCACTTATTGATCTTGACAAAACATAACGTTCTGCCCAGGGCCACGGATCACTGTCTGCTTTACATGTCCTTTAAATAAAGCTCTAGACTTAGACTTAGACTCAACTTTATTGATCCCTCTGGGATGACTCCCTCAGGGAAATTCAGTCTCCAGCAGCTTGTACAGTACAGTGGAAAGCATACAGCACACAAAGGGTAAAAGAAGAAGAAAAATTAAAAGAAATAAATATATATATGCATGTATATGTATACATGAGGTGATTAGTGGCTAAACACAACGGCTGATTAATGTTGAATTATCCCCATCGTTAAGGGGAAAACACACATGCAACTTGTATAAGTTGGTGTACTAAACTTTAATGTGCAGAGAAGGGTTTGCCTCACTATTCAGGATGAAATAAAAAGCCAACTCCAACCATCTGGGCTTGAACACACTCTTTTAAGGGGAAAAAACACGATTATAAAACTTCATATTTTCCTGGCGAGGTACACGAGCGCAGCACGTGTCCTTCAGAGGTTAAACTAATGAGACATCTGAGGTGAGAAGGGCACACTGGAAACTATAAGAAAATATTTCTCACAGGGAGGACGGGTCGGCCACTAAAGTACCCCCCCCCCCCCATTCAAGTCTGTGTACCGATGCGTTAGAGCGCAGCGCCTCCCGTCGGCCATGACAGGCAACTACAAGCATCTCAAAGACAACAATCGATACTGTCCAAATCAAATTGAGCTTGTGCGATCAGACGTATGTGCACGCCGTCTACATGGATCTAAGTGCTGATGTGCTGTATGGAGGAGAACAGCTGAGGGGATGGAGCGATGCCCACAGTGCCAGAGCACTGCAGCGCTGGAAACTTAATTAAGTCTTTTGTAATGGAGTTATAACAGAGAGCAGAGGGGCACAGGGTTGGCCAGGGGTGGGGGGGGGGATCTGAAACTGGTGCTGTCAGGAAGAGCATCAAAATGCGATCCTCCCTGTTGCAGTCGTCCAGGAGCTCACATAAACAAGCGGGTCGGATGGGTGGCAGGCCCTTAAAGTGATGTTTTTTTTTTCACTCATTCAGTCATTTCATGCAGCTGATGCATCCGGTGTTTGCCTCTCTCAGTCACACCAATCTGTACCTGCTGTCTTCGTGGAAAATCTAAAAATCACAGCCCTCCTGCGCTTAATGGATATCAGCCACTGCTTAAATTTACACTTCAAGGCCAGGCATAAAGCCCGTAACAATTCCTATCTTTCATCTCCTCTCAATTGCAGCAACAACCATGTTAGACAGGGTGAGAGATTAAGTCATGCCTACTAATCCTCACAAGCTGTGATCTATGCAGGAGCAGCTTTGGTTCTGTAGCTGCACTGCTCCTTGATTTGAGAATATGGGAACCCTTGGTATGATTTCTCAATCTCCACGGTCATTAGGTTTCATATTAACTGGAACGTATCACGTCTTCCTCGCAGGATTCCCAGCTCAGCTTATTTGCCAGAGCTGAAACTCTGCCTGATTCTATTAGTAGAAACAGTAGGCCTGTGTTGTTTGCAGCCATAAGACTCCCAGTCTTTACAGGCAGTGTCAGGAGAGACCACCATAAGAGGTCACAGACTTATTAAACCATTTCATTGGTTTATAGATGCAAAATGTGGAAACTGTGAAGAAACTATGTGTTTTCACATGGTATAGTGAAACATGCACAGTTGAAGTCTGTGACTAACTAACTCTTTTACAGTGAACAGAGAGTGTCCAAACACTCCTTTGATATAGTGTATTTATGCAAAGGATGTGCAATAGAACAGAACAATACAAAAGCCAATATTAAGATATTTATACTCTATAACATATTTTTTTAATCAAACAATAATTAATTAGTTTATTTTACACAAACCGTGAACATTAAATAAAGAATATAGACAATGTATAAGTAGATTGTTAGTTTAGCGTGTAAAGCCCAACTAAAGCCTGCTAACATCAGTAAAATAAAGGAAAGCTTGTGTGTTGCCTTGCCACAGCAGGGCCCGTCTACTTCCTGAAAATAAAATAGTTCATCGCGGGTTACTTATCACGGATTAATACGAACAAGGGCTGTTTTTCAATCTGTTTATGTAGTTTTACACCCTGTGGTCGAAATCGTTGCGGCGTTGTGTCACGATACACATGTTGAAATTGATCGTAAATCTGCGGTGGGGAAACCCTCACGGGAAACATTGCGCTCCAGCAATTACGCCGAGCCGGTATTAACACATTGGCCTAGTTAGCAGATGGCTAACGTTAGCAGCTCCAGGGGCCAGCGTTAGTCAGCGGGGCTATTCACTTCTTTTCTCTGCGTGTTCTGCTGCAGCTGTGTCGGTACACAGTCGGATAATAAGGAAACATTTTGTTTAAAACTGTCCGACCGCTCTTTTTGTGTATCAGTTAGCGTTAGCATCAGCTAGCCTGGCTTTATGTACAGTAACGTTAATGGCGTCGGTTGTACTGAGAGAGAGCCCTGGCTTTGTCTGTTAACGTCGCCGTGCTCGGACTTGACGTTCATCTTGATTGCAGTGCGTGTGGCTTCACACTTTATAGACTTGAGGCAGACTGTGTTTGGTGCGGGAGCGACACCGCGGCACCGACGTTGGGCGACCGTCAGCTGGCCGGCGCATCCGTAAAGCGGTCGACACGGGCGCCGTGCGGAGCAGCGCTGCGTGTCAGATCACGGGCTGCGCGGGAGAAAGAAAAAAAAAAAACAAAACAAAAAAACGCCACTCTGCCAGTGATCTGCACCGCTCCGTCCACCGGCAGCAGGAACCACTGAGCGGGCGTGAGACCGCCCGACCCGCCCGTCGACAGGCGAGGGGGCTCCGGGCTGTGCGCGCGGCGGAGGCTTCACAATGACTGTCGTTTGTTTACGCTGATTCCAGAGTTCCCCCGAGCCCCCCCCCCCTCCCCCCACTGCCCCCACAGCGTATCACTCCGCGCCACACACCATTGACGTTCAAAACCGAGCGATTCAAGGTCCAGCTGGCACCCAAACGACGTGGTTTTGTGCGACTAAACGTGAGAAATAGTGGGATTTGGAAAATGAGCTGTTTTTGCGTATTTTCGAACAGGAACATTCAAAACGGACTAGTTTCCGTTAGCGGTTTTCTTCATTTTGCCCGAAATACAGGAGGGTTTACGTCGTATTATTAATACGGCTTTAGACTGTGTGGTCAGCAAATGAAAATAACTCATATGATCTTTCATGTATAGTACGTTAATGTATTCCACGTATACTATAACGTAATTACAAGGTATCCAAATGAACTTATATTTCCTAACTTTTACCTGTAACCCCTTTATTTGTAGATAGTAGCGTCCACAAAAATGCCCCGGACTGCTTTCTCGGTGTGGATTACGTACTTTTGATTGACTATTTGACGGTCCAATCACAAAATACTTTGAGCTTAGCAACAGCAAAGTTATCCTCCTGTCCAATCAACAAAGACAGGGGCGGGCTTTATCGCGCTCTAGAGTCTACCATCTGATTGGTCGAAATGCTCGTCAGTTACGGTGGACTTGTGGACTATGTAGTCCGGCGGGGAGGCCTCCGCGGCTGCGGCGCCGGGGTTGAAACCACATGTCCCACAAGCCAACGGGCGTCACCAACGGCAGCATGCGCGCGACTGGAGGCGGAGCTGCTATATAAACACGAGCTGCCTCTTCTTGAGGAGCACACTGGACACTGTTGTGACGGCGGAACGTCGTCTCCGGGTGAACGGGAGCCCTGACAGCATCGAAACAGTTAATGGTAGTTAGCGACAGTTGCTCCGACAAACCCTTGGAGGAGCAACAAGTGTTTACTGTTCGGAAGTTTACTTTTAGTTTTGACAGACTTTGTTTTGTTTTTTTTTTTCAAACGTCAAAACTCAAACCTTCCACAGTGACATCGGCTCGTTCTGGAAGTTAAGTTTAACGCCTTTTTCAAGAAGTTTTTTTTTTGTTTGTTTTGTTTTGTTTTTTTGTTTTTTTTGTTTTTTTTAAGAGCGCGAAGATGATCTGAAATGCGCTGAAGCCGAGGCACCGCAGCGGGATCACCAGGATGACAGAGCCAGGGGAGCAGACGCATCACCTGAAAACTTCAGGCAGCCCATCAGGTGGGAGCGGCGGAGACGCTTTGGAGCATCTCCCAGCCAGCCACCGTGCAGGGCCGGAGAACGGCGACAGGGGGCGGCAGAGAGGCCAGAAGCAGCAGCAGCGGCAGCAGCATCAGCGGCAGCGGGCGGAGAACTGCGGGGATATCAACACAGACAAGTTATGGCAAATGAAAGGCGGACAGAGGGGGGTGTGCCCTGCCTTGGCAGCCGGAAACGAGCTCCCGAAGTGCCCGATCGCGGCTCGGCCTCACCCGAGAGCCGCTGAGCACGCCGCGGGGGACGGCGACCGCGCGCCCGCCCCGCTGGAGGAGACCCTGAGCCGGGTGCGGGAGGAGAGCCTGCTCGTCGACTCCGACACCGGGCTGGACACGCGCCTGGGCAAGAAGAGGCACCGGCGCCGGAACTCCAGGAAGAAGCGCAACTGGAAGCCCTACTACAAACTTTCCTGGGAGGAGAGGAAAGCCCTGGAGGAGAAGGAGACGGCCAGGGCGTCCCGGCTGAGGGAGGAGATGTTCGCCAAGGGGCTCCCGGTGGCCCCGTACAACACCACGCAGTTCCTGATGGACGAGCACGACCGAGAGGAGCCCGACCTCAACACGGAGACCGGGGCCCGGCGACCGTCGGGGGTCGGCGGGCGCATGGAGGACACGGGCAGCGAGGAGGACCTGTTCGACAACGAGGAGGAGGAGGAGGACGACGGCAGCGGCGGCGGAGGCAGCGACGGCATCGGGAGGCCCGGCAACGCGGGCGGGGAGTTCCTCCAGCGGGACTTCTCCGAGACCTACGAGATGTACCACGTCGAGAGCCTGCAGAACATGACCAAGCAGGAGCTGGTGCAGGAGTACCTGGAGCTGGAGAAGTGCATGTCCCGGCTGGAGGAGGAGAACAACCGGCTGAGGCGCGCCGCGGAGCCCGGGGCCCCCGCCGTGGAGGGCTCCCTGGCGCGGCTCAGGGAGCTGGAGAGGGAGCTGGAGAGACTGAGGGCCCAGAACACGGAGCTGCTCCTGCGGAGCCAGCCGAGCGGCGACAGGGGCCAGGTGGCGACCAACTGAGGGACACGGTCCGAGTGAGGGCTGGGGGGGGGGGGGGGGGAGCCCGTTCAGAGAGGTAAAGAAAAACAAACAAACAAACAAACAAAAAAAAACACAGGACTGCTGCGTTTAAAAAAAAAAAAAAAAATTGTCATCAGTTTTGTGTAATCAGTTTGTCATCTGGACAATGGAGTCCTGGCATTGCAATGCAATACTTGACGTTTCTTTTCTATTTGGACTGTAAGGCTGTCCTGTTCCATTATTTTTATTTTTATTTTTATTTTTTTTTTTCAAGAAGAAATGTAAATATTTCAAAAAATAAGATTCTTTTTATAAAGAGAATGTATCTGACAACACGAGAATATTTTGTTTGTTTGCCGGATCAACTTCGTAGGTATCCATTGTGTTCAGTTTTTAAATTTAAAAACAAACATGTTGCATTTCCCTTCTCTCCCCCCCCCCACCCCTCAAATAAAATATTGCATAACAAATTACAGCTAATTGGGCCAGCTTGCAAAGACTGTTTTGCACAAGTAAATTCCAGAGTGACAATTTTAACAGTTGTGTGTTAACATAAGTTCAAATAAAATGTTGAAATTCTGCTGTCATGTGTTGTAAAGCCTGCACTAAAACACAGGAAGCTCTGAGCTGCGCTGTGAAACTACTGTATGCCGCCTTAATCAGCATACAAATCATCACAAAGCTTTTCTTATGAGGATCCTGAAATGGGCCAGACAGAAGACATCAGTGGGCTCTGAATAGAAAGAATACACGGACTGTAGCCAGAGCAGGAGGGGGGGGGATGGGATATGATGGAGATGCTCTTTATGAAGGTTAACCCACTCTGAGTTACATCTATTAATGATATTTTCCAGGGAGGACTGCGGGATGGGTTTATTCGTCTCTTTTGAAACGTTTTTGTTAGTTCATTATCTGAAAAGTTAGGTAACCTGGGGCAGGTTGTGTTCATAAAAGATCTATATTCAGGTAGAGTGATCATTCATTTACGTACAGTCCCAGTATTGCAGCTGATTTTCACAGAGTGCAGAAATATTCCAGTGTTCATGTGTGTGAAAATGCAGAGCCTCAGTAGTTTCAATGAAGTTTCCTTCTCCTGCCGCGGTGACCTGTGCCAGAGGGCCTGGAGAGACCTTCCTCACCCGCAGCCTCTAGAGGGCCTCATTCAGCTCCTGTACTAAGTTGCCTTCGCTGCCAAACACGAGCCTCATCCTCCCCTGCACAAGCGCCTTTCTTGCAAAATCCCACGATCTCCCAAAAAAAAAAAAAAAACAAACACACATGGAATTGTTTGGTTTTTTTAAACATAGTTCTGTTTATTTACATCATATAACCTTGCTTTAAAGCACACAGCCATGAGGGAAATAGTTTCAGGCGGACAACCTTTTAAGTCCAGTCAATTTTCATATTAGTTATACTCAAAAAGCAATTCCAAATGTACACAATACAATATGTTACATATTAAGATAGTATGTACAAAAAGACTTTAAAATACAACAATGAGACATTAGGCGGATCACATTTCAGACAACACACACCGGCTGTTGAGTCTTCCTTTTGATGAAGTCAAATGTTGTCTGACTTGACCTAATGCCGTTTTAGGGTAGGGCTTGTTAGGTGTACCATATTCACACACTGTGGATCACTAGGCAGAGATAGAGATGACCTCAGTTTGTTAAGAAAAGCAGCTGAGAGAATACTATGCCTCTTCCCTCTTAGCAGCATCGGTAATAGCTGTTTATGCCTGTGTTAAAGGCAAAGAGAGTGCATAGACACGTCCTTGGCTTGAAGTGTGCTTTTTAAAATTTTTCTCTTTTCACAGCCTCTCAGTTAGACCGCTTGTATTTAATGTACACATCTTTGGGTCAGTGCCTTAGTTATACCATCAACCACAGGAGAGGAGGGAGGAGACCCAGAAACAACAAAAGGAAACGGAAAGATAAGAACTGACTGTGGCACTGCAGAACAAAAAACACATTCCAGAAATCAGGCACTTGTAGAAAAAAAAAATTAAAAATCTTGAGGTAAGACAAGACTATAACTTATCATTTATTATTATTATCATTATTATTTCTCTCTGGGTTATTTGGTCAGATGAAAACAACACGACTTTGGAAGTTGCCCTTCCTGTTTGTGTTATTCTGTGTTGGCAAATTGGTGTTCCACGGCCAAGACGAGATGAAAACAATAGATTCACGGTGGCGGGCATGCTGTATTCATTTCCTCTAATGTACCATTTCCCCAGCCAGGGAGGATTTATTAGATCCTGACCTTATGGAAAACTCCTCGTCATGTTACCTCAAGGTAATAAATGTGCAGACAGATGAACCCTCGGAGGGTTCGTGGTGAAAACACATGGATTACCACCGACAGGTGAAAATGTAGCCTTTTATGCACTACACAATATTTGAGCAGTGTGTCAAACCCTGTCAGGCTTCTCCTCTGTCTCTTTTATGAGGACCATACTTTGTCTTGAGTTCAGTTAATATGAGCAGATCTGCGGAGGCAATGCTCAGTAATCCCAGACATGAATAGGAATAAACAAATGAGGTTAGCCATCACAGTGTAGGGATGAGCTGCCTGCCAACTGTCCCAAAAAAATGTAATAATTACCAGATTACATTTTTATTCTCTTGCTACATGTAGTTACTAGATAGTTTGTGTACACGTTGATGCAACATTGTTGGAAGTAGAGTCCCCAGAGAAACTTATTTATAAGACTATATCTCAAGAGATAAAGGTTTTCTGCACAGTGCTGAGAATCAGAGAGAAAGGCCATCTATGAGGAAAGAAGGAACAGGTTTAGTCATGTTTCTGTCTCCTATGAACAGGTACACCAAAGAGGTGAAATCACAATAAAAGTACTTTTTTTTTACTTTAATACAAAATATATATAATATATATATTGAATATAAAAAAAAAGAATATATTAAGGGAAACATTTCAAGTAACATCTTGAAAGAAATGACTGTGCACTTGTACGCACTTTTGTAAACCATAAAAAAAGAACTAAAAAAGTAAAAACAAATATGATAACATAATATTTATATTTACAAGGTTAACTTAACAAGGCTTTGTACAAATGTTACAAAATTGTTCAACACAAACACCTGCACGCTCAGACATGATCACAAATATTGTTGCGCAAACACACAAAAAAAAAATTATTAACAATTAGAGAGAGAGACGACTGTATTTTGTGTGTGAATGACCGACTGTGTCTGTTGTTTGGAGTATAAATGAGTATTACTGAGGAGGAAGATATTAGGAAGGCCAATATAAAAAAATCAATTGAGACCTTCTTGAAATGGTTTTAAACTGACCAATAACTTTTGTAATTATTAGTGTCCAAGTGTCTCTTTTAGTTCACTGAAGTAGGTTAAGACAAATTTTGCAATAGTTACCGTTGAACCCTACTTTGACAAGAAGCACCATTCTCTCACTAACCAGAAGGAGGTTGCATTTCATTTCAGCATCCTCCTTCGGTCCCTTGGAGGGATTTAACCCTTTAATTTAAGGGTCTGAGTCTGATTTAAGTCGTCTGACAGCCTGACAGTAAGGTAGAGAAGATGGGAAGGATGCTCGGTTATTACTCCAATGTGAATTCTTGGCTGTAACATTGATCGTGATGAGGTCTGTTTGTGTCTCTGTCCTGTGTCTGTATTATTTCTATAAAAGCACACGTATAGGAAAAAAAACAAAAGCTTTGGCAACACTGGAATGCCCCTCGCCATGCAAATGGAGCGTATCGAAAAGAAGGGGGGGGGCTGCTTTTAAAACCGTGTTCGTTGGTACACTGTGTTGCACCCGCCAACCAACCACGACCCTTGTTTACACTGCCGCCGGTCTACTGACCTGCAGGGAGTCAGGAGCTCAGCCTGGACCCCCCTTCAGGATCAGCAGCTTCAGCCATTTTTTTCTCTGTGGAATAAAGGGCGGGGTCGGCCGGCAGGGCTCACAGGTACTGGTGGAATCTAGAGGGGGGTGCTTGACGTGTAGCCGGTCCTTGGTCGAGTCCGTCTGCGTCCCGAGGCAGCCCTGGTGTTTTGACCTGGTTTTGAGTGAAAGGGGTCAGGGGGAAGTCGGCGACAGTCAGTGGGGGTCTCTTGTCGGACGCCTCAGTCGGGGAGGCCACCACGGTGTGCCTGCGCCAGGCCCGCCTCTTCCTCCGCGTCTCCGGCGACAGCGGCTTTCGCAGCCCCACGCTGCGCAGGTCGTCCGCCGAGCCCAGCAGGCGGGCGCGGACGTGCTCCGCCAGGGACCTGCCGCCGGGGCCGGTCGGGGTGAAGGAGGCGGCCTCGCTGGGCGGCAGGGCGGGCTTGGGCCGTGCCAGGCGCGGGCTCTCCTGGCTGCTGCCCGAGGAGGGGTTGGTCCTGGGAGTCTCCTTCCTCGCCCTGGGAGCGCCGGCGGGCCCCGGACCGGCCCCGTCGCCCTGGGCCACGGCCCCGGACAGCTCCAGCAGGTCCAGGGAGCGAGCCTTGCCCTTCTCCGACTTCAGCTTCTTCCTGGCCAGGGTGTCGCACTGGATCAGCTTGTGCGAGTTGAAGGAAGGCCGCGAGTGCAGTTTGTGGGTGGTGGAGGAGGAGGAGAAGGAGGAGGACGAGGGCGTGGTGGACCGCGCCCCCCCTTCACCCCTGTCCCCGGAGTCCGGTGTGTGCGTGAGGGCGCTGGGCGGGGCCAGAACGTTCGTGGGTGAGAGGACTTGGGGTTTGTAGTGTGTGTAGAGGAAGCTGCGCGGGGCCGGCGGCGGCTGCGGGTTGGCCGGCGCCGCCGGGTGTTTGTCGGGTCTCTCCTGGGTGAGGGAGCGCGAGGCGAAGCCGCTCTCGTTGTCCGTCTCGCTCACCAGCTCGCTGTGCTCGTCGTCGGCGTCGTCGCCCCTCCCCTCGGACCCCAGGCTCCGCCCCAACGTGGAGAGGGTGGAGTAACCAGAAACGATAGAGCGAGCGTCCTCCGGAGCTCTCCACGGTGGCCCCTTGACCTCTGCCCGCGCCTCCTCCTCCTGCAACAACATGGCGGCCTGCCTCCCTCCCGCCTCCTCTTCCTCTTTACAACCCGGCCGACTGGGGATAACCGCCACCGCTTCCTCTTCTACCTCCTCTTTCGCTCCGCTTTCTACAACTTCCTCGTCTTCCTCTTCTTCTTCTTCTTCTTCTTCTTCTTCTTCTTCATCGTCGTCCTCCTCTCCCTCTGCTCGAGGAGCAGTGTCTCCGACAGGCGACTCTGCCTCCTCTTCCTCCTCCGCCCCTAGATGTCCGGCTTTGATTGGCTCGTGCTCTGAGTCGTCGTCGGTGCTGCTGCCCACGCGGCGGCCGTTGTGGCGCTTCCTGCGTTTGCGGCCCGTGACAGCTGACATGATGGACAGAGTCAGGAAGTCCTTGGCCGTGAGGTCTTTCTTTGACCCCCACGACCCCTGAAAAAGGAAAAGACATTACACTTAAAACGTTTTCGGTCTCTGTATATGTTGAACTACTGCTACGATCCGTGTGTATGAGCGGTGCAGGAACAACCGGAGTGACCACGTGCCGTGCAAGGAGGCGTTACCTTTGATTTAGCTGAGTCACTGTTGGTTGAGTCTGGGGAAAAGAGAATAAAAAAACGTCAGCGGGTCAGAAGCATTGAAGTTAACAAAAGGCCAGAACAGTCATGGTGGAGGACACAGAGGCAGTCGGTGTGATCATCACTTTTTCTAAAAGGACAAATCCGAAATAAACCACAGAAAACTGCTTCTGCGCCGCTGTGTATCAGATGAAACTTGCACTTCTGTCCACACCTGAAACCTGACGTCACAGCGGGTGTTTTCCATCAGCTGTAAAGGGGAGAACACCTGCAGTGACATCACCGATTGGTTGTGTGGCTACGGCACAGCGTGCTTGAAAGTTTCTCCCTGTAGCGAGCAGCAGTTTCGTGTCCTAAAATATTACTGACGAGACAAATTCCACTGATAAATTTTAAGCAACTCGTCTTCCTCCGTGCCCTCCGACCTTGACGGACCCCAGCACAAGGACACAACTGATTTACACACTTATGTGGAGTATGTGGAAGAGAAACAATGATTGGGGAAGCAGGGTTTGGTGTAGGAGGAAAAACTGCATTAGGAAACCACGGCACACACCGATGACATCACCGAAAATCACTGATGACATCAACCATTGAAAGAAGCGTTGGGAGGTGTGAAATAATTTTGAGTCGAAAGTATGAAAAGAAAGACATTCCCTCACAAACACAAAAACACACCGATGCGGGATGAAAGCGCTGTCTTTGTCTTTCAGAGTGTATGAAGCGAAATCTTAGGGTGGCCATAAAAGGGGCTCTAGATGGGATTGTTTCTCATGTATCAACAACAATAACAGTAAATCCAGATGGTGGTTCTGTGGTGTGTTGAACTTTTACCCTTCATCTTTGGTAATCACATCCTACTACCCACCATTAAAGCTCCAGTAGAAGGCCATATTTTTCCCAAAACGCAACTTAGCTCAGGTAATTCACGAGTGTTGTTGATGTTACGTTTCCACTCATGGAGGAGAAGCAGCCTTTCAGAGTAAAATCTTTTGGTCAACTAATGCATCAATCAGATTTTGGTATGCTATAGGGATGAAGTGAGGTGACTCTACTGACAGACCTACATCTACTAGTCCTGAATCAATCAGTTAAGTATTTGATTAGTCGATCAGCAAAAAGTATTGTATATCAACAATTTTGATAACTGACTAATTGTTTAAGTCATTTAACAAGCGTAAGTACAAAAAATTGTCTGCTTTTAGCTTCTCCAATGTGAGAATGATGAGTGAGTTTTATATAATTGTTAATTGAATATTTTTGGACAAGACAAGCAATTTGAAGACAACACCTTGAGCTCTGGGAACTTAAATGGGCTGAACTGACTGAAAAAATAATCCACAGGTCAATTTATAATAAAAAAAAAAGAGACTCAATAAACACACTATCAATTTCAGCTATAACTATTATCAAAATCTGTGACCTATCTTGAGACTAAATCAAAATATTTGGTAACAGCTATGGGATCATTGAAAAAACATATGAAAGTCAATGAAATACGGCGAAAATATGCAAAATATCATCCCTGCTCTTCTCTTGTTTTGATATATCTCTGGTGGGGTTTTACTTTGAAAGGCCACATTGAAACTGTATAGAAGCAAATTTGTGTTTTGCAATCTGGGCTGTGTAAATGGACTTTTTCACCAGTGCTGGAAAAAACCAAGGAGGAAGGGTGAAGGTTTGGGCCACTACTGAGCCTCACACAAATAAATCAGGGGCTTTGAAATGGCACCACCTAGAGTCCCTTTGGAGCTAAGAGTGAGGTTAGGCGCCTGATGATTGGACTGCACCGACTGAAATTGCCCGTAGGATGAGTGCCTGACAACAAGATAGGCCACCAGTGAGGGAGTTGTCTCTCAGTGACAGACCACAGTTTACACTCCAGTGTCAGATACAGCAGCTTTAACAGGCAGAGAGCATCCAGTCAGCCATTAATTCATTAGTCAGACTGGGGCAACATTCAAGTGACATGTTCTTACAGAGGCCTCCATCTGACACTGAGAGGGAGACGCCGACTTTCAGGAGGGTAATGGAGACCATGGAGACACAAACCACCACCAGCACTAACAGTCTCTCTCTCTCTCTCTCTCTCTCTCTCTCTCTCTCTCTCTCTCTCTCTCTCTCTCTCACCCACCCACCCACACACACACACAAACATTATTTCACTTTCACAATATGATGCACTGACTCGGTTACACACACACACGCGCACGCACACACACAAACACACACACACACGTATTGCCAGGGGAGTTCCCATCCTACCGCAGTGGCTGCTCCACAGGCTCAGCTAAGAGAAGGAAATGCAGAAACGTACAGAGAAAGTGAAAGATGAGCAACGTGGAGGGAAAAAAGAGGTCAGCAGAAAGGAGAGAAGTATAGGCACGCTATCAAACACAGAAACACACAGCACAGGTGCTAATGGATGTAAGACTTCATTCCTTATGCTGCGTTCAAGATCTTTTGGAAAGTAGGGAATTCTCGCTTTAAACTGGGACAAACTTCCAAGGAGAAATCTTGGAAATGTTTTAAAAAACTCCACCTCAAGTAATTTTTCCCCTTCAGTTCACTGAAACCGACAGATTGTAATTGTGACACACTAGTGGGGAATTTCCTACTTCCAGCTTTAAACAGAAAGCAGCATTCATTTTTGGGTTGCCAATTACAGCTACCCGAAGGCTATTGGTCAGCTTGGTCAGAGCGAGCAGTTATTGGAGCAGCGTGCTCACCTGAGGCCTCCCCGAGCAGAGCGGTCCTGCCGATGTTGGACAGCAGGTGGTCGATGTTGGGGGCGGGCTGCACGTCCTCCGTGCCCACCGGTGTCTGGATGGAACAGGCACAAAACCAACAACATTCAATTACACAACAGAAGGCTGTGATTTACTGGGACTTTAGATATGTTAAAAACCAGAAAACTGGATAGTATCCACGTTGATGTATCTATCATCGATATACTGACTTATTGTTGGATATTGATAAGATATAATTTTAATATACTAGCTATAGACTCTACATCAACAAACATTCATGCACAGTGTGCAGGGAACGGACGTGTTGAGTGTTTGAATGATTCTCAACTATAAATATGGCTTTTGAATAGCAATTTTTGCTTTATCTGTGCTCTCAATCGCAAAAAAGAAAACTATAAGATCAAATTTACAGTCACTAACGTTATGTGTCACCTTGCAAACAGCAGAGCGACTTGTTATGCTGTTTCATAAAACCAAACAACTGTATGACACAAAAGAAAGATCCTCCATGTTTGATACATCTTTTACTTTAATGGTGAAGCAATCCCACTGGAATTGTTTCACATCAGCTTGAAATGATTCTCAGATATTGAAGTCACACACAACATACTGCACATTACCTCAGCTGAATCTTTAAATGACTGTCTCTGTAGTACATTGAGGTTTTCAAAGTGTCACTTGTTCACATGCTATGAAACAACAATATGGGGATCATACCTTTTCGTCCTTATCTAGCTCTTCAGTGAAAAACCAGGTGCACTGGAAAGACAGAGAAAGAAGCATTTAGCATGAAAAGGATTATCAGTCATTTGTGTGTGTGTGTGTGTGTGTGTGTGTGTGTGTGTGTGTATGTGTGTATGGCGTCTCTCACATGTTGAATGAGTGTCTCCACTATCTTGTAGCGGTCAGGCATGTGTGTGACCATATCTTTCATGTTGTCCTCAGACGTCCGAACCAGAGTCGGCCCGAACACCAGAGCCAGGTTACGAGGCTCCATCTACACACAACAAAGGGCATTAACATCAATGATATCACAGTGACGCATGATTACATTTTAATTACATTTACAAAGTGTCTTTCACAGACCTTGTTTTTATCTGAGCTGTCGGCTACAGTCTTCAGGTGGCCAACCAGGAACTTCAGAGTGTGGTAATAGTAATCTGGTAGGTCCCGGATCTATGGAGGAGAAACAAGAGGAATGACAATACTGATAAACCAGTTGAACCTGCCTGACTGCTTCCACACACACACACACACGTAAATGATCGTGTAGATTGTGAATTAATTCATAAATGCAAACACATACCAGTTTCTTCATAGTCTTTAGTCTGTCTGATGCGTTTTCCATTCGATTGGCGTCGATGAAGTCGTTGTACTTGTCTGTTAAGATATTAGAAATATTAAAGTACATGTAAGGGAAGACGGTTTGATTTGAATAAATGGCAGTGAGAGCCGTTACGGTATGTGTGATGGCTTGTCGAGACACGTCTGGACTCACCATTGGTGAAGAGTGGCTCCGGTAGTTTCCTGAAGAAGGATTTGAGTAAACTGCTGACGACATTGAGGTCTTGCCACTTCTGTTGAAAGCAAAAGACACAGAGAGGAGTTAGTGACCAGTCAGTTCAGTGGTTTATTCCCCATCAATCTCTCGGTGGTGATCTCTGAAGTGGCTTTTCTAGCAGTGAATGTGCAGGTGTATTTGTATTTCCTCACCTCCTCTGCAGGGTTGATTTCAACGCCCTTGTTGAGCTGATCTTGAAGCATCGACACCATGGCGTTGTTCCCGGGGACTCTGTAGATCCCGGTGTACTCCAGACCCATGTCCTCCACCAGACCACAGCAGATCTCCACGATCAGTGGGATGAACTGGGATGGACAAAGACAGGGTTTAATCACAAATAAAACCATCAGTAGAAAATATGTTTGACTGCATTCAGGTAAGACATTGAGGATATTGAGGCTAACCTTGTTATTTACACCTGGCTGACATTCCTCCAACCTCACACCGAAAGCTTTAGGACCGGCCTTCTTTGTCTTCTTCATGATGTTGATTCCCCACGGAGACTTTGGAGGGGCGCTCTCATCTAGAGACAGATCGAACAAAAGCTTAGACTGGACACAGAGCCTCAGTATTTGCTTTTTGGTTAAGTATTAAGCCGAGCAACAATTTAATCTCTAAATATAAAACAGAATTACCCTGAACTTTACCACCAATGTTACTGCCAACTCATCTTACGGGACAAACAATGCAAAATATTTCTCTCTCCAGGTGATAATCAATCTCACCAACTTCTGATAGTTAGTCAAAAACAATAATACAGTTACCAGTAAGAGGTCTGATGTAATAGTGCCTTTACAAGAAGAGTGAATGGGTAGCAGATTTAGTGCTGCCGTAAAGTAAATTGATAACTTTTTTATTTTTGCAAAGTGAGTAGTGGGTCCAACACTGCTCCACATGTTGCCCAGTGTTTGGTTTTTCTTTCTCTGACACTGACCTTTGCCCTCTGGTTTGGGGGAGCGTGGCCCCCCGGCAGCGTTTTCCGTCTTGGCGAGCAGGAAGGGAGGCTTCATGCGGGGCATTCTGGGAGAGGAGTCGGGCTTGCTGCCTGTTGGACTGCAGGGGGAGACAGAGAGACGGGTTTAATTCAAGTCGTCAGTCATGACAACAGATGAGTGGAGCTTCATTATGCTCAGTTAAGATTCTATCATTAGGTGACCCACCTCTGCTTTCTGTAGTCATTCAGTTTCTTATTGATGAGGGCCTGTCTGGAAAAGCCGAGCTCCTGCAACAAAAGAAACACATCTGCCTTTATGACTCAGTTCTAATAATAACAACATGCTACAGGCACAATAGGTTAACATCTGACAGGTAAAGGTGTGTCCTCTGACCTCGCTGTCCGACTTGCTGTTCTCCCTGATGACCTTGATCCAGTCCAGCATGTCCTCCCGGTCCTCCGCCTGCAGCAGGTACTCGCAGAAGTCCTGGGTGGTCAGCCGCAGGGCGTGCTTCCGTTTGGTCTCACTGTACGCGATGTCCACCAGGCAGCCCCGGATGCTGATCGGCTGCTCGTCCTCGGCCGCACATCCGATCGTGGCGCCGCGAAGCACCGCCTCTCTCTTGTCCTTGTAGAGGAACAGCGAATGGGAGCGAAGCACCGAAAAGACTCGCTTCCACGGACGCATACTGCTGCCCACCTTCTGTGAAGGAGAGATGAGATGTGATGTGAGCTTTAAATGCTTTAAATGGTTTCCTGTCTTCAGTTATGTTCTAATCAAGCCTGGTGTGCCCACCTTGCCCTTCTCTGTGAGGATTTGTTTGAAGTGCAGCCATCCTTCTCGCCGCACGTCGCTGTAAGTGATGTTTCCCAGCTCTGACGTGGAGTGGCGTTTAGATCGAACCTCCTCTGCGGTCCCAAGGTTGTCCAGAGACTGAAACACAAACAGGGAAATGTTCAGCCTGTCAAATGTTCTAGTCTTTGTTGTCTTGAGACCTGGAAAATTAAAAAGCCATTAAATCTGACTTTCTTCCCTTTTGTTTCAGTGAGGTATGTTAACAGAAGGCCACTCATTTCTGATCATGTATTCAAAGGATGTATCTTTATCTCTCTGCGACCACTATGTGGTCATAATACTATAGATATAAACCATTTTTCAATTTTCAAAGTGATGGCAAAATTAAGGGAAATTCAATATGGCATCACCTTGTAACACCATGGTTAGCCACATCAAATATTTTTTAAGTTAAGTTTTTGTCTTAATTTCTGCAGTAAATATGATTTAACTGTCTTTAAGCCAGTGTTAGTTTGTTAAGTTTGTCTGTAAAGCTGCAGGACATCCATTTTTGTTCTCTTGGTTTAATTTTCTGACAAAATTACATGTGAATGCTAGAGCAGTCCACCTGACCTGACCTGACTAAGGGACCTTGCACAAGCAAAGTAGAGCGAAACCGGACAGGATTTATAAAATAAAGTTGAGTTGAGGAAAAGTCAGAAGAATTTATTGCTTCATGTGTGTTAGTCAAAGGTGAGGAACTCACCCCGTCTGTGAAGAAACTCTTCACTCTCTTTGGTAGCCTCCTGTGAAGTACAACAACACCACTGAGAGTTAACTCAAAAGGTCTGCCTGCAGAGATGCCATTTTACTCCAATAAACAGCCAGTTGTCTCAGTTTGACAGTACTCACGAGAAGACTCGCCCTTCCTCTCTGAATGTGTTGAGTCCCTCGTCACACGACTTGGAGCGCTCGGTGGTGATGGCTAGAAGATAGGAGGAACGGCGACTGGATTTAATACTGCCTGCTCGGTGAGAGGATGAATGACCACAGACAGAGAGAGAAGGAGAAACATAGAGAAAGAGGAAAGAGACAGAGAGAAAGACAGAATGTTGATGTAATGCCAATCACCAGCAATGACGGTGTTGGATTAGGAGAGGGAATAGTGAGGGAGGAAGCGGGAAGTGGTGGAGGAGGTCGGGGGTTTGAGTGGCGAGTGAACGGGTGGCGTGGTGGGGATGGACGGTGGGGAGATAAGCTGGAAGGATGGGTTAGATTCAATTATCACTTTTCTCACCACTGACATGCAGGTATAGCATCTGTGAACATTGACTGACATGCATTTGAGCCAGCTGTTTAAAGAAACGTATCATGCAAGTTTAAGTTTATCCTTTGTATCTGAAACAGGGCTTCATGCACAGTTAGAAAACAACCGAACACATTCTGAACAAACGTATTTGTCTGATTATCTTTATGTCAAACATGCGATATACAAATCCAGCATGCAAAAATAGTACAGCACTGCTAAAAACCTCATCTTTGCAAGGATTTGTTCTTCTATTTTGAGCCCCACAGTCTCATTTTGAAGTGCATTTCAATTATTTCAACCTGTTTCCAATAAAAGTTATCTAAAGAAATTAAGAATTTTGTAAAATTTAGTGTCAGTATCGTGAAAGAAACAACATTATGAGGCAAACTGCTGTACTCCAATCACGAAAAAATGACAATTCTTTCATTTGAATTAGAAACTGGTTGATTTTTACACTTAATTTTAGAAAATAAGACTTTTAAGACTCAAAATGGGCAAACAATACTTGATAAGTAAAATTATAGCAGTGAGGACCAATCACGAGGGTTTTAAAATCTCATGTGCACTTCATCAATCCATCTCTGAAGTAAAGAGGGGGCTCTACATTGTAGTTGAACACCACAAATAAGCTACTTCTCGGCTGCATGCAGTCGTGAGATGGGGAGGGAAGAAGGGGGAGGAGGGGGCACTCACTGCAGTCGTGTGAGAAGAGCCTAGTGAGAGGGAAGGTGAAGGTGGGGGAGGTGGGGCTGGTGACCACGGCGGGCGCCGAACTCATGCCGCTGGACACCACGGAGGACGCTGGCACGTGGCGCGCGCGCAAATCAGCGCCGGGGCTGGTCGGCTCATCTGTGGGAGGGTGGAGGGAAGGAGGGAAGGCAGGGAGAAAAAAAGGAAGAGGGGATCAGGTTAAGTGTTAGAGAAAAAGGTCAGAAGGGAAAAAGAAGGAAAGTAAAAGGCGGTTAGATTAGCAGAAGGTGTGGAAGAGGAGAGGTTTTTAAGGGAGAGGAACGACGAGGAACCGCAGGGTTCAGAGATACTAAACAAGATCATTCATCTCACGGTTTTCATTTCTTTCACCTTATCTTTAAATTTCATTCTTTCATCTGCAAAATCAACACATACAACAATCATATTCGAACCTGAGGCATTTTCTAGATTCCAGTGAGAAGTACAGAAAATACAGACCACAAACACAAGCATCTATGCTCATTCACAGAGCCACAAAATAAACTTCTAAATCCTGTGCAACTGTCAGGAGAGAAAAAATACAAATGCAACCTGATTAAAGAGTGAGAAAGTTGCACGGGAACTTGGTAAAACAAGCAAATAGTTTACAGATAGTGCAGTACCTGTGCCTCCTGCTGCCATATGAAGAACTACTCTGTTGCTGACAGTTTGTAACAGACACTGTTCCAGGTTTCAGTTCTTTATGAAATCTAGAGCAGTACATCAGCTGATACATGTGAGGACACATGCAAGAAAAAGTGTCACGATCCAACAAGGACAAAAAAGAATATTGTGGATGACTGAAGGCAGATATTTAGTGGTAGTTTTGATGCCATGAATGAAAGCTTCAGTGTTCAAGAAGACAAAGGCATAAAGCAGATGTATAGGTCAGTTTTAGACGATGCAAAGGGATATGAAACCGCAACACACACACACGCGCGCGCGCAAGAAAACACACGCTCACACTTCCTGACTGACAGAGGATTAGAGACTGGGGGGGGCGGGGGGGTATTTGCATAAAGTGAGGAGAAACTGGATTTACCTGTGACAGTTTAAACTGTAAGGACTGAACTGCTGCAAGGTTTCGTTGTGTTCTCCATGGAAGCAACAGAGGGCAGCACAGCCTCAGACAGCTCTGCAGACTGGAAGGGCTCAGTCTGAGATCCACCCCCACAGACCACCACATAGTCATTTTGTAAATTCTCGCTAGGGTTTCTCATTTCTTCTCACTCCTGCACTTATTTCCTTTTTTCTTACCTCTCTGTCCCCGCAAACACCCCTCATCCTTCGCCATCATTCCCACCTTTCACCTTCTTCTCTTCTCTGCCTGTCTCTCTTTGCCTCTGGCTTTTTTCCATCTACCACCCTTGCTGTTCTATTCTTCACTCCTGTGAATACTCGAGCCCGACATAAGGCGGAAAACATTTCCAATCTGGGATGAGGAATCTGCCTGTTTACAGCACTGCCCAGAAATAGCCGGGCTGTGGGTTTAACAAAGGCCGTCATTAACAGGCAGCCAGAGAGTGAGCTCAGAGCCACGAGACGGAGACGGACCAGCAGAGGGGAGCAACATACTACAGTGCACTCTGTCCAAACACTTCAGTAAATCCTACAACATACATGGAGTTCAGCATTCAGAGAATACCTTGGGAAGAGGAGGTGAAGAAAGAGGAGAGCGCAAGAGTAGAAGTAGAAAAAAGTAAGAGAGGAAGAAGAATAAAAGAGACAGACATAGAGCTTTAAAGAGTCTAAAATAACCTTGAAAACTCACCTACATACAAATCTTCAATGTTAAAATGGACCAAATCTCCAAATTTGGTGAGTCTTACTTTTTTAGATGAATTAAACAAAGGATCACATGCTACTTTAAGGGTTTAGAAAATCATCCTCCCTTTTGAAATTCCTTCAAAACTCATTACATTACTCAAATAAACATATTGTTACCAAGCGTAGTCGAGGGCTGTCTTTACTTACATTACTTATTTACTCGAAATTGATATTTTAGAGTTGGAGTTAGGGTACCAGTGTAAAAGCTTAAAAATCATACCAACATCTAAAATGTTACATGTTGTACAGCTGTACAAGAACTTTGCCTTAAATGAAATAGCCTACAACTAACAAAATGATGGTTTAATTTAGGAAAGGCTGACTGAAGACAATACAGACATTTAGACAATTATTTTCATTAACAATTATTCTGCCCATTATTTTCTTAATTAATAGTTTCACCGTTTGGTCAATAAAATGTCAGAAAATATTGAAAATACAAATCACAATCTCCTGGAAGCCGAAGCTAACGACTTGAGACTGCATGTTTTGTTTATTATGATGTAAGACAAAAAAAGCTGCAAATCCTCATAACTGAGCAGCTGGGACCAGTTCATATTTACAGTTTTTCCTTGAAAAATGACTTAAATAATGAATCAATTATAAAAGTAGTAGTCTGTTGTGGATTGTCGGTTGATCGTCTAATCGATTAGACAACTAATTGTTTCAGCTTTATAAGCAAGAACATAAATCGGGCAACTTCTGGTACTTGACAATTTAAAAAGTTTCAATGTCCAGACCTACAGTAGTCAAAACAAAGAGAAGAAGAAAACCAGGAATCTAGAAACAGAGGAGAGAAAAAATAGAAAGAATGAGATTAACAGACAGAAAGACAGAAAAAAAGGGGGTTTGGTGCCTGTAAGACAAGAGGGCGAGTGGCCTCTTGGAAGCAGGACAGAAGCCAGAACAGAAGGCCTTGGTCCTGGTCTGCTGTGTCCAGGGTCCAGCTAGTAAAGATAGCCATAGACTGAACCTCCACACACCCACACAGACACACAAAACCCTTCATCTTCCAGAGCAGCACAATAGCAGCATTGAGGGCGGGCGGGAGCTGAGTGTATGGGCCCCTACTGTTCCCCACAAGGTCCGCCACAAAAACCTCCTGGTAATTTACAGCTTAGCTTCATGTTAGAAGACTCCAAGTGGGTACAGAGTGAAATACTGCATCTGTTGACATGCCTCTTCCTGTTTTATTCACATTGTATGACCTACAAAAATAGAAAAATAATAAATACTAAAGTTTAGAAATGCTCTACATCTCTTTACGAGACGTCATTAAAACACATTTGCCGCCAGACACAGCCCGCCTTTGTACTCTCTACCTCACAGACATCTGAGCTTTGCGGACAAGAATGACAACAGCCTATTAAATCGCATGTTCCCCAAACAGGCCCAGATTATATCAGCATTTCTGTCAGAGAGATGAAGAGATGGAGACATAAAAAGAAGAGAAAAGCTAGTTCTCGTCTAACTAGCCTAGTTTCACTTTATGGCCATTAAACGTGTCCCGGCCTGCAGCTCTGACTGCCTGGTTTCTGAAGCTACGAGGCAAGAATGTGCTCAGACCGAGAGAGAGGCAGGGAGATGCCTCCTGGTTTGCTGATCCTCTCTGGATTTTCTCTCTTTAAATGACTTTCTCTGGCCGAGCGCGGCTTGGCTCAAATATCGACGGCCATTCCATGTTGGGTCAAAGCTTCCAAGTCAGCTGATTTGAATCTATTCGGCATTAGAGTTTTCTTCAGGCTGTGACAGGATGACGGAGGCCCGGCTTGTCTGACCGACTAACTTCGTTTGCATATGGTTTGACTTAATGGCTGCTGTACACGTTGAGTGATAAAAGCCAATATGAAGCCTGCAGAGCCCCTTCTCTTTATGCTCTTTTCAGAGCAGGGAACAAGCCGGGACATGACCACAGTCACCTCCCACTGACACCAACATATATAGGCCATAAGTGTACAGTACATATTCATTTAAATAACCTCACATAGATACAGAACTGCATATTACATATTACCATTATTAGTTTATGGAAAATTAAGGGTACTGTAGTATGAGTTAGGTTTTCCTAAACATACAATTTAATTGCATTGGATTATTTTCATCCAACTTTCATATTAATCTTCTGCAAACCTTGAAAAATTTAAAACTTGCTTGGTCCATAAAGAGCAGATCAAGTCTTTTAAGAGAGGTACTGTAATGAAGATAGCTTCTCCATCAATAAAAATAATATCATAAGCAGCCCCATAGCTTTTCTAACTTGATAGTTAAGATAGAACAAGACTAGGGGTCTACAGTCATGCCAGCCACTCTTTGAGCCTGTATTAAGGCACAGCTGTGCTTTAAGATAAATATTATATGCAATATGCTCACAGTCACAATGCTAACAGGCTGATGTTTATACGTTTCAAGAACTCAAGACTCCACCTCATTTCCTCAGCACGGCGAGGTGACCTTAAACATGGGGGGGGCAGGCAGCAGTATTAGTGAACTCCCATCAGATATGATTCATTCAAACTACTAATACTGTCTATAAGACTGTGGGAAGTGCCAGTATTACCCAGTACAAACATTCACAGACTAATACACACACACACACACACACACACACACACACACACACACACATCTCAAAGAGAGATTGGAAACTGTATCTGAGAGGAGCCTGGAGCCTGAACAGACAGACGAGAAGGAAATTAAGGAAACACACACACTCCCCCAAACTCATAATGTTGTCTGAATTATAGATTTGCATTTCCTCTCAGTTAAGCTTTCACTAACATTCAATAAACACTCAATGGAAGCGATGAAATCTCAAGGTCGGCTTCAGGTTGTGAGGGGATTAAGGGAGAAGGGACACAAGACGAAGCTCAAACATTCTTTGCTTACCTATGAAGGGGATTGAGGCCAGGGAGTCATCCTCTATGGGGAGGGGGGCAAGGTTGCCATTTGGTTTGCGTTTGGAAACGTCTCCTGTGGGACCAGGTGCAGGTGCTGAGTCTTGGGGATCAGTAGAAAACAAAGAGGGTTCTAGCCCGTCCATGGGCAGCGCGTAGTGGGGGTGACGCATGCCGTGGGCGTTCCTCCGCCCGGTGGGAGGTTTCTGCCTCAGCACCACTTCCTGGGTCTGTGCCACCACCTCCGCCTGCCCCTCCACTGACCCTCTTTCCCTCTCGTGGTTTGTTGGCCTATACGCTCTGTCCTGGGATTCGGGAGTGGCGGAGGCAAGAGGGGACGCGGTGGATGCAGCGACGGGTGCCGTTGTGCCCTCTGGGGGGCTGGTTTTGGGTGTTGGGTTCCAGTTTAAGTGGGGGCCGGAGTACGAGGGGTCCCTGAAAGAGTGGGCCTGCTGCATGATGCGGCCAGTCTTGCGGTAAAAAGAGGGGCTGTAGCTGCGGTAGCCCACCGGCTGGTCGTCCATGCTCTGCCCAGGGGGAAGCCGCCTGCTCTGCGGGGCAGCCTGCTGGGGCTGAGGCTGGGAGTGGGCCTGGGTGTGAGTCTGGGGGTGGTGTTTAGGATGGGACTGCCGGGACATCGGCGGGGCTTGTGCCGCACCGTAATGGCTCCCCTGCCTCGGGTAGGCGTCAGTCCTGGGGGGCGGCTGGGGAGCCTGCTGGACCCACGAAGGCCTCTCAAACCGAGGCGAGACCAGTCCAGCTGCTGCTCGGTCCAGCATCTCTAACGAGCGGCCGTGGCGATCGTACTGGGCCAGCAGGTTTTCGGAGCGTGTTCGGGTATAGTTGGAGGCTGGGTGGCCCCTACCTGGGCCCCCCTCCCAGTCTCCATAGGACCAGTAGGGCTCTCCGTGGGGTCCCGGTCCTGACTGCTGTAGTAACATCAGAGTGTCCTGGGAGGCACTGTGCGGCCAGCCCCCTGTCCTCTGCTGCTGCCTCCTTGTGTCACTGAGCCGGTCCTGAGAGTAGCTGCGGTGGCGGGTCTGCATGCTGCGTCCCGAGCGCTCAGGCAGCTGGCTGTAGTACCAGTCGGAGAGGGCCTGCTGGCAGCGCTCGGGGCGGCCATGGCTGAGCTGGGGAGGCGGGGGACTGGTCCAGGCTGGGTTTGACTTGCGTGGCTGAGCCTGCGAGGAGCTGGCAGCGTGGTGATTAGGGTAGTGGACTTGCAGCGGGCTGGACAAAGGCCCCCCTGATGAGGAAGAGGAAGAGTAGGAGCGCCCCCTGGTTTGGCCCTGAGGCTGCTGGCTGGTCATACCGTACTGGATCTCCTCTGTGCGGTGGGCCGGGCTGCTATGACCCACACCGCCTGGCTCCCCTGCCCGCCCTTCCTGCCAGCTGGCAGGGCTGCCCACAGCGGAGCGGTTGTCCAGGGGTGAAGAGGGGCTGGACGAGCCTGCCCAGCGACTCCAGTTATCCAGCTGGTTCTGGCCCATGGGGGCAGACGGAGGGGCACCACCAGGGGGCGTGGTCTTGGTGCGTGGGTAACAGAGGGGAGGTGGCGGCGGGAGGTTCTCAGCTCCCCCTGAGTAGGGTTCGTTGCCTGTCAGGTAGGCATCCTGGGAGTATGCCTGGGAGAGGGACGGAAGGCGGAGGAGAGGTGAGATAAGACATGGCAGGAAAAAAGCTGGAAGGAAAGGTGAGTGTGTGTGTGTGTGTGTGTGTGTGTGTGTGTGTGTGACAGTGACAGCTGTAAGTCAAAATGTGCTCTTACTGTAAATAAGTTTGACAACAACACAGACCATAATCACAACTCTATAAGACAACTTCATGCCGCTGTACATTACACAACAAGCCTTAAAGTGAAATGGTCTCTCAGCTCAACCCATTTGCCACAGTTTGTCCCCGGGGCCTCAGATCGCAACACAAACACATGCTAGCTAGAGAACTGCATGAACTGCCTTGAGCAAAAGCCACAACACTCACAGCACAGCACAGCGGCCAGCTGCAAACACATAGGTCAACACCAATGATGTGTATACAGACATACAGGACATACACACACACACACTGCGAGATTATCCATTTGCAAATAAAAACTACCCGATTACTTTCTCAATTAGTCACATTTAAAGCATCCCTTTCAACTTCTACTCACACCAGAAGAACAAAAACAAACATACTTGCTACCAATCTCTTGTCCATTCTCATGATCAAGTAAATCCCACAGACAGTTAGACAAGTTTTCAAGGTTTACCTAGACCGTCCAACAGAATCCAGAACCTTTCCTCAGCCTGCATGTTAAGCTTGTAGTCACCACAAACAAACACAGAAGAGGAAGAGCAGAGGACAAGGCCGACGACTTATCCTCACCGACACTTCTGACACAACACTCCTGCTACTAACACCTCCCACCCCTCAGATTTTACACCCTCCTTCTCCAAGAAACATTCATTCTTTTGCTTCTTTTTTCTATTACTTTTTTGGCGAGTTTTCTATCTGTTGATCTCCTTGTTGTGTCCTCTCTCGGCTCCTTCCAAACTCCCTCTCTCCTCCCTCTCATTCTCTGCCTTACTCCACCCTGTGGGAGTGTGGAAGGAGGCGCAGCACTGGTGATGTCATGCTAGGAATGCAGCAGATACAGGCGTAGCAGCGAGGGGAGGAGTGTGAGGACAGAGGAGTGGGTTTATAATGTTAAAAAAGGGCAGTGTACATAAATGGAGAACCCAGTTTTGAGCTCTTGTGGCAGGGACACTGATGTTTTCTGCATGTGTGAGAAGGATCACTTAAATCTGCTGATCTGGTTTTGTGCGTTGACATGTTGCTCCAGGTTAATGGGAGGGGCGAGGGATGATGCATGTCTGATCATGTGAGTGAGCATGGAGCAACCTGTGGAGCAACAAAAATGTGTCGTACGGTACATGGGTGTGAGAACGGAGCGCGGAGCTGGATTTATTTTCAACTGTAAGCTTCGACAGTCAGGATACCAGTGGCTTTTAATGAATGCGTGTTGTAATCTAAACACAGAGTGGAGAGCCTCTGAGTCACTCTGCAGCCATTCTATCAAAATCTCTACATTCTTCGACAGTGACGTGGTGAATCCAGGTTGAACTCTGCAAACAAGCACTGCAGAATATTCAGTTTTATTTATAGTCCAGAAATCATTTTAACAATGCATCTAAGCGTGTAATGCATGATATGTTTGGGTTAGTTTGTTGTTTTGGTGGGATAAGGTGCGTGAAAAATATACCCATACTCACACTTACCAACTGAAGCACATCTTCATCTTTTGGCATAATAGAGAGCTCCAACACACTCTCACTGCAAGACATGTACAGGGGAAGGAAGAGGGGAGGACAGGAAGAATGAATGAAACAAATTGGGCGAGGAGAAAAATGATGAAAAATCAATGAAGAAAAAGATTTATGACCAAATTCTGTATTAATCTCAATAATTAATCCTCTGACTAGTTTATAGAAAGGTTTACCTAAGTTAAAATATTAACAACTTCAGTCCAGCCGAAGTGTACACCAGCTAGGGATGCCCAGATTTGATCCTCGCAATCTGTATCGGGTTTCATTGACTGTCACTGACAAGTGGATCAGGTATTGGCCAGATGCAACTGATCTGCATCAAGTGCGCTTTCATCGTCAATGTCATTATAAAATTGATCGCTTACATTTACTGTACAATTCATTTTTAGCACCACAGCGATCCCTAGCCTAATTTTACCTTACATCAAAATTATCCCAATGAGTTCCACGCTGTGATGTACAAATATTTTAAATTTGGGGGAAAGAGAGCACTTGTATCGGCTTGGGAGTCGGTATGAGCAGCTGCCCTTAGTTGAGGTATCTTAATTTCTAATCGGTAGAGAAAAAGTTGGATCGTACATCCCTGACGCGGGCTGTGCTGTAGCTGACCCTGACCTTTAAACTCCCTGCGGAATCTCAAACCAGCCGCCAGATAAAACCTTACTGGTGTTAAAACATGAGTCTAGTGTATGTGTATCTTTTTTCATCCCTAATTTCCTCATTGGAGAACCACAGTATGTGGCTTTAGGACCATTGTAGACTGTGTGTGTGTGTGTGTTTAAAGTACACTGCTTCAGGCAACTCTTTTTCAAAAGCAGAGAAAACTAATACGAGTGTCTAGATGTATGTCATCTCTATGGTAAGCTTGCAAAGAAAAAGCAAACAGATGGTTCACTAACTTAACACGCCAAACGCTCACAGCGCTGACAGGCACGAGGTCTTACCTGTTCTGAATGAGGGCTATCACCTGCGAGTACGTCTTTCCTAGAACACTCTCTCCGTTCACTTTCACCAGCCGATCCCCTGCAAAACGCAGACGTAACATCGTGTTATATCCAGCACATTTGACAATATACAGGTCTGTATGTTGACCTCTGACCTCTCAAGCAGGTGTCGACCTCCCGCTATGGTAAACTAAGTCTGGCAAAGGAAACACTGAGCAGGGACACATTCCCAAGGCAGCTATAAAAATAAAGGGGTGGAAAAAAGTTGTATTTCAATTTACTACAAAAATGTTATATTATCTTTACTACGTTTTACTTGCAAAAGTGTATCTTATTTCAACAAAACCAAAAACATGCAGGCAAAACATTAAGCTTATTATCTGTATTTGGAATTGGAGGACAGTGAGATGTGCCATACAAAGTACCTCAACCTAAACAAATTAAAATGGAATCTTACAGGTTTTATCACTATAATAAAATTAAATAAATGAAAATCAAATCTTTCAAATCAACAGTAATTTGTCCCCAAATGAACAGTCAGCATTAAAAAAATCTGCAATACTGTGCAGTCTAACAACATCAAACACAGGGATGTCAACACAGCTTAGTGTAGAGGCCCCTGGAAAGACGTTAGATAACTATGTGTTCAAAGTTTGAATGCTTTCATGGTGACTTCATGCGTGCTGAAACACATACAAAGTGCTCAGAGTGTATGTGTTTGCGTATGTTCATGCTGGCATGTGACGTTCTGGATGTGACAGCTTGTGTTGAGGCACTGAGTACTGGTTTGGTCTGTTGGAGCTGCTGGGAGCGGACTGCTACCCCTTGCAAGACACAACAGGAGCTCTTCAATAGTCCTGTCACATTCAAATGCACTTGATGATTTGAGTTGTCATACTGGTATCTGTATTATTATATCACCCAAAGAAGTGACAAACAACAACTTATCTCTAGTAAGGGAAAAATATGAAATTTATGTAATCCAGAAATTTGGGCTACTGAAAAAAATGCCTGGTTTTATTCTTGGCTATCCACCCTCTCTGGATCTTTCATGTGATCATGTCTGCAGCATCACATGACTGGAGCTCTCGCCGACAGATTTCCAATGCAAATCAGGATGTTCATGCTCCTGTACCATATGTTCCCTTTACCTGTGCACAAGCCTGCCTGGTGGGCCGGACCTTTTTCTCTCACACTCTTCACAAATATGGTGTCCATCGGCTCCATTCGACCTTTCTGATACCCTGGACAAAGAAGAGGAAATGCAAAAATCAAAGATTGTACCTGGCGTATTGTAAAAAGTGAATATTGTACAAATCCTTGTCAATTTTTAAGGAATAAAGCTTTAGGTTGCTCCTGACAAGACCTTTTTGATTACCTGTGTACTTGTGTTTATGACTTATGCCTCATAAATGTATGCCTGGAGAAAATATTAATAATCATAATGAACTCAGCATTTAAAGTCTGTTATTGTTCTCATGAGTGTCCACTGTAATTGCATTTGGACCGTTTAAGATGTAGTGCTGCAAAGTGTCCTGTAGGGGGCGCACAAAGGCAGCAGGGCAGAGGTGACAGGAGGGAGTACAGGAGCGCCCAGCTCATTACATCATCATTATCCCACTGGTCAAGGTTTTAATTTGTTGACTTACCCTTTCCGTTACCGTTCTCCTCATCCTGCAAAGGACAGAAACAGACAGAATTATGCTCAAATTCAAGTCAATTCAAGTCAAATTTATTTATAGAAAACTGTAAAACTGTAGAAGTGTTTCACAGAGAAATTGAAAAAATAAATAGGTAAATAACTATAACAGACAAAATTAAACAATCTTATATTACTATATAATACCTATATTTTACCAACTAATGGAACTCAAATGCAATTGTAAAGTGATGGGTCTTTAGTTGAAAGACGGCAGAGAGCTGACAGTGAGGGGGTAAACTGTTCCGCACAAATATAAATCAATTAACAGCTGTCAGGACTTGAAGAAATAAAAGCATGTAAGACGGTCTCCAGACCAACAAAATGTGGGAAAAAACTACTATTAATGACAGAATTAACATATGTGTCAAAACTGACACATATGTACATAGATGAGAAGACAGACGCCCAACAAAACTGCTCCTTCCTCTCATTTAGCTGTAGAAAATGAAAGCACAGTAAAGGCAAAAACAAAGTCTGCCACTGCTTTCACAGGCAGTAATTTTACCAAATGCCGATTCAGGGTTTGCATTTTGAAGGTCACAATTCCTCCTACATGGAGCTGCCCTGAAGGTTTTTAACTTGACAGCATCGCCACGAGTATAAGGGCTCATGCTCCAGGTTTAAACACTGAACTTATATCTCAATTTAAGTTTTAACTAAGTCTTAACTTTATTGACAAGAAAAGCAGTTTGACCCACGTCTCAACTTTGACATGAACAGTCAAGTTTCAATACTGAGTCAATTTACCCTGGTTGAGATCTACATCTCCATAAACTTCAGACCACAAGAGAAGTTATAAGCATCCTCATCATGTCATTTTAACCTGCGGTGAGTGTTTACCAGCTTCCTGAAAATGCCGGTGATTTACCTGGCTTCTTGAGCCAAACCTCGTGACACAGACCTATTTGTTTTTATGAGCATTTAAAGCTGGAGTGCAGCTCCAAAAGTTGGACAGGCCGCAGGTACTCATGACGTCATGGGCAGCAAACACACAGAGCAGTGAGGATGGCGCTGGTGAGATCTGATAGCTGCAGGTTGTTTGATCATGTCCGTCCACACACACGTGCGCACACACACACACACACACACACACACACACACACAAACGCACATACTAAGCTGAGTGGACAGTTTGGGGTTAGGGGCACGGTGGGCTGACTGCTGCCTGGCTTTATGCTACGCTGAGTGGGCTCATTCCTGGCTCTGCAGACAATGGTAGGGGGGTTTAGAGGCAGAGAAAGGAGAGCTGCCGACCCCAGAATAGAGCTCCGAGCTGGGGTAACTCAAAAACTGACCAGCCCTGAGTCTGAACACATCCGGGACTGAGGAGGAGACAGTGAGACGTGGGCACAAGACTCTGAACTGGATCAAGTGCTGTACACAGTGGGTCAACACCTGAAGCAGCTGGGAGGGACTATTGACATGTATAAAGCAATGCATCCTTAACCTGACACTGGTAATAAAGATAATAATTACAGTGTAACTGTGACATGCACATATAACATTAATCTAGGGAAAATAATATAAATATATTATAAAGTTAGATATATAATATATATATAAGATATTTTAAGATTTTTTAAATGTATAACGCCAATTTCGCTCATTAGAAGACAGAACTACAAGCTAACAGTGTGACAGTTCTCTCTAAACTTAACAAATGTCAAAAAGTGGAAATGTTGATTTTGTTTTTAGCTGTACAAAGTGCACGTCTCACAATCAAACAGATGTCTTTTTTTCATCGGAAGGTTTGTTTATCAGCAGCGTAATATTGCTCATGAGATATCTCCCACTTTGGGAGACCACACAGGAGAAGAGTTTGGATCTTTTTCTTAAGTAATATAATTGAAGACTCTTGAAGACATTCAGGTCCTGCAGACACCATTTAATGAGTGCCTAATTGGGTCACGCACCCCACAGGCCTCTGATAATTGGACACTATGAGGGTAATTTGGGAGACTTCCACGCAGGCTCTTCAGATAAGAACGAGTGGCTCTGTGGGTCCGATTGTCCCGAAAACACCATGTGACCCTCGAGGCAGAGGAGACGAGGACAGAACCGGGGCCAAAGGCCAGCAGTGGGCCTATTGTCCGGAGTTGGCCTGGTACAGCCTGACTGCCAGAGAGTGGTACCAGGCTAAGACAACAGATCTCATTCAATCTGTGTTCCTATCTGCAGCTGCTGGATGGTGGGGTGGTAGAATAATAATAGAGGCCTTGTTTCAGCTGGCTCACCCCACCCCAGCCTCCATATCCCTCAATTTCACATCTGGAGCCGTTTGCCCCCACACCTCAAAGAGCTAAATAACCACTCACTCACACAGAGGCTCATTCCAAAACACCAGAACAATCTTGAATTCACCAAGGACTAAAAACCAGGCCTGTGAAGTAATACTGGAAAACAATTAGGAGTAACAGTTTTCAAACCAGTCTGTCTGGCAGGGTATGGAGCGGCTCTTTATATTCTACTAAATGTGAAATTTTGTTGTTCTCACCAATAAAGAGCCCATGTTTTTACTTTGTCTCCAAAGACAAATTATATTGCTCCCTCCTTTAATAACCCTTTTAACAGGCTCGGTTTGTTCAGTCCATCATCTTGTTTTCTCCTTTTGTCTGTGAGTTCATTTTGCTCAGCTCAACCTCGCTGACCCTTGACTACAGTATTATTGGCTTTATCGCCGAGCTCAAATTGGCTCTGTCCTGGGTTCAGCAAGTTAAACGTAAAGCTTTTGAAAACCCTTATAAATGTCAGCTAGGGTGAAATGGAGAACATGTGTGCTGTAAAAATAAACATGGAAGTTGAAAAAGGGACTTAATGACATTTAACACGAAATTAAAAGAAAGAATAGCACTAGACCTGTCGACAAAATTGTACATATTTAACATAATTCAACACCTTCGATTCAAGAAATTCTCAAATTTCTCAAGGACCTGTAAGGTCTCACCTTGAGGTTGGTGTGCAGGGCGGACTCTGGAGGGTAAACAATGAAGTGGCGTAGTGTGAAACCAAAACCCTGGGAGTTCTTATGGAGAACCAGCGTCCGGGGACCCTTCCAGCCCACGCTGACCCCCTCCCTTCCCGGCCGGGTCGCCATCGGCGGCCGAGGGTTGTCACCGGCTGAGGAGAGACCATCCCTCCGCCCCTTAGCCTGTGGACACAGATGGAGAGATTCAGTTAGATTCAGGATGTTTTTTGTGTATTTTTTTATTAGATTAAATGGGTTCTTCAAACAGGGGAATATATGTTGTTATAAAATAAGGTAAACAGGAGTGTACTGAGGTTAACACATTCAGATAAATACATATACAGCATCGTCATTCACAGATATTTCAAGTTGGAGTGTGTGATTCCGTAGACATTTATGAGATAAGAGTAAATGTGTAGTTATTTGGTTGGTGTGCACATGTGCCTTCTTAGCTATAAACGATGCAAATTAATAATCTAACATCAGTTTTTCCTCAAATCCTGATGAAAATCTACAATATTTCCTCATAATTGGTAGCAACACTGGAAAAATACTGCAGTTTTCCAGACGCAACACACTGTATGATCCCATGGAGATGTACAAGGCGACTGCAGACGGGCAAACCGGTGACATCAACCCCTGACTGCTGGGTATTACATTAGCAGCTTCCTCACGAAGGCCTCAGAGAAACAGTCCAGAAACACACCTGGGGGGGTCCACTATCAGCTTCGGCCAGGTCTAGACAGCACAGAGGTTCTGACCACCCTGACCTTGGTCTTATCACGGGGAGAGAAAGTCCAGGGGGAATCTGAACTCCGAGCGGAGAATAAAGGCAGATTTCCACCCGCTCTCTAAATGTCTCATTCCTGGGGCCGAGTAAATAAGCCCAGCTAGCACAGCTGACAGACACACGTGAGAACTATCACCCTCATGCTGCCCCAACGACCCACATCTGTCAGTCAAACGCAATCACCTGACCAAACAGGCGGGTACGAGGAGGAGGAGGAGGAGGAGGAGGAGGAGGAAGAGGAGGAGGAGAGGGGGAATCATCATGTCAGCTCAGAAGTCAAGCCTGCTGTGGTTCGGTTATCTTGTGCTGCATTTTCACCATCAAACTTTTCCCAGTAAAACAGAACCCGCTGAACTTTGGGACTTTAAGGAGCAGACCACAAATTTAGGAGAAAAGTTCAACACTATAATCATCCATGTGTCGTCCCAATCCAGTCCATCGATCACTACACTGTGCCAACGCTTTAGCGTACACTATACAGTATGTTCAAGATTCCTAGAGCGACAGCCTTTTGTAAAAAGCTGTGTCTAATTTCCATACAACTCTAACAACTGTAACTAATTAGATATAGACATAGATATCAACATGCATATTAAATTCACTTCATCTTTAAATGTGCTATTGATAAAAACTATGGACGTGTACCGTTTAAGATGCTTCAAAGATAAACGGTAAGTAATATCAGTGTGCAATAACAGCTTTAGTTGATTTTCTTCTTGCCGCACTGTCAATATTGTTGAGTTAAGTATAAGTTTAGAGTTCACACAGCCTTATTGCAAACAAACCAACAGTTGCAAACGTAACACAAGGTTCTCAAATCATGTTGCACTCATCTTTGCTCCAAGATGGTACCTTTTGTTTTGATTTATTCTTCCAGCAGCTCACGAGGACAAGGTTTAATATTTCACCCATCCTTGAAATACTACAATGATGAAGAGCATGATGATGGAGGAAAAGGTTCCCATGATCAGAAGATAAATCAGACCCGAGTGTTTACGGCACTCTAGGTGCGGTTTGGTGTGTATGTCACTTTGAATGGGACTTAAATTTAAAAAACACAACAGAATGCTTCAGGGTTGCAATTAAACAAAGCAAATTAGGTGCACGAGATAGGTTCCCTTAAAATGGCCCAACTGCGAAAACTTTCTGTATTTCTTTCATATTCTGTTGACTGTGTTAAGTGAGAGAATGTGTGTGTTTGTGTGTTTTAATGTTAGTGGGCCAGAGGTGAACATGTCTAGACTACAAGCTGCAACCCCCCCCCGAATGCACACCCCCCGTTTCACTTCCTGTCCCCTTTCTACACACAAACACGCACATATATAACAAACACAGACACACACACTTGACCTGGCAGGCCTGAATACGGCCACACAACAACAGGAAGTGGCAGGCTGGAGGCAGGAAGTGTGGTAGCGTTGCGGGGCGGGATAACCAGATGCTCCTATAAATAAAACGGCTCAGCGATCTCTCTCTCCATCATGGAGGCGACTCCACTCGGTCACCCCTCTTTCTCCTTCCTTCCATTTTCCTTCACTAACTTCTCCTCCCTTCCACCTCTTCTTCCTCTCTCACCACATGCTTTCGTGTAATGGAAATCCGGCTGCGCTGACTTTTACCGCACATTTTCTTCCCTCCTCTACTTTTACGTTCCATCCGAGGAAAAGACACCACAAAGTTTGGACATTTAGATTTCTTTCTGAAATCTGTTTCGAGTTTGCAGATACATGTTGGTAAAAACTTGAATGTTCTCTTCTATATGTATAAATACATTTTTGGCCAATATTACCAATTTCGCACAGCATCACAAAGAAGTACAGTAAGTACTGCACAGTATATGTAAAGTGTATATTTTGCAGATTGCGATACATAAATCCTTTTGCCTGCACTTTAGTCTGGCAGTCTAAACAATGTAAAGTAACACCTGCTATTTTCTCGAGGCCAGAATTGAGGCCTATTATGTGACATGAGAGCAGCATAAAGAAGTGCGTGAGAGAGGAGGAGTGTTTGGGGTGTCAAATAAAAATGATAAAGAAAACGAGTGCATTAAGAAAAAAAAAAGAGGAAATGAAAGAGCAAAAGGGTGAAAGCAGGAAGAGACGGAGTGAATTCCACAGAGGGAGCGGTTTGGCTTGGACAGGCTGAAACACGCACTGTAACTGGCAGAGGAGGTGAGGGAGCACAGAGAGAGTGAATGGGAGGAGAGGGATGAGGAGGACGAAGAGGAGGAGGAGGAGGAGTATCGGGCCCCAGCGAGGGACAGGCTCCAGCACGCCGGTTTCGACCGCATGGCCCCTCCCGGCGCTGGGAATACCAAACCCTGTGATTACCCAAAACACACAGGGTCTGACTGGGTCTCTGAGCCAGCACTGTTTCCCACTCGGCTGCTCCGGACTGTGTGCGGATTTTCTGCCGAGTGTACAGTCGACCTTTTCCCCCTGAAGCCAGAAGAAAATCCTCTTGTGTACACCTTGTCACCTTGATGCAACCAGTTTGTCTTCTCCGAGTTTAGTTTTCACCCGAAAGCAAAAAAAAAAATTGCTGACATGCTCTTGCCTTTCCTGGCAGTTGGACAGTCAGTTTAACTAACAAGGCACTTGGAAAAAATGTTCTGTGGTTTTCAGTCTAAACTTGACTTCCTATGCAGGCTTAGGGTACAGACGAGGGAAACCTTGCTCTTGTTATGCAGAGAAAAGAAGACATTTGGTATTTCCTACTCTCCTACTGGGAATTATCATTATAACACTATTTTTGCTTGAAATCTTGACACATTCTCGCCTGTTACGATAACAAATAAACTCGCAAAGCACTTCAGATAATACGGAGCCTTGAGGGATCCCATTAACACCTGAGGATGATGTAATTAAACACACACACTAGAAACAACTGCTTTTGAATATGCAGAGCAGCTTGTAATGCCACAGGACAGCTTCCTGCTTGGGTGTTCAGTGTGTAAAGTGGTGTACTTTTCCAACACACACAGCAGCAAGCTCTTCCCTGTGGACATTTCCCTTCCTGATTTCAATTATAAAGCACATCATTAAGATGCATGACTGAAAAGACAAAATGTAAGTTGTCCAAGGAGAGCTGTATGAGGATGTTTATAATCTTTCATAAAATCAGGAAAAATGGATTTTCTGTTTGTAAGAGGCTTTTCTAGGACATGATGATATCATCATGCTGCAGTCATAATCATCAATAACCGTGTACGTGTTGGTTAGCACACACACCCCTCTCCTCATCCAGAGGTAAAGCAGCACGGAGGAATGCAGCGGCTGTCGGGGAGCTGGGCTCCTACTAAAACCCCAGCAGGGCAGAACAATAATGCTCTTTTAAACAGCTGAGAGCTGCAACCTGTTTGAAAAGTGGAGCTTTACGGACGTTACAAATGCTGACGAGCCTTTAATCCTGATAGCCGTGGCTGTCTGAACCCACAGCCCTGAGCTGGGCTGCCAAGAGGGAACAGGAGAGGGTGGCGAAAAGTCAAACCGCTTCGTCCTGATAATTCCTGGACTCACCGGCCATAGGGACGGCGCGCTGCACCACCTCTGCAGGTCCAAATGCATCCTATGTCTCGGGAAGGAGATGCATGAGGAGCGTACGAATGTCCCGCTGTGCTCTTAACACTCCAGCCACAGAACACAACCTGCCTGACAACCGAGGATTCAAAATAAGTGAAGTAGTAGCGGAAGCAGCACAAGTTGAAATACTGTACATACCTCTTTAATTTACATAACGAGGTGTTTTATGAGCCATGCATGTGTGCCTGTGTGTGTGTGTGTGTGTGTGTGTGCGTGCGGGTGTTCGCGTGCACCTCCGTGTCAATATGAACATTGTATATGTGTTCAAAAACCAGTTCAACCCCATTGTCAGTTCATCTAGGCCAACTGGTGATGATGCAATGTCAGTTAAACAGGGTTTTCTACTTGAACAGCAAAACATATTGTACTTGTCTTTTGTCTAAGTGACACCTGCCTCCCTGCCTGCGGAGTTCTTTGTTTTTTTTTTATAGATGCGATGGTCAGTTTGGCTACTCTGATTTAAATCCTGGGCCCAGGAGGAGGAGGAGCAGCTGCAGTTTTAGAATAACTTTTACAGGATGACTTGGTACTGTAGCTCAGTGGGCAGAAGCACGTGTAGTTAGTGTATGACGTGGGTTTAAATGTGGCCTGGGACTTTTCTGCCTTCCCGCGTCTACTGTCTGAAAGAGGGGACAGAACCAGTTCATTAAATTCAGATTTACATGCAATAACAACTCTCAGGTATCAGGTTTTGTAACCTTATTGACATGAAACAGGTTTATCATTTTTGGCATCAGATGATCTGACATGGAGATAAAGAAACTGCCTGATGTGAGCATGTAGATAATTTAACGGAGAAACTTCCTGCTCACTTCCAATGTAACTCTCTCTCACCCCTCTCCTTAAAAAAACAACAGTGTACAGTGTGTGTTTGTCCCAGCTGTGTACGTACAGCCTCTCTCTCTCCTCCCCCCACACTCGCATTCCTGATTGTGGCATTTCTTAACTGTGTCAACGACTCAGAGGGGGGATGGGAACAACCTGGAAAAATGAGGGAAAAGGGGGAGGTAATATTCCACATAAATGCATACACTAAAATGAGATCATGTGGGGAAGTGATGTCCTGAATTCTGAGGGTGCTGTGGGGGGGGTGGGGATGCTCAATGGCACAGCTTCCACAACACCTCGCTAAAAGTGGCACTTAGCAGCCCCCTTCATCTGTCTTCAACCACTAATTAGAAACCCCTCCAAGGAAGGAAAGGGTCAACGTGCCACACGTACAGAACCGAAAACACGTCAGCTGTAGAAAAATAAGAACGAAGTGGCACTGAGAAATATAGATTGTTATGTAGTGGTTTCATTTTATCCATATCTAGCCATCTTTTTAGGGTAATGTATATCTTCAATGTATAATTTATAGTATATATCATTGTAAGTCTCTTTAAAATAATGTAAGGCACATGAGGAAATGGTCTTTAAAGAAATAAAATGATGAATAATTCAATGTTTGAATTTTACACAAAAAAAAAATACATGCATATAGATGATTTGTATTTGTACTGATCTGGTGGCTGTTTGCCTTGTGATGATTACTCATCACTCAGTCATTGTTTACACACCTTTGTTTGCTATTACATCACTGACTGAAATCCAGACATGCTAATTGGACCAAATAGAGTCCTGCATGGTGCGAGAATCTCTCTCAACACAATGCCAAACATCCAAGAATCAGATGAGTCTGAATGAAAAAGTCACTTATACCCACTCCTGACAGAATAAACAAGCCCATAGGTAAGTAAGACCTGAGGGACATGTTTAACGGGACAATATTCTTATCCTTACATACAATAAAAATCGAACCGTGCATCTTAATCCATTGGCAAAAAGTGACGTCACGTTTCCCAAAAGAGGTGAAACACAGGGAGCGCCCAACAGAAACAGCCTGAAAGCAACACAACCACCAGCCCGGAGACACTGAAAGGTTACAGAATCTGTCAACAGCTGAGTGGTTAACAAACTTCAAACAATGGGTACAGTCACACAGATACTTTGTTGACATGTGTAACTGAAACAATACCACACTGCGGTTTCTGGAGCGTATTCCGCTGATATCACTCTGTGCAATCTTATTTCTGGAAAACTACAGAAATACCCGCGGCAGCAAACAAAACATTTGCATCATCATCTTAGTATTTAAAATGCAGCTCGCATGGTCTTAGACGATTAATCGATTAGTTGATCGACAGCAACAATTTAAAGGAGCAAGTGATTTTTTTTTATACCAATGTTTCACATAAAACTTTATAGGTTCCAGCTTTTCTAATGTGATAATCTGCAGCTATTTTATATAGCATAAAACCATTTTAAACTGATTTTAACTGGTAAAATAAATAATTAGAAGATGACACCCGGGGATTTAGGAACTTGCACTGGATTTTTGTCCTTATTTTCTGACATTTTACAGGCTAAACAATTAATCAATTAATCTGCAAAATAACCAATCATTAACTACTGTCCTTTTTGTTTGTTCTGTCCTTATAATTAATTATATTAATAAGCAAGCCTCCAACTAAAACATTTCATTTTGAATCAATGAGAATGAATCAACCAATTAATTTAACTGCAGCCAATCACTGGTGCGTTACATCAATGACTCCATATCCTGCCACTAGAGGAAGATGGGTGACCTCTCCTTACCCTGGGCTGGTGAGAGCTCTGACTGTGCCCAATGGGCATGGCGGGCGGCGTGCTAGGCGACACTGAACCCGTGGCACCGCGGAGCACCGCCAGCCAGATGCAGCGAGGTTCAGGGGAGCTGCAGTCCACCCCCACCGGGTTCTGGAAGCTCCAGTCAGACCCGGCCGGCGCAGGGCACGGGAGCATAGCAGCGGGCATCGGGGCGTGGAGTTTGCTCAGATCCGCATCCTTCACCGCCCACATGGGCTGCTCACACACACTCTACGCAAGGTCGTGGACAATGTCCAGATGCAGAAATACAGATACAATCAAGCCAAGGGAAGACGGGTGGTTTCAGTGTTGCTTGCAACTCCTCCTCTGGGATCCTTCAGTCATTCAAGAGTCTGAACTTCCCGTCCCCTGGCTCCAATCCATCGCTGTCAGCGCCGAACCTTCAGAAAATTTAATCCCACAAGTTCCATCCACATCACAGACGATCGCTCCTGACCTCCGGGAATCAGCTCTCCGAGACTCTCACACACATTCAAACACTCTCAGAGGGGTTCAGACCAGGGGAAGAGGAAGGCAGGCTCCTGGGCAGCAGATGGAGGAGTGTGTGTGGCAGCAGGGATCAGAGGTAGGTCTGGTTTCACTACAGACACACACAGAGAACAACTGACAGCGGCCCTCCCGTTGGTGTCCGGTGATGTTCTGCATACAAAGCCACTCTGTCCACTCCCAAAACACACACTGCTGTCCCAGAGGGCTGGATCCTCTGTCTCTCCTCCCTCCCACTGCCCTCTCTCTCTCTCTCTCTCACTCTCTCTCTCTCTCTCTCTCCTCTTTCTCCTTTCTTCCCTCTATATCTCTAGTGCCAAACAAATCCCTTCATCTCACTCTCATCTCTATCCCAAACTCTGACTGTCTTTCTCTGAGCGAGCATCAGCTATTTCATCCCTCACTCTGTCACCTCCTTTTTCTCCTTTGCTTTCTCTTTCTCCCTTGTTTTTGTTACTTAATCCATAGCCAAACAATCACTCACTCCTACCACATGAACCGGTCTGACAGTCATCAGCAAACAAACAACTGCGCTGTACAGTAAACTGGGAAGTTTAATAAAAAAAACACTGGACACTGAGGCAAGACGATGGAGGAGAATGGGGGGGGGGTGTCCGGCTCCAGTAAGTTAACAGTCCAGATGGAGATATCTCCTGTAGGCTGCTGCCGATATGCTAAATCCACTGTAGATCTCTCTGTAGGAAGCCCGGTGGCCGCACGTGTGCTGCATGTGTGTGTGAGCGGCACAAACACAGCGACAAAGCTGTGATACCGGCGCTAAACTCCACAAAAGCCGGCCCTGCCTCCACCTCCCCGACAAACAAAAAAAAAAAAGAGAGCGAAAGAGGCCAATTTCAAGCACAAAGAGAAAAGAAAACATTTGCCCTGCTGCTGTGTTCACTGTTTCACTCCCTTTCTTTTTTGCCTAAGAGGGGGAAATATAGAGGAGGGAAGATGGTAATGAGAGGAGAAAATGGAAAAAGCTGAAGGATAAAGAGGAGAGCGCGCTCGAAATAAAACGGCTGCTACTGGATGTCAACATGACCTCTTTATCAAACCTGTACTCCCTCCCTCCCTCCCTCCCTCCCACACACACACACACACACACACACACACACTCTCATATTCACAAGATCCACTCATACAGCACAGTGACACCTAAACACCACACCACTAAATCAGTCAGAAAAGGTGCCGTGCCCACCCGTCCAGTCGCTCACACTGCAGAGTTCTCACCAAACAGCCAGGCGTCCAGAATTGGTGCGAGAACGGCAGACAGGTGACCATGTTGTTGCAGATGACTGACTTTCCCCTCCAACGCTCATCACTGTTAATGCTCCGCACATCCGTTACCAATGAGGTTAGACAGGTTTCACCTGCCACACAGCGGGCAAGTATCAGCTCGACTGGAGAGGGCCGTCACACACACGGAGACTGTACCCTCTGGATATGCCGGGCTTTGCCGCTGAGAACACACACTGCAGGCTTGAATAGTTTGTACAGAATGAGGAGGTGATTAATAAAAAGAAAGGTAACTTAAGGCTCAAGAATATTAGGCATCACAATGCAAATATCCAGAGTGATCAATAATACGATGATTTTAGGATCTAGTTTTATGAGTTTTGATCTGTCTTTCCTTCTGTTATGAACAGATACACATAATGTATTAGTGAACAGTCTAATGCAACATCGGAGGATTTTGCTAATTTGCAATGTTTGTTTGTAGATTATCTTTTAGAGAAAGTAATATTTTGTGCACTGCCAAGACTAATGTGGTTTTCTTAATGTGCGGCCAGTTGCTTTAAAATAACTTATTAATACACGGGACTCACAAAAGACAGATTTACAACAGAGAAATTGATGGAGCAGAGTACAAGAGATCCAGACTTTAAGGACCAGCTCATGCTAGGAAAAGAACTACTTCATACAACACGCTGTGCAGACATGTTGGAAGGCAAAAGTGTTAATAGTTGAGCTGCCACACTCACAGGTGAGGTGAAGAGCTGGTCGTCATGGAGAGAAGAGAGACTTGATCATTTTTTTAATTAAGGAATAAAACCGCACATGTTTAGACAGTCTCTCCCGGAAGGCATTCACAGATACATGAAATGCGACAGACATACTTGTGAAAAAATAAAAAGAGAGAGCTGGAGAGAGAAGTTCAAACCCGGCTTCTCACCTCCACACAGCCGGGCTTATCACAGTGTAAAGTGATTAAAAGTTAAAGTGTGAATGTCACAAGTTACAGAAACAGTCAGCCCCCCTCTACCAAGCAGTTCTAATGTAGTGTAATGGACTACACTTCCCATAATGCAACTCAATATTATAGTTCCTTAAGGACCTCCCTGCCTGGTAAACACCCATGTCATTAAAACTCCATGCCCCCAATTTTCCAACACAGACTTTCCACCCAAGACCAACTCAAAAATAACCCTAATGACATTACTAAGGTTTTTAAAGTACCCCTTTAAAGACATTATCGTTAGGCGTGTGACTGAGCTAAACACAAAAAAAATGTGTTTTAGTGAGGTATGGTGTGCTTACTTCTTGTTTTACTTTGTGATAAAACCACGGAATTGTTAGTTTGGCAGAAAACTGACTCAGTAATGTCAGTTACACAGCAATATCACCTATATAACACCTTATACTCGCCATTAAAAGCTACTGGTCATACCAAACCAAGTAAGGCTGTAGTGGCAAAATTCCTCAGTATATTGAATTGAGCAATAGTGTGTTTTCCTGTCTATGAATTCCTCTTTTCATTTTCAACAGGAACATTTAGTTATTTCTCTTTTCAAAAGTTATATAGCGTCACTTTAAAGGGCCTTTTCTGTAAAACTAACAAATGGTGGATCTACACTCCATTTCATCCCTGGTTTAAATAGTTTATAGAGCCAGCACACTTTCACTAATACACACACACGCACACACGTTTATGTGTGAACACAAAGGCTGCTTTTCCCGTGCACGCACATACACTCAAGGACACGCCACATGTCCCACTGAGTCACAGCTGAGTATAAATACACTAGGCTATGTAATTAGGGTTCTTCATAAAGTCTTAAGGCTGTGGCTGTGGGGGGTTTCTCGTCTCTCTCTGTGGCTCAGACCAGGCCTCTGGGTTCGACGCACCGCCAGGCGGAACCGCCCTGCGGGGAGACGAGTGGATCACGGCGGGCGCAGAAGGAGGTCCGATTCTTCTCCGGGGGGGGGGGGGATGTGAGAAAAGACCACACCCGTGTCCGAGGATATCTCAGACGGCTGCCGGCGCATAGAGCAGCAGTTGGATCTTATTGCATCTCTGGTGGAAAGCCAGACAAGGGTTTAATAGCTGAAAATACGCAAGCGCTCCATTTCACAGTGGCACCGCTGTGTGGGGATTTCATATCACATTTTTCACAATAGCAGTTAGTTTTGGCAAGGAGGGAGCAGTGCCTAATTTGGAAACAAAAGGTCTCTGTCCGTCCAGCTCCCTCCCTCTCTTTCTCTCTTTCTCCTTCTCATGAACCACGGAGGCATTTACAAAGCGTGAAGGGGGGGGGGGGGGGGGAGAGAGGTTGACAAAAGAGAAATGAACAAAAAGGCGTTGAGTTACAGTTTACATGGAGGACACACAGTCACACATGAAGAGTTGTGACAATAGCAGCCCTCCCACCAGTGACCCACACTGTCTACTGTTTGGCTGAAGCATGCCCGAGCAGGCAGACCGCCTCACATCCATCATCTGCATGTGGGCTTAAAGTACATCACCGGAGCATACCTCCCTTATCTGACTTGTAACTATTTGATTGCTGAGTAAATGCGCTGCAACCCCCCGGGAGACGACGCAGACTTCATATTAGCA